>JBAMCE010000271.1:1265000-2530000 GCA_037075305.1 Drosophila kanekoi
GTTATAATTAGAATCTACTTTTTATAATTCGTTTCTATTTCCTGTTCTCCAAATATTTCAATTAAGCATATAATAGCTCAGCTTAGCTTCGAATATTTCCTATTATTTTCTAATTCCAGCTGAAAGTTTCTTTAAATTTGTTTATAAAGAAATAGCTTTAAGAGATCCGTTAAGCTTTAAGCTACATTAATTGCCCGGACTGCATGGAATTTATAGAAAAAGCATATTCTAGCTAAAGCACAACGAAAAGTGTTCGGAAGTAGCTTGAGGCATTAAAAGCTCTTTGCAGCTTTAAGACAAATTAATAAAACTGCGTGCAGATTTTTGACACATATTTTAAATTTGGATTAATGTATTGACTGAATAGATTGCTGCGGGTGAACTTAAGGCATTAAAAGCTCTGATGAGCTTTAATATAAATAAATTTGAATTCGTTGTGCTCAAAGTTGTTTCGCTCACTTTGGATAATTGATTCCAGCTAATGCACAACATAAAGTCTGCAGATGAAATTAATTATTAAAAGCTCTGATGTGCTTTAATATCAATGAATTTCATTGCGTGCAATTTACTTTGCTATTAAACACTTTTATAATATAAACTCTCTTATATATTCTACGAAATTCTTAAAGGGTTCTCCCATACATACATATATATACATAAATATAGTTTTTACTCGTCAGATTAATTTCTGTTTTTCTTTATGCAATTGATTTTCGGTACATTAAACAAATCTGTTAGATGCCTAATCTCTATATTGATGACAGATTATATAATGCCTGAGCAAATGGCGATTCGTATCTGTTTGCTCGGTTTGCTCCAATTTGGCTGCCCAAATACACATGCTTTCGCTAGGCTAATCTATATGTATGAGTTTATCTGGGATCTCGGGGCAGGCACTCGAAGAACGCGACATTGTATGGGCCTCTGCCGCGAGTCTCACATAAAAGACATAAACAATTAAACTCATTTGACGATTAATTACGCGCCGCTGCTAAATCGCGTGCCGTCGACGACGCCAGCAAAATGTGTGCTATCAAAACAACCAGCAGCAGCAGCAACAGCAACAACAACAACAACTGCAACAACAACAACAACAACAACAAGAATGGGTTGCTCTGGCTGGCAAAGAACAAATTCATTTTCTGCTAAAGACACTGAAGGCGATCGGAACTTGCATGTCGTGTCATAATCTAGATGAATGCATAATTGCATGCCCCGACATGCGGCACCCAGGCAACCCATGCCACAGCAACGCCCACCCCCACCCCACCCCCCCCGTCAGTCACCCACAGCCAACGACCTGCTATTTGCGGTTACGTGTTCCTCATCTAATGGGCTTAAATGTCAACCAGCATATAAGTGAACGCGGCTCACAGGCCGCCAAGTTCCAGCACTTGTGCTCTGTGTCTATTTTCAAAATATTTTCATATACTTTAATAGAGAATATATTTTCTTTGCGAGTTTTCCTCTAGGCGAACATGCAATTAATGAATAATTACTTAGCAACAGCAACCCTCGAGCAAACCCATTCAGGAATCCAACCAACGTCGCCTCATCAATGGCTATTCACATAGCTGACCTAAATTATTCAATTCAGTTTTATTTATTTTTAATTTTTTGATTTGTTGCAATATTTCGCTGTCTCGCTCTAACAATATAGCCGCCTCGCTCGCTCTCTCTCAGTTCATTCCGGGCATGTTAAAGGGGTCTCCGCTTGTTGATTGTTTGTATAGCTATTTATTCTAATTTGACCCGCTTATTGCTGGCCGCGTAACATTCTCACATTTGGGGTCGCTCGCAGTTCCGATTACGGAATAACTATTTGTAAGATATGAGGGAGCCGATCGCCCGTTTACCCCGTTTTTAATTGCTCTAACAATGTCGCCCGATGCTCGGCGCTTAAATGATGAATCACTTTTTCATTAAAATTTGACTTTGAGCGTGACCCTCATGTTCTTGCCGTTGACTTCAATGCGGCCAATGTGAGTAAATAACTTTGCCACTATGATAAAATAAAGAAGATGATATAGAAAGAGAGAGAGGGAGAGAGAGAGAGAGAGAGAGAGAGACATCAGTCGCATAACTTTGATGTGAAAATAGTTTATAGAAAATACTACAGAATCTGGAATATCATTGTGTTTCAAATTATTGTTTCTTGATATGGTCGGGAAGAATCGGCGACGGGTGGATACTTTCATCTAATAGCATTCTCTTGCTCTCTTTGCTGTTGCTGGCGACTTTTAACTTTCTGGTTGCGACTCTCAGACACCTAAGGAACGCACTTACCAAGCACATTAACATATAAGGCTAAGTTTTCTTGAATGTTTCTCATTCTCATTCGTTGACCAGCATTAGCTCACACTTAAAGATCAGAATATAGGTCAAATTCTGTCATTCACATCCAATTAGATTCAAGGGCTAAGCGTGCTTACCCTAACTTCTTAGCCAAATCTTTAAGCAAACCAGAATATATTAATAACTAAAGCCTCATTCAAAAAGAAATCTAGTTTTGCTACACATTTGACGTGAAACAGTTTAAACAAACAGAAATAATGAAGCAGCTGTTCTTGTCAACGAATTCGTGCTTGAAAATGCGCTCAAACAAAAATGATAAAGATAAAGAAGAAGAAGACAAACAAATTAGAATATTTTAAACATTGCCACTAAAGCCAAGAGCCGATAGTAAAAATATGTCAAAAGGTATTTAAGCACAGTTGCAAGCCGCAATTCAAACACTTGAGTTGAAAGTTTCAAAGCAAACCGAGCGAGATGAAACTTCTGCTTCTACTAATTGCACTGCTGGGCTGCATAATTGCCACGGGCGCACAGACCACGCCCACCACAACTGAGAAACAGCCCACAAATACAACAGCAGAGGATAACACAGCAAAGACCACAGCCATATGCTCAAGTACAGAATCCCTGAAGCAGCAACGGAATGTACTGGAACCAAGCACATTTGACTTACGTCCCGGCAATAATATATTTGACAAAATTAAGAAAGACATAGTTTTGGTTTCCTTTAATCTGCAAGAGCAAATCGAGCAACTGCCCCGACCTAGCTCAATGCAAATGCAACTTACCAACACTAGTTTGGTGCTGCGTAAACAAACTGCCAAATTTCAGCAATCCCTTTACAACACTACGACGCAAGTAAATAGTACTATGGAGCGTACTGTACGCAACATCGATTTGCTGGCGCGGCAACAGCAACTAAATAAGGATCAGATCAAACGCCTTCAAAGGAAGCTCAACTTATTTCAGCAAGAGCTGCTCAACAGCTCTTTGGATATTGATAATTGTCTCTTACAGCTAACTGAGCTCATCTCACGCGCCGTGCTGCCCCATTTGTCGAGTCTGAACAGCTCCCTCCCGCAAGAACTGCAGAAAGTGGAACTACTCAAAGCCGTTCACAAGGTATCCATCAACAAACTCAACTTCTTGGATCTGCAATTGGCCTATTTAAATGGAACTCAGGCCACGCAGCTGCATAAACTAACTGAAGCCGCCCCGCGCTTAGCTCCAGAGCAGCTAAAGGTAACTGACAGGGCTCTTCCAGATTTGGTTGTCGCTCAGAAACGCATCGATTTACAGTTGACCATTTGCGATAAGTGGAGCAATTTTCCAGCAAAATCAAATGAGTCAAAGAGTGAAACAGCCGAAAGAGCTACACAAATATATAAATCTACAAATCCAAATCCCGAAACAGCAGCTGAATTCTATCGGGAATCTTCACTACGAACGCAAGCTAAAGCCCAGATAATAAAGGCAACTTCGTTTTCCCCATCCAATCCCAATCCAGAATCTACAGGGTATTACGTTACGGATAAAACATTTCCAGCAGAGTCTTTTGCGCATGATCAGTCGTCCCTTACAGAAGCTGAAGAGCATAAGCAAAATGATATTTTATACCAGGTCATGGATGCGCTTGAGTCCAAACCTCATGCTATACTTCAGCCCAAAGTTCAGTCCAGTAAACCCGTTAAAGTATCTCTTCTCAAGGACCTACAACCACAAAACATCCTTGATAATAATGATGAAATTTGCCTTAATCCAGCTATTAGAACACACGAAGGGCAGCAGCTAGAGAAAGAAAGCTTTGATTTCGAAAAGTCCCGGAAGGAACAGCCCCTGCAAAACCATAATGATCCACAAATTAAGTCCAAGTCTAGTAAAACATATGACGATAAAGGATATTGCAATAGCTACGCACAGACTCCACGATCTGTGAACCCGACTTGGAGTCAGTTTGCGCAATATTAAATGAAACTTCGCATAGAAATTCATCACAAATTGAATGTTCAAACATGTTAACCGAATCTCTGTTAATTAATACGTTAATTGTATTCTTTTTATGAAAAAAAATGTATAGAAAAAACGCAAAGAAAATAGTTTAAAAACAAATTTTACCAAGCATTACGATGTACAAATAGTTGCTTATTTCCCCCAATATATATTTGTGAACTCAAAAGTAGTCTGCATGCAACATTAATTTTATTAGAATCCATTTTAAAAGCTAACAAAATCGAAGCACAGAATCGACAGAGATTTAAACAGCGTCCAATCGTAATAAACTTAAATCGAATGGACTACAAATTGTCCAGCGACGAGTTCGAGTTCAAAACCAAGCTGAAGTTAAAGTTAATGTCAAATATGCCAGCTATTTGGTGGCTATCAATTTACAGACAAGAGCAAAGCGTGAAGCGGCCAAATGAAACTGATACCAGGCGAATGGTAACGAGTGTGAGGGTGACTGAGAGGGGGTAGGGGAGCTGTATATGGTAGGTGGCAAGTAGACAAAAAGTCGCAGGAACAAGCGCAACATGAATGAACCTTTTAACATACTTGTAGTTACTAATTCCAAGCGACAGGCGACACAGGAAAAACAAAAGGAAACAAAACGTATTTTTCATTTGTTTTCATTGTTGGCCATTTATAAAGCGGGCGAAGCAGGGCCACGCAGGGGTGCAGGGGTGGGGGCAAAAGGATAAGACGAAGACCCGAACAAAGTTGTATCAACAAAGTGACCAAATCACTGGGCAATGGCAACAGCTACCAAAGCAGCAGCAGGAGCAGCAGCAGCAGTTGCTGTTGTTGTTGTTGTTGGTGTTGTTCTGGTTGTTGGCCAAACATATGCCATGCGAAGGTGTTGCCTTGCCCGCATATATATATACCTATATATACAGATATATCGACGGGGCTATTCAGTTGTTGACCGGGACTCGAAGACTTTTCAGGCACACGACCGTTTTTGGCACAAGCGATGCAATAAATTATCAGCTGCACAAGGAGTCCCAAAGAGAGCGAGAGGGCAGTCGACAATGGCACTCGAGTGAAAAGAGATGGCAACAACAACACCAATTGACAAACATAAAAGACCAAAAACAAAACAAAACTCGAGCTCGACCTGGAGCTGGAGCTGGAGAATGGCCAGAACTATATGGCCGAAATGAGAAAGAAAAAAAAAAAAAAAAAAAAACAGCGTACGACAAAACAAGACAAAATGCAGCCACAATAAACACTGGACAACATGCTGCGACCCCGAAGCTATAGCCTGAACCCAAATCTCAACCTGGTAAACGGGGCTCTGCTCTGCTCTGCTCTGCTCCGCTCTTATCGAAGCCAGAAGTCAGTCGGAAGCAGCCGCACAGCAGTCCCAAATGACAACTTTGAGGGCAAAGTCAATGAGCGCCTTCCTGCACCCAGTTGTCCAGTTGTCCAGTTGTCCCCGCCGTTCGAGTGGAGTGGACAAAGGAGGATCCCGGCGCGTTCCATATCAAAACATGAATACAACGACAGCTAACAAAACTCTCAACATGCGTTGAAATGTTGAAATGCTAAGAAATATTTCTGCTGCCTTCTGCCACAGTCGACGGGGACGACTCGAAACATGCAACGACTCAAAATGTTCTTTGCCAATAAAAATAAAACAAGCCAGGAATGAAAATTTAACCCAAATATCGCCGAAGTTTGCATACTCTAGCTGAGATTTGCAGGAAGCAGTTGAGCAATATAGTCTATAGGGGTATTCCTCTTAATATACAATACATTTATTTTTTATAAAAATTCTTATTACGAATTTTCTTTCTCCTCTTCTTAGTTATCATAAGGTCTACTTAGCATAATTATGATAGAGAGTGAAACGAATATTATATATATTACAATATGCCGCATCTTTTGGCCTTATGCTACCTACAACCATGCAGAATTGCGGATGTAAGGGTATACAGAAAACGTTGAGAGTCAAATCACATGCCTTAAAAGAAGTTCAGGAGTTTTAAGACTTGGTCACGTGTAGCTGGTGGCATATTTCGCTGCAGCGTGTCAATGCACATGAAGAATTAATGTGATTTCGATTGTTAACCTAATAATATAAGGAAAGGGCCATGGGTCAATGGGTTACGGGCCTAAAACACATAATAACTGTAAAATAGATAGTATCGATAGACTTTGCATATAACAATCATCGAAAGGTGCACATATCGATAGACTCTAGTCGAGCTATAGGAACTATCGAAAGCTGAGCCTAATAAAAAAGGGGGAAATACCTTCAATAAATGATTAATATATTGGAACAAACATAATATATGCATATAAAAGAATAAGACCTGACAGCTCAGGCTGTGAGAGCTGAATGTCTTGAACTAACAAGCGCGAAGTCGCCGGTTCAAATGTAACATAAATTTTCAAATTTTATGTTTAGTTATTAAATTTCTTCTGCTTCTCCAAGTTTTTATGTATATTGGCTACGAAATGTTTTAAATAATAATAAAAGTTTCATGTTTTGAATGGCGTATTTAATTTTTAACTACTTGCGATTATCTTTAAAAATGTCCAGCAGTTTATAATTTAGCCGCTAGCAAAAGCGAAATGAAATAGATAAAGAGAAATAATAAGCAAAACAGATAGCTGGTAAATGACTTGAGATTTTAGCAGCCATATAAACCTAGCTAAATTTGATTCAAGCTGAAATAATAACAACAACAGCAAGCAATTGGAGTCTCTCTCTCTCTCTCTCTCGCTCGCTCGCTCCCTATGGTTGCATGCGGCATGCTGCATGCCCCAGTGCGCTGCTGCATGCTGCATGCTGCCTGCTGCCTGCTGCATGCTGTGCGCGATTCATGTTTGGTGATTAAAGTAAAGTTCGTAAATTTACAGTTTTCATCAAAGAGGCGACTTTTAGTGGACTGGACTCACCTTTTGGAGTGCAACAACAACAACAAAAACAACAACAACAACGACAACAGCGCAGAGAGTTCAAGCCCGGGTGACTGTGACGTTGACTCTGCGGCGACTCTGACTGTGAGTTGACTCGGGCAGCAGAGCTGCAGAGAGCTCGACTCCACATACACTCGCTCCTTTGGCTTTTTTCTAAACTGATTTCCAGCAATAAGCATTAGCTGAAAATTGCAATTGTTTTGGCTTTGGTTTTTGTTTTTTTTTTTGTGCCTAGCCAGCTAGCTGACTGGCTGGAAGTGCGCTGCGCACCGCGGGGGAGTGCCTAGGAGGATACAGACCCAGCGCGGGCACGACTCCACAACGAGGCATGGGCACTGGAACTGGCACTGGCACTGGCACTGGCCCAGGCACATCATCAACTTCGACAGCGAGCGCAGCCCCAAAAGAAATCCAATTGTATTTAACGAATTTTTGAGTAACCCGAAAAGCATCTGCGGATCGGCTGGCGATGGCGATGGCGATGCCAAGCTGGCCAAGCCAAGCCGGGCCTAGCCTGGCCTGGTGCGCAGTGCCGTGAATCATATGGACACCATTAAATGGGAAAGGCTATGGCAAAGGCAATCACCAACACGCGTCAATTGCGCGCTGTGTGAGACCGAGAGTGCAAAATGGGCAGTGGTGTTGGTGGTGGAGGGGGGATACGAAATAAAAGAAAAACTATGAAAACTGTGGAAACTGCGCAAGGCGAACGGACAAAACTTTGATTGCAGACGCTGCGCTGAAATCTGGCCGCGTTTTTCGCTGGAAATGCGCAACAGATGCGCCTGAGATTTGGCCAACAGCTTGGGTGTGAAACTCTAGAGGAACGCAAGACGCTTGTCATTGGAACTGCAAACCGCAAGCATTAATAAAACCTAATAACAACATTAAGGCACAGATCTGTTTGGGTCCAAAAACCCAATCAGATCTCTCGATAAGTGCACTAAATCAGCTGCTCAAAGTGTGGGTAATAAATGTAATTTGAATTTCGCACACACGGCAACAACTGTTGCTGCTGCTGCTGCTGCTGTTGTTGCCGCTGTTGCTGATGTTGCTGCTGTGCCGGCAACATTACTTAATTGCATTGCCAAGGATATCACCAGGCAATCGATCGTCACGGATTATCAACTTGTAATAGAGCCCGCTCAGCGTTCATATCTCAGCGTTAAATTATGCGTTGAAAGGGCTCCGCTTGTTGCTGTTGGGTGTTGCAGTTGGCTGTTGCCCGTTGCCCGTTGCCGTTGTTGTGGCTCATTGGACAGGTGTTGATTGCTCTGGTCAGGCTCTGGTTTGCCAATTTATAGCCCCAGCCGCCGCATCTGTCGGTTCGATTAGAATACGCTTGCAGCATCAACTGTTGCTGCTGCTAGTTGTTGTTGCTGCAAGTTGTTGTTGCTGCTGTTGCTGATGTGCATGCACTTGCCGGGCGAACGTGTTGCAAATTATTGCAACTTGTACGTGACTCAAGTGACGACAAAAGCCACACGCAAATTTGCGTTGAATTGAGTTGGATGCAGAAATTGATCAAGGGCATGAAAGAAAAAACTTGAATGACTGCAGCCGAAAAGATCAGACAATATAATATGTATATATATAGATATAAGTGCAAAGCTTATGGAAACGACAAAATTGAGAACTTATTTTCGTTGAAAGATTTTACACCTTTAATAGAACATGGGTTTGAGCCGGCATTGATTCTCGCCGGTTCAAGCCAAGCCAAGAAACTGCCAAAGCTAAGCACCAATCTAATTACATATTTGAAACGGGAGTGACTGACTAAGAGATATCCTGTACTAAGCTGTGCTTCTTTCTCTCCCGACGGGCAAGGCTCGATATCGTCCATATCATTTTTACACACATATTATATGAATATCAAGATGCTTCCTTCTGACTGTAATTCATATTTATAGAAAAGCAAAATAGATATTTGTATACAAGTGTTGTCTAGTCGGGATTGACTGACTAAGAGATACCCTGTACTAAGCTGTGCTTCTTTCTCTCCGGACGGGCAAGGGTCGATATCGTCAATATCATATGAACACACATATCATATGGATATTAAGATGCTTCCTTCTGGCATATTTGTATACAAGTAAGTGCTGTCTGTTGGGGAGTGACTGACTAAGAGATACCTTGTGCTTAGCTGTGCTTCTTGCTCTCGATAGAGGCAAGAATATTTATGCAGACACACACATATTATATACTAAGATGCTTCCTTCTGACTGTACAAAAGCGAAATACCCTTTTCACCCATATGTTATATGTCTACCTTACAGTCAAATAAGCCAGCGTTAGCATTTATCTACAATTATAATTAGCATTTATCTCAATCATAACTATCTATACAATAATTCCTTATAATATGCTTGCATGAATTTGTTGTTGTTGGCTTGAACTTCGAGCTGATTCATTCCAAAATTCCGGGTTCAATTAATGTCTACTTTATTTTGTTAAACTAACAAATTGAACAAACTTTGCAATTGCAGTTCAATTGCAGCAACATGACTTTATTTGTTGTTGTTGTTGTTGCTCCGGTTGTTGTTGTTGTTGTTGTTGTTGCTGCTGCTGTTGATTGTGGCGGCTGTTGCTCGCATTTGAAAGACAATCATTGCGAGCGGCAGCAACCACTGCACCACCGTCATCGAGTGGCTCTGTTGCGGCAAAAGCAATGCAATTTGCTTAAAATTTGAGTTCAGCTGCGGGTCAAGCAACTGCCGGCTACTGAATTTCAGCGGAGGGCGCTACAAAAATCTATTTGCTTTTTTTTTTATATATTTATGTATATATTTTTCTGTTGAGGTTTTTTTTTTGCTATCTCAAATCGCGCATTAAAAATTGTTTTTGATAAAAATCGCTGGCCCCCAACAATAACAACAGCAACAAGAAGAAACGAATTTTTTATTCAAACAATAACGTGCCAAAAGTTTGCTACTGCATTTTAAATATTTATAATCTCGAGTTTGTCGTCATTGCACGCCCCAAACCGCATCATACCGCCCCCTCTCCCCCTGCCGCACCCCTGTTGCTCCTCAGCTTAAGCTGTCTGTGGGTTTTATTAAGTTTGTTTTTGGGCGCACGTTTTAGTTGTAGTCGCAAAAATTTGACTTGAACATGAAAAATATGTTGTTTAGATTTTAATTTGTAGATAGACAACAAGTAGACTTAATTATCATTTTTTTTCTGTACCATTTTTGTTTGTATGCCAATGTCGGCATGGATATACATAATACATTAGGAGGCCCGCATTTCGAGGGCGGGCTCTACTCGACTGTTTCATTTTGGCCAACTTTCTATGGGGGGAAATTTTCGCGAAAAGCCTGAGCATAATCATTTCCCAGCAAATCTATGCGCATCTCCCACTCGATGCTATGCAAATGTAACTTGTATTCACCGAATTAAGCACAAGAATGCCAAAAACTGAGAGAGCGACAGAGATGGAGTGAGAGTGAATGAGAGGAAGAGAGAGAGAGGAACAGAGGTAAGCAGTAGCTGCAGTTGGGTAAGGTAAACATATTTTCCATGTCGATGCCATCGATTGCGTTATGCAAAATATATGCAAATGCCATAAATACGACTACGAAACCAGAGAGAGACCAGACCCAAGCGGACCAGACCCAGGCCAGACCAGACCCAGGTCCCGAAAAAGAGCCCAAAGTGACGCAGCAAAGGAAAAACTGTTTTTCCGCAGAATTTTACATTGTTGTTGTTGCCGCTGCTGCCGCTGCTGCTGCTGCTGCCTCTTTGATACGTCGCGATGCCAAGATTTGTGAAATTTATCGGCCAAGTGATTGGTTAGGTGTGGGTGTGTATAGCCAGCCGAGGGAGGGGAGAGGGAGTGTTACCATCTGTAGCTGTACTGTGCCTTCTCGGAACGGTAGTTAGTGCCTCGTCTTGAATAATCGACGACTTTGACAACATTTGAATATCGCTTGGTAGTCACTTCGATTGTTATTGTTGTTGTTGTTGTTGTGAGGCGAAAATTGAGTTGGTGAAAGAATAAATCTGCACAATCACGATGTTGAACCCATCTGTCAGGCGTTTGTAATTGACCCAAGTCTGCCATACCAAAAGTGCCATCAAGTGGGATGTTAAGGTGCCGTTTTTCATGTTCCCTCTATGCTGTCTCATGAATGTCAGCTCAATAATCAAATGAGAAAGTTTCCTACAAGACTTAACACTCTTGCGCGCCTGCGAGTTAAGGCAAATATTGACTGAATAGCTCGCTGTTGAGCTAATGAGATCTTTAATACAGTCTGATTATTGGATAGTTATAATTAATTAGATAGTATATAATTAACTTTCAAGCTCTTGATCTGTAGAAGCTAACAAATATTAGGCATAAAGCCAATATAGATACTTCTACGATATATCTGTCGCCCTCTGCGTCTGTAAATTTTCGTATAGCTATTGATGAGAACTTACGATGAGAAGAGTTATAGCCTTGAGCTTGAGTATGCACACACTTTAATGTGCCATATTTAAGCCCTGAAAATGTTATGAAGGTTGAACTTTAATCACCTTAGTTACTCAAGTTTGCACTTCCCACACACGGTGTGGGGCCAAGGAAAGAAGAAGAACACCCACATCATAAAGTGTATTGAAATAATATAATCCTGTCAGTTCCTCAGCTCGTCAGATCGGCTCGCTCAGCTCTCTAGGTTCAAAATATCACAGCTGGGCCCTAATAAGGCGTACCTTTTTGTCTTTTTTACTGAGCTTTAAGTTATAGGATGAACTACCCCCAAGGAAACAAGTCTTTAATAGATAAAGATGGAAAAACTAAGATATAGATAGCCAAATAGTACACAACGAAGAAATTTGTAAGGTAATATAGAATAGGGCAGAGAAATGATGATGAGTAATCCGTGAACGAATAGGAAAAATTTGTAGTCTGTCCAACAAGCTAAGCTCATACTCATACCTGGGCGTGGTCAGGGAGCTCTCGAAGGTATCCTGATTTTACCAGGGATATATTTCATAGAAATGCCCAAGATTTGCCAGCTTCCAGAAGGCATAATTCCTTAACTGTCCTGCCTTGTGGACTCCCGCTCACACACATACCTAGCTACTTATGCTGTAATATTTTTATTTCATTTTTTTTTTTTTTGGTCAGCTAGAGAGAGAAAATCAAACCATAAATCTTGAGCAAATAGCACTCAAAAAGCAATAAGACTATTTCAACGCCATTGTGTGCTAAGTAGATTTGGAAAAGGCGATACAAATTTCACCAAAGAATACCATTCTGGACGGCATGGGGACAATGCCCAGCAGATCTAGAGACTGGACGCATGCAACACAGTTGCAGTTGCAACGCATACGCAATTTCCATGACAATGCGGCAAGACAAAGACAAAGAAACTGAAGGCAGGCGCAGTGGCAGGAGCTGAGGCAGGAGCCGGGGCAGAAACCGAGCCTGTCTGCTGCAGCAGCCTTCAGGCTAATCTATGAGGCAAATCACAGCAAAAGATGCGCCATATGCTGCTTCTGCTGCTGCGTGCGCTGGCAGGGATCGTGCCCGGGCCGGCCGCTGTCCGGTTGTAGCTGCAATCAATTTGTTAGAAAAGTAGCCAGAAATTTTAGCGGGAAAACAAAGGCGAAAAGAAAACAAGGCGAACTGAAGAGGCGTGCGACATTTACACACATTGTGGGCTACTTAAGATGCCTGGCAACGGGGGTGGTTTGTGTGCTGTCAGTTCCCGTGGTGCGGGTGCCCAAATAAATGGACAAATGGCTGGCTAACTGTGCAGGTAATCGCATAAACATAATTTGTGGCTATTTTAAAAGGCAGCTGCTGATTAGCAGCAGCAGCAGCAGCAGACGCGGCAGCTACATCAGCAGCAGCGGCAACAACAGCAGCAGCTCGAGCGTATGCAAAATGCCGCAAAAAGAGGCAAAGTTTAGCACCACTTGAAAATCATAAAGAGCCACAGTGAGTCGGGCGGGCAGCTGATCGCTTATCGCCACAATTCCACACAGCAGCAACGGCATGGCACAGTTCTTGAGTTATGCCAAGGATGAGGAAGCATTTGCGGTGCCAAAAGTGTCACACATGCAATGTCATCTCTGTCGCGAGTCACAGTCAAAAAAAAATAAAGAAAATATAAGCATATCGAATATAAAATACACTTTAAATATTTTATTTATCTCATCTTCATACTAAAGTTCATAATTACTGAGATTGCTGAAAAGCTGGAAAGGTGAAAAGTTTTCTATATAGAGCTATATCACATCATATCATCATCATATCATATCTTATACAGCTATATGATATCGTAATACACTGATGGATTATATCTAAGGAATATGATAAAGCTAAAAAATGTCGGACTTAGTCGAGATATCTAACTATATGATATACAGATTCGTTCCGCCAGGTTCCGCAACAGAAAGATGGAGCTTTACACAGGTTAACGCTGACAGCTAAAAGAGGTAGATACATATATACAGACTATATCAACTCGAGTGTAGATACAATTCAAGAACAAATATACACCTTATAAAAAAGATCAAAGATCTCTTCTTCCACATTTGTCACACATTTGATGACAATATTATACGATATTATAGTATTAGAGTATACAAAAAAAAGGATGCAACAACGGCAACAAAAATCACAAGAGGCGGCTGGAACAGCCGGCACGCTCTACCCCTCTGGTTTACCCTGCCCCCTCTCTCTCACTCTCTGTCTGTGGCTTTATCTGATCGCCGGCATCAATAACTTGGCCTATGGCTGACCAATATGCTGAGTTGGCCCAACAACAATATCGATAAGGCAGCGTGCCCGTTTTCAAGATATTTGGCAAGAAATGCTGCCAAAAGAAATGCTGAAGCATGTTGCATGGAATTCCGAATTGTTTTGGGGGTTTCTTTATTGCATGAGATGCAAAATCAGAAAAAAATATGTCATTGAAAGGGGATTGTAATGCATGAAAATATACGAATGTATTGTTTTTTTCCTACAAGACCCAAAAGTATCAAATAACAATTGAACTAATTGATGAAAGATAAGAAATTGATGCCCAAATCAAACATGATAATCAATAGGGAAGAGAGGACAAGAGAAGAGAAGAGAAGAGATGTGAAGAGAAGCTTAGAATAGGTTAGATACAAGTTAACAGGTCTTAAAATCAAGAGATATATTACTATAGAGATAACATAAAGATGAAGTACAGCTTATTTTCCAAGCAATATCTAAACAAACGAATCATTAAAAGGTTGTTTGATTTAGAAAAAATGATGCTTCAACTGACAGATGATAAATTCATAGGCATACATTATTCTACTATATATACGCAATGATCTGTTAAAAGAACATTCTTCTTCTTATAGACCATGACAATATGTAAGTAAAGTTATTATTGTGAATTGCTTAATCAAACATTGTGCATTTGCAAGCTGAAGGGACAGCATGTGAATAGATGAAAGTACATCAATTAAAACTAATAGAACAATTAAAGAAATGCAACCAGAGAGAGAGAAAGAGAGAGAGAGAGAGAGAGAGAGAGAGAGAGTGGGGGCAGAGAAAAGAAAAACAAAAGATCTGCGCCGCATGCGGAACTGGGAGAGTGACGAGAGTTTTGTAGTCGCCGACTTAGGCAATTAAACAAGATGAATAAATAAATGAATGAGTGAATGAATGAGTGAGTGAGTGTGTGTGTGTGTGTGTGTGTGTGTGTGTGTGTGTGTGTGGGTGGGTGAGCTTATAATTTCTCAACTCTAATTCCCAAGATGCGCACACACAAATTAGACAAATGGGCGCAATGATGGGATAGAATTTCTGCTACATAAATGAGGCAACTGACAGCGTTTGCCTGCAGGGGGGCGTTGCCACAGTTGCAAAGTGCACACAAACAGTCAAACGTTGTTGCAGTTGCAACTGCAGTCGAAGTTGCTGTTGAAGTTGCCGTTGCCGTTGCAGTAGCCGCAAGCCGCAACATGCAATTACTGAGCAGCTGCCACAAGATATAAACAATTTGCGCTATGAATTATGAATAAAAATATGTATTGTGAATCAAGCAAAATGAGTACCAAAAGACTCGCTCTAATTAACTAAGTGCGAGGCGTAGAGACCGGGCAGACCGGGCAATATCAGCGTGGTTTGAGCGGCAAAACCCATTTTTAGCTTCATGCATTTTTAATTCCCTTAATAGCTTTTTGTCTCTGTGCCAGACATTGATGGACCAGCCAAAATATAAAAATAAAAGTAAGCGAACAACAAAAATTAAAACACCAAAATATGTTGGCCGGGGGGCAAGCGCAGCTGCCAGTCGTCACCCACAGCCCGGAGATTAGGCGGCGGCTGCTGGAAAAACTTTTGTTGGTCCTGGTGAAAAGTTGTCCTGGCTGCTTGTTACCTGGGTACGCAGCTGTTAGCCAACTAAGCGCAACGTGTCGTCCATCAAAATTAATTACAAAAGACGCACAGTGCAGGCCAATTGTCAGGCAGAGACGTTGGCGCGCGGCGTAGCGGGGCGTGACGTGGCTGTGGCAAGCTCAAAAGTTAAAAGGGGGTCCCGGCGACAGGGCAATAAGCCAGGCAACTGGCGCCCTCTAACGGCCACTCACACTCGGCCTTCTCTCTTCCCCCCCTCCCACTAACGGGCAGCCATGTGCTCAGCCGTCAACACTGTCCTACGTGGCAGCCGCTTAACAAGTTGCAACAAACTCGCCAAACTTTGCAGCATGATAAATTGCCACACCCACAGCCCCCCCAAGCAGCATTTTTGTCTCGCAGCATTTTTGCTTGTCAGCAGTTGAGATGAAAAAAGCATTGCATACTTTGGGGGCGACGCGTTGACACTCCAATTGGAAGGCGAGCAGCCAATTTGGTTCTGATTTGATTGAACTTTTGCTTATACAACGCTTTTTTGTTGTTATTGCAATGGAATTTGTTAATAGTATTATATGCTTAAAATGAAATCATTAGCATGCTGGCATTTTGGATATAATTGGGCAAAGGGCTAAGAATATTTACAATTAACGGTTTTTCTCATAGCTATTGATTGACTGATTGATTGATAATCAGCTAATGTCTTTAGCATTGTGATTGCGATACTTGCCTTACAAATCTAAGAGCTAGTTTCATATGTAACTATTGATTGACTGATGGACTGATTGATGAACAGCGCTCAGCCCGAACCGATTTAACTAAAATAAACCTGGGCTATTTTAACAATATCATTGTGACATGAGATTAGCAATTATATAAAAACATATGCTTTGCATACTAAAATAAACTTTCATCTTTTATCTTTTGATTGACTGATTGAAGTTCAACGGTGTGGCTTAACACTTTCTTTGGTAAGTCTACAAATTTGAACAAATTTTACCTTTACAGTTCAAGATCTACTTACATTTGTTTATATTGATATGTTGATTGATTGATTGATGATCAAAGCACAGTCAGATCTGCTGATCTCGCTTCAAAAATAAAAATAATAGATATTTCTCCTAGTTATATGTATATATTTCTATATATATTTAAACTGATGTAAAATGTGCTTCTATGTGCTCAACCGATGGAGACTTTCACACCTCTAAAGAAATTTATCCGCAAGTTAAAGTAATGAAGCTTACACAAGCTATCCTGAAGATAAATTTGAACATTGTTAAGGGTAAAAAGCAAAAGAGTTATCCGCTTACCAAAGAAAGGATTCAAATATGAATTTTGAATATATATGGATTACATTTTCTTTCCACGTATAACCCCTTTCACTGGCTTCGAATGCAGCTGCAAACGGAGCAAGTGTGCGACATGCAATTTCCACATTTTGAATGTGCTGCGCTGTGGCACAACAATGGCCATGTTGGGGCATTGTCAGGATAATAAGGATAATGGCATTGGCGGGCGACGCGTTGCGAGTTGCACTGATTTATTGGCTAATGCGCATTTCATGCTCGGGCCAAGGCCAAATTAATTAATAACAAAGCGTTTGCGGCTCAATTGTTGGTTTTTAATTAAGGCCCCTGAATGGCCAACAAATTAAATGCGATTTGTGCGGCCGATAAACGCTGAGAGACACACAAAAATGAAAAGAAAAACGCGTTGCAAGCGCGACTTTAATTATAAACAAATAGCGGCAGATATGAGGCCATAGATAAAATAAATAACATAATTAAAAGCGAACAACAAGTCAAATAGAAAGTTGTCAATGGCGGACAACGTTTTGAACTCGCGCGCGAGCGGGTCGCAGTTGGCACAAACATTTGTGCAAATATTTGGGCAACAGCGACGACATCAACTAATAGCTGAAGTATCCTTAACATGTCCTTGAATACGGCGAAGCCAACCCCCCAAGCCAAAAGCCCGTGCTATTTGCCCAAGCCCTTTAATGCAAAGCGCAAACGTCGCCGGTGGAGGGTGTCAACAGGCGCCCTCTGGCGTTGGGTAGCTCGTGCCGTTGATATCCTGTCAGCGATAATGTCACACATGGCTGCCCTCTCGCATCCTTGTGTGACTTTCTAATTAAAAATGTAAAACATTTGCGCTTGTCAAAGGACTACAATATCTAAATTGAATATTCTTTGAGCGCTGCTCACATATTCCCTTTTTTTTATTGTGTTTAGCTTTTGAACTCAGAGCAAGGACACGCTCGCTTTCTTGATTGATTGAGTTGGGCTATTGTTAAACAATCTTGAAATCAATATGAACTGTAAAGTATATGGAAATTAGAAAAATAAAAATGTTGCGGACTTGAATCGCAATGTTAAATGAAGGTTTCTTAGTAGTTTTTCGGTAAGTTCGCATTCTTGGCGTTACATCATATAGAAATGTTTGTTCTTTGTGATTGATTGATTGATGATAAACGCAGAGTCCTAAGTGTAGCAGCTAATAAGCCAAAATGTTGACAATCTCACCCGCAACAGTGGAAAAATTGTGAAAAACTATTCTGTAAAACTTTAATGCGTGCAATTCGAATGGGTCAAAGATCAGATGGAAAAAACGGGTAATACCCGCAATAGTACATTAGGCATGTACATATTTAAACAGAATCGAATAACAAAATAACAATCACTTAATTGAATGCCTCCTGTGAGGATTGAACTCACGACCCCTGGTTTACAAGACCAGTGCTCTGCCACTGAGCTAAAGAGGCGCACGTTGAAGATGCAGCCCGGTAGCGAGCACAAGCTGAAGAATTGGTCGCAGTACAATTTGTATCTATCAGTACGCCAGTACCTGAAGCTTGTTCAAACTGATATCTTAGATAACAATCGGCTGTATCTAATTATTTTAAGTGCAGCTTGGCAATAGTTGCTTTGTTTCGAAGATAAAAACTATTTGCAGCCTGAAAATGATTTGCACAAAAGTTGCTTAAAAGTTTCGGTTGAAATACGATTTGGAAGCAAGTCTTTTATAGATAGATAAGAACTTGGCTATATATTTATCACCCACACATCCGTAGCATAACTCAATGTTCCAGAGCACTTTTAAGTCTTAAGCAGTTATCTATATATAGCTATAATTAATAAAATAGTTAGCTAATTGCTTAAACAGCCCGCATACCAAATTTTCATAAGCCTAGGCGAATACTCAGTCTATTAAGACGAGCCTCATTTACTTCAAGCACTTAGCCGCATTTACTTTTACATAAATCCAGATTAGAGTTAAGAGCATAACTGAAATGTTCAGCTTTTATCATGTTTCTTCTTTTTTTTGTATTGAAGCGTTTTGTTTTCATTTTACAGCACTTTTAAATCCATCTATTCGCGGACCAGAGCCCCGAGCCACAAGGTGGGCTGTGCGCACAGGTTTGCGGTTTAATCCTTCCAGACGAATGCGTTGAAATTATTTATTATGACGCAAAACTTTTTTTTGTATTGTTTTTTGTTGCCTTGCGGCCGGACCCGGCCGCGACACGGCTACGCCCGTTATCTGCCGCAAAAGAGCAAAAGGGCTCCAGCCCGAGGGTAAAAACAAAAAAAAAAACAAGAAAATTATTTGAGTATTTCGTGAGTTAAGCTTTCGGCGAGGCTTTAAAAGGTGGACAGTTCTTGCAATGGAAAATTGACTGTAAGCTGATTTTCCGACGACATCAAAAGATTTGTTTATGCCGCAAAAATCGGGCGTAATTCTGGCATAATGGCTAATTTTGGCTGGGTTAAGGATGTCGTAATGATATCCTGTCATTATCCTAGCTATGAAATGAGTATGACATCATTGTCAGCCTCAGACTGGAGCAAGTTAAGGGGAAATGCAAATTGAATTTTGGGCTAATGCCCTTTTTATTTGTCTGGACATTAATTTTTTGCCTTAAGTGGCAAGTGGAACGGGCTAACCCTTTTTCTTAGCCGCTGCTTTTGAGTCTGATTTGCCATGCAGAAGTCATGTTTTCCTAAGTGTCTTATTGTTGGCAATTAGTGCGGCTTTAATTGCCAAATCGTTAACAATTTAGATGCCACAAAATGTGGCAACCGTTGCGCTTTATGTGCCCTCGACGCCCAACTGGGCAGAGTGTCGGAAAGGGCTGGCAAACACCTCAGCGGGGGAATATACGCATTGACTGACCAGATCATTAATCCTGCGCCTTGTTAGCCCAAAAACAATTTGTCCAAACAACAATTAAGGCTACCAACCACAAGCTCGCACCCTCGCACGCAGCCCCCCACACACACACACACACAAAGCCATTTGACAGTTGGCTAATGAAATCTGTTCTGTTCGAGTGAAAGTGACGCAATTGCAGTCAAGTTGGCGATGATTAATGATTTTAAGAAATGATTTCTCTTTGATTTTTAAATTTCTTTAACTGCATTTGTTTAAATTTCTATATAATTTAAATGTTCCTTTCCTCTGCATTGTTTGCTGCAGTCGCTCTTTGTCCTGCGTTTCAGTTTATGTATACATCCATTAAAGTCCATTATTTCTGGTCGGTTTTACGTTTTTTTGGCATAACAATGACTTTTAGAAATGAAGGATATGGCTTGTAGGTAGGCATTAAAAATTCGACAAAAACTAATGGAACTATTGTTGGGCATTGCACAACGGCTAACAGCATGTTGTATAGTACAGAAGTAAACATTTTATATAGATCTACGAAAACTGGGCAAACTTTATGTTTTAATCATAGAATTGTATATTTCTACAGTTAATAGCATCTCGGCCCTTTAAAGTATAGTATGTATTCTTGATCAGCATCAATAGCCGAGTCGATCTAGGCATGTCCGTCCGTCCGACCGTCAGTCCGTATGTATGAACGCAAGGATCTCAGAACCTATAAGAACTAGAGACTTGAAATGCTTAGCTGTAGGTCCTCCTGGTGCCCGCGCAGATCGAGTTTGTTTTCGATCTTGGATAACATGCCCGTTTCCAAGAAATCGATAAGAATCGATATCGAAATGCTGTTTTCTTGAGCAATCTTGGAAATAAGAAGAGCTAGAGTCAACAAACATGACATGTTCTTATACCTCATAGCTATAAATCATGAAAATGAAGCAACTTATGCTGGCCGCCAATTCAAGCATTTGATTTAGCAAGAAGGGCTTCAGGGTATCCCCTAGTAGAAATTCTTACTCCTTTCTTATATATAACAAAATATATATATATGTCTATGTAGTATGTATAAAGGCTTAAAGTTCACATTCCTTTGATGGCAAGTGAGCCGCCCAGAACATGGTCACGTTAGGGTCATAAATTGTGCAGTGCTCCGGGGGCTATTCACTCGCTATATCTCTTCATATATGCCCGTTAATAGAAATAATTAGCACTTGAGCCTACAGCAATTGTCAATAATTAACATAATGGAACCATAAATTGCGAAAGTCCACCCCAGAAGAAAGTCCAATTGACACAAGCAATGCGAAAGAAAGCAGCAGGCAAAAATAAAAATGAAAATAAATATTATCATTGGGCGGCATAATAAATTCTAGAGAAAGCGCAAAATGTAACGCCACATAAATTAATATGAAATGTGCATATGGGCAGTCGGAGCTGGATGGCGATGCTTATCACAAACAATTGCAACCAGTTGCCAGTTACCAGTTGCCAGTTGCCAGTTGCCAGTTGCCAGTGGCCAGTTGCCAGTTGCCAGTGAAAGTGAGAAGTTCACATGGCGAACAGTGAAAGAATGGGCCTTAATTACGCTACACAGCCCCACCCACCCAATTGTAGAAAGCATGTCCGTTTGCCTGGACATGACAGTGGCTAGCCTATGGGCCTTTGGAGTCGCTTCTTTGGTTAATTACCAAGATGTATGCGTGTCGCGCTCAGCAGCCCAATTAACCCCCATTATGGGCGACTGCGCTTGTGGGTGACGACGACCACGACCACGACGACGACGACGACTCAACACTTCAACCCCAGCTCCAGCTAAAGCAACACTTGTCCTGGGCGTGTGAGCTCAGGCGCTGCACGAGGTCAAGCGTTCGCTTGGGCGAGTAATTAAGATTTCTGCCTGGTTCCCTGCCCCACAACAACAACAACAGCAACAGTCGAGAGCAACAAGCAACACATATCCATAAACACGCTCTATGCAACGCAAACAACTCAGCGCGTTACGCCCCCCAACCCCTCCGCCCCGCCCTCGCAAGCACCAAATTGCTTTATGATGTTGCAGATTATGATAATGAATGCCATCTGGACTTGCACTGGACACTGTGCAGGCAGCCAAGGGCGCCTCTGTGGCAGCCACAACGTTGACACTTTAAGTGATTTAATGTTATTGTTTTCGAACAGCTTCCCGGCTAAAGTAAGGAGTAAGTGCCACATACTCCCTCCCTTCCCCCCCTACCCAACACTTGACAGCTAGAGTCTAAATAATTTAATGAATATTAATGCGTAACATTTAATTGAAATGCTTCGCACTGGTAAAGCCCGAAAGCCTCTCCGTATTGGAAGGCAAATATTATAAAAAGATTTAAGAAAAATAAATGTTAAAAGAAAATATTGAATAAAGCAACTAATTGCGCTTAATCAATGTTAACTTTGTGATATGTTTGGCCAAAGAACAGAGACTCAATCAGAATGAGAATCTGTTCGATTTTCAGCAAAGTCCTGGCAAAAGATTTGACCAATCTATAATAATATAATTCTAAGCGACATTTTAAATGTTGTCTCTCTTATCGGGCTAATGCATCAAATTTAACATTCTGTGCGGACTTTATTGACACGGAATGGAAATAAATCCAATGCCGTTCGACAAACTCCATAGAACTGAGCTCAGGGACAGCTTCCCCTCTCACCCTTCCCACACACACACACACACTTCTCTCACTGTATGTGTGTGTGTGAGAAGTGCTATTGAAATGTTTTTGATTGGAAAAAATGTAATTTCCTATACGCTGGCAGAGTGCGCTTATCGGGCGCAGCATTGTGTCAAAAAATTGTCAATTTTTTTCCGTAAGCTTGTTTTTTGTTTAAATTTAAATTGAGTGTGACTTTGAGTGGAAAGCATTTAACGGATATCTAAACTTTTTTTTTGTTATATGCGATATGTTGTTATCGGACAAAAGCGGCCCAAACCACAATTAATTAAGCACAACAATGCATGCAAAACTCAAATGCAAAAATTCATAGACAGTTGCCAAATATAACATTCTTCTTTCTTCTTTTTTTTTTGCTGCTTTCTCATTTTCAAAAGTTGCACAAAGCGCGTAGCTTCAATTACGATTCGGAGTTTCGATTTGTTGCGCGACGGCGGCCAATGGAGGAGATGAACAGCCAACAAAAAAAACAGAAGGAAAAAGAAGGTTCATTAAACGCTTTTCCTGGCTGTTGCCAACCAATTTTCGCATTCATGAAAATTCGCTGCCCACACAAAAGGCGGCTCGAAAAATGAAGAAAAAAAACCGCAAAGCGTGGAGTGAAATTCATTTTTTCCATTAAATCGAACCGTTGATTGTGCATGAAGCGCACAGGCACAAATGTCAACGCTCGGTTAGATGGCACCAGCCTGATAGGTTGCCAGCTCCCAATGCTCCACCCGCACCCCCCGGCCCTTGCTTCCGCCCCCCTATACCGCCTTACCGCCTTACCAGCTTATCCGCATGTGGAGTGCCTGAGTGGCAAAACGCGTCGACTGCTGCTGTCACATGCGAGTGGCAAAAGCCCACCCAGGGGAGTATTTTTTCCGGCGCACGACAATTCCGACTGTCGCAACACCCTATCCCAAACAAAACGCAGCTCAAACTGAGTTTGACCAGCGAAGCTCATGGCTCATGTGCTGGATACAGATCTATATACTATGCAAGTTTTTTGGCATATATATACACTTGAAATTCGATACGAACCGAAATGGCTTTTTGACAAACAATGACACGAGCCTCACCTCCTACTATTTGGGTGCGCATTTGTTGCGATTTTTCTCGTTTTTCTTTTCTTTTGGCTCCCATTGAGAATCGCATTTGCAAATGAATTGCTTATTGACAGTTTGATAGAATGTTGCCCGCTTGACAGTTGGCTTTTGTTGTTCTCCCGATACGGTTTGTCTTTTGTTATTCTTTAATTATTCGTTTGCGACATAAAGAAAGCAAAAGTAAGCATCGCGTTCAACTAAAAGAAACACAATTGTTCCAAGCATAGATAGAGATTGATGTAAAATTATGCTATATGTGACATCATTTCAAGGCTGTGTGGCTTTAAATATACATTTTTGAGACAAATTTCCAAACTCAAATTCCACAAAAAATGTTCAACAAAATCCGAATAAATAAACACATATTAACAAGCCAATATATTAACATAGTTCCAGATTGTAAGTTTTGTAAAAAGCGATAGAACTTACCAATTTGTAGCACACAAAGATGTTCAAAAGCTGAAAGATTAATGTCAAATGTGATAAATACGAGCAGATAATCAGTTGAATTTTATAAAATATAATAATACATTACAAATCAGAGTACATTAGCTGCTTGACTAGGTTTGCCAAAGCAAAAGAGGAATAATCTGGATGCAAATATTACAAATGAAAATTATTTCATGAGTTATTCGAACAAGTTTTTCATTCTTATAGTTAACCATATAATACTCTAATTAATCGATTATTTTTGACATGTTCGACTATTTCTGAAATCATTTTCTGTGTAATTTGTGCTCTCTTCTCTCTTCTTCTCCTCGAAAAGCTCAAGCATGTCGGATGCTCAAGATTGTTCCATTAACTTTATGAGCATTTCATAGGAGGAACAGTTGTCCGTTTTTTTGAGTGTCCTTCCGCCTGGCTGCGCACTGCAGAGCCGCGCACTTCAAAATTTGTCGCATTTCCCCTATCATTACACAGAGACAGGGGGCGACAGCAAAATAATAATCATAAATTCGCATTGCAATTAACAACTTGGCTTTGCGTTCAATTTAATGCATGCAAAATCCATTAAATCACTTAAAATGCACAAATCTCGCGTTGGCTGCATTAAAAAACGCTAAAAAGCGTGCAGAACATTTGAGAATTTGAGAGCACTTCAGAGCAATGACATATAATACGACTACAAACAGTTGCCGCGGAGATGATGTTGGCTGCAGAGTCAGGACAGGGCCAGGACATGCACAGGAGCTGACGACCGCATCGTGCTGCCTGATGTCGATGATAATGTAACACACAACACTCAACCCCCTTCTCCTCCACCTCCTTCTACGCAAAAGGGGCACTAGACAATGCTGGGGCGTGGATATACAGCCAAAGGGTTGGACATGCGTACAAAATCCTTAAACAAGGGTAAATGGAAAAAGCACCGCAAAACGAATTGTCACAGTTTCCAAATTTAATTACAGACATGCAAATGAAGACATGACTGGACTTAACCAGTTTAATCAGATCTATAATAATTTAGCTACTCTGCCAGTGTTGCCAAATGACGCTTCAAAAGCGAAACTATCACCAATGTTAGAAATAGCTAAAGTTGCTTTCCGCGCACACACATAGTTGCCAGAAGTTGTCATTCAATATATGCGAAATACCAACAGACAGTCTCTGAATATAGATAAATTTAGCTAGCATTTAGCAGAGTTTTTAACACTGTTTAGTTTTCTTCTAGTTCATTCAAGTAGTTCCCCTTGCAGAGTAGTTTCTTTTGCTCTACATCTTTGTATCTTTCTGGCAGCCCTAACATAGTCTAGTCACTCTCTCCCCTTCGCCCTTGTAAGTAATTAACTTTGTTTAGTAACTTTGTTTAGTTCGCTCCTGGTTCTATTAACTAGTTCCCTTTGCAACGTAGTTCACTTGCATTATAACTTTCAATCCTTCTGGCAACCTTAACATAGTCTACTTGCTGACCCCTTATCGCAACCCTAACATAGTCTAGTTACTGTTTCTCTCTCGCCCTTGCCTGAACTGTAATTAACCCATGTTTCCATCAAACTACCAGATTATTAAAGCACATTTGCATGACAGCCCTGCCACCTAGCTTCAGTCAAATGTTAACTTCCTGCCCTCCCCCAATACATATTCACTTTTTTTGGCGCATGTTCATCAGCAAACTGTCAAAATTGAAATTTAAAAATGTCAAAAAAGCTGACACGTACCCACGTTTACAATCCAGATGCGATTTCATATGTGAATGATGTCATGCATGAATAACTGATAACAAAATATTGACAAAGAGTTCACTGAAAATGCAAAAAGTCTAGGGTAGAAAATTTTGTAGGTCTTCAATTTACATTTAATAATTTCAGATATATGCATAGATATTTTAAGCCTTTTGTATGCGCAGAAATTTCTACATTTGTTTGTTTTTCAATGAACCAAATTTGCATTGTATTGGATAAGATTAAGAAAGCGAAGTGTGGCCTATTGAGACTCTTAACAATGCAAGCATGTTTTCACAAGCTTAAAATATATTTAAATACTTTTGTAAAAACTTACATTTAGACATATTTATATAAATTCTATAAGATTCCAAGTACTTTTTCTCCCAGAATACCTAACTACACTTAGCTGGAAACAATTGTGACTCACTGTACCAATAAACCACCAAACTGTGTGCCCCACAACGCCAACCAATAAGCCACCAAATATTTTCACCAGTGCTTAAAGCTCATAAAAGTCAGTTATTAAAGAAAAATGGGCATCATTTTGTGAGGTACTTTACAGCACTGGCAACTAACGAGTACTAATGGAGCTGGCGCCCAGCGAGTACGTAGACCATTTGCAAATTGCCGAAAATTGTTGGCCAGCTGCGTCCCGTTGTCCAAAAAGGTGGGCGGGTTTTTTCAATTAGCCTAAAACCAGCTGACAAAAAGGCTGAAAAGCTGGTGACCAAAATATTTAATACCTTTTATCCAGCCTCATAATTCGCATAATGACAAAAAGTCTCATTTGGTAATTTAGGCAGTGGGTGGCATGAAATCAACCCCAGCCACCGTTAGCTGACCAGCCGGATGCACTTCAACTTTCCACCCTGTTGCGTACAATCAAACGTGTGGCAGGTGAGAGGCGGGGCGGGGCGAGTGAAAGAGGACACCCGCCGGCACACGACAGCCGTCATCGTTGTCGTCGTCGTCGTCGTCGAATTGTTGCAAAAGTGCGAAACCGCAAATGTTAAGCGCAACACAGAAGTCAATGCCACCCCACCACCCCAAACAAAACCACCGACAAACCGCAAATGCCTCACGACGCGCTGCGCCGTCGACCCACTCGATGCATCGTCGACAAAGCTCTTCAATTTGCTTGCCATCTATTATGGCAGCTCATTGTGGGATTACCGACCCACAACCACTGAGCAACCACTAAGCGTGGTTGGGCCGCGTTGTCGTTGGCGTTAACATTGACGTTGGCTGTGCCAGAGGCAGCAGGCAGCAGGCAGCAAGCAGGAGCAGGGGCAGCAGGCAGGGGCGTTCAGCAATTGCTAATAAAAAGGGTGGAAAATCCACTTTGCTATGGCATTTGATTTTGATTTTTCTCTCTGTTTGTCCATTGACTCTTGGGACTTGAACGCGGTTTGTCAGCAGCAGGGGAACAAAGGGGCAGATTTGGGAGATACATTTCGCCCGCTGACTTTTGATGTCATCGGATAAGCATTGGTTCGCGTACTGCCAGCCAGGTGAGTTTCGCGGGAATGGGAGAAATACTGTCATAAATAGTTATAAATATTAAAATTGAGCGCTAAAGGTTGATCTGGGCGAGGATAAAAAAGGTAAATATACTAAAATACAACAACTGCCTCAAGGTAGCCCCGGCAAGGACACAAAATCTTTTGTGCAGCCCTGAAATCGGAAAAATATTTGATGGAATGCACCTAAAATACTAAACTATGGTATTTTAAATACTAAAACTTGTTTTTTGTATATGGCATATCGCAATGGCACAACATACTTTAAGGCAATTATAATATATAATATAATTATAAAACTCTAGCTCTAGTCTCTAGCTCCTATAGGTTCCGAGATCCTTGCGCTCATACATACGGACATACGGACGGACAGACGGACAGACAGGCGGATATGGCTAGATCGACTCGGCTATTGATGCTGATCAAGAATATAAATACTTTATGGGGTCGGAGATGCTTCCTTCTGACTGTTACATACATTTACATTTTGCACAAAGGATCTTTAAACTTTACAATTTTCATTTAAACAACACTTTTTTGATAGCCCGATGCAGATTAAGTATGTAAAGTTTCAGTAAAGAATTGTAGACTCTATCAAAAACTCAAGCGTAACCCAATAAAAAGAAAGCCAACTAGAAAAGCTAATTCATCAGCACAAAGTTAAGCGGCTTCTGGTTGGGGCGGGTGCTGGGCATTTGGAAGGACGCTTGAACAATGAATGAATGGCATCCAGCTGAGTGAGTTCGTCTGTGCAGGTCTTTACAGGATTACACTCGATTACAGGATACATTACAAGCGACGACGGGTGGGCAACAGTTAGGCAACAGGCATACATAGGTAGCCAACACCCGCTGGGAATGATCAATCAATTCGCATCAAATTTGATTTTATCCAACTGACTGAATCGAATTCGTGTGTTGCCGGATGGAAACGGGGAAACGGGGAATCAGGGAAACGCTGGATTCTATTATTATGATTATTGCATTGCGATTGATGTGGAAAATGGAAGCCATGTTAATTATGAAATTGCGCTTTGGTTTTCGGTTCGACCAAGCTGCAATTAACCACTAAAAACTGGACGGCAAGCCGAAACGATTGTCCGGCAAACAAATCATTTTGCGGCCAGCGATATGAACAAATAAAGCCCATAGACATTTTGATTTGGCTTTTCGTCTGGACTTAATGAAAAACGGAAATGCCACTTGTTTTATTTTCTCATTCAACATCCAAGCTTTTGCTTTTTGCGTTTGATTACAACTGGCCATGGGCGGGTTTGTACCGTGGGGTGGGGGGGTTAGCTTACTGTTTGCTTTTGTACTTTGTTTTTAGCGATTAATTAATGCAATTAATCTGCAGCTGGATTCGTGACTTGAGGCCCGAGCCTGTTGCCTTTCAGTTTTGATGAAATTGTTTGTGCGCATTTCTGTGTATTCCCCTGAAACAGACCCTGCCCAGCCCAACATGCGCCTGGCAACGATTAAGTTGAGCTTATTGCTAATAAAGATATTTATTAAGGCGCATCGAATGTGTGTACATACATTAATATACCATGCAACAAGAAATTAATTAGCTAATTAAGACATAGCCAGACAGCCAAAAAAATCCTCAGAGGCAAAGTCTAGCAATATTTGCATAGCATAGTTACAGGTTAACTCGAGCAATAAGAAATTTAACTCTTAATAAAGGAACCCACATAGAATATGGGATAGATTCATATTAATTTCAAAAAATGCATTTTGCCTTTCATTCATAATCTCAGAAATTTACACCATGTACACACAATTCCCTGGGCCAACCGAGGGTTAAGATAGACTTTGATAACGAGCGGAATGATGAGCTACAAGGAATTATTCTTCAATCAGTTGCTTCGCATTTCTGCAAGCGATCAGTTCGGTTATTAAAAAAACATACGGCATTGCAATTTTTAACGACATTATCAGTCAAATTCTTCGATTCATAATGTCATCAGCTGCAATTTTGATAATATTAGCGACGTCTCAACTGTGTAAGCAATGCATCTTTGTTTTCATTTGTGATCGCAACTTATCTTAACGATAATTAACATCTAGTAAGAAGAGCTCAAATTTTGCACACTAATTCAAGACAAAGTCGAAACAACTTTACGAATTGGCGTATAGCTTTTCTTCTCGGAAAGCATCTATTTTTAGCATCTCTCTCTCCCCTCCCGCTTTCTATATATTCCACTCCAGCTTTACTTATCTGTTAATCCCACTCCAAGTAAGATTTGTCGGAATGCATATATTCTTAACTTCTCCTCCCTCTTATACTACTTCATATATATACTTCGTATATATTCGTATATTCAACTGCAGCATTCGCTGGAGCTGCTGATAATTTATTTTCATGCTCGAATGGCGAATGCATTCCGGAGAGGGCTAAGTGTGATGGCGTACCGGACTGTGCGGATGGCAGCGATGAGACCTTTCTGGCCTGCTATAATAACACCTGCAATGAGTCTGGCTACTTTCGCTGCAATTACGGAGGCTGCATCCAGGAGCAGCTAAATTGCAATGGAGAGTCCGACTGTTTGGACGGAAGTGATGAGAACAAGTATTTGTGTGCAGATGATAAGCAACATGATTCGTTATTAAATGAATTGCGTGGTGATTGCAGGTGAGTTGGCCAAAAATATGCCTAAACTTCAAATCGAGAGAGGAACAATGCTTGCAGCATGACAATTATAAATGTTCTATCTCTTCGTATGCAGCCCCGCCCATGCACTTGGCTGTGACAAAAAGTGCCTAAAGTGGAGTCGCGTGTGCGATGGCCACAAGGATTGTACGGATAGCTTTGATGAATCTTCGGAGCTGTGTACCGCGAGTCAGTGTGCAGCCGAATCGCTTCGCTGCGCTTATGGCGCCTGCATCAATGCCGACTCCTTTTGCAATCATGTGCTCGACTGTGCCGATGGCAGCGATGAGAAACCCTCTATATGCCGCAAACTGGGCGAAATGCTGCCCAAAATGGACACATGCCCACAACTGTTAAGCGAACTGATGTCACAATCGACGCCGACCAAGGAAGAGTCTAGTGTATGGCAGACGGACACCTGTTCGCTGGAAACGAGTGAGGGCAGGCATGTTAAGGATTACTTTTCCGGCTTTGAGTTTGGCTCAGCTGACGGTGTGCCAGACGGCAGCGTCGTGGAAATAACCTGTAATGAGGGCTATGTGAACTTCGGTTCGACCGTCAATAGTTGCATGAACGGCCAGTGGCAGCACGAGGCTTTCGGTTGTTTGCGCCTGTGCAGCCAAAAGGACGACATAGCTAAGGCACACTTTGCAACGCAGTGTATCCACGCTGGCAATTTGGTGGACTGCCAAAGTCATTCGCAAGTATTCGGCACAAAATTGTTTGTAACCTGCGCAGACGGATATAAAAGCGCACTGGAGCCTAGTAAGCCAGGTGAACATAGCTGCAATGAGCTGGGCACCTGGACAACTAAGGCAAGCAATCCCGAATGTGAGCCCATTTGTGGCATTAAGTCCGCACAACATCCCCAACTCTTGCCCTGGACTGTGAGCATTTTCCAAAGAAACTCAATCGACGCAGCAATATATGACATTAGATGTGCGGGCACCATTGTCTCCGACCAATTCGTAATCACAGCAACAGCCTGTTTCACCGATCAATTAAATAATACGGAGCAGTATCAGAACTACAAGATTGTTCAGGGAAATCATAGCATCAGCTACAGCCTGTACGAGGATCATGGCTATGTTCTACACAACATCAAAACTATACACACCTTGGACGTGTAAGTATGCCCTGAAATACAAAGTCCAACTAAGCTTAACTTAAGCTCTCACACGCTCTAGCAATTCGGATCACAAATTAGCCGTACTCCAACTGAAAGAATGGTTTAGCTTGGGCGCTAAAGTCAGACCCGTTTGCTTGGCTAACAAACAAAACGAATCAAATATAGAAAGTTCTGGTGACTTTCACAAGCATCAGCTGGGCGAGGCTCGAACTTTGTACGACAACAATAAATACTTTTTAACGCATATTCTTATTAACAATACGACTATGTACAATATAAATCGATTTCTGTTGTCCATTCAGAAGATAATTAAAAGCTCATTCGCTTCAAATTTGATTTAAAAGCGAAAACAAACGACTTTTATATCTACATGTATCTATATCTATATCTATATCTATATCTATATTTACATCTATATTTACATCTATATTTACATCTATATTTACATCTATATTTACATCTATATTTACATCTATATTTACATCTATATTTACATCTATATTTACATCTATATTTACATCTATATTTACATCTATATTTACATCTATATTTACATCTATATTTACATCTCTATTTACATCTATATTTACATCTATATTTACATCTATATTTACATCTATATTTACATCTATATTTACATCTATATTTACATCTATATTTACATCTATATTTACATCTATATTTACATCTATATTTACATCTATATCTACATCTATATCTACATCTACATCTACATTTACATCTATATTTACATCTATATTTACATCTATATCTATATTTACATCTATATTTACATCTATATTTACATCTATATTTACATCTATATCTATATTTACATCTATATCTATATTTACATCTATATCTACATCTACATCTACATCTACATCTACATCTACATCTACATCTACATCTACATCTACATCTACATCTACATCTATATCTACATCTACATCTACATCTATATCTACATCTACATCTATATCTACATCTACATCTACATCTATATCTATATCTATATCTATATCTATATCTATATCTATATCTATATCTATATCTATATCTATATCTGTTTCTTCATCTATTTCACACTGTTTTATCTACATAAAGCTTTTACATACTCTCCTCTCCTTTCTCTTTAGCTTGACTCATAGCCATCTATTTTGACATTACGATCCCAAACGAAGCCGCAGTTCATCGCAACTCATTTCGAATTGGCCAGTCATTATGGCTCGTAGTATCTATTAGCACTTGAACAAATTACCATATTAATTGCTACTAATTAAAAATGCATTAAAACACAGAGCTCTCGCCGTATCAGGGCCGGAATCGAACTCGGGGAGTCTGGCAATTTATTATGCTTTGTCATCTCTGTGTCGCCAGGACCAAATGTGCAAAATGATAATAATAAACATTTTCATAATGCCACGATATCAATGAGTTCATAAAGAGCCACAGTCCGCACTGTGTACTTTCAATTAAAAGCCAACTTTCAGCCATAATTCAAAAACTAAAATATGCAAAACGAGTTTTGCGGCGAAAGTTTCAATCGCATCGATTTGCATAGACCGAGGGGGTTGTCAAATGTATCTGCACATAAGGATGTGAACAAATGTACATATATATGTATATATATATATATTCATACCGTTCCACCACCCAACCAGGCGCACCTGTAACATCTGCGCTCCACCGCAAATTGCGCTATTCATGCCATAAATTCCGGCTGTGTGGCACATTAATTAATTTGCTTTGCGGCATTTCAAAAGGATTATTTACCGCTCATTTCAGATGAGTGTGTGAGTGTGTGGGTGCGTGTGTCTGTGTGCTAGTCAATAGGCTTAAGTTAGGAGAGTGTGTGTGCGTGTGTGTGTGTATGCTCATGAGTGTATGTGTGTGTCATGTATGTCGAAATACAAAGGTATTTAAATATATGTCTATGGTAAACGCAGAAAGAAATATATATGAAGCACATTAAAGAAATGCAAATCAATAAACTTTCCATTGCGCTCTGATGAAAGTTTTTATTTATTATTATTCTGAGTATGTTTAACTAAAGAAGAAAAACCATTTCTTCATATCTATATCCATTTAACTTAAATGGATTCAACCATATTTATTACAAGCAAAAATAACCCGGCGTGGCCCGGCGCCAACTTCAAGTATATAGACATCTAGCGAAAACAAACAACATACATACATTTTTCTTTGTTACTAATAGGATTTGAACCGGCGACCTCACTTTTGACAACAGTATCGCCTTCTATCTATATCCCTTCGTTTGTTCTCTTATATGAAAACGCTTCGCCTTCCCCCATCGCCTTTCCCTTCTACTCATTATATCTCATTGAAATTTGCCCCCGACCGCAGAGCAGCACTCAGTCTCAGCTGCGTGTCGAGAAAGTTGGTGACATTCTCAAATCTAATGAACAAAAATTAATTTGCAATAATAACTCAGCTAACACGAAACGATGGCACAAGCTGCTAACCACCTTAAACCCCAAAAGGCCCATCCAAAAATCCGACAGATCCTGTTTCAGCCACTGAAAGAGTTGCGCCGTGTGCCCACAGTCGGGCCCAGAGGGACGGGACGGTGTCGCGATTTCAAAGTGTTTCCGTTTGCAATTTGCATAAAATTCGTTAAAATGTCTAACGGCATTAATGAGCTAGCCGGAGGGGGTTAGAACTTTACCTGTTGCCCGGTAAAACGCCATCGACTGTGCCCAGTGGAGCTCAAGTGTAAATGGATCGCCTTGTGGTATCCGGTAATTGAGTGTAATTAAATCCTGCCCCAAAAAAACACACACAAATGACAAACACTTTGGGCCAGTGGTTACTCGGTGGGAGGCATTGTGGTTGCCCGTGGTTGCCTGTGGTTGCCTTGTGGTTAGGCGATGCCAAGGCTCAAGCCACAAGCCGAAACATTCTTCAGCCTCACCCCTCTCAACCCTTTGCCTTTTGTCTTTGTCGCATTTTGTTTTTAATTATGTAGCGTGAATAATTTTTGCTCTTTGTCTCATCTGTTTACGAGTCATTGATATTCCTTTTCAATGCTTTAATTAGTGGAATTTCTGTTGTAATTAAATACAGTTGGAGCTTAATTCGGTTTTGGAAAAGCGGAAAAGAGTGTGCATAGGAAATTGTTTAATGTGCTTTGCCATATCCATGTAGATGGTATTTCAGTTTTGTCAGGAAGTAGAGGGAGACTTATGTGAGTTTATAAAGTGTATATATTCTTGATCTGTTTGGAAAGTCGAGTTTATGTCTGACTCGCTCAGCTTCAAAACTTTTATAATACAACTTTACATAGTTCTTTGATAGTAACAATGACAGATCATGTCGAAATGGATCAATATATTCTATGGCTGCCATGAACATGATTGGTCGTTAATAGTGTTCTTGCTTGAAAAACATTTTTCCTATTCAAGATGTATATGCTCCCTATATACAAGCAAAGTCTTCTTAATAGCGACCCAATATATCTTGTTTTGGTTGCGATTGGCTTGAAAAACCTGCCCATCATATGATAGCTTTTCTTCATCGCACGTTGCAGTAACATATGTGGTAATTGTTTATCGTAGTAGATCGTAGAAATTCGCTAGAGGAGTATATACTCTTGTTTCTCTTCTTTACAGGTATAACGTAAGTTTTCCATCATCATCAACGTGTATCCATTTTTTCATCGTTATAATTAGTCGCGCAGCAATCGCCCCTCAATAAGGACTCCACATTTTCATCATAAGTCAGTCACATTTTCAACCTAAGTTCTTGGTAACGATTTCATTCATCATCGAATTCATTTCGGTTATATTTTCGATTTCAACATTATCAAAACATCTCATAAATATTAAAACTTCATTATTGACTGGACCTTGTCCTTGTATTCCCATTTTGTATATCATATTATTGCTCTACAGGATTTATTAATCGATCTATAGATTTTGTTGAAAAATTTGCTTCCTTATTGAAGACTTTATTTTTCCAGAGAACTTCATCAAATTCAGCAATTATGAGGTTAACTTCTCCCCTGCTTCCTGATTTTCTTTCGACATTTCAGATATATTCAGATATTCTATATATTTTGTCGATGTTATTCTTGAAGGTGAACTGAATCTTCAATATACCCACATAGCTTGCCCGAGGAGTTTCTCGAGCTGTAGCATCAACAAAATGCCTCAAACCGCAAAAAGTGAAATACAACTCCAATTTTCGCTTCTTTTCTCTTCTCTTTTTTTTTTCTTTTTGTTGACATCATGTTAGCAAAGTTTGTTTTGTCTGGCTTAAAGCGAACTTCTAACACTTTTATTTGCATTGTGTTTTTTTTTTGGCCCAATTGTCGCCAGTCGGTTTGCTGCTGCTGCGACTGCTGCTGCTTGTTTTGCTTGCCACAATTTGCGGTGCCAGCAATTTGCAACAACTGCAGCAGGCTGAGATCATTGACGACGTTGTTCCACTCACCCCCTGGCCATCAACTTTGTTGCACACGCTGTTGATTGTTGGCTGATTGAAGCCACCAGGAAAATTGCAGTTGTTGGTTTCATTTTCTTCACTTGCGTGGGCTCTGTGCGACTGATTGCCTTACAATTAATGTTTTTTGTCGGCTGGCGCACAAAAAAATTTACATTTAATTTGACTCAACTGTTCGCTTGCCCAATGTCTACGACTCTAAGGAGGTGCTAATGAATCGACAATTTTGCGTGGGCGCCACAAAAGTTGTTCAAGTTTGTGTTTTCCCACTTTAAATGACATCTTAAGTTGTTTAATTAACGTATTACTCAATCAATAGGAAAAGTATCACGATGTCTTGAGAGATGAAGTAGGTTTTGAAATATATATAAATAATATACTACTACTTAAACTAGTTAAGACAGCCCGACTAGAATATACCCTTAACCCAGCGCTAAGTTGTCGATTCCAACCCTTAAACTTCTTTCAATACATATACGAAACATACACACACACACACACGCACGCATCCACGACTGTGCTTCTTCTTCCATTAGCCCATACCATTCATATATGAGATATGAAATCTTGAGTATCTTCGGTATATATAGTCCGATCCATTTACCTAAATGGCATACAAATGTGTGCATATACCAAAGCCCAAGGCTATAGCTTCTGTCTGTATTATCAATTTTGGGGGAAAGTGGTCGTTATTCAAAAAGCGGAGAGTTCTCGATTTATCTTAACTGGACCTTTTTTAATTTAAATTAGAAAACAATAAACTTTAAGTTAAGAGACAATTTGAAAAAGTCTAAAAGTTCCTTTTCTTTCAATTTCGTGGAAAACAACACGGGAAAACCTGCGTTCGAAATGTCAAGAATCTCTTTAAGCTCTTAAAGACTTGAATCAACGGGTTCATGCATATAAATGGACGCACAATAATGGCTTAAACGACTCTACAGATGCTGACCAAGAATAGATATCCTTCATGAGGCTAGAATTGAAGCTAAATTAATGTGCTGATGATACTGACAACGAATATAAATACTTTACGAGGCAAGAGAAACGGCAACTGCAATAAAAGTTAATTAATATTTAACTTATTTTTTTAACAGAAATATTTAATTTTTCTACCTTGTACACGTTTGTAATTGCCATCGAGTGCAAAGAGAAAGAACAGATTATGTTATCTGCAGTTGAACGGCGACCATTTATGGCCGCACGGCCGACCTGACCGAATGTTGTAATTAACCTCGGAGTTGGCGAGGGGCAAAACAAGTTGCGACTAATCCTGAATTATTATATATTGCCATAGTCAGGCCAAAGACAAGCAAATGGTTTATTTTCAATTTATGGCACGAAAGGGTTGCCCCAGCGAGCGGGGCCAGATGTGAGGTCGACCCCCTTTGGCCATGTTTCCAGAATCATTTGCATATGAATTTTTGGGCACTCGCACTTTTGCCTAGTTGAGCATTCAAATTACTGTTATTATTATTTTCACTCATATGCCACTCGTCCGGGTGGGTTTGAGGGTTTTTTGGTTGGCTGAATGGTGGGGAACGGGGTCGGCTTTGGGCAACCATTAAAATCCGGCACGACCTTTGCGCTGTGGCGATGCGCTTGGCGCACTTCCGTTGGCTTTTAATTCTATTAGACGAGGCCACAAGGCTCGTCGCTTATCGCTGCCGGCACACATGTCGCCCGCCGGCTCCATCGAACCCAACTGTTGGCAGCGCCCTCTGGCGGTGGGGGCATCAGTTCGAGGCGCGTAAAAGGTTAAAATTATAATTTGCGGCTTCTGCGTGGCACTTTATTACGCAACTTTTTGGCATTTGCAGTCAACACGAGTCGACACGCTTAATTTCTTGGCCGCCTTTTCATAACATTTGTTCTACATCGTGTACTATGCATAGCCGGGGAGTTGTGCTGGCGGGCGGGGCGGGAGGCTGTGCTTTGTTTGCCCGCCGTGTTCTCCAAAAACAAAAGAACATTTTTAATGGCTCTGCGTGGGCGCTTATCAACCTCGGATATCCTTGACGCAGTTGCCACAAAACAAATAAAGGTTAGTTACGAGATTCTCGAGGTTTCGGTTGCGCTTTTGGTTTTACGCCCCGCAACTTTATTTGTTTGCCTTTACTTTACACCTAAGCGGCAAAGTTTCGCACTGCTCGTTGATTGGATAAACGAGCGATAAGCCCCGTTTGAATTATTTCGTTAGCTGCCAAAATTGTTTATCCTTCTGTTAGCCAAATACAGGTATCCCCCTCTTTAGTATGTGCAAAATATGCAAACAGGTTATTTGGGGCTATTTTGGTAAAATGCGCACAGAAAAGGTTTGCCTATACAGCTGTACTCGAAGATATACACGCAACTGCTCGGCCTTAATTACTTGGAAGCTTTGGAGGTAGGATAACACCTATAATGATCCTCGACAATATGGTTATAACATAGGAAAAGTGACGAATAAGGAATATATAAGGATATAAGGAATAAGAAGGGTATAAGACATTTGAATGCCTATTCGAGAACTTGGAACTTTCTAAGTATGTTCAACCGAATTAAGCTCACATAATGTGTGAGATGTGAACAAATTTTATTACGTATCTGCTATGTTAACTGTACTTGTTTCATTGCTTGACGCTTCCAATTCTCAACAAGTTCAAGCTTCGAAAATGGGAAGAGGCGTTTGCAATCGTAGAGTCGAAAGCAAAGTCTGTTGACGACAGAACCGAGAGATTCTGGAAATAGCTTGCATTTCTTTTAGCTTTTTACCTTGTTTAGCATTTTATTTGTTAAACTCGTGGTTTTTATTTAAGCTAAATACTAGTTGTCATTATTAAAACGGAATTTTAACTTGACTAAGAAGATTCTACTCAAGCGCTCATTCATTGAGAATATGGCGAATATTTAGCTCTCACTTTCTATATAGCCCTCAAGCACCTATTAGCCTGGGCGCATTTCGAACAGTTACAGATAATCTTATAAATACTCGCATTTGTACAAAGATATTTAAATGATTTGATGCCCCTCTTTTCGAATTACACCCACACTTCTCTGGTTAAATGGGATGCAAACAAGCTCAAGCCTCGGCCACACCCATTGCGAACAAAATATATAACAAATTGTCAACACATAAGATGGCATTTAATCTTCAACAAATTGTGAGCCACTTGTACAGACAGCTTAAATAAATACGGTTGGCAGGCAGCACCACCTGCACCACCTGCACCACCAACACCACCAAGACGAGCAGCAGCTCGCCCGACCCCGCTTGTCCACAATTTCGCCTGGCAATCTATCAAGCGGGGGGCGCACTCTGAATCGTACGCAGCGTGTTATGCGGAAATTTGTGAAAATCTCTTTGGGGTTTTTATTTTTTTTTTTTATTTTCTATTTTCCACTTTTCTTGTAGTCATGTGAAATTTGCATTTTAAGTCAATAAATTTACTTTGCATACGCACACACGTTGACTGGAAGCCAAAACATGCGCCGTGTTGTGCTCTATAAATCTGTGCGAGTCGTCGTCTACTCTCCCGGGCTGACTCTAAGGGGGCGTGGCGCGGGGTGTTGTCTTAGCGGCTTAGCCTTCAGCCTGCGGCCAACTTGAGTCTGGCTACTGACTTGCAACTGCCTTCGCTTCCACCTCCTCCCCCTCTCCCATCGACCACTGTATTACAAGATTACTGCAAGTGCGAGTGGGTAAATAACTGAGAACTAAGAGCTGAGAGCTGAGAATTGCGACTGCCGTCGCCTTTTGTCGCTTTGGCAGTGCTTAAGGCGATATTTGCGTTATTTACGATTATTTACAATTTAAAATTTACATGTGCCAAGTAGTCCCCGCCCACCCTTGCACTCCTTCCCGCAGCACTGACTCGCTGTAGCCAAGTTGTTGTACATCCTTCGGCTTGTATCTTGATATGTTGATTTTTATTTATATCACAATTACTTGGCTGTAACTACGGATTTGTTGTGCTTAACGGTGGGTAAGCGACTCGGTTTCAGATTTGGCAACTAGGTAGCATAGTTGAGAGTTAGTCTTAGTTTAGATGGAACAAGAAAATATTTGGAAAATACCAATTGTGTGCTACCAAATACTTTACTGAAACTATAGAATAGGATTTGAACCAGCAACCTCCACTTTCTCTTGCCAAAGTTATATTTTTGCACTCTATTTTTAATATTATCTATCATTTAGTTATTAAAAAGATACTAAAAGCTACACTTATATTAGTGAATGATGTTTGAACCAGCAACTTCATTCTGTCAGTTCTATTTTTGCATTCTATTTTATCTTTTTCTATCACCATGCCAGTAGGAATACAACACAGAAACTTTTAAAGTAGGATTTGAGCCAGCAACCTCATGTTTCCTTGCCAAACTTCTATTTTTCCTTCTATTTTTGATCCACCCTCCACCCTCATGCGATTAAAAAGTTACTTAAGACTACACTGATGTTATGGAATGGAATTTGAACCAGCAACCTTATGTATCTCTGCCTTCGTTCTATTTTTAAATTCTATTTTTCCATTAATACCTTCCTACATACAATACAGAAACTTTGAAACTAGGATTTGAACCAGCAACCTAGTTTTTTCTTTTAATTCTGCATCATATCAAACCTTACTATTATATGCAGGGTAAACCATTTAAAGAACTTTGGAACAAATAAAAGTATTATAATGTTAACTTATATTTATAGGTAAGCACATCTAAGAATTCTATATATAGTAATTATTTTAATGTCTTTATAATCTTATTAGATTGCCAGGTCTTGACCTCATTGGATCATAATGCTAATGATATAATGATATATTTGAATACCATTAAGATGTCTGCATTAATACAGATACCCATCTTTGAAGAGTTTGATCAACTATATGATATTGTTTTTCTCTTCTTTTAGTTTTTGGGTAGAACTGAGTACGCCCAAAAGTTTATTGGCAACCAGTTTGAGCAATTTTCACTATGCGCTCTGCAAATTTATGCAGCGCTGCGATATTTGGCCGCCGGCATTTGGATAATCGAAGCCCGCGCTGCACCGCACAAAACTTCTGTGCGAGTGCAACCGCTGAAGAGGAAACCAGGCTCAAACAAGCAGCCAACAGCTACGAACACCACAACAGCAGTCAGCATCACAGTTTGGCATCTTTTTGAGGCAACTAATTGAATTATTAGCGGCTGCAGCCAGTGGTTGGGCTGCGTTTTGTTGTTGGGTCTGCTGCGGCCGCTTCGTCTGCCCCGTTGTGTGCACATTGAAATTATTGTTGGTGGTTGACAAGGATCAGCGCCGACGCCTTATTTGTGTTCATGCTCATTGCAGCCACAGCCACCGCGCTCCCCTCGACCCGGACCAACTGCTGCTGCCCTTGGGCAATGGGTGGACCAAGCTCTAACAAGCGGGTGTTGGCCACGTTGCAGCCCAGTTGGTTTTTTTTTTTTTTTGGTTTTTAGGGTTTGGGCATTTGGTTTGCTGTTGCCGCCGGCTGGCGACATGTGCACACGTATTGTTCTTGTAAATCATTGATTAATTCTTACTCTTTTTGCATATGATTAGAGAAAGTTATGGGCTGAGATTTGAATGCGGATTCCAATAGGGTTTGTCCGAGCAGTGCTCAATTAAATTACGGCCACAACCCCTGGTTAAACTAAAGGACTAAGTGGTTGGAAGAGCTATTTTTGAAGAGCAGCACATTTGATACACTTCAATATTTCTATTATACCTATATGATATGGTAGGTATGGTATACCAAAGTTCATGGTTTCTAGGTCGGCAAATGTCATTCAACTGACCTTAAGCCCATCCTTGCTCGTTAGAGCCTATACATACTCTATGGGCTCGAAAATATCTCTTGCAATGCGTTGCACATTTCGTATTAAGATTATAATACCCATCAGCAGGGTATACACTACGCCATGATGTAATACATGTCCGTACAACCCTTTGTTATCAACAATCAAAGTCCAAACTGGGATATGAGACACACACGCACACTTCCCTGACACTCTGACACTCTGCTCTGGCATCAGGCAAATGTCACGCATGTCACAAGGACTAAACAATGGCCAGATATAATCAGCATGTCTTGCAGGACTGCAGATCCTGACACTTTAGCAGTTTCTATAAGAAATATGTATATGAAAAACTAAAACTTTCAAATGGAAAAACTTGCATATCTGTTGGCCAAGTTTGCGCTGGCATTGTATAAACTTTTGCCTATAAACTTTGAACTCAGGAGTTTTCATCGAGCAGTTGACACCAGTTGGGCTGAGCAGAAGTCTACAGTTTGGGTATATATATATATCTATATCTATATATTTATAGGAACTGCCGTAAGTGGAGCACACTCAGACCAGTAAATGGCCTGCGCTTCCGCACAATTAGTTCGTGCCAATTGTGCGCCTTTGGGTGTCTGGAGAAATATTTAGGAGAGAAGAAAAAGAATGGAAAACCCATTTTTAAGCTAGCAATTTGCAAGGTGTTAGACTTAAGAGCAGACCGAGGGAGGGCCGGGTAGCTGGCTTGGCAGACAAAAACAAATCACTTAGCCTTAATGGCTTATGAAGGCAGCGCATTTAACCAAAAAACCTCAAGCAGTTAAGCGAAGCGACAGTGGGCGACGATGGTAAGCCAAGGGAAGACAGCAGGATGGGCTGGACCAAAAGGAGGAAGAGGAGGACGAGCTGCAGCCGGAGAAGCTGTCAAGTGGTTGTCTTTACCCGCAGCTCACACATAAAACTGGAACATTGCACGCTGCTGACGCTTAAGGCGTTGGGCATGAGATGGAGATGAGATGGAAATGCGATGTGAGAACTGAGACCTGAGACTGCGTCTACAGCTCGCATAATGGGCGACCCAATTAGGCAAAGTGAGTGTTGGTGCAATGCATATGAACCATAAAACAATTGAACAATGTGCTGGCAACAATTAACAAACATGCACAATGACAATCAAAAGGATAAAGACCTGCAGAGCCAGGGTGGAGAAATTGAAGGAAACACAGCAAAAATATATACTTACATATGTGTGAATATTTACATCAGTTAAGTTTTCTTCAGGCTCTGAAGTGCCAAATAATAAAATACACTCGGAGAAGAAATTGAAATGTATTCAATATGATGAGGAGTACCAAAGTACTTAAGCGTGTGAGCGTCGAACTAGCAAGCCAGAGGTTGCTGGTTCAAATGCGAATGCAGGGACACTAGATGGCTTTTTAAGTAGCTGCTTAAAAGCTCTATACCTTTCAGAATAGGGTAAGAAACACACAAGCAATTGTGATACCACTTCCATTGATAAGATTATTCATGTAACCCGAGCAATGCCGGGTAATTTCTTCCAAGAAATTTGCTTGATAAAAGCTTGTATCATAGGTTTGTGGGCTACTAAATTATAGGTTTGTGTATCATAGGTTTGTGGGTTACTAAATCGATTCAAGCTTTGGCTAATTTGAAATAATAAAAATAGGAATTCCGAGTTTGAACCGGCTTGGTTCAAATCCGGTTTTCACTCTGTAATGAATATGTATATATATAGTTGAATTTCACCATGCACATAAACTATATCCAGCGTTAAGCCAAGGACTAGAACAGGAACCTACAAGATCATAAGATCTCTACAGATCTGGATAGCTGCATGCGAGATAACCCCAACCTTTTCACCTTCCCAATTCGATTAGCTAAAAGCTTTAGTTAATATCGGTAACAGAAGCTTAGTCAATAAATTGCGCACAGCTGTCAGTCATTCGTTTATTAGATTTGTCAATGCAACAGTTTTTTGTCAAGTGGCTGCCATTCGGACAGCCTCAAGCTGGCCATAAAAATCATCGGAATTGCAAATAGATTGAGCGCAAAAAAAAAAGAAAGAAGAACTTTGGCCGGAACAAATTTTTGGCGTCACATGCAGGCGTTGCGTATAAATTAGAGTGGGCATTGTGTGTGGCATCTTAAATGTCAAAAGTGATACCCCTCGCCCTGCACCGGGCACCCGGCGCCCTGCGGCCTGCACCCTCGCCTTTGGCTAGTGCACCTGAAGCGCTTCAACTTTGACTCAAAGCGTTGGCAAAACAATAAATTTCCCTTTGGCAGCCATTCACTGAGGGCTAAAAGGAGGCGCTGCTTCAAACCTGACCAAAGCCCTTACACATCACACGCACACTCACACACACACACACACACACACAGCTGCACATGTGGGGGCTGGGCCAGAAAAATGATGACCACAATGCCCTGGCAACTGGACGCACGGCTGAACATGAGGGCATAAAAAGAAGGAGGAGAACTGTTAAGGAACAACTTCTGGGCTAATAAAAAAAGAAGAATCAAAAGGCAAAAACCAAGGGAAAAACATGCGGAAAAACCTGTTCCAAATGCATTTGGCCATTATGTCCTAGCCGGAGAGGGTGTTTAAGCGGAAAAGGTAAGTGATGCTGGCGTTGGGTGTGGGGTTGGGCTTTTAGTCAATATCTCAGGCTATGCTGCAATTTTTCTTCATTTTTTTTTTTGGTTTTTGTCACCCAGCATGGAACTCAGGCGGAAGTTAAGCTGTTGTTTATGTGTCATCGTAAATCATGTTCAATGTACACGAAACAATTCCACGTAAGTGGATAATGGAAACTCTCATAGACTAGTTGCCTTTAGTTGGGGTAGTTAGTTATATGAAGTTGTCGTTAGAAACAGTTCACAATATGCAGCTCTTAAAGAGCTTAAAATAAAAACTTTGAGCATTGTACAACAAATATTTTGGAAGCTTATATATCATACATATTCCTTGAGTCTTCGATCGAACGATTGTGACTACCAGAACTTATCGGGAATTATGCAAACACTTTTCGTACCAATTGCATTTCAAGCATTCTTTATTCGTTCCGCGCAACGCCTGGTAATTTCCTTAAATATACTTATATATCTGCATAATGATATTAAATGGCTGCTAATTGTATTTCATGCCCAATTCGTTCTACATAAAACCACTATTTAAGAGAGCTTCCAAAATGTGCAAAATAAAGCAGCTCAACTTCGACGTGAACCATGTGCTACCGCCGTTTTCTAACAATATTTCTCATCATGCCTCTGTTTTTAAGAACGGCATCGAAGGTGGCCCACAGCAAGGGTACATAAGAATTGAAATAAATAATTGAATTGTGGTAAACCGAATGCATAACACAGACTTTCTTAGCTAGCTTGGAGGGGTTATCCAAAACGGCAGCACCTAATGCGCTTCCGGCCGAAGAGCCGAAGCCTATACCATATCCTTTTGTAGCATCCGTACAGATTATGGAGAATGGAAGGTATCAGCACCTTTGTGGCGGCGCCATACTCGATAACGAATTTGTGTTAACGACAGCCCACTGTACTTTGAAGCCTCGCCAACTGTTTGCCAAAGATTTACTTGTGGCCGCCGGCTCCAGTCTGTTGTTCGATAAGAAGGCCAAACGTTTTCGAGTACGGGCCATTAAAAAGCATCCGGAGTTCAGGCCGCTTTATGGCCATGATATTCTACTGCTGCAGCTGGCAACTCCAATACCAATCGATAACATTCGATTCGCTGCTATCGATTTTAGGAATTCGACCAGCAGAAAGGACGGCGATTTGAATTCAATGCTACTCGGCTGGGGCCGCACAACGCCCAACATGCCCAAGCAACTGGAAGCTGTGCCCTTTCGTACCATTTCCGATGATATGTGTTTGCTTAAATATAAATTCAAATATTTAACACGTTCGGAAATTTGTGCTGTGAACACAAATGGACCACGTGGAGCCTGCGATGTGCGTATTTGAATCTGAATTGTGTGCGAATAAAATATTGGAATTCTTTACAGGGTGACTCGGGTGGACCTCTAGTGGATGCGACGCAACATACGGTATATGGCCTGCTCTCATACGGCCGCAAGCCATGCGAGACGGGCAAACCCTTTGCCTTTACACGAATCAGCATCTATGTCAACTGGCTTGAGGAACATATGCGATCTATGAGAAAACTGAGCAATACGAATGCTTTAAGATAGGCATACAAATATAAATATCACGAAGTTTTCAAGTTTCTCTCTCTCTCTCTCTGTCTGTTCTTTTGTTTAATATATGCATCGTTATTCCCACTTGACATTTTTCGAAAGTAAAGTAAATGCAAATAAAAGAAGCCACTTAAAAAATTATGCCGCCCACCACGGGATATCCACAGCAAAAAATAAAAAATGTGTTAATGTGCCGAGCCGCAACGCTTTTAGAATTCATGTCACTTTTATAAGGTAACAGATTCACGCGCGATTGTCACTTACGCTGATTTCCGGAACAGGCCCCCAGAGAGGACCCCCCTGAACAATTGAGCCTGATGGTGTGGGGCGTGGCCCCCAACCAGCCCCGGGCACAACACACAAATGACAGTTACGTGTGCGGGTATTCCCATTATTTCAACTGCTTTTGTACCCCGTACTAAAGGTATTAAGGGAATTGTGTTTTTGGGGCTAGAATGTCTAGTAGAAAGAAAAGGTTAAGAGAGCTACAATAGCTAATTATTGGCTAACTAATCTGAGATTCTTCTGTCAATATGATAATGATGAAGGACGACGAGCTCAGTCGATCTAGCCTGACGAGTTATCAATTCCTGTTCAATATCGATTTAGGCTTTAGCTTCTTCTTTGTACGAAACTAAACTAAGCTAAATTGAACATTTTTTTGAGACTTCAACCTGACCAACAATTTTTTATAAATACTTTATCATTTTTACAAATATTTACTTTAGCTGGAACAGCTGCAATTCGGAACTGTGTTGACTTTTTTTATGGATAAAGTTCAAGGCACATGCCATTGATATACGAAATACATATATATATTTATATTTATACGACTTAACTGCCGTCACAGTTCAATTTTAATAATTGTGAAATGTGGACGAATTTTCTCTGGGGCTTCTCGGTGATTATCTTTGGCTGGAGCTGCAGCTCAGTTGGAGCCTACAGACTGCTCGACTATGGAAGCTGTCCGGCGGTCAATTTGAATGCGCAACATGAAACGTATTACAATGTGAATAAAATAAATGCAGAGCAGGCGGCAGACGGTAAAGAAGCTTGCGTCATAACCGATAAGCGACCGAAGCCCGTGCACTTGCTGTTGCGCATCGTCAATATAAAGAGCTGGAGGAGAGAGCCAACAAATGTTATAAAGTCCAGGCGTCGAGCGGATCCCGGAGATGAGCTCCTTAGGGAAAATCCAGTTTTGGAGCAGCCCAAACGAAAGTTGATTCTGATTTTAAACCAAAAACCCGAGCGAGCAGCACGAGCAGCCAGTTATATGTAAAACAAGTCTCATATTTCCAATTCATCAACTTTAGCTAGTTTTAAGAGCTCGTAATTAAGCAAAGTTTCTGAAAACATATGTGACCATATTTGGCCATAAATTAAAAACATTTCCTTGCCGCAAAGGATTAAAAACTCAAAGAAAATGACTTTGAAGACTTTTACCAATAAATAACAAAAAATCTACACACACACACATATGAGCTGCAACTGGGCTTTGACAGAAAAAGCTTCTGTGGCAGTTGATTGCGGTTACAACCACCCACAAGCACAAGCACAAGCACAAGCACTGGCAAAAGCCGCTCAAGCGGGCCAACATAAAGCCAGCCGCATAAAAAATGATGTTATATGCATGACCCTAAATTAATCTAGCGAAACCTTTTCCCTTACAACAAACACCGAACTCCCCATCCAAGACTCTGCTGAAGGCTTTAGTCCGGGCACATCAAAGCTACTGAAGTATGACAGAAACGAAGCTATTTGAATATCCACGTAAATGTCATATGCGAACAAATTAAATTTGGCTTATGACCAGCTCAGAGAGAGAGAGAAAGAGAGAGAGAGAGGGCGGGAGAGAGAGACGTCAGCAGAACGGGAGAAAAAGCCAAGGACTTTACAAAGGGGAAGTTAGCTGCTTCTTTTTATGTCGATATCATAAAAGAGTAGTCCTTGGTCCATCTAGATATTTGATAATTTTAAATTTAAATTTTGTGAGCCATAAAATGACTCATTACGGCTTTGAAGTACCTTAATAAAATACACAGCTACAGTAAATAATATTTCTTCCTTGTTGAACAAAGAACAACCTAAGGGCCATCTCTTAAGTTCAATCCCAGCTAGAAGCTTTTGCTTTCACAAAGTCAAATCTCAATCTGAGAAAGCTTTTGGTTTCGATTTAAGGAGCTTTCCTTTTAGTTCACTTTTTCCGTGTGTTAAGCACACAGTTTGACTGAACTTATTCCGAAATCTCTCTCTCTCTCTCTCGCTCTCTCTCTTTCTTTTTCTCTCTCTCTCTCTCTCTCCCTCTTTCTCTCTCTTCCTCTCTCTCACTCTCTAGCATATTGTAAGACTCATAAGCTCCATATATCTGTAGCGCTCTTAAAACGTTTGAATCCTAAAACTCTACTCTTTAAGAACTTGTAAATTTCTTGCTTCTCATTTTCCCTCCCTTTTCAACGCCAGGTTTTTGCATGCTGCAATTGATACGCGTAATATTCAGCAAGTTTCTTGTGGAAAACCAAAAAAAAAAAAGAAAAGAGAAACAGAATATAAGAAAGAAAAGCTGAAAACTAGCTGCGCAATATGTCGCTTGCAGCGAATTGAAATTATGCAAAACAAAAGTAAGAAATAGAATTCCATTTGAAATTCAAAATTCTCCGTTTCTTGCGCCCAACTCAACAAGAAGTTGCCAGACTGTCGCAATGCCAGCGTGAATGAGACTCATTCGCATGCAGTTGGCGTACCGCAAAGTGGATATTGATATTTTGTTCCTAAATTTTGTTATTTATGTGGACACGCTCCAACCCCCAGCCCCCAGCCCCCAAGCTCAACGCCACAAACATATTTTCCCGCATATACTATATAAAAGCGAAACAGAAGTTTACAATTTGCACAAGCGATCCACACTTTTTGCCAACTTGTGCAAATTTAAGGCGACATTGTCAGCTTCCCGGAATACACCATGTCCGTCCCCTTTTTAGGGGCGGGGCTTTTGCCCCTGGGCTTGTCAGGCCCATTGACATGCACGTCGTGTGCCAGTGCAGAGGCCGCCGCTTAACTTTGACAGACCAAACCAAATAACCCGCCCGCCAATGCGACGGCCCTCTACTACCCCACAAGGCAATCCAAAATTTTGCCATAAATTTTGCAACGTTTTCGACACATTGGAAAAGTTTTCTTACATTTGTTTTTTTTTTTTTCAACCACTTGAATTTTTCAATTGTCACAAATTTATTTTAATACAGCGTGAAATTTATGAGTGACAAATTGAATTTGAAAATTGAGTAATATTTGTACTCTTACGAAATAACTTTAACCTCAGGGAAAGTGGCTTTTGGGGATTTGGCAATATTTCTCGGCTTCAAACAGTTTAAAGTTATGAAATTCGAGGCACATATCTACATATCTATATGAAAATACATATATGTCTTTATATATATAAGGCTGGTATATCTCGAGTCTATGGAGAAGTGGCTGGTTCAAATCCGCTATAACAGGCAAAAGGCAGCATCTACGACCCGATAAAGTATATATATTCTTGATCAGCATCTATCGTCGAGTCAATCAAGCCTTGTCTGTCCGTCCGTCCGTCTGTCCGTCCGTCAGTCTTTCCGTATGTATGAACGCAAGGATCTCAGAACCTATAAGAGCTAGAGACTTGAAAGCTGTAGGTCCTCCAAGTCCCCGCGCAGATCGAGTTTGTTTTCGATATTCGATAACCTGCCCCGTTTCCAGGTAATCGATAGAAATCTATATCGACATCCTGTTTTTTGAGCAATTTTGGTAAAAATTAAGAGCTAGAGTCACCAAACTTGACATGTAGCTTCTAGAATAGTATAAACTTAAATCTGCATTTGGTGTTGAAAGAAGTGGGTTCAGGGTACCCCCTAGCCGGGAGCTCCCGACTAGAACCTCTTACTTGTTATGTATACGATAATAGTTATGCCCAAAAACTTGCCTCTTTGAGCATAACATTAAGACTTGTCTGACTTTATTTCTACGAAGCCGCAAATAAAGTTGATTGATGGTTCTTCGCTGAGCAAGTGGCCCAACCCAGGGGAATCATTGTTTAGCCCATGTCAGTGTGATTCGACATGGATTGGTTTAGCTGCAGGACATTTATAAGCACATAGCACAGCCGAGTGCTTAAGGATATGCGCGTGTTTTATATTGTTTCAAATGGGCCAAAACACTAAACACTCCATAAATAAAACCATTAGAAGTACCATTAACCGAGAGCAGAAAATAAACAAAATATAGAAATAATATTAAAGCAGAAGCAATTTTTTGCTTATCATTTTTATGTGCGCCCTGAGTATGTGGGCGTGTGTCTGGGAGTGTGCATGTGTGTGCGTGTGTGTCTGTGTGTGTGTTTGACATACGCAATCATATAAATCTTAATGTTTATAAATCACGTCGCATTGTTATGCCCCAGGGTCACTTTTTTTTTGTCGATAGCCTACAATACGCCTTAGAGTATAAAAAAAGCCTTCGATTGTTCGGGCTGGGCACAAACTTAAAGCTTGATATTGAAGGACAACGAATAATGAGAATGTTGATAAAATATTAATTAAATAAAAACATTTATGCTTCTATAAATACATTCCATAGGCCTTACATCCATGTTTGCCAAATGCATTCCTTATCAACATCGGAGCTTAGAGTCCGATCTCTATGAAATTCTTTAGGCTTAAAAGGTGACACACAAAAGTGTGTATATACACAAGGCACAAGGCTCTAACTCTCTTCAATTTAATGGCTTACATATAAAATGAAAGGTTAAGAACTCGCCGCAGAAATCTCGCAGAAAAATGTCAAAAATCACACTCACACTTTAAGAGTTTACTTTTCTAGGCACATTTTGAACTTGATTTGTTACTTTTTCTTTTTTTTTTCTTTCTTTTTGTGGCATTTTTAATATGCAAATAATTTGGTGGCCAAATGGCAGCCAACTGTGACCCAGCAGCAGATGACAATGGCCAACGCCCCACGCAAAGGAAACATGCGAAATCTATTCAAGAGTCAAGTTGACAACAATGCGACGAGGCCTACTTGGCACTTGCCAAGAAACAGGAACAGGATGTGATCGACCATGATGCCAGCCGGCGTCTGCCTTCCCGCACGACATTTGAATATGACAACACAGATGACAGCTGCTCTCAGCTCGGTAGTGGGGTGGCCCAGGATGATGCGTGTCCATTGTGCGCATTTGACGTTTGGTTTATTAATCAGTTTGGCCTGCGGCCAGAACCAAGGCCAGGGCCACGGCAGGACCAGGACCAGGGCCAGGGCCACGGCAGGACCAGGGCGGGACCAGGGCCAAGCACAGCCAAACGCCGTCGCAATTTTCTACAAATGAATAATTTTTGTGCGCAAAAAATAAATAAAAAAAAAAAGGGCAAAGTCAAAAAGCAGCCGCAGAGTCCCGAGTTCATATTTTTGTCGCGCGATTCGCATTTTAATTTCTCACAAAAGAAAAATAAACTCAAACAAATGTCAGTCGCGTGTTAATCAACTGTAAATAAATGGCGCAAAGATTAGAGAAAACCGCAAAAAAAACAGAAACAGAAAAAAATACGGGCCGTAATTTATACTTACCTGACTAGTAGATACCCTGTAAACTGGCCCAAAGTACCCAAATTCCTTCTCAAATCTTATCCATCTGCGTGGGAAGATCTAGCTAAAGTCTCTAGCTCTTATAGGCTCTGAGATCCTGGCGTTAATACATACGGACGGACGGACGGACGGATAGACAGACGGATATGACTAGATCGACTCGGCTATAGATGCTGATCAAGAATATATATACTTGATCGGGTCGGATATGCTTCCTTCTGCCTGTTACATACATATACATTTTGCTCAAATACAATATACCCCTTTTACCCATTTTTAATCGGTTCAGGGTATAAAAATCCAAGATATAGACAGATTTTTAGCCCTACTGAAAGTTGGCTAGACAGACAGCAGCTGATGAGTTTGAACTCGTTTGAATTGAAAGCAAACTAATTTTCAAAAATTCTACAGGGTATCAAACCAAGCAAAAGCCACAAAAAATTGAAAGCCCCGCAAAAGCGTACGCAAAACAAATAAAAAATGGGGTGTGATGCAGGCAACAACAAAAACGAGTTCGGAGCAAAAAAAAACGGGCTTAAAGAAAACATTTAATGGTTTTTTAAATGTTTTCTAAATGTGCGTGAAGAATCTGTCAGACGCCACAGAACTTCAAAAGCTTAAAGCTGCGGCCACATTTCCCGTTTGCCAAAGGGGCCAGCCAGGCAGTCCCATGCAAATTGGCTCCAGGAAAAGTTGTTATCATGAATCCAAGGCGCGTTGTTATTGCTTGACACTCACTAAATCCGTAGCCCAGCTTGAAGTTGTATGCCCAATAGACGAAGCCGTAGCCATTGCTACGCCTTCAATAAATAAATGCGCTCAGACATTGTCCTTTTCTGCGCCTTGCGCAGCCTACGGGCCCTGGGAGTGGGGCGGGGAGGGTAGTTCGGATTGCTGGTGTTGATGATACTATTATCTTATATCGCGACCGGGTAGGCAAGCTCGGCAAGCTGTCAGTGGACGCGGCAAAGGACTTCAGTAGTCCTTTTGCCCGGCATTTACAATTCATAGATACTCGCAGTTAGATAGTCGGCGGGAAAAAATCGTTTTATTGGCTTTCGAAGGTCCTTTTTGTCGCCTCAGCCGCCCACCAACAGCAACACCAACAACAACAACAACAACAACAACAAGGACATAAACCGCAAATAAGTTTAACATTGTACAACATTTACGTTCCGGCGAGTGCCAGAGGTTTCCCTTTTGTTATTGTATTTGCTGTGATTTGTGTGCCTTTGTCCAGGGCAGCGCATGAATTTTAAAATGTCGCGCACAGTGGGACAAACCGTGTGAGAACACAAACAAAATTGTGCAAAAGTCCAAGTAAAGTTACTTTTCCTTATGCCTAAGCTCGATTTTGAGTATGAGTACTACTCTTTTAAGCCGATGCCAAAAGTACTCATTTGGATCTAGCTTCAATTTTTAAAGAAGAGTTTGAATACAACGCATACTCATACCGGCGACTACACCAGAACCAAAAGTACTCGAATGGAAAAACCTTCAGAACAATGAGTCATTTATACGCATACGAAAATGTTTTGAGTTTGATTATTTCGTATAGATATATCAGCGATTACTTAGAGTCAAAACGGCAGGGGCTTCAGTTGAAAGAGGTATTCTTACGCGTATCTCTGTTTAAAATTTGAGTACTACGCATAGTCATTCTGACCGTCTCACTATCAAAAGTACTCGTGTGAATATATGCATAAAAGTATTCTTATGCATAGCATACTTATGCCGAATTAACGTTTTTAGTTTGTATACGTCGCATATTCATGCCGGCTCATACTACTCAGGAGTCAAAAGTACTCGAATGAAAAGGCCAGCAGTTCTTAGGTTAGGTGTATGAATACTTCGTATACTCATTGCGCCCGACTATTCAGTTTCAAAACTACTCGCTATAGTTTCTCTATTGCCAAAGAACTCATCTTGGATTTAAATGAGTAGCATATTTACTCATCAGAAATACAACTACTCACTTTATACGCACGACAGTTGTCTGGTCAAACTTTCTACCATTGTAAAAGCCCATTAACCATTAGGTCGCCTTGTTCCACTGTGCCCGTAAGCCACTTTCAAGTAAAAGGGGTGCAAATGGTGCAATTTGTAAAATTGCTTGTTTTTTCTTGAACCCAAAACCCAGTAAAGACATTGCCACAAGACGGCACAATGCTATCTAATCTTATTTGATATTATTTTTACGTTAAACTTGCATTTCAGCACACTTTAAGGCCAGAGTTGGGGCTATTGTTCAACCACCCCGCGTTAAAACGGAAATCTAACAAATTGTCTTTAATAACGAGTCGTGTCTTTAAACTTGATAACAAGCGTTTTTAATGATATTTACAGGAAATGCCAGCAAAACGCATCAATCATTTGTCAGCCATAAAAATTCGTCACACATGAGCATTAAATTATAAAAAATAGTAGAAAAGGCCGGGTAAACAAAAAAAAAAAGAAAAAATCTAGAGAGAAATTCTTAATGGTTCTTTGTAAAAATGACCTTGTAAGTTATGAGGCACAGTTGGGCGCCCTTTTAGCCAAAAAGCCACGAGTCGAGGTTCAACAACGGTCACTCCAGCAAGAGCTGGGCCACAGACCCGAAGCCCAACATCCACTTGTGGCTGTGGGTGGCGCGGGTTCAATTGGTTTACCAACCGCCTACTCCTGCTGAGTGTGCGTGTGTGTGCATGTGTGTGTGAGTGTGTGTGAGGTAGTCGAGTGCGTGCGCGCTCATATGTGAACATTTATTGGAAAACATTATTATTTATGACTTTTTGAATGACATCGCTTGAACTTTTTCAAGCAATAAAGTCCAGGCACAATAACAGCGGATATTGCGGCGGGACTTCAATTTTTTATTTCCGCTATTTAAAATTGCATTCTCCATAGAGAGTTGAGAGTTTTTGATTTATGATAAGATATTCATTAGGAATTCGGAATAAGCTACATACGAAAGTTCAGAAAATCTCAATGAGAACCAATTTTGAACCAGTTTTTAATGACTGATGAACCAGTTCAGAGCTGAACTTTTGAGCGAAAAGAACAGTTTAAGAATAATAATTACAAAAACTTTTGGTTCTCCCTTGCAAAATACGAAACAAAATTCCTCAATGTATTTGCAGCCAGAGAAAAACCAAGATTTTTGCGTGTTCAAAAACCAGCCAAGATTGACTTTTCTTAAGAACTTGTTAAAAGAAAGCCCAACGTTTTCATCCATTGAAGTGTACATTTAATATTTTCTTTGTAAAAAATCCTTTTTCTCAAGACAAACTAAGCAAAAGCCAAGGAAAAACAAATTGGTATCTTAAGCCACGCATAAGCTAAACTTTCAATCTAAAATGAAAATCTTTGTGGCCACACAATAAACGACCTAACAAATGGCAAAGGCTTGAAATCCACACGCTGAAGGGTTATATCTCAGTCCCACGTTGGAGTTGAGGGAGTCCTCTGGCATGTGAAGGACGTTGCATATATTATATGCATACGCTTTAAGATCTTATCAAATAACCATAAGAACAAGAATGATTATTTTAAGTAATTGCCAGCTATTGTTAGCTGAGAAAATGGCAGAAAGGACCTTTTTCTTATGACAGACATTCGTTGCCTTAATTTCAACTAAAAACTGTGACTTTTGTTTTTATTTACTAAACACTCCGCTTATTTACTGGGGAGAATGAATACAAAAAAAAAGGAACAAGTACGAAGGAAGCTATTGTATATGTATGAGTGAGATATGTACATGCTCCAGGCGCATGACCCATTCCCTGAACTCACACACAAAGCTCTGGCAAGCGTTGGATACGACGGATACACGAACTCTCGCACTCCCGACTAAACTAATGCCATCCTCGTCTAGCCTCGTATCTTTCTCTGTGTGTAGGGTGCGGGTGAGTCAAAGTGTAGATAGCTGCCTGCCATAGGACGACAACGAAGTGAACGATGTCGACTCCGCATACATATAGAATGTCCTAAGGTGGAGCAGAAGCCATGACTGCGGCCATGACAGCGATAATGTATACCAGCCAAGCCGAAGGCGAGCTTGCGGAGGCTTGTGTAGAGGAGGGAGCAACTCTTGTAGGGTTGCCGTTTGCTATGGCATCACCCACCCAACCCAAACCAAACCCAGCCCAGCCCAGCCAACCAGCCAGACCCAACCAACTGCCTGCTTGTCGTCTGCAGCTGTCTCTCTCTTAGACTCGCTTTCCCTCTTTCATGCCTCTTTCTGCTTTGTGGGTATTAAGTTTTTGGTCTTAATGCCAAAGATAAACTTCTGTGACTGCACTTATCGAGTTACTACTTAGAGGGTTTATCTCTTTCAGCTGAATTGCCAGCATATAGACTATCAATTAATTAACTTAAATATCATAACTAAATTGTTCAAAGATAATATATATAATATATATATCATCCGAAAAAGCGAATTCACATATAACCGCTTTTTAATGCGGTTTTCCCGCTAGAACTAATCGCACTTTGCGAATAGCTTAAATTAATTAAATCAACTAAATTTGTCTGATTCTAATATTGTTTTGAGCAATTTGTTTACCTTCTTACGGCATAACCAAATCCCCAAGCTTCCTTAGGTCTATTTAATCCAAATGCTGCACTCTTAATCTCACTTGTTTTACACTAGTTGCGAATTACAGCGAACACTTTTCGGCACGACGTATCGAACGTGGTCTCGAATTAGAGATGTTTAAACGATCGCGAACGCGACACAAGCACGACGCGATCGCGGCACGAGCATGAACGCGAAACGAACACGACGCGATCGCGACACGAACACGACACGGACACGACGCGATCGCGACACGAACACGAACGCGAACGCGACACGGACACGACGCGATCGCGACACGAACACGAACGCGAACGCGACACGAACACAACGCGACACGCAAAATAAAATGTAAAAAAAATATTCTCAATTTTGAATAGATAAATACAAAGAGCCTTGAGGAAGCTACATTTATCTATAAAACTAAGAAGGTCGTTAAACAACAAATTATTTACATAAAAAAATTAAAATTAAATTATATTAAAACATGTAATATATATATTAAAATATATATATATTGCTATTTAAACCATGCGACTAAGTGTCGAGCAATAAAAAACTATTTAAAATCATTTTAACTAAAAGTTTACGTAAAGCGGAAATCTTGCTTCTGATTGGATTTCTATTTATTTTAAAAGGCAATTGGATCGATAAAAACGTTCTAAAAGTTAATCTTATTAGACTTAAAGTCAGGCTATAAAAATAGTTGCTAATGGCTGAATGATGTCTGATTGTTAATATGAAATACTCTCCAAAGTGAAGGAATTTAGTTGTAAGAGATTATAGAGCTTGTTAGCCATAATAAATTTCAAGGGCAATATTATATGAATATTTATATAAAGCTCATACTTTTAAAATTCTAGATGCAAATGTTGTTTACAGACCTATAAGCATATATATATATACATATATAAATATATATATACATGCGGGCAGATATCTGCGCATATGAAATGCGTATTGCAATTTTGAAGCACAATCAAATTCACTTGGGACACTTTTTTATGACGCACTTTGTTAAACGATGTGGTTTTGTGTGGATGGGAATTGCCGGCGACGTAGCCAAACACAAGCTGGGGTTTCCAGCAACCCCAACAGTCAAATGCTTTTCTTATCGAGCCGGCAACTTAAGGCCTTGACCGTGGGGACGGGATGTGTGGGTCGCTTTTTTAGTTGCTTGTTGACTGGACATATGAGACACTTTTTGTTCTATCGTGGACGATACATCAGCCATCAAGTTGATTAACTCACATGAAATGTGCCAAAGTGCCCGAAAATCAAATTAAATTGCCTGCCTTGACGTGAATGCTTGTGACATATATCCAAGTGTTTGTTATGAGCGAGAAGTTTGTCATGTTTGGGATGCTGCTGGGCCATTTGATTTATGCATTGCAAATCGATAGTTTGTGTGGGTCCTTAGAGTAAAGGGATAAGTGTCACATGGTTGAGAAGATGATATGATGCACAGAATTCGAAAAGTTGATGAAATGAGTAACAAGTTGCTACTTGACGGCCAGCTTGGCCTTTACATGCTGCTCGTACTTTTTCTCCAAGTACTTAAAGACAGACTCGATCGCTGAATAGGAGGTCCATTCGTGCTCCGGATGTCCAGCAGATACACATGTGATATTCTCGGCTGCATCGCCTTGGGTTAAATCCGTATCGAGCGGCTCGTTGCTTGAGACCCAATTGCAGGTGACATCAAGAAAGTATTTTTGACAGCCGGCCGGCGGATGACCCACTGTGCCATCGGTCAGAGCAATGGCATATACTTTTTCCTTAAAGAATTTCGTATACTTCTCCGCCTGCAATGAGTAGGGTTTTAGAAGAGACATCTGATTGGATTACTTCTGTACAAACCAGAGCTCTGCTCACAGACCCGCCAAAACTATGCGCCACAATAGCCACACTTTCGGGCTGGGAGGGCATAACAATATGTTCCCATACGTACGCGGCATGAGACATGGAATTGTCCACGCCTTTGATCGGCGTACGCTTGTCCTTTATCATGCGTGTGGTGTCATTCGTGTTGGTGACGAGTATATCGTAGCCCAGTTTCTGGGCTCGCTGTATATAGGGCAGCTGTGTGCCGTGATCCAGGGAATTGTTTATAATCAATCTGAAAGTAATGATATAAATTGTTTTTTATCGATTTGAAAGATCAATTGTGTCAAATATGCTCGTGGAGGATCTAGATACTTAGCAAATGCGCCGACTTAAGGGGTATTTCTTATGCATTTATAGCTTATTCTCTCAATGTTTAATTATTTGCACCATATTTATCGCCTGAAGCATAATATCAAGCCGCAACGAATCGTGATAAACATTCAGAATGCGTCAATATACATATATTGAAAGTATACTAATGGGAATTATTTTCATTATATTCAAACTAGATTTTGTCTCCGTTTTTCATATGTGGTGTGAAGTTTTTGAAATCTATTTATAATGAGTTTTTATATTATAATGAGCTCTTCGTTAGTCTCGGTCAATCAAGGATTCCATCAGTTGATCAATCAGTCAATTAATTCGTCAAACAGTCTAGATAACTATTTTACTCGATTTCAAGTTTAAATATCCATCTCTGAAGAAAATTCTTCTAGCTCTAGTCAGTCTCGGTCAATAAACAAATCCATTAGTAGGTCAATCAATCAATCAATACGTCTGTCAATCAGTTCGTCAACCAGTCTTAGTCAATCAGTTGGTCAATCAGTCAATCCAATCGTCAAGCCATCTAGATATATATATGTATATGTATATATAATATATGCATGTATATATGTATATGCATGCATGCGTATATGACACCTACCTTCTTGCCCATTGCCCGGCTAGCACATACCCACTGCCATGTATGAGCAGATAACTATTTTATCCGTTTTCAAGCTCATATATACATCTCTGTCTATCAGCTGGTAATGCAGCTAATATAGCTACTGAACAAAATTCTTCTTCTAGCTCTCGACAGTATCGGCCAATGAACGCATTTATCAGTAGATGAATCAATCAGTCTATAAGTCAGTCATTCAGTTCGTCAACCAGTCTGGACACAAACTTTATCCGTTTTCATACTTTAATGTCCCCCTCTCAGTCAATCAGTTGGTCAACCAGTCAATCAAATCGTTAAGCAGTCTAGATATATGTATATATATATATGTATATGCATGGATGCGTATATGAGACCTACCTTCTTGCCCATTGCCCGGCTAGCACATACCCACTGCCATGTATGAGCACAAGCAGCTTCTTCGACTGGGACAGCGGCTGCGGCTGTGAGAAAACGAATGAGGAATGCTCAATGGGCACGCCTTTGGGTATGTAGGTCCTCTTTAATCCGTTCTTTTCCAGCAGTTCGTATATGATTTCTGGTATCTGATTGGCCAGCTGCTCGTAGTGCTCCTGATTCTTGGCCTGATTGTCGCTTATTTTAAACTCGTAGGGCTCCTCGCCGGGCTCTCCGCTGGTTTTGTCTATTTTGCGCAGTTGTCCAGCTAAACACACACACACACATGCATATGGATAAAATGAGTATGCAAAACCAGATAACTGTAAAACTTTGCAAACTCACCTTCATTGAATGCATATCCAAATTCCCGCAAGCGCGCAATAGCTTCTTGGCAATTGCTGGCACTTGGTTCCGACATGGTACACTTTCTGCAGTTATTAATGTGCCCTGTGGGAATAGATTGTATAGTATTTATAAAGCGCCTCCACATGGCGCATATTTATTGCGCGTCACTTACTTAATAAAAGCTAACTGTTCTTTTGCTAAAGACCGGCGTTTCTGAGTACTTTACTTAGCAGCATCGATACTCACTGCGTAAATACCGATACAGATGGCGACACATGTTGAGGTGGTCCACCGATATGTTCACATACCAATTTTCGATAAGTAATTTCGAACCGACAAATTTAAATTGCATATAATTATGTTTATTAATGGGTCTTTATTAAATTCTACGTTCTAGCTTCAAGAGCGGCGTAGTTTCTAGTTTAATGGTGATATTATCAACAAATTGTAGATTATTAAAATCAAAATTTGTGCTAAATTTGAAATTTCTCAGTAATTTTGCCAATGTCACTTTCATAGATAAAATGCCATAACGCCAGCCTGAAATTTGAAATATATGTGATTAAAAAAATGAATTAATAATTCGTTTAGCATACACCACGCACCTATGCAGTTGCGCACACCCTTCGAGAAAGGAATATAAGCATACGGATGCTTTTCCTGAATGTTGTGTGGCAGAAAGTGCTCCGGATTAAAGGAATCCGCCTCTGGTCCCCATATATCCTTGCTGCGGTGCATGTGAAATATGTCGAGGAAAATTTGCATGCCCTTGGGCATACAAACGCCATTCGATAGCCGCACATCCTTCGATGCTTGCCGTGCCACAATCGGAATTGGCGATATCAGGCGCATGCACTCCCGCAAAACGAGATCCAAATAAACCATTTGTTGTGTATCCTCGTAACTGACTGAAAAATCGCCAGCATTGGGAAACAGCGCATGGATTTCCTCAAACGCCTTTTCCTGATACTCGGGAAACATGGCCAGCAGCATGAGCGTATTAGCCAGCGTCTTCGAAGATGTCTCAAAGGCGGCGAACACCATTATAATGGACTCATTTTCCACATCCTGTCTGTCGAAGCTGCCCCGTTTCAGATGTTCAATAGCCAAATTGAGCAGCACATTCTTGTTGCCTGTTGCCTCGTCCTGAATGTCTTGCGAGAGTTTCTTTTCCACCAGCTGCAGACAAATTTATAGATCAGTTGTTTATAGCCAAGTTGGGCGTTTTACTCTTACCTTTCTGATAAACGATTTTATTTGTGTCTTTGACCTGAAATAATGCTCTTCTTTGCCCAGAATTTGACGTATAATTCGAAAATTGTACCATGGGGCTAAGGAAAAATCTGTCGCGCATTCCTGCAGCCTAAATACGAATTGTGAATGCTCTTCAAATTCATACTCTACTCACCATTCAAAATTTGCCATCAGGGAACTGTTCTTAAAGCTCGGTTCTTCCTTGACACAACTGCCCATTGTGGTTTCTGCTTATATCAAGGAACTTTCAAATGTTTTTGTAGTTTAACAAAAGTTCTACTTACGCGTAGCTATGCTTAATGTAAAGTGTTGTAGACGCGGTAGTATATCCATTTCCCTGCCATCGGCCATTTTATCGAACTCCTTTAGTAATATTGCCGTCTCCTCATTGAAAATGGGAAAGAAACTGAGCAAAACCTTGTGTCCAAATGCGGGATTTAGCATTTTTCTATGTTCACTCCAAAGCGGATCTAGAAAAGGAAACTTATTTGCCTTATGAATAAAACAATTATCAAAACTGCCCACCTTCCAAGCTTAACAAACCCCTGCCTCCAACATCATCGAAGATCTTACAAATAACACTTTTGTTCACACAATGCGGGGAATTTAGTATATCCTGCACCACCTGAGGATCGCTGACAATCATCAAAGGTAGTGGACCCAGCCAAGTGACCAACGTAGTGCCATAATCCTTGATATACGAACCAAGCAGGCTAAGCAAACCTATAATAGATGGATAGATGATAGAAAGATAGCATATTAAAATGCACCCAAGCCTTGTCCGAAGCTTAATTTACCATCCTTGAGTCGCAACTTGTGCGCTATTCCGATCAGGGGATACCCTAGAGGACCTGGAAATTTTGCGAAAAACTTATAAAACTCCCGACGCGACCACAGAAAATAAATTCCCAGCAAAACTAAACAAAATAGCAGCAAAATTAAATTCATGACTGTTCTCTGAAGCACGCTCGAACTGTACGATTTAATAGAGAAAAAAATACTTTAAGCATCTCAACTTAAGCGGATCTCTTATATATGAACGTCAGACAATAAAACAATTATTATTATTAGCACACACCAATTTAATAGGTGTTGCACTTTTCACTTTGTTATGCCTGTTATACATATAAAACAAGAGCTCTCAAGTTAAGCTGTTTTTAATTTGGGGGGCAATGACAGTCGTAATAAGTAAGAGTGCTCCAGGTGAGAGTGATTAGGGTTAACCTGTGATAAGCACCAAATCGTCGTAACATGCACTCATAATTTTTTTTTTTCTGCAGTTTTTTTTTCCACTTCATCAACAAAATATAATTATCCGAGCTTCTACCTATAAAAATCTTCCAGTTATGCTTATTAAATTAAGTATAATTCTTAAAATCTAGCAATATTTTACAAAATATTATGTTGAAGAATTTGAACTGGCGCCTTAGAACAAGTTAATCGACTTAGAAACGTTATCGATAATATCTTTATTACTTTTTGTAATCGAACTATTCAACGATGGAACTATTAAAGTAACTCATTTGCGAGTCAGCTGTTTTATGTTGTTGGCTGGTATCGAAATATTATCACTGGAGAAAACTTAACAGAAGGTTAACATTTAAAATTATAATCCAAAGCTTGCGCCATTTTTAATAGCTGGCGCCTAAGATAAAATTCGAAATAAAAAAGAATCGATTCATGTAGTGAGTACTTAACCAAGCTTGATAGAATTTGCTATCGAGCTATCGTAGATAATCATTGGCCAGTCAGCTGTTTTGTGTTGTTGGCAGTTATCGATATGTCGTCAATCGTGGAATCTAAACAACAGAGCCAAAACGGACACATCACATAATATAAGCTGGCCGCATCCACAGCCAATTCGCTGCCACGCTGCCAAAATTGAAAGTTCTAAATGCAAAGCACGACGTACGGATTCAGAGATTTGGAAAACTCACCGCGCACCATGCATATGCGCGACTGGCGTACCGCCCTGCGTACGCCAACCTATCGAATTGGCAATCGCACAGTTCGCTTTAATTATCATTTTGCATTGCTTGTGTTTTGTGCCTTTATCCTCGCGCTGCTCTTTCTATATGCGCGCCAGGGCAGTCGCAGTTCCTCGGATAGCTATTGGCTGCGCAGCCGTTATGCCAGCCAAGAGAACGCCGCCTCCCTAGCCACGCCCTACAATACAACATATCCACTGACGCCGCCGCTGAGCGTGCAGGGCGGCGTTATCAGCTATCGCATCGCCATGATAGCAGATCTAGATACCAGCTCGAAGATTGTCAAAGGCGATGGCAGCACAACGTGGCGCAGTTATCTCAAGAAGGGCTATCTCACGTATCTGCCGAAAAAGCAGGAGATACAAATTAGCTGGGACGACGGTGCGCCGACGGCGCTGGAGTCCTCGTTTGCGCTGAAGGAACGCGGCATGGAGCTCTCCGAGCTGGTCACATTCAATGGCAAACTGCTCAGCTTCGATGATCGCACCGGGCTCATCTATGAGCTGGCCAATGACAAGGTCATGCCCTGGCTAATACTGCTCGATGGCGATGGCCACAGCGCCAAGGGCTTCAAATCGGAGTGGGCAACCGTGAAGCAGCACACGCTCTATGTCGGCTCCATGGGCAAGGAGTGGACAACGGGCATGGGTGAATATCAGAATAATAATCCCATGTACGTGAAGGCCATCAGCACAACGGGCGAGGTGCGCTCCCTCAACTGGGCCGAGAACTACAAGCAGCTGCGACTGCAAGCGATGCAGATCAGCTGGCCCGGCTATATGATACACGAGAGCGGCGTCTGGTCGCCGGTGCATCAGCGCTGGTACTTTCTGCCACGTCGCTGCTCCAAGGACAAGTGAGTGGGCGCTGCTTAAATCCTTTTATTATCTTCGATTCAATTGCTCTTGTCCACAGATACAACGAAACCTTGGATGAGCACATGGGCTGCAACTTACTAATCTCTGCGGATGAGCATTTTACGAGCATAGACACGCTTAAATTGGATGCCGCCAATACGGCGGCCACGCATGGCTTCTCCAGCTTTAAGTTTCTGCCCAATACAGAGGACTCCATTATTGTCGCGCTCAAAACAGAGGAGCTTAATGGCAAAACGTCCACATTTGTGACGGCCTTCAGCGTGGAGGGGAAAACCCTGCTGCCGGAGACGCGCATCGAGACGGACTACAAATACGAGGGCTTCGAGTTTATTTAGCGAAGCGTCGCTGCTTGGGTATTCAATGTATATAGTGTATTATCTGATATATATATATATATATGTATTAACATATATATATATAGGCAATTTTATATATAGTCAGCCTTAAATATAGTACGCTTAAGTTATGTCTGTTAAGAGATGCTCATAGACCAATGCCATTCAAACTAACGCTTTTTATGATACTCTGTTTACCATGTGACCAAAAAGGGTATATTGGTTGGCGCTATGTCTGGCTGTCCGATTGAAAATTTCCTGTATTTATCTATATATTGTATATGCTTATTTATCTATCAAAGACGAACTCGAAATTAAGTAAGTTCTTTTAAGCGGACAGCTATTGCTTCACAAACCCTTCACAAAATTAGGCTCGACGCCGTCCGCCCAAGGCAGTTTTCACTGTAGTATGTTTACAGTTTTGAAGATAATGTTATCAAATTTGACAGGCAAATGATTGACAATTTCCTTTCAATTGATTATCTTAATGTTTTTAAATACAAAAAGAGAATTTCATAAAGAGGAAAATAGTTCTTCCAGGCTGATTGTTCCTATAGGTTCTATATGATATAGTAGACAACTGTTGACAAGAGCTTGTTTTAGCTAAAGAACGATATAAAGCTCGCAATGATAAATAAAATGAACGCATGCCTCCAATACAAATACGTAACTTTGCAATATCTTAAATGATCTGATGATATGGACTGGTAAACAGAGTATGGTGCAGTCGGCTTGCCTGCGACAACAAGATATTATTTAAAATTTTATGACAAATCCGGAATCGTGTATTTTATACCCGGCATATGCCAAGTCGTATTTATTGTAATGCAATACGTGTTTAACAGAGATATAAACGTGAAAAAAAAACTATCACACTGCTAGGATCTAGCTACATTATTTATACTAATTGCCGATTCCAGACCTGCCACAACCAGATCTTCATTGTCGATGCGACCCTCGCTGGCGCGCACCTCCAAGCGATCCGCATTGTGATTGACATTCCACAGTTCTGGCAAAAATTTTGGCTGCATTGTATGCAGAAAATGCTCCCGCCACAAACGTTCCAGTTCCACGAGACCACCAAATTTATCCCGATACATTTGCACCACCTTCTTGCCATGCTGGCAATATGACTCGTTGGGCACACGGCACTCCAGGTCGGCGGCCTTTTGCAGCAGCTCCGGCGTTATTTCCGTGCTGTCTGTGTAGTAGTCCAAAATGGTTTTCTGCAGCTGTGCGACTTTTTGGCTGGGCATGCGATCGCTCTGCGACAGCAGTGTCCTGCCAGCGTTCTTGACGTTTCTGGAGAGGATCACAAGCAGTTAGAATAGATACTCTAGCAAACTGAGCTTCGGATCGAACTGTTCGACTCGAGCTATTCGAACTTGGTTCGATGCATATGATCTAACCAAGATAACTCACCTGAGCTGCTGATCATCATGGTATTTGGCGGCGCCGTCGCCATGGCCAATGGGCGCCTCGCATGTGGCCGCCAGCTTGTTGCGTATCTTGTTATCCGATATATTGCTCAGCTGATGGCAGCTGGGACAGAGCAGAAGTATGTCGTGGGATGTGTGCGATTTCATGACAACGGGAAAATGTTTGCGATAATCCCGTGGCACCACATTCTTCCGTATATAGGCATCCCGTCGCCCGCAGACTACGCACTGGTTCTCCTTGGGCGTCTGATAGTAGCGACCCACATCTCCGACTGCGCGACCCGCCGGCTCAAAGTTCAGGCGCACCGTAAAGGGCTTCTCGCTGACTTGTGTGCCCAGGTTCTGATTTAGATACCAGGAGGCCTTGCGGCGATCAATGGTGCAGAGCAGCTCGCCATCGGGCGCCTCCAGCACGCAATTGTCATAGAAGGCCTTCGACAAGGTGCCCAAACTGCGGACTTGCTGCTGCTGCTGTTGCTGTTGTGGCTTCTTGTTTCTCTTGTGCTTGGCTTTGCCTGTCAGCGGGCTGCTGGATACGTCTGTTTCTGTGTGTGATTTGCTCAGGCCGGCGGCAAGGCCTTTGGTAAAGTCCACGTCCAGAAATGGCTCTATTTTAGGACGCAGCTGCTCGAATTTAGGCGGACGCCAATCCCAAAACGTATGCGGCTCCAAATCTTTGGATAGCTTTTGAAATATGGCCACAGCGGCGAGGGCATCGTTGGCCGCATAGTTAAGCTGTGCGGCCTCCAGCTGTGGCGCCTCCCAATTGGAGCAGGCCAGGCGCCAGTTCTTATCCAGCACATAGTTCAGATGTGTCTGCGATAGCTTGCCCAGTCCCTCTGCCGGATGCCCCGACATGATGGCCATGTAGCGCAAATCGAGGGTGCTGGCGACGCCGACGCCAAAGTCATGCGATAGCTTCATGGCATCATCTTGCGGTGCCACGCCGACCTTGATAACGGAATCATCCTCGAGAAGCTCACGCAAATCCTTGGGTATTTGCCGCATGCAGCACAGACGAAAGAGCGCACAGAGACCCTTGTGCGAGCTGAGCTGAAGCAGGGCCACCGGCCTGCGTGTACCGCCCACAGTGATCCACTCGCAGTCAAAGCCAAGCACCTTGAAGGACTCACAGTGGCTAAAAATGGTTCGGTTTAGCTTAGCTGTTAAGCTTTAGCTGCTTAAATCCGTTAAAACCCGTGCCAACTCACCTCTTCAGCTCGTTTAGAATACGTTGCGACTCGCTCAGCGAGGTGATAACCTCGATACGTTTGTGCTGCAGCTTGAGGGGACTGCGCCAGAGGGTTTTCCATATGGATTGCCGCACGAGCACATAGACCAGGCCCAAGCTGGCGGCGAGCAGCGCCCAGCGTTTTGTGTTGTTGGCGGTTTGGTTGTTCATGGCAAGACGAAGTCAAAAAGTGTTGATGAAATTACCAAATATATTAAAATTACAATAAACTACGGCCCCGATAGTCCGATAAAGAGTGTTAATGCAGCCTACTCGACTTGCCGCCAAACGTAATTTTGAAAAACTATTACAATTTTTTCTTTAAAAGGCACACTGCTCTCAAGCTCAGGCAACGTACAACAAAATATAATAAGTTCGTTATTTTTTTGCAATATCGAAAATTTCTATCACATTGCGCACACTGTTCACATTAATTGTTATCGCTGTTAACCCAACGATAGCTGAGCTGCTGCTTAACATAACTTTCTGAGCATTGCAGAGCGTTGGCAGTTCTGTTAAACAGCACTGTTCGGTAACAGCAACGCCAGCTGTTAATTAATTTGCAAAAGTTTGCTCGCGCTTTAATCAAATGTATGTGTATGAAAAAGTATTATTTACATTTTTTAACAACAATCAATAATGAAAATAATCAAAGCCAGTCATATTAACTTAAGGAATGCTGCAGTTTAGCAGCTGCAGCTGTTTGCATTTTGCCTAAAGCGCTGCAACACGATTGAAAAATCGATTTTTCCAAAGCAATCAAAAGATAACAGGTAACATAATTAAATAACGGCACTTTGTAACGCCTCGTTTCCTAACCTAATTAAACGCTTGCAGGATGTGCCAGTAAATTAATAAGTAGTAGACTAGCATCTTAGAAAGCGGCACAATGCCAGAGAGCTTGGAATTGCATCAGTTTGTGGATGGAGCACGTCCGGGCGATATATCAAATCAATGGCTGGACCGCCTTAAAGCGCGCGTAAATTGCCCATATTTGGGCATTATACTGGCCACGCTCTCGTCGCTGTTCTTCTCGCTATGCTCGGTAATAGTCAAGGGCCTGGTGGATGTCAATCCCATGGAGCTGGCCTCGTTCCGTTTCGTGGGCGTTCTCCTGCCGGCCATACCCATACTCATCTATACCCGACAGCCGGTATTTCCCGAGGGCAAACGCGTCATCCTGCTGCTGCGCTGCTTCATGGGCACCACGGGACTGATGCTAAGCTTTTATGCGTTCCGCCATATGCCGCTCGCCGATGCCAGCGTCATCATCTTCTCCACACCTGTGTTCGTTGCCATCTTCGCACGCGTCTTCCTCAAGGAGCCCTGCACGCTCTTCAATGTGTTCACCATCAATATGACGCTGCTGGGCGTGGTGTTCATCACCAAGCCGCCGCTGGCCTTTGGGGATGCCAACCATCCCGCGGCGGGCACTGAAAAGTATTCGGATAAAACCTATGACATCTGGGGACCAGTTGCTGCCATATCGTCCACGCTGTTCGGGGCCAATGTTTATATTCTGCTGCGTGCCCTCAAGAATCTACACTTTTCGGTGATCATGACGAACTTTGGAGCCATCGCCCTGGTCTATACACTGATTGTGTGCGGCTCCATTGGCGCCGTCTGCTGGCCCAGCTGTGGACGTGATCGCTGGCTAGTCGTCGTTCTGGGCATCTTTAGTTTTCTGGGCCAAATCCTGTTGACGCTCTCGTTGCAGGTGGAGCAGGCCGGTCCGGTGGCAATTGCCCGCTGTGCCGACATTGTGTTCGCCTTTATCTGGCAAATCCTCTTCTTTGGCGAGACACCCAATGCATATTCGTTGTGCGGCGCCCTCATGGTCGTCAGCTCGGTTATTCTGACCGCCATGAAGAAGTGGGCCATGACTTTGCCACGCGAATCCTCGCTGCGCAAGCGTTTCCGTCTCATTCTGCTCGAGTAGACCAACTATTAGCTGTAGTTTCTAGTTAATTCGAATGCTTTAGGTATGTAAGTGGTTTCTCAACGTTTAAAAAATCAAATTTTCATCGGGCATCGGGGAACAATGCTCAAAAACTAATACGATAAACTAATTCATACGCGATCTAGACTTGAACTTGGATTATTAAAAAGCTCAGCTTAGTATACAAAAATAGACGCATTAAATACTCACTCTCACATATTTTACATAAGCATAAAGTTTTAAAGTTCGAGCGTGATACTCATACCATCTAAAATAATATTCATACATATGACTATGATATATACACGTATAACTCTAATGTTTTAGTTTAGCCAAATTCATTGACTTGTTGTTTTGTACATTGTTATACATGCTTACATTAAAGTATTTCGAAGAAGTAAAAAAATCGAATTAATAAATACAAATTGTGAAAAAGTAAAAACCGTTAACAGAAATTTAATTTTTTGAAGTGCTTGCAGTTTCTTATATTGCCAAAAGAGGGCGCTGCGTAGGCAACAGCTGTTACCGTTCGATACTTGCCTGTATGTATTCAAGGTACTCAAAGTTAACATGCACTGGAGCAATCTAGAATTATTTCTGCAGCGCGTCGGCGCCATTGGTTAGCACAGCACAACGCAAATATTGCACAAAGCATTAAGTAAACAAATCAGATACATTTTTACTGAGATTTGAAAAGACGGATTTAACAATGCACTTAGAGAGCGCTACATTAACAGCTGCGTTCACGGTTGTAAGCTGCTCAACACCTGCAAATACATATAGTGCTCGTGACGTCACACGCTCTTGTTAGGTCTGGTTGTGTAGCATGCCGTTGACGTACTCAACATTAACATTTGCGTAACATAGTGTAACCTTTCAGTGCTATTAACTTTGCTAACAGCGCGTCGGCGCCACCGGTTGCCACAACAAAACGCAAAATGTACTCGAAACGCAATAATTACTCAAAACAAACAAACACGCAAGTTGCCGGCGAGAAAAACAATTAAAGTGAAATAAACCAATTAGCAATGTGTACGTGAATACATAGTGTGCCTTGAACTTACATATGTCGATAATATAATTATATTTAAATACATTGAAAAAAGGAACACTACGCAAACAGTAAACAAACACGTTGTACATTCGATTCTTTTTTTTACTGGGGAGCAGCAGCTGTTTTTGTTGTTGTGACTAATGCGACTAGAAACCCAAATCGGCAATTACCGCATCCAGTTCGTCCTGCAGATTGGTGGCCCTGGAGCGCACCTGTGAAATTTGATCCTGCAAATTGTCCACATTCGCCTGCAGCAGCACATTGCATTTCTTCATTGCCGCAAAGCGACTCTCGTGCTTCTTCACGCGCGGCTCCAAATTGCATTTTTTGGCGGAATTGGCGGCATCCTAAGGAGCAGAGGTAAACGGTTAATATATATATATATAAATTCTTACACATGAGTTGGCAGATATTATCCGGCTTTGCCCGGGCGAGGTGTTTTTTGAATCCGCACGCGTGTATTGCATGTTCATCAATCAATCAGTCAGTCAGTCAATCATTTCGATCAACCATTCATTTGTATAAGAAGATGCATCACGTATGGTGTACTTACTTCCGCTTCGGATTCGCTGCCCGATTCCTCTTCGCTTTCTTCAGATTCCGATTCGTCTGACTCCTCTTCGGACTCTGCCTCTTCTTCCTCGTGCTCCTCTTCGGCTGCCTCTTCATCATCCTTGTCCTCGGCATCGACTTCGTCTTCGTCTAGCTTCATCGATGCGGCCATCTTTTGCACCTCCTTCTCCAGCTTTTTGAACTTTTTGTTCTCCTCTCTGCAAGGCAACTTTTATGAGTGCAAATTGATTATAATATTTGGATATCCTACTTGAGTATAACATGATTCTTCTTCATGGCCTGCTTCAGTGCATCCTTCTCCTTCTTGGCGGCCTCCTCCTTGACCTTCAGCTTGGTCAGCTTGCTGCGCAGCACCTTCACCTCTTTGCCCATTCGGCGCTCGCGTCGTTCTGTCTTCTTCTCCTCGGGCTCGTCGGGATCGCTTTCGCTCATCTCCAACTCCAATTCGGGGGAGCTGTCGCGTCCGAAATGCGCATCGCTTGGTCTTCTGGAGCCGTCCGCTGACCCACCGCCCTACATTCACAATAGATGGATGGATTAGGAAAACATCTCGCCAAAGGCAACGCCTGACCGAATGCATCTGTGGGCATTACCTTGTGATTGGTCACCCTCGCACCGTAGTAATCATCGTCTTCGTCCTCGTCGTCGTCGTAAGCAAAGCGAAAACTAATATGCGGTCTGTTAGTGCTTGGAGTCGTATTTGCCTTATATAAATAGCGATTGCGTTGGTTAAATCGGTTAATGTTTTTAGTATACGGGATAGAGAAAAGAAGCAAAAGCGTTGTCTTTGTTTGTCTATTTGAATCGATTTTCTTAATATTACAATATCTAATCTTCATTTGGGAAACCCATCTTGTGAGTGTGTGTGTGTGAAGTGTGTACAACAAATTGAAGACTGCGAAGGGGGATGTTGAGATAGTAGCTGAGAGATTGTAAGCTTGAGGCGTCAATCATATAGTGAGCCTTACCAGCTGATGTGAGAATCGCATAGAGAGGCGACTTTCAAAAGAGAAGAAAGTAACTTGAAGAGAGCAAGCGATGGAGTGCAGGTAAAGGGGAATTGAAATTAAGAAATATAGAAGTAAAGAGATGCGCCAAGGAGAAAGATAGATAGAGGGGAGAATAGGGAGAGAAACAAGAAAGAGAGAGTAGGTGTGACTGAGGCGAGGGAGAGAAAAAGACAACAAACAAGGTAGGGAATGAGAGAGAAAGGACGACTGAGCTGGAAAAGGTCTTGAAAACGTTTCAAGTTTCAAATTGAGACAAAGAATCTCGCTAATTGCCGCTGCCAATTTCAGCAACCCGCCCACGTCTCAGCAGCTCCTCCCCCCCACAAATGAATGTGTGTCGTGTTGTCAGCTGATGTGTAATTATTTATCGTAGGTGCTGCTACAACTACAACAATGACTACAAAAAAAACTACAATCAATGCAAAAGCGACTAATTGCGATTGCTTTGTTAGCTGGTTTCTTTTTAGAATTTTTGTTTGGCTTTTTTTAGGCTGAGCTGTCGCTCGGGAGGCGGCGGCGCAGACGGCGCTGAAAATGTGCGAGAACAGGTGGATTTGTGTGGGTTATGACCCCAGCAAGAACTTCAACTGACAACAACTGACAACACACGGCAACTTCTACTGTCTAGTGCCACGCCCACAGTTGTTAGGGGGCTGTCGCTTACCTGCAGCGCAGCTGCCAATTTGCGCTCAAGCAATTGTATCTGTCGCTTTTGTTCCTCGATTTCCGTTTTCGCCTCGACAAGCAGCTCGCTGGTGTCATGATAGTTCTTTTCCACCTCCTTGGACACCTTGCGCGCATCCTCGACCTCACGTTTTAGGGAATTGACGTACGCCTGCTCGGAGGTGGGCGTGGGATCCATGGTGGCCACAATAACATTTGAGCCATATTCCAGATTCTTTTCGCGCGATTTCTCACGCTCCAGCTCCGTCTCGAGTGTGCGTATTTTGGCCAAGAGCTTTTTGTTCTCCCGCTCCTGGGCCTCACGATTGCGCAGCTCGAGGGCCAGCATTTGCTTGGTGCTCTGCAAATCGTCGCGTATCTTGTCAATGTCGTCCAGCTCATCGGGACTCTCCTCGTCTATGGACATGGTGGACACTATGCTCGGCCTCGATCCGCCCGCACCGAGCGCTGTGGCACTGTTCGGACCCAGTGCATTACTGCTGGGCGCCTCGCTCAGCATATTGACCTTTGACTGCGACTTGTGCAGCTGCTCCTCGATGGTCATCTGGCGTCGGAACTTGCGCAAACCCCCCAATATCGGCTTGCTGCGATCGTTTGTCTGTGTGGGCCGCAGCCGTACGCCGCCCTGAATCTGCTTGAGCAGCTTATTGTGCGAATTATCCTTCTCCGTCTCATAGATGAATTTGTCATCCACTTTGGTCATCGATTTACATGTCAATATGGGCTGAGATCTAAAAGAAAAAATAAAGAAAAAGGCAAATTCCATTCATTCTTTAAAGTACAAGCTTTTCAACTAGTTTTGGAGAATAAACCAAGTTTCTTGGGTTCCGACAATATAAAAGGATTTCATACACTTTTTAATAGTTTTTCCTTTGAAACTTGCTAAGATTTGATTTGCATTTGACTTTAGGCATTGGAATCTGTTAATTAGATATCAGAAAGGAATTTTTCGTAGAAAAACGTTAAATTGAAAGGATTCTCTTCTCTAAGTTTTTAAAGATTGAAGCTCTTTAGCTAAAGCCGTTGTTGTCTGTGGATGAGCGCACAGAAGATGGACTCTGCTAAGCAATCAATACATGTATTGACGCTTGTAATTCTCAACATGTTAAAGCCTCAAGCGTGCAAAAGCGCCAGCATTCCTAGAGTCGATGGCAAAGTCTGCGCATGATGGAAGCAGGAAGTTCTTGAGAACTTCAGACAACCTGCTCAAATTTGTATAAAAGTAACCAACTTTAATCTCTTCAAACTTCAAAAGTTAATCTTTCACAACTTTGTGAAAAGTGTTTGATTTATAGCTTGTGGGTTTTCCGTTGAGCTCTAGATTAATTTGATTTCTGTATAGAATTAATTTGTGGGAATAAAATCCCTTTGATTTGCCAGTTATTTGGCCCTTGCTGCACTTGGAACGACTCCATTTGCAATCGATTGTGGGCGAACTGGAGCAATTCATTTATATAATGGCTAATGAGCTGCTCACCTGTCGTTGCATGCCACGTGGCGCAGCTTCTTGCCGCTCTCCACCTCCTTCATCATCTCGGACCAGTCGGGACGTCTGCGTGGTCGTGTTCTGTGTGCAAAATGAAATAAATGACGGCTTAGCTGAATGCAACCAGGAGCTGCGCTTCGCCACTTACTTGAGCTTCTCGAGCGTTTTCTTTTGCGTGTCGCTCAGCACCCGCTTCTCGCCCGGCGCCAATGGCGGCGGCGGCGGTGGCGGCGCCTTTGGCACCAAAGAGGGCAGCGGCGGCGGGGCGGGAACTGCAACAATATCGAAAAAAAGAAGAAGAAAATAGGTGGAGCAAACTGTTAAGCTGTGTGTGTGTGGGGTGGAATTGCAGATGAATGGTCGAGCTTTTATTTCAGCTTTTTTTTTTTCCAGCTGTTTTTTAGCTTGTTTTTGTTTTAGCGCATAAATCGTTTAGCGCTGCGTGCACTCGCGTTTATTAAATATAATTTTAATTTAATGAGTTTGCAATTTGTGTCAGTTTGTTGTTTGCGCCAAGTTGCGCCCGCTCGCCCACTCTCTGGCGCTCCCTCTTTTTCAGCTGCAGGCCATACATATCAATTTAGTTTAGTCTAGGATTGTGGGGCTGTGAGGGGTAGGGTCTCTTGCCCTTACATTCCAATTCGTGTGTCTGAAGTTGCTCTGCATTGGCATTGGCAGAGATTGAAAAGTTACTGCCGTGGCGCCAGCTCAACCCACGCAGCTGAGCAGCCCCACAGCCCAATTTGTTTTATTGCCTTAACACCTACTGCTTCGCAAAGTCCCCCTTTTCCCCTCCCCCTTCTCCGCACACAACCCCCCTCCCACTGGCAGTTGGCTAAAACTTTGATTGCATTTTTTATACACTAGCAAAGGGTATTGTAAATCTGTCTTGAAATGTGCTTTGCATAGAAGCAGACATAGTCGAGCCCATAAAATATATATATACACTCTTGATCGGGATCAATCGAGGAGTCGTTATAGTTGGTCTGTCCAAAAGATTCAATGCAAACTATTATTACAATATCCTTGAAAACTATCTTTATCTATCTTCTATCGAGGCAGAATCGGACTTCTTTCATAGCTGTCTTAACAGAAATTGACATTCAAAGAATAGAGATTATTGATATGTATAAAGGCGAAGTTCTCCCAACATTCCTTCACTTTATCGTGAAGCGGCCATCTCTATAACTATCTATTGAGAATTCTATTGAGAATTGTGCTTAATCCAATCCCATTTCTTCAAGATATATAAGAAATATCTTTCATAATATTGCCTGCGGTAGTTTGACATAGTATGAAATTAAAGTCTGATAATCCGTTTTAAAACCAACTGGTTGGGACCCGGACATCTAAGTTGAAACCAAGCCAAGTATTCAATATCAATGAACTAACTATGATCCAAAGCAACCCACAAGTACAAATAAGTTCGATTCCAACCATTGCATACACCCATATTTAAGGTAGAGACAAATCTAATTAGATATATACAGCTAGCAATATTTTCAGCACAAAGCGCAATAATAAAGTAAATTAAATAAAAGCGTTTCAAGATTGGATTACAGAAAAATTTAGAAAATATATGATAGAGCAGGGGCTTGTAGCATAAACTGGGTGCATGCATGTGTAAAGCGAGATCCAGAAAACGTAACTCATTGCAGGGCGCTGGTTCAAACCGTGAACCGAACTAACAAGAACATTTTTCAGGGCTGGCAGCTCTGATTCTTAAGTACATATTATATATATAAGAATTTTAGCTCAAATCTATTCAAAAAGTGCTTTTTACATATTCCACCTGTTCTTGTGGAAAATGAAGGGAAAAAGGCTTACAATTCGAACTCCCGAAAACTTATTTCTAAACATCATTGAAAACTGATATCGAATATGTCCCATTAAGCTAGGGTATTTAATCTTCGTTAAGCCTTGAAAAATAGTTATATTTCACTTTCTTTTTTGGTAGTTTCTGGCTTTTGTGCGTTGCGCTTGGCTCGCCTTTGGTTCGGGTTTGGACTTTGGGTTTTAGTTTCAGTTTAGTTGGCTTAAAGTCTGTGATGCGCTTTTGCCGGCACACATCTTTGGTTAACTGGGCCCAATTAGCCTGTAATGTTTGCTGCCAGCTGTTTCGTAACGTAGCTCCAATAAATTTCCGCTTAAATTGCTGGCCTAACAAGCTGCAAAGTTCCGCAAATTTATCATTCTTTCACATTGAAGTTCGGCCTTGTAATTAGCAATTGAGCGAGTTTATTTTGACTCTTTTTTTTTTTGCTTGTACACAAATATATATGTATTTATGTGCCCGTATCGCTTGTGCACACTTTGTGTACAATACTTTGCATTCTTTGCAGATACTTTCAGAGTTAAAAACCCGAAACCCCGTTTCGCCCCCGCAGCTTGTCGACTTTTCTTTGTTGTTGTTAAAAAAGTGCAAAAGTCAAACAACTGCTTAAGACAATGGCCGTGCGCGAGCGCGCGCTCGCGAACCAAGTGATGAAAAGCTGACAAATCTGTTAATTAGCTTTGTTTGAATGAGCCCAGGGCGAAACCAACCCACCCGCAATCCACCCTTCCCTCCCCTGCCCTGTCCTGCCCTGCCCCGGTCCAGTACCTTTTGGTAACCCCCTTCAGCTGTGCTCTCCTTTTGTCTGTCTGTCTGTCCCTTTTTTTTCTTTTGCTTTGGCTCGACGCGCCCGACTGAATCTGCACTTAATCTTTAAGTGCTTGGCTGCCTCTTTGTGGTGCATTAGATGCTGCTTCTTATTGCTTTAGCTCCTGCTGCTCCTATATATAGTATATAGTATATGTATGTATGTGTGTGCTCTGCACCTGGGCTTTGAAACTAATCCCGAACTCGTGTTACTTTGGCTCAATGAAATCAGCGCCAAACTTGATTATTGTCTGGCAGTTACCCGGCTGCATGTTAATGTCCCAGTGCCGGGTCCTTGTCTTTTTGGTTTTTTGTGTTTGGCTGCCATTTGTAGTCACTGATTAAAATACGTGGTCAACTTTTTGGGCAGCCAATTGAGCGCTCGTTTAGTAAGTTTCGCTTAATTCGTTTTAGTAATTTATGGCAAAGCTCTGGCAAAAGCGGCTACCTAAATCAGTGCACACACTCGCACAGTCACACACACTCGCACACGCACACACAACCGCACAGACTGTGTCGCAAACAAAAAAACTTACCCAAACTTGGGCAGCCGTGTAGCCCCAGATAAAACTCTTCATTCATTCATTCATGTCGACAAAATTATTTCTTATTTAAATAAAATGCTGAGCAGCATCTCTCGTCTCGTCTCTCGAGTTGATGCTCCCACTTAATATACCGCAAAAGCCCGCACTTACAACGACGCCAAAATGAATAGCGGGGTATGTAAACATAAATTTTGTGTAGCCCCAACCTAAACCACCAGCCCCCCTTAGATCTTCTTGTTACTCTCTCCTACTCCCTCTCTCTCTCTCTGTCGCCTTACCCATATTGTGTTATCATCAACTGAGAATATTCTATGCATGCACAAATGTTGCCGTTGTCATTGAATCACGCTGTGCGCCGAGCTCAGAGCTGGGTGGGGGGCATTAGCATGGACTCCATTTTGATGACTGACTTTGTTCGCCATTGTCTGAGCTTTTCTGGCATGATGAAGCGCTGCGCGGAGAGTCTGCCATATTTTACAGTCCCCAACCGTACTGGCAGCAACTGACAGCCCCTAATCCCAGTCGGGCTGCAGGCGCCTGATTAACGTTTTTCATCTAGTTAATAACTATGTATTGCCAGCTCATTTGTGGCCAACTAAGCACACTAGACAACATGGTAACCGTTTTAAATAAGCGCTCACGATTGCGCTGTTATAGATAGTTTCCATAATGTCCCTTTAAAGTTTCTGAATCTTTCTTTTGGATTGAAAGTGGGCTTTAACATGTGTAGGTGGCAATTTCGGCAAAGAGCTGATCAATGTTTGCATGAAAAATGTAACGTTAAGCGACTGCGTGGTTTAGATGTCTGAGCGTTGAATCGGCAGGCGAGAAGATGCCAGTTCAAATTATAGAAATGAATTTCGTATAACTAGTTAGGTATCACACTCCGTAAAAACGTTGCGGATACCGCACAAGGAAGACTTGTCAAGTACTATGCGCTGTCGAGAGAGTAAGCACAAGAGAGAGAGAGAGAGAAAGAGAAGAAGACAGATAGAGAGAGAGAGAGAGAGAGAGAGAGAGAGAGAGAGAGAGAGAGATAGCTTGTGTGAGATGCATGTAGATATGCGTTCTTTAGAAATTAAAGAAGTTTTTTCTGGGAACTCAAAATTTCCCTAAGAGCTCTTTTACTGATTAGCTGCAGGTGCGAAGACTACAAAGGGAAATCATATTTTAATTTAAGCTTTCAAAATGCCTGAAAACATTTCTCTCGGACATATTATTTGATATATATGCTTTTAGCTGATCAAAGCTCCATTCAAATTAACTATTTTAGCAATTTTTAGCCTCCGTTTTGTGAATTTCCCATCTAAAAAGCTGTTTGTGCATTCTCCACATTTTAATGCTGGCCATGTTTGGGCACAATTTGGTTGTCCGCTGTGGCTATTTGTAATTTCCAAAACGTAATGCGATAAAAAACAAAAATATCAGCACTTTCCAGTTCATAGAGCACATGTCACGGCATATGCAACCGCGTAGAAGTGCGCAGTCCTTACAATTAATTTGGACATATGCGTGGCAATTATTTATTTAGTGGACCATGCTAATGTCGTTCAGTGTAAATATTGGCAACGTGAATGCGTCATGACCAAATTTGAATTGGCCTAATCATCTTTTATGCCCGCCAAAAGAGTCCCCCTAGCCAACAACCCAAGGCTGCACCTATTGAGAGTTCACATTTCTAATGGCAGTTCAACGTAGCAAATAAAAAATGAAAAAAAAGAGAATATACACACACACGCACACGCACACATCTATATAGATGTAGCTATATAGGACAGGCTCATTTAAATAAAAGGATATATATATAAAAATGTTGTCCATCCGCTTGTCCTTTGAAGACATTTGCCGAGGCTTTGGCTTTGCGGCCGCCTTATTTTTTATATATTTTTGTTCGTTTTTTCGTTTGTTTTTTTAGTGCGTATATTTGAATATAAATGGGGCATTTAGTTCGACTATATCAAGCACATGGCCATATATCTTGGCCAGCTTTTGTCCTTAAGAGTACGAACTGTTACTCTGTTCTGCCAGCCCGGCCGTCTATTGATAGTTGTTGCGGCTTTAAGGCCGCTCGAGAAACAAAACAGAAACCATCTACGAAAGTGCCTTTTCCACTCATCTATCCTCATCTGGTTTTAAACATTCCACTTTATGTTGTAGTTTTGACACAATGAGCAATAATCATGAATTTTACTTAGACCATAAAAAGAGAGATGAAAACACCCAGAAAGTCGGCCCAAGACGTCGTCCGAGCACATTAAATAAATGTTTTTCTTTTCTGTCTGCATTGTTGCCTTTTTTTGCTTAACATTTTTTTTTATACGCAATACCCATTGGAAATGGCTAAACAATAGGGTATAACGGTTGGGTGCAAGTGCTTGTGAGAGCTAGAAGGAAGAAGGCAATTGACTTTCACAATGTCTCAGAGCAAGAGTTCTATAATTTTCCAGGGTATCAGGTTAAATCAAGTACATTGGAAGTCATCAACTTCTACAGATCGATATCGGAATGTAATGTTATCGGCTTTGACAGAGATATCGTATCGATCTATATCGACTTCACGGTCGATAACTTTTGAATGTGGAAATTAATAAATTTCGATATCGAAAATATATTGAATCTGGAATAGATAGACAGCTAGATCAATTTCAATGAATATTGAATTTGGAAATTGATCTATATCGACTTTAGGGAGCGATAACTTTCGAGTGTGGACCAGGATGAGTATCGATTTTGATATCGAATGTAGATATTCATAAATAAATATCGATGGCTTTTGCTATTTGATCGACTTTGTGTGTGCTTATATTTAAGTTGGAAGGTATCACAAACTGTTTACAGGGTAGCTGCTAGTCATGTCCACTTCTCTCCTCTTTGTGTGACTGCTTTAAAGGACAAACATTGGGCACAGCGGTTACCATTTTGTTGAGTGACCTGCCCATGTCCTGCCTTTTCGCATTTTCTTAACCCTCGACCCTCTGCACGCGCACCCGCTCACCTCCTCACCACCTCATCACCTCACCACTCTTCACTTCACTCTGCCCCACTTCGAAGGTTGCCTTTTGTTTGCCTGGCAAAGATTAGGACGCATTTGCGGTCACGTTATTGCCCACTGATTAGGCCATGCTGGCTGCTTGCTGCCCGCGCCCCGCACACCTCAAACGTGCACCCTTTGCGCCTTACTGTCACTTAATGGGCTTTACACTTCATGTTTGTTGCACCCCGCGGGTTGGGCTTTGCTTTTCAATTTGTTAACTTATGCAACGCACTGTGATAATTCTCAAATTGAGTATTATAATTTGTCCATGCCTGCGGCCACAAAATCCATTTCGAATATTACAAAATGTACCTTAAAATTTGGAAAATTCTATATGCTCCTGGTCTTTTCTATTTTAATAATAATAATTTGTGTTTTGGCCTTTCGATCGGTGGGTGGGTAAAACCGTTTTGCGCCTCTTTCGACTCAATGCACAGCACTCACTAAAAATTTAATAAATAAAATATGTTATTTATATTGCTTTTTAGCCCTCCCTCACTCCCTCTCTCTCCATCTCTCTCTGTGTGTCTGTGTGTCCTTATGTGCTTTGTCGTTTTTGTTGGGCTCACAAATTTTTGATGAAATGTTTTCATTTAATACTTATATTCCTATACGCAGTACGAGAGTACTCTCATAGATGCAATATACACACAAACAGCTCTAGATGCGTTCTTTCATTTGGACCTGAATGGACCTACACACACACATATGCATTGGTATGAGTAACAGGTACAGGTATATATATATATATATATGCAGCTAGTCTAGAGATGGTCACATGACTAAAAATATTCCGTCATGCATAATAAAACATGCAACAGAATTGCATTTGTTTCTCACACAGCGCATTTCTTCATATATGTTTTTTCCATCTTGTTTTTTTTTTTTTTGGATATGCTGGAATCCCAGCTGAAGTTGGAAATGTCGTCCGACGGGCATAAATGGCAAATGGCTTGGGACTTGGCTATGAATGCAATATAAAATATATATTATATGTGAATTTTAAATTTGAGCTATGTTTCGGTCTTAGGGCAAATGTGTTAACAAACTACGCTCTGCAGCGGGTTCTGGCCTAAATATGGTTTTTTTTTGAGAGATAAACTCGGAAATGTTTTCTCTTCAGAGAAACCTGTCAAACTTATGAGAATATGAATTCGTTTTGTTTAGATAAAACATGTGCAGGATTTGCGAGCTTTTCTTAGTCTAATGTGTCCTTTTCTATAAGTTATACAAGTTTCTCATTTCTGTCTCTCTCTCTCTTTCTTTGCTTAACCCTGCGTGAAACCTCTTCCTCTTTGTGCCTTGCATCCTTAAGGTTTCTTTGGAAACGTTGCTCTGGAGATAACCTGGTCTGCTTAAGCGTTTGTCAAATCTTTTCTCTTTATTTATACTAAAATATCACCCGGAAAAGAAAGTCTCCTAATACCGTTTTTATCTCTACAAACATAATATGCGACAGTTTCTGTGTGTTTATAAGAAATGTTTTGATTAATTGAAAGCTTTTATAAAATAAGAGAATTTATATCATACATATAGTATGCATAAATAGCCTGACCCTGTCACTCGCAGATTTGGATGATATACTATATAATTTTCCACTTTTTTTCTATATTGGGCCTTGGCTTGGACAAGGTTTTCGGCAAATTGAGTTTAATTAAATATTTTCAATAGATGTTACAAATAAATATTTGGAATTTTCAAGAATTGTTATATTTTTATACGAATTTTGCTTAGTCTAAATAAAATTTCCCTCGAGATTTTAAGCAAACTTTAGTTTGATTCAATATTTTATATTGTACAAAACAATCAATATTTTATATTTTTATATAAAACTGAATGTATTTTGATTAAACTCACGCTTCCATCTCTAAATCGTTATACTAGGCGTATGAGCAATACCTGCGCTGTTAGATATAAAATATATCACTCATACGCCACGTTTGCCGCGTCTGTCTCTTATATTTTATTCATTTTGCTGTGACGTCTGTCGGCCTTGCCTTTGTGCCAGCATTTTAATGCCCCTTAATAAAAAATAGAAGGGGTGAGGGGAGGGAGAGAGAGGGAGCAAGAGGTGCCCAATAAAAGAGAATGAGAGAGAGCGAGAGAGAGAGGGCAATAGAGAGTTGGAGGGCAAACAATGGACAGGTTAATATGTGAACAATGCACACGGCCGTGTTCATTGATCTATCAATTGGCTAGTATTAAAAAAATACCCTATAAAAATACCCACAAAAAGTATGCATATTTTGGCGGAATTACGCGAGTTGTGTTTTAGACATTAGCGAAGCGCGTGGCTTAATATATTTACAGCATTTGCTTATTGTTTTTGGCGATCCATTAGAGTTGTTAATCGGGAATTGTTTGCTTAGCATCCGGAGTTGCGGCTCGATCTTCTTCTTGCACGCAGGTTCGGTCGCGGTATCGTCACTTACCATTTTTGATGCTCGGTTCGCGTTTTATTGAGGGCGCTTTCCTCAGGGTTTTGGTCTTGAATTCGGGCTTGGGTTCTTCTTTGGGTTCTTTGAGAATTTCATCAACTTTGGGTACCTTTTTCAGCACTGGCCGTATTTTGAGCAGATTATCGGTGCTCTTGCTGGGCAACGGCTTCTCCTCGCGCTTCACGTGCCGCAATTTCGGTTTCTCCAGCTTGAAGCGCAGTCGACGTTCGCGCTCCTCCTCCGTTTCGCCCTCGACGGCCTCATCGTCATCTTCGGGCGCCACTTTTTTCATCGATTTGTCGCGCTTGACCACAACGCTGCGCAATTTGGGTTTCTCTAGGGTGAAACGTTGTGTCAACTCACTTTCCTGCGGTTCCGGCTTCTTGTTGATCTGCGTCGGACGCAGCTGTGCGGCCTTCTTCACATGCTCCGGCAGCTTGGCATCAAGCGTGGTGTCGTCTTCGTCATCGTCGTCGTCATCATCTTCTTCCTCGTCTTCGTCTTCGTATTCTTCGGATGCTTCCTCGTCGGATTCAGTTTCTTCTTCACTTTCCTCCTCCTCCTCCTCTTCGCTTTCTTCTTCCTCGGAGGAGGATTCGGGCGGCGGCGTTGGCTCCTTCTTCTTGGCCGCGGGCTTTTTCGTTGCCAAACTGGCCGCCGCTTTCTTAACGGGCTCTACAGCTGATTTCTTTGCTGGCTCTGGCACTGCCTTTTTCACGGGTTCCGCTTGCTTTTTGCCAGCTGCTGCTGCTGTTGTTGTTGCTTTCTTCACTGGCTCTTCAGCTGTCTTCTTGGCTGTTGTTGTTGCTGGCGCTGCCTTTGCTTTGCTATTACTTGTTGTTGTTGTTGCTGGGGCTGCCTCTTCGCCATTCTCCTTGGCGGCAGCTGCCTTTTTGGCCCAGGGCGTTGTCGCTGGCTTTGTGGCCGCATCCTCTTTCACCCATGGTGGACGAAATGTGGTACGTCCGCTGCTGCTGCTGCCGGGGCCAGCTGCTGCTGCTGCTGCTGCCGGTGCTGCTTTTGTTGTTGTTGCGGTGCTACGGGGCGTCACGAAGGGCATTTCAGGGCAACTCGGCAACTGTTTTCCGTTCTGTTAATTCTCCAGGGGCTTGTTGTTGTTTTTGCTGTTCGCCCACTTTGGCTCGTCTATTTGCACACACTTTTTAAATAATTTTCTGTGATTTTTATGCCGCGTTCTATTTGTTGTTGTTGTTGTTGTTGTTGTTATTCTTGTTGTTGATGAAAACACAAAACTTTGCACATTAGCACCAGCGCGGGACGGGCGGGCGGTCGACGGGGCGAACACTACACTTGGCTCACTCGCCACTTGTCCAAAAGTTGTTTTTTTCTTTCTTTCTTTTCTTTAATTTTTGAAATTTTTATTTTTTTGTATATATTTGATGTACATATATTTTTATTTTTGTTCGTTTGTTGCTCTTGTTCTTGTTGTTCTTGTTGTTGTTGTTGTTGTTGTTGTGTGTTGCTTGTTGTGCTATTTATTTAAATTTCTGTGCTGTGGACGATGAGCAACAGCTGTTTAAAATATTTTCAATACTCAATTCCGTATATATTTGGGTATGCTTCATTTTGAGAATTTATTTTTAAATGCATGCGCTCATTAGCTGGCTGCACAGTTGTTGTTGTTTTTGTTGTTGTTGTTTTTGTTGTTGTTCTCGTTGTCGTTGTTGTTGTTGCACAGATAGAATGTAGGCCTTTGTGTCATAGCAACAAACGGCGTCTAAAACTGTTCAAATTGGCCAAATTTTTCGGCTCTAACAAGCTGTGTGTGTTACGCGCTTAATCCCATGCATTTTCAGCTAACTGCCCAACAACAACAACAACAGCAACAACAACAACAACAACAGCAGCAACAACAAACGCGAGCTAACAATTTGCTATGCCACTGTGCCTCCCGATATGTAAAAGGCGAAAATATTTAATTTTAGGTTCTTTGTGCCAGCGAGACTCAAAAAAAAAAAATCGTCGGCAGAATCAAAAACAAAAAAAGAAGCAGCAAAAAACAAAAAAAAGAAGAAAATTCGGAAAAGCGGAAAAAAAGAATCTGTGCTGGCTCTGACGCTTGCGTCTTTAGCCGCTTTTGCCTCGTTTCACAAAGTATACAATGAAACGCACACACGCACACACACACGCACACATACAGAGCCAGGCACATTAAAGAGGAAAATACACACAAAAAAGCAGCACCGAGAGAATGAAATGTGAATTTGTTTCATTCCATTGCCAGTTTCCATGGTTTTCCTTCTCTCATTGCCTTTTCTTTTTTGCTTTGCTTTTTCATTTTCCATTTCTCCAATTCGTGTGACGGCCTTTTGCAAAATTTGCTTTTATTCTTTTTGTTATTTTTAACGAAATTTCAGTTTTGCCTTCGCGTTAATTAAACATGACATGCAAATAAAAATGTTACTTATAAATATGCCGTCATTAGAGGCGGAATATAATATAGGGAGGAAGCCCAAACGATTTGTGCAAAAGTTATTCCAATTACGAAAATATTTGCAAAATAAAATATTTATATTTTAGATTTATCAAAGCTTTGGCAAAGTTTTGTTTTGTTTATGAACAGAGTTTGGCTTTTTTTGGCCGTTTTTTGGCCGTTTTCTGTCCGTTTTCTGGCCTAATCGTCGGCATTTGGCTGTGCAAATCTGCGCATTTAGCTTGATTTATTTATATATATATGAATTTTCTTGATTTTTTTTTAAATTCTTTTTCTTTTTTCAATATATTTTCAATATTTGATTCGTTTAATGCAGCTGCATTGCACGTTGCGGCTGTTTATAGACACATATATTCGTTTTCGTTCCATATATTAGACATAACGCCCACACACACAAGCGCACACACACACGCACACACACACACGCACACAGATATATATACACACTTTGCACAGTGGGGCAAATAAACACATAGACGAATCGGTTTTAGACACTTTTTTGTTATTTGTTTGCTCGACACGCAGCGCCTATGACGGCGTTTCAAAAACTAAATTCATGTATTTTGAACAGCACGCGAAATGCTTGAACATTTTCGAATAGAAAACAATTTTTATAAATTCGCTCTCGATGCGCGCATCGCAAAAGTGTTCTCAGTGCGCGCGCTCTCAAGGCAAAATAAAACAACAAAAAAAAAGTGAAGAAAATATTTAGAAAAATTTGAAATTGAAATTAATTTTGGCCGACAAAAAGCATATTTTTAGCCATTCGCTCGGACACAGTTGAGCGCGCAGCCGATTGACCTTATAGCAGGTGCAGCATAGTTCAATGATACTGGAATTATGAATACATATACATACATATATATAGATTTATGTTACATACACATATATATATATATGTATATGTATATGGAGTCTCAAGTAGCCGGCGTCTGTTTATGGCGTGTCAATAGCTTAACTCTTATCATTCACTTTGGGCACATTTAATGGGTCTCAATTACGCAAGTTTCTTGCGACTAGATTCTACGGTTTGTGTGTGGGTGGGCTTTTTTTTTTTCTTTTTCTTTTGTAGAGGGCGTAACGCGTCTTACCCTGTGATAAAAACCACTCGTCTAGAAAATCCAAACCCATTTCTTTTTTTTTTCGTAAGCTCCTCTGCCTCTGTTCTTTTGTATTCCTGTTAAATCTGTTTTCTTTGTTGATTCTTTAGTTTCTCTTGCAATATTTACATTGTCGCAATCGCCCAGTTGTGTGCTGTTGCTTGCCTCCTCTCCGTTCTATCTATCTGTTGCTGAATGCGTTTGACATTTGCCGCAGACTGATTGCGGGCATTAGCTATCGTTTAGTGCGTGATATTATTTTTAGTACCCAACTGATTGCATATCGATTAGCCGCAATGCATTCGCACCGTGAACCAGCGCGAAAAGTTCTGAATGCGCGAAAAAACTCTAGATCATAGGAACTCACGAAACCTTGGGTAAAAGATGTTCAGAAAACAAAAAGTTTGCCATAAGAAAAGTGTGCGAAGAAGCTTATATGACATTTCTGTATTATTAGAACTCCAGAAGCGATGGGTTATTGAAGGGATGTTGAGAAAGAAAAGGTTTCTGGTACTATTATAAGTTAATAGAACAGATATTCCGTTTGTGTATTAGTTCATCTCCAGATACTTAAGATATATGAGAAGAATGCATGCCCAGGGTGAATCAGTATAGAAAGTTAAGAAACTGCATAAAAGGAAATCTAGATCTAGATAGAAAGTCTCGAAACCTTATTATCATCTAGTTAGGAGAACAGATAAAGAAGATTGATTCCTAGTAAAGGGAAGAATGATCATTTGAAGTCTGGATACCTAGACTATATAGTATCTTGAAAACAGATTGTAATTGAACATAAAAAGGTTTCTGGTTTAGTTTGTGATAAGAAGTTCTTGTCAAGCGAATTAGAGACTTATTAGAGAGACACATTTGTATACATTTCTATATTAAAATAAGCTTAAAATGATTAAAAACAAAAGTTTATATATTGCAATATTAGCTTTGAGCTATTAAAACACGAACAACTTTTGATTATAGTATAGAAAACGGAAACTAGAAAAAGTTCCTACACAACTAATTAGGCAAATAAAGGTGAAAAGTAATTAAAGTTCAAAAAGAAGTGAATTAAAGCAGGAATTGCTGTAAAACCAAAGGCGACAAAGAGCTGTAATCAGAAGGCAGGGAAAGGGCAGCAAAAGGCAGCGGGAGATAAAAAGTGAATAGTTTAAAAAGCCGGGCTACATTAGGAATCGACGACTGCGTGAAGCAAAGGGACTTTTTTTTTGCTATAAAAGCAAAGAGAAAAGTATATAAGTAAAAAGAAATGTAAGTGCAGACCGTAAACCGATTGAAAGGAAGAAATAAAGAGCAAATTTCCGAAAAAGAAAAGAAAAGGAAAAGAAATGAAAAGAAAAGCAAAGGAAATAAATGCCAAAATGCGTTGACGCAAAATGCTGAACAAAAATGTGATAAGAACGAGTTATGAAAAGAGAAAAGGTGCGCGGTGCCATGAGCGCAGGGTATGTCCAAAGGGAATGCATAAGAAATGCCATTCTGGGCAAAAGTCAGCCATCCTTCCAACTTTCAAGTATTATGTGAAACGTAGCCCACACAATTTCAATTAACTTCCCAGTTGGCTTCGTTCGTCAGCGTCAAATTACGCAAAGATCTCATTCCCAAAATAGATGGGAATTGAAATGGACAGTCGTTCCTCTTCTAGGCTTATAGTTAATTAATTTATTTCTATTTAAAATTCTATGAAAATATATGCTCCAATAATATTTTCCATTTGCTGCGCTGCACAAAACCAATTTGAAATTAGCAAAACGTTTGCTTAAACGCACGGAAAAACAAATGCGTGCACAACACAGACAAAAACACACACAAATGTATGCAAACAACAAATGTTTCATAATTTAACGTTTTTCAACACTGTCATTTGCATGCCCAGATATTGCACTAGGCGTATGCGTAATAAAAACATTGACAAAGCAACCGAACATCTGCGGGGGGCGTGGGCCGTGGGCCGAAGTGCATATAAAGTTAGTTGCATATTTTTCGACTGGCGGCACGTAAAACTATTCTTCCACTTTTTGTTTGTTCTGCATTCTGTTTGTGAAATTTCCCAGATAAACATTAATATGAATGCATACATACATATATATGTATGTGTATGTGTATGTGAATGTGTATGTGTATGTGTATGTGTATGTGTCTGTGTCTGTGTGCATGGGAGTTAGTTGAAAATAAATGCTCGCATAGTTTTGGGGCTAAATGGAGGAAACGAATTTGCGCTGCATACTTTTTGGCGGTGTCAGAAAACATTGACTACCACCTCAATACCCTGTAAAATGTTGTGTAGTGTGGGTATATTAACTATTAGGTAATTTTGTGGCTAGCAAAAGGCGGCTTTCGGGATTGTCCAAATGTTTTGGAATATGAATCAATAATTGCATACTCTGTAGATATAATGATATTTACTTGCAAGTCATAAAACATTCTAAGATGTTTTTACCACAAGCAAATAAAGCTGTCAAGTGTGCGCAACAGAACAGGGTATTTTTCTAACGGATATTCTGTAGCATTAACATTTTTTTAGATTAAAATATATTTGTTTTATACCCTAAGCCTATTGAAGATGGCTAAAGAAGGTATGCCGTGCATATGTATGCAAGAGCAGCTCCCCATCTCCATAACGTATATATGTATGTATATTCTTGATCAGCTCCAAGAGCTGAGTCCATCTGTCCGTCCATCCCCCTCTCTATGTTGAACTCACATATGTAGCTCCTCCTATCGATAGTCGATAACTAGTCCCGCTTCCAAACTATCGATACAAAGCGATATCGATATTCTGTTCAAGCAAATCTCTTATGTTTGGTGGCAGAAAGTTTAGGGTATTCCCGAGTCTCATCTGACTCAGTGAAATTGGCACAGGGTGGCGCCTAGTCGCGCACTTCCCCTCGGTTCAATTAAATGTGTTTGCCTTGTTTCGCTTTGTGCGCATAGTTAAATTTTGTTTGAAAAATCATAGCACAAATCAATAAAATTAAAAGCCACTTTGGCACTGAGTTTCATTATTTTACTTTTTTTCTGTATTTTAATTGTGTGGCTTTTGTTTGTATTCTATTTAATTGATTTTTTATGCGACGACAAGTTGAAAACTTGCCAGGGCCGTAAACCAATTTTGTGAGCGTAGACAACTTTACAGCGGTTTGTAATAAAAAATAACAAAGTCGCGTACTAATTGAAAGCATTCGCCTGGCGAAATTTCATTGCAATCAAATTGCGAATTGCAAATTGTACAGAAACGCAAGTTAGAGTGCGCTCGTTGGCATTGCCCGACTAGCAGATACCCTCAATGAATACAGCCGGGCAGGTTGTGCTTTTCAGTTCTCAGTTCCAGTCTATGGGATGTGCTTTCTTAGGTAACTTCGGGTTTTGTTGTCTGATCTTCATGAAGCTTACAGGGTATACGTATGGCATCCGAATGTGATTGAATGCAAAAGAATGATATCGATTCTTATCGATTTCATAATAACAGGCAACAGAGTTATCGATAATTTGGCTAGCTTGACTCGGTTGTTATTCCGGCTGCCTGTTACATAGATTTGCACAAAACCAAACTACCCTTAATACTCATTTTTAATAGGTAGAATAATTTTTAATTAAATGAGCCGAGCATTTAAAATTGTAATGCTAATAGTTTGTGTTTATTTGTATACGCTCTCGCTCTTTCTCTCTTTCTCCTTCTCTTTCTCGCTCTTGCTTTAAAACTTAAAAAATACTGTAAATAGGCCTCTCCCTCTCTCTTTCTCTCTCTCTCTCTCTGTTCGCTCGCTCGCTTAGAGACTCTCGTGTAATTAAAGTAGCTTCTGTTTGTTTGGCTTAAGCCTTTTTAACCGCGGGCTGCGCCTCTGCGGTGCTGTTGAGCTGCGTGAAATGCGGCCAGGTGGAAATCTCCTGATACAGTCTGCCACCGGGACACTCGGTATCGCGCACCTGTCGATGTCCGAGCAGCTTGTAGGCCGGATCAATATAGCCCTGGGCCACACCGAATGCAATCAAATCCTGTGCTGCCTGCAGCATGCGTGCGGGCGGTAGTTCAGCTTTTGGTTTGGAAAACAAATGAATAAATTAGTTAACATTCTGTTTGGTTAAATCATGTGTGACTCACTTCGCCAATCGCCGATGAGCACAATGCCCACGCTCTTGTCATTATATTTGGGCGCATGGGCGCCAACCACATTGAAGCCGCGTCCCGTATAAATCAGCCCGTCACCGCCAATGCCAAAGCTATAGCCGATATCGTTCCAGCCGCGATCCACCTGATGGAAGTCCTGCATTTCGCGCATGCTGCGCATGCAATCCGGCGTGCTCTCGCATACGGCGGGTATATACGAATGATGGATGATCACAAAAGGTGCGGGTCCATTAAAATAATCCACCTGTTTGGGCATCCGAGCGCCCCAATCTGCGCGCGACAGCAGCTGCGATTTGCCACCAACGCCATCCGGACCAGCTCCTCCCTCCATCGCAACCGGCTGCATGTGCTGGCTGTAACCTGTGTGTGTATAGAGCAGAGATTGGCCATCAGTTTATTGACTTGTTTAAGTTGGTTTTCAGTTGCAGTTACACGATGTTTTGTTTATTTACAATTTTCGCACTGTGTCCAGCTGTCTGTGCAGGTGTGTGCAGATGTGCGTGTGTGTTTGGCAAAACTTTTGTTAGCATTAATTGCTACAGTTTGTTTAACTTAAACTTTATCGAGTCTTGCGTTCAGCTTCCGTGTGCCGCGTTGCCATTGATAAATTATATTGGAAACGTATTCCCCCGGCTGCTGGTTTTGTCCGTCTGTCTGTCTGTCTACCTGTGTGTGTGTGTGTTTGTGTTGCCTCAACGAGGTGAGAAATCGCAATGAAACGCCAACGCCAAATGGTAGTCGGAATGTCTCATAAAAATTCCCCGCATACCACCTAACCAGGCACAACAACAAGAGCTCCGAGAGAGAGCGAGAGAGAGAGGGAGAGAGAGAGAGCGAGAGAGAGAGGGAGAGGGAGAGGGAGAGCGACTTAAACTGGCTGCTCAAAGTCCCCAAACAAGTCGTTGCCCCAAGTTGATCCGTATTGATATATAATCATTTAGACATATGTATATATAGATTTTATAAATAGAGCTCTCTCTAGCCCACTCTCGCCTCTCTAACCATCTCTTTCTCTCTCTCTCTCTCTCTGTGTGGTGTTTTTTTCTTCCAAATGTGTCAATTAATGAACCGGCCTCAGTCCATATAAAATATGCATAAAGTTTGCACGCCAATTTGTTGTGTTTACTGAAAGGCTTAATACACTACAAAATGCAGGGAGTCTCACGATTCTGTGCTAGCTTTCGCTTACGACGTTTTAGTTCAATGGAATAAAATAAGAATTATCTGTGAATGAAATATTCAATATTAATCTGAAAAGACAAACCATATTTGCGCTTAGCTTTAGTTAAAGCAAAAGCCTCAGATTAATAGTTAAAACCATGAAAATGTTTTTTTTTCGTACTTTTTGTATTACCCACAGGGTTAACAACATTTTAGCCACATCCGTTTGCGTTATTAAAAATATGTTTATGCATTTCAAAAAATATTGTTTATCTCATTTATAGCTTAATTAGCAATCGCGTTCAACAATTTGTTGTTTACTTAGCTGAATTTTATTATTCTTTTTATTAAAATATTCACTTGCAAGTATTTCAAGCCAAAAATGTGGAGATTTAATTGATACGATTGTTGTTATCGAACAGCAGTTGTGCTTTGAACTACAACAATCGATTATTTTTTATCGATCGACATCTGTCAACAAATAATTGTTGTCGAAGAGTTGAAATTGTAAATGGATTGAGTTACTTTTTTGTCATCTAATAACAAATATGTGAGACCCTGCTTAATACTTATTCGCTGTTTTCATCGATTTTCAACACTGGTTTCAGCAACTATTTTAAAGCGTCATTTACCAACACTGCTTCATATACGATTTCGCATTGATTTAGCACAAGTCTTGTCTTATCATCACATTTGCCTTTGATATTCTGAATCAAAAATCCAAATGAAACAAATTTTTGTATCTATTTGTCAAGCGATTGTTAGCGTATGTCAGCTGTCTGTGTTTTGCGCTGTTCTCGTTTTATAATCCACAAATAATGATGAGTCAGCTTAAAAGTTTAACAAATCGTTTTCAAATATTATGCGAATGCGATGTCAACAGGTGGTATCATCTATCAGTTGGGCCCACGGAGACAGCTGTAGGCCAAAGCGCGGCCTTCGAACTTTCTGGTTCCCGTTCGCCCGCAGCTCATAAATGCAAATAAATCTGATGACAAACTATTTTCATTCAAAATTCGTGCGCGGGTGTGACTGTGTTTGTGTGTGTGTGAGGCTGTTTGTGTGTGTGTGTGAGGGTGTTTGTGTGTGTGTGCGCCCAGAAAGAGAGTGAAACTTTAGACGCCACCATTTGGCATGTTTGCCAAGGCGTCGACAACTGCCACGCCTCTTCCTGGCGCATTTATATGCATACGCAAACTTGGCAAACGGGCAATTTTAAGGAAGAAGTTTGGCTGCTGGGAGGATCTGTGGCGACACTTGACTAAGTCAATAGCTGCAGCTTCTAATTACAAATTTGAAGAGCAAAACATTTTTGCCAACACCTGCCCACTATTAAGAATCAGATATACATATATAGAGAGAATGGATATAGAACAGAGAGAAAAAAGTGAACTAATGAGAACAAAATTTCGTATGCAATTACGTAGTTAAGTACAACGCATAAATAAAGCCTGATTAGTTCCTAATGCTTCTTAACTAAATATAAAAAACTTTGATTTGAGTTAAAAGTAATATTTGCTCTTAAAATCAAGAAAATTGCAAGTTATCTTGTGCTTTAAAGACTGAAAACCATATATAAATGTATATTTAAGCTTATTCTTTACTTAAACGTTCTTGTGATAAGCTCGAAAGTAGTAGAAATTACTTAAACTAAGATGTTGTGTGCTTTAAAAGTCATATGCTTGAACGCTTGACTCAAGTATTAACGTTAGACCCGCCATTTTAAGGCTGATTTGACTTAAATCAAGTGCTAAATCTTGTATGAGATGAGAAACAGGCTAAACGAACTTGATTCAACTTTTGGCGTACTTAATATGTTACACTTGAAAAAAGAGTTTCATGCTGTACTCAAATATTGCTGATATTACCGCACTTTTAAGACTGATTTTACTTGATTCAAGTGGAAAATTCTTGATTATTTGCTTCTTGTAGTCGGAAAAGGGAACTAGGTATGGAACGGAAACCGAAACTTGAATTGGAACGGGAGCTGGAGCTGGAGCGGCACGCGCTTGAATGCTAAACAGAGCGTGCAACGGGGGCGTGGCTTTGGGGGCTGGCTGTCAAATCATTTGCTGTTTAATTTATGCCTTTTGCTTTTTCAGTAGTGTTACACGTTAATTGCGTTTTTACACTCTCTCTGCCATATATTTACCGTTAAGCCCGGTCTGACGCACGTAACACCCGTGCCAACTGCCTCCGCCCCCGCCGATATAAACCCCTTTTTTGTACACGCTTCTCTAATCGTTGGCCCTAATTACACGCGGGCCTAATAAAGTAAACATTCAGCTCGTTGTGCTAATCAATGTTGTAAACTACAACCGAAATACTCAAACACACACACACACACCCCAACACACACAAACACACACACAGCGCAACACACGCATACACATAAATAACTCTACCCTCGAATGCTTAATAATTAGTTTGAGGTTGGCTCAGGTTCATGTTTTATTTGGAAATTGCTTCAAAAATGTAATTCTAAGTTTAACTGCATGAAATTGACTTGCCCCGTGGCACACGCTGTGAGCGAAAGTGGCTTGGTGGTTTCTTTGATAATTTGATAAGGCCTTATCCTTGAGCATTTTCTCAAGTCTTGTCTCATAATTGAAGCATTTCAATTTATTCAATTTGCCACCGTACAAACATGAATGCCGAGCGCTAATTGTTTGCTTTTAATCAGCCAAAGCACATCAAATATGCTATTTATTCACAAAAACACACACACACACGCACACTCACACACACACACGTACGTACATCCGCATACCTGGCAACATATTAGTTAAGCCCGCATGCCGCACGCATTAAACAAATATTTTGGTTTTGAGCGGAGTATAATATAATATGATATATGAAATATTCGAGATTAAGTCACGCTCCGTTTAAATAAAAAATTATAATAAAAAAAGTACCTGCGAAAAAGGCCACAAAAAAAAAGTAGAAAAAAAAAACAAAACAATAAACAGCAGCAGACAACAATGTCACACAAGAAAGAAAGTTAGTCGCTGCGACTAAAATGCTTTAATACTCTATAAAGTTTGAATCTTAAGTCTCATTCAAGGTTTAATTAACCACATGAGAAATTTAACAGGTCTGAAAAGTTATTGAAGTGGAGCTTTTCTATCTGCTTCTTCCTTTAAAATGAAGTATATTAAATATAGATTTCACGAACTCTACTTTTTAGGCATTTAAAGCGAGCATAAACATATATATATATCTGCTGTTTTAGGCATTATTCATGATTTCCCAGATCTCTATTCAATATACCTTATTTCAAAGAAACCTAAATATGTCGCTGTTGCAGAGACTAGTCAGAAGGAGGCACATATTGAAGCTTTTTCTGCTTCTATCTTCCCAACAATTCCCTATTCAACACTATATTGAACCGTTTTTCTGCTTCTATCTTCCCAACAATTCCCTATTCAACACTATATTGAACCGTTTTTCTGCTTCTATCTTCCCAACAATTCCCTATTCAACACTATATTGAACCGCTTTTCTGCTTCTATCTTATCGACATTTCCTTACTCAACACTATATTGAACCGTTTTTCTGCTTCTATCTTTACGACAATTCCTACTCAACACTGCGCTTCGATTTTAACACACCCAAATTTGGGTAAATTAAGGAAATTTTCTTAAAATTTCCCTCAAAAAACAAGTGCAAATTACCCAAAAAGAGTTTAGTTCAATCAAATCAAAAGCATATACATATTGTTAGAATTACGGGCTTTACATACAATACGGTCCAGAAAACTTTCACAAAGTTTCATTCTCAGCTCTATAAAATCTGTATAATCTGTTCTATCAAATATCTTAAAAGTTTACATTTGTTATTTTCCTGCTAGCTTCGTTCGTTGCAAATTAATACATTTGGCTGCTATACCCTTAACGTAAGTGTATAAAAAAAAACAATCAATTATAATGTGCATATTATAAAAATTCCCTCATCCGACTGTCAATGATTGTGTGCGTGTGCTTGTGTGTGTGTGTGTATGTGTGTGTGTGTGTATGTGTGTATGTGTGTGTGTGTGTGTGCGTTTGGCGCTTAAATGACATTTTTGTTAAATGCAAGTAATTTAATTTGCGCACAATCTGAAACATAAATTTGTAAATAGTATGGGTATTACGAGCAGCAGTACGAGTATACAAATTACAGCCTGTACAAGATGCATATCTTGCTCTCTCTCTCTCTCTCTCTGTCTCTCCCTCTCGTTCTCTCTCTCGCTGTCGGGTAGCTAGTAAACAGGGTGAGCTAGCAACAAAATTCAGTGGCACTTAACAGGCGCACAGAAATTGGCGATAAGCAGCAATTGCTCTTGTGCATATGTGTGCGTGCCTGTGTGTGTCCGTGTGTGTGTGCGTGTGTGTGTGTCTCAGGGGCAGCCTAGCGATAAGGCGGCAACAACAACTTACCCATCATAGATAGCAAAAGTAATCCAAGTGCTGTCATGTTTTGCAGGTGTTGCGTGTTTCTGCGTCTGTGCTTCGTTAGGAACTTCTTCTTTGCTTCTTGCTTCTATATTTATTTGTTTTTAGATTTTAGGAACTCTTTCTTTCTTGTATTGTATTAAGAATGTAATTTTAATATTTGTGCTTTTGGCAAGAATTGTGCAAAGTTTTTTTTGAATATACAAAATTTTCACATGCTTCAATTTTGTGGTTTTTATTTTCGCGTTATGTTTCGCATTCGCGCGTCTCTGAAGAGCGAATGATTGGGCTGCATAAGGGCGCACCAATGTTTATAGACGCGTACCAAAATTTTTATTTTTTTATTTTTTTACTATTTTTATTTAGTTTTGTTGTTGTTTTATCTATTTGTTTGTTTGTTTGTTTACTTCTTTTTTTTTCGCACCAGCGCTGTCGACGTCAGCGTCGCTGTTGTTGCCTGCGCGCAATGCCAAACAATTTTTAAATCGCATGAAATTTATTACCAAGCGCCAGCTTCGACGTCGGCGTCGACGTTCGCGTCGCTGCTGCCGTCGCTGCTGCCGTCGCCGTCGCCGAGCGGTTCATTCGATTTACTCTTTGCCGCTCCGTTGCGCTCGCTTCCGCGCTCAGCTGGAATCGTGTTTTCTTTCTTTTGCGATCGGTTAGCGCTCAATTGATACCGATAATGTTATCAGCTCTGTGGGGGATTTGTTAGTTATTTGTCCACACGTTACCCCTCCTCCTCCCCCCCCCGTCTGGTCTAATTGGTGGGCTTTATGCATACCGTTAGGGCTTAAAGGTTAAAGTTCCTGTGTGTGATTTACATGGGAACGGGAATGTTTTCGACCTCTTTTTATTTTCAACTTTCTGCTTTTTGTTGTTGCTGTTCTTTGGTCACCGATGAACGGTACTTTTTATTTGCACTCGGGTTACGGGTACTTTTTTTGTATTCAGCGCCCTTTGCGATGGCAAACATATTATGACATGGCATAAATATCATATGGAACCTGAACTTTGCTGCGTTTTCCAATCGGTGATTCATGCATGCCTATTGCATTACCTTTTGGCTGACACTTAATAATGTAATCAGTTTTTTTTCATTTCTGATATCGATGGCTTAATCACATTTCATTTAATGCCATATCATCGGGTTCTAGGTCATCTTCACTAGACATTATATTGGTCACTCGGCTTTTGATTAGATATAATCTGTTTGGACTTATCTTTATGGCGCCAACCGTAAATTTTGTGTAAATTTTGAAGCTATATATTTGTTGTTTTTGTTTATTCATGTTTTTATGATTATGTGCCAGCTGTATGTCTCGAGTGAAAGTCATACGATGTGCTCATAAGGTTGCAAGGTTTTTATTTTAGTTCCACATAACATTAATCAAAGTCTAAGACAAATGTATGCGCATATCTTAACTAATCGCAATGACTGGCTGGCAGCCCGCATAGCAGTCAGCTTTTGTCCGCTACTCACTAGCATGATATTTGCATGTGATATTTGCCATATTTTGATTATCTAATAGCTCTGGGCAACAATATATATGTGCATTTACCTCGATATGACAGCTGGTATTTGCATTCACATAAGTTCTTATATGGTGCTATATGATGGGTGGTGGTTCCCCTGGTTCTTATCGAATGCTTGAACTTTGTGAACTGCATTTCTGAATGACCTGTCACTGTATTGCACTAAGCTATATCCCTTCTGCTGTCGTGCCCCGCGCTTGTCGCAGCCTACACGATTCTTTCGCCTGAAAAGATTGTTTTTTTTTTTTCGTACCATCCGGAGTTTTCTGGGGATGCCCCTGGTTGAGTTCGAGGGGAAGCCCTGGACAAATGTATTTACTAAATTGCTTTAGCTTTGGCTTTGATAGATAAATTAGCAACATTTTATTCTACTATTTGATTGTCAAATCTCAAAATTGCTGCGAGGCATTTAAATATTCCAATGGAGCTTGTAACGTTTAAGGAATTCGAAATATTTTTATATCTAAATATGTAAAGCTTTAATTTTTGTCTAAACATGACGCATATTTCCTCGCCCTCCCGGTTAACAGCGGGTACTGCTTTAGATGACAAAATAAAATTAAAAATTAACATAATTTTTAAACGTCGACTGCAAAAGTAGCACAAATATTAAAAAATAACAAAATATTTTGGCAATGTGGGAACTGAAACGAAGTTTTAGAGCGCTCTGACTAAAAATAAAACTTGTTTTACAGGCTATGCGGGTCAGCTGGGTTTTCCGCAAAGTGCCAAATCAACGGATCGATTTTGAAGTATTTAATCATATAAGAAGCAACTGCCTGAATCGAAACAAAGTTTTGCTTAGTGTATTTCGGCTTCGTTCTGCTTTTTAGCCAAGTTTTCCTTTCTTGTTTTTCATTAGCCCCATCTCTCATTCACACACACACACACACACACATAGTTGCTAGCCACATTGGGGGGATTACCGCAGCCTCCAGATGGCCATCATCAAAAGGAAATTCAAGTCATTTGCTAGCCAATATTTTGGCTGTGTGTTTATGTGGCAAGGTAAACACGCAAGCGAGAAACCGAGCCCCCCTCCCCCCTCCCTACCTCCCTCTCTCCCTCCCACCTCCGCAACACAACTTTATTTATTTGTTTTATTTTGTAAAAGGGGAAATTTTTCGTAGAGCTCACATTAGACACATGGAATAGTTCAAATAGTTGAATTGCTGGCACGGCACTTACCACAAATTATACTCGATTCTTGTTCTTGTTGTTGTTGCTGTTGTTGTTGTTGCTGCTGCTGCTTTTGCCGTGCGGTTGCGTCTATGTCAGCCGCTTTTGGCATAGCCGCCACCGCTAAGGTCCCCCAATCGGAGCCAGACCCCGACCCAAATCCAGACCGCTCGTCGCCCATGTCGTGCCAATGTCGTTAACAAACAAAACAGCTCTGAAAATCGCTAACAACAACGTGAAGCGTGTCCGGGAAACCGAAAAACTCGATGTCTCGATGCCAATGCCGAAGCCGAAGCCGTTTAGTGCCTCTGATTAATATTTTTGCGTTTCTAAGTACACTGCAATCGAGTTAAGGTATGCGACATTCTCTATGAAGTAGGTCTCGGCTAGAAACAAAAATATTGCTCTATAAGCTATAAGATTGCACACGTTTCATATTTAGTTGTTAAATGTATATATAATATTTAAAAGCAATGAAGATTTCTACTTCCTAAACTAATGTAATCTAAATATCTTTTGTCTTGTGACATACCGATATAATATAACAAGGGATATACACATAGATGAAGCCTTGGCTTCATTACTTACTTTACACGGTTTTGTTAACTTTTCTTATATATCTTTTTTCAAATATTAAGCTACATTGAAGGTATTCCCCAATTACTGCTTTGCTGTCGATTAGTTGGACACAATAGTTATATAGAAAGATATACGCAGATCGGCCTATATGCACAAAATCAGAGTTAAGAGCTTCAACGCTTCAACAGCCTCTCACAACTAAAAGAATATTGTGTTCTACGTTATCGATAACTAAATTTATCTTTGTAGTGTTGTGTATCGGTGTAGTGTTGCGTATCGGTGTAGTGTTGTGTAGCGGTGTAGTGTTGTGTATCGGTGTAGTGTTGGATAAGCCTATTAAGGTTCCTTATTTTATGTAGTACAGTATTAGTATAGTATAGAAATAGTATTTTATATAAGATATTATTAGAGATTAGAGATTAGATTATTAGATGTTATACATTATATATTATATATTAAATGATATACTTCTATATTATTTTGCATTATCATATATTTGTATTGTGTTGCAATTTTGAATAGTTAGAAAAGTTTGTTTTGGGCAATTTGTAGATATTTTATAAAAATTTCTGTATCATCCTATAGTTTATGTGTTTATAGCTTAGATGTAACTCTCTTAAATGCCATCTCCACAGATTTACCAAGTTTTTCTGCCTTTATGCATTCCACAAGTTGCGCTGGTTAAGGTATTTCATCGACGGCTATTCTCAGTCCAATTTTTGTATACTTCGATTGTCTTTGGTTTTTGTTTGTTGTTGTTATTTTTTTAATTTACCATTAGAGTGTCCGCTAATCGTACATCTTATCAGGGTATTAAGTGCGATGTTTGCTAACTGCGGTTTGGCACGCTCTTAACGTATTTTTCTCCCAATCTGTTTTCACTGTACGCCCGAGGTTCTGAGCTATAGAAATCACATTGTTTTTAGGGTATTCACCACAAGGTGAAGCATTATCTGTGCAGCTGTTAGATAATGACGAGCGTCTATTACAATTAGCAAAAGTAATTGTGAATTATTTGTTCAAGCAACGAGATACACCTGACTCTCCCCTCCACCTCCCCGCGCCTCTATAAAGGCCAAAACACACAGCCAGCTCGTCTGCCTGTCTGCCCTGATACGAGCCAAGTCCATTGCCCAAAAATACTTAATTAATGCACAATGGGCTTGGTCTGTTGTGTTAACTCGCTTGAATAAAGCCTTCTGTGTAAGTGAATAAAGTAAATATATGCAATATATATGATATACATATATATGTTTATAGAAGATGTACATATGTATGATTATATAGTAGATATTTGTAGGTATTTGGGTACAGTGTTTGCTTGAAATTGAGAACAATTGTTTTTCGAGCTGCCTTGTTTTCTTCTTCTCCCTTTTCTTTCAGTTGTATAGGGTTTTATGATTAATTAGCATATATATTATACATAGAAGCAGACATCTTGGAGGCAATATGGTATATATATATTACTTTTCGAGTCGCTTATAGACATTTCTGTTCCAATGCAAGCCAATCTCTCAGTTTTGTATATCCTAATCGTGCTGATCGGATCATCATATTATATAGTATATATATACTATAGCCATAGGAACTATGAAATATCGTTTTTATATCCAGAACCCATTGAAATTAGGTGAAAAGGGTATATTGTGTTTGTGCAAAATGTAAATGTATGTAACAGGCCAAAGGAAGCATCTCCTCCGACCCCATAAAGTATATTCATATATTCTTGATCAGCATCTATAGCCGATTCGATCTAGCCATGTCCGTCTATCTGTCTGTCTGTCCGTCAGTCCGTCCGTATGTATGAACGCAAGGATTTCAGAACCTATAAGAGCTAGAGACAGAAAACTTGACATGCAGCTTCTAGAATAATATATATATCTGCATTTGGTATTGGAAGAAAAGGGTTCGGGGTATCCCCTAGTCGGGAGCTCCCGACTAGATCCTCTTACTTTTTTTTTATCTATTTTACTTTAGTTAATTCTAAAAAGAAAAACATTTAAAAGCAAAAACTGTTTTGTGAATTGTTGAAAACGTTTTTCAAAAGGCAAGCAAATTTTCTGTCACAAAGAAAATATTTCCGAAGGGTCATTTCTTAAGAAGATAAGGATATCTTTTTTTTTAAGTTGTAATTTTATTCAACCCTTTGACAAAGTCTTAATAAAATTGTGCTTAAGAAAATTGTGAGGCTTCATGGGAAAAAACGTTTAAAAATTAAGTTTTTGAATGGAAGGAAGCGTCAGGACAAAGAGTTTTGACCAGCGCACCCCAGTTGTGGGCTCCTTCAGCAGGAGACCTGCAAACTTTCCAAAGGAAGCTCCAGTAGTTTAAGGGAGGCAGCACCAGGCACAATAGATTCTCCTGGTCGGCTCCTTCCTTTTGCAGGACTCCGCATAGATCGTAACTATTAACTATTTTAATGTCTAACTAAATCCAGAAATATTTCGTAAAGGTTTGACGGCACGTAAATGTTATGTTTGGCTATAATAACAATAATTCGAAAAACTTATAATTGCTACATCAAACACAAATGAAATTCCATAATTTCTCTTCAGAACAATTTCATTAACTTTTCCAAACTTCTATGCAAATGCATTATGTAGCTCTACAATTCTGAGCTGAAGGCATCAGCAAAATGATTCTAATTTCTGCAAGCTCTTATATCCGAGCAAGCACTGTACAGAGCTCATATATCTACAAATAAATGTCCATATATATTCACACATGTATATTTATATAAATCTGGCAAAGTTTTGGCATGAAGCAACTCATCAGTTGGCGCTTATATCATTGCCTGTTCGGATTAGTTACGCTTGCTGGTTGCCATTTGGGTTAGAAATTATGCGCCAGGAGGGGAGGGAGGGGAGGGGTTGATGAGAGGAGTGGGGTGTGATGTTGCGGGCAGGATATTTTAGATCTCTTAACTGATGCTGGAGTTGGCTACGGAACACGCACACGCCATATATTAAGGCATACATAAAATGACAAACGATTTGCGTCGCGCGCGTAAATTGAAAAGCGCTGAGCCTGTGAGATTGCTGCAGCCACGAGGAGGGCGTGAGCAGAGGGGTGGAGGGCGGGGTGGGTAGAAGCTAGAAGCACAGGACTAGGACACAGCAGGAGTAGAAGCACGGCGGGAGCTGTTGGCTTGGCTTGGCTTGGCTGACTGTTTGGCGACAGCAGCGACTTTTGCTTGTTTGCGTTTGCCTGTTTTTGTTGTGTGTGTGTGTGTGTGACACCCCCTAACTCACCGCCCAGCCCCCCGCGACATGCCCGGGCTGAATGCCAAAACTTTGGCAAAGTATTCAAATTAAAATTTCAATTAAGGAAGTGAATTTGGTGTGCCGAAAGTGTATTAAGTCTATTTGGGCGTCATCTTGGCATTTGAGCTGTGGGCTCAACTGTCGCCCGCTCGATTGAAATGTGGGCGTGCACACGCATGCCACGCCCAACAGGCCCACCTTTTTCGCACCGTTGCTTGATTTATTGCCAAAGTTTTCTCAGTCACATGACATACAAAGTACTTTGTGGAATATATTGTGCATTTTTGTATAAACCAAACAGCATATTTTTGTTGTGACGGCTCGTTGGTTGGGCTCTCTCTCTGCCTCTTCCAACCCGGCTGCTGTGGGCATTATTAATAATGTAATCAATTTGTAAACAATTTGGCATATATCAATGCGCTTCGTGCTGCCCATAAATCTCGCACAAAATTAGCAAAGCCGCCGTCCACGCAACGCCAACGTCAATTTGCATCCCGGCCCATGTGGCTAGGACGGAGGGGTTGATGGTAGTCTGAGAGGAGGGGGCAGAGCTCTGGTGTGCTGGATAACTTTTCAGCAGAGCCCAAAACGAGAGAGCACGCAGTTACGCACAGCGTTGAGGCCTCTTGACATATTGCAACGGGGCCACGTTGATGGATGGACGCTTGGGATGGACAGTTGCCTGTATCTGAAACTCGTCGGGATCCAGCCTCCTCCTCCTCCTCCTCCTGCTGCTGCTGCTGCTGCTGCTGGCGAGGTTAGAGGTGGGGTGGTGCGACATTTGCCAAGCAACAGCTTTTGCGAGTTGGGGTAGCTGATGGGCTGGTTAGTTGGCTGGTTGGTTACGTTGCTTTTGCTTTTGCATTTGCATTTGCCTGTCTGGCTGTTCGCTTGGCAGTTAGTGACAGCTGCTGCCAGGCAGAAACCAGCAAAAGAAAAAAAAAAAAAGAAACATAACAAAACCAAAAAAAATAAACGAACAGCCCGTCACGGCGTAAAGAGCGGAATATCTAATCTCAAACAAGCCCGAAATTCGGTGCCCCGTCGCCATAGTTAACTGAGATTGAGACATTCGTCTGCTCTGATAAAGTCCCAGCCGGTAGCTTTGTTGTCTGAAACTAACAAGTTCCTGACACTTACTTAATTTGACACTCGCAGGAATTTAGTAGTTTCTGCTAAATTTGTTAGTATATGCAAAGGAAGAAGTTATGTCCATTAACAAAATTCAATTCTTCTGAATACATTGAAATTTTTTGGATTTATCAAATTTGAATCTATTCTCAAAGTGGTTCCAATGCATATCTCGGGATCTTTTGGAGCTATGTGGCTTAAATTTAGTATATAAGCTAATCGAGTATAGTTAAATATAATTCTTAACTAATTTAAGCACAGTTCCAAGTTTAAGAAGCACACGATGGTGGTTCCTTATCACCTACTTGAGCTAATCTGCCAAAGTATGATATGTGTATAATTTAAATGGGCTTAAAGTCCTTTCAATACTTGATAAACATTGTGAGACAAAACTACTTTCGATTAGCCCTAGCTACCGCGCTTTGTCTTCCTCATCTCATGATATTGTTGAGCTTTAATCCTAACACTTAGTATGTGTCTAGCTTAATATATCCCCATTATTTTAAGCTGGTTGGGCTACTGTCTGGCGTATTTTTCGGTCAATTGGAAATTGAAAAACATTTTGTTCTTCCCACTTGTTGAATAATTCAAAGCACTTTGATTCAATTGCTTGAAATGTATAATCGTATCAAACTCAAACATTATTTTCCTCTCGACTAGGCGACGTTCATAGTCTCAATAAGTTGGAAAAAATTATAAATAAATAAAAGGCAACATCTCGTGTGTGTTTCTTATGCTTTTTGGCGAATTCTCATGCAGCGCATTCAAACGGCAAATTGAAGTTTGTTCTTTTTTCTCAACTCATCTGGCTGGGCTTTCATCATGTTCTGCTTCTGGTGGCAGACAGGCACGACTGAGCACGGCTGTGTCTAGAAGTTTATGAACTTGTCATTCAGCTGGTAACAATTTTTACACTCTCTCATCTTTTACTTTGCTTGCAGGACATGTCGGGTGGACGCCTGAATCATCAGCATGCAGCGTATGCCTGGCGGCGAGAGCAAGAGCACAATCGAGTGCAGGCGACACAGCAGGTGAATCGCTATTACGACCGTTGGGGTCAGGTGACGTCTCGCTTTGAGAACTGGACCAATGAGGCGTATTACGACAAGGCCGACAAGAAGCTGCAGCAGCGCAAGAGTCAGCAGCAAAAGGAGCAGGAGCTGGACGAACGTCGGGCCAAGCTGCGTGAGCTGCTGGATGGAGATAATTATATTTACGATCTGGAGCTGGGACGCAAGAGTCGGCCGCGTGAGGCGGCGGGCCACGATCTAAAAACCCTGCAGTGCATCAATCAGTCGCTCAAGGAACAGGAACAGCTCAAGCGTAAACTGGAAATGGAGGCCAAGCTATACGGTCGCTGGCGTCACGGCGTAGACGATGAGAAGTTGCTGTACAAGTCCAAGTCGGACAATGAGGTGCTGGCCAAGCTCAACTGGCTGGACAAGCAGATCGAGCAGCAGCAGCAGCGTGAACAGCGCGAGGCGCTGGCCGCCGAACGGCAGCTGCTGCTGCAGCAGGAGATCAGTCGCACCGAGGAGACGCAGAAGGAGCGTCAGCTGATACGCGAGCAGGAGATCAAGGATATATGCGCGCTGCAGGAGTCACATGTGACGGAGCTGAAGCTGCGCCAGGAGCAGGCGGATAAACTGAAGCAGGAGGAGCAACATTTCCGTCTGTTTCTCACCGAACTGGAAAAAGAGAAACAACTGCTCGAGGAATCGACGGCTCTAATGCTGCAGCAGCCGGATGTCAGTCAGGCCTACAATCTGAAGAAGATCAAGATCTTCATACGCAATCGCAGCGAGGCCTATCGCAAGCAGATCACCCTATGCATCAATCTGCTCGAGCGCATGGCCAAGTATGCGGTCAAGACGGAGCTGCTGCAGCAGCTGCTCGACCAGTGCAACGAGCAGCTGGATGCCGAATCACTAGCCGCCAGTCAAATAGACGCCATGTACGAGTCGGAGGCCAAATACAGTCTGCAGCAATTCGAGGACAATTGGCGTGAACAGCATCTGAAGCGCTATGGCGACATCAACAAGCTCATCGAGCTGGAGCAGCAGCTGCTCAGCGCCATGCTGCGCGAGAATCTGTCCGAGCAGGAATCGATTGTGGAACTGCGCGCCACACATCTTGCGGGCATTGAGCAGACCACCAAACAGCTGGAGCAGCTTAACAAGGAGCAGCTACTGTGCTCGCCACGTGCCTTAGACGCCACCGAATCCCAACCATGTGACCACCAAACGCAGCCCCTGGCCATGCCCAGTCAGGCTGATCTGTGCGAAACCAATGAGCTGTTGCCCAAGGTCAGCGATTCGTTCACCAATCTCAATCTGGATGTCTGGCAGGATATGCCGCCGGTTCGTGGCGGAATCGATTCGCCACGGCTCAATAATACACGCTCCATGAATGTGGTCAATCCACAGACGGCTGCGCCGCCAAAATTTGCACGCAAACGTGTTGTCTGGACCTAAGGTTCGAACTTGAAAGCCACTCAAATTTTAAATGTATCATTTAACCTAGATAATCAATGTTTTAGCTATAATTGCGTTCTATTACAATTGTTTGTGTGCGAGTGTGTGCGTGTGTGTGTGTGTGTGTGTGTGTGTGTGTGTGTGGATACGTGCGTGTTTTTGTCTCTGTGTTTCTGTGTGCTTTATGTAAACTGTGTCTAATATACGCTCGCTCTCTACGTGTATTCATAACCGACTGATAATACTAAAAGATTAACTAACAATAAACTGTATTTGTGGGCCAACAGGAAATGAGTTCTTCAATTTAAGTGTAGAATTTATGGCTAGTTATCGCATCCCAAATTAAAACGTTTGAGTTAATTTATGCTTTATTTATGCTAGCATTTATGGTTTAATTATTACTAATTATATATAGATATTGCGAAATCTAATATTCAAAGTTCGTAAAATTGTGTCAATTTTCCATTCAATTTGCCTTTACATTTCGTTACTAACCAATTTATTTATTATATTGCCATGTTCTCTTTAATTTTCCTCTTTACTTTCCCTTTGACATATTCCATAAATTCGCTTGACATTTTCAATATAAATTTTCAGCGAAGTTCTTAAAACCAATTTAATTGGTATATTGGTTTTTTCTGTTTAACTTTCCTCTTAAATTTCACTTTAAAAAGATTCCCATTAATTTTGTTACATTTTTTAATTCAATAGTTCATCGAAGTTCTTAAAACCAATTTATCTAATATATTGCCATGCTCTTTTCAACTTTCCTCTTAAATTTCCCTTTAATATTTCCCATTGAATATCCCATACAGATTTTCCTTAATACTAGTTTATTTAATATATCGTGTCATATAATGTATTTCTGTTCGACTTTCCTTTCAAAATTCCCCTAAAATGCACTTCAAAATTTCCCTTTTCTTTTGAATTTCCCTTTATTTTTCATTTTAATTTCCCTTGTTTGCATGTTTTGTTTGTCTGATAGATTATGTTTATCTTTTTTCACATGCCGATCGAAATTAATTGTGCAAATTTCCCTTTATTTCCTTTGGAATTTCCCTCTTCCCTAGCTTTCAATCGGGATACTCAATAACATATTTGCCAATGCAGCAGCGCGAAATTCAAATTTGGAGCATTAGAAAATTTAATCAATAAAAGGGAAATTTAATGTTTGACTTAGATACAAACAAATTTATGTAAGATAAAATGCAGTCATATGATTGATGATATCTTTGCCTATCACAAACACGTTGCGAATGTCTCGAGTCCATTAAATTGCTGAACTTGATGCATGCTTCAATTATTTTGCATGCTGTTTGCAACCTAAGCCAGCCATGTAATTAATATGCACTCATTATTGTGATTACGGATAGCTTGGTCAAGAGGAAAAATCCAGAGTTATAAACAAAATGCACACAAATTATGCATTTTCGTTTCAATTACTTCACCTGAGGCAGCAGCAGCAGCTAAAAAGCAACTGACATTAATTAAATCGCTTTATGCGCTGGAGTCCGTACAACCTGAGAGTTTATTTGTAGCTGAATGCAAAATATGATCTGCAATCATTTTCAGTTGCAGCACTTGAAATATTCGCAGTCGATTTAATAATAATTATATCAGAGCTAACGAAAACAGAAAGGAATGCAGTTTTTGGTTGGAAAATATGCCAAATATGGCGAGGCGCCTTTTTGATTAAATTTCTTTGAGTGTGTTTCGGGGCACAAAATCCAATTTCATTTGCGCTAATGGCTGCCGCCTGCCGCTGTTACTGTTACATCTCTGCAGTTACTGCAGTTGCCGTCGCTGCTGCAGCTGCTGACGCTGACGCTGATGCTGTGCAACTTCCGGTTCGCTTCGCTGCCAGCAACAATGCAAAATACACAGCGCAGCAGAAGCGGTGAAGGAAAGCAGCAACAACAACAACAACAACAACAAGAACAACGGCTACAACAGCTACAATAAAAAGAAGGCAGTGAAAAGTGCATGAGAAAAAAGCGATTGTTAAATTGAATTAAAACCAACACGAATGAAAAAAAAAATGCAGCGTAATGCAAACATCGCCCGCTGCATTTAGAGCAAATGCAACCAACTGGCGGCCAAGCGGAAGGTATGTATATCATAGCCAGCAGCATGTCTCTCCCTCTCTCTCTCCCTCCCTCCATCTCTCTCTCTTTCTGTCTCTCCCTCTCTCTCTCTAACTGGGCCATCAATTTTGGACATCGTGTTAGCGTAGCCATTAAACTCAACCACTTGGTCTTGGCTTCACGAGGTCGGTTTGAGCAACAAACCAAAGTATTTGATAGCTTTAAAGGGGCGGAAAAAAGAAAAGAGCTTTGCTTTTTATCTCAAAAAAACTTCAGATAGCCTTGTTAGAGATCTTGTTTTAGCATATCTGTAAGCTTTAAAAAAGCTTATTGGTTGATATGGAACATATATCTAGTATATAACGAAATTGAAGGATTCAGCATTCAGAATGTTCACAATAATCGGTTGCTCAAATAGTTTTTCTACTTAACAATTAATATTGAAGGGATTTTAGGTCAGAATAAAGCTTAAAGGTTTTCCGCCCGTCTATCCGTCCACCCATCTATCCGTCCATCCATCTGTCCGTCCGTTCGTATGTATGCCCGCAAGGATCTCAGAACCTATAAGAGCTACAGTCTTTAGCTGCAGGTCCTCCTAGGGCCTTCGCAGATCGAGTTTGTTTCCGATATTCGATAACTTGCTCCGTTTCCAAGTAATCGATAAAAATCGATATCGACATCCTGTTTTTTAAGCAATTTTGGTAAATAATAAGAGCTTGAGTCTGCAAACTTGACATGCAGCTGCTAGAATAGTATATATACCTGCATTTGGTGTTGAAAGAAGAGGGTTCTGGGTATCGCCTAGTCGGCAGCTCCCGACTAGAACCTCTTACTTGTTTTGTTTAATATTTTATACCAATTGGCGAAGCTTTCCTTTAAGTCAATTTAATAATATTATCAACAATTCCTTAACTGATTTTAATTGCAAAATGTCTGAGTTATTTAAATCTTTGAATTGGTTTACTTTACAAGTGAATACCCTGTAATTGCATATTAACGAAACGTTTCTAGACGCTTAATTATCATTCATCTGTTCAACCTGTTCTTCAGGCCACTAAGGTTGTTGACGTCGAACCCGATTTTTTTACCCGATAAAAGGTGTTGAAGCCTTTTTACTATTGCATTAAAGGTTTTATTGCGTTTACATTTTAAGTAAACGTTTGCAACCTTTTTGATTACTTTAATAACTTGTGTATGAAGGTTATTGACTCCTTAACTGACTTCAATATCCCTTTTAAAAGGGGTTTCAAGCCGTTTTAGTACATTTGAATGAAATCCTCTTTAGCGGTTTTTATTAAGTTTTTACACCAAAACAATGAGTTACCCATACCTACCTTTTGAACCCCCGACAAAGGGTATTTAAACCGATTTTCTCTTTCCTTTAAGAGGATTTATTGTTCATGGTAATCCCCCATACAAATGAAACCTTTTTAACTCAATTCAATACTTTTTCAAGCCAACATGTGAATATATAATAATTATTACTTATATTATGATTATTATTTGAAATATGAAATAAGTATTAAAGGAAGTTAAGTAATTTGTTAAACAACCAAAATAAGTTGTTATACCCTTGCCCCGGGCACATGCACATCCTACAATAATTATAATATTTTCCATGTAACAGTTTGTTGCTCACTCGCTGCTCACATTTTGTGGAATGCAGCCCATAAAGAGTCTGCCGTGTGCGTAAATTAAATAAAACTCAAAAAATCTGCAGCCATTCATGTGCGTATGGAATTTCAGTGCTATGCAGCGAAAGCTGTCTTTAGAGGGTGGGGTTGGTGAAAAAAGAGACATATTATTTTAAGAATTAATGCCATAAATTTAATTTCATGACGGCGCAAAAATTGCATGTGCGATACATTTCGCATGCCCTTTCTTGCAAGAGTCCTATGAATATGTATTTTATTATACAATTTCAATTGGAATTCAAATAGTTTTAGGTTGCAGCAACTACTTGTTTGGCCCTCGCATGAGACATTTAGTTTAAGCTTGAGCAACTTTTGCGTCTTGCGTGCTCGCAATTCGCAGCCGCATTACGCAAAAGTCACTCATTCAAACAGGTGCGGAATACGACCTGGCCGAAAGCTATCCTACGGCTTGTGAGTTAAATAAGATTAACGATGCCGCCGGATGCGTTGATGGCAGCAAAGCAGCAGAAGTAGCAGCCACAGCTAGTGGCAATAACAGCGGCAAGAAGGCAACAAGCCTTGTCAGCTGGCGGTGGTGCCGTCAGCCACGCCCACGGTGCGCCTTTCATTCGAGTGACATTCACGTCAACAATTCAACAAACAATTGGCAAATGTGGCCATAAAACCCATGACAGTTGCCGCTGCCGTCGTCATTGTTATACCCTGTACCCATTGAGAATTTTCGATCAGAAAGGGTATATTGCAGTCCGATACCATAAAGTATATTTAATGCTGAGCATTCGTTTTGCTGTCTGTTGTCTGTTTTATTGAAAATCATTGAAAAATACCTCATAAGTTGATAAATATCTATTCAATATCGAATACCTCATATATATGGTAATACTAAGCTTTTCTTTGATTTAGAGCTGTGCACTGAGTATCTGCTAGTCGAGCAGCCCCAACTAGAGCACTTAGTTGCTGCTGTCGCCTGCCTTTTTGCCTACCACTCAGCGTCTGTTGCTGTCTCTCTATTTATGTGTGTGTGTGAGTGTGTGTGTGTCTGCTGCCTGTTTTCTGTTGCTTACCAATGCACAAAGCGGAAACGGATGCGGATACGGAAATACATGTATGCGTGCTGTTGCAACTGGCTGCCGCAGCAGTTGCTATTGTTGCTCCTGTTGCTGCTGCTCCCGCAGACAGACAAAAAGACAGACAGACAGGCAGACGGACTGGCGACGACGGGAACGTCAACATGACCAGCGCTGTCAGCGTCAACGGCTCAGCCATAAGCCAGCATGTCGCCAACAGACTAAGCCCCAGTGCGGCCGAACATTTTGCCCGGCTAAGCCTTAAGTCAATTGCATTCAAATAAACGATTCACCGACTGCCAAATGCCAAAGCCCCGCGCTAGCACTTCCAAAAGGGACTGGCGAATGACTAGCTGTAGGGCTTAGAAGGAAGTGGTAGGGTAGGAGCAGGGCTTATTGACATGTCGAGATACTTGTGCAGCCAGAGAGTGAGAGATAAAGGGAAAGAGCGAGCGCAAGCTTTTGCAGTCAAAAGTGCGCTTTTGGCCCATTTACATAGAAATAACCCAACAGCAGCCTGCGTTAGGGCCAAGCTACAGCAGCTACAACTCAAGGAAACTCGCTGGCAAAGTTCAATTTGGCGGGGAAAGCAATTCCCGTTTTCATGTAGCACTTGATGCTTGGCTAGAGAGAGAGAGAGAGAGAGAGAGAGAGAGAGTTGCGTTTAAAAACTTTAAACAACGTTTATGTTATCTGCCACGCCGCCCGCGTCCACCCACTTCAGCATTCAATCCCCGTTGGCATTAAAAACTGCGTAAATATGCTAGCCAGAAAATAAACAACAACAAGAACAACAACGAGAGGCGCTTGCCTGGCGCCGCTTTAAGCTCGGGCTGTTGTTGTTATTGTGTGTTTTACATGTGTGTTACACACACATGTGTGTGTGTGCGTGTGTGTAATACAGTTTCAGTTTCATAACTAAAAAACCATATAACAAAATTGTGTACACACACAGAATACAGTCAGCTCAATGCTACACCACAGTCTCCCACACACACACACAAGCACACACACCCAGGCAAGCACTCACACACTGCCCTACCTCCTGGCCACCCCACTCCCCGCCATATGGTAACGGATATGAGAATAATAAGCAGGCTGCAGCATATCATGTGTGTACAAGTGTATAAATATATATTCACTTTTTTTTGGTGAGCTACAGTGAAGATTAGCTTAATGGAAATCTGCTTGAGAGCAATACAGAAAATGCATAAGCTAAAATAAGCATTTCCCTCGGCCACTCAATTTGCAAGTGTGTTTTCTAGTGGAAAAAAAAAAACAACAAAAAAAAAGTATTCTATTAACCGTATGCTGCTGGAAATAGTTTAAACACAAAGTTAATTAAAAACCACTTGTTTCAACTTAAATTTAATTAAAGCTTATGCATTTTTAAGCGGAACTCAAGTGAAATTAGTTTTAGGTCAGCTTGAAAAATGTGTAGTTAACAGTTGGCAGAAAAATAGATTTTAGTTGAGCGAAGTTGGGGCTAAACGTAGTAGATGATATATATATATTTATATACATACATGTCTAACAGAGTATTTCGTCTTCGGCAGATATTAAAGCTTAAGCAAATAATATCTGTTTTAACTTCGCTCGCATCACACTCTTACATGTCGGGTTAACCGCAAACTGGTTTCGGTTTGAGTTCCGTCGAATCAATTGTCGGTTACTCAGACCTCATCGCTGAGCGAATGAGGTAGGGTAAATAAATCACTTTCCCACACAAAATTGATTGAGATTACACTTTGGCTTGTGTTTACCAAAGTAAATTTTCCTTTTAAGGAAGATTCGGAAGATTTTCAATTTAATGCAAATGATTTTCATTATTAATAAATACTTCAATTAAAGCTCTCATCATATTAAGCTTTAAGATATACAAGTAAAGCTAGATGTTATAAGAGCTTTAACTATAGATTGTACATAAAATTCAATTAATTGTTATTTATTATTTGTAAATATTTGTAGAGAAATTAGTTTGCAGATTTTCCAAAAACTTCTCTTAAAGCTCTCATAAAATGCAGCTTTAATAAATATATGCAATAGTTTCTTAAAGTTTGCATTTATGAACTAGAACAAAAATACAAATTAGTTTCTGTTCATAACTTGCAGATGAGTATAAAACATAATACATGGATGAATTATAAAAATGCATTATCATATTGAAAAAATGTTTAGTTGAAGCTATAAAGCGAGGCTTTAAGAAGTTTAAGCGCTTTAAGAGAGCTTTTAATGCGATTTTAAGTAAAATTTAAATTGATTTCTTTTTATATCTTTTGTAAATAATTAGGTAAAGAAAAGAGTTTAAAATTACATAAATACCATTTTCAGTTGAAGCTCTCATAGAACGAAGCTTTAAGAATTTTGCACTTTAAGCTTAAAGCTTTTAAACATTAATTATGTTGTCCTTACTATAAAAAGATTGCTATTTAATTATTACAAAATGCTATAGCTTTTTTTATTGTTTTAATCTCCGGGTAAACACTCATAAAATACTCATAAAATTAAATTAAATTAAATTTGTTTGCACTTGCAAACACTCGTGTAGTTGTGCTGCGTATTTACATTTCGTTATTTGATTTCATTTTTATATACACAAAGGACCCGCTGCTGTTGCTGCCGGTTACAAGGGCTCAGCCTGCAGGGTCTTTGGGGCACTTTCGTGTCGGATGATTTTCACACCATGTTGGATGCCCTGCTCAGTTCCCTCTTAGTCCCCTTCCGCCCCTCAGGTTCGCCGGCTTGCTGGCGTTGAGCTGCTGCCGAAGTGTGACCGCAATGCAATTGACGGTGCATAATTGTTGAGGTGTTAGCCGAGCTCTTTTCGAGGGCATTTGCAGGCAGCCAGCCAGGTTCCTGAGTTTCTGGAATTGCGGCTGAGAGCATGTTTGAGATAAATACAATTGTAAATGCCACGGGTCCTGGGTATCCTGTGTCCTCTACGCATCAGAGCTTTTGTTGCCATCAACACGGCTGCAGCTCAACACAGAAGTTGGTCCATAAGCCCTGGCTTATTGTTACCCATTTGATTCCATTCAAGGCTATGCGCACTGTTTGCTGCTGTTTATGCTCGGTTTATACTCGTTCTATACTTGTTTTATGGCGCTTTGTCGAAAAGTTTGCGCAAAAATTAGAATTCATTTGCAGCGGCACAAAACACTCATAACTATGAGCACTCACACAACTACTCATACACATGCTCAGAGCTTGAGTGTGAGTACATAAAACTGCCCAACAACAGTTACAACCGCAAATACAGAAACAAGACTAGTAAAAATGTTCGAGTTGGACATGAATGACTGCGAGATACTCTATACAATTGCTTGAAACTGGCGTTGAAAAGCATATATTTGATATTATATCATGAAGAGATCCTTGGTAGATCACAGCTATATCCTGTAAATGGATTCGGGCTTTTAACTATACACATGTATCAGGCATGAAGTGTGTGTGGAATTGGTTTTCAGTCCTTGTATCGAATACGAAGACACGTGGGAGAAAGAAGGTAGAAGTGGATGTGGCTAAAGAATGGTTCGTCCAATCAGTGGAGAAGGCATTCAGTATTATTAATGCTTTAATGCTGAATGTACAAGTGTAGCTTGAAACACAATCAATACACCACACCACCCTATAGCCTAAAGGGTATCGACGACCGCAAACACCAACAATGCGAAACTGTAGCAATTGGCATGGCAAACACATAAACCTCTCATTCGGTTATTTTGCATTCATAAAATGGCACTAATTATACAGCTATACGGCTTATATAGGGCTTTATTTATACTATATGCACAATGAGTGGGCGAGGGTTAGCGGAAGGTTCTTGGCCTATAAAAATATTTGGTCACATTTCCTGCCAGCTATTATTATCTGCAATGTGGGCTGTGTTGGCCCCCCGGGCCTGCCCGCTCTCTGCTATTCACCCGCTGCCCCTCGCTCTCTCTATCTGTCTGTCTGTCCCGCTCTCATTTGGTAGCTTCTCGTAACGGTAATTAACGAGCTCGAGCGGAACTGGCGACTTTGAAGCAGCGTTTCTGGAGCGGCGGCGGCGACGGCAAAGGCGGCGGCTGTGGCTGTGATTGTGGCGTCAGCTGGCAGCCGAAAACAGACGCAGCTGCAACACCTGCAGGACGTATACGTAACTTTTGTAATTAAAAGCAGCGCAGTGCTGCCGCAGCAGCAGCAGCAACAGGGACAGAGACAGGGGCAGATGCGGAGGCAACAGCAGCAGCAGCAGCAGCGACAACGGGAACGACAACAAAAGCAGCCATGCAAAAAAGCTCCAGCTGCAGCAATGGGCGTTCGTTTCGGGGGCGTGGCATTTGAAACAAAAGCCTTGCAAAGGCGCACAATAGTTTTGGGTCTGCGGACTGGGTGTTGTGTGTGTGTGAGTGTGTTGTGTGTGGGGGAGAAGGGTAGGGGGTCGCATGGGTTTGCGGTTTGCGGTTGTGACTGACGCGGCGGACTTAGTTGCGTCTTAGCGTTGTTTGTCTGTGCAGCAAAAGCAGCAGCAGCAGCTGCAACGCACAGAGAAAAAACATTGCTAAATTATATAAGAAATAGATTAAAATTCAGATAGTTCTTCTTTGAATTCGTAACCAAACAGCTCTTAAGCTCGAAGTTTACACACGCTTTCGCAGATACGAAGGCATTTGGGTTGCCAGAACGTGGATGTTATTGTTATTATTGTCTTTTGTTTCTTTGTCCATAACAAATTGGAATAACAAAAAAATATATAATTACTTTTTTTTAGGAATTTGAACCGGCGAGCTCTATCTTGTCAGCCCGACGCCCAAACGGAAGATTTTGTACAAATTTAAGCTTCCTAGCTCTTGCGCAAAGCATTTGCATTTCTACATGATTTGAGTGCACAATTAAGGTGTCTCTTTTTTCGCCGAGTGAATTACTCCTGCTGCTGCATGCCCCCCACTGGGCTGCATTGCGCGCTGGCACAATTTGTTAAAGTGCTGCCAAAGGACTTGGTCGATGCACCTTTTGGCCTGCCAAGTGCGTGCCACAGCACAAATGGAGCTGTGGCAGCTAAGCTGCTTGCCGCTTGCTGCCTGCTGCCTGCTGCCAGTCGTTGCAACGTCTTAAGATTCACAGTTAACATCTGCACCCAATGCTGTCAGAATCTGATTATGAAAATGAGCGTCGGGCGAAAGCTGATTGAAAATTGATTTCGACCAATGCACAGGTAAACAAAAGGGAATAAGCTGATTGCCAATGTTGGCCAATGATATAGTACATCTAATATACTCAACTAATCCGCTTTTGGCATTGCATTCTGTTTAAATTATCCAACAACACAACACATCACACACACACACACTTTAAGCACACTGAGCTGAACAATGTGTTGTGCCCATATTACAAGTAAGTCGCTTTTATTCTTAGCAATTTCTATCTGTTCAAATACTTGGAAGTTGGTCAATACCCATAAAAATTTCATGGGAAACGCCCCTTGTCTTGGTTTCTACGCATTTCAATTTAAAATATTTACTGCGTGGTCATTTTTTTTGGGGAATTATTTTCTTGCGACATACACATTTAGTCTTTCCCATTTTGGGGGAAATATTTGTGTGAATCAATAATAATATCGACTGCTGGCTTTTAATAAAGACTTATTAGAAATGACAAAAAATAAGTTAGCGATAAAGCTGCTAGCATACTTACATTTTATGTTAAATGTTAGTTTAGTTTTATCCAGAATGTTTTTGTTACAAATGTAAATGTGTGTAACAGGCAGAAGGAAGCATCTCCGACCCCATAAAGTATATATATTCTTGATCAGCATTAATAGCCGAGTCGATCTAGCCATATCCTTCTGTCTGTCCGTCCGTCTATCCGTCCGTCCGTCCGTATGTATGAACGCTAGGATCTCAGAACCTATAAGAGCTACAGACTTAAGCTAGCCATGTCCGTCTGTCCGTCCGTCCATCACTTGCTTGCCTGCTTTATACATATTTAATTGGATGGGCAACTATGTTTTATAATTACATATTCACTTTTTTATGGATGCGAGTAGATAAATGTATATGTACTGCAAAATTGCCATCAACTGTTGAGCAACAGGGTGTTGAGAGCCTCGCATCCTCTGGCTGGCCACACAGTATCAGTGGTTGGAATGTGTCAGCCATTGTTATACCCTCTACCCATATAAAAAAATGGGTGTAAAGGGGTATAATGGTTTTGTGTAAATGTATGTAACAGACAGCAGGAAGCATCTCTGTACACATACAGCATATATTTCCTTGATTAGGATCTGGACTATTTGATCTTTTAAGCATAACTCGAGAATTATAAGTCCGAGTTATGTCAAATTTTACATTGTAGATTCTCGATTAGTATACAAAGATTAGGAATATTTCATCTTTTGGATACCTCTCCACATGCTCCCCAGAATTGTAAGATTGTAAAGACTTGCAAGAAACGAACTTAAACAAGAACGCGTTTCCCATAGAGTTGGGCTAAAGGAAGAAGCTGTACAGTAAGGTATACATGCAGCTGGAAGAAGCTGCACAGTACTGTATACATGCCGCTTGAAGCTAGGTTCAGGGTATCTGCTAGTCGCGAATAGCCAACTAGAGCATTCGTGTTATTTTTTTCTTCCGCTTTTGCATTGCCTACAAGTGACCCGCAGGCCTGTGACCGGGACCTGTGCTGTAGTCCTGGTGTCAGCAGCTTGCTGCCATAGTTAAAAACAAGCTGCGGGCGAACAGAGCACAAAAAAAAGAAAACTGGGCAAGTTTAATTGATAAAGTTTGTGATGATGCCATGACGCCGCATTAAGCCCGCAACCAGGCCAGTTCCAAGGGACAAACACTTGCCAGTCCGACTGGCGAAAGGTGGAAGCGTGGGGGTCGGGGCAAAGAATAACTGTTTGTTCAGCTTTAAGTTAAAGCATTTACATGTGTCCTGTATTGACTCCCACAGTGCTCGTTAAATCAATCGCATTCAAACGACAACTGCCAGGACCCGCGGCCGTCCCTTAACCCGCAGCCATTCCCAACCGGACGACGCAATCAATGCAAAACAAAAAACAAAAAAAAACACCGAGAGGAGAGAGAGAAACGCTACAACAAGAACAACAATGTTTACCGTCACTTCATTGAGGACATCAAAATGTATGAGCCTGTGTGTCCTGCGGAATGCCCATCGGGCACACACGTGGTGTCATCGACATCAGCTCGATCCACTGCCATCCGTTCCGTCTCTGGCTCCATCTGTGACTCCGGCTCTGGCTACGGCTACGGCTACGGCTCCAGCTCCGGCTGTTGCTGCTGGTCACGTTGGGCTCTGCTCAGCTTTGCTTTTATTAAAAACGCTATGCAGAGCACATTACAAGTTAATAATTCCCGTGCCGAGCTGCTCGCGTTTTGCCAAACACACACCAGCACGCACACATACACACACTCACGCTCCAATATGGCCGCACAACTGGCAGCTGACAGGCACGAACCGTGAGAGGGGCACGGCCGCAGGCATGGGCATGGTCACGGTCACGCCGCTGCCATATGCCGCACATTCGTCGCTGCTGAAATATAAATTTTGTGCCTGCACCGCAGACCCCTCCAATGCCTGCCACAAGCGACCAGCCGACCCACTCCCGTATTTTTTGTTGTCCCAGGACGCAACATGAAACGAATAATTTTTATGATGCTCTGCTACACATTGCACGAACCGAATGAATGGCATTTGTGTTCGAAAATACATTTATTCGAGTGGGGCGTTGCGATATTTAGATGCCAGAGTGGGTGCCGAGAGCACTACGATTTTGGAATTGTGGTACGTGGAGTGGAACAGGGGGAGAGGGGGCGTTGCCCTTTGCTCTGCGGCTGCGGCAGTTGACACAAATTGTCAGTTCATCAAAGCCTACCGGGCGTATGTGTAATGTGGCTGGGTCTTCGTTAGGCACCACAGCCACACAAAGAGTGTGTGGATAGATAGAGCGAGAGGGATAGAGAGAGAAAGCGAGAGGGAGCGTGGAAATGAGATAATCACACAGAGAAAGTGAGAGGGAGAGGGCGAGTGTGTGTGCGTGAGGTCGCTTTGTGTAACAAGCTCATATAAATCCTGCACGTTGGCCCATAACCATATTGAGCAGCCTTTTCGGACACATTGTTGTTGTCAGTTAGTTGCCGGCCAAAATGTCATTGTTATTAACTTTATATGGCTTATTACATAAGCAGGCGCAAATCCGTGCCATGCTGACGTGACAAACGTCTCACAGCTTCACAAAGAAAGCAACAGAAAAAAGATAAACGAAATTTGTACACTAATTAAATCTAATGCCAGTCACAGCCAAACCAGGACCACAGCCACAGGCCAAATAAAATCCATTAAAGCATGTGAAATCCTAAAATAAAAAAAATTTAGAGCATACACAAAGGATTTGCCTGACCTCTTTGCAGCCTGCTTGATTGCTTTGACAGCTAAATTTAATGCATTTAATAAAAAGTTAAAGTTCAAGTTTTCAATTCCCATATCAAACTTTGCCCTGGCCAAACAAGTCGAACACTTTGTCGTCAGGATAAATGTTTTTGGTCTTGACTTCAAGGCTTTATTGGCTTGGCATTTACATTTTTGACAGCCCTTTATCAATTGTTGAATATGGTTGGATGTGGATCATATTTTCTTATGCATTATGGGAAAACTCTCAATTTATATTTCAATTAATGTATATGCAAAGGTAGATTCTACAATATTTCATCTGATGGTTTTCTTATTATCTGTATATGTATTTTTTAATTTGATGCTACAATTTTTTGGAAATTTTAAAGTTTCTTTGCTTGTGTTGAAATTTTTAATGAATTGCAAACAACAAGCTGTTCGGAGGCCCAAAGATTTCTTTGGTACCGACAGCTTAGGTTTAAATCGCTTTTGGCTAAAATCGATTTGCGGCACAGCTTACGTTAAGGCCTACATTTGGCCAGGAGTTTGGCACCCGTATATAATCAATTGACAAAAGTTATTAAAAGTTTAAGCGAATCGTATAAAAGTTGTTGTTGTGTGTGCCAGAAATCACAGCAAAGAGCTCGCACGCCCTCCCATTAAATGGCAAACCAATGCAAATCAATAAAGGGCGAGAGGGGTGCGGAGCGAGCTGGGGCGGTGCTAGGTGGAGACTTTGAGACAAGTTTATATCGTAAATTGTGCGCAACGAAAATGAGATACGTAGAACGCATACCAAAGGATTTCTAAGTAAAACATTTCTGATTAGCCCCAGCCACCACGTTGGCTGGCGCTTCCAAGTGTTGGCCCAGGCAGAGGACCGAAAGGACACAAAGCGACAGGAACTACCACAAAGAGATAGAAACAGGGGCGAGTGTGGACGGAGAGGAAACTGGCAACTGGGTGCTACTGTTATTGAGGGGGTCCAGTCTATTTGATGTTTTGTGCTGACCTCGCTGTGGCTCGAGAAGAGCGCAAGCATAATAAAATCAAGATAGAGCCAAACCGAAGGCAAGGACATGAAGAGTATCGAAACAGTAAAATCAGTTCGATTTGGTGCTGAACGCGTGCTGTGCTCCCTGTTTTGGGACTGCGTCTTAAGGCGTGTTTTATATCAAAGTAAAACTAAATTTAACACGACACAACATGATTAAAATATGACTCAACCTGACACGAATTCTCACGACATGAATGAAAAACTAAAAGGGTGCAGCTACTTAACAGACGACTTAGCACGACTTAAACACGACATAAACTAATTTGACTTGACTCAGCTCTATTCAAAAGATTTCGAACACGACTGAGAATGACTAGACACGAATAAGCCTGATTTGAACACGACTTAACACGCGTCGCAACAACAAGACTCAACACGAGCTGACACTATCCAACCAGACTTGACACTAGACTCATCACGACCTAACACGACTTTGGGGAACCTGTCACAAGTCTTCACAACCTAACACGATTCACAATGTGGCCTTACGTTCCAGCGGCGACTTAACAAGGCTGGAATATGGCTTAAACTGACTTAACTCGAGTCAACTCGAGAGAGATCAATTAGATTCGACTTAACCGAGCTAATCAGAACTTAATTTGACTTAAAATAAGTGAAACACGACTAGGCACGACTTAACACGTCTTAGCACGCGCCTTAATATAACCCAATATAAAAAGTAGAAGAAGTTTTCACAAAAAAATACATAAATATGATAAATTTTCACTTGATATGCGGTTGGTCATGCTAATTATAAAACAAGTCTGTATTAATTATTGTGCAAACAGTTGTGCAAATATATAAAATCGTAGAAAATTTAGAAATTCCGTTTTAAATAAATATTTATAAATTTGTGCTTCATTAAATGCGACCCATCTCTAGCTGAGTTGAGCTGAGCGAAAGAGACAGGGCAGGCGGGAGCTGTGTGTGGGGTAGCTACGCACTCTGACTCAGGACATGGCCTGCCTCTAATTGAGGTTGTGTGGGGAAACGTATTAAAGTCGATGTGTGAATGTTTGTTTGTTGTCTGCCTGGTTGGTTCGACAGATTTGCCCGAACTGGCAGTTCGGTGGTGCTTGGGGCTTTGGATGAATAAAAATATTGTGTTAACTTTGGTTAGTAAACTCTCAGGGAAAGTCTTGTTGCCTGCGGGCGCCGTCCGTGAGTGTAAGCGAGTCGCAATCATATCTCGCCATCTCAGTCTCTAAGTGTATTTGTTTCATTGCGCTGAATGCTAATGATGGGAAAATTTGCGAATTTGTGCCAGGCGCGGCCCAGGCTGGAGGAGGGAAGTACTCCGAGCTGAGCTGAGTTCTGTTGAACTGTGCTGAACTGAACGAAGCTGAAATGCTAATGATGTAAAAAGCTTCAACGCTGAAACAAACGACAACATTTTCGGCAGTTCGGGAGGGGGGGACGAGGAGGAGCACCCCCCAATGTTGTCCTCGAAATGAGGCAACTGACTTAACTTAATTGAAGTTGGCTTTGCTACTCTCTGTCTTGCCAATTGGCTGATGGACCCGCTGCTTCACTCTCTCTCTCTCTCTCTCTCTCTCTCTCTCTCTCTCTCTGTCTCTCTCTGTCTCTCTTCTTTCTCTATTCAGTCTTCATGCGATGTTTTCTGCATTTAAAAGCCATCGCATCTCGTTCCATTTGACAGTCCTTGTCTGAGCCATTTTGGATGATGTGATCGGATGCTCTCGCTCGATGTGATTTCGTAATTAATGAAGCCCTGGAATGGGCGTAAATGAAGCTTAGCGGTTTATTTTACTCCCCGCCACGCGCCACTCAGCGAGCTGGCCAAAACGTTTAGTTTGCCTTAGGAACCTGTCAAGAAAACGCACTTCACCCATTCGTCGTCCTGCTTAATGGGCACTTGGCACTCGCAAGTGTTAGACCCCAGTTGGGTTTGCTTTGTACAAGTTTTCCATTTAATGTCAGTCACTGCCATTACAAAACCCCACAGAAAATCAGAATTAAACATTATAGGGCTTAACTGAATTTACTTAAAATCATTGTGGAGAAGTGTAACTAGTAAATCCCAACAGTTGGACAAACTTAGAACTCGACTTTATAGTTATATAAAAATTCTTATATTTATTTAGGAGAAGGTCAACGTATTCTAGAGTTTCCTTAAATGAGTTGCTCCGTTGCTTTGAAATCGAGAGTTTTCAGAGCGCCTCTCTTTGCGCTTCTCACAAAAAGCTATTTTAGATATCAATAAATATGTAGACTCTTACAAATCCAACTGTCGGATCACTGTTAAGCCATGTTCTTTCTGCGCGATTTTTCTTATTGGGTTAGAAAATATTTGTGCTGCACACTTCTGCAGACAGAGCTGATTCATAAATGTTTTCTTTACTTACTCTTTCAAAAGTCAAATTTGTTTCTGTTTCTGTTGCGGCTTCTTCTTTTTCTCGTCTCGTGTCGGTCGACCAGACCGGATGTTCAGTTCGCACTTTACTGCTTGTGCATATTTTGTGTCAGGGCGAAAGCTGCCTGATGACTCGACATATTATGATAAGCAGTCGTTTCAGAGTCGAGAGTGCTTGCTGCTTATCAAAGTCAGAGAATTGTTCTCCCTACAGCATTTTGAGTGGTTGTTTTTATTTATAGCTTCTAAACGAAACGAGCTGGGAGAAAGCAATGAACATAAGTATAAAAAAAAAATATAAAGATATTTTAATGCAAGTATACATAATTCTTGGTTTGCTGGAGAACTAATAATTTAATAACGTTAAGTAGTCTCTAGAATCAAATGTTGATGATGATTAATCAAGAAACTCTGAAAACAGTCTCAAACTGAATGTGCCGCTCACATCTCCAGTTCTCTAGTGAGTACACAAAACTGGGCACAAATCAATGTCCTGGCCTGAGAACTGTTTCTGAAGTGTAGACGACTATAAAAGTAGCCTTTCCTCCGCTCTGGGCAAGCCACAAAAACACTTGAATTGCAATTTGCAATTATGACGTTAGCAAATTCGGCTCGTAGACTGTTTTTAGTACTTCCTAGGAGGGGCGGTTGCGGGTTCGGGCACTGCTTTAGGACGTTCTGAGTAATATTCTCGCTTCAGTTGCCTTTTGTTCTTTGGACGCTTTAATCACCCGACTTTAATAGCTCTTATCAAGTGGATGCTGGCTGCAGTATCCAAGACCAAAAATGTGCAGCACTTCCGGCTCGTTAACTTTGATGTAGGTGCAGGAGCAAAACGGATGCGGATGCGGATGCGGGTCTATGTATTCGCACTTGGCCAAGTGGCAAGCATTTGTGCCAGCCACTGACAATGCTCCATTAGCATGCAACATATTTTAATTAGCCAAATAAATTGTAAATGTCCGTTGAGCGAAATAAGCTGAGAGTGTGTGTGTTGAAAACGGCTGCCAGTGTTGCAAAATGCTCCAGAGAAAACTCGAATCTGAACGCTGTATTGCTGCCTTGAGCCTTGAGCCTTGGGCCCAGCTAGTTAAAGTTTAAGTACCTTTTTTTTGCTGGCAAAGATTTATTGTGAATAGACCAACAAAAAAAAAGAAAAAGACGGAAATAAAGAGAGAAAAAATATATTTAATTTATATATGGGACCCTCGGCATGGCCATTCCCAGGCGTCTGTTTCATTTCACTTAACGTTTAACCTGATGTCATTAATTGGGCGCAATTAACGCGCCTTTAATGACGCCCTCCGGTCATGTCCAGCCTGTATATAGGTATACAAGCCATATACATATGTACAGTTATACCTACATATGTATATTTAATTAGCGGGCCACGTAAAGTCAACACTTGGTGCGCCGAGGAGAGGGTAGGTAGGCTGGGGGGCAATTGGGAGTTATAGCCGCCAACGCGTCGCTTGATAAATAGCCAATAATTCTTACAGTGCTTTGGAGGCGCCTCGCCGACTGGATATATGGGGTCGGGCGTACAACAGGCCAAAAGCTACCCGCTACATGCCCCAAGGACCTGCCCCTACGACAGCTCTTCTCTGGCCTCCTGCTGTGGCTGTTGAAAATAAAATAAATGGTGTGGCATATAACCTTGAGCGTGTGTTGTGGCTATTATCATTTGTAATTTGCAGCAATTAGTTGGGGCTCAAAAATTCTAAAGCAAACTTTGTCGACAACAGCAGCTACTGAGGAAGAACAAGAAGCAGCATAGGAACAACAAGGACTAGAACTTTGCCAGCGGCCACGTGGCTGACAAGGAATGAGAGTGAGAAAAAACAAATAAGTAGGCACTTATAAAGAATGCTAGACTAGGAAATACCTATGAAACAGCTTAACAGCAAAAATCAAGGTTCTAATCCATACTTCCATACACCGCAGCCCAAAAGAGAGATAACCAAACCTTCGATTAAATTTAAGCTAATTAGGTTCTAAACAAACCGCATACAAAATTTCATTTGCCAATCTCTTATAGTTCCCGAGTTCGATGGGGATGAATCTCTTTTGAACAATGAAAAACGTGAATGTTTATGCTGTTTCTTCAAATTCCATAGCATTCGGCTACCCTTTTGCTGCATTTCTTCGTTTCCAGGGTAAATTAGGGAATGAATTTATTGGGCTTGGGTCGGCTTACATATTTATAAGGCACATTAAATTAATTTACGCATGTTTTGCCATGTATACAATATACTTTGGCATTACCTAACACTGGCCAGAACCTTGGCACATCGGGGTGCTTGGGTCAAACGCAACTTGACTGGGCTGTTAACACACGAAATACAGCCGGGAGTACTTAAACATCATGCGCAAATACGTGTACCGAGCGTAACAACAACAATAACAAGCATAATTAGTTCTATTGATTGTCGAATTGTTGATTAACATGTGATACCGCAATCAAAATAAATGTTATTTGGGCTACAGCTGCGCCCAATTAACGCGACTGTGTCCTTTTCATGGGGTGCGGAGATTGCGGGGAGTGGTTGGCACTTTAAAGTCTTAGTTAAATATTCCAGAGTCGCGTCTGCTGCCGCCTAATTGGTCTCTTGGGTGTCCTCAAAGTTTGCCAGTTGCCAGCACGCAAGGGCCTTGAATATTATTATTATTACATTTTTTTGTTGCCCATTTGGAAAAGTTATTTATTTACTCTGCCAGCCTCCAGACACATTACCTTGACATCCGTTCAAGTTTAAATATACTATATTTCCTTTAGGAGTTCCGCATTGACCATTCTTGAAAATATTCACAACAAATTATCAAGCTCCTTTTGTTGCATACAATTTTTATGAAGTTTATTTAAGAATACTTCAAAGTCAATTATTGCGGCTTTTTGCGGGGGCGCAAAAGCTTCTTTATTGCGGTTAAATGACGGAAGGGCTTGATGCTTGTCATCAAAATCGATGGGACTTCATAATTCGCTTTCAAATTTAGACTTTTCTGAAGAAAAACCTTTAAGACCAACCTATTTATGTGCCATTGTAACATTTGAGCTCAATTCAAATGTAAATGCTTGATTAACTTTAAATTAATTAATTTATTTGTGATTATAAGCGTTGAAAGTCGATAATTAATAAATAGAACGCTTTTCTATAGTCAAGCTCACCTCACCTCCTATTGATATCAGCCAGACGTCAATTTCTAAACCAACTTACCTGCCGCTCTATGCGCTTCTCATCTTTGTCTAATGCAGCTGCACGACAGCTAAGTAATCAGCGCAATTCGGAGCTTTATGCGAGCTCTTCAATTACCTGAGCTATAAGCCTCTCTCAGTAATTCTCAAAATGTAAGTCGACTGCTGACAACCGACTAATTGTGCGCCTCTTGCTTTAAAGCCTTTCAGCAACTTAACGCTTTGCAAAGCCTTAAGCCAGCAATCAATTGAACTGTTGCTGCCTTGGAGCTGGTTTTGAACTCTTCGAACCGTTGAGCTTTAAGCTCCTTTCATTGTGCCACCCCAGCCTTGGTGAGGGTGTGGAGGCGGATGGATAATCGTCTAATCCAACAATTTACACATAAATGTTTGGCTCGGCATTGACACGCTCAGGGGACTTAAGGAGGTAGAAAGACAGCACATATGTACAACTGGCACAACAATAAGAGCAACAATTAGTTCTATTGAATGTGTGTGCGTGTGTGTGTGCGCGTGGGTGGGTGTGTGTGCGTGTGTGTTGCGCGTTGGGACTTGGCCATAAAACATATGGCCCCACGTATGAATAATAGATTCAAAGCCGCGTTGCACAGATGCAAAGTATTCGTATATATGCATTCCACTATTTGCCGCAGTCATACATAGTTACGTCGAAACCCCCCTCCCGTGCCCTTCAGCGAGGGTAACAACTCAAGTCGTAGAGAAGAAGAAAATGGTGTGCAAACTTATGCTTATCCTTATGCGACGTTCTGCTCTGCACGGTCCTGACCTGCCTTCGGCTGTCTAGATAAATTGCAGTTTAAACCCACTTGGTTGCAATGTGTCGGATCCTTGGGAAACCCATATCCTGCTCCTGCATTGCCATGCAACATTTTTGGGCGAAAATCTGCGCCAAACGTTGCATGTGAATGTTGTTGCTGCTGCTGCTGCTGCTTCTTCTTCTTCTTATTTGACTGCCTGCCAAGTGCGAGCGGGTTAGCGGAGCAGGGCTTGAGATTGAAATAGACTTGTATTTTAAGCGGCTCAATATATTCTTAATATACTTGAGCCAGTTGGCGGTAAAAGTTAATACGATTTAACTGGCGCACAATTTGCAGACAGCCAACAACAACAGCAGAACGGGGGGCTGACTGCGGGGTTACGCCCACGCAAATATGCAAAACATGCCAAAAAAAACAGGAAAAAATGAAACGAGCTAAAGAGGAATTCTGGCTACGGTTCTAAGGGTTGGGGTTAAAGCCACTTTGGCTTGCCAAAAATATGTATTAGGCCACTTGACTGCGTCGCGGGCGGGCGGCGACCCTTAAAGAAAGGGCTGCCCCGGGTGCTCTGGTGGCGGGGCAGATTTGTGTTGAGCTCATGCGCTTCATGAATAATTTGCGCCACAATGTCGCTTTGCTGGCTTTGCTTATGTGTTGTTTATATTTTTGCTTTTTCGCTCGCCTCAAAACAATAAACAAATGTCCAAAAAACATATGCAAAGTCGAAGCTTAGTTGCCTCAGAGTAGTTCCTATGTGTGGTGTCAAATGTGGCGCTCTCTGTGGTGCTCTATGTGTGTTGCCCTGTGTTGCCCTGTGTGTTGTCAACCACAAAAGACAAAAGCCCCGCGTGCGTGTCATCAATGGCGTCACACTGGCCCAAAGCCGTTTTGGGTTCAGAGGGGAGGGATATGTCAGAGCGGATGCCAGCCCGGAGGCTGCTGAGTCGTCAAGTCGGCAAGTCATCTAGTCATCTAGTCATCAGTAGCGTCATCAGGCGCAGCAGCAGCAGCAGCAGCAAAACAAATGACTTCGGTTTTAATATACCCTAGCTGTGGGCATTCCAAATTTGCTACAAAATATGTCATGCATCGCTTCCTGCCAGCTCCAAGTTCATAAGTCTGAAAGTACTTTGGGAATAGCCTTGAAATTCAAAAGGGGAACAAGTCATTTGCTGATCTAAAACTCTCTAGATTTTAAATACCTCTCCCTCTCTTCTCTCACTCTCTCTCTCTCTCTCTCTTCTCTCTTCTCTCTTCTCTCTTTTCTTCCTTGTCTTAAAATCTTAGTGATGAACAGTTTGCAAGCTTTATCAGCTGGATTTGAACTGGCGACTTTTAGCTTGTTTTCATATTCTTCCTTTGCTTGTTTTTAAATAAAGCGAAATCAAACATTTCTGCTGAATTTGAACCAGCGACTGCTCGTTTTTCTTCGAGAAGAATAACAAAATATTTGAAAATTCTGTTGGATTTGAACTGGCGACCTTCCGCTCGTTAGTCCGCCTTGTGCGAATTGGTAATGAATCTACAAATCGAAACTTGAGATTTTCGAATTAGACTTTTAACTAAGTGTTATCATCATTTGGAGGCTTTCTTATGAACATTATTAAAATAATATTATTTATTTACATTTTAATTTTTTAAATCAGATTAACATTTTATATAAATACACACATAACCAAAATCTCGAGATATGCACGCTCAGTTTCTGCTCTCTACAGCCATGAACATTGTTTAGCATACGTTAAAGATTTTGTCTGTCATCAGCTTCATGCTTCTGCTATGCAAAGAATATAGCCGCAAGGGCATTAAATATTCGACAGCCCATTGATAACAAAAAATGTCTACATGTTTTATTTGTTTTCGTTGGCGATAAAAACGTGTGAAATGCCATTTGGCAGGGCCAGGACACACGAAACAGTCAGGTCAGGTGTATGCAGAGGGGCGGGGTGGGTTGGGCTTAAGGGTGGGGGTCACCTGGCCTTAACACTGGCCATCTTTACAGTCAGCTTTGGCAAATGATAGTTTTTATCTCAGGCGGCAAGTGTTTTGCCACCATGAGTTATGGTTGCTGCATCAAAAAGGCTTTGCAGCAGCAGCAGCACCTTCAAACTCGATTGGAATGCGGGCTGCTGTGTATGTGAGCTGAGTGTGTGTGTGTGTGTGTGTGTGTGTGTGTGTGTGTGTGTGTGTGTGTGTGTGTGTGTGTGTGTGTCAGTGTGTGTGCTATGGCCCACATGAGCAGCAGCATAACCATCAGTCTCAGCCTCCATTCCGCCTGGAAACGTGCGCACAATTCATCACATGCTGTCAGTGTCGTCTTCAGAGCAGCAACTCGAGCTGCTACAGCAGCAACAGTCTGTGGCTTTGCCCCGGCAAAGTGCTACATATTCAAGATAATGTTTATTGAGCTGCTAGTTGGTTAATTTTAATACACCACACACACACACACTCACACACTCTCCAGCTGATTTATGGTTGTTGGTGCCGCTTGGCCAATTGAAGCATCCGTCAATACAATAAACTGCACTTGCTGTCAGTTGTGTGTGTGTTTTTTTCTTCTGCTGGCAGCACTTGTTTTTTATGTGCAAAATGTCTCATTAAGTAAGCGAACGAATGAGCTGCAGCCCCGCCCACTGGGCGCCCTTTAGCTGTGGCAACATAAAAAACTCGTTTACCTGCATTAAGCGAAACACTCAACAGACGGTTCAAGCATAAAGGAAATGTGACAGGACCGGCGGCGACGGCAGCGCCAGCTAGGGGCGCCACCAAACGGATGCCACAAGTGAACCACGCCCATGAGGAGCAGGGCAAAAGCTGCTGTAACTGTAAGCTGAGACGCAAGTCAAGCTGCTACAACAACGACAACAAAAACAGCAGCAGCAAGAGGAACAACAATAACTAGAGCTCTGGCATTTGCTGTGCCAGCTACTGCTGCTGCCACCTGCAGCGCCTGCCCCAAAAAATGCAAATCAGCTGTAAAGCGCGAACCAGGCGACTTCCTGCCACTTGCGTCCCTTCTCCCGGGGGTCGTAGTCGTTGTTGTCGTCGTCGTCGTCGTGCCACGTGGCCCGCCTGTAATTGCGCACACTTGGCGGTTAATGGGCGCGACACAGGCAATCTCAAAAGAAATGTATGAAATTTGTATGAAATTTCGACTGGCAAAAGTGCAGCACACACACACACACACACACACATACACACACTTAAGAATGGCAGCCAAAAAGGCGAGCAGCACGGCAGAGAGGGAAAGTAAGAGAGAGCGAAAGGCAACTGCTGCACAAATGAAAACCACTATAAGCCCACTTCAATTTTCACTCACACACACACACAGACACACACACACACTCGCACACACTCGCACACTCGCACGCACACACACATCGCACAAGCTTAGTGGTTAAAGTGGAGTTTCCCTTTGCAACACCATATGGAATTGAATTTATGTATCGCTGGGTCTTATACATATTATGTGTGTATGCTCAGAAAAACTTTTGCGCTTTCAACTCTTGTACATTGTCTCGAAGATGTACAACTAGATAAAGCTGCAACTTTTATTTGTTAATATATTTTTTATTATAATAGAAACTGTCTATAGACATATATAGATTAATAATTTGTCATGAAAATCTGATAATATAAAGCTACTAGAAATAGAATTGAATGTTAATATTTCCGATGAATATTTTGTGTTATCATATACATATATAATGTAGTAATATAATTTGTATTTTAGATCTAGATCTAGATACAGCTTCTTGCAATTTATTTTTATACCCTGAGCGCATTGAAAATGGGTAAAAAGGGTATATTGTAGTTGTGCAAAGTGTAAATGAATGTAACAGGCAGAAGGAAACATCTCCGACCCCATAAAGTATATATATTCTTCATCAGCATCTATAGCCGAGTCGATCTAGCCATGTCTACCTGTCTGCCAGTCCGCTTGTCCGTCCGTCTGTCCGTACGTCCGTCCGTATGTATGTCCGCAAGGATCTTGCAATTTGAGCTGTAGGTCCTTTTAATGCCTACGCAGATCGAGTTGGTTTCCGATGTTCGATAACTTGAACCGTTTCAAAGTCAGCAAACTAGACATGTTGCTTCTAGAATATTATATATATCTGCATTTTGGTATTGGAAGAAGAGGGTTCTGGGTATCCCCTAGTCGGGAGTTCCCGACTAGAATCTCTTACTTCTTATTATTATGGAGCTCAAACCCAAACTCTTTTCTTTTCCAATTGCTTTGCCCACTTCAAAAACACGTGCCGAGCACGTTACAAGACATATCTAAATATTTTATAGTATTGATTTCTCGGGAATTTTTTATATATTATTTATTTATTCATTTTTATGGTTTATGAGTTAACTTTTTGTAGAGTAGATTCCCTTCATTTGCATTTCCAATGAATTTGCTTTTATTGCTTGTTTTAATACGGGGATTCAGTTCTTTCAAGTGTCGCATAAGCAATGAACCAGTTCGAACTGGCTTACACGGGCTCAATTGGGTCTTTTTTTTATTTTTTTGGCATTAAATCGAGTTCACACGTGCATGAAATATTTCATTTAAAGTATTTTAAATATTCAAATTAATATGAAATAAAATAATTCACAAAAAAATGCTCATAAAACTATGATTTTATCTGGCATTAAAATATATTGGAAAAAATGCATATTTTGTTATTTTCTTTGTTTCGCATCAGCTTAAAATTGTTTTCAAGCCAACAATCAAGAAATACTTTTATTTGCTCAATTGTTTACTTTATTTAATAGCTTTGGGTTTATGATAAAAAAGAAATTATTTGTAAATATCAGACTTGATTTAATTGAAAACCGAATGCAAAACAAATAAGCAAATGCTTTGTGAACAGCTCAACAACAATAAAAAATGTGTTCATAAATGTAGTATAAAGCAGCGAGAAATCAGCATGAATATTAGCTGTATACAATAAAAATTAACTCGTTCTGTAGATTTTTTTATTTTTTATATTTTTTGCATAGTTTGCAACATTTGATAGCATCCAATGATGGGCTAGTTGAACTTTTTGTGCGTAAGCAGCCGGATAAATTCGATTTCGCTCAGCTGGAAACTGTTTTCGGTAAGGGCCACAGCAGGAGCTGAACCGGTGACTGTGTCGGGACTTTGTACCTCATCCGGTGGCACAGCCATTGTGTGCTTTTTATTTCGTATATGTGTGTGTGTAGTTTGCTTTCCTTTTTTTTTCATTTTTGTTAACGTGCTCAGAATTCTGCCGCAAATGCTCCAGTTAGACGCTTGTCGGGCCGCTTCAATTGCAGCGGAAATAGTGGCTCTTTGGCACTTGAGGCTGGGAGACTTAGAGACAACGCACTGTCACGCCCACTCCTGTCCGCCCTCCTGTAGCCGCATTGTTATTGTGCGCGTGCAACGCTGCGTATGCGTGATTTACATGCGTTTTGTTTACATTTGGCTTGTTGCAGTTGCCATTGTTGTTGTTGTTGCTGTTGTTGTTGCTGTTGTTACCATTGTTGTTGTTGTTGCTGTTGTTGCTGTTGTTGTTGCTGTTGCTGCTGGATGTGCGCCTGACCCTGTTAACTTGTTATTGTTTGTGCTTGCGCTTGGTCAAAGTCAAAACATGTGAACTGTTAAAACAAAAATTAGCAAACACAAGACAAACATTTAGCCTGAACCTGATCCACTGACCCAGCCAATTAACGTTCGCTTCTCACTCGCCCCCTCCATTTTTTTGGCACTCAGTCGGCGCTGGAGATGAGCGTGGGCCAGAATCTTACGGCACGGTCTAGTACGAGCACGCACGGAATTTATATACCAAGGCACGGGCCGTACTCAGCCGAAGATGTTTGAGTTTATTCGTTTCTTTTTCGTCAAAACGCTTTATATAGTTGCATCTAAGGCTTTTTTGATTGATTTTGTGTCCTTAGAGATCGTGCACGTACTCGCAGAACAGAAAGCACGAGCTTTGCTCATCACCAATTGTCACCTCGTTGCCTTGCCGTCTCTTTTGACGCCTTTTGTTTGTTTTTTTTTTGCCACAAACATTGAATCGCTTTTGGAGTGTTGCAATTTGTAAGCAATTTATAATTTGCCACCTACTAATTAACCAGCTTTAATTTGAATGCCTGGCAAAAGTTTCAATGAGCTGCAGCCGCGTGGCAAGTGAGAGAGGGACCTCATACTAAAGTCCTATAACCCGCACGCCGCATTTGGCTGACCCACTGACTCGCTGACTGAGTTCCCACGTTAACCCATAGGCGGTGCGCGCCAGGACTAGGCTAACACCAAGCCAGACAGTAAGAGAGTCGGAGCGGCACAGGCAGAGAGCGTGACAGTCAAAGAGAACGATAGAGAGAGAGCGAGCGAGCGAGCGACTGTGAGAGCATGCAACATGTTGCAGCTGCAGACTTTTGGCAACATGTTGCGGGCTACTTTCAATTATGCGTTAGAAAATTAAAATAATGAACAGCAGCAGGCTTAAATGCATATATCAGTGTGTACAAGCACACAAATACATACATACATACATACATATATATATATGTATATATTTAAGTACTTCTCGGCTCTTGCGAAATATATATGCAAATGCATAGAATTGAGTTTAGTTCGAATTGTATATGAGTGCGACATTTATAGGCCAAAAAGAACTTGTACTTGTACGGGCCATGGTCACAGCCGCATTCACAGTTGCTGCTGTATGCCAGCTTCTATATAAATATTTATACATAATTTGCCCTTGGTTCTTCTTCTTTTTTTTTTGAAGTTTTTTTTTTCTCACAGCTCATCGAGCAAAACATTTTCCATTTTGATGGTCTGCCGTCTGTCACACGCACATACACCCAAAATAAACATAATCTGAGCAGAGTGTGTGTGTGTGTATGTGTGTGCATGGAAATTGTCCTAGTCGAGGCCTCAAATGCTAAAAGCGTCTGCCAACAACAACAACAGCAACAACAACTAACAACATGGCACATTATTTAATCAAGCGTAGAAATTGAATAGGCCCTTAAAAACTTTGCCCCAGGCACTTAACCCCGCTGTGAGAATAGAAATTGACGACATAGCCGAAGGACAAGACCAAGACACGTTAAACTTATGCCTCAACCCGACTGAAATCCCGGCCAAAGTTGACGGCGGCGGCTTCTGTCTAAGGAAAAAATGAGCTGATAAGAGAATTTCATGCAAAATTGGTAAGCCAACAACCTGATTACTTAATTGGCATTCAAGAAGGGGGAACAGGGTGCGACGAGGTCTGTGTTAAATTCTTGCAGATACTGTATTAACGGCTCGTTTGTGGGCCCGCAAAAGCGTCAGCTGTTAATGGGCCAGAAAGTGTTGTTAGGGTTACGCCCAAAAGTATTTCACAATTATCTCTGTTGACTTTTGGCGATTTTTTATGTCAACAATGTGACACACATTCGCCTTAAGGTGGATTAACTTACACATGTGTGCTAGCCAAGTTGAAAGGTTTATCAGATTTTTCGAATCTGTTTCAATATCCACCCCTGAGCCTTTTAATTGGAGCGAAACTCTACAAATTAATCAACTAATTATCTGTTATTAATATGTCCTTCTGCGTAAGCAAATGGAGCACATCAAATAAGTAGTTATGCATCTCCAAAATGCTTTAAAATCACACATTTAACATTATATGCTTATCGTAACATAACATTCCTAACAGCTGCGGCCTTCTGTTCTTAACAGTAGTAAATATGTTAAATATTGTCTGTTAGGTAATGAGTGCTGCCTGCTCTCGCATTTAGCATTACATTCTTATCATAACATAACATTCTGTGCTGTGGCATGCAGTTCTTAAAGGTTACTTCTTTAATAATTCAAAACAGTCTCAAAGTCAAAGCCGCCACTTTAACATTCACGTTAAGCCCCTTAACAGTTGAACAGTTAGCAGCGCAGTTTAAGGCACACACTTTTCTGGCAAATTTAACAGCTGTTAAATATTTAAACAGCAACACAGAGAACAAAACAATTTCCGCCTGAGCTAATAAAAAATGTATATGCATGTATCAGACGCGGTTTCATTTGTATGACATTCGACACTTTTCCAGGAATTTGCCAATATATATTTGATATTGTAAAAATGTGAGCGGAAAAACGTGAAATGACAAAAAGCCAAAAATATGCTAATAAACTGGATGGCAACAAAAATTCAATTTGTTTAAGCCAATATGAGCATATTATAAGAATGCGGACAACAAGGGCAGGTCAAAGGGCAACAGAATTTAAGCGTATTATAAATAGCTTACAAAATTTGCAATATTAATGGACGTTGAACTTGGCTAACAAGAGCTCAGCTGCGACTTAAGTAACTCACTTTTTCTCGTGCCTACTTTCTCTCTTTGAATAATGGGATGCGGTGTTAGGTGTGTTAAAAGGTTGAGCACAAAAAGCAAGAAAAAAAAGAAGGAAATAAATAAAAAATGCTGCAAACTTATTTTTAATTCTCACGCTTTATATACATGTTATATGTTTTCATATAGTATATATAGTATATTTTACAGCTGCCATTTGCTTCGAGGCCCATGTCAAGAAGCTGAGCACTGGCAGGCAGCTTTGCCACCCCCGGCCAGACGGGGGCAGAGGTCACACTTGTCTCGAGCTGCTCCGGTGGCGGCAGCGGCGGCGGCAGCGGCGTCGTCGCTGACCATTTTCCTGGCATCCGCTTGGCCTGTTCCGAGCCGGCTTTGGCCAGAAGCGTTGGCTTTACATATACTACATATATAAAACTACGAGTACTATTTGATTTCAGCATTGATTTATGAGCGCATCCGCTACACGTACGAGCCGCAGCACCATTTCGATCGGTAGCCGGTTAGTTGTGGTTGGGTAGGAGCTTGGTCGGGAGGGGGCTGCAGGATATGGCTGTGCCTGCCTTTGGCAGGATTTGCTTTGCACTTAACTGGTCAACTGGGCTCGGTTTGTTTGGTAGCTACTGCTGACTGCCGCGTCTGGCAGCTGATTGCCCAAAAGTCAGTAAATTAAAGTTCACAGAAGCGGACAGTGTGCGTGCGTGTGCGTGTTTGCGTGTGTGCGTATAGCTAGGCATGAATTTGTAATTTATACGCTGGCAAAAACCGCAAAGCAAAATAGATATTTATTAACATATAAATTATGCAAGTGATTGAGACAGCAAAGGCACCGCACGTGGAGCCAAACATCAACAAGATGATTAATTGACAGCTCCCCAAGCGCCTGGCTAGTTAAGCTCTTTAAATTCGCCATATTACAAATGCCTTAATTTGTGATAGGTATATATATATATTTTTAAATTCCCGCATTGAATCCGCCCCGCTATCAACATGTTAGCCAGCCAATATAAAAGCTTGCGGATAGTTTTCGCCTGTCACATAAATCGGATCAATAAATGATGATATTATGCTACCGCAGGGACACATTGAGCTGCCACACATACACACACACACACACACGCGCACGAACACCCCAAGCAGATATAAAGCGAGGGGCGACAAGTTGTAGGTGGTAACACATTAAGATAAAGTGACAACGCCTCCACTCTGCCAGTAGGACGCGCCCCAATGCCAAAAAGGGGTAGCGCAGCACGAAGGACACGCTGAAATCAGGCAGCAAAAATCTAGAGGGGAGAGCGTTGGGCACATAAATGAATTGTTTGAATGTGTGTGTGTGTGTGTGTGGGCGACAGGCTTTTATTTTCGCATGGCATTTTATGCGCATCACGCATACGCACAGTTACACACACTCTCACACACACACACACACACACGCATAGCTCGGCGCGGATAGATGTGTACACAGGCGTCATGCATAAAAGCAAACACGCTTCTCACTTTGCATCAAAAGGAGCCACTGGAATGGGCTGCGAATCGTGCCGTATAGGGTGCTTCATGAGGGGAGCGTAGGGGTGTGCCCAGCTATAATGTCATTTAGCTTTGAAACAATGTAAACAGCGGCCAAGCAGCAGCAGCGACAGCGTCGAAGTTCAAAGTTGGCATGCTGTAGGCCGCCAAAAGTTTGCGCTAAGTATGTATGCACATTCCATACACGCACACACACATACAAACACACGCTCTTACACACACGAGGCACTGCGTCAAGCTGTATGCTAAGGAATATTGTATGAACTGTAAATGCTTGGCTCTCATCGCAGTTACATAGACTTTGCGACCGCAAATAGTGACGCAGCCCCTAAAGCAGCACAACCTCCTTAGCATGCCACCCGCCCCTTTTGAGTCGACCACTTGACGGCAGTTTAACTGGCAAAGCAACTTCGAAGCCATAAATTCATAAAGTAAAGGTAACCCAACGTGAGCTAAAGGACCGGTTAAGTTTAGCCAGTGAGCGAAGCCAGCGGGAGGTTGACATTAATAGCGACTGATATGGAGACAAGTGGGACACGCACACACACAAGCACACGTACAGTCGCATATACAGACATCAGTTAGAGGGATCACAGTTTGTGCTCGGGTTTCAAAGCGTTTAGTAAATGGGGCACTCTGAACAGCGACTTTATATCTAATGTCTAACAAAATATGAGCGTAATTTTATCTGCAAGCAATAAAAAATATAAATGCCATTAAAAAGTCAGACACTAAAGCAAATAAATTAGCATTTATATATGTGTTTTAGCTTGGAAATGAGGCTATAAAACAAATAAGCCTTTAACAATGTCTTAATTCGCGCGCTTAGAAGTAGGCAACATAATTTTCCAGCACTGCTCAAGGCAGGAAAATGCCAAATTGATTGGACAAAAAAAATAAACTTTACCCCATAATTCTTCAAATCGATTATTTATCTTATTCCTGGAGTTATAAACGCAGCATATTCCTTAAAACTAATTCCTTAACTAGCACTTAATTTCAATTTATATGTGCTGCATTTTATTTGGCCCTTTGAAGTATGCAATGAAATATTGCTTGCCAAATGCACTGCTTGCTTAGTTAGTTGCCCAATTCAAATGTAAGCAGTTAAATATGCGCTGCGCATAGAAGTAGGCAACGATATTTTTATTAACCGCTTTAATATCCAGGATATAAAAGTATTTAATGCAATAGATTTATTAGATCAATAATCAATTTATTGTTGCCCATAAATTACTCTGTTTAACAACAACCAATAAACCGAAAAATTAAGTTAAAATTTAACTGAAATTTAATGCCAATAAACGTTGTTTGCAGTTTGCATGTTTAGTTTTAGCTGCCCCAATAAAGTTAAACAAGGTTAAAGGCAGGATCAGAGTTGTTTTTAATAACTCTATTGTGTGGCTAGCATTGTTTACACTTCACTTGAATAGCATGATGGAAAACTCAGCAGACTTTTACATCGACTTATTTGAATCCATTTTATTAGGCAGATTGAGGCTTGGAAAAATATATATATATTCATCTAATAGCAGAAACATTTTGTCTGGATAGATTGGTAATAAAGTTCTCCACAGCTTGCAGTATTTTTACCTAGTCTACATATATCTATGCAACCATTTTATATGCTGAACAAATTAAGTTAATTAAGCCCAACATATATTTCCAGCAAAACAATACAAATACCTATCACATAGCTATACAAAATCCATTGTTTGTTTCATGCCTATCCTTAAGATCGAACGCAAACCAAATATTTATCAGATGCAAGAGAAATCCATTGCCGGAACACATTTGTCTTGGCCTGCTAAGAACTGGTCTTGGGTTATTGTAAGTGAAATTGATGAATTGTTGGGTCCTGGTATTGGAGGCAATTTTATATGCATGGTCCATTGTTGTGTGTGCGCTCATGAGTGTGGCATGTATTCAAATGACAAAGGAGGGACTCTCATATAACACATTGTGAGAACATTTACAAGCTCGCTTGTAAATATTTCAATTTATTTTATGTTGTGTTTATATAACTTTTATGGTGCAACTCTCAAGTCCGCCTTCTCTCTCTCTCTCTCTCTCTCTCTCTCGTTTTTTCTCTTTTTGGAGCTGCACTTAGAGAGTGCTAAGAGTGGGACATAAAAAATGGGAGCCCATAATCATATGCCAATAAAAAGTCGGTTAGCATGCCGCACGCTTATTGGGCGTGGCATTGACTGGGTGTGTGTGTGCGTGTGTGTGCGTGTCCTGTTTTGGGATAGCATTCGGTGCACGTTATCATTATGCGCTACATCACATACGCATGGCTCGCAGGCTCGCAGCCCGCAGACGCGCAGCTCGCAATGGTCAGCTAGCTGCCAGGCTGTCTGCAAATGCGGCTGCTGGGCGACCACCTATGGTGCGGATGCTGTATAATACATTCAATTCATGGCTAGAACAAATGATGTGGAAATGTAAAATAGATGTTGGGCTTACGAGGCGAGCGCCCGTCCGCAGACAAACACAACAGACGCGCGGCATGTGTGCAATGTGAATGATGCTCAATTTGGGGCACCAGGCACAAGGCATGTGGCATGAGGCATGAGGCATGAGGCATGAGGCATGCGGCACACATGAAGTTCAACCCAGCCAGGCCCTTGGACGGCTTGGGGGCGTTTTGGTGATGACTGTGCCTAGCAGCGACAAACTGAAGCAGCATAATGTGGGAATAATGGTCAACATATGCGCACTTCAAATTAAAGTGAGCAGCCAACACACACACCCACACACACACACACACACTCACAGACACACGTAGCTGTCATTTCTTGGGCTTCTGCGTGTCCATCTGTCTGTCTATCACGTCGTTGTCGTTTATTGTCTGTTGGTTTGAGTTTCATTAGCTGCAACGGGCAGCGTTTAATTTTTATGTTCATGTGCCTAAATGCAATTGGCCCAAAAGCCAATCGACTTGGCTCAAACCACAACTTTTATGGCTTCGAAACCATAACGAGCTTTAATTAAACAGCAGAAAAGAATGTTAAAAAAAAAGAATATACAGCTGCAGGACAAGAGTACGTACAAATCCAATGCCAGGAACAAAAACAAACAGGAAATGGCAACAACGACAAAGGCAGCGGGAACGGCAACGGCAACGGATACAGCTTCATGGCCAAAAGGCAATACCGTTTTCTAATTGGCCAACTGTTATTGTTAAATGGATAATGGCCATCAGACAGGCATTGATAGCAGGCATAAAATAGAAACAGAAGCATGACAAAAGGTTTTTATACTCTCACTTGCCTTCCTTTCACATCGTTTTTTCTTTTTTTTGCTTTGTTCAACAATTATTGAGCCCGATTTGACACTCAGTTCTAATGACAAAAGTCATTTAATCAATTACAGCAACAAAACTAAGTTCGTATTCTTGAAAAAATAATAATAATAATCTATATATATATTTATATTGATTTGCTATCGTCGGCCAAATTGAATGACTTTTAAGAGCTGAGTTTTGTATTTTTCATAAGTTTTTGATGACTCTCGAAAACAATGTCAAGAATTGCGACAAGAACAACAATTGCTGCATTATTTATGCGTTTATTTTCGTTGATTACTGCGCAAGGAGCTCGCCTGAGAACTCTCCAATTTACCAATAGACATTTCAGTGGAAACTCAATTAATGGCAATTGCCATGTCTAAGGGTCAGTCGTCCATAAATAGTTTATTGCATTTATATAGCCGCATTTTGTGGGCATGCCGAGTATTTTTGATTTTGACCAACAAATTGAAAATACAAAATTATTCTTGCCACAAATTGCAAATCGACTCATGTTGCAATCGCACAAGCATGAAAATAGTTTCGTAAATTAAGTTGCTTGGCTTTTTAATGCTTGAGCATTGCAAGTTTTCCATGTTTATTAGTGAAAATAAAAGACAAAATCATTTACAGGTACTTTTGCGTTTGAAGGATTTGTCCAAATTGAGGGCATTCGGCTAGAACTCTTTACTACACAGACACAAGGGCTATTGTGACTTGTACGCAATTTAATGGTCTACGAATTGTGAACTATTCTTGCTGCATTCACCAAAGCAAAGTTTGCCTTTTTTCAATAAATGCTCTATTTATAAGCTTTTAAGTCATTACTATTACAAATTCGAAAGAGAAGGAAAGGCACGAAACACAGAGAAAGTTAACTTTCAACTGCTTTGCATATTTAAAAGGCAACAGGATCTCTCTGCAATTCTCATGAGTTCAAGCAAGTTTGGCAAGTTTTTATGCTAACATTATATAGATTATAAGTTTTTTTATTAACAAGATGTACTGATGTTGTACGTATGCTCTCTCTTAAATGAAACGCAAGGGCAGTTTACTTTCAACTGTTTTGCATATTTAAAAAGCAACGGGATTTTTAAATGAATACTCTCCTCTGCGATTCTCATGAATTCAAGCAAGGCTGTCAAGTCTTCATGGTTTGATTGTAAGTGCTTATATATTTACAAGCTATGTTAGACAACCTGAGATACTTTATTTTTGTATTTATATATAATTGAGTGCGTATATTTTTGTGTGTGTATATTTGCATACGAAGAGCCGGTTCCTTTGTGCTCCTTTGGAAATTAGCACGTATTTTTGAAAGAAGCCCTTCTCTGCGATTATTATAATTTATTATTTAAGTGAGGCTGACAAGTTTTCTTGCTCAGATTAGATTAGCAAATTTGAAACAGTTTATTTTAGTATGTGTGTCTCTATTTATCTATCAATGTAAGTATGTCTTTAGGTTGTGCATGTGTTGAGGCCCTACTATGCGATTCTCAAGAATTCAAGTAAGATTTTATGTTTTAAGTGTTGTTATTAAGGACTTTCGTTGGTCGGGGGCTTCTTGTCCCCCTATCGCCCTCTCTCTCTCTCTGTCTTTCTGTCTCTCTTGTTATTAAGGACTTGTGTTGGTCGGGGGACTTCTTGTACCCCCCCCCTCTCTCTCTCTCTCTCTCACTCCCTCTCTCTCTCTCTCTCTCTCTCTCTCTGTCTCTCCCTCTCTTGTCTCTCTCTTTCACTGTCTCTCTCTCTCTGTTGAATGTTGAAGCTATTCGAACTTTGGCATAATCCTTATTTAATAGAAAAATTTTAACTTTTTCCTACATTAGTTCCTTTAATTTAAACTTGATTTTATATGCACACATCGAAATTACAGGGTATGAGGCGCTTGCTTTTCAATAATTATATTTTAATTATAAAAACATAAAATCAATAAGTGTATAAAATATTCATGCATGTTTATGTGGCATCAGTTTGTTTTTGCTTTGATGCCGACATGCAGGCACTGACAGGTGCAAAACTCCATTAAAATGTCGAGCTATTGTTTCCATTAATTGACTAAATACTCAATTCAGCTGCCAGAGTAGAGCAATATTCGCATTGAGTATACGCAACGTTGTGTGCTGTTAAATCAGGCATTGTTTGTTATTTGCTGTTGTACTTAATTGTTTGTTATTTAATTTTTATATTTTTGCTTTTGTGCTTGGAAAATGATGAAAATTGCTGCAATTACTGTACTCAATATGTCCATATTTATGCGAGTGCCCAGCTGCGCGTTAAGCGCTGTCAATGTCAGCCAATGGGCATATTACGCATACGCAGCGTGTGACAGCAAAAGCTTTAAGGCGAAATACGCATAACGAAATACGAAAGGCGTCTGTCATTAAGTGCCATGACTGTGCTGCTGCGCCTGGCTGCTACTTTCTCATGCCTTTAATGAGTGATAACAAATGGCAACATTCACGTGCCCCATAATCTTATTATGTATGTATCAATATTAGCAAATGTCTTACGGCCGCATTGTTATGGCCCCAAAAAGGGTAGAGTTGGCTGAGAGGGGCGAGTGGAATGCTATTAATTGTGCTTAGTTTAGTGGGGTGTACTTAGTTGCTGGCATTCTCATTAATCGCATGATGTATAAGCAAAAACACACACTGGGGACAGCCTGCGCTTCCTGATAAGAACACGTTGCCTGTGGCTAGAGATGGTCGCGGGTAGGCCTTTTTAGCAGGATTGGCACTCCTATTAACCCGCGGTGGCACGGCGCCGGGACAATTGGTCAACCTTCTCGCAGCCGGTAGTACAAAACCGAAACCATTGGCAGTTGGCCAAAATGGGCTTTGGTTTAGGAACTGTGACTGTCCTGAAGGGCACGAAAAATAAAGTCACAATAAAGCCCGAAGAGGCAAAGATCTTTATCGTATCTCGTAAGAGACATAGTTACATCAAATATTGACGAACAGACCAGTTGATTTCACCAATATATCGAACTATCGATATAAATAATCGAAAGCAAGGCCTTATTTGCACATCTCTATTGGTCAAAACTCCATAAAAGTGAGGCAGCTGCATAAAAATTAAAATGTTTCGACAAAAAAGTTAAGAACTCTGAAACAAAAATATAAATAAAAAGTGGGGAATGTTTTTTGGCTTCCGTGTCAGGCCAGACTTTTTGAAGACTTGTCCATGCATGCTTGGGATTCTTTTTTTTTAAGTGCACGTTTCGTGCTCGTGCTCGGCTCGCGCCCATCACTACCTGTATATACATACACGTGCTGCAAGTGTATGTGTGCCTGGTTCCTTCGTGTTTTAACAGTATTTGTGTCGGCTCTTATATACGAAAGTAAGGAACTGTTTTTGAGGTTTTTGCCAGGTTTCTTTGGTTCGGTTGGCCGCATTCGACTGACCTTTAAACTTGTTTTCAATTAAAACTGCAGACCCAGCTGAACTAGCGCATGTGGGTGGTCTGTAGGTGCGTCTATTTGTGTCTGGTTGAACCTTTCTCGCATTTACTTAGCATTTAGTTTTATACCTACACACATATAAAACTATAAAACATGAAAGCAAGTTTCATAAATCACAGGCACAAAGCCGAGCAAAAGTGAAAAATCGTAGACCCCCATTTTAATTAAAAGCGTGCAAAACACGATACTCAACAAGCCACACACACACACACACACACACACACACACACACACACACACACACACACACACACACCCACTCATTTATATATGCACACATTTATATGTATACTTATATATAGTAACAATCTGGCCAAGTCGCATACAATGTTTTTTGGGGCAAAAGCCTTAGAAAAGCCTTTTCCTGAATAATGATTGAAAAACAAGCAATGAACGGGTTGCTCGGTCTCCGGCTCTCGGCTCTATGGCTGCTTGGGCCTGCCGTTCCCGATTTTCCAGTTTCCACTCGAAGTCAGCCCCCCTACCACCCCGCCCACTCTACGACTCAGCCGCTGTGAGGCGAGCAGCAACGAGTTGTACAAACTCAAGAATGAAGTTTGCTTAAAATAATTTGCACGCTGTCCAGGCTTATGCCTTCAGTCTGCCACGCACATGCCCACCCCACCAGAGACTGGTGCGGGGGCTTTGTTTGCTTATTTGCAAAGCCCATTTGTTTCTGGGTACGTGCGTCCTCCAAGAGCGTGTAGGCGACAAAAGTCTTTAATTTTTGCCTAATAACAGCAGCGCTGACAAACTTTTCGAAAGCCGCCAAAACGAGGGCGTTAACAAGCGCCAGAAGCACGCACACACACACACACACACAAAACACAACTTACTATTTATTTGCCAACTACAACAATGAGATTTATAAATACATTATACCCTGTAATAGCCTTAAGTCTATCAAGTGGAATAAGAAGCCTTAATAATACCTGAGCTAGTCAGGCTGGTATTCAGTTTTGCAATTGATTAGCTTCTTTATTTCCTTCTTTAAATTTATCAGAAAGTGAGTAATGTTTGATTAAGATCGTTTTCGTTGTATCATCAAATTTCCCAGCAGCAAACCAGCAAAATGTAGTCGATGGTTCGATTCACAGCTTCCTACCTTTAAGCTCATTGCGTAAACCGGCGTTCAAGCCATGATTTGTCAAGCCATGATGATTAACTCTCAAGTCTATTAATTCATTTATTCATTTATCTATATTAAATTCTCTTATCTATTTATTTATTATTTACCTACATTTTTCGTACCCAAATGCCTTAAAGACAGTCAAAAAGTGCTCTTGAGCTTATTTATGAAAGTGTGCATAAATTCTGGAGATTGATTTCTGTTAGAGAAATAAACTCTAGAGGCTTATAGCGCATCATCCAGAAAAAATTCAGTTATAAAATCAAATAAAAGTCTCTAGGGTATTTCAGTGCTCGAAATATTTCAGCTTTGAGCTCCTTGCCTGCTCTTCAAGTACATGAGCACAAGTGGGTATAGAATTAAAGTGTTATAGAGGCATAAAGCTGCTGCTAAGGGGCATAGAGGTACAGTCGTCATAGTCTTGCCATAATAGCGTTTTGATACCCGCACATAAACAACAATGACAACAACAACAACAACAACAACAACAACAACAGCAACAACAATGTTAAGAACAACAAGCAGCACAACAATGAGCGCAACGTTTCGACAATAAAATGCAAAGAGGCAACCAACAGAAGATACCAGTAGAGTCCAACGGAGAGCACGCCTCCTCCCCCTCCCCCTCACCCACCCCCCTCGCCAACACTGCCGCTATCAAGCTTATCCACCCCGCTAAGCCATAACACCAACCCCAACCACAACCCCAACCTCTTTCAAGGTGAACTCAACCTGATGCTGTCTGCTTTGTAGCTGCGGCTTTGCCAGTGTCTGTGAGGTTTTATCTATGTGTTGTTGGTTCTGTGTGTGTGTGTGTGTGTGTGTGTTGTGTCTAGTATGTGTATGTGTGTGTGTGTGTGGCTCTTCGGGCGGGTTAATCGCAAACGGGTAGCCGTGTAGGCAATGGATTACATAAACCGAGAAGCTAACGTACTTATTATGCTGGCAAGCACAAGGAGCTGCGATTTATTGTTTGACGTTTGCCGCTGCCTTTGAGGTCACGATGGGAATGGCAAGCGGCGCAGTAAACACAAATGTTGATCTAATCCGCCGGGCCAGTCATGGCCAGGATGGACGCCATGACAGAGCCAAATAGCAAAATAGCAAAATAAACTCCTCAGCCAAACGCCACAGACTTGATGAATGTATTCGGATTTGCGAAATTGCAGAACGCCAATGAGCTGCATGACGTTGCAGCCAGTTAGTCAATCAGTCAGCCAGTCAGGCAGCCAGCCAGCCAGCCAGCCAGGCAGTCGGGCTAGGTCAGGGCAATTCACGTCCGTCCGGTCTGTCCACTGTTTGGAGTGTTGAATTACCCAGTTTAATGGCCAACACTTGGCTCACTCACACATTTCCGGCTAAACAGCTGAATGCTACTATACACTAACAGTATTGCACTTCAAATCTGTTATCAGGTGTGTACTGCATTTAAATAGCTTGTGGAGAACTCTCTAATGAAGAAGTAGATGATGAGTAGATCGGAGAAGTAGAGTAGGAATAGCATGGTTTCGATTAAAAGTAGGCTTTTACTTTCTCTCGTTATCCCTTCTTTTTTATGCTTTCCCTTCCTCTCTCTCTCTCTCTCTCTCTCTCACACCTCTCTCTCTCTCTCTCTCTCTCTCTCTCTCTCTCTCTCTCTCTCTCTCTCTCTCTCTGTCTCTCTCTTTCTCTCTTTCTCTCTTTGTATATCACATTTTTCATTCCCAATATCTCTTCACTCTTTCTCTCTTTCAATCTGTCTTACTCGTTACCCTATATTTTTGTCGCATTCTCTCCTTTTATCTCATTCTCACCTTACTCTCTCTCTCTCTCTCCATTAGCCTCTCGCTCTTTATCTTTGGCATTGTATCACTTTCTTCCATATCGGTTGCTCGATAGCTCCCATCCCCCATATCTCACATCAACATTTAAATATGTTTCAATATCGAGATACTTATTCATAAACGGCATTCACAATATATTAATATAGGGTAACTTTATGAGGATATACTGAAAGTCCTTTTCCTGTATACAAAACATATCTACAGCTACAAAACATTTTCTATTTTCAGAAAAGCTGTTGATGGAAAGCTTTAATATTTAATCGTTAATGTTATCAGGAACAGCAAAATGGCGAATCAGGTGAGTTTGATCAATTCATCCAATCACATGTTATAGTATATATATAGTTCTCTATGATAAAGGCAAACAAAGAAGGGTATTCAAACTTTGTCAGCTCGCAAATTGTCAAATATATATAATTTTTTTGCGTGTGTGCACATCGGACACATAAGGCTAGGGGCAAAGGGTTGGGTGGAGGGAGGAGGGAGGCGGGTTGCTGCCTGCAGCAGAGGCTGAAAATGCTCGTAATCGTTGAGATAATGGCCTTTCATGTGGGCATTGCAATCAATTTATAGGCTCAAAAAAAAAGAAACTGAGCAACAACTCGAACCACTTAATGTCACAATAAAAATGTAACTAACCATGAAAATTACATGTTTCCCAGCAATTTGCCGTTTTGACATGACCCTGTCAACCCAGCAATAACCGAACCCCAACCCCGCCCATCAGAAACCCCGAACCGTAGTCAAAACTAGCCCAGCGACCGCCCACATGTCAACGGACTTGTCCTTCTTGTGCCCGGCACTCTGGAACCAGTCACTGACTCCTGCTCCCCCCACCAATGCCCATATATGTGTTCCATGTACATATATCTATATATATATTTGGCTACATATGGGTAAGCCAATATTTATCGAGCAGCGTTCGTGTTGGACGCCTGGCGCAACTTCTTAAAATGCTTTCGAATTATAGAAAAAATCAAATAAAATCGCATAAAAGAAAACGTTGCAAAATGGCTAAAGAAATTTTCAATAAAATCGACTTTTGTTGGCTGCCAAAATGAAAATACATGGAAAGTGTACACATACATGCACAACTACAGCTATACAGTTACACATGCACACATACTCGCACACACACATACACACACACGCTCGCATATAGCAAATAAATGCGAATGGCACATTCCTGGGCATTGGTCTCTCATCTCCGTTCTCTGGGCTCCACTGCTGCTGGTCTCCGTTTTCCGCTGTTTTCTATTCTATTTTCCACTTTACTTTTTTTGTTACGTTTTTCACTTCAGCTTTGCATCGCAGTTCGAGTGGAAAATTGACATATGTTTACTTTGTTGTTCGCCTCGCTGTTGTTGTTGTTGTTGTTCCTGTTGTTGTTGTTGTTCCTGTTGTTCCTATTGTTCTTGTTGTTTCGGTGTGTTTTTTACTTTCGACCAGCAGGAACTGAGAGTCGTGCATCATTAGATTGGAGTGCTGCGCTATCAGGTCATACGAAACATGACCAGTTCACTTGTAATGCTGCATAATTACGTGTATTCTCGGAACTGTCCAATTGAACCATCTCATCTGGATTATAGATACTTAGTTCTCGAACAGAAGCAGCAAGAAATTGGCAAAGGCTTGGCTGTTTGCTTCTCCTTGAAATACTCAATGCACTTATTGAACATTTTGTTTTGCAGCAAATTTCAAAAGCTTCAATCTTTAAATTTTGAAGAATTTGCTTAGCAATTTGCATTAATATTTAGTTATACCCTTTAAATGGTATGATTTCTGCCTGCTTAGCTTATTTATAACTATGCAAACTATGTCAAATATGAAAATCATATTTTATTTTCTCCCCCCCGTTAACCTTTTATAATAATATTCCCAACTGTAACAACTTTTTTGCAAGCGCTTGCATTTGTTTTGTCTGGCATTTAGCAGGTGCAAACTAAGGTGAACTGTAAAACAACTGTTTAGAAATTTACGCTTTTAGAAAAATGAATAAAAACAATTAAGAGGTTCTAGTCGGGAGCTCCCGACTAGGGGATACCCTGAACCTTCTTCTTCTAACAGCAAATGCAGATATATAGACTATTCTAGAAGCTACATGTCTAGCTCTTACTATATACCAAAATAACTCAAAAAACAGGATGTCGATATCGATTTTTATCGATTGCCCGGAAACAAACTCGATCTAAGTATGCACTAGGAGGACCTAGAGCTAAAATTACAAGTCTCTAGCTCTTATAGGTTCTGATATCCTTGCGTTCATACATACGTGCAGACGGACGGACGGGTAGACGGACACACAGACAGGCGGATATGGCTAGATCGACTCGGCTGTTGATGCTAATCAAGAATATATATACTTTATGGGGTCAAAGATGCTTCCTTCTGCCTGTTACATACATTTACATTTTGCTCATAAACATTATACCCCTTTTACCCACTTTTAATGGGTTCAGGGTATAAAAACTGCGCTTGATTCTAACTAAAAGCTAACTTTCGCTAAATTAAAGTTGCAAGTTATTTATAATTTGTTGTTTCCGCTGCGTTAACGCTGAAGCGCATACCAAATTCCCAAAGGAGGCGGGGCAGAAAAAAATTAAACTAAATTAAATGATTGAGGCATTTTTTTATGGGCTCTCGCTGAGTTTGTGGATCAGATGAGATGTTTGTGCATTTTTTTATCGCTGTAAAAAATATATATTTATTAAGCCGTAAGGATATTGAGAAAACTTATCAAGATAGTTGTTGCCAGGGTAACAATGACTGGACGCCCTTCACCTATCCCCTCTCCCCTCCCGCTTAACCGCGCTCCCTGCTTGAAACAGAGACAACTCCAGCGCTGGGGCTGGGTTAAATTGCCCATTGAGAACGGCTGCCTGGGGCAAACAATTGTTGCCATAGCGGCCGTGGCAAGGCCACAAGTTGCCACAACTGCAACAACAACAACAACAACAACAACAACAACAATGGACACAAAGGAGAGGCAAACTGCAATTTTAGCTACCGATTGCCATTATGTTAAGGTCCTGGTCGCTGTCGTCCTTGCTGCCTGGCCTATAAAAGTGCATTGTGCGGCACAAAAGTTGCGGCCAAGTTGTTGAAATATATTGAAAAACTGCTAAAGTGAAAAACTGACGCGCCCCATAAATGATTAATGGGCCAAGTTATGCGTTACGCTTGACGATGACCCACCCGCTCAGTTCCTGCTCCTGCACTTTATGCAATTTCCAGGCACTCGAAATTAGTCACAGTCACACACACCACACACACACACACACAATCGCACACTCTTTGGAATGCACATTAATGAGCATTTCCTGGCATTTTTGGCAAACACTTTTGAAAGCTGCCATTGCAAATGAAGTGTAAACCAGATAAGGGGATGGGTAAGTTGAGGGGCAGGGGGCTATTCGTAAATGCAAACGCAATGAAAATGTTTTTTGCATTTGTTGTTGTCTATCAAGTTCCAAGAAACGAATCAGAGCCAATTTACATAACCCAGAACAACAAATAGTTACAAATTGAAAACTTTTCTCTGCCAAGATTGTAAACGATTGTCTCACTGTGTGTCAACCACACACACACACACACACCCGCCCCCTGCCCCGTATCGCAGCTTCAGTTTGCCATTGTTATAATCAAAGTAGCACAAATAACAAGAAGAAGCAGAAGAGGGGGAAAAAAAACGCCAACTGAAATTGACAGCACAAGCAATATAGAAAAAACCCAACAGCAGCAGATACAAGCCATATATAGCTCAGATACAGATACAGCTACAGCTCTCTAGATACAGATACATTTGCAGATACGAATGCGCGGCGTACTCGCTGATACGTTGAATGGAAAGGAAAAAAAAAACCGAAAGAAAAGAGTATCGACAAGTTTGACGCTTTATGGCATTGTTTAGTGCCGCACATTTCGCCAAAAACGTTTTTCAACTTTCACACAATTGCGCCATTTGCCGCGTCTTATGATGCCCGCCGATGGATGGGAGCGAAGGGAGTCGAAATGGTGGGCGGTTGGGCGGTTGGGCGTGTACGACACAAATCTGCTGACGGAAGCTTTGGATACGTTTGGACCAACAGCATTTTTTATACGTAAAACGTGCGGAAAGTTTGAGTGTCAGCTTAGCAAGGGAGGGCGACCGACTGAAGCTGGGCACAGAAAAAGTTATAAAACAGTAGATAATAAAATAATAAAATATATGTATTTGAATTGCTCATGACGCGGCACACACACACACACACACACTCGGACTCGGACTCGTACACAAAGTTTTCGTTCGCAGCGATAAAATTACATGTCAAATTGAATGTAACCTGCCATTTGTGCGCATTATTTTGGCCATAATTAAACGTCCAGTTTAGCCCGCTGCCAATTGTCATTTGACCCACGCTTCTGGCCCGATTGACAGCCAGCCAAATGCCGCTTGATGGCTGGTCAATCATTGGTTGATTTTATGGCCAACAGACGTTTAAAACTTTATGTGGCCCAAGAGTGTCAACGTTTGTGGCCCCAGCCTCTATATTCGATTGCGATGTATTCGCTTCGCCTCGCTTTGACTCGACTCGACTCGCTTTTGTCTGTGGCTCATTAAACTGGCGCCTCGCCGCCGCGCCCAGCCCGTACGGCCAAGGCCGCAAAAGCGGGCCAAGTTTTCAATTAGTTAAATAATTAATTTCATCGGCAATCATAAAATAACAATTCTATAGATATCTCAATTGTTGAACACGAAAAGGGGAACCCTCATTTAATCAAATAATTCATGATATTTTGCACTTAAATTTTGCCAATTTAATTCAGTTGATTTGCATTGGCAGCTGATTTAAAATTAATAATAATAATTTTATCATCCAATTGAGGCTCTTACAAGATGAATCTATTCAATTATGTTTATGGTTCAATTAACTGTTTGGGCTCAAGGGTGACGGCCGCAAAATACCCTGTAGAACACAATACTAATACTAATAATAAATGCTTAATAGTTGATTGGTTTAATAAATATAAATGTAAAGAATTACTTTTACGAAAACAACAACATATAAGCGCTTTTTATACCCTGAACCCATTGAAAATGTGTAAAAAGGGTATAATGTATTTGTGCAATATGTAAATGTATGTGACAGGCAGATGGAAGCATCTCCGACCCCATAAAGTATATACATTCTTGATCAGCATCAACAGCCGAGTCGATCTAGCCATGTCTTTCTGCCTGTCTGTCCGTCCATCTGTCCGTCTGTCCATATGTGTGAACGCAAGGATCGTAGAACTTATAAAAGCTGGAGACTAGACTAGAAATTTTAGCTGTAGGTCCTCCTACTGCCTACGCAGCTCGAGTTTGTTTCCGGTAGTCGATAACTTACTCCGTTTCCAAGCAATCGATTTTTAATGTAATTCAAAAACTCCCAAAAAGGTATTTATGTAAAGTTCCTTCTTGAAATTGAGCGCAACTTTTCATCCAGCTAGGATCACAGCATATCATATCGCATATAATAGTTGGGCAGTCAATAATGCCCGCTGCAAGCAATTGTTTGTGTACAGGGTATGGAAAAGCTTTTGGCTGTGCAACAAATGTTGTGCTCGATTCATCAATAATTTTGAATTGCGCTCAGTTAATTAGCAGATTGCAAAAAATGCATATTCTAACAAAAGTAATAATGTAATTAAATTATATAATTATTAAAGGGCAGCGAAAGTAAATGCCAGACAAAGGCACAGGTGGTGGTCGCAGGTGTGTGCTTAACGTTTGTCGAATTTAAAACGTAAAACGATAATTTAAATCTTTTTTTTTTGCTTTTATAGGTATTGTTTGCTCATTAATTTACAAAATTGAATCCTCACTTCAATTATTCAATTAGTTAAAGTTCTCGCTTTCATCCAATTACCTCTTGTATGATATATTCTTATACCCCCCTTGCCCCACCTCCTTGCCGCTGCTTGCCCCACTGCATAGTTAAAGTCCTCTCTTTCATCCAATTACCTTTAATATGATATTTCTTATACGCTCCTTGCCCCTCTTGCCCCATTGCATACTTAAAGTTCTCGCTTGTCATCCAATTACCTCTTGTATGATATATTATTATATCCCCCTTGCCCCACCTCCTTGCCACACCTCCTTGCCCCACCTCCTTGCCCCTCCTTGCCCCTCTGCATATTCTTATGCACATGAGCACCTTGCGATTGGTTTACCATTTGGACTTAAAGGGTTTTGTTATTTGCATTCGAGTTATTTGCAGATTGGAAACTATAAAGAATGCGTCGCCAGCTCAAAGAACTATTAAAGTGGGATAATATATAAGAACCCTCCCCTCCCCACCCCTGCCGTGCTCTGTAGCTGCTCAAGTGAGCGAAATCAATGCGTTTTCTATGTTAATACAAATCAATCGGTCTAATCGAATCAAACGTTTTTGACAACTGAACAGCTCCAATGATTCGCATTTTTCCGGCTTTGTCTTTGCCTCAACTTGTAAAACTAACGCACAAATCAACAAAAACAGCAGCTAAAGGAACAACAACAGCAGCGAAAGGAACAACAACAGCAGGAAAGGAACAACAAGTGCACAATATGCATAAAAGTTTATATGCCATTTAAATTGTATGCGCGGGCGGTCGGATTGGGCAGGGGGCGGTGGGCGTGACTAGTTGGGTTAGCCAACCCACCGAAAAAAAATAAATAAAAAATCCCCGCACCCTGTTTGGCTGTTAACTTCGATTGTTAGCTCAAGCGTCACAAATACCGGAAATCGAATACAATTTGTAATTCTGATGAACAGTTGTGCAAAGCTTTAAGCGCACTCCTGAATCCTGGACGAGCAACAAGGACTCGCTCCTGGATTTCCTGTGCTTTACGCAACAGCCACTACTTGGCACAATATCGCTTTGGACTCTTGCTGGCGTTATGCCCTGTAAATTATGGGAGTAGTCCAGAAGGATTATTTTATTATATTTTCAAAGTATTATTTTATTTGTGATCAGGAAGTCTGTCCATCTATTAGTTTTTGATTTCAGAAGTCTTTATATAGCTTATAATTTCTCGCGAAAACTTTCATTTTTTGATACTTTCTGTAAGAACCACTAAATCGATATTAATCGATATCAGGCATTCTAGTCTAGTCTGTGCATCTATCTTATTTCGATCTCAGACGTTATCATATCCTTCTCGATTCTCAGAAAAGTCTTCATTTTTCATACTTTCTTCAAGTTCCTCAATATCGATACTTATCGATTTTCAGGCATACTAGTCATATCCATCTATCTTTTCGTCTGCCTATCTTTTCGTTTCGAACTCAGATGCACATACATCTTCTCACTTCTCACTTCCAAGATCGATTTTTATCGATTTGCGGCTTTGGTTTCTGACACTTTGATAGTAAACAGTCGCCCGACTCTCAGCGAGTTACAGGATAGCCTTGCGTCGAGCAGGCTCGACTGGAGCACTTAAACTTGTTTGCCGTTAGTTTTGTTGTTGTTTTTTTTTCTTTTATTGTTATTTTTGTTTATTTTTTTGGTTCCCTGCCGCTCACCCACTCTCTTGCTCTCTATGCGCTTTGCTTTCTGGTTTGCTTTTGGATTCATTTCGTTATCGACTCAATGTCGACAACAATGGACCAAAATGTAATGCCAAATTGGGCGACATCGTTTTATGTGCTATTTCGTTGTTGCTGCTGCTGCTGGTTGTTGTTGTTGTTGTGCAGGTTGTTGTTGTTCATGTTGCTGTTGTTGTTGTTGTTGTTGTTGTTGCTGCATTCTTTTTGCAAAAGGTAGACCATGGCGTGTGCGTCCACTCATCATCAGCTGCTCTCCCTTAAATTTCGCACACGTAGCAGCATAAAAATTGACACCGATAATTCGCATGTGTGCGTACGTGTGTCTGTGTGTGTGTGTGTGTGTGTGCAAGTGTGTGTACCCAGAGCCAACGTTACGTATGCGCGATAAACACGCACACGTAACGCACACATACATCATGTCGAGCAAAATTTGTCGGTTGAGCTTGGGAGCTGGGGACTGAGGACTCCGGACTGCGGACTCCGGACTGGGGCTGGTTGAATGTCGCGACGCTGTTTACACAAACAAAGTTATCAATTTTACACACGCCCCACATTCAATTTCCCGGTGGATGGGCTGCCGCCACCCGTCGGGATAACAACATGTTATCACCCGCTACCCCTTCCCCGGTTGAGTACGTACCCCTCACCGAGTGTCGGCATTTCCATCAACTCTGTATGCAATCAATGTCCAAATCGAAGACGCAACGCGTCGAAGCCTCTCAGCAACAATAACAAATGGTGTACCAGAGGTCGCCCGCCAAGGGTTGTTTAACACATTCCCCACATGAGGCATAACAACAACAACAACAACAACAACAACAACAACATACACTGTCCGAGCCAAGTTTTCACAGGTCAGTTAATACACGCCAAGGGGGTTTTCTATGCTGCTTTCAAGTAGTTGGCAGTGTAGAGGCCACATGTTATCATGGCTCGTTTTAGAGAAAATATTTGTAGGCGTGTGCTCTTGAGGGTAATAACATTATTTATAATGCCAAGTAATTGAACAGAATATATAAATGATTATTTTAGGCCACAAATGTGGACAAATTAATTAATTAATCAATATATCAATATGTGATTCTGTTCAAATAGTTGGAAGAAATGTAAGTACATATAATATATGTATTGAAATTTAGTTCATATTCCTTCAATATTTAATGTTTAGCTAAAATATATATATGCTATGATTAAGTGCTCTATATACTATATACATATAAATATACCTTAATTTTTTCATCTCACATCACATTCCAAGCAATATTTATTGTAGAATTAAGCTAAAAAGCGTCCATCGATTTAAAGTTGTTTTTCTTTGCTTTGTCAGTCGTGTCCTTCGTGTAGAAAATCTAACAAAATATCTATTACGCGCCATGCTAATAAATTATTTTGTTGTTTTTTTTCTATATACCTTGATATTTTTTTTTTTTTACCAAGCTAAAATATATTGCTTGCTCACAAGGCAATGGGCCAGAACAAGCTTTTGCCATCTATCTGCCGTTTTACAATAGGTCTTATATCATTCCAAGCTACTTAGTTCTGGCAGGAAGCGGCCCATTGGCTGTCTGAAAATGTGCTTGGCGCATTTGGCCAGAATTAGGTGAACATTTTAAATGTGCCCAAATAATTAGTTTGGTCCGATAATTGGCCAATGGAACAACAACAATCACATAATATTAATTATGTAAAAAGTATTTAATTGCAAAATAAATGTGCAGTAATCGGAAGAGTTTTAGAGCTTTGGCATTTTTGTGGAAATTAAAGCCTTAATTAGCAGAGCTTAAATTATTTTAAACTCTTTTTGAAATTTAATAAATATTCTATTATGTGAATATTTACAGCCAATCTTATTACTATTAAATCAATTTTAGTTTAGAAAAGTATATTTCGTTGAAATATTTAACATTTTATTCGAGAAATACTTCCCCCCTCCGGACCTAAAGCGGAAGCCCCAACAAGTAAAGCAACCCACTTGTGCATAAAAATTCACTTAGAGCATTGAGCGATGTGTTGCGCGGCAAATGGATGGGGTGCTGTTAGTCGAGGGAGGGGGGGATGGGGAGGGGGAGGAGACAGTTGGTGGGGAGAGACTTGTTACGAGAAGGTTGCAGGAGCTTAGAGCTCTGAACTGAGGAATGTTTCGTCTTGTTAGTGTAAAATAATAGATGCCAAGCAGGCTAGTGTATTGGGATATTGGGTGGAAGGGACGAGGGACGAGAGACGGGAACGGAAACGGGAACGGGGGAAGGGAGCAGAAGTAGGTCGTAAGTATTATGCTCAAGAGTCTGTTGGGCGACACTTTTTCGGCTATTTGATGATTTGTTTTTCTCAATTTTTCTTCTCTGTTTTTGTATTAGCAAAAAAAATGCGCGTAGGTAAAATGCGAAAAATTCCATTGAAATTGCATTTGTCTGACAAAAATATTTATAATAACTTTGAAAATTCAATTTCCAAAGAAAATATGTTTAACGAATTTGCATGGACGATGTGCGCGTGTGTGCGACTGAGTGTGTGTGTGTGCGTGTGTGTGTGTGTGTGTTGGTGTCGCTGGCATTGCCGTTGTCTGTGTGCTAGAAAATTAAAATCAACCATATGTTGCCCCATCGATTTTGATAAGGCGCTGGCAGAGAGTTGCCACCCAGCTGCGACAGGCTTCATATCCGTTTCCGCTCTAACATAATGGGTCATGGTGTGTGCGTGTGTGTCTGTGTGTGTGAGACGCGCCCTGACAAAACTTGTAAAACGCGCCCTGTCATGCATGAGTTTTTGCCTTTTTATTAATGTTGTTCCTGTTTATGCTTCAATTGTTGCGCTTGTTCCTTATTGTACCCATTGTTGTTGTTCCCTTTGTTGCTCTTGTTGTTGCTGTTGTTGTTGCGTGACACAAATCAAACGACATTTTGTATGTGTTTTTGGCGCTATGCTCAAAGCCTTGTTAAATATTTCATAAGCACTTTCCCCCACAGCAAAGACGCTTCAAATTCCAATGGATGTAGATGTGCGTGTGCGTGTGTGTGTGTTACACCTACCCAGCAACCGGCAAATGGTATATGTTACAATTAAATTACGCTTACAATAAATGTTGCTGCAACATGTTGCTGCCACATTGGCAGCAGAGCGCCTGCGCCGGAGCAAAGAACATTTGCAGTTACCACTCTTTGCGTAGGTTAGTTTTCACATCGAATTCAGTTGTTTAGCACGCCTGAAGCCTGTCGGAACGCGTTGCACGCACAGAGTACTGTTAACGTGACCCGGTGACTCACTGTGACTGTGGCTGTGATTCGGTCACGAGTTGAACACGAATCGACACGCAGCACGAAACACGTGACGGTGTTCGTGCGGCTCGTTAGATTAACGAGTGTCGCAATTTGGTGTTGTGACGTAAAGTTCGAGAAGAGGCAACGGCAAATACGTGAAACGCGCTACGTAACACGTAACATATAACGCAACGCGCTCGAATGCGATACGCGACGCATGAAATGGCGGCACGCAATTCGCGCTACATTGAATCGAAACGCATCGACAACAAATTCCTCTAGTCAAACGCAAAAAGGTGCGTCTGCCACACACACACACCCACACACACACACAAACAGAAATTCGTCTGCCAATACCCATGAATACCCATGAGTATCTCTATTGAGTTTGAGTACTCGTACAATTAAGTGTATTAGTAAAACGTGACCAGACCGAAATTATAGCCACGGGCACCCGAAAAGTAAACGTCCATCAATTTCTCAACAGCTTAGTGCGTAATGAAGAAATTGCTTAACTTTGGCACAATCACTCCACCGCCCATCCCCCCGACGCCCACTGCGCCCCACGCTTGCCCAACGGCCGTCATGGTGATTGAAAACTCAACCGCATTGCGGACTTGTCATCATTTCAAATGAATGTGCGCCCGTCTCTGACTCAGTCTCCGATAAGACTTAAGACTTAGGACTCAAAATCTAATCCCTTCCGCCGCGGTTACGCCGCGTCCCATCTCCCCCGGCGTGTCCGGTGTCCTTATAAATTGAGCATGGCGGTTAGCGGTTGGCTGTTGGCAGTTGGTGGTCGTCGGCTGGCAAAAACAATATGGCGTTGACTCATTTAAGTCGCTGGCAGAGTGTCTTTGTCTCGAGTTTTGCGATTGCCATCATTTATTTTAATTACTTTTTGCTGTTGTCGTCTTTGGTTGCAGTTATAATTTAATAGCGTCACAAATTGCGCATGAAATGTTGTTGGAATACTTTACGGCGATGCTTGTGATCATGGGATTAACCACAACATTCGATAAGCACACAAGCCGCATCACCAGCCACATGCAACACTTTGGTAAGTACCCAAGACCATCAGCAAATGCAACTAGCACCAAATTTCATCAATAAAACTTGCAAGTTTGTCGTGAGAAATTGAAACTAGTTTCGCAATTGAAGAAGTTTTACCAAATTTGTCATTAGGAATAAACTGTAGAATAATTTGGACTTGAAAATATTATTATTATTATTATTTCAGTAGTTAGACACAGCATAATTTAAGCATACAGCAAGCCTTTCTTCGTTTAACCGCAGCCAACTTAACAGGCACATGCAAACATTCAGGGCTGCCAGACCGATTTGTCTGTCAAGTCTGCAAGCGTTACCTGACATCAATTTACTAAGCAAAGATGAAATGTTGAAAAATGCTCAGAGCTTTGCATGTGATTGAATTTAAGAAACTGGAGCAATTATAATTATATAAATAACTAAACATTTTAGCATATTCATTTTCATATGGATTTACTTTGATTTTTTCTATAACCGCACAGCAGCTGTAGAGAGTAATAAAGTAAAACAAGCTTAAGTTAATTGATGAACGTAAAGAAAACTGAGCTTCGAGAATAAAGTGAGAAGTAAGCTCTGAAAAGAAAGTTAAGATATTGGGAAATCAATTAAAACCTAAAGCTTTGCTTTCAAGATTCGTACAATATAGTAATCAAGCGTCAAGCTAACTAACTCTTAATATAAGAACTGAATAATTTCTGAGCTTTTAGATACTTTGAAGTTGTTGAACTAATTGGTTTCACTTTTCCATTAACGGCCAAAGCAGCCTTGGCTTATCAAATTGATTAATTGCCCAAGACATTTTTCGTTTGACTTAACTATAGATAATTTAGACTTGCGAGCTTTAATCTGATCATTAAAGCAACTGAATAATACATTTCAGCTGAAACCAAATCAGTTCACAAGCTCCGAGCAGCTACTACAACTGAGCTTTTAGTTTCCGTTCGCTGGTTCCGGAAATAAGTTCATTTAATCAATTAACTACTGAGCTTGCAGTTTTAGTTCCGGAACTGAGTTCATTTAATCAACTACTGAGCTTTCAGCTTCGACTCACTAGTTCCGGAACTAAGCTTATTTTATTACTCAACTGCTGCGCTAGAAAACTGATAAGCTTTATCAGCTGCAGTTCATATGAGCCGCTCTTCAGCCGTTCCGTTCACACGATAAATGATTCATTATGTTAAGAGTTCATCTTCAGTTGCGGAACTAGTTCATTTTAATTGATAACAGAGCCTATTAACAGCCTTGTTGAACTTCACTTCAATATTGTACATGAACAAATATGAATGAGTATGAATATGAATATTTGAAGGCCGAACCTCCGCACGGAATAATATCCCAATAAATAGTTATATTTTACATCCAACTACTCATTCGCTAGACCCAAAAAAAAAGAGAGGAGAGGAGAGAGGAGAGGAGAGAGAAGAGAGAAGAGCTGCTCATGCGGGTGTTTATTTGTATAAACATTTTGTATCTTTTTTCTTATTCGTTTTTTTGCGGGAGGTAAAGCAAATGCAATTTCTCATTTCGTATTTATGGCACCTGGCCTCAGTTTTAGTGCTCACATGTGAGCGTGGGGCGAAGGGAGGGGGGCGTGGCTCGGCCGAGCTGCGGTTAAACTCAACAGTTTGAAAAACCGGGCTCCGGTTACTTTTGAACGGAGCCGCGCACTTTGCATGTAAATACAAAACTTTTATTACAAAAAAAAACAAAATTTTTTTAATATTTTTATGTTTTTTTACGTTGCGTGTGTGTGTGTGTGTGTGTGTGTGTGCAGCGTAGAGAAAGCAATTTCGTTTGTTAAATGTTTGGCGGGCAAACGTGAAGCCTGCGGGCGGAAGCGAATAGCAACAGTTTCAATTAAGTGTTTAACGGCATTTTATTGCTCGATATTTGATAGGCCCCCACAAGGGCTAATGGGCGTGCCTATAAATCAATACAAATACATGCGTATGAGCAGCATAATGTATGTTTGGCAGTCACACACACTTGCTTGTGTATTTGGTATTTGTATTTGTTTAGGCACTCGTGGATTATTAGCGCATTAGTTGGCTAATACACGATGTTGATAAAGCGGCCTCCACATAAATCACTCGCCTCAAGTGCGGGCCCCAATGATGGATCATAATACGAATGGTTCTTAGCTATGGCCAGATACATATGCATATATAGTGTTCAGTAGATATGCCAATAAGAAGGCAAACTTTGGCATAAATTAAGCACAAATACTCGTTAATCAAATGAATGTTGATTCGTAGGCTGTCTGGCCATTCACTCACACCCGCACTCACACTCACAATCATTTGCACTCGCACTCATTCATATCCATTTGCTGAGCTGTCTCTTGCAACATGTAGCCAAGTGCTTGCCCTTCATTCGATTTGGATGGAAACGTAGACGTTGATGTTGAATATAAATGCACATGAATACATTTAGATTGACATTTAGATACAGTTATTTAATACCCTTTTCAAGAGTGTGTGTGTGTGTGTGCGTGTGTGTGTGCATGATTGAGTGCGACAAGTCTCGCATTGTAGTCTGTAACCACACTTGACAAGCGTTTATTGACACTGGCCTTAGAGCACATTGTAAGCCAAGTTCTATATATGCTACCACTGCCATCCACAGCTTTGGCCACGGAGCTCTCCAATCTGATACCGGAGGAGTACGAGCCGCAGTTCGATAATAGCTCGGAGCGTGAAATAATCGCCGCCTTGGGCACGACAGCTCGCATGCACTGTCGCGTACGTAATCTGGGCGATCGTGCCGTCTCCTGGATCCGGCAGCGAGATCTCCATATACTCACCATCGGCATCATGACCTACACCAATGATCAACGCTTTCTGGCCCGCCACATTGACAACTCCGATGAGTGGGTGCTCAAGGTCGTCTCGGTGCAGCCGCGCGATGCCGGCGTCTATGAGTGCCAGGTCTCCACGGAGCCCAAAATAAGTCTCGCCTACAAATTGATGGTTGTGAGTAAGTATCGTGTTTAAGTATTCAACTTCTAGATAAGTTAATTTGCAATCAAATATTATTTTCAATTCCTTCGCCAAATTCCAATGTAAGGACTTACGTTAGCATTGCTTAACGCTTGTAATTCTCAAAGAGTTATAGCGCCAAAAGGGCAACAAGCTGAGTCTGCTATTAACAGAAACGGAAGATTTCTAAAACAGACCGTCAGCCAAGTTTTTGTTTTTTTTACCTTATTTGGTTTGTTAGTTATAGAAGATAAGTTTGTTCTGACTAATTGGCATTTAACGAACAGCCCAAGGTAAAAACTACGAAGAGCTGAGGCGGGAATTTGGAAAAAGCGGGCTACATGCAACTTTTTTGTTTACCATTCGATCGGCTTCACGCTTAGTTACAATGCACTTTGTGTTCATTTATTTAACGGCGAGATGTTTCTCACTCTTCTAAAAATCCAACCCTTTTCTTCTTGAATATGTGGGTCAAAGTTTTGGTACGTGAAGTTTCGAAGTCAAACTCATTTGCAAAGATCTTAATAAGAATTTATTTGAGACGTGCTTTAAGCTTTTTGGAAAATGCAGCCCTCCTTTTCGGGCTGAAGTTTTATAACTTTTTTTCAAAGCTCAACAAAAAACTTAAATTCGCGACTTGCGAAATTCCACACACAACTTTAAAGTAGGTGGAAAACTTCGATACCAACTATTGGTTATCGCTTATATAATTTTTATGTTTAATATTGATAAAAGATAAAACTTATTTTGCTGTGTTTTGGAGCACTTTTGATGGCAACATTTGTTTTTAATTAAGTAAAAGAGAAAGCACAACAGAATAAATAACAAAAATCCCAAGATTAACTATTGTCGAAGGAACGAGTAAGGAATGAGTGAAATCGTGCTGACAGAGAAAGTGTTAATGAGCTATAAAAGAAACTAATTGTGTACACAAGAAAGAGCAGAAAGCAGAAAAAAAGCCGCGAAAGAAATAATAAAAAACAAGTAAGAGGTTCTAGACGGCAGCTCCCGACTAGGGGATACCCTGAACCTTCCTCTTCTTCCAACACCAAATGCAGATATATATACTATTCCAGAAGCTACAAGTCTAGTTTGCTAACTCTAGCTATTATTATTTACCAAAGTAGCTCAAAAAACAGGATGTCGATATCGATACTTATCGATTACTTGGAAATGGGGAAGTTATCGAATATCGGAAACAAACTCGATCTGTGCGGGCCCTGGAAGGACCTACAGCTAAGTCTCTAGCTCCTGTAGGTTCTGAGATCCTTGCGTTCATACATACAGACAGACGGACGAGCGGACAGAAGAACGGACGAACTGACGATGGACGGACGGACGGACAGAAAGACGGACATGACTAAATCGACTCGGCTTTTGATGCTGATCAAGAATATATATACTTTATGGGGTCGGAGATGCTTCCTTCTGCCTGTTACATACATATACAATACAATATACCCCTTTTACCCATTTTCAATGCGTTCAGGGTATAAAAACGAAATGTGTGAGGCTATGCCAGGAGACAGACAATTAGACGGAGAATGGAGAAGAAAAGCAAATTAAGAGTAGAATAAAGACGAAACTGGGTCAAAATACGGCAAAGGCCACATCCAAATCCAAATTAAAAATGGAAACAGAAATATCAAAAAAAAAAAAGGAAATAAAGTAAGCAGAAATATATATAATTCATTTATAAGTTGGGTAATAGCTTAGTTATTATTAACACAACTTGAATTCTAGCTAAAAGTTTCAGTTTAGTTGGAATTCAGTTACGATTTTTCAAAACTCATCATGCTGAAAACTTATTTGACAACATAAACTAGCATTTAATACTTGAAAAAGAGAAACTTTTACATTCAAATTGGGATGGCAAACAGCTGCAGAGGATTGAAGGGGCAGGGGCAGAGCACAGAGACAGGGGCAGGCGGGGAGGAGGGTTCGTGCATTAGTTTAACGAGCTGTGCTGAGCGTCAGGTGCGAGTGCCAACAAGAAGCAGCAGCAAATGCTAATGAGTTTTGGGTACTCAAAAAAAAAACACCAAAAAAAAGAAGCTATAGGAACGCACGGAATGGAACACGGTGCTGCCAACTGTTTGTAATTGACATAACCTTTGCGATCTATTGACAGCGTCCAAGGCACAAATCCTGGCCAATCGCGAACTGTTCATCCAAAGCGGCAGCGACATCAATTTGACATGCATAGCACCCCAGGCGCCAGGACCCTACACACACATGCTCTGGTACAAGGACACCGAACTGGTGAGCGATTCGACCCGCGGCGGCATACGCGTCATCTCCGAGCAGCAAATCAAGACGAGCAATTTGGTTATATCCCGTGTATTGCACACGGATTCCGGCAATTACACGTGCTCCGCGGATAACTCAAGTGAGTGCCAGCTGACCTCACACACACACACACTCATACACACACTCACACACATTCACACGGCCATGATTCATCTACCACGCCCCTTTTTTCTCGCTGCAGACTCCGACAGCGTCTTTGTGCATATCATTAAGAGCGAACAGCACGCGGCCATGCAGCATGAGCTGGGCATTAGATTGGAGGCTGGAGGCCCGAGCCTGTGGCTGCTGCTTGGCCTGCTCCTCCTGCTGCAGCATATGCCACACCGCCCCCTACGCCAGCTGGCCTTCGTCTAAGCTCTGAGCCGAAACTTATGTTTGATGTCTGCTTTGGCGTTGGCCCTTGGACGGTGGGGTGCGTGGGCACAGGGGTAAGTTGCGTTGCGACAGCTCTTTGGGGAACACTCGCAATTGATTTCATTGCCCACTTTACAGCACTGTTGACCCGAAGGGATGCTGATGCCACGCCCACACGGCCCAATATGCAAGCGCTGTATATAGGAGGTAGAGACGCATTTGTGTATATATTGTAAATCGAATTGGGTTTTTCATTTGGGCAGCTTTAAGTATTTTTATATGTAGTTAAGTGAAACTAACAACAAATAATAATAATCGATAAATCGATACATCGATACATCTTTAAATCGTGCAATCGACTAGCCCTAAGCCAAGTGAAACGAAAACGCAAAATTTAAATCGAATAATCGAAAAATCGAATAATCGAAATATCGATAAATAGTAAAATTATGTAAATATATGTTTAATCTTAATTAACAAGTGACAAGAACCATGTTAAAGTGTCGCGCCCGTCAAATACAAATTGAAGGTGTGCACACACACACACACACACACACACACACACACATACACACGTACACACACGCATATAGGCATTGCTATACTAACTGTCATCTAGATTAATTATGATTAATTGTGCCACTGCGAGTGCAAAATTAAATGTAAAACAAACAAAAACAAAAAAAAGCACATGATTAATGGCAATATGAATATGTGCATGAACCCGAAATGCCCGATTCCCACCCATCTTCCACCCGTTTCCGAGCAATTGAACAACATTTACGACACTGACTTTCCGCCATAGATTGCCCCCCAGGCTATGTCTGAGATTATGCGGCTTAATTGCACTTTGTTGCGAGGGAGGGAGGGTGAGACGGGCGCGGTAATTGAAAAACGATAAAGGTCTCCGCGCACCTGTACGCCCTGCACACCCCACACACACATACTCAATGTGAATGAACGAATCGAATGGTCGATTTGGGCAGAGCCTCCGGCGCAGATTTGACAACACTTTGCAATTGCTCGGTAATTGATAAAAGAGCAACTCGGTAGCAAAATCATTGAATTTCCAATATTATAAATACATATATATACATATATATGTGTGTGTATGTATGTGTATATTCATTTGCATTGCATTAAATTTTCATCATTTTTTCGACAGAATTTAAGGCTTGCAAAAAATTGCTGACATACAAAAAAATAGCTATATAAAACCATGATAGCTGAAATATTTTTTCATAGTTTATTTCTTAATTTGAAATTAACATTTATTTTTAAAGGGTTTCAAATTGAATGAAAGTGAATGAAAGTGAAACTTATCTAATAGAACTTACTTAAATTTTCATTAAAATTACTTTTCTTATATTCTATTATCAATTTATATTTATTTAAATTTTTAATATTTATGTGTTTATTATTTATTTTTAATTCTATTTTCTTTTGTTTTATTTTCTTAATTTTTTTCAGATATTTGAAAAATCTGATTAAGTTTACATAGGACAAAGAACTTCTCTTCTTTCTGCTTAATGGCTTGAGTTTATTCTGAAGATATTATTTTCTTTAACTTTTTCACTTCCGCGTGCCTTGCTTCAAGAAATCAATTTTAAGCCCCAGCTCAGAGGTTCGCCGAAACACGTAAGTAACAGAGAATATTTTATTTCATGATAACTTATTTTATATGAAGAAAGAAGCATGCCAATATTAGTGATTATTTCATGGTATATCATTTGTATAGGTTATCTGCAATAGGTTTACCTGATTTCTTATTCACAAACTTATTTATATATCTCTTTATGTCGAATGCCAAGAATCGGACAAAACTCTTCTCCATAATGTGGCAGTCGATGTACATACACGACGTAGAGGTCACGTTTCGTCAGGTCAAACCAACATCAAGATACAAAAAACAAATAGCATTATAAAACATTAAGTTAAGCAATTATTCAAACATTTTACACGTCTGCAGCATATCCAATATGGAAACGTGTTTTCACAGCTTTCGTTTCAAGTGAAAATAGAAATTTCTTGAGTTCGTTGGGCTGGCATTTTGAGGGCAGACATCAAGAAAGCAGCCGCTTTCAGGGAAAATCTGAAAATTAAATTTTAATCCGAGTTGAAATACTTACAGCAGTTGCAGCTGCTAAGTGGCCGCAAAATGCGTTTGTGGCTTGTGCTGTTATTCGCAATAGCAAAGTCAAGAAGTTGCGCGTTGTTCCCAAAAAAGAAGCCGCTAAGTAGGCAGCACAATGGCAGTGGGCGTGGTCGGTTGACGGGGGAGGGGGAGGGGGGTTGTAAAAGAAGGGGCCGCTGCAGCGCTGCAAAGTAGGCAACACTTGCACAGCATTTAAGCTGATTGTGGCATGCGCTGGCATTCTGCTTGAGCCAATACTAATTGAAATAAAAGCCGTCAAGTGCCGGTGCTAATGGTACAGTAAAGCAAAATGGCAGTACATAACGCTAAGCACAGCCGCCGCATCCATCATAATGGGCAGGCAGGCGAAGGAAGATGGGCCTGGCAGTTGTTGTTGGCCCGGTTAACGTGCTGTGTTTTTGGCCCAAAGGCATTTGAAGTCTTTTGGGAATATTTTACGTATCTGCAGCCAGGCGCGCTGACAAGGCCCAAGTAACACGCATATTTTATATAGATATATGAATCTGTGTGCGTGTGTGCGAGTGTGTGTGTGAGAGTGTGCGAGTGTATAACCCATTGGGCCATAGCCTCAGCTCAATGAAATGCAGCTCCTGCTGCCGCTGCTGCTGCGGCTGCTTCACCTTCACTCATAAATTGTACAGCGTGAAATAAATCAAACTCAGCCTCTCCCTAGAACTGGAGCCTCTGCCTGAGACGCTGTCAGTAACAAATCATGCTCAGGGCTACGGCCCAGAACAGGCAACAGCACAGGCGCCGCCGTCCTAGCCGTATCCGTACACTTGTTTACGGCCTTAATATGTACGCACAAGCCCGAAAAGAAAACAACTTTAACAACAACAACAGCAACAACAGCAACAGCAACAACAAAATTGCGTATACGCTGTGTGTGCCAGCAGCAGACGCAGCGCTCGAACGGAAGTGCGGAAGTTCCGACTGTGCGAACACGACGACGACAGCAAGAAGAAGCGTTAAGAAAACTACGGGACATTGTCGCTGCGTCGGAAAATATTTAATTACTAATGAGTTTTTCGTGCTGCACAAAAATCAACATTTTAAATGCGGCAGCTAGAACCAAACCAAACCAAAGTGTGCACCCAAAACAAAAAAAACCTTGTAACATTTTTAATTTGCTAATTAGCAAGCGTTGGCAGCCATTTTGATTGATAGTCGCACACGCACACACACACACAGACACACTAGCGAATGATTCATTATTCAGTTGGTGCTGTTAGTCAATTGATTATCAGGTATTATGCTTGACAAATTCCTAGAATGTCCTGCATCCAAGGCAACCAATTGGTTTCAATCCGATGAATATTTGCTGCCTCACTGCGCCGAGGCGTGGCGTGTGCGGGGGGCGCGGGCGAGGGTGGGAGGGGATTAGACTGTAATAAATTGTATGTACACGTATGTGTCATGATATATACATGTATTTAGTATAGTATAGCATATATGCCCAGCCACCCACACACGTGAATAAATTATGATTGGTATTCACGCAACTTTGGCAAAAACAATGACAACTCTTAACATTTAAAAAGGCCTTAGTCATCGTTGTCGTTAACCTAGCCCAGATAAGCAACAACAACAACAAAAACAACAACAACAGCGGAAGAAGCAGCAGAAGAAGCAAAAAAAAGACGACACACTGGCAGCTGAAAAAGTTTATCTCTCGATATTATTGGGGCATAACTTTGCGGGTCATAAATCAAATTAGATGCCCGCTGACACTTAGCAACACATAAGAAATGCAAACGATTTTATTAAATATACAATGCAAACCGCAAAGTCTACAAAAAACCAACAACAACAACAACGAGAACAACAACAAGAAGGAGAACAACAACAACAGATTGAATCAGTTGGCAATACTCTATACATTATTTGATTTGCTTTAGCTATGGTACACATGTCACAGCTTTTGTGCTTGATGCGGACACTTAAATGCGCCCAACAAAATAATTGATTAACATAGAAAAACAAGCTAGAACGGCCAGCTATGGCACGCCGAAGATTAAATACCCTACACATGACTGGCAGTTCGTCAAACAGAATTGTGAAGTGCGTAAAGGAAAAACAACTGCAAATTGTTCCTTTCCAAAACGTATTTTTGACTGATTCTTAACTGAGATGATATAGTTAGCCGATCTTGTTGAGTTTTGTTTTATTATTTAGTAACATTCCAAAACTAATGAATGCCCAGCTTGTTTTATCTATCTTGATAAGCAATAAGAGATAATCATCTTCAATGAACGTGCTCTAGTTTGGACAGATTATTTCAATAACAGCTACAAGATATAGTGATTCGATCTGGCCAACAACATAGAGGCGAACCCAGGCCAAGTTTCATGACGAGAGACAAGATTTGCATTGAAAGAGACTGTTGCAAATAGCTATAACGATTCGGTTTCTTATTGCTATCAAGAATACATAATATAATGTCTTTCTTAACTTCAAAGATCTTGGAGAATTCTCTAGCTGAAACTTGCAAATCTTATTTCCATATATTTGGATTTGGATTAATATATTTGAAGTAATTAGCAAGCAATCCAGAAATCATGTGGAAAAGAAACTAGGAATAAGACTGGAAAACTTTTGAATATCAAGGAATGCAGAAATGATTGGGAATTCAATTGAAAAGAACTTAAGAATATCAAATCATATATTTTATGGATGGGAAAAACCCCTTTGCCATAAAAATGCGCTCCTGGCATAAGCCAGAAAAAAGCAGTTCCCAAATGTAGCTGAACTATTTGACTTCTGTAAATGTTGCAAAGCAGCTGAAAAAGCGAATATGCCTTTAACAAATCAATTAAACTGAGCGTAAAAGCGTTTGAAAACATTTATCATGCGATTTGCTTCGACTGAGATGGCTTTAAGTTTGCCACGACTTTTGCACAGAGAGCGACAGAGAGAGAGAGAGAGCGAGAGAGCGAGAGAGAGAGAGAGAGAGGAGGAAAGGGAGAGCTGGAGAGAGATTTAAGTGATTTGCTGACTGGCTTTAAAATCCAAGTCAGTTTTCGGGGTAATAAATGGCCTGGCACTATTTGAATAGCCCCAGCCCGAAAATGTTGATTTTCGGTCTGGTTGGAGTTGGGTTTGGTTTGGCTTGGGCCCTGAGTTTTAATTTAAGTTTTGTTTTAACAGCGCACAAAAGTGCAAAGTGCCTGCATTTTGCAGCAATTTCATTTGGTTTGCATTTTGTATAGCCCCCGCCCCCCATTTTGTTTGTTTTTTCGCAGGGGCCGCGCGTTGGTGGTGGGGGGAGGGGCTTGCTTTTATTTCCCAGCTCGTTACTGTCATTTTCTTGCATGCGACACGCGATGTTCGCGCTGTAGTTTTGTAGGCCGTTTTAGAGTCACCCCCCTCACTCCCTCGCCTTCCGCAAGGAGTCCATATGTGAGCCATGGCCTTTGGGGGGCGGGCGGGCGCCGAACTCCAGCTGCGACCTTTTGCTGCAATGGCTGCCGCATATAGTTTAATCTTCAAACAAAATCGTTTGATCCATATCGCTCGGCCAGGCCAGCCCGCAGAGTTAGGGTTAAATGGGGGTGTGGGGCGGTCAATGTGACAGCTAACTGCACGCCACACAATTGCACCCGCTGGCAAGAGGTTAATTTCCCCCAGGAAGCGCACAACTCAATAGCCTTAATATAACGGAAGAAAAAAAAACAAAAAGAAGAAGAAGCGCGCTAAGTAAACCTGAACATTAACAGGCCGCCATAAAGATGAAAACGGCCAGCAGTGAGGCGCCTCGCGAGGAGGAGGAGGGGCAGGGGCTGCCCCACCTGGCCCAACGAGCCGAACAATATGAAATTACCGCTCTGAAATATGAACCACCCGCTGAGATTTTATAGCAGTCAACTTTGAATTATTAAATATGTATTTTCCAGCCAAACGCCAGAGCCAGAAACAGAAACTGAACAGGCAAAACCAAAGAAAATGCTCAAAATATGCTTCAAGTTTTTCGGTTACTTTCTCTGCCTGCTTGTGTGTGTGCCTGCAGCTAATTCGCAGGGAAATTATTTGAAAAATTGCCCAGATGCCATAAAAGTGTGCTATAAAAGTGCCGACAACAAAAGCTTTCTCGCAAGTTCAAGCTGCAGCCTGTTCACAGCGCAAAAGCTTTCGTATTTTTGCTTGCTGCCAAAAGCTTTGCTTTGCGCATAATGAGCTGCCTTTTGGACAGAGCTTTGCACAAAAACCGTTGTGTCCATAATGAGCCACAACTTCCACCTGGCCCTCTTCTTATTCTGCTTCTTCTACATCTAAGATGGACGAGCGTCCTGTAACTGGGAGGAACAAATGACAGCCCATTAGCCAGTTATTGCGACAGCCTGACGGCCAAAAGCACTAAGCACATTAGCAGCTTCCGCTGCCTACAGCCTGTTCATAAATATGCACCTAAGTAATTTTCATTACACCCAAACTCTAGTCGTCCAGCCTTATGGACATTCATCACACAAACACACACACAAACACATATGTATATAGTTACTATAAATACTTTTATATATGACTGCGCATATTTATAAGCGTGCGCTAAAAATAGCGTAATATACATAAATTCTCATTTCTTGCATTTCCTCGATCGTCGTTTGTTTTGCCTTTTTTATCTTTTCGGTGTCTACATTATTTCTTTGCATGTGTTTGTTTGTATGTGTGTGTGTGTGTGCGCGTGTGTGCTTGTGTGCGTGTGCTTGACAAAGTGCACTGTGCAAAAATCATATGTAGCATTGTCCTGTTTATTTATCAAAGCACAGCTGCCATATCTCAGTCTATTTATTTATTTATATTTCCGTCTTGCAGCAGTCGCTTTGTGTGAAAAGTAATAAACATTTCAAATATTTGTTGTTTAACTCTTTCAGTTTATTTAAAACATCTACAGAATACAACATTCCTTTGGCTGTTTTGCATTTAATTATCACCCCGATTTGCTTTACATTTCCACTTGAGCAATTATCTGTAAACTTACTGATTCCATATTAAAAATATACTGACTGCGTCTTTTGCCCTTGCAATGGGCAATACAGTTATGTCGAGCTGTATGTAACACTTGTGGCTCGAAGCGCTAACATTTATTTATGATCATAAAGTTATTAACATTTAATACGAGTTACAACGCACTTAGTCTGCAAATGTATAAATTAGGCATCTCAGTTTCGTCTGCTAACTTTCAACTAAAAAATTTCAATGCTCTTTATCTGCCTTAGAAAAGAATTACAAAGACATGCAATGAACATGTATGTACAGTGTTGCCTAAGCTTTGCAGTTAATTAAAGCGATTTAGTGCTTTGCAGCTTTTGTTTAGATGTTTACTTAACACACATTTCATATTATTTATTTATATAATTCTATGCATTTGTTAGGGCATTTAATCTTTCGCAAGACGCAGTTAGCTTCTCGCATGTCCCATGTTGTTGTTGTTGTTGCTGTTGCTTGTTTCTTGCAGTGCATGTAAGCTGTAGCTGGCAAGTGGCTGTTGCCATTACGCTAGTCGTCGCTCTTGTTGTTGTTCTCGTTGTTGTTGTTGTTGTTGTAGTTGTAGTTACTCTTAAGCTTGTTCTCGTTGCCGTTGTTGCTGCCGTTATACTCGGTCGCTTTTTTCATTTGCTGCTTCGGGGTGGCCATAATTTTTTTCATTTCTTTCGTTTTTGTACACATTTCTTTTTTTTTGTATTTGTGTTTTTTTTTTTTAAGTTTTGCACAGTTTGCACGCATCGGTCCGTAAATTTATGCATTTGGCTATGCGAGCGTAATAAACAAGACCTTCAACCGACGTCGTCGACGACGTTCCGCTCACACACACTCCGCATCCCTCTCTCACACTCTCTTTCTCTCTCTCTCTTTGCCTTGCTTAAGCGCTGGTCAGCCTTTTGGTGCTGTCGTTGTCGCTGTCGCTGCCGCTGCTGCTGCTGCTGCTTCTTCTGCTGCTGCTGCTACGTTTGGTCACTTCCATTGCCGGTGCTGCCAGACTTTTATTTTTATGCGTAGATATTAAATGTGTTTCCTGGCACTTTATTCTTTAGCTGTTGCTGTTGCTATTGTTTTTTGTTGTTGCAGCTGCTGCTGCTGCTGCTGCTGTCGTTGTTGTTGTTGTTGCTGCTGCTGTTGGCGTATTGTGCCATTTTGCAGCAACATGACGTCGACTGCGCCGCCAGCGTCGGCACATTGGCGCAAATGTGCGGATATCATTTTGCAAAGGGCGCAAAATACGAAAAAGAGACAAGCAAAAAAAAAAACACCGTAGCAAAAACGCAAAAGCTCAAAACGCAACCGAGTTTATGCCTAGAATGGGGCTAAAATGGCTGCGGCTGCGGCAATGGGCTCTCGGCTATATGATTTGAGCAGCAAGTCATGGCCGCAGTTTCTAGAAAAGGAAAAAATAGAAAAAAGAACTACGCGCGCACATAAAACTTTGCCAATTTCAATAACAACATTTCATTTTCATTTTCCGCAGTCCGCAGCTCCGCTGCTCCGCTGCTCAGCCGTTTACCCTCAGCCAAAAACGCACGCTGGGGAGCTGTGCGCCTCGAGTCGAGTCGAGTCGAGTCGACATCGAAGCTGTTGCCCGTTTTTGAGGCTTACGCCTTGGCGCCAGTGTGCGTTCTGTGCGAATGCAATGCCTGCCACTGACTGTCATGCCACACACACCCACACACCCTCGCACTTCTGTGCTTCCCTCGATCCGGCCGCTGCTGACACCACAATGCGCGCCGCTGAAAGGAAATTCATAAAAATGTTAATTTTTCCGCCGGAAATATAATTTATGTAAAGCGCAGCGGGTGACCCAAGGTATGGCCGGGCGGACGGTCGGTCGGGCGGTCGGGCGGTCGGGCTAACGATTGCAGTTGTGAAAAATATATCCGGTGCGAATTATAAAATACAATCCGCACAGTTGAGCTTCAGCTGAATATTGCCTCACAATAAAATGCACATTAATTTCCATATAATTCAAGCATTTTTTCCGCACAAATATGCATGAAATACGACCGCGCCCACAATTATCTAATTAATGCAACACGCCCACAAAGCTGCCAGCGCATGTGTGTAAGTGTGTGTGTGCTTGTGTGTGTGTGTGTGTGTGTGTGTGTCTGTGTTTGTGGCTCATTGTTAGCATTGCGGCAACATTTTCAAGTTGTTGCCATGACCATTAATCTTTGCAAGAAGGTAATTGCTTAGCAATTACCCTTTTGCAGCTTTGCCCGCCTTGCCCTGCACCAGCCCCCTCCCAGCTAGGCCACGCTGTTGCCACACTCCGTTTTGGCTTAAACCCATTCCGTTTGCCATGCCGCAAAACCCATGCCCAGGGCTAACTTGCAAATTCGCCTGCCCTGGCCAATGCATATCCGCGGGGGAGCTGCAGTCGCTTCTCGTATCTCGCTCTCCCGCTCCCTCTCTCTCGCTCTCTCTATCGCTCGCTCTCTCTCGGTTTCTCGCCTCGCTTTATCTGACTCGCTGTGTGCCGCTTTGTCGCTGCCACTGCCGCTGGCGCTGCCTCTGCTGTGGTTACATTTCAGCGGAAGTCCCACGCAATGCCCGCCGGCAACAGCTGCAGGCAACCACTCGGCCCCGCCCCGCAACGCCTCAACCGCTGCCCGGCTTCCACACACTATGTACGACAATGTCGGTACATAACACGACCCGCGACTGCTCCGACTGCAGCCCCCGCTTCAGCTACAGCTGCAGCTACAGCTGCATGTCCTGTGCTCCGAAACGTGGCCCTCGTCATGCTGCGCCTGCATTGTGTTAATGCTTTTTGTTAAGCTACAAGGAGTAGCGCGGAATGCGAAGCGGAGCAGCGGGGCGGCTGGAAACAAGCGAGGAGGAGGAGGCGTTGGCAGGCGACACGACGTGAAGCCAGGCGAATGAGGAGCAATGAGGAGCTATGAGAAGCTATGTGGTGCTCCATTGTGCAGTTTTGCAGCGTGTGTTGCTTTTTGCAAATGTTTGCGATACACACACACACACTCGCACACACACACACGGACAGACTCGCACAAAAATGGCAACGTCAGGAACAACAACTGAAACGCAGGCAACATTTGAAGATACTTTAAAATTCGTAGCATAAAATGCAGCTGCCTAAAACACAGAATGACTGAGAGAGAGAGAGCGAGAGAGAGGGAGATGGAAAGCGAAGAATTTCAAATCCGAATCAGGATTTGCATTTGCATGGCATAATGTCCTTTAAAGTGAACCAGTTCCGCTAACCGGTTCAACTAACGAACCACTCGAAGCAAACAAATTTTACAAGATTCTCCGTGCAAATCGCATAACTTGCTGATTACTTTGTTGCTTGCCTGAAATTCGTTTCAATTATTCACAGTCACTAAAATGAAATCAAATTGAATTTAATTAAAGGCACATCACAAAAAACAAAACAAAAAAAAAACAAACCTGTTCTTTGTTTTAACACACAGAAATTGAGTGAAACTCGGGCAAACAATTTTCAAATGCATGCATAAGTAATATTTATGAAATTGTTTCTTTGCTGAATTTCGGAATTTTAGTGCTCTCACGTAATGCTCATATTACATGGGTGCATGTTTTTGCTGGCATTTATTCAAATTGAATAAATTGAGAGCAACATTTTGGCCGCTGCCCTGGAAAGTATGCTACAAAACTGGTAGCAGAGCGAGAACTTTTACACTTGGAAACTGTTAATGCATGCAGCTGCCAATTTCTATGTATGTGTTTACGTATGAGGGCATTTTTTAATTGTTTATTATTTGCTTCTTGCAGCAAAAAGCATTATACCCAAATTTTGTGAATGCATAAATTTTAGTTAGTAACGCATTTTAAAACACGTTAAGACTATACTATATGCAAATTTTGAACTCTGGCTATGATTTTAGCTACTTGTTTTAAATGCATTTCATAAAAAAACCTTTTAATTTGCAAAACATTTTCATGTTCTATATAGCTTATTCAAAATTTATAAAATGCTTATCATTGTCTTGCTGTTACGCCTATCTGTTAAATGTTGAATGTTAATGCAATGTTAATTTCTAATGCATTACATTTGTGGCATTCTTTGGCATTCATACTCTTGCTCCTCACTTATGCATCTGCACAAAACTTGAAGCAACATGTTTTACACACACACACACACATTACACACACACATATTACATACACACATTACATACACACTTTTTTGTGCGGCACGCAAAAACGTCTGAAGTCTATTCATGCTGCATACCTTAAGGGACGTGAACAACAGAGTACGGCATCAGATAGATATAATATTATAAAAAAGAGTTCTTGAAGAAATCTTAAAACGATTACAAAGCGCCCCATCTTGTCGCGATCGTACTTCAAATACTTGAGTTATGTCCACTTTTCGGAAGAATCCTCAAACTAGAATCTGCGTTTTTTTTTCGGCCGATTTCGGAAGAGAATCCTGCAGATTTTCAAAGCCAACTTCAAGGACATGAAGAAGCTCCAGATACATAGGCTTGCCAAGTGCTGGCTCTCCACGGCTTTCTTCTTTGTATTATAATACGATTGACCTGTCCCGGACTGTCCCGGGTAATGGCCGAGCCTAAGCCAACATTACATTCGCGGCTGGGTCCTGTTGGCCAACCGTTAATCAAACAAAATAAAAGCGTTTTGCACTTAATAACATGGTTATTCAATATTCAATTTGTAATTATATCCTTTCAGAGGTTTATAAAACGGTTCGGCTGGCCCAACTCTAATGGCATTGTATTGTATTTGTTTCAATCGCTTTATTAATAATTTAAAATGGTTGATTGTACATTTTTATTGCCTTAATGCAATAGCATATGCCGGCAGTTGGACAAAGTAATACCCGGCGGATATTATTTCTTGTTCACATTAATGAGATTTTTCATACGCTGCGTTGAGCTAAAATTACAGCATATTAAAACAATTCCTGCTGACCAGCATAATAGCATAATAGCTGGTTAATTCTAGACTTAACCCAGCGTAATGCTGCTCTTTTATGTGCATGAAATAAATATTAATTGACGGCACAATTAAGTTGACTCATTTGCAAGTCGGAGTTACATTCAAAATAGTTCGTTGGGTCCGAGTGGAACCTTTTCTATGGCTCTCATTACTTTTTGTTACGGGCACGCATTGTCAATGAAAGCTGAGAAATTTGAACAAAGGAGAGAGTAAAAAAAGCATCAACTAGGTGTGCTTCAAATGGGAGATCTGAACGGAGAGATACCCTGTACTCAGCTGATAGATAAAGACCCCTTAAGCCCATCTAGGTCTGGGTCTTGCGGTCTCAGAGTTCAATGTGTACTTATTTAGAGAATGGAATGAATTTAGCTAAGCTTTTGCTACAATTTAGCTATATATTTAATTTGTTGCCCTGCAGCTGCCTTTGTCCAGTTAGTTTTATGCCCCATTCGTGCCGCTTTATGGTCCGGGCACAGGGTATCAAAATAAACCAAATTAAAAAATTCCTGGCAATAGAAAGGAGCAGATAAGGGCGGGGTGGGGGTGGGGAGGGGTGGCACTGAATGTGAGATAACGCTTACAAATTACAATTGAAGCCATGAAAATAAAAGTTAAGTGTCATTGGCAAGCACTTAAAGATAAGCTAAAGTTTGCTCTACGTATTTTCGAAATATTTTTGCTGACCTTTTTGATTTGTATTTTTTAATTACCCAAAGAGCAAGGCACAAAATACGAATGTAAAGGAATTTCAGGAATATAAAAAATAACTTTAATTCAATTAACATTGCGACACTTGCTGTTGTCTGTGTGTCTGTGTGTGTGTGTGTGTGCGTGTGTGTGTGCCAGATGTGTGTGTGTGGCATAGAAATCTGTTAGGTAAATACCTCTCTGCGCCAATTTAACTCCTGCTGTCAAAAAGTTTTCTCCTAGTGTGCATATCTTTAGTTATTGCTGTTGTTGTTGTAACTGTTGTGCACACGCACACACACACACACGCACACACGCACACAAGCGAAAACTTGCAATTTTCCAATAAGAAAAGGTAACGCCGAAAAATTGTTCAAGCACAAACAACGCACGTTATAATATTATAAAACGGCAGCAGGAGGGCAACTTACTGAAGCGATAAAGTCAGCTGGGAGGGGGGTTGGTGGGGTTTTTTTCTTGTCGGGGAGGGGGGTTTGGTTTAGTAGACAGCCCCATCAAGAACTAAAACAGCTGCTCTTTGGACAATGACTGGGCCGGAGTCAGGTAGTGGCAGCGGCAGCGGCAGAGAGCGAAAGAGAGGGAGAGCGAAAAAGAGGGAGAGCGGGAGAGCGGGAGAGAGCAGGATTCGGAGCCTTCTGCTGTTGTCGTGGCTAAAGCTGGTTCTGGTCTTGGTCCTGGTCCTGGTCTTGGTCTTTGTTGTTGGTCCTGGCTCGTGGGCTCTGTTTCTCATCCTGCTGCAGCTGCCTTTGGCCTGGCAACAAATCGTTGAAATAAATGAAGCGCACTGGGCGAAATCAGCAAAAGTTTTCCACAATTTTTCTTCACTTTGCAGCAGCGGCAGAGCAGTTGCCGCTGCTTCTCCGCCGCCCAAAAGCCAACTTGAAGCTTCTCCACGAGTTGGTTTTACTTTTGGCTCTGCGACATTTTCGGATTTCGGCTGACGCTTAAGCAGCCCCCACCTCCCCCGCTCCCCACTCTCCCCAACCCATTGTGTTGACTTACAAATTTAGGTTGCCCGACGAAAAAGTTTGTTTTGAATTGTAAGTAATTTTTGATACCTTACATACTTACGTTCCGAATAGGTAGAACTGTTTCTGTTCGAGTCGAAGGAATTTCTCTGGCACGGGGTAGTCAGTCAGTCAGTCAGTCAGTCAATCAATTAAACCTAAATTCCACGCCCACGCCCACGCCCGTTGGCGTCTAGGCAAATCTTATCGCCAGCCGGCGTCTCCTGCTCCCCTCTTGGTCCATGTTCCAGTTCCAGTTCCTCCATTAGGTCTCATAAATTTATACATAACTGTCAAAAGCAATTGCCCTTAGCTTTTGCAGCAGTTTAAACTTCGATGATATATTTGTATATAGAATATGTGTGCATATATATATATATATATTTCCTTTATGTACATGCATAAGTACATATAAATCTTAACAGCTCTGGTAAATGGCAAATGTGCGCGGGTCTATTCAATAATTGTTCTTCTTCAGCTATATACTCAAGACGGATGGTACGAATCATAAAGAATAATCCAAAAATATGTCACAGTTGTTAATCGAGTGCTAAACCGAACAATAAATCGAATATATTATATATCGATAAGTATGTACAGTTCATGTGAATACACACGATTCGATTGGAAGTTACATTTGAGAGTACAACGAGTAGTATTTCGTGTATCGAATAGTTTATCGAATACTATATAACGATTGGTACATATACATGAAATTCAACGAATATAGATGGTTTATCGTACCATTTATCGATAATATATCGACTATTATATTGAATAGTATATCGTAATTTACATATCGAACATTTATATTCATTTGGAAAAGAATTCGAAAGATATGGTATTGCATATCGTAAGGTATATCGATGGTATATTAACTAGTATATCGAATATATCGAAAGGAGCATATCGAACATTTAAATGCATTTAGTAAATAGCATATTCGATAGCATTTGGAATGGTATATGTTATGGTATATCGATAGTTTAACAAAAAGTATATCGAATATCACATCTCCAATTATATATCCAATATGGTTTTTCAAGTTGTTGCTGAATAACTGAATGAGTTAATAAACTTCGAACTATATCGAAGAGTACAAGGAAAACGATAACGAGAAATGTATCGAACAGTATGTTGAACAGTGTAAATGCATTTATCGAATATGCTGAATACTGAAACGCACATCACATAGTCTATTCAACAGTTAGTCAAAATTACCATGTTGTCTAGCTAGTGCATTTATTTTGGCTCTTAGTCAATTATTAACTATTATTCAACTGGCTCCCTTAGAGGTTTTCCACTCAATTTCTAGATTCATCTTAAGCTCCGCTTGCCTACAACTCGCATTATCTGTGCACACAATCTTAATTGCGGCTAGAATCTTCCGGCCTCGCAATATGTTAAACGTTTTAAGCAACCCTCGAGTGTAATGCAAATCGGCATTTTGCGAGCTGACAATAGCAGATATCGTGATATTATTGTTGTGGTTGTCGTTGCCTTTGTTGTTGTTGTTGTTGTTGTTAATGTTATTGTTGTTGTTGCTCTTGCTACTGTTGTTGTAGCTGCTGCTGTGGTCTGGCGTACTCGTTGCTCCATTGTCTGGTCTACAACATGGCAGGCCTTTTGAGTACGTGTGTGTGCGTGTGTTGGTGTGTTGTGTGTGTGCTGCATGGTGTAGGTCGCCTTTGTTGGTATGCGTGTGCGTGTGTGGCACTCAACATGCCAGTCAATTTATACTAATTGTAAGTGTCAGATACATTTGTCAAAATTTAAGTTATGGTTGCGGCTCGGGCTGCTGTTTTGCGGTTTTCCCAGCGGATTGTTGTACGTGCCTCGTGGCCCTGTTTTCGTCTTCTTCCTTTTCTTCTTGTTTTTGTTGTTGTTGTTCGTCATGAAAAATTGTTTATTGTTTAATATGTGCTGTTAAGTAACTTGACAAACAAGATACCAATATATACAACAGTGCTCGCTGGCAACCTTCGCTTTTGATGGCAACTTTTCAGCATGTCCTTAAATGGTTTTGCAGCTGTTTCTCGCAACTCGGCGCAACTTTCTCCATTCGTTCATTCGCAGCCGTATTCCGGCATAGAAATTTACAGCAAAAAACACAAGTTTTTTAAGCAGCTTAGCTGCAAGTTGTGATTAGCACACAGCATTCCACAGCAGCTTGTGGCTGCAGCGCGTTGCGGCTTCCATTAGCAACAAAAAAAAATGAAGAAAAAAAGCAAAAATTAAAAAGCGCAAAAAAAGAGAGAAAAGCAAATTCAACACTCGAACAGCCCACAACAACCAGCGACAAAAAAAAAATTAAATAAAATCTCCGCACAGAAAAAGGAAACCCACTCGCTTCTAATAAAAACCATATGAAAAATGAGTCTGCACTCGTTTGCGTCGCACTGTTAATACCCTTTCCAGAGATATGGGAAGCCACGTTGGAGTTTCTAAAGAGATTGTTTTGCATAATAATAGGTGATATTTCGCCAAGCTTGGTTGGGTCCTCAGGCTTTAACGTGGACAAACGTGAAAGGCATCTCCTTTGAGTAAGGCTGCATCCGCACGTAGGTTGTCGGGTGTCTTCTATGTCTTGGTTGGTGGAGGTCCTTAAAGGATCTTCTCTTGAGCCTACTGACTACACACCTCCCAGCGAGGTCTCTTCCTGCCCGGTTACAATGTCGCGACAAGCGTTCGTTGTATCGCTTGGCAAATGCTTCGACTTGGCTGTCTATAGTCTCAGTTTTAGAGGTCTCTGTGCAAGGTAGAATTTCTGACGTACCAGGTCAGCTTTTGAAGTGTCTGAATCCGTCTTCGATTTGTACGAGATGCGCTTACCCAAACCTGTATACCCTTTGCCAATTGCAGCGAAGTGTCAATGGGCTGTTGGGGCTTATTAGCCAGTTTGCCTTGGCCATCTTAAGGCGGCATTGTCTGAGAAGGCCGTCGATGTGCGCCCGAAAGGTAAGCCTACCAGTATAATAACTGTAAGATTTCTAGGATTCTTCACCTATCAGCTAAAACTAAGTCCCGTCAAACGCTTTAGATCAGCCAATATGCCTGGTTATGCTTTTGGTATTCGCATGTGGTAAAAAGTTTTTTTTTTTAATTTAAGGCTTTCTTTTTTGTGAGTGTGTGTGTGTGGGTGTGTGTATGTTTTTTTCGGCGGGTGGCTGGTTAGCCGTCGGGTTTTCGCCAGCCGCCGCCACCCAACGTCAGGCAAATTTAAATGTTTTTAGTTAAAGCGGATTAAAAGTTCGCTGCACGCCGCACATACATAACCCATGAAGTCGCCAGTTACCCGGCCGAGGCCTCCCTCGGTCCAGCGGCAGCGGCAGGAGCGAATCGACCGCACCACCCGACCGCCCGCACCACCCGCTCTAGCCATGTGGCCTAGTTTGGCCCTGGCCTGCTGCTCAGCTAACCCCGTGCATAATTAACGTGGCCCTACGCTTTGGCCTGCAAGTTACGCATAGACCGCTTTTGGCCCGCAGAAATTGATGGCCAATGCGAACGGACTGACGTAGAGGCGGAAAGGGGAATGCAGGGTCGGAGGGACGAAGACGAACGCACGTCTTTTATTGGCAAGACATAAATTATGGAAGCGCAACCCAAAAACTTGTAAGCCGCTGGCCAAAATTTTGATTGTCTTTTAAGAACTATGCAAGGCGCTTATAAAAGCAATGGAGCGGAGCGGGAAGAGAGGGGGGTAGCTGCCATAAATTGCCGGGGCTTACAATTGAAAATTAAATATTGTGCGCCATGGATTATAGCACATTGACAGTCCGGACAGGCGCTGATTAAAGCGCGAATCACATGCATTTACAATTGATTTAAAAATCCCACACAAAAGCCGTTGTTCGCGCTGCTGGCGCTGACGTCGCTGCCGGCGCTGGCAGCGAATGCACACTGTCAGGATGTCATTTGAAGGCAGGCACCCAACCAACCAACCAAAAACCGGTTTCGGCCTCTGCGCCCCCCCCCAACAAGCCCTGCGCAACTAAAAGCCTCTTCCGCCGCACTGCAGCGATAACCGACACGCTGCCAAAGTGTGAACGGTTGTTGTTGTAGTTGTTGTAACTGTTGTTGTTGTTGTAGCTGTTGTTGTTGCTGTTATTGTTGTCATTGTTCGTCTTGCTGTTGCTGTTGTTGTTTTTGCTTTTATGCCACACCAACACACACACACACACACAGGCAGACGCAAAAATTGCAATTTTGTGAGCTGCGCACTTGCTGGGTTATGTCACAGGTGCACGGTGTGCCGGGGGCGTGCGCTCAGTCAAGGGTGAAGGGTAAGTGTTTGCTGCTAACGGTAACAGTTTTCAATAAATACTTTTGTCTATATGTGCGCCTCTAACTGTGTGCGTGTGCGCGTGTGTGAGTGTGTGGCCAAAAACTTGTGCCCTGCTGCTCGCTTGACGGTTCCTCAGGCTTTACCCTTGTTTTGCGGCCAACACATTGCGCTTTGCCACGTTATTTGTACAGCACTTGGAGAATAGTTTTTTGTTTTTTTTTTTTGTTATTATTCATAACAACAAATTTCATAATAATATAATATACTGTATTAGCCAATCGATACGTTTAACTACATTTTGGACACGCATTTAACACAGAAGCCTTCAGCATATTTCGACGTTTACCTGTATTTTCGTCTTCCACTCTTCCACTTCGTTTTTATCGCCATAAAAACTTCGTAATTGGATAATAATGAGAGCCTGGGCGGTAAGCCAAAAATCGATGAATTTATTAAAGTCCATTTTTATGGACATGTGTGCCCTGCCCTGCGGAGACATGCATATGTTTCACAGAAACGTCTGCATATATACATATATATATATATATTATAAATAAAATAATATTTATGCAACACTATTGGAGGTAAAAGTTGTTGCTTATACGCTTCTTATTCGGAACTTGTCGAGCTTAAACACTTTCTGATTAAAATTAATCATATTTTACAGAACAGAATTTTAAGACTTGAACCACAAATTCCCTCTTAAGAAGTTGAAGAATTCGCCTCTAACGTAAGCAAGCCCCAGCATGTTTGTACTAATAAATACAAACACAATTTAATGTCGAGAATGACATTTGAGCAACTCGTATGGAATGAGATGATGTATGGCTCGTGTCACATTCAGGCCTAAGAAAATTTAAAGACAACATGATTGATTATAATTATATCTAGCGAATAGGTAAATGTATGCTCTAACATTTTGCTTAGGGCTTATATACATTCAATTGTTGCTTTTTATTCATTCATTTATTGATATCTCACATTACAATATCAATTGTTAACTATCTTTCATTTCATCCACAAAAGCTTTTATCAATCTTCGATAGCTTTTCGATTGTTACTGCATTTATAAATCTATCTATGCGTTCACCTGTATTTCATATAGATATTTATGGCAATTTCTGTTTTCTCTTGGCACCTACAATTTTTTTGTACCTTCTCTTCTTCCTCTTCTTTTTACAGCATGTCCAACTTATCGATCTACGATAGATTTTCGATTATTTCAGGGCATTCCGCGTTTCGTTTGGCTGCTAAACTATTTTCTTCTCTGGCTGCATTCTGTTTTTTTGTTTTCCACTTTTTTTTGTTCCCTGTGTCGACTGCTCATTTCCATGACGCGCAGTTGGCATTGTGCAAGGCGTGCCCATAGGGGGCTGGGGGCGTGGCATGTGCTGGAAAACTTTACGCTTTGTAATTGTGTAATTATGGGAAATTAAAACTGTTGGCAAAACTTTCTGCACACGTGGCTCCGTGGGCGCAACGATTGTGCGGTGAGCGGGGGCAAATGAACGGATCATCGAGGTGCTGCTGAGCAGAGAGGTCGGATGGGGTGAAGTGGGGTTGGGTGGGGGATTCAGCATTTACTGATGAACGGAAAGTTGGTTACCTGCGCTTCGCATGTGCGGAAATCTGCATAGATAATTTTTCGGGTAGAAATCGATAAATGTTTGTAAATGCAGCACTCGCTGGCTAGTTAAATGTACGTGCATGTGCATGTGTGTGTGTGTGTGTGTGTGTGTGTGTGTGTATGGGAGTGTGAGTATGTTGGGAATTCCTGGGTACAGGGTTGCCAGATCTATAGCAATGGCGCATTCAGAGTTCGTTTTTATGCAACTGCTTTCAATGAGTGAGCGATTTATGTTAAGTACACATGCTCTCATTGGATTCCATTGCACATACAGCACACACACACACACACACACACACACACACACACAAGCACATACTCGTACACACTCTGAGACTCGCACACACCCATACACATAAAAGACATCTGCAGAAAATGAGTGTCGCAAACACGCAAACAGATACAAGGACAACAAGACGAAGAACGTGTGTGCCCCATAACAATAAAAATTTATTTTCAACTTTTTATCTTGCGCTCACCCCACCCCCTCCTCGCCCATCACCGCCCAGCTGGCCCCCGCGCAACCCGCCCAACCCATCCTGGGCCGGAAGCAGCCCTCGTCCAGCACTTGGTCCGTCCTTCTGTGCATACGTATACATATTATTATAACGCATACGCCTAGGTGTACCCGAGCACAGCCAAATGGCAGAACTGTCCGCCTCTCCTCTCTGCCACCCCACTCCTGCCCATTATGCGTTGTGCTTAAATGTTTTCTGCTTGCAGGCGAACAAGTGCGTGTGTGTGTGTGAGTGTGTGTGTGTTTGTGTATATGTGTATAAATATATCCAGACGCCTGCAGCCGAGCAGCGCAGGCCCATCAAATTGTATTTGTAGCCAATACAAATGAGCATACGCCAGCCCATTTGCCAAGTCATTTGGGCCAGTCAGTCAGACATTAAGCCAGCCAGCCACACCCCAACGCCCACAATTGCCCCACTGCAATCTATGTAAGCCACTCGGGTCTCAGCCTCCAAACACGGATCGTGGGCGAAATAGAGCGATTCCGTATGCCAGTTAACCCACTAACCAGGCAAATATTTTCTGAATTTAGCAAAAGACACAGGCAGGGTAACAGCCACAGCAACAGCAACAGCAACAGCAACAGCAGCAGCATGTCAATAAATATATTGACAACCCTGTGCCACGAACGAAAATTAGGTTAGGTCACGCCTACATCCAAGTAGATTCTTTGGCAAAAGAAAAAAAAATCAAGTTAGAGAAATTTCTAGCTGAAAGTGTCCGACTAGGGGGATACCCTGAACGAGCTACGCCTACGCTAGCACACATAATTATTAATTTGAAAACAAATAACAAGTAAAGTTTCCTCGGCCGGTGTCGAACTCGCATCGCAACTCGCAGCTGCCTCGAATCGACCGAACTAACTATTTGCCAAAGCCTCACACCTCACGGCCACAGCAAGTTTTAAGTCCGAGTGCAAATAACTGAAATAGCAACAGATACACACAGCACACAATGCAATCACAACTGCAATTCTATTTATAGAACTCACGAAAGTAACGCATATGAATATGTGTGTGCACATGTATGCAGAATGTGTGTGTGCACATGTATGCAGAAATTCTTGCGCCTTGCGCTGGCTGCCACGTAGCTTGCCAATATAAGCACACGTTTTCTTTGATAACTTCTACGTTTCTCAACTGATCTTGCTGAAATTTTCTAAACTTGCTCTTATTGTGGCTAAGTTCTAGAATGTAGTAGCAATAAATTGAAAAAGACTTGATCTGTACATACATTTCTAGAAGCTTAATGCCAAATTTGGTGACTCTAGCTCTTCAAATCAAAGAGATTTGCTCTTTCGATATCCGAAGCTAGTGATCGACTATCGAGAACCTACCTTCGTTCATTTCAAGTGCTTAGCTCTTGTAGGTAAGATCGACTCGACCAAGATTATATATACTTAATGTGCTCGTAGATATGCTTCCTTTTGCCTGTTACATACGCATGCACAAAATCGCTTTACCCATTTTCAATGGCTTTAGGGTATCAAAAGGGAAAACTCATTTTAATATAGTAGGCAAAATGTGGAAAGAAATATGCAAATGAGTTAAGGCAAACTTTCTTGAGCACAAGACACAGTTGAAGCCAAACTGAAATGAAAAAGTAAATTGGAAATATTATTTGGTTTAAACCAGTTCTCATGCAGCTTACCTCACTTGATTAAGGATAATTGTGAAAAGGCACAACCAATTCGAATTTTAAGCATTCGAAATAAGTTAGTTGCGATTGAACTATCACATAGCTGTCGTTGGATGTAGTTAGTATAAGAGTCTCCAGTCTCTACCTGTCCCGACTCCAGCTACCTTGCATTTCCTGCAGCCGTTCATCCTCGTAGCTAGCAGCTACAATGCGTGCGCTCCAAATGTAAACAATCCGGGAATTCTGCAGCTAGTTGTGTGTTTTCTTTTGCCTCTTGCCAGAATCAATTCCGGATATCTGGTGTTGGTTGCCGTCAGGCGAAGGTAGAGAAATTTCAAGAATTTCTGCGACTAAACAGCACTGCCCCCCACTCCGCCCTTTGTCGAGTCGTCTCCTATTTCGCTGCCGTCGTAAATATGCAGCATTTTTCCAGGGCTTGCGCTAATTAGGAGCTGTCGTCCTGCCTCGCCAGGTACTTGATGGAATCATTGAAGGATGCCAGCAAGGATTTAAAAGCAGCTTTTCACGAATATGTTGATGCGTTAATTACAGGCAGCTAAAGTTACTATCTGAAAAGAAGATAAAGCTTTAGTGAATAATCCAGAGTGCTTTAAATGGGCAGTGCTCGACTAGCAGATACCCTGGATATAGCGCCAAAAGCATGTGAAGGTTATTCTATTCATATATATACGCAACTACAGGCATTTACACACACACACACAACGTGTGAACACATACTTTGGCAAATGCTTCGGTATTTGGAGTACGATTATGCTAGGCCCAAATATGGCACCCAATTCCCCCCTGCTTTAACAAAGTTCGTCTTTTTCCGGTTCTGGGTGAAATTTCAAAGAGATATGTTTTGGGTTGGACTAACGAACAACGCTTTATCGACTCAACTATTTCTATAGACTTTATAGGGTCTCTATAAAGTCGGATATGCCTTGTTCTGCCTTTCACATGCACTTGCACTGCTCTCAAAGGCATTTGCTAAAAGTAAGTATCAACAAAATGCGCAGCTTAAGATGAAACTGTTGTTTTATTGAATGACAAGCAATGTTTTCAATGGGGTCAGCTGTCATGCATGAAATCTAATTAGTAGTTGGTAAGAACTTTATTAATGCGAACAATTGCACAAAATTGAACTCGAAAATTGAAATTTTGCCTGAAGCCAGTGTTAAGCGGCCCAACAAAACCTCAGCTGTCGGTCAGCCACGAGGGATGTATTATATTTCGCTTTTATCTATGAAATGAAATGAAATGAATTAAATTGAAATCAAACAAAATGCAAATATGATGAATGCATAATATAGATTATTATTTTGCTGGAACGTGTTAATTACAAAAGCACAGAAAATTGTTAATGCCAAATGCAACAAGCACAATTGCCATGTCACGTAGAATCAATTAAAAATGCACAAACGGATTAAATATATATGCCCAGCCCCAGAGCGGATCACATTTGATAGGTATACATATATATATATATAATATATATATATATACATATTTATCTGTGTGTAATGCATGCATAAGTAGTTTGGCATATCAATTTGATTGGTTTAAGCTGCTTGATAATTCAATCGCTCAGCGATTTCCGAGCACCTGTCAAAGCTGCCGGCAACAGAGCTCACCTTCAACCTGGTTGCAGTCGAAGCTGCTCCAATTTGTGCACAGCCCCGCACGCCCCCTTTGGCATTCATCATTGCAGCAATTTGTTGCAATGTTGCATGTCAGCTTAGCTCTCTGCGCTGTTCTAGTTTTCTTTCAGCGGCAACATCGCACTAAAAGCGCCAGACAATTGTCGCACTTTTTCGCTAATTGGCAGCTTTGCCAAGTGCAGAGTTCTGGCCAAAAATCTGACAATTTAAAGCGGCCAACATCAGATTTGGGCTGGGCGTGGCAAAGGATGGCGCGTACAATCGGGCTCATAAATTTTAATACGGCTTCAAACATTCAGCCGTTGGCTGTGTGAGCTCGGTGACAGTCACCTGGACATGAGCGCGGCTTTATGTGCTGGCCACTTCACACACACACATACCCATCCTCCCACACTCACACACTAACACACACACACACATGAGCAGCTTTCATAGACGCATTTACGCACACCGCAATAATCCCCGGCATAAGCATTGGCAAATCCGTTTGCGTTTTGTACAAACATGGTTAAAACGTATTGGCAACAAAATGCCAAAGCTGCCTAGGCCAAAACCTGTGCCAGTCCCGACGATTCCTATAGGGTGGCCGAGGGGGGTTGGGGTTTGGGTCTTGGGCTAACAGCTGCACAATGAGCCGAGTCGACAGAAAAGGCAGACGATTATTTTGGCACGTGGGCGCGTTTGTTAGCATTAAGTCATAAAAACGTGTCCCATGGACACAATCACACGCACAGCTACTCACACACACACACACACACACAGTCATACACTCACTCACACACAGACATACCCTCACACACCCTCTCACATGCTTACAAATGAGCTATTGGGCCAAGTCATTGCCCATTTTTCTATGCAGTCTACAAAATGGCCAAGAGCAAAGCACGGACCAAAACATGCCAAAAGGGGCTGCCAAACCGCAACACCTGGCCACGCCCCCTGCTAACAGCTCCTCCAGCTGCTGCTGCTGCTGGCACTTTGGCTTCTTATCGCTGCGCACAATTCGACAAGTTGCAAAGTCTCTGGCTTCAGTTCCCAACGCCCCATTCTCTCCCCCAGCACAATGGCAAACACTTGTTAGGGAACTCAGCCCCCCCCCCCCCTCCCTTAGCTTCTGCTGCTGCTGCTGCTGCGGCTTTCAAAGGATCCAAAACTACGCAGCTTAAAAAGGTTTCGGTCTGGGCTTTGGCGTGGTGTTCTAAGAACTTGAGCAGCGTTCAAGGCTTTGTTATGCCCTGTTTTTGGAAAACGGATTAAAAGGAGTCCATTAAAGACCGAGGGGGCAAAACAGTTTGCTTATACAAATTTTAAGATAAACCTCACGTTTCCATAGGTGTGACTATTGCCATCTATTAAGTCCTGTCAGGCTTTTTTTCTTGATCTCTGCAAGTCTTAGGCCCTGAGTCATCCAATTGAATATATGGCTACTATCTTAGAAGTTAAAGTTCTCATTCTTGGTACAAATTCATTTTAAATTGTAATATTCATTTTCTGAAAATTTTACAAAGATCGCACGAGAAACAGCCGAGTTACTTGGGAACCGTTAGTCAAGCTGCAAGCTAGAGGCCATTTCTTTGTTTTTGGTCAAGTGCTTTTCGATTACAGGGTATTTCGAATTCGAGTTGTTAGTTAGCTGTTGGTGCTTGCTTGCATTTTGTTTTGTTTTGGGCTACCCAGCTCTTATCTTATTATTTCGGTTATTGTTCTTCATTCAGCAACAGTTTGGAATGCAATAAACTTGTAATTGGCATTATTTATGTACTTGTAAGATTTAAGTTAACTCAACCGAAAACTGCAATTAAATTATCACTAAACTAAAAAAGCACAAAGAACTGAACTTGTTAGCAATTATGTTGAGGTGCTCCTTTGAATCGAATTGGTTTGTGAAAGGATTTGACTTAACCTTAAACATCAAAGAAATAGTTTTCAATGCAAGCTAATAAGAACATCGTATATAGGGAAGGCGAAAAGCATGCCAATAACATTAGCTTCAGTTATTTATCGATAAGTAAAATGTCTAACTAATAAAACACTTCTAAGGAAAAACTATCATGATTTATCTTTAAATGCTCAACGATTACAAAATGGAACACACAACAAAACTTAAATATCTTATATTACCTAAGCTTATCTTCAAATACTGCAAATACTGATAAATTAATCGAATTCCTGATTAAATTGATAATAACTTATCTTCAAATACTTATCGATAACAGAACAAAAGTAACCGATAAAATACAAATGCGTTTTACTGTATCCCTAAAATTAATGATAAAATATCAATAGGTAAAGTCTTAAGGTTAACTGTTTGTATTCCTCTACATGCACCTATCGATAAGGTCTTTTTTCTCTCTTAAGTCGAAAAGTACAATAACATACTCTTTTAACTTCCTTATGGAATAGAATCTAAATACGAATAGGCACATCAACTGACTAGTCGTGCATTGTATCGAAATTCGAACCATTTATCGATGAAAAAAAAGACTTGCCTAGAAAATCGCAGCTGTTCCTTAAGTACTCGGCGATAACATAATAAAATCCGCATGTAAATCAAAACATGTATCTTATACTCGACTTGTAAAACTCAGTCCTAACTCAGTTGCGAGTATTTATCGATAATCGAATTGCAGAGAGAAAATCAGTGCGAAGCAAAGTACTTTTGTTTCATGTGTTTGCCAGACGAGCCGAGCGATTAATTTGATTGTCCCAAGCTGCTTACACACGCACACACACTCATCTATATATGTGTGTGTGTGTGTGTGTGTGTGTGTGTTAAGAGCATGCTTCGTATCTTAAGTAATCTGATATCTGGCTTATTCAACTTCGTGTCTTGTGCCTTGTCTTTAAGACTTGTTAACTGTCGCAATGGCTTTTGGCACATCCGCTGCTCGCTTTCCATGCAATTGGCTTAAGCAATTTTCATTTGGTTGTGGTCTCGGCTACAACCCATCCCCACCCCCCGCAAACTGCCAGCTAGTTCCCTTTGGCTGTCTCTCCATTGGCGTCAGCTCGTTTCAGAGCATTTCTCGCACATCCGATTAGCAATTTCCATGCACTTGCACAATTTCCATTTTTCAATTCTCTCGCCCCTGTTTGTTGCTGTCTCTGTTTTGGTTGCTGTCTTAGCTAAGGCTCATCCATATCCTACCTTTTTATGGTCATGCTTCTAAGCTGCAACTCTTTGCCAAACGCCAATGCCCCTGCCCTTGGCCAATCCAATTCGCACCCTCCACTCCCGCCCGTTTCCCCGCCGCCCTCGTAAGTAGCTCAGAAACATTATGCGCACATCCCACAAGCACTTTCCATGCGTTTAAACAATTTTCATTTTATTTCATTTTTGTAAATGCACATACCCTGTGCCAATCGCGGGGCATACTCGACTTACAGGTTGTTTTGGTCTTAGAACAAAGGTTATTCTATTTCATTTCATTATAAGATCAGCTTAAATTTCAGACTATATTTCCCCTCATTTGTAACTGTTCTGGAAGGAAGCTTGCGCTCGAAATGCTTCTTATAGAATATGTATCAAATATGTATGATATTTATTCACCTTGATCCACCTCCTAATTAGGATCTGCATTTTATATTATATTTCATTATTGTATAAAACACTATTGAAATTATAATAAATACTTCATATACGAATTTATAAACATAAGATAATCTTTTTATATCATAGCTGCATTGTGTCAATATAGATTTATATTTGTTCTCATAATCATATAATCTTTATGTGTCTATCTCTTCTTAATCAGGATATGTCTTGCTTCTTTTCTGGTATCCAAATACATATCTATAGTAAAAGTCTAGTAATAGGCCATAATTGGAATCTTTCAATTCCACTCCAACACGATTCCAGAACCCAAACTTAACCATAAAAACTTACCTTGAATTCATCTACCAACTAAGTAAGCAGCTAACGTTTACAGGGTATTTGGTATATACATACATATATATATATATATATGTGTAAGTACGATGTTTGCTTATTTCTGCTGCGTAGCCAATATTGTGCTTAGCTGCTGAGCTACCCGCTGGGCTGGCCTGTTGCCTGCTGTACAAAGGCAACCAAATATGTGAACATTTGTGGAATCCAATGCAGGGCAGCATTTGTGCCGATCCCCGCACCGCACTTGAAATGTGTCGAAGCGTTCTGCTGCATTCTTGACTGGCTTTTGAAAAATGATGATAAGAATTTCATAAATATGCCCGTTGCGTTACATTCGCTTCTTTCATTCTAAGCCATTAACCTGACCCAGGTCCCATGCGCGCTCTCTCTCTCTCTCTCTCTCTCTCTCGTTCTCAATGTCTAACCGTATATAGTATGTGCGTATATATTATATCGTAAAATATTTAATAGCTCTTAGTGCTTGGCAGCGCTGTGCGCCAGCTCCATTGGATTACCTTAGCCATTGCGTAGTCCTGGCAACGGACTGGCCATCATTTGTCTCCGTCTCAGTGGCTGGCAGCAATATTTTATTAAATTTTATAAAAAACCATAAAGCAAAGAAATATCGATATATGAATATTCTGACCTATCCCTCAATAAATTCTCAAAAGGAGCGCATTGAATAAGACGTGATTTTCAGCTTTTCACACACACACACACACACGCACACGTACACACACACACATAAGCCACACCTAAACAAGGCGAATAGGTTGGGCTTTCGGTTGGGTCCTAAGGTCGCCAACGAGGGGTCACCCTGCTGCTGTTTACTACTGCAGGCACGTATTTTGGATTTCTGCTACATTTGAACTTAATATTTTTGTCTCTCTGTGAGCTTGCGAAAAAATTGGCTCTCTTTGAGTCAGCAAAAGTTGCCTGGGTTTGGGGTTAGGGAAAACGGAGAAGGGATGCGGCGCGCATCCAGCAGGTCTTTTGGGCCAGGGGAATTTCTGCTTTGGCGTGTTAATGCCTTTTGGCTATCAATTGGCCATTATACGCTGGATTCTTGAACCCCGGCGCTCACAATTCCGGCGCCTCATCCGCTACATAACCATTACCAGTCTGTAATTCCGTTGTGATTTGGGATTAGGTCTGGGCCTTGGCGCATGAACACGCTATAAAAATATCTTGGCCGGGGCAATTGAATAAATTGTGACCTTTACATTGATTCCATTCGGTGTTGCCCTTCGCACTCTGTCTCTCTCTCTCTCTCTCTCTTCCTCTCGAGTAAATAAGACTTGAAAAGCCATTTATTTCTTTTTGACTTTTGTACCCTTTTATACTTTTTTTTATTTTTACTTTTGTTGTGCCTTGTTTTTGTTCTGTATTTTGCTCGGACATCCCCCGCGGTACCGGCACGTAAGCTGCCAGAGAGTTTTATAAGTCCATTTGTGTGTTTGCTATTTTTAAATCGAAATATAAATAAATGGTCACAGCTCTGGCCACGACTGTTTGTTGTTATTGTTATGGTAGCTGTTGACCCGCACACACACACACACACACACTTGCACACACAAGCTGACCACAAGTTGGTCTATTAATGCGCGCAAATAAGCCGCTTAATTAGTCTTCCATTTTGGGTGCACTTCAGCCGCAAAAACTGTCGGCTTTGTAGGGCCAAAAACGTGGCCAACATGTCGTATACATAATGAAGAAGATCGAACTTAAACATGCCACATATTGCGTGTTAATTAAATATTGCCATAATAGGATAAACGATGGGCAGCATTTCTTGCTCGTTAGCATTGATCATTAGGCACACGGCCGGAAACAGGCGCGGTTAACTACAGAAAAAAGCCTCATTTTAAATCAATTTGCCAGTGCTGCCCAATCAGTTAAAGCTATATGCGAGCTGCACTGTTGCCAATTTACTGCGAACTACGTGAAAAGCATAACATAAGAAATAAGTAAAAATGTTGCCAACTTACCTCTATTTATATAGTTTACAAAAATCAAAGCAGCTTTTCCCCCGAACTGAACTGAGCATCATGGCGAATGGCGCTGAGCTGCTTTGCGACGCTAAGCTGCTTGCCATATTGAGTGCAAAAACGTCATAAGACGAAATTCCACTTGAAGCATATGTCCCCGTTTAAGCTCAGCTTAAATGCGTTTGAGTATAAAATACCTGCACTACTACCTGCATTGCGTACAATATGAGCGAACTTTTGAGAAATGCTCGCTGTGATTGCGCTCATCAACTTAGGCGAAATGCATTTTGATTGGCTGCCGCAGCGCTGAGAGCGTGAACTGCTTGGCAGCTGCCGCTGCACTCTCTCGGAACTTGTATTGATCGTCAGCGGGTTGCCAGTGCTGCCAATCAAAAACTACCCAAAAATTACCCAAATTATTCCCTCAATTTAAAGGCCAGTACGTTTTTAATATTTTAACCATAACCATATTTTTATTATGGAGAAACATTTTAATTTGTTTTTATTTTTTTTAAACAGAAAACATTATTTATTATTTATATTTTTCTTCAATTTTTTTTTTTTGTTTTTATTTTTGCTTTTGTGATTTGAAAGTTGTCAACTTGGGGGCGTCTATACTTATCGCTTAAAAGTCTTATCAAGACCGCTTAAAATCGAGCGCTAAATTTACAGTTATTTATAATATAATATCAATTATTAATTATTTTACACGTAGATGGACTACATAGAACTTTATGGCAGACAATCAGATAAAAACTTAGAAATATACACAGAACTCTTTTCAAGTTTTTTTTTCACCAAATTTGTAGTTTTATGTTTGAAATACAGAAACGAGGAAAACCAGTTAATGTTGTTCTTGTTCTAGTTGTAGTTGTTGTTGTTGTTGTTGTGTGTTTATTACCACGCATTTGTTATGTTTTGCTTAAATAATGAATGATGCAAGCCGATACACAACAAATATTTATACTATATACACAGGAGCAGGCTGCACAATTCATTTCGTTTGTTATTTTATTATTAATTTTGTTTTAATGCCTAGATCCATTTGGGAAATCAAAATTAAATAGCGTGTAATTTGGCTGGACTTTGCTGTGAGCTGTATAGATTTATATTTTTCACTATATTTAACTATATATGCACACATATATATATATATATATATATGAGAATATGCATATGTATGTGTATTATGTCAAAGAATTACAAGTGAGTTTTGTGTACAAAGTGGAACGAACGGCGAGGCTGGGGCTGAAAACGCTTTCAACTCAAAATCGCAAAGTTTTTCATTGCATACTTTTTGGCGCGCACAAAACATGTTTTTTATGCCTTTGACCTGCATGATTATCTATGTTAAATAAACTTGTACTTCGAAATATTTTTGCTATTAAATTTTAACAAGGAGCGCCACAAAAAAAATCAAGCCACAAAACTGTTGCGAAAAACGAGAAGAAAGCGTTTTTATCTTTTTGGATCGAAATGAAAAGCTTAGAGAGTTTCGTTCGTTTGTCGAATATGCTTTGCTGCAATCTTATGCTTAGGTTTGGGTTTCAGTTTTTCTCATTTTAAAAAGTTTGCTTCTTAATACTTGTTTCTTTCTTTATGTATTTTGCTTTTTAGTCACCTTGACTGCCATATCGTATTCGGTTTGCTTACAGATAATACTCGTTAAAGGACTTTTGCAGTATGTACACCATTTAGTTTATGAACCGCTTCGGGCTGCTAACACACACATACACATACATTAAATGCATCATCATTAACACTAAACAGAAGATAAGTGCAACTGCCCCAACTAGGCCGGGGCTGTCATTCAGCTTGCCGCAACAGCTGCCACATCATCAGCTCAGACTCCAACTCCAGCTCCAGCTCCAGCTGGAACCGCGGCGACCCCACCAATTCTCCAGCGCCGCCGGCAGCAGCGCTGTGGCTGCAACAAAGCTTGTGCTGCTTCTGCTGCTGCTGCTCCAGTTCCAATTCCAGTTCCAAGTGACAGCCACCGCAGCTGTCGTCGCTGTCATGGCAAGTAAAGGCACTGGGCTCCACGTGGAGCGCAAGGAGCTGGCGCTGCTGTTGCCATGCTGCATTGCAGCCGGATGTTCGCCATTTATGACATGCACCACCACCGAGGCGGAGTCTGTGCATACGTTGAGCATAAGATAAGGATATAAAATAAAAGACACCGAGATGCACTTGGGCTGAGAGTGGGCAGAGGGCTTGGAGGGAGAATGGGGGCAAGAGATAATAGCTAGAGTTGAGTGCGTGTCGTGTTTTTCCAGGACATCTTCGTATTAGGTAAGTTAACTTTGTGAGTTCGTGTTTGATTGAATACAAAAAAGTGGTAGAAAACACAAACTAAAGAAATCAAGTATGTCTTAGCACGATGTAACACGACTTGTACACGACTGCAAGACGAATCAATACAACATAAACTAGCTTAATGCTGCTCAACACGATCTTATACTATTTAACACGACTCAGACACGACTTAAACACGACTTCAAAATGAATCAATACGACATAAGCCAGCGTAATGCTGTTCAACACGACTTCAACTCTACTGATGTAGACTACGATGTAGTACGATTTACCCTACTAAACACAACTAGACACGTGTCACAACCGACCCAAACCAGCTTAATGCTACGCAACACGACTTTATATGATTAAAGACGACTTGGACACGACTTAAATACGATCTGCAATACTTGATGCGACTTTTGATCAATAAAAGCCTTTAAACGGAGCCCTTCAACGACTTACCGCGGTCTAACACGACTCAAGCTATTGTCAACACGAACCAACACGACTCAAGTAAAGCTCAACACGACTTTTACGCAGCTTAACACGCATGTAGCAGGACTCAAGCAATACTCAACACGAGGTAACACGAGAGATATCACGAATTTAGTAGATCTGAATCACGACCTTTTGCCCGTGCCTTACTTTGTGTTTGTGACTTGTTATAAAAATTAGACACGCGCACATCTCTAGGGAGGAGCTGGTAGTTTGCGGTGGAAATTCCGTTGGCAAGGGACGTCACATTAATTGCCAGCGGGCATAGAACGAGACTTGCAACTGACACACAAACACTCAGACAGGCGGATAAGTACGTTGGCATTAAAGTAGATGAAGATGAAGATGTAGATGTAGATGATGGCGAAGGCGAAGGCGCAGGAGCGGAAGAAGGAGCAGGAACAGAAGCAGGCAGTGGCGTGGGAGAAGGAGGAGGAGAAGGAGGTGGAGGAGAAGATGCAGGTAAGTGGCAGCCACCGCACTGTGTGGCAGAGACAACTCACCTGAGCTACTTGGCGAGCACGTGTAGTTGCCGGAATCGGCGGACGTGGCCTTGGCTATCAGCAGCTTGCTGGTCCGCGTCGAGCGCTCGGTGATGACATTAATGCCCCCACGCTGAGAATAATTCATGACCCGCTTGCCTTTGTACCAGTAGATAAACGACGGTGGCACCGGCGACTGCATCGCCAGGCAGGTGAGATTAATGTCGCTGCCGCTCTTGATGAACAGCTCCGCGTTGCCAAGAATTTTAGCGCGCGACACTGTAAAGCAGGACCACAAAATACAAATAATTGCTCGCATGCTTAAAGCAAAGGATACACACACTCCCACACACACTTAAGCAGGCACACGCACACCCGCATCCACTTACCCACGACATTCAGGCGAAATCCTTGACTGATTTTCGGCTCCGTCGAGACCTGGCACTCGTAGGTGCCGGAGTCGCGCGGCTGTGGCGAGGAGATGCGCAGCGTCCACTCATCGGAGCCCTCCGAGTGCAGCGACTGAAAGCGCTGATCGTTCGTATAGGTCAATATGCCCACGGTCAGTATATGCAGGTCCCGCTTGCGTATCCAGGATACCTGCAAAAGGACCGCAAAAATAAATGAACCAAGCACAAGAACAAATTTAAATGCATTGGCAAGCTTTATCAAAAGAAATTCAATATCAATACACGCACACAAAATCCCCCTTAGGAAGTAAATTGAATATATGTATGTATGTTATTTATATATGCGCCAGACTTTATAAGGTGAGAGGCCAATGACTCAGGCTTTCATGCCTTAACCAAAATTTATTTTTAGCTTCCGTTGACCCTTGGAAATGTGGCCTTACGTGGGCAGACCACAAATAACCGGATACCATTTATACATGTCCACACTAATTAAACAACAAGTTGTCGTGCTCGAATTAAGCATTATAACTCGTCGTTAGCATACCCACGGGTCGTATTATTGGGCTTATTACAAGACGTTTTCCCGGAGACAATAATACGCTTCACTACTCTTTAATTCAGTTAACTTGTATACTGAAGAATTCAACAGTCAGAAATTAACTTGAATAATTAGAAAATGTTGTGTAATTCCAATCAATCAAGCTGGATCGCCGGCTTTCGCGAATGGCCAGGAGCACAAAACTGAGTAAAGTCTAGTTAAACTCCATTTCTTTTTAGATAACAAGAGAACTTGGAAATTGTCATATGTATTCTCATATACCACGTGCAGAACGAGTTTATCTTTTATCTCTCAATATCTGCATACTTTTTTATAATATCGATAGATATCGACATACATATTCTTATATAGAACCTCTTCCAATTCCCTCCAATTGAAAAGAACTAACTTCTTTTTCAAAATATATCACTTTTTGGATAAGTCCTCCCATTCCTAGTTTTAAAGTGAGCGTCTTGCGCTTTGGTATACACTCTATTTTATATGCCATATTTAAATGCTGAAAATTTGATGAAGATCGGTCCATAAGCACCGAAGTTACTCAAGAATGCACTTCTCATCGATAGTGTGGGGTTAAGAGAAGATGAAGAAGCAGAACCGCGTCGTGCGTTCGTGTGTATGTATGTGTGTGCGTATATGTAGAGGCAAGCGAGTATGTGTGTAACGGCAGCTGGGCAATGGCTTCGGGCTATTTCCTAGTCAGGCACTTCTGTTTGTATCTGGTTTATTTTTAAAAAGATTTTGTGTTAACAACTTTTGAGAGCCACATAAAATATGCTTGTAAAATGCAATCAACATAATCTTATTACAGAATATTTTCTGTTAACTATAAGCTGGCATAAACAAAAGACTTTTCAAAGTAACTAACTACTATGCACTTCATCTAAGCAATTTACAAGCTAGCCTGAAATTCTCTTCTCTTTCTCTCTATCTCTTCTTCTCTTTTTGCTAAATAATAGAATACCTGAATGAATGAGAGTTGGTTACAAGCTATTCACCTTTATTCTCTATTAGCTCTGGCCTTCGAAAAAGACAATACCATATCTAGCTAAGCACAAGCCTTTCAATTTAAAACCAAATTCCTTTAAAGAGAGCCCCAGAGCTACAATTTTTTATTCATTTATTTTTGTTTGAAGAGAATATTTGCTTTGTAGCTAGCAATTGTTTTGTGGATTATGCCATGCAAGTGGCTAAGATTTATTATGAAAATATTATTGTTCCAGGTTTGCCGATTAAACAAAACAAATTCTTTAAATGACTTCAAATCCCCGTAAAAGCTGGCCAACTGCCTCAGTTGGTTGGCTGAGCAAATTGGGCCAAGTTAGAGAAATGGAAAATCTTTTGACCTGTGCGCTTTGAATTAGTTTTCATTGCAACTCAACTAATTGACTTTAAGCCGTAGGTGAAAGTTTTTTAAAGCGATTACTCAGCCAGGTTTGCAACTTTCTCAATTGCTGAAAAGAGGCAAAAAACAAGAGGTTTTAGTCGGGAGCTCACGACTAGGGGATACCCTGAAACTTCCTCTTCTTTCAACACTAAATGGAGATATATATACTCTTCTAGAAGCGACATGTCAAATTTGGTGAAAATTGATCAAGAAACAGGATTTCGATATATATTTTTATCGATTACTTGAAAACGGGGCAAGTTATCGAATATCGAAAACAAACTCGATCTGCGCGGTCACTAGGAGGACCTACAGCTAAGCAAATCTCTAGCTCTTATAGGTTCTGATATCCTTGCGTTCATACATACGGACAGACGGACAGGCGGACGGACGGACGGAAAGACAGACGGACGGAAAGACAGACGGACGGACAGACAGACGGACATGGCTAGATCCACTCGTCAGTTGATGCTAAGCAAGAATAGATATACTTTATGGAGTCGGAGATGCTTCCTTCTGCCTGTTACATACATTTGCACAAGTACATTATACCCCTTTTAGCCATTTTCAATGGGTTCAGGGTATGAAAAAAATAGACATAAAAAAATAAAAACTTTCCACATTTATTTGAATCTCTTTTTTCTGAATGCGCATGCAAAAAAAAAGGAACTAAAATGAAACTCAGTATTAAAAAAATTTGTTGGCAAATGTTGAGCACAAATTGTGAATAATTGTAAGCCATTGTGAATTGAGCTGGAAATGATTTATTACGGAATAAAGTCAGTTTCAAATTGAAAATTGTGTTAATTAAAAATTGATGAGTTAATTAATGTGCGACATGTTCTAAAATGCAAAGCGACTTCAAAGTGTGAAATATTTGTGTTCATATTTAAGGCAATATTTAAGTGTGTGTTGATAGTTCGAGTCGCCAAAAGGGAATATTTGATTAGATGTGGGCTGGCCGCATGTCTAACGCTGGTTTTGTACTCTGCCCAAGGGAATTATGAATTTGTCTAAATGTATGTATGCATGAATGTATGGATGTATGTCTGAATGTATGAATGTATGTGTGTAAGTACGTATGTATGTGTGTGAGTATTTAGATATGTATGTATGTATGTATGTATGTGTGTATGTATGTATGTCTGTATGTATGATTGTATGAATGTATGTATGTATTTATGTGTGTATGTATATATGTTTGTGTGTGTGTACGTGTGTATGCGTGTACGTATGTATGTATGTATGTGTATATGCATATATGTATGTATATATGTAAGTATAGGTGTGTAGCTATATATGTATGCATATATTTTAGTTTGTGTGAATGAATGCACATATGTGTGAATATATGTTTGAATAAATGTGTGAATGTATGTTTGAATATACGTCTGTATATATGTATGAGTGTATGTATGTATGTTTGTATATGGCTCGTGTATGTATGTATGCATGTGTGTACGTATTTATGTATCTACAAACCTAAAAACGTATGTAAGTCGGTATGTATGCATGTATGTATGTATGGATGTATGTATGAATGTATGGATGTATGTGTGTAAGTATGTATGTATGTGTGTGAGTATTTAGATATGTATGTATGTATGTCTGTCTGTATGTATGTCTGTCTGTATGTATGTATGATTGTATGAATGTATATATGTATTTATGTATGTATGTACACATATATGTGTGTATGTGTGTACGTATGTATGTATGTATGTATGACTGTATGAATGTATGTATTTACGTATGTATGTATGTGTGTATGTATGTATGTATATATGTATATATGTATGTATGTATGTATATATGTATGTGTGTATGTGTGTATGCGTGTACGTATGTATGTATGTATGTATGTGTATGTGTATATATGTATGTATGTATGCAAGTATATGTGTGTGTATTTATGTGTATAGGTATATATGTATGCATGTATTTTAGATTGAATGTGTAATAATGTATGAATGCACATATGTGTGAATATATGTTTGAATAAATGTGTGAATGTATGTTTGAATATACGTCTGTATATATGTATGAGTGTATGTATGTATGTTTGTATATGGCTCGTGTATGTATGTATGTTTGCAAGTGTGTACGTATTTATGTATCTACAAACCTAAAAACGTATGTAAGTCGGTATGTATGTATGTATGTATGTATGTACTTATATATGCATAAATGAATGTATGCACATATTATATATGTTTATATGAATGACCAAGTTTACCTCCAGCTGAGCTGAAAATTCAAAAAAACGTATTTTAAACTAAGGCCCTTCTACTCGATTCTCATGAATTCAACTAAGGTCTTGGGTAAGTCAAAGGCTCCCTACAAGTGAAGGTGGAGGCGGCTTCAACTATAGAGGAGGCGACAGCTTGAGCAAAGGAGAAGCTGGCTTTAGTATTGAAGGAGGCAATAGTGTCTGTATGTATGTATATATGAATGTATGTAAGTATGTATGAGTGTATGTATGTATGCATGTGTGTACGTATTTATGTATGTACAAGCCTATGTTAGTCTGTATACATTTATGTATGCATGTACGTATGTATGTTTGTATTTTTGTATGTAGGTATGTGTGTATACATGTATATACGTAAATGAATGGGTGCATATATAATATATATTTATATGAATGACCAAGTTTACCTTTACCTGCGCTCAAAATCAAAAAAACGTTTTCTTAGCTAAACCCCTTCTACTCGATTCTCATGAATTCAAGTAAGGTCTCAGGTAAATCAAAGGCATCCCTACAAGTGAAGGTGTAGGCGGCTTCAACTATAGAGGAGGCGACAGCTTGAGCAAAGGAGAAGCTGGCTTTAGTATTAAAGGAGGCAGAGTCCACTATGAAGGAGACGGCGGCCTTAATATTAGAGGAGGCGGCAGCTTCAACTAAAGCGGATATGGTGACTTTAATATTAGCGAAGACGGCGTCCTTAACTATAGATGAGACGGATGATTAAATGTGGCCTTGTAAAAACGTGTACGTATTATAAATTTAATAATGACTTACTTTATTTACAGGAAAAGTAACAACTATTACAACCGTATTTTGGCTTGTATGTATGTATATAAATATGTGTGTATATTGAGAACCAATGCTCTATTATGTGATTCTCACTAATCCAAGTAAGGCTTAGCAATCAATCAATACTGCTAATAAACATTAACTCTTCTTTTCTGCTTTTTCAGTAATGTCTTCAATCAAAAGTTTGTCTCCCACCTACGGATGAAAGTTCCAGGTGAGTACGTCATTATGACTATATATATTTATATATTTAAAGACTAAGATATAGGCATGAATTCAAGATCAAATATAACTAGAACACCGGATTCCTGAGGGTTGAACTCTATACTCTCTGTCAATATCAATAGCCAAGTCGAACAACGGATCTGCCTGTTTCTCTCCAAACTCGTCTTACTGTTTCAGTACTTAAACCAGCCTCAAATATTCCTTAATAGGGGTCAAATGCTATCAACATCTTAGCCCTACAATATACGGGCACAGGGAAACAAGTTGCCAAAAACGAAATTCTTGCCTTTTTCGTGGCCAAGTATATGCCCTATAAGAGCTATATGTCTGCTAGGGTATTTAATCTTTGTCACACTGCAGTTAACTGTGCTTTCTTGTAGATTTTAGCTTTGATCGAAACTTTGATTGACACGCAATTGTGGGACATCGCCTCCAATTAGCTGAATATAAGACGCGACAATGCGCTTGGCTTTGTCCTGGATCAGAACACGTTGTCAACCAGCTGAATGGCTGACTGACTGCCTGACTGAATGGCTGAATGACTGGCTGATTGTCTGTCAGACTTGGTTTGTCTTGCAGTTCGGGGCGTTAATTACTCAATTCAACTGTCGCTGAGCTAAAAGTTGGGCGAGACAACGCAATCGCTGACAACGTTGTCGTTGGGGTCAAGGGGCTGTCGGGTGAGCGGCGGCGGGTTGGGGGACAAAACACGGACAGCACAAAATTTATTACACCGCATAATTGCACAGCCACAGCGCTTTTGAGGTGAAAGCCAGCAGGAGGCGTGGCAGCACAGAGGATGTAGGGGGTAGGGGGAGCTGGGGTTAGCAAAGGAAGCGGCTGTTGTTGCATTTGCTAACAAATCGCTGAGAGCGGAAGCGAAGTCGTGTTACAAATGCGCGAACCAGAACAAGAAGAACAAGCAGCGTTACAAGCCAGAGAGTGCAAGAGGGAGAGAGGGAGAGAGAGAGAGAGAGAGAGAGTATGAGCGGAAGCGAGACAGAGACGCAGGCGACGCGTGCTAGGACTGTGGGCCATGTCGGTTAGACCGCCAACTTTATGGCGTAATCTTTTAAAAGTAATCTACAAATCTGCCAGGCGCTCGCCGCAGGTCGTTTGTTTGTGACCTACCTACCCCTCCCCTTCGCCCCCTAACAGGCCCCCTGTCTACCCTCGGTGCGTCACATATACATACATAATGTTTGGCTTTGACTCTGGGGCGCATTTTAATTGCGTGCCCCTGGTCTGACCCCGAACACCCCGAGCACCCCGAAGAAACATCATTCAACTTACCGCCCGGTCGCCCAGATTCCGTACGCGGCAATGCATCAGCGCCGCTTGCCCCACGGTTGCCGTGACCTCGCGCCGCGAGGAGTTATCAAAATACGGCTGCGAGTAGGGGGTTTCCCAGTAGTGTGGAGGCACTTCGCTGATGACCAGGCTGCTTTCTATATAAGCACATAGAGAAATAAAAAAGAACAAGAAAAATAATTAAAAAAGTGGCAGAGAATGCAAAGCCGACGGCGCAATACTCTGTTCACAGCAAGAAAATTTTAATGCCTGACGTTATATGAAAAAGGATTGATTTGATTTGCATTCGGTTGGTGGTTCAAACCTGTTTCTAGCATGCTTTGTGCCTGATTTTGCACAGGCTTGAGAACAGGTTTTCGTCAATTGATAGAATATTTTACGTTTCACAGTTAGCAATTATTGGATAATCGGGTTTGAACCACTTTTCAGCATTGCTTATAGAAGCTGTGTAAGAGCTTGCTTGGTGGCTCCAAAACTGTTACGCTCGTGACTCTCAAACTGCAGTCAATTGGAATCAAGCTGCAGTCAATTTGGAACTATGCGTGAGCGAAGGCGTGCGTGTTTGGCTTTATATTTGAGAGAGAACTAAATTGATAATCCAACAAAGTATATTTTCCAGCTCTAGCTGTTGGCTAGGGCAGAACAAGTGGGCGTGGCCAACAATTGTGAAAACTTTCTGCGAAAGAAATAAGCAGGAGACGTCATCATCATCTGGCCAACTCGTCTGGCCAATAAGCTCGTTTTCTTTTGTGAACAGAGTATTGCAAAACCAACCAAGCATTTTCCTGCTGCTGCGCCTGGTGTCGATTTAAATGCCCTGTCATTGGCATCTGCAGCCAGGAACTTACCAAATAGCAGCAGCAAGAGCCACAGTTGTGTTAGCCAAAGCACTTTCCGGGGGCAGGCCCAACTGTATTTGTTATCCCCCGACATAATTCACGTTGATCGATGAACTGGCAGCTGATTTTTTCTCGTCTTTATTATACTTTCTCCTCCCCTTGTTGTTGTTGTTCTTGTTGCTGTTGTTGTTGTTTCCAGTGGCCTTTCCTCTGCCTCAACACAGAGGCTTAAGTCCGATAGAGTCTGGCAAAGAAAGTTAATGCGTTAAAAATGCTCAGATTAAAACTTGTAATGCGATACGTATTGAAGAAAACTCTATAAACAGATGACGGGCTTCAGTTAGCTGGAAAATTAAAGCTTATATTTCCACTTAATTTGTAAATATATATTATATTTTTCCCTTTACATACCCTGAACTCATTGAAAATGGGTAAAAAGGGTATAATGTATTCGTGCAATTGTATGTAACAGGCAAAAGGATGCATCTCCGACTCCATAAAGTATATATATTCTTGATCAGCATCAATAGTCGAGTCTATCTAGCCATGTCCGTCTGTCTATCCGTCAGTCCGTCTATCCGTCCGTCAGTCTGTCCGTCCGTCTATCCGTACGCCTATCCGTCCGTCTATCCGTCCGTCCGTATGTATGAACGCAAGAATATCAGAACCTATAAGATCTTAAGACTTGAAATGCTTAGCTGTAGGTCCTCCTACTGCCCGCGCAGATCGAGTTTGTTTCAAGTAATCGATAAAAATCGTTATCGAAATTCTGTTTGTTGAGCAATTTTGGTATATAATAAGAGCTAGAGCCAAAAAACTTGACACGTAGTTTCTACAATAGTATATACTTATTTGGTGTTGGAAGAAGAGGAAGGTACAGGGTATCCCCTAGTCAGTAGCACCCGACTAGAATCTCTTACTTGTTCCCTTTCATAAACAACCAACTGCACATATTCTATAGACTTTATGTGTATATATATATTGATTTTTAATCATGAGTTTTTGGCTAATTAGCAGCTCAAACCATTTTATTAGCTTTGCCATAACAAACAGATAATATTTGTACTTTCACTAATGCATTTTCTATCTGTCTATCGAAATGACACTAATAACTCCAGACACCTGGCAGACATTTCTATAAACCTTACCAATTTGAATACAGTCAATAGCCCAACAGCCCTGGCTGAAGTTTATATCAATTGATCGGGTCCTAGACGAGCAGAGAATTGGAATTGTGCTACAAGATAATCTTGAAAATTAAAAATTAAATTATATTTAAGTGCTTTTTAAGCCATTTCATTTGATTAGCTGAAAGCTCATAATTTTGCTGCGTTAAAGGCCATCAAAATGAGTAGCAATAAACTCGGAACAGCTCTGAAAAGTAGGCTACATAAAAAATCATAAATATGGGCTGTTCTAGATTTCGTTCTCGATTTCATTTCCCTAGGAAATTAAAAAATGTGAAGCTGTTTCGAGTTAAATATATTTTTATTATATTATTAGAAATGAAAGTAAATTAAAACCTTAATCAAATTAACGAAACACTATTAAAGCTTGCAAAAGCTGAATGAACTAAGCCAAAGCTCGATGGGAAATCTTAAAGCTTCACTAAGGCAGCTTTCCACAGTTACTTAAAGTTTAAGCTCTTAAATATCATTTCAAGCCACTTACGAAATTCCACTTTGAAATCAATTTGACATTAACTTATGAGTTGAACATACTTTTGTAACGAGATTTTGCCTAGATTCTAATATTAATTGAACATTTTCTGCAAACTCCATCAATTTCCACACTCAAGCTGAATAAACGAGAAGCTCTTCAGTAGCTGGGGAGCAGAGCAGAGTGCTTAATAGAATAATTTATTGTAATTACTATTTTTTTGGGGAGTTTGTTGCTCGGTTCAGCAACAGACTTTAGATAAACGAGGCAGCTTTATCACCAAATAAGTGCTTATTTATACGCTTTAATACTTTTTTCTCCAGCGGACCAAGTACTCGTAATATTCGGTGAATTTGTTATAAATTACATCTACAATTTATGACGGCCACTTACTCGGGCCGTAGCTCTTTCGCTCTATCATAGAGAACGAGACCCGAAAGCCCAAAATATTTCCACAGCTGCGTTCTGTGTGCGGAACAGAACAGAACAGAAATTCCATGGAAATATCATTTAGCACGGCAAAATATTCATAATCCTGGGCCATTACTCAAAAATATTCATATATATGTACATACAATATACGTATAAATGCATATATATATTTTCGTTGTCTGTCCAATTAGCTGCGTGACTCGGGTCAAGGGGTTCGTGTGGCCCGCTATTTGTTTTGGTCAGTAGCCTCCTCTATACATGTGTGTGTGTGTGTGTGTCTGTGTGTTTATTTGTTTGTGCCTCTGACCGCTGTCCCTTTTTGCATGAGCATTTTGCGCTGCTATTATAAAGAATTATCGCCCCGGGGCCCCAAACGTCATTTTTCCATGGAAATCAAACAAACAAATGTCAGCTCCTAACCACCGCTTAGCTACATTTTTGAATATAGCCTTCTAAAACCCGCATATTTGTCAAAGTCGCAAACAAAAGGGCGGTCTCTACAATATGGCTTCCATATGGTTAAAAACCATTTAGATGATATGCACATTAGGAGGTCCACTTAACACTAGGTTCCATCTGATTTCAGTTTCCTTAGGTATATATTCTCTTATATGGTATTTTCCTTAGTCGAAGTCTTATACAAACGAAATCTTTATTTAGCAGCTGAGCTCCATATAATCTTTTCCTCTTCAATAGATTCTTATCATATATTTTCCTCTGATATTTTGCTATAAAAAGTTTTCTTAACTGGAAATAACCTGTAAGAGACGTTGCGTTCTCCAACCTCTAGGTTATATTTCCTTTTACACACAGTTTAATGGACCCTAATCAACAAAAAAAGTAGCCTCTAGCCTTCGGTTTTTTTAGAAACCGTGTTGTTTTTTCTTTCTCGCGTCAAGGGTTTTTTTTTGATATTTCCCTTCATTATATTTCCTTTTATGCTATTACCTCTTCTTCCTTAGCCCTCTTAGTGTCTTGCTGTGCTATACAATCCAATTAGATTTCGCAGTGTTTAGTTCTTTACCCGAAAATAACTTTTAACTCTTGCCTCTGCCAGTCTTATACGATATATGCTCATAGCTAATATTTCCTTTTATTAGATTTCCCATTCTTCTAATTTCTTTTGTGGCATTTCCTGTTATTTATAATTTGTGAGTTACTAATTTCGGTTACCCTTCTATTCTTGTTGTCTATGCTTTCCCTAAAAATAACTGTGTCATTTTTTCTAATTAGATTTACCATTTACCATTTCTTTTACCTAACATAACTTTTAACTGCACCCCAGCTAGAGTCTTATATGCTTATAGCTTATATTTCCTTTAATTATATTTCCCCTTCTTATATTTCCTTTTCTGATATTTCGTATAATTGGAGTCTTATATGATATTTTCTTATAGATCATATGCACAGTATGCATTAACTTACCTTTGAGCACCTGTTCTATGTGTACTCCTCGCATTGCCTGTGTGCCGGCTTCATTTTGAGCCCAATTCGGAATTCTATACTTTTTGCAGAGCTGATTTATTTTGACAATCGATTGCGCAATGCGGAATAATTAGTGGAAATTCAACATTTATGTGTGCAAACATTTCTCGCTTCGATTGCCGCTCATTTGGGCTGCCATTGTTGCTTTCTCCGGTTCAACGTTTGTGTTTTTCTTTCCGTTTTTATTTTTTTTTATTGTTTTTTCCCTATATATTTTCTCTGGCAATAACCTGGACTACCAAATATTTCCGTTTAGCACTCGACCAACGACAATGAACGTGGACACGAACGGCGGGGGGAAACGGGGAGAAGCAGGGCGACGAGGACAGCGACGACAACGTTGCCTTTGTATTATTTTATTTGTATATGTATGTATATGTATGCATGGGCACATTAGGTACTGCTCTATAGGTATGCGATATAAGCACTACACACACCGATACAATCACTCACTCACACACACGCACACACACACATACACACACACACATAGGCGCGCGTGAGCTTCGCATTTTTGTGTATCCGCCTCGTACGTGGGCAACGTTCGTGTTGTTGATGTTGTTGCTTTGACTGGGGATACAGTTATTAAAAAGCCGTTGTTTTTCTTTATTTTCGTTTCTGCTTAAGCTTTTTTTTTTATTTTTATATTAAATGTGCCACAATGTAAGTTATCAATTGCAGCAACCGTGCGTACACGTGCATCCTAGCGGCAGGATTCACGTACTGGAACTGATTCATCAGGCAGCAGGCAGTCAACGCGTGTCGTCGTCTACCTTAGGCGAGAGCAGCACACAGCCGAATGCCAGCCGAAGCGTCTCTCTCGAAGCGCTCTCTCAAAAGCTCAAAGCGCAGTCGCAGCGAGAACGAGTGAGTGAGAGAGAGCGAGAGAATGAGAGCGCGCGCGGCAGCATGAAACTTTAATTTGCGTTTTTCCTTTACATTTTTAATAAGCAGTAAAGTGGGAATTTTTTTTTTTTCGCTTGGCCAAAGGGTTTGACTTCGTCGCAGGTAGCACAAGGCAGCGACCGCAGAGCCAAAGCTTGAGTTGAACGAAACGAAGCAGAGAATGCGACAGAGAGCGCATTGAAATAGAGAGTGGTCTCTGACAGCGGCTCTCACGTTAACTGGGTTATTAGCACAACCTGCCTCAACTCAACTAAACTCAACTCAATTCGTCGCGTCGCGTCGCGTCTCGTCGCATCGCGTCCGCATCGGAACGCGGGCCCGAGCATAATGTGCTCAATAGTCACGTACAAATGAATATTCGCCATATACACGCCTTCGTTTTGGCATATTAATATAGTCGACATTTGGGGGCTTTGCAACGCACATGAATGATTTACGTTGGCCCACAGCAATGTGATTTTTACCGCAATATGTAGGTATGTTTGTGAGCATTGCCCAACACTGAGCACCGTACCCCCCCATTTGCATGCGACAAAAACAATTGAACAGACAGTTATAGGCCAATTTGAGTTTATGTACACGCGTCGCAGTCGTGAAAGATTTGTGAGGCCGCTCCACTAACTACCCCCCTGTCCAATAAACACCTGTACATGCTGCTGTTGCTGCTGGTCTCCATGGCCGACCGTGTCAAATGTTGCGTGTTATGGGCCGCAAATGTTGCTGTCGAAAGCGTATCCGTAACCTCATACACCCGCAATTGGGCCCCAAGCCCCGCGCAAAACATGGTCGGACAGCAGAGGGACGCGATGAGCGCCTGGCTTTTAGTCTAAGCTGCTGGGGTCGGTGTCGACGTCGACGTTAACGTCCGCGTCCGCGTCCGCGTCGGCATCGGCGTCAGCGTCGGCGTCGGGGGGCATTTCAACGCGCGGCTTACAAGCTAATAAATAAAGTGCCAAAATGTTCGGTCGAGAGTGCTTGACTAGAAAAACGCTCGGTGCGCTGCTGAATGTAAATTTTGTGTGGGAACAATGCATAAATGCCAGAGTGCGACACCTAGCGGACAATGAGGGCACTCGAGCGCTACAAGTTCACGATTCCCTTGACTAAATAATATAAGTTTATAAATTTTTATATATATATATAGCACAATACTTTGTGGCACAATAAAAACTATTTTTGGCATTTTTGATTGTTGTGGCAGCTGCGGAAATACAAATTTATTTTTCATATAATACGCTTTTGTACAAGGCAAGTGCTTTAGTTGCGGTAAAAACTTTGAAAAGAAAAGCAAATATTTTGTTTTTAATAAAAATTTACGAAAGCTTTGTTTGCCCCAAGCTGTGTTCAGTTTACAGAGAATTTTTGTTAAACTAGCAAAACGTTAAATTTTCTAAAGCTAATCGTATGCTAAGCTGCTTCTAAGCCCTTTAATATAATATACATATACATATATAGAGATTGATACAGATGTACATATATATGCATGTATATGTATATGAAAGGAAAGGATGGTATATATTCAACTAATGCAACAGCTTTTGCAGCTACAAACTTGCTTGATTAGGTTTATTTAGTTGGTATTTTTGTTATGATTGATAGATTTAAAGTTTTATAAAGTTTTATGTGTGCCTTGCCTTGACGCTTTCATAAGTTTCTCAAACTTCATATAATTTTAGAACTGTACAAACGTATGTATGTATGTATGTGCGTATGTATGTATGTATGTATGTGCGTATGTATGTGTGTATCTACGTGTTTATGTTTGTATGCTTTCCTCTTATGCCAGTCGCAGACCAAGTTTGCTTTCCTGCGCTGCGCTGCGCTGCAAATTGAACAAATAAAAGGTTCTTTAGCATGAAGCCCTACTATGCGATTCTCATGAATTCGACTAAGACTCACAGGTTTAAATGCTGTGATTGCAAGTGTTATATTAACAAGTTGTGTTGGCAATCTAGGAAACTTTCTTCGTGCATGTGTGGGGTTGTGTGTATGTATGTTTACATGTATGTATGTTATCTTGTAGCAAACGCAGAACCAATTAAGTACTTTCCGCTGTGCTGCCTTTTAAAAAGAAAGTACTTTTAAATGCCCTACTATGCGATTCTCATGTATTTCTGACTTGTCAATCATATGATTATTCATGCCTCAATAATAAATTCCCTTTGAAATCTAATATGCTTTATGTCATATGCTGCAAAGATAATCTACACCTAATTTCAGATATTTTTGTAGACGAAGTTTATTAAAAGTGAGGTTTAGGCTGATCAACTCAGCCCTCTCAGTCTATCAGTCCATCAGTCTATTGGCTGCTGTTACTGCCGGGCATCTTAAATATATTAGCTGTATAGCGGTACTTAAGCGTCTGTCATTGAGCGAATCAAATTAGTGGAGCAATCTATAGCTGCACCCCGGCCCGCTGCCGAGCAGGGCGTGGCTGTGGCGCATTCCTTTGGAACCTATGCGAGATGCTATCTGCGCACCTTTTTGCCAGTGAATTTATTGTTGCCAATTAATTTGTTAAAATTAGTAGAGCAGGCGCACGTCTCGAGGCACGAGGCGCAAGGCTCGTAGCTTGTGCCTCCAGCCTAGCAGCCGACGGTAGTTTCAATTGTGCAATCATTTGCGGGTGGATAGGGGGAATGGAGGGGGCGGGCATCAACTGCTTATCGATAAGCAAGGCGCAAAGGACGCGGCTCTAGGAGCAAATTGTTTGGCTCGTCTTTTGTATTGCGGGCAAAATGTATGCCACGTACACGTATTTATCCATTGCTTAGGCGCCATATATTGCCACAGCCACTGCTCCAGATACTGTGCCCGCCCCCCCCTCGCTCTGCCCCTGCGACCCCCTGCTGGTGCCGTTGCTGATGTTGCGCCGCTTGCGGCTGGCGCGTCTTGGGCCTTGCATGAATGCTAAATTAATTTCAAATGAATACAAATGGCTTTTCGCTTTTAAGACCGGGCCAGAAGCAAAGCACAGCACAGCAAATTTACACACGCACACCAAGCACACACACACCAAGCACACACACACACACAGAGAGAGAGAGAAACGCAAGCGTTGTCTGTTTTACATTCCGCTGTGTTTTTCGCACAGTTTTCAACATTTGATATAACTCTTCGGCCCCGACGGCTGCTGACTCACTGGCTCAGCCTTTTTATGGGCCCGCATGTCGGCACGGCCACGTTTATCAGATGCACCGTTGTAAAATTTACAGCTAGCCACGGCACAACCGGACCCGTTAATTCAATTCAGCGTAACGCTGAAATTCGCTTGCGCCTATACGTCTAGAAGTACCCCATCCCCCTACCCCGCACCCACCAAATACCCCCGTAGTTAGCTACCCAAAAACCGGCAACTGGCAATGGCTATTACCCAATAACTAGAAAACGCGGCTAATCGCGTGAATAGTTTTGGGGGGCGGCATAATTGATGTTTACAGCTAAGCGAATGGGACTCAAAGTGTTAGATTGGAGGGGGTTGGTGGTAGCGGGGTAGGCAGGGGGTGTGCGTCGCTCACATTTCGTGAATTACCATTTCGTTGCCTACTTTTTGGGGCACCTGTCCAATCGCGCACGCTGCCGCTGCTGCCGCTGTTTCTGCTATTGTTGTCGAAGCGGGACTTGGAGTTCAGGGTTGGGGGCTGGTGGTGCAAGGGCTAGCGACCAGAAGTTGCTTTCAACGATACCCTGATTTAATGCATTTCATTGAGCGATAGCAATGGGCGGCGGCCACTCAGTCACTTTGCGCTCATTATTCAATTTGAGGTGGATTTAGATGTGCAACCGATTGGGGCATCAGCCTCGGCCGCAGCGGTTACAACCATGCTTATCGATGGGTGTGCATTACGTGCGAAACACACACTCGAAAAAAATGGAGATATAGAATGTAGAATATTTAATATAGAACATAGATTATAGCTCATAGACTATAGAACATAGACTATAGAACATGGACTACTGAACATATAACATAGAACATAGAACTTAGAACGTAGAACATAGAACATAGAACATAGAACTTAGAACATAGAACATAGAACATAGAACGCAGAACATAGAACATTATAGCATAGAACATAGAACATAGAACATAGAACATAGAACCTAGAACATAGAACATGAAACATAGAACATAGAACATAGAACATAGAACCTGAAACATAGAACATAGAACATAGAACATTAGAACATTAGAACATAGAACATGGATCATAGAAGAACATAGAAGAACGTAGAAGAGCATAGAAGAACGTTGAAGAACATACAAGAACATATAAGAACACAGAAGAACATAGAAGAACACTGAAGAACATAGAAGAACATAGAAGAACAAGAAAGAGCATAGAACAGAATGTAGCATAGAAAGAAGGAACATATTATAGAACTAAACCCATTTGGACTCTTTAGCTCAGTGCATAGGCTCCTAATGGAGGTGTTTTAAGACTTTTAACCAACTTGAAAGCCATATCAAAGAGCATAACTAACTTGCACCCTTTGACCTTTGGCATACAAATCAAGAATTCCCTTTTATATGTATCTTAAAATGTCACCCATACGCACATGTGTGTTTGTGTTTGTGCACGTGTGAGAGTGTGCGTCGCATCGCATCACATAGCATCGCATGGCATCGCTTCAGCTGCCATTTAACTCACCTTCAGTTAGTCTGGATGCTGGCTCAAGGCTGTTGAAATGCTCTCAGGCACTTGCCGAAGCTCATGTTTTTCTATCGATTTTCATGTCTGATTTTCTAGGACTACCCAATTTGATTTGCATGCAAAAGTCGAGCCCGTCGAGCTAATGCCAGCAATTCATTAGGGAAAATATTTCCTTGTCGAGGCCAAATAGGATCAGCAGTTGCCATCCCCCGTCGATAACGACAGCTCAATGTAAATTTCCAATCGCAACGGAACGAAGCGTATTAAAAAGCACTTTCAATTTTATTGCAGCGAGTACTTAGCCATGGATGAGGGCAGCATTCAATCATTTCAATTATTTTGTATTGCCCATAAAAAGCGTTCAAACAAAGTACTACAAAGTGAAATGAGGTTAAATGCGATGCTTTAACGCCGACAAGCTGATATCTACGCAATTTATAACCTGCCTTTGTCTCTCCATTTAAATATCATATTTTATTCTTTACTAATAGAGTGCATTACATGCAGCCTCTGCCAGGTAATACACTCCATCTCTCTCTCTCTCTCTCTCTCTCTCTCTCTCTTTCGTAGTTTTGCGCTCAAAAGAGAGTGTGCGCTTTTGTGTCTGCTTTGTGTCGCATCCTTAACGTTTCACTGGCAGCTGGAGGAGTTCTCATTGCCAGCAAAGGATACAACATCTATAAGACTTCAAGTAATGGGACATTCAGCTTGCGAGTTGTGACTTTCTAGATAAAAACTATTTTATTTCAGTTATTTATTCTCTTGCTCAGTTCTGCTGATAAGCATTGCCTCCTCCATATCTGTGGGCCACTTGTCGGCATTGTTGTTGTTATGCATATGTCATTAGGCGTCTGATTTATATGAAATCTTTTTGCAGCATCCTTTAACGATTATTTGATTTGTTAACGGGCCGCTTACTGTGGCTCACAAACTACTTAAATGTCACATGGTCAGTTAAACTTTACTATTGCCTTTCCGCTTAATAATGATTTATGTTATGGCCGAAACAAAGAAATCTGCATAAAAGGCATGCATATATAATAATTAATGGCATATGTATGTGCCATGTGCATGTCCCTGCACGCGCGTGTGTGTGAGTGTGTGTGCGCGTGTGTGTGTGTGTCATATAAATATTTACATACATATATTTCCCTTCGACTTTGTAGCATTCGTATCCTTTTTCCACTTGAGCTTAACTGTCCAACACTGAATTGAATTCCCCGCACAGGCGCCCGCACCCAGCCCCCGCTGCCCATTCACCCCGCGGGAGCATTTACATAGAGCACACACACATACGACGTGTGGGCCAAAAGGACGTTTTTGTCTGCGTCTCGTTTTAGACTTGAACATTGAGCATCTGATATGCATCAAATATAACTCAATTGCCGGACTGCTGGGCTCTTTGGAGCTGAATAACCAGGAAATACTTTCGACTTAGGCCAAACTTGGCCCGTTGCTTGCCTTTGGCACCCCTTTCTACCCCTTCAGCTGCTGCTCCTCCACCAGCACCTCCTCCAGCTGCTGCTCCAGCTCTTCCTATCTCTCAATCCGCATCTATATTTATATGTGCTCTTTCGCTGTGGCACACCACACTCTCATTCGAGTATTTTCCATTCATTTTCGCAAGTGGCTACAGATTTACTTTTTATACCCTGTAAGCATGTGAGTCCGATTGGAAAGGTATATCGTTGTCAATTATATACCCAACTATATAGTAAATATATTTTTCTCAGCTTAATTATTTACTTATTAACTCGTGCAAGAGTTGATCACAAATTATATTTTGTACTAATTAATTCTTATTTAAGCTAATTGATTTCTACCTTCTTTCAGCTTCATACCAGATATTTTTCCTCCATTTTTCCTCACACACTCGAAAACATATTTGAAACCAAAATTTGAAGCTTAGTCTCCAAGTCTTTCGTATAACATTATAGAAGTTTCTTCCAATCATAAAAGTAGCGAGTTTTGATTACAGGGCAACTGCTCGTCGAGCATGGCCAGCATTCTCGCTTGTTATATTGGCATTCCGGTGTCGCTTAGCCAAACTCTGCTCTCAAACACAAACAAATGCTGCGTTTTGTTTATTTACATAAGCACATATATGTATATAGCATATATACTTAAGTTTATATATGTATATATCGTAAATATATGTACTATATGCGACTGTCTGTCTGTTGAAGATATTTGGCTAAAGGCTTTTAGGGCCCGCTCGCCGTTAGTTGGCGCTTCAGGCGAACATAAAAATGCCCTTAAAAGCCGGCACAGAGTCTGAAGACACAAAACAAGAAAGTGGACAAAAAAATGCAAAAGTAAAAGTAAGAAAAAAAAGACATCAAGAAAAACGAAGCAAATATAAAACTTATACCGAAAAGGGATTGACGGATATAAATGGTGATATGACCTAAGGTCATTTGTATAAAATTAAGTTGAGCAACATAAAAACCAGCCCGCAAACGAAATGACAATAACAAAAATAACGAAAAAGAAAAAAAAAAAAACACACACACCTACACACAAAATCTCAGCAAATAAAAACCAAATACAAAACACAACAAAAAACTAAATAGCTAACAAGGAGAAGTTCCTCAGTTGTTGTTGTTGGTCTTGTGCTCCACGGTTTAATCAAAGACTTCAAATCGATTTATAATAAAAACAAGAAAAAAAAAGGACAAATGAAAGCCCGCTGAGCAGCAGAGGCTAACGGTTAGAGCCAACTAAAAACGGCCCACTCGAAAATCCTTGACGCGCTTTTCATTTGGCCGCGTTCATCTTTAATAAATTTTTATGCCGTATGCTAATAAAGATTTTCTGTCGTGCCCCAGGCCATTTGCCACGGCCGAAGCAAGGCTTCTGCTTTGGTTCTGCTCTGGCTCTCTTGTCCTACCTCTAGGGGATGGTGCGGAGGGGCTGTGTAGGGGGGGGGGGGCACCCATTTTAATATCCAGCCACGTATGTCATGGCACAAAACCATTAAGCACAAAAAGCAAAGTAAAATGCTAGAGCTGAATGCAGGAGCGAAACAACATAGAAAAGGAGCAAAATATACATGTATACAAACACACACACACACACAGACAGAGGGATACACACAGATACGTACATAGAAAAGATGTAGAGGAAGCAGGAAAAAAATTATGCCCCAGACGCCGCTGAATTTTAAATGAGCCTTTATGGGCTTCATTTCAGCGTGTAAATTATCTCATTTGTCAGCAATTGCGCTGTGCGTGTATTAGTGTATATATCTGTGTCTGTGTCTGTGTGCAGCTCAAGTGCTCTGCCCAGACGGCCATGCCCCACCGCCCACCGCCCACCGCCCCCGCATTCATATGCGACATGAAGTCAGCCATTTGTAAAATGATTCAATGGCGTCTCCTGACATTTAATGAGATAAGCGCACGCTTTGTGCGATAAGATTATGCTTTGCCCTCGCAAAGACCAACCGTTGCGTATCAACATGCCATTGCCAGCATTGAGTGCAAGTACAGTGAAGCCTTTACGACCGAACAGATTCTTGCAGCCCACAACTCCTTGTGATAATCAATTTGCTTTGCTCAAATTTTGTAGCCAATCTTTGAAACAAGAAATTTATAAACAGCTGCTGACAATATTGAGTGCAAGTACAGTGAAGCCTTCACGAGCGAACAAACAGCTTCTTCCAGCGCACAACTCCTTGTGATAATCAATTTGCTTCGGCCCAATTTGTTGTTTACAAAAACATCTGGTCTTCAGGTAACTGCAAGAAATTTCTAAACATACATTGTCCGTTTTAAGTGCAAGTACAGTGAAGCCACTGCAAACAAACGAACAGCTTCTCACAGCCAACAACTTCTTCAGACAATCAATTGTATTGGATTGGACTTTAAATATGTGGGGCAGGTCCAAGAAGGGCTTCCAACATATTAACGTACATACATATACATATATATTGTATATATATATATATATATATATGTGTTATATATGTGTGTGTGTGTTTATTAATATCGGCTTATACAGACGCACAAATCATCTGCAGCAATTGGCCCACACGCAATTCCGAGCATAATCGCACATCGGAATGCGCTTACGCCTTGGCATCCGCTTGTTGGATGCGTTGGGGGGCTTACCATGAATGAAATGCAAACAAATCTGTAACATGGCAATAAGCCCCAAAGGCGGGCGTTCCCCAAGAACCCGACCAAGTACAAACCGCAGCGAAAGGGGGCCCGTTGTTTATATATATATATATAAACACATTTAAGTTGTCACAAAAAGAGATTTTGCAGTTCGGCAACTGTTTGGCCAATATTTGGTTAAAATTTGGTCGGCGCGACAATGTGTTTATCAGCCAGATTTTATTAACTTGAACTGCGACCCTTGTCTAAGCTAAGGCGGGAAATAAAAGTCTGCTGATTAGCTACTTGAATGTGTTTTAATTTTGAGAAAGTACTTAATATCCATCTATACCTAAATGTGAGAATACACTGATTATCTCTTCTTAAGCTTGTGTATCCCATAAAAAGAGTTTACACAATAGAAAAAGGATTAGTTGCCGAAAGTTCCTGAATGTAACTAAAGGCGAAAGTATAAATTGGTTTGGCAAACAATTGCTGCATGTGCAGGGCATCTTTGTGCCACATTGCCACTAATTTAAAGCATGATAAAATGCTATTTGGCAATAAAATACAATGAAAATAAATTCACTTAACTCTTCTTCATATCTGAAAACATTTCCTTTGTTAGCTCTTTTCTCTCTTACAGTCAGCCGTGAAATAACTCTTTGGAAATTCGCTTGGTTTTCTATGGGTGAAAAAACTGTTGGTTGACTGCCTCATGAAACTGGGAAAATGTTTGTAGCTCCAGCTACCAATTAGTACTTGAAAATTTTAATGTGTGTTTTTGTTATTTTTGTTATTTATTTTTTCTATTTAATATTTTATTTCAGTTGGTTTCATTTTACTTCTATAACAAACTTGGGCATGTTTGAGTTTTCTGTGGACAAACTCGACTGGACGTCGACATGAATAGCATACACAACGTGTGTGTGTGTGTGTGTGTGTGTGTGTGTGCACATATCCTGTACATATATATATATGTGTATATACATATGTGTGTGCATAACAAAAGCAGCGAAGTTCTGGGCAACCGGGCGCCGTACCCACCTTTTGACAAGGGCATAATTAAAGCATAACAGAAGTAACAGCAACGCCCCGTAAACGTGCCCAAAACAGGCTCCTCCAAAAAAGAACCCCCACCCCCTCTCCCTCTGCCAGGCAACGTTACAGCTCCTAGCCAAGGCGCTGCGGATCAGGGCGTGGCGGAAGAGAGAGGGAGACCCGCGATGGCGGCGAAGGTAAGTCGAGGCGAGGCAAGGCGCACATAAAAGCGAAACCCACTACATGGGGTGAAAACAGGTTGTTACTTCCTTGCAAACAAGGTTCCGTTACCGTTATGCCGTTATATATGCATGTGTGAGTGTGTGTGTGTGAGTGTGCGGGTTTGTGTGTCTGTAGCTGGCGTATAAAAGAAAAGCACGTTATTGCCAATTTAACTTACATTGTGCATGTGTCTTTAAACAAAGATTTATGTACCCACTTGCATGCATACTCATAGCTACCCAAGTATAATATATACAAAGTGTGTTATTGTTGTTGTTGTGATCGTGTGTGTGTGTGGGCGCGGGTCAGGTGTGCGCGTAATAACTTGCTATAGATATGTGTGGCGCTTGCTACGTGCCGTGCTGCCACTTAAATCAGCATAATGATATGCACTTATTGTTGTGGCAAATTTGTTAGCGGATATGCTGAGAGGAGGCGGCAGGCCAGGAGGACCGCAGCACCCACACACACACAGCACCGCAAAAGCCTGTCGCTGTCGATTTCTTCATTTGCCTAATACGAGTCGACGCCATCATTAATCTAAAATATGGCTAAGACACACGCAGCCACACGCACACACACTAACACAGGGAGATGGCTAACGATGTGCATGTAATTATGCTCAGCCACACACGCATTTACTCTCTCACATTCACTCACACTCACACACTCATTCGCACTCACTCCATCTCGCTCGCACCCTCACGCATTTGCGTAAGCCTTGTTAATCGTGACAAAAGCTTATTGCGGTTTATTTGGGCTACTTGTTTCACATCCGGCGTCAATGTCGCTGCCGGCAAAAAGCAAAATCAACACACACGCACACACGCACACACACACACACATATATATATACATATATGCTGGCATGTAATACAGTTATATGGGCAAGCATATGCGAGTGCTTGTCTGGCCGCGACTGGTCTCACTGGCAGCGCGCGTCACTTGCACACACATAATAAACATTTTAAACATTATATTCGTGTTTAGCAGCAGCTTCTTGCCTGCTGCTAGTTGTTGTTGTTGTTGTTGTTGTTGCTGCTGCTGCTGCTGCTGCCAGATGCGTGCGTGAGTGTGTGTGTGTGGGTGAGCGTGTGTTCGCTTCGAGCAAAATTTACGGGTTTTAACGAATAATGGCGCTTGTGGGAAATGAACGTTTTGTGTTCGCTTCTGCTTGTCATCGCATCGCGCCGAACATTCGCAACGCATTCCAAACACACACACAGCATTCACCACTTTATCAGCATTTTACTTTGGCTCTTATTACCGCCCACACTCAGTACATTAGGGCACACACTCAAACTCACACACACTCACACATACACAGAGACACACACGTGCACAAGCACGCTTCTATGAGTTTTGCGAGTCTCTAAGGAAATTAAAAAACAACTAAAACAAATTAACAATGTAATGACAAAGTCTTATATAGCCCACATATACATACATACATAAATAAACATATATCTTTCATACATAAACAAGCTGCGGCATCTTAAAAACAGACACTCACACTCACACACTCTCCCCAACGCACACACACACGACAGCCAGCCTGCTAATAACGTATCGAGCATTCATCCCGAAAAAAAAAATTGAATTACCTACAATGGGGCCGCCCTGTGCTTTTGGGACCACCCACAGCACAATGACTATGTTAAGTATACGCCACGGAATCGAGCAATTCGCACTTGCGAATGGCAAACGCTTTTAATGATGATCGATTTGGGTAAACAATGGCATTTCCGCATTCAAATTTTATTGCCAGCAATCAGTGGCGCACTTTCCGGTCGCTCGCCTACACAATAAGTACGTAATGTTAAATACAACAACACATTTATCTACCAAAATTGCATTAATCTATCAAGTGTGCCGCCTTTTTGCTGTTTGGTGTGCTAATTTTCAACAGAAATTGAATGATTGTTATTGTCAGAGCATGTGTGTGTAGGTGTGCGTGCGCTATTAGGGTGCAGAAGCTACCATACACGGACAAAGTTAAAAATGGTTGTCTTTTAAAAAATAACGATTTAATTAACTTGAGGCACCCTTTAAAGCGCTGAGCCCCATGTCAAACAGCTGTTTTCAGTCACTACCAATTGTTGGTATTTTAGGTATTGGTATTTTTAGCATAACAAGGAAACGGTCACACTTATTCGCAATTGTAAACAAATGTAGAGTGTTGCCAGACTATCGAATACTGCCATAACACAAAAACCACAAATTTGTAATTAAACCAACAAGACAGTGAATTGAGTGTGTGTCTGTGCAAAGTTTATGTGCGAAATAATTGGCTGCCAGCTGTGCAGCAACGACATGTTCTAACTGATGTGCAGCAGCAGGAAAAACAGAGCGAGCAGCCGCGACACAAGCATTCCAATGCACTTTCTCTGAATGGTGTAAAACCAGTCTTGCGGCTTTTTGTTGCTATTCTTGTTGTTGTTTTTGACATCTATTCGATATCAATAGAAAAATACAGGCCAAATACGTTGTCGCGTTTGTGTGCTGTGTGTTGTTAGCAGACTACTAAGCACCTGTGTGCCACAACAACAATCAAACGCGTTGATTGCTGTCTTTAGCTGTCTTTATTGGCCAGTCAGATCTTGCCCACTCTTGAGTGCGTTTCTCGATACTCTCGCGCTTCAAGAATTCATAATTTGCATAAATTTTAGCTATATGCATAACCCAGGCCGAGCATGTTTCTCCAATTGAGTCATTACGCCACGGAATTTTGTGCTAAACGTAAGTTTCTCATTCCACCCAAAAAAAATATGAAAGAAGAAAATTGTTCTATATCCGCTTTCCAATTAGGCCGCATATAACCATATATATCCTATATATATATATATATATATATATATATATTTATATACGCTAACGAGATGTCTTCAATTGAGGAGAAAGTGCGCAGCATATTGAACGCCAAAGATCTGGGCGATATAACAACAGAACTCTGCGATTTCTCACTGAAAGAGCAGAACGCCACGGCCGAGGCGCAGGGCGTGCAGCCATCGGCGACGGCCGACTTTGTGCCCCAGGTGGGGCACACGATCAACTATATTGTGGCCTGTGTGGTGTTCAATGAGCACGACGAGCTGCTCATGATCGAGGAGGCCAAGCCCAGCTGTGCAGGTGAGTCCACCAAGCGAACTTTGGCAACGTTTAGGAAATATAATTTGTTTTTCATTTTTTCCTCAGGCAAATGGTATCTGCCCGCGGGCCGCATGGAAAAGGGCGAGTCCATCACAGAGGCAGCGGCACGCGAGCTATTCGAGGAGACAGGCCTCAATGCGGAAATGACCACGTTGCTGGCCGTGGAATCGGCCGGCGGCTCCTGGTTTCGCTTTGTGCTCACGGGTCGCATTACGGGCGGACGGCTTAAAACGCCCGCCGATGCCGACTCAGAGTCAATACAGGCTCTGTGGCTGCGCAATCCCAAAGAGGTGCCGCTGCGTGCCAACGACATACTGAGCATCATTGAAATCGGACGCGCCTATCATCAGCACCAGAAACAGGCGCAGCAGCAGCAGCAGCCGGATGTGCCACACCAGCCGCAATGGCATGGCGATGTGCTGCCCACACGGCATCCGCACAAGCGCAACTATATGCGCGTGCTGGCCGTGGCACGCAAGCGTGCCAGCAACTCGATGAACATACTGATCAGCGAGAAGAATACGCATCATTTTCCGACCGTCGAACTGCATCCGAATCGCAGCCTGCACTCGACATTGCGTAAATTCATGATTGAGATATTTGGCGCCGAGCTGCCGCAGCATCGGCCACACGGCCTGCTCAGCGTGGAGCATGCAGCAAGCAGCGATGAGTGCACCGATGGCATCTGTCTGAATCTGCTGGTGGCCTTCAGGCCGCCGCTCGAGGAGATTTCGCTTATTGGCAAATGCATTTGGCAGGAGCTCAGCCCGCCGCTGGACGAGACGCTGGCCCGCATACTCAGCAGCAAACATGCGTCCATACCACTGAACGTGGTACGATAGCTGCCTATCGACTAGTTCTAGCCTAATCTCTCTATCCCATGGTGCAAGCTCATATATATAACATATATAACATTTAATTAGATAATACCCATTGCCACTCTTATTCATACAAATGGGACGGTCGAGTCTGTGTTTGACTTGGACTCCTATCTTTTAAATTAAATGTAAAACATTTTACTCGAGCTATTTGATTTGGATTTTCTTCAATCTCAGCTCTTGGTTGGTAACTGTTTTATAAATCTCTAAATCGTAGTTATTGAAGCACAAAGGTTTCTAAGTTGTACAATGAATTTTATTGGCTATTTACAGTTCGTTTTGAAGTGTTTGCGCAGACGCAGTTAATCTTTGTTCATGCAGAATTAACATTAGGTCTTGACAAGATGTAGGTATCCAATGTTGTTATAGTTGACTAGGTCAATCTAGCAAGCACGACGTTGACTAGCACTTAACCATAAATTTAGCCCTTCCAGACACTGTTGAACAGTTCCATAAACGAGTCATAGATCATGAACGTAATCGCCACATCCAAGCACACGCGTCCCAGACGCGGCACCGTGCCCTTGTAGAATGCCGCCATGCCCTCGTTCTTCAATATTTGCATTGCACAATCCGCCGTACTCTTGTACTTGGCTGCCTCGAGGCCCTGCATACGGGTCTTAACCACATCCAACGGTGTGTTGCCAAACACGGAGGCGGCACCAGCAACGGCACCAAACAAGCCCACCAACAACTTGGGCACCGGCTTCTTATTATCACCGCCCTGCAGGGAAAACAATTGAAGGTGGGTCAAAATAGTGCAAATTGAGTTCACATAATCAAAATAATTTTGGAATTCTAAAAGTCCAAATGGATAAGAAAGTAATCCTTCTGTCAGCACCGATTTAAATGCATAATTCATATTGAAAGCAAATCTCAAATATTAACTAACCTTATACAGATCCTTTAATGACTCCATGACAAAGAATCGAATGGCCTGATTGGAGCCTTGCTTCATTATGGTTGCCGAGAGGCCTTTGTAGATGCCGCCTATGCCCTCCGTTTTGACAATTTGACCAACGCCATGGGCAAAGCCCTTGAACTTGGGATTCGCACTGCGCTGATCGTTGATGAACTTCACCTTAATCGTTTCCATGGGCGTGACCGCAACGATGGCCTCACACACACCAGCCCCCAGACCGCTTAGCAGCTTGCCTGAGGTGCTAAGCTGGCCTTGAGAGTCGACGAGGTGGGTGCGCAGGAATTCAAAGGCACCAAATCTGACACGGGATAAAGGAGATTAGCCTGGCAGCTAGCTACGAGCTGGAGTGGAAACTCACCTGGTTGCCGATTTGGGTATGCTGCCGTAGATGAGCACGCTGAGACCCCGGTAGAGTCCGAAGAAGCCGCGCTGCTGGATCGTCTTCTTAACGCAATCCGCTATGCCATTGTAGCGCTTGTTGGCGCCCTTCTCGTCCAGCTGCAGTTGCGTCTTCACGTATTCGGTGGGGTAGGTTATGCAGATTTCAATGCCGCCGGTAATGCCGCCGGCAACGATACCCTTTAATCCATTGGAGCCGCCGCTCGGCGCCGCGGCGGCACCATTGTTGATCATCCAGGGGCGTGCATGGAAGGGGCTTTTAAACGTCGACAGTCTCTGGCGATCCATTTGAAGCTCTGACCTAGCATATCCATGAAATTCGGCAAACAAGAACGCGATTAGGCTATTGTAATACATGGTTTTCGCCATTGGTCAATGGTGTAATGTGCTTATATAATATATAAAAAAAAGCCTATTTTAAAATTCATAGACAACAAATTTTAAACCCCACGGTTTTTGTTTAAACTAAATTTAGTTCGTACAAAAATCCATTTCAGTGGGAGTTTCTTGTCAAACTATTCAAGTTCCGATTGTGCTGGAGGTGTCTAGGGGGAGGCTATAAATACATTTGGGCGCAAGTTCTTGCGGTATGCGGTGTATCATTGGATTAGCTACAAAAGCTACAAAGGAATTGCATTCTTATGCCCGATTAGAACTGTAACTGTGACTTCTTAGGAGATATAGACTTGAGCTTAAAAGCTTATATTCATCAATTGCCCACACTCTGTTGGTGTCTGGTGAATTCTTAAAAACAAACCTATTTCAAGTTTAGAGGGTCCAGTTTAAACAGGTATTTCACAGAACCAAATATACCCCTTTCTCGCATATTCCAATTTCGACAAGTACTTTGCTTAGGTTAGGTTTATAGCTAATCTATAGCGTCTGCTTGTTTCGTGACAATTCATGATTTTATCGCGACGTTTTTCACCTTGGAATCAAAGTTCAAAATCGAAAACTATGTTGTATAAGTCGTCGGAGCACATACATAATGGATAGAAATCTGTCTATTGAAACATCTGCAAGTGTTTGCGATTACTTAAGATCGTATGACAGTGTGTCGAAACAAAGCGGGTGGAAAGGGGCAAAGGGAATGCTAAATGAATTCTCTTTTTGAGCTTTTTGCACTTGACAATTTTTATTTTTTTTATTGTTATATAAGTTTTGCAGTCACATAATAAATTATGGAATCTATAGAAATTATCTTGCATGTTTGTTCAGGAATTTCGCTCAATATTTATAACAATTAAACAAACTCAAACATTGCCGATAAAGATAAACAAAGTTGTATGATAACTTTTTATTGGAAATGAGCGCACGCACACACATACACATACACACACGCACGCACTCAATATCAATTCCAGTAAGCTTCACGTTGGAGAGCTGCCGCCGCTATGCGATCGACATTTCTGATTGGAAACCAGTGCACTGTAATTCTAAGCCTGTGGCTGCAATTCAACTCACTTAATTATAATTGTACAAATGCAATATTTAAACCGCCTTGGCACTGGAACTCTTTGGTTGTTTCTGTATGAGCTGATTGGAATGCGACGGCGACGCGTTCGCGGCTAGGGCAGCGACGCAACTGCCTTCATGCTATGGAAAAAACAAATTCCATTTTCCAATCACAAGAGAAAGCTACAAAAATTCAAATAAGCAGCACATTTGTAAACAAGCAAACACCAACCAACCGCTGCTGCTCACTGGCGATCGAGTGGCATGGCGAGAGCGCGAGCAAATGGGAGAGTGAGAGCGTGCCGACGCCGAGCCAAAGTAACGGCGATGGCGTGATACTGGATTTTTTTTTTGATTTTGACGACGCGGCAGAAAAAAAGATCTGTGCCTCTTAATGAGCAAAACCCGTTTGGCCAAACGTACTGGAGCTTTTGCAACTGGAAAAGCTCGCCCTTTCGCTAGTAAAACGCAGCGTAGACAGAAATGTTTTTTTTCAAGTGTTTAAATAAGCGCGCAGTAAACAGCCGGAAAGTAGACAACAGTTTTTTCGTTTAAGCTTTGTAGTGATTACACAATGCAAGCACGCACACACAGGCACATGTACGTGTGATATGCTGTTGTTGTTGATAAACTCAAGTCATGCACCGTTATTTATCTTTCGCCCACAAATCGATATAAATGTTATCTTTTATAGCACATAATGTATGGGTGTCTACTTTTTTTTATCATTTACCATACTTTTTATTTAATCAGCAGTCATGTGGATAATACTATAGTCTATACGGGAACCGGCAAACTGTAACTGTTAACGCAACCAAATGCCGTAAGGTTAGTCACTGTTGCCCCCTATAACCGAACTGCGCATGATTCACCCACACAAACATAGCTGTTCATGTGCTGACATCAACCGTTACTGTGACGCCAGGAAATGCGTGGGAGCCCAAGTACCATGTACTATGGGCAAAAGTTTGCTGCATATGTCAGCGAATAACTGGAGATTCTCGCAATATGCTAAAAATCACATAAACGAATTGAATTTGATCCCATGTAAACCTGATACAATATCAAGCAAAGCCGCCGACATACAATACTTCGACCCAGAACAAAAGGCAACTTTATATTGTCGAACACAATTCGATTATCGGCATAAAGCACGTCTGGTAAGGGCCCAGCCAAGTACCCCAGGTTCGATTCGATTACCATATAAATCAGACCTAAGTTTAGCAGAAATGCAGTACACTTAGGAAGACATATATTATGCGACTTTAAGTGTGTAAAAATCCGAAACAAATGAAATAGTTCTCTATTAACTTTAAATCCTGATGTCCATTTGAAAAACTCGAAACTTAAAGCGAAATATTAATTTTATTCAAATGCATTTTGAAATTTTTCACATGTCATTTACATGCATATATGCAATATACGCATGTGTTTATAAATAAACATTAGAATTAAAGTGCAGTTCTTTTCATATTATTGTTTGGTTTTTATGTTAATCAATAACAATATGTTACTAAGCTGGGAATTAGTTCGTAATGCAAATTTAGTTTAGACAGTTGATAATTCAGTCATGTTTTGCAGCCGGAAATAGATGCTTAGACTGCCTTGTAGACGCGCACGCTCTTCACGCTGCCAATGGTGAGGGTCTGTTAAAGAGAGAGAGAGAGAGAGAGAGATTGAAAGAGAGGGAGAAAGAAAGTAAGGATCGGAAGTACAGTTAGAGTCTGGCTAAACTTACGGTAATCAGCTCACTGTCGGTGAACTCGCGCACAATGGTCGAGGGCTTGTCGCCCTTCTGCTCCTGTGTCAGCTTGTTGCCATCGAGGGTGATGACACTCTTGACCTTGCGACCATCCAGAGTCTCCTCGTCGAACTCCTCGCCCAGTTTAAAGCTAATGGCAGAGGTCTTGAATGTGGACGTGGTGGTCAGTGTGTAAGTGTCACCCTCCAGGGTAACCTCCACAGTGGGGCTGACGGTGTTGCCCATTTTGCGCAGAACCATGCCAACGCCTACAATATTAGGGAATTACAGAATTACGATACATATATATGAAATGAAAAACTTATGTGCTTAAGCTAGTTTCAAATATAGTGCATAAGAAGGTTGCGGATGCGAATCTTGGGTTACTCGGATCGAGTGAATAGTATAGTTTTGTAAGTTTCAAAATCATAACTATGTCCCATCATAATATGAATCTGTACATATATGCATTCAGAGAGCCTGAAGATTCGGGCAATTACTAATTGAATTACCCAGTCAAAGTTGAAGACCCACACACAATGCAAATCATATTGTATTTAATTGAAATAATAAAGCTGAATTATGAAGTTGTCAGCAAATAACCCGGGCCAGACCAGACCAGACCAGAGAGTCATGCTCAAGGTTAACAATACGGGCACATGGGGATCTATCGGGGGGCAAACGGACGCACAGCCTCCGGTACTTATCAATTGGCCAGCCTAAATATAGCAAAACTGTACGAGCTAAGTAAAATGCAAGCGACCTTATCGCAATGCACACTAGCGCATATAGTATACATGATATTGATATATGTATATAAAAGGCACACACACACACACATAAATATATTCATACGTATGCAGACTCTACAAAGAGAGAGGGAGAGAGAGAACTGTGCCCCCTGCTGACCATCCATCACAGCACAGACAAATCAATTATGCTCAATTATGTATTTGTTCAATTTGAAGAGTGGACAACCTTTTGGTCTCAAGTGTTTTATGGCTCGATAAGTTCCCACCGCCTTCTATCTATAGATGGTTTTTGGGAACCTTTACAGCTGTGCATAATCAATGAAGAACTATTGTATATCGGTTCTTTGGACTGGAATAGATTAGAAACAAGTTCGCAAACACACAAAAAAATCGCACTAATTGTTGCCATACAGCAACATATTGATAAGGTGCAAAGTGCAAAAAAAAAATATATATATATATATAATTCCTAATCTCAAAACTAAATTATCATTATTATCATTAGCTGCAAATGTATGTATGTATGTATGCATGTATGTATGTGGCTATAATGTTTATCATTTGTACTATATACTTTGGGTGCAGCGTTCAATCAGATAAATACAAGTATTATTGACGTGTCTCAACGAACATTTTCGAGAGTTATTTTCATTAAAAATCCGGTAATTCAAACCTCTTCAAAGTGTCGTTCGACGTTGAAAACCGAGATCTCGTTTGTGATTTGAGTTTTCCTTCAACCACAGCCACTAAAGACCGCAGAAAATAACAAAATAACCGAGCCACATATAATGCGTATCGAATTGAATTACCAATTTCTCCCCCAACTTGGACCCAGACTAGACTAAACAGACCAAAGTTCGGCGCTTGTCTAAACAATTTACTGGATGACTGGGCGCACGTTTCTTTTCCAAACTAAGTACGACTGATAAACGACTTTAAATGATCGAACACTAATGGAAGAATTGCTTATTAAATATGTATGTATGTATAACATTTCATTAGTAACAAACACCAAGGCAACGACTTTTGGACGATGATTTATGAAAAAACTGGGATTTTAACGATTCGTTAAAAATATCTATACATTCGTCTTTCAATTTAAAGTGCCATCTATCAACTTTTTTTTTCTCTCCTTAGTGATGGAAGTTATAGATATTCGCAAATCCCCTGCTAGTGGGAAATATATGTACTCATCTTTTTTGCAGAACAGAGTATACGAGAAAAAAATGCAAAGACGTGCATATGAAATAGTATAGTAAAATGCCGTAATTAACAATTCAGGTGGTCGTAGGTAATAGAAAACCTACATTGGGTAAAGTACACACTTAATTTTAATTAGTTTTTAAGTTTATTGCCCCATTACCTCCCGCCCGATAAGCATTTCATGACTTTTATGCGCTTTGCACCTGATTCTAAAAGTAACTCTGCCAAAAAGTGGAGCAGCTCATAAAACTGTAGAACTGTAGAAAATTAACATGTTTTTGCAACCACGTTTTTCGTTCTCATTGATTCTCCCCATCTTCTTTCTCTTGCACATCTGCACAGAGCGAAATTTTTTTTTTTTTTTGCCGGCCGGCCGGCTAGCGGCTTTTTTTCTGCTGTGTGTTTTTGGCTTCTTTCTCACGCTCTCGCTTACTCACTCCACTTTCTCGGCGACACGTGCGCCATTAAATACGTAATACTATTTGCAGCAAAACAGTAGATAACTGTTAACCAAATCCTAGCTTATTACTTACCCAACTCCTTCATGTACTCATCGAAGTTCTCGGACTTGTCCAGCTTGTATTTCTTGCCAACGAAAGATGCCATTTTGCTGCGTATTGTGTTTACTTGGCTGAGTTACACGAGAATCAGACTACCACTGCTGAAAGCTCGCGCAAGCGGCCCACTTTTATACGCGCGCGCAGCACTGCCAGATGTGAAAACACGAAATGAAAGCTTCCTTTGAGTGTCGTGAGAGCGCGAGCGTGAGCTTACGCTGGGATACGTGATGGCAGCACACATAAAGCGTTATCGATGTGAGTACATCAATTAAATTACAAATAAAGGTGGATATTTAAGTTTTCTTTTAGCGTAAACAGATAAATATTGCATAAAGACAATAAAGGAATGTTTGTGTCATATTTATTTCTTAAGGGGGGCGTATAACTATAGACTATCGACATATGACGAACATCGATAACTGTATAAGCTTTGACCGTTATATGCATTATGCACGATAATTTATATATATCTTAATCTATATTCATTTTGGTGATAATCTATATACATGTTGTTCATGAACATTTTGCGATCTTTGTGCTCGAGTAAAGTTCCTTTTGATCGAATCTTTTTGGCGCACGTTACTAAGAAGCACTACGAGATACATATGTATATACATATATGATAGATATCTGGCACATACACACGTCAAACCCCACCCAGCTTGACTTGATCAATTGCTTGCACTTTAATTGATTCAAACGCGCCGTCCATATAACTGTCATAAGTATATCACGAATCATGTGCTGTGAGAATTGCAAGTTCAAGTGGAATCTGTTGCTGTGAAAGTACTCTTTATATATACTTATAATATAATACCCATTGTGGGTCAACGGCAACACCCACAGCAATAAAACTTTGCGTGTTATTCTTAGAATACTTTCAAGCGTATCATTGTATTTGCTCGAATTGGGCGAATTGTGCAAATAATCTAATCGGGCATTCAAATACATTAAAGGCAATCGAATGCAATTCCACAAAGACTTTGTATGCCGCGCTAGCCGTGTCTACCAATTTATATTTCAGTGCTTTCTTATCTCATTAATCCAATTAACGTCTTCAGCATTCGTCCATTGCAGCTGTAGACGTTTACTTATCTTGCGTTTCACAAAGCTAAACATGTTTATAGCATGATATGCAAGAAAATGTTTAAATTCAGGATGAACACAAAATTCTGCTTTCATTAAGTTTTATCGTAATGCACATGGTAACCCATATTCTCTTATCAGCATAGCTCCAAGAGTTTTCGCATTTCATTGTTTATTTTTATAAAAAAGTTAAATATTGTGATATAGTGATATATGCATATATATAGATTCATTTAATTTAGGTTTTTTGTTTATTTTCATCTTGTTTATATTTATTTTTCCTCTTCAATTGACTTTGAATACCAGTGTGACCATAGCTGTAAAGATAAAAAAACCCCGAACTCAACTGCTTTGCTTTTAGCACAGTTCTACACCAGTGTGGATAACAAAGCAGTGCAGTTCGAGGCGAATGATCATTAGCGATGGGTGCTTAGAGCGTTAAAACGCATTTGTCACGTCAATTTTTAGTCGAATCATCATTGTATATTTATTTATTAAGTAAATAAACATAAATAAATTTTGTTTAACTTTGCTCTTTATATCTGATCATGGCTAGCATTTGCAGTGAGTGCAAGTGTATTTGGCTGATTAAAATATGCAAGTGTCAATCATTTGAGTGAATATGCCGGCCGGTATTAAAGCTTTTCGAAAATGTATTACACAGAACAGCAAAGTCAACAAACATGATTGTCAACACTTAAAGAGTCTAAGAGAAAGAGTTGCGAAGAGCATTGGAGAGCGTGTGCATTCATTCTGTTCAAATAAAATCTCCACAGCGTAGAGTCTACACAGCCATTGAGCACGGACAAAGATCAGTGAGCGCAAGCTTGATGGAGTGGGAAGAGCAAACAGTCGTTTAATTACACTAAAACAACGGTAGTCGGTTAAGCTGTACGTTAGAAAGAGTTTGGCATTCGAAGCGTAAGCAACGTACTATGAATGAACGCGCGCAGCAAATATAAATCTACACAGTGCTTAGAATTTTCGATAAGTGAAACAAAAAAACCAAGTACAACAACAAAATTTCATTATCTATTTGTCTACACGCATATATACATATGTATTTACATATTAGTGATGAAATTGCGCTATCGGACTTGTGCAAATTCAAGGCACGCCTATTAAAGATATTGGGATCAGTTTAAGGCTAAAAGTGTTTTGGGAACAGCATCTGATTGACAAGAAGAGAACAAAGCAAAGCTATCAGTATGCTCGTTGGAACGTTTTCGTAATACCCTATCGAATTTTCAGATATGGTATGAGTGGAAAATTTCGAATGCTAATGTTTCTATGCATCACATAAGGCGAAACGCTATTAAAACCTAAATAAATTATACTAACGACAAGCGCGTGTCTGCAATGCCTGCTGCTGGGTGCTAATCAAAACGAAAAAAGTCACCAAATCTGAAAAAAAAAAATCGAAAAAAAACTAATACAAAAAAAGTTTAAAAATAACTTTAGAAAACAACATAAGTGAAAAGTATTTCTAGAACAATTAAAGTGATACGCAAGAGAGCAAAATGCAATCACTAAAGGCCGATGAGCTGGAGGAGAATCCCGTAGAGCGCGCCAACTGCTTGTCGGAGCTGATGTTCTGGTAAGTCGTATACCCCACGAATCAAACCGTTAGCTATAGGGTTGACAGCGTGACAACTGCCTCGAGTTTGTTATTATTGTATTCAATGGGTCGTTTAATTTACATAGTTAGCGCGTCAGAGCTGGGCTCCGCTATACAAATATATCCACATACATGTCCGCACATGTTTGCGTGAAGTATTTCAAGTTATTCAATTGGCTGTCACTTAAGGCAACTTTAATATCGTCCGTCAGCCATTGCCGTGGCTATGGGCTAATAAAAACCGATCACCATAAAAATATGTAATTGCATATGGCATAGCTTGATAGCAACATTAAACCGATATGACTTTGTCTAATGACTTGCTGATAATATATAAAAATGACTTTCATTAAAAACTGTTATCTTCCAAGGTGCTAACAGATCCCTATGTCAATACACTAAACCACTAAAATGTGGCTGGAATTTTGGAAAGTCACAATTGTTGCGTTTAAAAATAAGTTTTTTTCTTTTAGCGTTGACCATATATCAACAGATAACCCGCATATACCTAACTTTACCAGCATAACCTGTTAGCGATACGTGCAATAACATTCTGTAAAGCCCCTGTTAATATGCTTTACAACCCCTTTTATATATTTCTTAGACACCTATAATTGTGTTATGGATAGAGTATCTCCCAGTCGGGCCAGCTCTCGACTATATCTATTTTGCTTGTCTTTAGCTATCTTTACTAACAATTAAAATGTATGCATCTTATCTATTTACCTTTTATGTCTTTGCTGTCTCCTTGAAGCTTTGCGATGCCCGTTTTGTTTAAGGGTCGACAAAAGACACTGGAACAAACGGATCTTTATAGACCACTCAAGAAGCACAAGTCAGGTGAGTGATGCCACAAGATATCATCACCATGTATATTAATACTGATAATATTATCTATAGATACGCTGGGCGACCGTCTTTGTTCGGCCTGGGATGAGGAAGTTGAACGAAGATCGCCCCAAAACCTTCCACCTCGCTTGCGCCGCGTCGTTATCCGCGTCTTTGGTTGGCATCTGTTCATCACAGGCTTATTGCTGGCCGCTCAGGAGTTCCTTACCAAGTAAGTAGCTTGTCGAAGACCTTTGAATATCATTAAAATTGTAACCACTTTCAGAGTAACGCAACCCATTTGCCTCTTTGGCATGATGGCCTACTTCGCGGGCGACGATACAGACCTTACCAAGGCGCAGCTCTACGCAGCGGGTCTCATGGCGGGCTCTGTGTTTACTGTCGTTTTTGGCCATCCGTATATGCTCAGTCTCCTGCATCTGGGCATGAAAATGCGCGTCGCCCTGTGCAGCTTGATCTATCGCAAGGCTCTACGGCTAAACCGTACCGCACTAGGTGATACCACCATCGGGCAGGTAGTGAATCTCCTGTCCAATGATGTGGGTCGCTTCGATAGCGTGCTCATCAATTTACATTACCTCTGGCTGGCGCCTCTGGAGCTTATCGTTGTCACGTATTTCATGTATGAGCAGGTGAGTAGGGCTAAAGGGGGATTCAAGATTTTTCCTTTAATGACTTTGTCTTTTGTCCTAAATCAGATAGGAATATCAGCGCTCTTTGGCGTCGCTGTCATGTTGCTCTTCCTGCCCCTGCAAGCCTATCTGGGCAAGAAGACTTCGGTGCTACGCCTGCGTACGGCCCTGCGCACAGACGAACGTGTCCGTATGATGAACGAGATCATATCTGGCATTCAGGTGATCAAGATGTACGCCTGGGAAAAGCCCTTTGGCAAACTTATTGAGATCACGCGTCGCCGGGAGATGATATGCATCAAACAGGTCAACTATATACGTGGCATTCTCATATCGTTTGCCATGTTTCTTTCCCGCGTGTTCACGTTCTCTAGTCTGGTGGGCTATGTGCTGCTAGGAAACATTTTGACTGCCGAAAAGGCCTTCTATGTTACCGCCTACTACAACATACTCCGGCGCACGGTCACTATGTTCTTTCCGCAGGGCATCGGACAGTTTGCGGAACTTCTGGTGTCCATCAGACGTCTGCAGACTTTCATGCATCGGGAGGAGACTCAGATCCAAGACAAATCGATTGATGTCGCAGCCTCTACCGTAGTCAATGATAAGGAGAATGGCGCTCTTATCAAAAACGCCAATGGCGATGTGCCAAAGGTCAACGGCAATCTAGAAACTCTCGTTGAATTCAGTCAATTCAATGCCAAGTGGGATAGCAAGGCGCCAGAGAGCACCCTGGAGAATATTAATCTGAAACTTGGTCGCCGACAGCTCGTGGCGGTGATTGGACCCGTCGGCGCAGGCAAATCCAGTTTAATTCAATCCATTCTCGGTGAGCTGCCCGGAGAAAAAGGCAGCCTTAAAGTCAATGGCAAATTCTCCTATGCAGCTCAAGAACCTTGGCTCTTCACTGGGACTGTCCGTGAAAACATATTGTTTGGATTAGCCCTGGACAAGCATCGCTATCGGACAGTGGTTCAGAAATGTGCACTAGAACGTGACTTTGAACTTCTTCCTCAAGGAGATAAGACGATCGTTGGCGAAAGGGGAGCTTCTCTTTCGGGTGGCCAGAAGGCGCGCATTAGCCTGGCTAGAGCTGTGTATCGTAGGGCGGACATTTACCTGCTGGATGATCCACTCAGTGCTGTGGATACGCACGTGGGTCGTCATCTGTTTGACCAGTGCATGAAAGGGTATCTGAGGAGCGAGCTGGTAATATTGGTTACACATCAGCTACAATTTCTGGAGCATGCCGATCTCATTGTTATCATGGAAAAGGGAAAAATCAGTGCAATGGGAACCTATACGACGATGCAGCGCAGTGGCTTGGACTTTGCACAGCTCTTAACGGATCCCAACAAGACCGATGAAGCATCCAATGATCATGAGAGCGAGGCTGGCGATATTTGGGACCGTCTGAGCTTGGCCTCACGCAGCAGGCGTGGCAGTAGAACCAACAAATCCAACCAACCTTCGCGCAATGAAAGCTTCAGCTCCTTAAGCTCCCTTACCGATTCCATTGCCCAGGACGCAGCGATGGCACCGCAAGAGACGCGTGTCGAGGGCAAGATCAGTCTAGGTCTATACAAGGAATACTTCACAGCAGGCACCGGCTGGCTAATGATATGTTTTATGGTGTTCCTTTGCTTGGGTACCCAAATTGTGGGTTCCTCAGCTGATGTTTTTCTCTCCTATTGGTAATATATGAAACCCTCTTCCATATAGAACTATCGTCTCAATACTTCTTAATTTCAGGGTTGATAAGAACAAAAACGCCGCAGACAGAGACTCGGATCCCACAGATATATACTACTTCACCGCCCTTAACATAGCCGTCATTGTTTTCACCCTCGTCCGGACCATGCTCTTCTATAGGCTGGCCATGCGCAGCTCCACAAAGCTCCATAACGCCATGTTCCGTGGCATTACCAGAGCGGCAATGTACTTCTTTAACACAAACCCTTCCGGTCGGATATTAAATAGGTTCTCAAAGGATCTGGGACAGATAGATGAACTTCTGCCCTCCGTTATGCTGGATGTGGTTCAAGTCTTTCTGACGCTAATAGGCATAATTGTTGTTATTTGCATAACCAATCCCTATTATCTCATCCTAACCCTTGCTCTGGGAATCGTCTTCTATTATATTCGAGAGTTTTACCTAAAGACCTCGCGAGATGTTAAGCGATTGGAGGCAGTTGCCAGATCTCCGATATACTCCCACCTCAGTGCTTCACTCAATGGACTACCTACGATTAGAGCCATGGGAGCTCAAAAGGCACTTATTGCCGAATTCGATAACCTGCAGGATCTTCACAGCTCCGGCTACTACACTTTCCTGTCTACAAATCGTGCATTTGGCTACTACCTGGACTGTTTCTGTACACTTTACATTGTGATAATTATACTCAACTACTTCATCAACCCACCCGAAAACTCTGGTGAGGTGGGATTAGCAATCACGCAAGCCATGGGCATGACTGGAATGGTTCAGTGGGGGATGCGACAATCTGCGGAGCTGGAGAACACCATGACAGCAGTGGAACGTGTCGTGGAGTACGATGAGATCGAGCCTGAAGGCGAATATGAGTCCCAACCGAGCAAAAAGCCGCCAATCACATGGCCAGAGAAGGGCCAAATTGTGGCTGACGATCTCAGTCTTCGGTATTTCCCCGATCCACAGTCCAAGTATGTGCTCAAGTCTCTCAACTTCGAGATCAAGCCCATGGAAAAGGTGGGCATTGTGGGTCGCACGGGTGCAGGCAAGTCCTCGCTCATCAACGCCCTCTTCCGCCTCTCCTACAACGATGGCTCCATCATCATCGACAATCGTGACACCAACGAACTGGGACTTCACGACCTGCGCAGCAAAATCTCCATCATACCTCAGGAGCCGGTGCTCTTCTCGGGTAGCATGCGCTACAACTTGGATCCCTTCGAGGAATACAGTGATGCCAAGCTGTGGGATGCACTGGAGGAAGTCAAGTTGAAGCCTGTCATCAGCGAGCTTCCAAGTGGACTGCTAAGCAAGATTTCAGAGGGCGGCACCAACTTTAGTGTGGGTCAGCGTCAGTTGGTGTGTCTGGCACGTGCTATTCTTCGCGAGAATCGTATCCTGGTGATGGACGAGGCCACAGCCAATGTGGATCCACAGACAGATGCGCTCATCCAGGCGACAATAAGGAATAAGTTCAGGGAGTGCACAGTGCTGACAATAGCCCATCGGCTGAACACGATTATGGACTCGGACAAGGTCCTAGTCATGGATGCTGGCCAATTGGTGGAGTTTGGTTCACCCTACGAGCTGCTGACAGAATGCGAGTCGAAGATCTTCCACAGTATGGTCATGGAGACGGGTCAGAGCAGCTTTGATAGTCTGCTAAAGGTAGCTGAAAAGGTAAATTGTCATTCCTGTGATTAAATTTACATGTGGTAATATGTAATATCCAATTTCAGGCTCATATGGAATCACAGAAGTCCAAAACTGCCTAATATCCAATGAATATTCCACATTCATTCAAATATCCTGATGGACTAGCTTTAAGCAGAAGTCTCATAGAAATTATACTGCTTCTAAGTGAATGTTTTTGTATGTGCTACTTAAAGTATTATTTCTACGAACTTTAGAATGTAATGCTACATTAAAACTAAGATTAAATAAATTTTCAAAGCTACAAGTTTAACAATATGTGAAAATCGTTTCTGAGCGTAACAGTGCAGAATAACTGTGAACGAGTGAAGTAAGAAAGCAGTTCATATTTAAATAACGCACAAAGCAGTTGACAAACTTGCTAGATTTGTTTGTGGTTTTTCCGATTTATTAATATTTACTACTTAGTTCCTGACCACAGGCGTCACGCTTATCTTATCAGATAGTGTCAAGCGTTTCAGGCTCCAAGAGACGTGATGACCGATAAGGCCATTTGAACGCCGGCCAACTGATTATGGTAAAACGTATGACTAAAATGGAATTGAAATCCAAAGCGTCGGAGAGAGCAAAAGCTTTGCTCAGCGCAAGCAGTTCACATAAAAAGCGGTAACCGATCAGCTGTGTACTAGAACGAATTACGCGGCCGTAGAGCAAACAGTCGGACTCCTAATGAAAATAAACCTATCCTAAAAAATGTCTGTTCATTTAGTTTTTTGACGATTTCATTATATTATGAAATTAAGACTTATCTCTAAAAATACAATATAAACTGTGTGCTCTTGGATGCTTAAGCAGGATAGAACATAACAATAGTAATATCAGTGATATCTTCAGCATCTGGAGCACAGTGGAATTTTCCCAGATTTAAAACTGCGTTTTGTGACAGTAAAATTATTATAAAAACTAGAATAAATACTCAAATGTATGTAAATAACTATAGTGAGTTAATTTATGAGAAGTAGAATTTACAATGCCACCAATAAAAGCCGATGAGCTACCCGAGAATCCGCGAGAGCGTATCAATCCATTGTCGGAGCTCATGTTCTGGTGAGTCCAATTGTTTACAATTAATTGGTCAGTTGATGAGTCAATAATCGTATGTGGACCATTTAAATTCCTTATCGATGCATAAATGTGTTATAGAAAACACACAAATGAATATGAGTCAAGGCTGGGTTAAGTTCCCCACAGTTGTGCGAAGTTAATGCTAATCAAATCATATAAATAGTATTTCGTTTTTGATATCTTATCAGCCGGGTCTCTATTAAAACCAGTGCTCTAATAATACTTAATAGCCCAACACTTGACGACACTCCCACAGACCTTTTTAAAAAAAGTGTGACGTATTTGAAACACATTTTTAATTTGACGCGTTGATAAGACAAGGTTAATTATTGTGTAGTTTGTTTGCGGCTTAAATCATGAATGAAATGAAATATCTTTTTATTACTTACTCGAACCGACGAAACCTTGCAGCTTTGTCTTTCCCATTCTGTTCAAGGGCCACAAAAAGACACTGGACCAGTCCGATTTATATCGGCCACTGAAAGAGCACAAATCGGGTATTTTATAAAATATAACCTTAAAATTAAATTTGAAACTTAATGGCTATCAAGCTAATCATCAGACGTACTTGGAGATCGCTTGTGCGCCGCCTGGGATGAGGAACTACTTCAGAGATCAGCTCAAAGGAAACCCCCACGCTTGGGGCGCGTTGTGGTCCGCACCTTTGGCTGGCATCTATTTGTGACTGGTGTGCTATTGGGCTCCAAAGAATTTCTAACCAAGTAAGGGAAAGTTCACAAGAGACCTAAGATCATTTGCTTAAAGTGTTCCTTCTTCCAGGGTTACCCAGCCCATTTGTCTCTTTGGTGTTATGGCCTACTTCTCGGGCGAGGATCCGGATCCAATAAAGGGCCAGTTGTACGCGTTGGCACTTATTGCAGCTTCTGTCTTCTCCGTGGTCACAGGACATCCCTGTATGCTGGGCATTATGCATCTGGGCATGAAAATGCGCGTAGCTCTGTGCAGCCTCGTCTATCGGAAGGCGCTGCGCTTGAACCATACAGCTTTAGGGGATACATCGATAGGTCAGGTGGTGAATCTGCTGTCGAACGATGTGGGACGCTTCGATTCTGTCCTGTCCAATATACATTACTTATGGCTAGGCCCGCTGGAATTGGTTATAGTAACCTATCTTATGTATGAAAAGGTAAACTGAAGATGGAACAAAAATTTGTTGCAATAAAATTACTACTAATATCCTATTGCAGATTAACGTCGCCTGCTTCTTTGGCGTGACTTTGATGCTACTTTTCATGCCCCTACAGTCTTACCTGGCGCGAAGGACATCAACGTTGCGCCTGCTAACGGCTCTGCGCACGGACGAGCGCGTCCGATTGATGAACGAGATCATATCGGGCATCCAAGTGATCAAGATGTACGCCTGGGAGCAGCCATTTGGCAAACTTGTGGAGCTTACGCGCTGCAACGAGATGATCTGCATAAAGAAAGTCAACTATATACGTGGCATTCTCATTGCGTTTGGCATGTGCTTATCCCGTACCTTTGCCTTTGTCAGCCTGGTGGGTTTCGTACTGCTAGGAAACATCTTGACTGCCGGGCAGGCCTTCTTTATAACCGCCTACTACAGCTTACTGCAGCGAACTGTAACCAGTTTCTTTCCGATGAGCATTTCTCAATTAATGGAGCTTCAAGTAAGCATCAAACGTCTAGAGACATTTATGAATCGGGAGGAAACGCAGCTCAACGATCGCGATATTGATAAAGAAAAGTTCCTGGTTACTCACAACACAAACGAAGATGTGATACGAAACAAAAGCAGTGAAGAATCCCTTGTTACATTCAATCAATTTTATGCCAAGTGGGACACAAACGCGTCTGAGAACACTCTGGATAATATTAGTCTGAAATTGGGTCGCCGACAGCTCGTGGCGGTAATTGGACCCGTCGGCGCAGGCAAATCTAGTTTAATTCAATCCATTCTCGGTGAGCTGCCTGGACAAAAAGGTAGCCTTAAAGTCAATGGCAAATTCTCCTATGCAGCTCAAGAACCTTGGCTCTTCACTGGAACTGTTCGTGAAAACATTCTGTTCGGATTAACCCTGGACAAACATCGCTATCGGACAGTGGTCAAGAAATGTGCACTAGAGCGTGACTTTGAACTTCTTCCTCAAGGAGATAAGACGATCGTTGGCGAAAGAGGAGCCTCTCTTTCGGGTGGGCAGAAAGCGCGCATTAGCCTGGCTAGAGCTGTGTATCGTAGGGCGGACATTTACCTGCTGGATGATCCACTCAGTGCTGTGGATACACACGTGGGTCGTCATCTGTTTGACCAGTGCATGAAAGGGTATCTGAGGAGCGAGCTGGTCATATTGGTAACACATCAACTTCAATTTCTGGAGCTCGCGGATCTCATTGTAATAATGAATAAAGGTAGAATCAGTGCAATGGGAACCTATACGACGATGCAGCGCAGTGGCTTGGACTTTGCACAGCTCTTGACCAGTCCCAACAAGGCCAGTGAGGAATTCGATGAAAAAGTTGGTGATTCCTTGGATAAGAAATTAAACAGACAGACATCGCAGACAGAGAGTATAAATTCAGTAAGCTCCCTGACCGAGTCTATTGCTCCAGAGGAGCAAACGACTTGCCAGGAGACTCGGATAGAAGGCAAAATCGGCTTGGGTCTCTATAGGGAATACTTCACAGCAGGAAATGGTTGGTTCCTTATAAGTCTTCTGGTATTCCTTTGCTTAGGTACTCAAATTTTGGGTTCCTCAGCTGATGTTTTTCTCTCCTATTGGTAATATATAAAAGCCTCTTCCATATAGGACGATCGTCTCAATACTTCTTAATTTCAGGGTTGGTAAGAATAAAAACGCCGCAGACAGAGACTCGGATCCCACAGATATATACTACTTCACGGCCCTTAACATAGCCGTCATTGTATTCACCCTCGTCCGGACCATGCTCTTCTATAAGCTGGCCATGCGCAGCTCCACAAAGCTCCATAACGCCATGTTCCGTGGCATTACCAGAGCGGCAATGTACTTCTTTAACACAAACCCTTCCGGTCGGATATTAAATAGGTTCTCAAAGGATCTGGGACAGATAGATGAACTCCTGCCCACCGTCATGCTGGACGTGATTGAGGTCTTTTTGACACTGACGGGCATAATTGTTGTTATCTGCATAACCAATCCCTATTATCTCATCCTAACTCTCGCTCTAGGAATCGTCTTCTATTATATTCGAGAGTTTTACCTAAAGACCTCGCGAGATGTTAAGCGATTGGAGGCAGTTGCCAGATCTCCGATATACTCCCACCTCAGTGCTTCACTCAATGGACTACCTACGATTAGAGCCATGGGAGCTCAAAAGGCGCTTATTGCCGAATTCGATAACCTGCAGGATCTTCACAGCTCCGGCTACTACACTTTCCTGTCTACAAATCGTGCATTTGGCTACTACCTGGACTGTTTCTGTACACTTTACATTGTGATAATTATACTCAACTACTTCATCAACCCACCCGAAAACTCTGGTGAGGTGGGATTAGCAATCACGCAAGCCATGGGCATGACTGGAATGGTTCAGTGGGGGATGCGACAATCTGCGGAGCTGGAGAACACCATGACAGCAGTGGAACGTGTCGTGGAGTACGATGAGATCGAGCCTGAAGGCGAATATGAGTCCCAACCGAGCAAAAAGCCGCCAATCACATGGCCAGAGAAGGGCCAAATTGTGGCTGACGATCTCAGTCTTCGGTATTTCCCCGATCCACAGTCCAAGTATGTGCTCAAGTCTCTCAACTTCGAGATCAAGCCCATGGAAAAGGTGGGCATTGTGGGTCGCACGGGTGCAGGCAAGTCCTCGCTCATCAACGCCCTCTTCCGCCTCTCCTACAACGATGGCTCCATCATCATCGACAATCGTGACACCAACGAACTGGGACTTCACGACCTGCGCAGCAAAATCTCCATCATACCTCAGGAGCCGGTGCTCTTCTCGGGTAGCATGCGCTACAACTTGGATCCCTTTGAGGAATACAGTGATGCCAAGCTTTGGGATGCACTGGAGGAAGTCAAGTTGAAGCCTGTCATCAGCGAGCTTCCAAGTGGACTGCAGAGCAAGATTTCAGAGGGCGGCACCAACTTTAGTGTGGGTCAGCGTCAGTTGGTGTGTCTGGCACGTGCTATTCTTCGCGAGAATCGTATCCTGGTGATGGACGAGGCCACAGCCAATGTGGATCCACAGACAGATGCGCTCATCCAGGCGACAATAAGGAATAAGTTCAGGGAGTGCACAGTGCTGACAATAGCCCATCGGCTGAACACGATTATGGACTCGGACAAGGTCCTAGTCATGGATGCTGGCCAATTGGTGGAGTTTGGCTCACCCTATGAGCTGCTGACAGAATGCGAGTCGAAGATCTTTCACAGTATGGTCATGGAGACGGGTCAGAGTAGCTTCGAAAGTCTACTAAATGTAGCAGAGAAGGTAAGTAGTCATCTTTATTAGCGGTAATATGCAAATAAGTGACTTATTTTTCTTTAACAGACCCATTTGGAATCACAGAAGCAAAAAACTGCCTAGGATCAAGAAAGAAATAATGATTTTCATTCGAAAATACATTTCAGTGAATGCTTTTAATATTTTAAATATTATATATACGAACTATTAAATAGTACCTCATTGAAACTTCCTTTAATAGTGTCCGAGTATTGGCAAATTGATTTGAGTACTCCGATTTCCTAACAGTCCTAAATTAAAGCAGTTCAATTAAATATACAAGAAATAAGTAGCAAAGCAGTTCAAAGTGGTATGTGTAAAAACTGAGTTTGCAAATTATAAATTTATTTACATAGAAAATTGTATGTTCATCTTTATTTCATTAGATTATCTTATCAGCCAGATAAAAAGAGAATTAATTGAATGACAAGTTTTGCAGTTAGTCTATGAAAACGCCGGCCAAGAAGTTACTATAAACTGTAAAGCGCACACGCGTACGTGAGAGCTAAAGTTCCAAAAAGAGAGCGAAAGAGCGCGAGAGCAACCGCAACAGTTGTCTGTTCCCATAAAAGGGGCCAGCTAGTCAGCTGTGATTTAGAACGTGTTCGTCAGCCGGAGGGTGAACAGCTGTGCGTGAATAGAGGCCAGAGAAATTCGATAAATAGTGTCTTAAAAAACAATTAAATATACATATATTGTTATCTGGATACTTCCTTGTGTGATGTAATTCATTATATGTATAAAAAGTGTGTTAGTTTCGTTGAGTACTTGAGATTTATTGATTATATTTATATCGTCTATCATATAGCGGCAGCATCTCTGGCGCAAGCAACCGGCACAGTGGAAAATTTTCGTAGTTGTGAAAAGCAAATTCCGCTCAACTGAGTTTCACGCGCACCAAGCCTCAACAGCTGAGAGAATCAAACTAAAACAGAAGTATGTATGTATATAAGCTATATACATACATATATATAAATACATATAAAAAGAATTTCGAGGCGAATAATTAATTGTGTGATTTGTTGTAAACTGAACACTTATAGGCTTGTACACAAATGTAAAGTGTATTTGGTTTACTTGTCGAAGTAAATAAATAAGAAGAAAAAACCAAAATGCAATCAGTTAAAGCAGATGAGCTACCAGAAAATCCGCGCGAACGGAGCAACCCATTTTCGGAACTCATGCTCTGGTGAGTCTGCAGTTTTATCAGCCTTGTTGGTTTTGTGGCGTTAGATATAAGATTGACAATTATGACAAAACACTTCTTTTTTTTTGGCACCACCGAATATCATTTAATCATTAACAGAACAATATGATTGAGCATGATATACCATTATCTTATCTTTCAGAGTGTTAAAATATACAAATAAGTTTTGTAGTAAAATAGTGAGGTATCTAGCGTGTAAATACAGCATAAAACAACTGCACGTAAGTGTGAATTTGCAAATATAGTCGACGCTCAGATACCCTTTACTCATATTTGATTGATGTATGTATATAAAACATATGATTTCCTCACTGATAATGTGCAAAAGCTGCTATGTTATTGGAATATATTTTCGTTAATAACGAATTTTTTACACATTTTGTATATTATATATGATTATATATATGTTATCATTTTGTTGATATTTGCTTGGCTGTAGGGCCTCCATCCAATTTAAATGTATGCTTTTTTCTACTTGACACCATGAAATATTAACTTTATCTTTATTTCTGCATGTATCATGGCATCGTAAAGTTTTGTCTTTCCGGTATTATTCAAGGGCCGTAAGAAGAAACTTGAGCAACCAGATCTATACCGGCCGCTAAAAGAGCACAAATCAGGTAAGGCATGCCGTAAGATAATAAATAAGGTGCTAAGATAAAGATGAATGAAATTTATAACCATTAACAATGACTGGCATTTATCTTAAATCCTTTGTATGTGCCCAAGAAACGTATAGATTTTTAAATTTGAACTAGTTCTTGTTGCATTGTTTCTCCGAATTTAGTTCATTTAGACCGATTGCAAACTAACTCCTTCGTGCTATCGTCCGTTGTGATACTATCGTTTGGCTTTAAATATTTCAAGTATGTTAGAAAAAGAAGACAGGCTCAGGAAAATCGCGAATGTGCTATTAAATAGACATCTGCGCAGTCACGAATGATGTCCTGGAGTCACATACTTATATATATATATATATACAAAATCCTTAATGTGTTTTTTACCCTTTTCCTTTTCCCTTTTCACAGATATACTTGGCGACCGCTTGTGCGCGGCTTGGGATGAGGAACTTATTCAGAGATCGGCCCAACAAAAACAGCCTCGCTTGGGGCGGGTTGTGATCCGCGTGTTTGGTTGGCATCTGTTTATGACTGGGCTGCTGCTGGGAGTCAGAGAGTTCATAGTTAAGTAAGTAGACCCCAACCTGAATAGATTTACTTATTAATGAGCGTCTTGTTTTAGGGTTACGCAGCCCATGTGCCTGTACGGTATAATGCAATACTTTTCGGGCGAAGATCCGGACCCCATCAAGGCACAGCTATACGCAGCTGGTCTGATGACTGCCTCTGTCCTTTCCGTCGTTACTGGACATCCGTTTCTGCTCGGCCTGCTCCATTTGGGCATGAAAATGCGCGTTGCACTGTGCAGTCTGGTCTATAGGAAGGCGCTGCGCTTGAGCCATACAGCTCTTGGGGATACATCGATAGGTCAGGTGGTGAATCTGCTGTCGAACGATGTGGGACGCTTTGATATGATTTTACTCAATGTACACTTCTTATGGCTGGCTCCACTGGAACTGATTGTGGTTACATTCTTTATGTATCAAAAGGTAACTTAATGTGAGGATATTCAGAATTATCAATTGATGCGAATATAACTACAGATCGGAGTTGCGTCCTTCTTTGGCGTCGCTGTCATGTTGCTGTTCCTGCCTCTGCAAGCCTATTTAGCAAAGAAAACTTCGGGGCTGCGCCTCCTAACAGCATTACGCACGGACGAGCGAGTGCGAATGATGAACGAGTTTATTTCTGGCGTCCAGGTAATCAAGATGTACGCATGGGAGAAACCACTCGGCAAGCTAATCGAATTCATGCGACGCAAGGAGATGATCTGCATCAAGAAGGTCAATTATATACGCGGGATTCTCATCGCCTTTGGCATGTGCCTGTCGCGTACCCTTACATTTGTCAGCCTGGTGGGGTTTGTCCTGCTAGGAAACGTCCTGACTGCCGGCGAGGCCTTCTTCATCACCGCCTACTACAATCTGTTGCAGCGAGCGGTCACCAATTTCTTTCCGCTTAGTATTACGCAACTAGCAGAGATAACAGTGTCCATTAAGCGTTTGGAGACCTTTATGCTAAGGGAAGAGACTCAGGTGCAAGACAAATCGAATGCGATAACTGCGCCGGGTTTCACTAACGAGAAAAGCGATAAGAAAAATGGCACACCTATCAACCACGACCATGGAGTTGAGGCAAAAAGTAATAGCAATGAGGAGACGCTCGTGGAGTTCAACCAGTTCTATGCCAAGTGGGACCCCAACGCGACAGAGAACACGCTGGACAATATCAATCTGAAATTGAGTCGCCGACAGCTAGTCGCGGTGATTGGACCCGTCGGCGCCAGCAAATCGAGTCTAATACAGTCCATTCTCGGCGAGCTGCCTGGTGAAAAAGGCAGCCTTAAAGTCAACGGCAGCTTCTCCTATGCCGCCCAGGAGCCTTGGCTCTTCACTGGGACCGTCCGTGAAAACATATTGTTTGGATTAACCCTGGACAAGCATCGCTATCGCACAGTCATCAAGAAGTGTGCTTTAGAACGCGACTTCGAGCTACTCCCGCAGGGTGATAAGACGATTGTTGGCGAGCGAGGAGCTTCTCTTTCGGGTGGACAGAAGGCGCGCATTAGTCTGGCAAGATCTGTGTATCGTAGGGCGGACATTTACCTGCTGGATGATCCTCTCAGCGCTGTGGATACGCACGTGGGTCGTCACCTGTTTGACCAGTGCATGAAAGGGTATCTAAAAAGCGAGCTGGTCATATTGGTAACACATCAGCTGCAGTTTCTAGAGCATGCCGATCTCATTGTTATCATGGACAAAGGCAAAATCAGTGCAATGGGAACCTATGCAACGATGCAGCACAGTGGATTGGACTTTGCACAGCTCTTGACCGATATCAACCGGGCGGATGAGAAGGCACTGGAAGACCAAAAGAGCGATGCTGGGGATCGTGTTAGCCTGCACTCAAAAACCAGCCGTCAGGCTTCACGCAATGATAGTTTTTCATCCTTGAGCTCCCTAGGTGATTCGGTCATTCAAGACACGGCCATGGTTCCGCTGGAGTCACGCGTCGAGGGAAAGATCAGCTTAGGCCTCTATAAGGAATACTTTACAGCAGGCAGTGGCTTGTTCCTGATATCTTTTATGATCGTTCTATGCGTGGGCACACAAGTTGTGACTTCGGCGGCAGATGTGTTTCTCTCCTACTGGTAGGTCTTGCTGATCTTATTGGAGTACTCTTAGAATAACGATAATTTCTTTATCTCAGGGTTGACAAAAATAAGAACAACGCAGATTCGTCATACGAGCCCGTCGACATGTACTACTTCACAGCGCTTAATGTGGCTGCAATTGTGCTCAGCGTAATGCGTCCAATTATCTTCTATTCGATGGCCAGGCGCAGCTCCACAGAACTGCATAATTCCATGTTCCGTGGCATTGCCAGGGCAGCCATGTACTTCTTTAACACAAATCCGTCTGGTCGAATATTGAATCGTTTCTCAAAGGATCTTGGACAACTTGATGAGGTCTTGCCAACCATTATGCTGGATGTTGTGCAAATCTTTCTCTTATTGGCTGGCGTCATTGTGGTCATCTGCATGACGAATCCCTATTATTTGTTACTGACGTTTGTGCTGGGTATTATCTTCTATTATATCAGAGAATTCTACCTGAAAACCTCGAGGGATGTGAAGCGTTTGGAGGCAGTTGCCAGATCTCCGATATATTCCCATCTCAGCACCTCACTTAATGGACTGACCACAATCAGGGCGTTGGGCGCACAAAAGGCGCTTATTGCCGAGTTCGATAATCTTCAGGATCTGCACAGCTCCGGCTACTACACATTTCTGTCCACGAGTCGTGCCTTTGGCTACTATGTGGACTTCTTTTGCACCTTATACACTATCATCATTGTACTTAACTACTTTATTAATCCGCCCACCAAGCCTGGTGAGGTTGGGCTGGCCATTACCCAGGCCATGAGCTTGGCAGGAATGGTGCAGTATGGCATGACACAATCCGCCGAATTGGACACCACAATGACTGCGGTTGAGCGCATCCTGGAATATGATGAAATTGAGCCAGAAGGCGAGTTTGAATCCCAACCAAGCAAGAAGCCACCGGCCGAATGGCCGGAGCAGGGAAAAATTGTGGCTGATGACCTCAGTCTTCGGTATTGCCCCGATCCCCAGTCCAAGTATGTGCTTAAGTCTCTCAACTTCGAGATCAAGCCCATGGAAAAGGTGGGCATTGTGGGTCGCACGGGTGCAGGCAAGTCCTCGCTCATCAACGCCCTCTTCCGCCTCTCGTACAACGATGGCTCCATCATCATCGACAGTCGCGACACCAGCGAACTGGGACTTCACGACCTGCGCAGCAAGATTTCCATTATTCCGCAAGAACCGGTCCTCTTTACCGGCAGCATGCGCTACAACTTGGATCCCTTTGAGGAGTACAGCGATGCTAAGCTGTGGGATGCACTCGAGGAGGTCAAGCTGAAGCCTGTCATCAGCGAGCTTCCAAGTGGACTGCAGAGCAAGATATCAGAGGGCGGCACTAACTTCAGTGTGGGACAGAGGCAGTTGGTGTGTCTGGCACGCGCTATTCTTCGCGAGAATCGTATCCTTGTGATGGACGAGGCCACAGCCAATGTGGATCCACAGACAGATGCGCTTATCCAGGCGACAATAAGGAATAAGTTCAGGGAGTGCACAGTGCTGACAATAGCCCATCGGCTGAACACGATTATGGACTCGGACAAGGTGATTGTCATGGATGCGGGTCAAATGGTAGAGTTTGGTTCACCCTACGAGTTGCTGACGGAATGTGAGACGAAAATCTTTCACAGTATGGTCATGGAGACGGGTCAGAGCAGCTTCGAAAGTCTGCTAAAAGTAGCGGAAAAGGTAAACAATCAATTCCTTGGGTATCAACATGCATATAAGTAATTCCCTTTGTCCATTTACAGGCCCATTTGGAATCACAAAAGCTAAAAACTGCCTAAGGTCGACAATTTGTTGTATTGCATTTATAATCAAAATAAGCCAATTAAAGTATTATCTTCAAGAATACTTTAAAAAAAACCCAGAATCTTTAGATACATGAAATGTTTCAATTTATTGGTAATGCAACCGATTGCAAATTTTATACAATACATAAATACTTCAATTTTCAAAACATTCAAATTGCGGAATGAAGCCAATTTTTATGCCTGGCTTTGACCTGGCTGTTCCAAATGTATAGCGCTCTCCCAGCGCAACATGGGCAGCATCGTTAATGGTATGGCGCTCAGCAGTTGCTTGGGCAGCCATGAGAACAGCGCCAATAGCATGGGCAGGCCATGGACGATTAGCTGCTGGGAGAGAGAATCGCGCATGTTGCGCCAGGAGCCACTGTTACGGACAAAGAAAAGGAAGTATAGACACAAGACATCACAGATGAGGAAGATACAGATGAATATGCCGCAGAGATTCTGACGGGCATGGGCGCAAAAGGCATACATGCTGGACATGACGATAATAATGGGTATCATTAGCTTCAAGACATAGATGAAGCCAATTAAAATTATGGAGCAGTCGCTGACAAAGATGCGGGCAACGCTCGCATCAAGTGAATTTATATTCGGCAGAATTCCAGTGCCAATCATAGAGAAATAGGCATATATCAGAATAAGCACAGCATAGCGATAGCTTCTATTTATGTGCCCCTCGGGCGTCAACGATTTGTTCGGTGTCCCCTCATCATCGTCCTCGCTGTCCTCAATTGCCGATTGCTTATAATCCTCGTGCACCTGGACACCCAGCAAGAACTCTGTGCACAGCAATTGCATGAACATGGACTCGTACGAAAGGCTCATCAATGTGTATATGGTGCTCAAATTGAAGAGTATCAGCTGCACACGATGCCGTGGCGTTTTCGTATCGCTATAGGGTATAGAAATTAAGGCATAGCATATATAGCCCCAGGCGGTGCCCTGCAGCACTGGACTGAGCTCCTGTTTGCAGAGGCGCTGATGCACCAGATAGGCGCCAAGCAGCAGCGCGGCGCCATTAATCAGCCAAACGCGACAGGCGTGCCGCTCGGTCAGCAGCAATGGACGCAGCATAGTCACCAGCATGCTCAGGCACAGTAAATACGGGCTGTTGTGTCCAAAATCGGGACGCTTCACCGTAAACCCAGTCAAAAGGGCGACCAGCGCCAGCCACAGCCAAAAGCGTAGTCTGGGTGCACGGGTAAAGGCGCGTCCATTGTGCGCACAGACCACAATCAAAAAGCCCAGCGAGATGAGCTGCTTGAAGAAATAGGTGCCAATCAGCAGCACCACGGTGCCGCCAACCCAGACCAGCTGAATGATCGGAGCACGCACGCAGCCGCTGTTCACGCCGCGCTCCTGCAACGCAAGCATCCAAATGGGCAGCGGCACCAGCAGATAGAAGCTGGTGCAGCAGGGCACCCGATCCAAATAACAGGCGAGTAGCACCACAATCTCCAGCAGCAGAAGCACTATATTGCTTGCATTGAGCCAATGCTCTTTGGGCGCAATCGTAGAGCGCGTCTGCTTGGCCAGCAAATAGAAGAACCAGCCCAGATAGGTTGCCAGGCAGGCCACCGCCAACGGTATGCGATAGTATATCTTGTAGTATTCGATGCATTCCAATGCCAAATGTATCATGTCCTGGCTGCATAACATTGCCTCGTTGCCGCAGCCCAATATCATCTGCCTCTGGAATTCTTCCTTATATTGTTGTATGCGTCGTCGATCGAGACGCTCAAATCTGGGCAACCAGCTGTAGATGTGACTACGCTGCTTTAGTTTGAGCACGTGCTCCGCCTGCGCCAGAACTTGCAGTGTATTTAGATGCATCGAATACGCCTCGTACTTAACGCTCACATTCATCATGCCCAGCGGCAACATGGCACGATTATTCATCGGCGGCGGTAATCCAATCAGGGCGGACATCAACGGCGCCAGCTGTGTTTGTTTCACTTTCTGCAAATGCAGCGGAAAGCCATTGCTGTTGATTGACCGGACTCCTCCAATGGGAGACTCCACACTTTTGATGCCAGCACCCCAAAAGACGAAGGGCGTCTCTATCTCATACTGACTGTCGCCGCCGTGAGTACCTACAGGAGCGACATATTTATAGGAGATATTTTCGCATGCTCATTGTAAAGCTAACATGAACTTTTACAAGCTGTTACTGTTGTGACATGAATGAATGTTACAGGTACATTGTAAAGTTGCAAGCAATAATAGTTTCAGCATTTTACAAGATAACATTATTGCAAATGCGTTGATTTTAGCGAGTTCATTGTAAGGTTATTGATGAATGAATGAAAAGTTATAGGCATTGTAAAGTTATAGGCAACCAATAGTTTAATAAGATACGAGTGCCTACCTTTGTCGGTCATGCCATGATCGGATGTCAGAAGATATACCGTACGGTTGTCCTCAAAGATGTGCTCAAATAAATGGTATAGCTTAGCAACGGTTTCTGCATTGTCGATTGGCTTTAAAATGTCCTTGCTATTTGTCTGGGACGCATTGCCAACGCTAGGAATATTCTCAAAGTCCATAAGGAAAACCGCAGGCAACTTATTTCCGGCAGTTTCCGAGTTCAGATTGTCTAGCAATTTATGCACCTTATCGTAGATCCACTGATGACGTTGATAGCTTTCTGTAAAATCCGCTGGGGTGTGCATATCCAAATTTATAGGCATTGCACCATTAGGTAAAAGCTTAAAAAACTCCAGCACCGACTTGGCGCCCCAGGCCCACGTGGCGCCCTCCGTGCGATTAAGCAGCGTATCGAAGACCGTGGGATTGCGTTTGAAGTTCGTCATAGCCGACGCGGCATCCTCATTGAAGCCACCAAAGATGGCAATGTGGCCTGGACGCGTTTCGGTTGGAGCACCTCCGCGCGATATGCCCATCAGGGCCCGCTCCAAAAACATATTCTGCAGCTGCGGCACGGCGCTTAAATTGTGCCGGAACAAGGATTCGGCACGCAATCCATCGATAAGGAACACAACCAGACGATCTGCCGGCGGCTCCAATCCCATCTGACGATGCCCATCCTGCGGTCGCATGCCATTGATTATCGATGTTCCGTAATAGATCAGGGTCAAAAATCCGATCAGCAGTATGTGCACCAACACAGCCAAAAGTTTCCACATTCTTGAAAAAACATTAAATAAAACAGTACTGTTAGATATTATGATCTATTAATGATTGAGTATGTTATCTAAATGCTTGCCGTAGGCAAAAATTCAAAGCTTGCTTTCTATCAAGAAAAAACCAATTGGGATAAGCAACAAAAGCAGATCGAATGTGACCGACTAAGAAATACCCTAAATACGTACACAAGCTGCCAGCTGCTCGCAGCTTCTCTTTAGAAAATTTCTTATTTAAATAACTTTTCTATTAGGCGAACTTTCGCAACTTAAAGTTTATGCTCTCACGCATTTGGTCTAAGTAAAGAGTTTACATTTCTCTAAAAGATCTGCTACTTATCCCTTATTATCAAATTACATACCTATTCACCTATTTTATCATTATTCTTATCCTTAGTTGTTTGAATATGTGGTTTTGTTATCTCTGAGAAGTTTAAAGATGACTTTCTATAAAGAAACCAAAAGTATCCAGATTTTCTCGCCAGCTCTTTGACTGATTGATTATGCATCAATATATCCCAGGCCTAACCTATTATTTCTACTTAGCTCACAAATTATTTATACTGACATATTAGCTCTTGACAACCCAAGGAAAACAGAATCTATTCGAAATGCTGATTACTTACGGGCATGCATACGTTGTGCAGCTGCTACTGCTCTTCTCGGTGTACGTCATCTACTTTCAGTCCACGATCCTGACGGGCTTGGAGCCGCAGAAGACATTGCTGAAACATGCGCCTGCTGATCGACTGGTGGTCTTTGTCATCGATGACCTCAGCGCCAAGACGTTCTTTGAGCATCGCTGCCGCAATGTGCCACAGCTGAAGAACATCTTTCTGCATCAGGGCCAGGTGGGCATATGTCGTGTGCGTGTGGCCAGCAAATCCAGATCGGCTCATCTGACGCTCTTCTCGGGTCGTTACGAGGATCATTTGGCTGGAGTGCAAGGCATCGCCTCCGACACCATCTTCAATCGAAGCACACGCAGCTTTGCCTGGGGCTCTGCGGAACTATTGCAACATTTCCCCGCTGTGCATGAAGTGTATACGCATCCGCCGAATATACCGGGCCTGAGCATTAGCTCCTACAAACTGGACGAGTGGGCATTTCAAGCAGTCCGAAATTTTCTGCGAAACAAGGCGTCCAAGCTGCAGCAGCTTTCGGGTCTGGTCTTCTTCGTGCAGCTGCTGAGCCTGCGGGAGGCAACTGGATTCCGCATGTACCAGGAACAGTTTACCTATACGCAACGTCGCATTTGGACCATTTATCAGCGATTTGAACGTGCATTTCCGGATCAACGCACCGCCTATTTGCTGACGTCCGATCATGGCAGACCAGAGAAGGGTGAGCTACCAGTCAACAGATGCAACTGGGCAAATCCGCTCAAGCCGCACTCGCTATTACAGGTTATAGCAATGGCAGCAGCAATCAGGAGCTGGAGACTCCGTTTGTGCTATGGGGCTCCGGCGTGGCCCATATGCCTGCCGCTCCAGGTCGCAGCTTTGTTGCCAACGAGCTGGGTCAACGCCTGCCGCTGCACGTTCTCGAGTCCATACAGCTGGCACCGCTAATGAGCGGTTTATTGGGACTGCCGACGCCCGTGCACAATCGTGGCCAGCTGTCCGCGGGTCTGCTAAACGCCAGCATGCATGAGGCACACGCCATATACAACAATGCGCAGCAGTTGCTCCACCAGGCGCAGTGCGTCTTGCGCCAACATAGACGCGGTCTGCTGACCAACCTGATGCCCAGCCATTGGCTAAACGAACAGCTGCTAAAATCATTCCAGAACAACGCCAATTTGTTGTGGCGCCAGCAACGCTACCTCACGCTGACCGAGTACAGCGGCAATCTTATGCCCACGGTGCTGCAGTGCATCGATTACTATGTGCATTATTATCGTCATAGCTTGTTACTGGCCAGCGCATGTACTTTCTTGGGCTGGCTGCTGCAATTGTCTGGCCTGCCTACAGCCAGTTGGGGCAGACTGCAGCTGTTGCTGTACAGGGCGCTGTTGTTTCTGGTCGTGCTTTTGCTGCTTCTGTTTGTGCTGCTGCAACGTGTGCCCTGGCTCTCGAGTGGCTTGCTGCTGTTGCCGGCGTTGCTCTGGACGCGGGCAATAGAAACAAACGCGGAGTATCGCCTGTCCAGGAACCAGCTGCTATCCATGCTTTTGGCGCTTTGCTGCGTCGTGGGCTTCTTTTTCCGCCGCTTCATAGCGCTTATTTACCTAGGCTTCGCCTGCTACCACAATCGCTGCGCCTTTGTGCAGCGTTCCCGCAGCACTTATCTCTGGTTAGTTCACGTCTGCGCGCTGACTGCGTTAACCTGGCTGCCGCCGGCGCTGGGCTATTGGCAGCGGAATTGGCTTCTGGTCAGTATGCTGGTGACTTTTGTGCGTCCCCTTGCCTATCGCTCGCTGCACTGGGCCTCGACCCTGCACAGACGTTCGTTGATTTGCAATGGGCTCGTGCTGCTCATGGCTGCGCTGCACGTCCTGTTCAGTTCGCAGGCGCGGATGTTGCACCTGATCGCCCGAGCGTATGCGTGCTATGTGTTTTATCCGTATTATCGACAACAAGGCCTCGAGGTCATCGTCTACAATCTGAGCACGTTGTATGCACTCATCTGTACATCTTACGAGTCCTTGGTCATCCAGCTGCTGGCCATGGAGCTGCAGCTGGCGCTGCGCCTTAAACAGGAGTACGGCGCTGGAATCGGGCGGAAGAGCACGCTGGCAATGTATATGCTCCTTTATTGCTGCTACTCCTTGTTTGTCATTGGCAACATAAAGGCTGTGGACAGATTTCGCTTCTACATGCGTTTCGGGAACGTCGGATGCTACTCGATGCTGGTCAATGGAGCCCTGATCGCTCTGAAACTCCTGTTGCCGGTTCTGCTGCTGATGTGCATCATTTGTGCCAATTCCGAGATTGCTTGGCCATATCGACAAGAGATCTTCCGGAGACTGCTTATCATGTGCAATGTCATGGCGCTTGTTTTCCTTTTTTATGTGCGCTCCGGGTATATCTGGTGGGAGGACTTGGTTCGCTTTCTTCATTTTGGTTTTGTACAAGCAATACCGTTTTTGGTGCTGCTGCTGTGTTATCTGGCGCATTTCATGCTGGGCGAGCACACAATGGAAACGCCACAGCTTCCCAAATGGAACGTGCACATCTATTAAAATAATTAACTAATAAACTCATTCTTATGTTGACCACAAATTTGCGCGCGAAAAAGATCTGTTAACTCATAACATACTTCTGTTAATGTTAAATCGACACCTGACACTTATCGCACTATCGATATTTATGCAGTGCTGCACTCGCACAAAGGCGAGCGGTATGTCATCTCTAAGTGCTCGGCTGTTCACATCGCGCAACACGCAGCTCCACGAAATAGTTATATATTTTTGTCCAAAATTTGCTTAAATCTCGCCAAATTAACAAAGAATTGTGTGCCAAAGCAAACGGTGCGGGTAAAGGAATTGTAGACGTATATTAACGCGAACAATTAAACAAATGGAAGAACAAAAGCAACTCTTATTTCGATGGCTACCTCTCCCTTTCCAGTTTGTATAGGAAATAAACAAAAATCTAATTGGAAAACAGTGTTTCCACCAACACAATAAATGCAACACATTTGTGCGGGCGCAGTGTGTGTGTGTGTGTGTAAAACGAAACGAAAAACGTAAGAAAGCATAGAAAGTTAAACGTGAAAACAACTATTGCGCATTCCACGGCAGCAGTTCAGTACCAACAAACAACAAAAACAACAGCAACCAACGAGAACAAGCAGCTCGAAAGGTAAGCAAAATGTGTACGTGAATGTGTGAAGTTAGTGAGGGTGGGTGGGGGGCTAGGCGGGTGAGGGCGGTGCGCTGTTAATAATAACAATTGCTCAGTATTGTACGCACACACTCATAGACAAGCAATCACAGCCACCATAGTAGCATACAGTGACACTTGTTTTTGGAGCGCGTAGGCAAAATGGCAGCCAAGAGCAAAGCCAGCGCTTTTGGTGGGTGGGCCGCCGCTTCTGTCGCGTATGTATAGGTGTCTGTGTGCGTTTGTGTATTTATATTACTCAATGAAACCTTCACATTTACTTGGTCTAACTAGAGCTATGAAATATTCATTTCTGATAAGAATAGTAACAACATGACCTCGCTAGCCTTGCGTTTCCCATCAGAATTGTGTCGCAGCGACTTTCTTTTTGCCCTGCAGCTGCTGCAATTGCACTTTTGTTTGCTCGCCTTTTTTTGCGCTCGTTCACTCGCTTTTTGTTTTGCAATTAAGCATTCAGTGGGCTATTAAAGCCAGTTACACACTCAGCTGCCTCAATTAGTTAGTCGCCTGTCATTAGCCAGTCAAGCTCAAGCAGCAACTTGAGCTTAGGCGACAGTTGGAATTTGAGTTGGAGCTTCCGGCGTCCAATTGGAAGAGTAACTTATAAAAGGTCGCGTGGCCAGACTCGCGTTTCCTTTTTAATTTGGTACAATTTCCGAAGAGTTGAACTTACCGACCGATCACTGTACTTTAAGACTTGCCATTATACTAGTATATCGAATTAATTGTAACCGTTTATATGTATTGAATCACATATCGCCCATCAGTTGAGCTCTTTGTGTTCAGTATTTTATGCGTTACCATTCCCCCTTTCAGCTTTAAAAACCCTTGCTGACTAATTGACAAGCATTTTAAACGCTCTAAGCAATGGCAAATTCTTTGATTTTCATTCCACGTGTCTGCCTGTGTGTATGGTACCTATAATTCCATGATTATATAGTGGGCCCCTAACTAAAACAGTTGTGCCGCCTGTTCTTGTCTCTGTACGTTTGTCTGCCCGTCCGTCAGTTTGGTTTGGGCTTTTGGATTTCCCTTAGGCAAATTTCCAATTAGTTACAATGATTCCATTAATTTGCGTGCATCACAGAAAAAGAAGCGCCAGCTTGGAGGAGCTGCTGCAGCTACATCGAATGAGGTGGGCATATAAATAAATTGCAAAAATATTACAAACAAGTAAGAGGTTCTGGTCGGAAGCGCCCGACTAGGAGATACCCTGAACCCTCTTCCTGCAACACCAATTGGAGATTTATGTAATAGTATAGAAGCTACATGCCAAGTTTGCTGACTCTAGCTCTTATCATTTACCAAAATTGTTCAAAAAACATGATGTCGATAAAGATTCTTATCGATTGCTTGGCAACGGGGCAAGTTATCGAATATCGGAAACAAACTTGATCTGGGCGGACACTAGGAGGACCTACAGTCTCTAGCTCTTATAGGTTCTGAGATCCTTGCGTTCATATATACGAACGGACGGACATGGCTAGATCGACTCGACTGATGCTGATCAAGAATATATATAGTTTATGGGGTCGGAGATGCTTCCTTCTGCCTGCTACATAAATTTGCACAAATCAATATACCCATTTTCAATGGGTTCAGGGTATAAAAAGACCAAATATTCAAGGTGCAATATTATCTAAGCTAACTGCTGATAAGTTCATGTTATAAATAAACAATAACAATCATATCTTCCTAGTTAACCGAATAGATACATACATATTTGTCGATGTAATATATATGACTAATGCTTGCCGAAATTGTGCTAAACGAACCAAATTGAGCGCATGATTGAGAGATTGTCAAACTCACGTTGATCGCACTTAATTGCGCAGTTTTTCATTTTGCAGATACAAACATCAGATTATTAATGCAAATTGTCTTCGGTCTTAGTACTTGGGTGCGCAAGAGAGTCTCTCTCTCTCTCTCTCTCTCTCACCCTCTCTCTCTGTCCCTCTAACAGCAAATATATCTCTCGCTCTCTCAGTCCACCTACACGCTCTTCGAAATAAGCTAAGCTGTTTTTCTTTTAATACCCTGTACCCTTGCACAAGCCAAGGTGTAACAAACTTCTGCAACTGTATGTAACAGGCAGAAAGGAACATTCATTTAAGCCTCTAAAATTTTATTATATTCAAAAAATAAGCAGTGCAGCTACCTTTAATTAAATTTGTGCACAGTGGGGATTAAAAGAATGAATTTTGAGCGTGCATCAACCAATAGGCTTAATAGGCAGCTTAAGACAGGGTATCTTCTTGTCGAGTAATATCGATATCGAAGCTTACTTGCTTTAACGTGGGCGTATTTTAGTTTTGTAATAATTTATGGATTCAGTTTGATATCGTTCTGCCCAGCACATTCAACACAGATGGCAACGCCACCGCGCGCTTTGGATACCATCTCGCTATGCTCCACCGTGTCCAGTTGCCCCGATCGCAATGGTTTCTATGGCGGATTCCAGCGCACCGACAAACCCAAAGAGCCGCTATCCAAGGCACAAATCATAGCGAGAGAAAAGAAATGGCTTTATATGATTGAGAACTGGTCCATTTATATGTCCAAGAACTACAAAAAGGTGCGTGAGCCATATAAAGCAAAAATTCGCAATTTTAATCAAATTGAAATCTCATTGCATTCACAGATACGCGACAGATGCCGCAAGGGCATACCCAAATCGGTGCGTCCCAGGGCTTGGTTTTATCTATCCGGCGCGTATTTGCTGAAGAAAAAGAATCCAAATGTCTACGAGGAGCTGCTCAAGAAGCCGGGCAATCCCTCGACCATAGAGGAGATCAAAAAGGATAAACATCGTCAGTTTCCGTTTCACGAAATGTTTCTCGACGAGCAGAAGGTGGGCCAAATCGAGCTATTCAATGTGCTCAAGGCCTATTCGATATATAATCCCAAGGTGGGCTTCTGTCAAGCGCAAGCGCCAATAGCCGCATTTCTATTGATGCATTTGCCGGCAGAGGATGCCTTCTGGGTATTCGTAAGCGTATGTGATGTGTAAGTACTCGAGCCCACCTAAATCTCAATTCCCGTTCTCATGCCCATACAGTTACTTGCAGGATTATTTTATACCTGGTCTCGAGGTGATACAAAACGATGCGGGCATTCTGGAGGGCCTGCTTAAGAAAACCTGCCCGCCCGTCTATCGTCATCTGCAGAAGCACAAAGTGGAGCCGCTGCTTTATATGACCGATTGGTTTCTGTGCGCCATGACGCGCACCTTGCCCTGGGAGACGCTCTTGCGTGTCTGGGATTGTTTTCTCGCCGAGGGCATACGCGTCATCTTCAAGGTGGCCCTGGTCATCATTGGCGCCTCACTCAGCCGGCACAAGGTGCGCAAAACGTGCACAGGCTTGTGTGAAACGCTCGCCGTGCTGCGCTCCCCGCCCGAGCACATTATGGAGGAGGAGTTCATCATAAACAATATGATGCGGCTCAACTTGCGTGTCGAGGACTTTCAAATAGAGCACACGCGCCAGAAGGTGCGACGTGCCAAACAAAAGGCGCAACAGGACGGAGCAGCGGGCAGCGGAGATGCCAGCACCAGCAGCAGCAATGGCAGGCGCAATATGCCCACGCTGTGAGGCTCCGATATAACAATAAAAAAAACCAATTACTTTTACTACAAGAAACAGCAACAAATTGTTACTAAACAAACAAACACACACACACACACACAATGCATAAGTTTTATAGATTATATAAAAAAGCAAAACTAAATGCAAAGTCGAATAGTGAGAATGGCGTGCACAAAAGAAAAGGAACTGACAACTTGTAAACTTCGAAACGATAAAGGGGAAAAACCACAATGGAAAACTGTTTAAACAACAGTCAATTAGCTAACTTTCATTCCATGCGCATACGAAAATGTATTTGGCAAAAGAAAACAACCGTTTTTGTGTTTTTTCTTCTTCTAATATTAAATAAGAAAATATATTGTTCTAATTTGTATTTAAATTTACATTATTTTAACAAAAAGTTGCAATTATTATGTGCGTGCAATTTGTTTATGCTTTTCAAAAGTATTTATTATTATTTATTGTATTACGTAAAATTAAACAAAAACAAACGAGAAATCCATTTTAGACTCGACGTTCTAAAATAACCGTAAACATATCGTATTATTATCATATTAAATTCAATTACAATCACATTTCATTGGCAGCTGCAATGACACATGCATTCTCGATCTGTATTACAAACATATTATATATATTGATTTATATATATGTATGTTTTATTTAACTATTAAATGTTTAACTGTTTCTGCGGTTTGTTTTTCACAAATACAAATATGTCGTTGATATATATATATATACACACACAAACATATATCAATTTAGATAAACACTTTTGAGGGGGCGTTATAGGGGGTCTTTAGTCGAAATTATTAATGAAAAAAAGAAGTAAATTCAAAATACTATTACTAATAAATATACAAAAGGCAAGACTTGATTTTTATAAATAATTTGGATATCTGTATTTGGAAAGCTACCAGGCAGCAAACTTGTATAATGGTTATTTATAAGGGCTCCAACCACAAAGAGTTCCATTTTCTGAAGGCTCTATTTTTATTTCCCTTAACATTTATAATTTGTGAAAGTTGCACTTTTCGAGCCATCTTTCTATGTATGCTTTAAGCACTCCATTTCCTTACAGCTTTTAACATTACATAACACTGTTAACATTGGCGTCACTTTAAACTACAGCTGTTAAATACCGCATACAACAGTTACAGGGGCGTTACATTTGTTGACAAATTTCAACCAATCCATTTGGTCCAAAGGTAACAATCCAACTTTTAACATTTCCCTAAAAAAAAGTTAGCAATAATAAAACTCAAGATTCGAGTATGTCATGTTCAATTTTCTTATTTATTTTTAGTATTTTAACGAAAAGCTACAAATAAGATTTAAACAAAGGGCGGAAGGAAATGTAAAGCTGCCTTAGCTGAAAATCACTAAAAAAAAAACAGATACAGAGCTCGCTCGGAAATGGAAACTGCCAGCATTTAGCATGGTTCAGAATAGAAGATTTCAATTGAAGGAATAGAATGTAATTAGTAATTGTACATGCAATTTTATGAACATTTAAAACCACATCTGAAATTGAAGCATTCTACTTAATGAGCGATCACATGAGAATCATACTAATCGAGAAACTACATTCTAGACTGAAAGCTAAGGTTTTACGCTTTCTAATTAATATACAATAGTAAATTTATAAATCTCATAATAATTTCATAGATAAGTTTAAGGTTACGAGCTCCTAACTGCTTTAAAATTAACATTGTGGGGTATTTGAATGTGATTAGGGGCAAATAATAAATAGTTTCTGGGTAGATCTACTTAAGTATTTAGATGAGAATTCTAGATGAAATTACAATTTGTATGTGAAATGAGTGCCATAAACTATTTATAAATACTTAAGTTCAGTTAGAAATATTTATATATATATATGTGTCTAGATATATATATTTAATTGTGAGTGTGTCGCCTGTTGGTAGACTTTTAGATTCTGTTTATCACTGGGTTGGCAAGATTTGGCCAGTGCTTAGCCCAGCAGATACTGCTCCTCGAACTCCATGTCCTCGACATCATCGTCCAGCAGATGCGGCGGCAATGGCATATATGGACCATTGTCCGACGTCTCACTGTTAGCCGTCGGTTGCTGAACTTCGTCCACCTCCTCCTCCTCCAGCAGTGCTTGCATTTGATCATCCTGCTCCGCCACGTTGGGGTGCTCGGTCCGCATGTGCTGCTGCAGCTCGCGCATACTATGCAATCCGGCAGCGGCTGCACCAGTCCCATCCGGCGGTTGCTGCTGTTCGCACAGCTGGCAACGTATGTAGGCGGCATAGGGCAAATGCTGGAAGCGATGCTGCTGCAGCACGCGCAGCTGTTTGGTCTGCAGCTGCTCGTCACAGTCTGTGCAGCGATACAGTTCCTCGCCCAGCTTGCGCATATGCAGCAAATCGCGCTTGCCCAGACCGTGATAGATATTTATGTGCTCCCGCCAGAGCGCTTTGCTGCTGGTGTTGAAGCCATCACCGCACTGCGGGCACATCAAACGATACGTGGCGCCATCAAGTGATGCCTTAGCGGGCATGGCAACCGGCCTGTCCGGCTGTTCTGTTGTATCCTCATCGTTATCCTGGCAACTCATTGGCTTGTTGTCACAACGATTGGTGTCCCGATTCAGATGCTTGAAGAACATTTGCTTGCGCACAAACTCGCCGCTGCAGGTCAAGCACTTAAAGGAGCGATACGGCAAATGCCGGAACTTGTGCGACTGCAGCTGCCCAATTGCCCCCTTGGTGTGAGTCACAGTCACACGTTTATAGCACTCCAGGCACAAATAGTGATGGTTGTCAATCTGGCGAAAGTTCAGGCCCTGCCGACTGTTATAGTTATGTTGCTCGACAATGTGTTTGCGCCAGAAGGCGTGCGAATCGAAGTTCTTGTTGCACTTGGGGCAATAGTAGGTAATAAAGTCCAGGTCCACGGCATTATGATACGAGATGCTGTCCTCCAGGGTATTGAGGCCAGCGGGACGCGTGGGCAGCACGCCCGGTTGTGGTTTGAGCGTGCGACTGCTGCTGGGTGTTGGTGATCCTGAGCTGGTCTGCATGTCTCTCTCCTTATCCTTATACTTGGGCTGGTCGTAGCCATTCTGGGTCTTGGGTTGGTGCTCACGCCACGAGGACTCGCGCTCGTAGATGTTGTGTCGTGTGCGCAGATGCGCAGCAATGTTGGGCTTGTGATTGTAGCACGTGCCGCACACGAGACACTTCAGATATAGGCGATAAGGCAAATGACGAAAATGATGATCCTGTAGTCCTTTCAGCTTCGAATTGCACACAATGTCCTTGCACAGGGTGCACTGATAGCGATACTTGTCCAGCTGGCGCATATTTAAGTACTGTCGCTTGTCAAAATTGTGCTCCTCGTTGATGTGACGTCGCCACTCGAACTGCGTCTTGTAGGCCTTGCCGCACGACGGGCACAGGAATATATAATTCTGTTCTATGGTCGAGGCGCCGGCGCTGTTCTTGGCGGGCAAAGCACCGGATCCTGTCGTCACGGCAACTGGCGCAGGTGTGGCTGCCTCCTCTGAGGGCTCCGCATTATCAAACTTTTTGGCGCTATACTGCGTGTCCATGAAATCATGCTCCTCGCTGATGTGGGTTTTCAGTGCCGCCTGCGTAGCAAACAGTGAGCCGCAGTCCACGCATTTGTAGCGATTGGGATTTGGTGCCTCGGCAGCAGCGCCAATTGATGGCAGCTGGCGTCCCATGCTGCCGCTGGTGCTGCCCATGATGGCATAATCATCATCATCCGCCTGCATTTGTTCCCCAAAGTCATTCTCCTCATTAATGTTGTTATTACTTGGCGGCGATTGCTCCTCATCCAGATATATAATCTCATAGGTTTCGTTGGCCACAGTGACAATTTGTTTGCGCGGCGGCTGCGATTTGGCCGGGTTTAAGGCCATGACCAATGGCGGGCCTGTGCCTGTGCCTAGTACGGCGCCCGCTTTGCGTGGTTCATAGCCGACGCGATGGTATGTGGCCAAATGCTTGACCAGGCCCTTGCGATCCGTGTAGGATTTATGGCATTTACGGCATCTCGCGTACGCCTTGTATGGCAAATGTGTTATCCTGTGCTGCTGGGCATTCTGTATGCCATAGGCATTCGTTATGATCTTATCGCACTCGGTGCACTTCAGCTGGCGATCGTTGATCACCTCAAAGTTCAGTTTGGCCAGATCGTTCATGCCGTGCACCTGGACAACATGTGTGCGCCAGTGCTTCTTCTCTATAAACTCCCTGCCGCACTGCGGGCACAGGTAATCAATATGCGGCTCGTACATATCATCGCTGCCAATGCGACCGCCACGTCGCGGCACATCGTCCCACTGCAACTGAGATTCCTCATCGCCGCCAATGCCTGGAGTATCCTCGCCCTCATCACCCGCACCGTCTGTGGCCAAGGACTGCTCCTCCTCCTTGTCAGGCATTAGGGTTTCCAAATGATGCTGCTTCAGTAGATGCGTGAGCAGCTCATGATGCTCCGTAAAGCCCTGATAGCACAGCTTACAGCGCATCCACTCCGGCTGAGGTAAATGGCTAAACTTGTGCGCCCGCAGCGTCTTTATCGTGTTCGGAATGACAAACTAAAGACAGGAAGGGATTTGAAATGGATCTTTTTCAAATGCCTAGAGATTGCTTACCTGCTTGCACTCGAGGCACTGCATCTGCATGTCCACGCAGCGAAAGTTCAGCCCTCGCCTACTGACATAGTCGTGCACAAATTCAATATGTTGACTCCATTGGGCGTGCGTATCGCAATCCGTGCCGCAGTCGGGACACATATAGTGTATATAATCTTCGCATATTTCAGCTGCACCGCTTCCACATCCATTGCCAGCCACAGCTGGGCCGCGCTTCTTCTTAACCGCTTGACTGGAGCTGCGACTGTGCTCATCATCCAAACCAAAGTTGGACTCATCGGCTGCCTGCACGCCGCCCTCCGCCTCCAACATCAGCTCATTCTTGACCTCAATGCCGTCATCATCGCCATGTTCCAGCCCGTAGGATCTGTGATGCTGCTCGATGCGTGGCTCGCGCACACGTGTCTTGCGCCCGGCGCTGGCATCACCGCCGCGCATCATGGCCACCACCTCGTCACAGTGCACCATGCGCAAATGCACCATCAGGTCCTGCCTGTACTTGTACTCGCGCTTACAGATGTAGCACTTGGTGCAGCGGTATGGCAAATGGGTGAACTTGTGCTTCAGAAGATTCTCCCGACTGTGCATTGCTATGCGCTTATTGCATTCCAAGCACCGATGATATAGCTTATCAATGGCCACGAAATTGAGACCCCGTCGCGTATTATACTGATGCATCTGGTTCATGTGACGCTTCCACATGTCCTGCTGCCGATACTCGGCCCCGCAGGCGGGGCATATATAGATGACGCCCAGCTCATAATTAATGGGCACACCGTTCTCATCAGTTGCATTGATTTGTGAGGTCGTTGGCCGTGGGGGTGGAACCCCTGCACCGCCGCGACCCACTATCAACTGGGAGCCAAATGATGCTGGCAACGATTGGCGGTGCTGGGGTCGGATGGCTGGACCCGTTGGCATTGGTGGCGCCAGGGGGACCGTTGGTCTTGGCACAGGTTCCGGTTCTGGTTCCGCAATGCTTACAATTGGCTCTAGTTCAAAATCAAATATGGCATCGTCATCGGGCTCGTGTCCTTTTCGCTTGCTGTCTGTGTCGTCACCCGTCCCCTCATCCTCTTCAGCCTCCTGTTCCTCCTCCTCCTCTTCGCCCATAAACTCGTCTGCCAGCGCGCTGTTACCGTTATTGTGGCTCCCTACCTCACCGTCGCCCTCATCGAAATCGGCTGAAAACATGGACGTCCACAGGTCCATACCTTCCATTTTTGGGAGGCTGTCCGCAGCTCGTGCGTGTGTGCGTGCAGTTTTGTAAGAACTAGTTTTCGTATTCAAATCTCAGTCACGCACTTTCGACACCATTTTAATTTTGCAATCTTGGTTGCATCATCTTAATTTTACTGACACTCACGTCCATTGCAAGTTGCATTTTAGTTGTTTCATTCCAGTCAAATTATGGCCATTTTAAATTGCGAAAATTCAAAACGAAACTCTTTTAGTCTGCAAAAATCAGAGCCATTTTGTTTGCGGCGTCGCAGAGTTGCAAGCCGCGTATAATCGGCCTGATGACGGCGTTGTTTTATGAACGCAGTGCCTGTTGTCGGATTTGATGTTGTTTATTTTTGGAGTCTATATAATAAAATGCCAAGTCGTGCCAAGCATAATAAATCAAATTTAATGAGTATCGTACAAATTAACGGCACGCGCTGCCGTAATATGGCAGCAGCGGCAGCTATCAAAAATGCCCTTTTTAAATTACTGCGCGGCGCGGGCAACAGCTTGGCGTTGCCAGATGACAGCCGCATTTTCAAGCAGGCTGGCAGCCTCAAAGTGCACCCACGCAACTATTGTACAAAAACAACTATTGGATTTCGACAACAAATGGACCACACGATACCTCCCAAAGAGTATAAATGGACGCCTGGCAATCTTATCAATGAGTCGTTTAAGCTGGGCCCCAACGGTCACGTCTGTATTGTGCTCAACCGACAAATTCAAGTTCCCGCGCACGTGGTCAAGCTGTTATGGAAGAACGGTAAATGTCAAATGTAAATAAACCCACCACAGAAATAATAAATAAAAAAATGCTTGCAGCGACCTTGAGATGCGCCGTCGATGGAGGCTCCAATCACTTGCGCAACTTCATGGTTGCCCAGTCGGCGACTAAACAGAACAAAAACAGCAAAGGTGAAATTGACACGGACAAGATAGAGCCACCAGATCTGATAACGGGCGATTTTGATTCCATAACAGAAGAGACAGTTGAATTTTTTAAAAGTATTCCTAAAATAAATACGCCAGATCAAGATGCTACGGATTTTACCAAAGCGTTCACAGTGCTGCAGCCGGTGATGTTGCAGCGCAAGATAAAGGATGTGGTAGTGTTCCATGACTGCTCCGGTCGGCTGGATCAGGTGATGGCCAACCTGAATACCCTGTACAAAATACAAAAGGATAATTGCAATGTTTATCTACTAAGCGGTGATTCCATAACATGGCTTCTGCGACCTGGCAAACATACCATTCAGGTACCACTCGATCTGGTGACCAGCCAGCGCTGGTGCTCTCTAATGCCTGTGGGCAGTACGGCTTACAATGTCACCACCCAGGGGCTCAAGTGGAATCTATGTGGGTATCAAGAAGTGCTGACTTTTAGCTATAATTAGTTTTATGTACGTTTTCTCCCCTCTTTTTTTTTGTTTGTAGATCATGCACAAATGGAGTTTGGTGGCATGGTCAGCACCTCGAATACCTATTCCACGGAGTTTGTGCAGGTGGAGACGGACAGCAATTTAATATGGTCCATGGGTGCTTATGGTTTTGAGGAGAAATTGCGTTCGACCAGGAAATAAATTGGCAGCGTAAAGATTTTTTTTCGATCAAAAATGCCGCTTTGAGACTTTAAAAGTACTTATAACTTAAGCTTATTGTTGTTGGTTAAAAAAGTGACAAAAAAATGTTTATTGTTTCGAACTCGTCTTAAGCTAACGCGAGCCGGGCAGCGGCATCAACTGAAAACCGCTGCTGGTGCCTGTTTTCTTGCTCAGCCAACTTGACGAACCGCTGGCAGCGCCTCGCTTGGCTACGACGCCGCCACGACTGCTACTGGCGCCGCGAGTGCTTCTGGCAGGTGTGGCTTTTTTGCGCGGCGATGCAGCGCTTTTATATCGTTTGGTGGTGCCCGTGGCACGTCCACGCCAGGCACGCTTCCGCTTGCCGCCACGCGTTCCACCCGCTGAACTGGTCGAGCCTTGCGATGCCGCCGCTTGGCCCCAGTCATCATCGTCACCACCTTGTGCCGCCCAGGAGGCGCGCGCGCTGCTCGAAGCTTGTGGTGTTACAGGCGCAGCAGCTGCCATTTCAGCTGCCTCCATATCGTGCATGACCTGCAGACATTCCTTCTCTGTGGCGTAGCCGCTAGTAATTTCCAACAATTTGGCGCCATACTTGTCGAAATTGGCTTTGGTTACGTGTGGTATGGAGCACATGTCCTGCTCCGTGGTAGGCAGCTCCTCGGCCATAGCTTTGAGCGCCTGCATATTCATAATGCTAGCCATGGTTACATCGCGTGCGGCAGCTATGGTGCGGCATAAATCAAGCAGATCTGCATAGCAGCGCTCGTGCAAATTATTCATTTCGTTTTTGCCCGCTGCAGCGGGCTCAGAGATTGTTCCCACCGTCTTAGAGCCGCCAGTCTCCTTGCGTGACAGAGCAAATTCAATTTTGGGCGTGCCATTCATGAGCGCGGTTATGTTGTTGCCCAGATAAAGGTACGCCTGTGGTATGTCCTTGGTGAAGATGAGATCCTCCTTGAGGTAATCCTGCAGCACCATATGTCGCAACAAACGCTGCACATCTGACTTATCCCAATCCTTTAGAGCTCCGTGATGCGGTGTTTTATTGTGCCCAAATTCGACAATTTTCTTGATCATGGAGCCCTTGAGCACATCCGCTATATGGAGCAATGTAAAGCGTGAGCGCCCGCTGCACAAGTCTCGCACAGCGCACGCCGCCTTACGGCATTGCTCCAAGGCATCGATTTGCTTAAAGGTGCGCTTCTTCAGGCAATTGTCGCAGGCGGTGCGCCGATCCTTTAGACATTGCTCGCTGGTAAAATGCTCCCCAAAGTAGTCAAGCTGTTGGGCACGACGGCAATCGGTGATATTCTCGCAGTAGCCCACAATGCGATGCAGATTATCGATATGTATCTTCTTGACATGGTACTGCAACGCTCGATCAGCTGCAGTGGGAGAAGATTTAGTGTGGTTAATACAGTTGTTATTTGTAATGGGGAAGCATCACTTACCATCCATCATCTTCTTCAGGCGCAGCATGTCGCTATAGTTGTAGTAGAGTATACAATCGGCTATTTCGCCATCGCGTCCCGCGCGACCTGCTTCTTGATAGTAGCCCTCAATGGACTTGGGTAGTGAATAGTGCAGCACAAAGCGCACATCGGGCTTATCGATGCCCATGCCAAACGCAATTGTGGCGCATATCACACGCACCTTGTTCGTTATCCAATCCTTTTGGCGGGACTCGCGTGCCGCATCCGTTAAGCCCGCATGATAGGACACCGCGCGTATGCCCCCAGCGCTCATCTTCTGCGCCACCTCGTCGCATTCCTTGCGCGACAGACAGTAGATAATACCGCTGGCTTTCACTGACCGGGTTTGTATAAAGCTGCGTATATCGTCCAACGTGGAGGCGCCCTTCTTGGGCAGCACCTGATAGCGTAAATTGCTGCGATTGAAGCTGGAAAGAAACCACTTGCAATGCGTCAGATTCAGTTGCTGCAATATGTCCTGGCGAACGCGTGGCGTAGCCGTTGCCGTCAGCGCCATGGAAGGCACATTGGGAAAGCGTTTCCGTAGAATGCCCAGTTTCTTGTAGTCGGGCCGGAAGTCATGACCCCATTGAGAAACACAATGGGCCTCATCTATGACAAAGCGACTGATATAGTTGTTTGCGCTCAGCTGATCGAGTGTGTCCTGAAAGCGCGGCGAACTGGAAATCTTCTCGGGAGTGACATACAATAGTTTGACAAGCGGCGGATGACACTCCAAGTCCCTATATATAGTCATAGCCTCATCCAAAGTCTGCTCTCCGGACATGCTCTTTGCGCAAATCTACAAAGAATTGAAATATTACAAAAGCTTGTGCCAACTCCAAACACTACTCACATCCAACGAAGCCAGCTTGTTCACTTGATCAAATATCAGCGATTTGAGCGGACTTATGACTATGGTAACGCCCTCGCTGAGTATGGCAGGCAGCTGGTAGCACAGAGATTTGCCGCCACCCGTTGGCATGAGTACAAAGCAATCGTTTCCCAAGAGTGCCGCATTGATGACTTGCAGCTGGTTTGGTCGGAAACTCTTTAGGCCAAAGCTAAAGCTAAGCGCCTGCATCAAACGCGTGGAATGCTCAAACTTCTGGCCATCGAATTCACCCGTGATCCCATCATTATGGACATTGGCATGGAAATTTGCCTCGATCTTTTGTGCAGCAGATCCAGTGCTGCTGGCGCGGCTGGTGCTGGGCTTCGACTGCAACTCTACGCGACTGGTCAAGTCAATGCTGGGTGTTACCGCTTGCTCGTGCGCTTCCTCAAACAGTGCCGGATCGTACTCAGGAAAGCCGTCATCGTCTAAGACTATAGGCGCTTTGCTGGCAAAGTTAATGCGTTGGGCAGGCTCTGGTTCCTTTGCAGATGGCTGCTTGACAGCCTCAAAGTCCGCGTAGGCATAGTTTTTGTACTGCGATTTGCGTCCCTGAAGCGCCTCGTGCTCTTCGCGTATTTGCCTCAGCGTCTCCTCAAAATCATCATCGGAATCGACAATAGTTGTAGGCTTTGCTAGCTCACCCGGCACGTGTGGAACGTATTGTGTGGAGCTGCAGAGTTCGTCGTCATCGAGTCGCATGCTCTGCGCTAGATAATCATCCTCATCCGGCTCCAGCGTTTGGCCATCCATGGGTACCAGGTCGTCCAAATCATCAGGTGCATCATTAACATAGCTTTTGCTTGTTGTACTTGTTTTCGTTGTTGTTGCTGGCTTTGTCATTAAGACCAGATCGTTCAGCTCCCCCTCATTTGGGTCCTCTGAGGGACCCGTGGCACAGCTGCTGGGCGTTTGCACCTTTGTTTGCCGCTGTTCCGCCTGCATCTCGCGCTCCTCCTGCTCCAATGCATCAAAGTCCGGCTCGTCTGGTTGCGCCTCTCGCTGCTGCCGTTTACGCTCGATTTGTCGCTCAAGGAGTTGTGTGCGTGCCTTAAATTTTTGACGCATGACCTTTAGCTTGAGAAAGGTGTTCGCCTCGAAGCCAGCGATTTCATTGAAATGAACCGCCGGTATTTGATCAATCACCTCGCAGTATTTCTCCATTAGCTCTATATACCTGGACTTGTACAGGCCCATGGTGTGCCTTAGCATTGTCTCATTCTGCTGGGCAAAGTCAGTCTTGGCTATACCTATCTCATACTGACCCAGCTCGCGCAAATAGTCGGCCAGTGAGTTATCAAAAACAATTTTAAGCTTGGGCTTGGCAGTGGTTGTCGCCGGCGCAGGTGCTGGTTTCTCCGGCACACTTAGCACCGAACTGGACGTAGTTGGCTCCAAGTTGCTAGGTGGCACAAATAGCTGGGTCGCTGTGACGTCAGACAAAGGCTCCTCTTTTACCTTCTTCTTTACCATCGCATCAAAGCTGTCGTCCAAGGTGCTGCTTGCATTTGAATTGCTCAATTTGGGTGATTCAATGGCATCCAATTTAAGTGGGGACTGAGACAATGACAGTGCCTTACGTGGTGAGACGGACAGCTTATTAATGTGTCCATTAAGCTTTGATAACGTAGCCTGATAGGTTGCATCTTGTTTGAGCACTTCATCGAAGTTATCAAAGTTCAATTGCAGGCCCCCAGCGACGCCTGGCTTTGTGGGAGTTTTGTTCTTGGTTGCAACATTTGCTGGCAATGGCGCTAGGGGCGATTGGTTGGCATTATCAAAGCTATATCGTTTGATAAGCGCATTACCATTGGTATCCTTATCTGGCGCTTTATTCTTAGTTGTCGTCGTCGCAGATGGCACTTGGCTCTGACTCTGTGCACCATCTTCGTCGGATGACGATGAGTCGAGATAAATGGGATTATAAAACTTTGCCTTTGCTGTCCTTGTCGCCAAAACATCTAAAACAAAATATATAGTTTTACATTACCTACATATAACTCATATTTTTTGTGGGAACTACAACTTTTTCTTGATTGCGTCGATTGGCTTTGGCTGTTCTTGTCTAGGCCAAGGAATGCAGACATAGATAGCTGTTTGTTTTGATTAATGGGTTTTCTAGACATTATGTAGACTCGGGCACAACTTTAACATTTATTTAAACTTCTATACAAGCTAATTAACTGAATCGGAATATGTAAACAAATAAATAAAAAATAAAAGACGCGGGCAACTGTCGCACATCTTGTTGTGTTCATCGACCAGAGTTGCCAGAGATTGGCAACGGCAATAGTTATCAAGATATATATATATATATATATTATCGCAGTTAATAAGCTGTGACAATTTTCCAATTTACTATATAGAATTTAAGCACCGAATAAAGGCCAGCAGAAAGAGTTTACTTGCTTAAACTAATGTTAATGAATAGCCTGGACTAGGTATGTATGTCGTTCGACTATTTCGATAACACTTATCGAAAACTACGCGGCAATGCCAAAATCGATTATTACAAATGAAGGTGCAAATTTTTAGATATGCAAATGGCGCTTGATAATGATAAATTAATAGCAACGGGAGATTTGTTTTTACCCGGCTTAGTGCAGCAAGTTTTTAATAAGTACAAACGTGCTAATGGTACAATCTTAACTACAGGTAGTCCTTGCGGTGTTTTATTAAATAAGACAATAATAACGGATACGTTTATTACAGCTGAACGCGGTCAATTGTTTATAGAGTTGAGCGCCTTGTTGGGCGAGGATCTTCTAGAGCGGGCGCTCCGTCTGCTTGATGAGTGGAGCTTTATTACCTACTACACAGCAGATCGCTTTCGTAGCATAGCGGAATTGACCAGCAAGCGAAACTTTGCGCATGTTGTACGCGTCGTACCAGGTGTAAATTATTGCAAGTGCCACTATTTCCAGCGTTGTGTTTTACAATTAACAGACAAGGAACAGCAGGAGCAGGTGCAGGAGCTGGAGCTAGACATCAACAACAGCAATCAAGTTTCGTTCACCTGTGAGCACGTGCTGGCACAACGTTTGCATCGGCTTGTAAATGCAGAGCCACGGTCACAGATATTGACGCTGGAGCAATTTAGATATTTCCACAACGATTTCTATGAGGATTGATGCAGCATTCGAAACTGCTGTACGAGAAGGGTATCATTAAAAATCGCAGAATGTTAACGCAATCACAGTATGAGAATTACAAGCTGGTGTGCCGCTTGGAGCACATAAAGACCTTCTACTCATCCATTAAAGCAATCTGTTTCAGTGATGTAAGCAAACTATATTACAATTTTACTATTCAACTGTCATTAAACAATACCCTTTTTACAGTTTGGCACGCTGCAAGCTAGTGAAGAGGGGCTGCTCATTACCGTGGAGCAGGGCAAATCCATACAGGCCACATTATTTATAGCGCCCGCTTTCTTTGCCGAGTTTAACGTCGACGGCGCGCCAAGCTTCAGTGTGAAGATCAATGTACTGGCCGAGTGCCTGAGTCTGTTTGGCCTGTCCGATTGTAGCATCAAAATATTGTATAAGGGCGAAGGCGCACCCCTGCTGCTGCTGCTGGAACCGCACGATGACGATCAGGTCAGCACAGAATGCTCCATAAAAACTACGAACGTGGAGGAGCCCATGGAGTATGAGCTGGATTTAAACAGTTCAAGCTTAAATACCATTTTTATGCGTGGTCCAGATCTGTCCAATATCTTTCACGAGCTTGACAAGGCTGCTGATGAGTATGAGTTTACTATTTCGCCGTTAAAACCACACTTTAAGATAACCACCTTGGGCGTCATGCAGGCAGAGTCCAGCGTGGAAGTGGCCAAGTCCAGTGATATGATAATCTTGTTTAATTGTCGCGAGACAACGGTGGCTCGTTACAAAAGCCAGCAAATCAAGCTGACCAACAAAGCAATGCAGGTGGCCTCAAAGGTGGCCATTAAAACGGATGCCAGTGGTTTGCTTGAGATGCATTTCATGATGCAGTCTGATGACCAGGAGGAGATGTATGTGCGCTTTTTCATAACACCATTGCTAGAGCTTGACGGCAATTGAAATAAAGTTTTATCGACTGTCTGGCAGCACCGCATTCGTTCCAGTTTTTTTTTTGCTTAAATACCCTGTATGCAAGCAATTAGGCAAGGAGATACGCTTAACTAAGTAAAGTGTGCTGCAGCAGAATCATGTACATATAATTTAAATACCACATAAAATATTTATTAACCAAGTACAATCCTTAAACATTCTTGAGTTATCATTAATATAACCTCGATAGAAGTCATCGAGCTCTGTTGGGCATATTCAATTTTGGCTACAGGGTGTTTCGACGCACTAACTGCAACATGTTCTAGTTGAGCTGTTGATGTTGTTGTTGCCATGCCATCAGCTGTGCGCCAGGCATGTGTTTTGTTGTGTGTCATGCTTCTTCTTGCTACTCTTGGTTTTTGGTTCTGGCGAAAAAAAGCGTGTTCTGTCCGATAAAACGAGAAAAAATCTGATTTTAGGTCATTCCTACTATGCATACGTAAGTATTTATTGCCTTATCGAATAAGCCAACATATATCAAACAGATCTGTATCGAATTTATGGCCAGGCATGAGCATTTCAAGGCGCCAGCGAATGAAGACGAGCTCGACGACATTGATGACGATATGGTAGTTGGTGTAATAGCTGAAATTGAACAGGAGGTGCTCAACGAATCTGAGAGCGATGACGATGAATACGATTTGGTGGACATGGGCGCACCAGAGCCGCAACAAGCCGATGGCCACAGCAGCTCCAATGAGAGCATCAGCAGCGATGGCAGCTTCGATCCGAATGCAGAGGACACAGACTCCGATGATTCAATGATAGATGAGGCTGCCGCGGGTGGAGCGAGCAGTGCCAAGAGGCGCAAGGAGCAAACGGCAACAGATGGAATGGGACCAAGTGGCTCGGGCGTCAGTGGAGGTGCCGATTATTCACATTTGGATGACGATGATGAAACAGATGAGACAGTGCGTGCCATTATAGCAGCTATAAAGAAGCCACGCAGTGCACCACCAGAAATCAAACTAGAGGATTTCATTACAGACATTTGCTTCCATCCAGAGCGCGATATTATTGCTCTGGCGACCATAATTGGTGATGTGTATCTGTACGAGTATGGCATCGAGGAGAATAAACTGTTGCGCACCATTGAGGTGCATGCCAAGGCCTGTCGCGATGTCGAGTTCACGGAGGATGGACGCAGTTTGATTACATGTTCCAAGGACAAGTGCGTCATGGTCACCGACATGGAAACGGAGAAGCTGAAGAAGCTATACGAGACGGCACACGATGATGCCATCAATAAGCTGCATGTGCTCGACGAGCGTTTATTTGCCACTGGGGATGATGCCGGCACCGTTAAGCTTTGGGATTTTCGCACCAAAGATGCCATATTTGAGCTGAAGGAGGTGGAGGATCAGATCACCCAAATGCTTACCAACGAACAGAATAAGCTGCTGCTGGCGACCAGTGCTGATGGCTATTTGACCACCTATAATATCGGTGCTCGTAAATTATATGTGCAATCGGAGCCGTACGAGGAGGAGCTCAACTGCATGGGCATTTATCGTGGCAGCTCCAAGCTGGTGGCGGGCACCTCTAAAGGACGGCTTTATACATACAATTGGGGCTATTTTGGCTATCATTGCGATATGTATCCGGGCATCAAGAGCCCCATAAGTCTGATGGTACCAATTACGGATAGGATTGCGTGCGTGGCTGGTGAGGATGGTAACATTCGGGCCTGTCACATTGCCCCCTACCGCAATCTGGGCGTAGTGGGTCAGCATAATATGCCCATCGAATCGCTGGACATCAATTGCAGCGGTGAACTGTTGGCATCCTCGTCGCACAACAACGATGTGCGCTTTTGGAATGTCAAATATTTCGAGGACTTTGGCGACATCAAGTACAATGAGAAGCACAATGCCTATAAGGAGAAACGTCACAATTTGCCCTCATCCAAGTGCACAAATGCCTCGGACTTCTTTGCCGATATGACCAAGGAGCAGGACGATGACGACAATGATGGTGGAAACGATACAGCAGCTGGACCCAGTAATGTAACCTAGATATAGGATATATATATCTCAGTCATACAAAATCTGTAGCTTGGCATTATACATAAATCATTGTTATTTCTTAACAATTTTTAGCTGTAGTTTTTAAGTCCTTGTGCTGTAAAAGCTTAATAAAAGTTAGCATGTACCTAAATTTGGATAGTTTTTAGATTGATAAATATATATATATATATTATAAATGGGGCAACCAAATTAAACAGCTCCATCCAAGTTTTTGGCTTGTTTACGTAAATATGCAGGAGAGAGATTATTGAATTACAGAGAATTGTATATGCCCAAATAGTTATCCTGTTGAGCTGGGAGCTCTATGGGTTCGAACCCTCTTAATTCCTATTTTTGGTGCTGATTTCTGATGCTTTCGATTTAATACAAAGAAATGAAATATATGTTTAAAATGTAATATTGAATATATGTATTTGATTTGCAATTCATGTTTATCAATATAATATAATGTTTAGTATCCTGTGACCAACTTTGAATTGGATTTTGTTTTTGGGTTAACCCAGAGAAAAACTTAAACGTAAATTAAAATTAGTTTTTTGTTTTCTTTTTTTTGTGGCCGTAAGCGCCACGCAACGCTTCAGATCAGATTTGATTAAACAGAAAATCAATTACAAATATGGCAACAAATAGAATTCAATAGATAGGAATAAAATGCATTTGAATTGAATGTTTTTGTTTGTCATTTTTTTGATGGTACCACACACTTTATAATTTCGTGACAAATTGTAAAATATGGAATAGAGGGGAAGTGGTGACGGTTGGGGTGGTGGTGGGGGGTCATACAATAACAATTACAGTTTGGTACATTTTGAATAATTAATAACCATGGGTAGGCGACATTCACACTTTAACAATACGTTGTACATATATATATGTGTGTGTGGGTGTAAATCACAAGAATTTCGTTTCACAGAACATGGACATAATTTGATAATATAGGAAATATGATTCGATGATTATGCCAAAAAAAAAAAAAATAGAAGAGAAGAGAAACCACCTATCAATTAATTTTTATATATAATAATAATATATGTACGTAGAGTTTGAGCCAAAGTTTTTTTGCTTTCGATTGATTTTTTTTTTGTTTTTTTTGTAGTTTTGTTTTTGTTTATAATTTAACGCAACGCAGCAAATTTTTTACACCTGCTTTCGCCTGTTTTTGGTGGGTTCACAGTTCCAACTGGCTGACGTTTGACGATTTGTTTGGGTTTAAGTTTCTTTTATGTGCTTTTTTCTAGTTTTTCTTGTTTTTTTCTCCTTTTGGTAATTTTTTGCATTTTTTTTTCTGTGTTTTGTGTTTGAAAAGAATTTGAAGAGAATTTTCATTGTCGCTGCCGGCCTGGCCCGTGCATGACGAACTCAGGAAATTTTGCGTTAATAGATGCATTGACCCATCGTGCGTCCAAATGGGGCAGCCGGCATCAGCTGCAACAACACCAAAAAAAAATTGATGCTTCAGGTTGCGCACCACAACAGTGTGCAGCCCGGTCATGCAATATTATTCGTCTTTTTTTTTGTTAACATATCATTTTTGTTATTGTGCTGGTTGTTGTTGCTGTTGCTGTTGCTCTGCCTGCTTGGCCCCGACATGAATGTTTAACATGACGAACTCAGTCTGAAAAGTTGTGTCTCCTTTTTAGTGGTTTGCAGTGGATTGAGAGCCGTTTGAGTTTTTCGTGTGTTTCCGTTTATAGTCGCTTTACATGAAAATACCATGTACACAATGTCATAAAGCGGCGGTGCCAGCAGCAGCGGCAGCCGCGGCAGCAGCCGCAACACCGCTGGAGCTGGGCACCAGCGCATCCTTGGCCATATGCGTCTCAATATCTACGCGACAAATGGGACAGTGTTTGTTGGTGACCAGCCATTGATCCACGCAGTCCGTGTGAAATAGATGCATACAGGGCAAACGACTGAAAGGCAGTTAATATGTATATCGATTATACTAAGTGGCATAGGGATCACCAACTTATTGCTACTTACCGCACATCATTTTCAATCTCAAAGAGCGACAAGCATATGGCGCACTTTTCTGCATCCTCGTCCGTTTCGCTGGGTCGACGAACTCGGCGATATTTATGCGGCAGCGTATTACGCTCAATAATCTCCTGCGATTGGGAATATATTTAGATTAAAAAATATAAAGGGGTCATGAAATCCAAGTACTTACCAAGGTTGCGCCACGATTGGGACGCGGCGGTCCAATGAGTATGCGCGACGAGCCCAGCGAGAGCGGCGTGGCCAGCCCAATCTCGAGGTGTAGCGGCGAGTAATGATGGAACATGTGATGATGGACAGCGGCGCGACGTCGCTGCTGTTGATGTTGCAGCTGCTGTTGTTGTTGCTGCTGCTGCTGTTGTTGTTGCTGTTGTTGCTGTTGATGTTGCATCTGTTGCTGCTGCTGTTGTTGCTGTTGCTGCTGCTGTTGTTGCTGCTGCTGCTGCTGCTGCTGCTGATATTGTATACCCAATTGTGTCGGTGGCTGATGCGCATCAATTGGTCCCGCTGCTGCCGATGTTTGCTGCTGCTGCACAGCTGCATCATAGGCCGGATAATAGGCAGGATCTAGACTGGAGACAGGTCCATTGCGTGCATGCACACAATTGCAAATACTGTGCAAATATCGTGTGCGCAGGCTGCTCGTCAGATTCAATGGATTCGATGAGAGATCAATAGGCGTGGGCGTCATATGACGGCGATGCAGCTCCTGCATGCTCTGCTGTCGATACCACAGATTCTGATGCACTGGATACGGTGGCGCCGGTGTCAATGATGTAGCCACAATCGCACTCGCCCGATGCGGTGGATGAATGTGCGCATGCATTTGATTCTGTGGCGCCTGATGGCCCTGATGCGGCTGCGGCTGATAGTGCTGCCGATGATTATGATATTGTGCATCCGATCGGCGTAGACTAAATGGCGGCGAACCGCAATACTGCATGGTTGTGCGACCCGAATACATCTCCAACGGCGGTGGCGGCGACACAGCAGCCGCAACGGTTACTATCGAGGACATAACTGGCGGAGGACCGGCCGCCGTGGCCACAGCAGCAGCCGCTGCCACGGGTGTTGTGGACCGATTGAGCATGTTCATCGTTTGGCTGCGATGATGATAGTCATCCTCGAGACTGCTGCTCTCCATGCTGGTGACCGGCGAGCTGGGCACATTAGCCAGCGAGAGCAAATCATGAAACGATTGCGCCTGAGCGGCAGCCACCGTGGCGGCCACAGCTGCAGCGCTCATGGCACCGCTCAATGAGCTGCGACTGCTGCCCGTGGCATTGCCCAAACCGCCCTGATAATGAGGATTTGGTGGTCCGGGTGAGTAATCACCATTGTTGCGACTCGCCGGCAGCGCTGTGATCGTATAGTGCGGCACATAGTAGGGCTGATAGCGATGATAATAGGCGGCGGGACTGCTGCGTCCACTGGGCACAGCTCCTTCTGTTGGCGGCACTACTGGCGTTGCAATAACCGGACCCGCAGAGGTATGCTGCACATAGGAGCCCGCATTGCCACTTGGCGCAGGCGGCGGCGGCTGCGGCGGCGGTTGTCCCTCCGGCAACGGTCCGAAATGCCACATGGGCGGCGGCGTAATCGGCTGGAAATAGCGCTGCGAATGCGCCGCAGCTGCCTCGGCCTCCAAGCCGGGACAACGTGTGGGCAATAGACTTCTGAGATTTATAATCGGACCCATGGTCGACGACGCATGATCATAGCTGCTATAGTTGTGATCCGTGATGGCCACACGATCCGCCAGGGCGCCGCTATAGAAAGCAAATGATGTGCCCGCAGGACGCTGACGTCGTCTCTCCTCGTACTCGCTCGCCGAATTGGGGCGTGGCAGCAACGATGCCGTAACAGTGGCCGTGGGGGCTGCAGCTGCAGGCGCACCATTCAATCCCTCAACGCCGCCAGCTGTGCGACTGCACGTGGCCAGAGACTCCTCGCGCAGCTGCCGCTGTTGTTGCTGCTGCTCTCGCTGCTGCTGATGTTGTTGCATTTGCTGTCGACGGCGCTGTCGTATTTCTTGCATTCGCTGCAGCTGCTGCTGCAGCGCCGCTTCGTTGTTGCCACCGAAGCCATCATCATCGGAGGTCAGGTCTATGGAAAGTATTGGCTCGCGTGTGGAGTGCACAAATACCACATCATCGTCCTCTTCATTCGAATCGGAAGACCAGTCCAACAACTGCAGATCGGGCGCTGTTAGCACCGCATTATCTCCATTGGAATTCGTGTGTGTATTGTGATGTCGCCTGCCTGTCGATGTGGATGGCATCCCATTGGCCAGCTCCATTGGGCCTGACCTGGCCGTCCTGCTGCTATCTGGCTCACGCGGTCTGCCCACATAGGTTATCACACAGGAGCCGGCGCTTGTCTGCTGCGTCCTCTGTTGCTGTTGCTGCGGCGTTTGTATCGTTGACTGTTGGGCTTCCTGCGGTAAAGAAAGTTCAGTGAGTACAACTACGAACTTTCGCCTTCGGTTTGCCGAAGTTTAAATACCCTTGCAGACATATGCGAAGTGCGATATGTAGTTGTTAGTATAAAAAGGGGAACTCTGCGGCTCCAAAAATTACATCAACTTGTAAAAACTTAATTCTATTAGCTCAATATTTCCAAAACTAAACAAAAACAACATTAAAATGAATGAATATAATATAATATATTCAAAGTTATATGATTTCTATAGGCCTGTTTTATGGGTTTTCGAAAATTCGGTATTGAAGTTTCTTAAATTGAAAGTGACAGAAGTTAAGTTAAGTTTTCAACTGAAAGCCATTTAATGGCTGGACGGGGAGCATAACACAGTCCCAATTCCAAACTCCAAAGTTAAATCTCCTTTAATTGGGAGAAAATGTTTAATATGTATATGAAAAATATATATAATATCTATGTTTATAAAGAAAAACGTAAATTTCTTTATTTAATTTGATTTGTCCTATATTTTCTGACATGTCTAACGTGCGGATAAGTTGATGGTCCGAACCCGAGGAAGGGGTTGGACAGAAAATACATTTTTTAAAAATTTAAATTAAAAAATATTCTTTATGGTGGCGATTGTTATCGCCTCGATATCTGTCTAAACACACTTATTCAAGCATTACATTCTTAGTTCATCTTGATTTTCAACCATGGAAACCCATATGGCATAGTTATCCAATATTTTTGGGAACTAGTTGGGGCGCAGTTGGAAGAGAAACAGACGGACAGGGCTAGATCTAGAGAATACATATTATTTAAGCGCTTGAGGAGATATATTCTCCTTTGATAAATTACACGTATCTAGAATTTTTAAGCTAGAGCTCAGCAGCCCGATTGCGCAGTCTTACCTGCCGTTCGTTGCTCCTGGCCAGTTCTGCATAGGTACGATGCCGATGACGACCTGGCTGAAATGCATAAAAGTTAGTTGGCGACAAACTGGACATGGCGGAGGAGGAGGATAGCTGCACATCGCTGCGCGTCTCCAGGCGCGCCAGTTTTCTGGGTGGCTGGCACAAGCTGCTGCTGCTGCTGCTGTTGCCGGCTGGTAATGATTCATCCATGGACCGAACACGTGAGCGTGTGCGCACAATGCCACTGCCTAGGCCCGAACCATAGCAGGCTTTAAGCACCGCTGCGGGTCGTTGCTCCTGCTGCTGCTGTTCCACTGTGGGCGTGGGGCCTCTTCTGTCGTTGTTTAAACGATGCACACCGCAAATATCCCGACCACCATAGTCCACGCTACAAGTGGTGTGGGTAGCCGTTGTGCAGGAGGCGGATGTGGAACGCATGTAGCTGGTATCGGGCGGTGGTGGTGGTGGTGGCGGCAGCGCATCAAACATATAACCACGACTATTAAAATATGTATGATCGGCATGGCGTGCGTCCAGATCGCTGCTGCTGCTGCTTGGCGGTCGCACTGCTCGCAAATCCCAGCCATCATCGCTGCTGTTGTCGCCCGCATGTTCCAGCACGCTGGGATATATCCGCCGTCGATAGACGTGGCGACCGCGATGCTGCGTCTGCTGCTGCTGTTCGTGCTGCTGTTGTTGTTGCTGCTGCTGCGCTTGGGCGCTGGTGCTGGGCGTTGCATCCAGCTCAATGACCGATGAGGTAGCGGATGCCGAGGATGCCTCAACTGCACCAGTTGCACTGCCATTCCGATTACGATTCTGTTGATGCTTTTTCTTTTGCACCGCCGATGTGGTTGTCGTGGTTGTATTAGTGGTGCGCGTATTTGCGAATTGCACATGCTCCGTATCTGATGCACTGGATGTGACATCATCATATGCCGTGCCATTCCCATTAACCAAATGCACATTATTATTACTGTTGCTGCTGTTCGCCTCAAAGGAGCTGTTCGTGCTGCTGTTATTGGAGCTTAAAAGCGAACTGGTGGGCAGCTCGTAGACAGCAGCCGAATTGTTTCTAGCCTGCAGCAGTAGTTGCTCATCCACAGCATGATCATCCATGGCAGCTGGCCAGATGCTGCCCAAATGCGACTCGCTGCTGCTGGGATTCATACTATTGTTGCTGCCGTTGGTATTCTCATGCTGCTGCTGCTGCTCGGCTGGCAAGTCCAGCAGCTGCTGCTGCTCCTGATGTTGTTGCTGCCGCGGCGACAGGCCATCCGTTTCAGTCTTACGTTGTGTGCAATTTGGAATGAACTGAGCGCTGTCCGTGCGGCTATTGCTGCTACTGCTCGCTGACAACGTGGCTGTGGCGGCCGTTGACGTTGAGCTGAGCTCAAAGAACTGCGTTGGCTCGCCGGCGCCAGCGCCAGTGCCATTTGATTGTGTGGAATGCACATGCTCCATGGGCGTCGGATAGCCGGCATTGCTCTCCGCCAGCCGATTGCAGTGGCAGATATCGCGTACGACATTGCATTTCCAGCATTTGTTGCCCGTTGAGCTAGCCGGCTCCACATACGCTTCTCGATTTAGATTTCTCGACGCCGGCTGATACTGAAACATGGGCGAATATCCATCACCCCCAGCATCACCACCACCACCAGCAGCAACAGCAGCACTGCCACCCCCACCACTACTTCCAGAGACTGTTGCAGTTGCAGCTGTTTGCTGTGCTGTTCGCATGTCAATGGATGTCTGTGGATAGGTGGGCATTACAACATAGCTATCCGGCAGCGCATCGCGTGGCTGTTCAAAGTATACGGCATATGGTGAGCGTTCTAGAATGCAAAAAATTATATGAATAATACTAAAACATATAGCAAGCCGTTGCACTTACGCCCCTCCTGGCCACTGAGCTGTAGCATAACGTCCGAATAGCCGATTGGTACTCCATGATGCTGATTATGGTGCTGTTCCTGCATGTGTCTGTGTCTGAGTTCATCCTGTTCATTTTCCATGCTTACGCTTTTTTTTTTGTTTTTACTTTTAAATAGAAACATAAATGAGAAAAATGATTAATGTGTCTGCGCGATGACATAAATATGAGTATTATGAGAAAAACAAAACTAAAAATTTTGCATACGTATATTTAAGACGCCTACTGCGACAATTAACTATCCATTGACCTATATGCCCGATTGGGCCAATTGATTGACGGATTGGTTGACTAGCTGCCCGATGATTGTCTAATGCCCAGCTGCCTAATGTCATTAGTTATACCAATCAGCACACGAAGTATATAACAGTTATCCTGACGGATCGACTGTTTTGCTGACTGATTAACTGATTGCACTTACAATATAAGCAATACAGAGACTATGCATTTATGATGTTACTAGGTTTCTCTTGAGAAATTGTATCAGAAAGTAGAACATATTTCGAATTTGTATTTCTTTTGCTTATTTAAATAACTTACAGTATTTTATAAAATGTATTTGATAGATGTCAATAATTTACTTCGAATGTTCACTGTAGTACTACATTATTCATGTTAGAGCAATCATGAATGAATTGGGTTGAAAGCTTTACACATCAGTCAATGGGTCCTAGTGTCACCTGATTTTTACCTGACTTTGGCTATGCATTGGGCATTACACATTTCGAATTCGCTTGAAAATCGCGTTAATGCAGTAAACGTTTTATTTGACTTGCAGCTTTGATAAGAAATTGAGAACTGTCCCAAAAACAGCTGTGAGCAGAATAGGACGGAATGAGCAAAATATTTTGGTGGTCAATGAGAGTGGGTAAGTGAGACAGAGAGAGAGGCCGCGAATAGGGAGAGCTTGCGAGACGAACAGAGGGAGAGCGTGTGTAGCTTACCTGCTGCCCGAAGCCCGACAAGACACCTTAATGCCAATGCTGAGGGAACTGCTAATTTGCAAAAGACGCAGTCATTTGCTTAATGTATTTTTGTAGCAAGCACATGCGTTAATTGCCTATGCACCGTTCTAATTATATAAAACTGAATTTAAAAGTCCGAAAACTTTACTAAAATCGCATAAATAGCACAAAAATATGAACGTCGTAGGGAAAAAAATCACACACACACTGACTACTATGAGTATCGATGTATCGATACTTGGACTTTTGTAATGGGCTACATCGATAAGCAGATGGCACAACATTTAAAAGTACCAGTAAAAGCATAAGTGGTTTAATAAAGATGCTACCTTATATACGCATAATTTAAGTTGTTTAAAATAGATGTTCAATTTTAAATCACAAGAATTAAAAAATTTACTTGAATGCGCCACAATTGCTAGTGCTGCATAATGGTTTTGACCGTACTCTGACCGTTACATAGCACTGTTTAGATATATCGAGACATAAGTCTAGAAATATCGATAGCATATCAACAACCCTACATTCCGCAGGCATGAAAAATCTAAAAGTTAAAGTAATTTGTTTATAATAAAAGTGCCAGACACCAGACGCGTAAAAATTGCCAGCAGTTAAACGGTACATATATACATATATGTGAATTTCAACAGAAATGTATATATAGTGAAACACATACATGTAACCAACTGGACTAACACATAGGGGCGGGGTGTGGTTTGTGGCTTAAAATTTGTGTACGTTAAAAATGTGTTTGCTTATAAAAAAAAAAAACAAAAAGAATGCCAACTAATTATTTATGCCAAACACAAAACGCCGCGCTATATTAATTGAAAGCTTCAATTTTTTTTTCTGTATGCAAATGAGTTTGTGGCAATCGGCCAAAGCGGTTGTGTGTATATGAAAACAAGAAAAATACACCAACAACAACAATATTGTTTTATTCGTTTTGTGCTTTTACTTTGTAGATTTGGCAAACGTAAAAATCTAAAGCAGCAGCCCCCAACACACACACACACACACATACACACACACACGCACACACAAGCCACAAGAACAACAATAAAAAACAGCAAAAGTCTCCCAGATCCCCTCCCAGTTCCAAGTTAGACTGCAATGTGCAGCTGCAGCGTAAGCGTACGAGATGTCCCGGCTCGCTGATTACTTTGTAATTGTTGGCTACGATAACGACAAAGAAAGTGAGTGCGATACACATATATAAATAAATATGTATATAATTCACATTTGTGTTATTCGTCTGCAGAGACTGCCGGCAATGTCAGCGGCCAGCCAATATGCGGCAAAATTGTGCAACGTTTTCCCGAGAAAGATTGGCCCGACACGCCCTTCATCGAGGGCATCGAATGGGTGAGTGTTGGCTTTGTTTCTTAATTTAGACGTTATAAACTCATCATAATTATAAATTTAGTTCTGCCAGCCGCTGGGCTGGAATTTATCGTACGAGAAACAAGAGCCGAAATTCTTCATCTCCGTGCTCACCGATATCGATGCAAATAAGCATTATTGTGCGTGCCTGAGCTTCCACGAAACGCTGGCTATCACCCAGACGCGCAGCGTGGACGACGAGGATGAGACCATTGGCAACAACAGCAATGGCAACTGCAGCCGCGGCTTGCTCGCCGCGCCACCCGTGGAGGCCATAACGCATCACAGCATTATGTATGCTCCCAAGTGTTTGGTGCTTATATCCCGATTGGATTGTGCGGAGACCTTCAAGGTAAGGGCTAAGTTATGGGGAATTTATAAGACTCTAAATCGTTCGATTTAATTATAAACAAGCTAAATATTAAATACTACTTTTATTTTACAGAACTGCCTGGGCACCATCTACACTGTATATATTGAGAACTTGCCATATGCCATGGAGAATCTGATTGGCAACATTCTTGGCTGCATACAGGTGCCACCTGCGGGCGGTCCCCAAGTGCGTTTCTCCATTGGAGCGGGTGACAAGCAATCTTTACAGCCACCGCAGAGCTCCTCCCTGCCGACGACGGGCAGCGGCGTATATTTTCTGTTCAAACAGCTGGGTATTAAAAACGTGCTGATATTGCTGTGCGCCGTGATGACCGAAAACAAAATACTCTTTCACTCCAAGTGTTATTGGCATCTGACCGACAGCTGCAGGGCATTGGTTGCGCTCATGTATCCATTTCGTTATACGCACGTGTATATACCCATTCTTCCAGCGCCGCTCACGGAGGTGCTGTCCACGCCGACGCCTTTTATAATGGGCATACACAGTTCGCTACAGACGGAGATTACGGATTTGCTGGATGTTATTGTGGTGGATTTGGATGGTGGTCTAGTGACCATACCGGATGCATTGACGCCACCAGTGCCTATATTTCCATCCCCGTTGTGGGAGCAAACGCAGGACCTGCTCAGCATGATACTCTTTCCAAATTTGGCGCAAGCCGATCTCGCCTTTCCCAATAATGAGCGGCCCGCCTCAACGCTAGCCAAGACGGAGGCACAAATAGATAAGGAGCTACGTGCGATATTTATGCGCCTGTTTGCACAGCTGCTCCAGGGCTATCGATCCTGCCTGACCATAATACGCATTCACCCCAAAACGGTGATCACATTTCATAAGGCTGGCTTTTTAGGCGCTCGCGATCTAATCGAAAGCGAATTTCTGTTTCGCGTCCTCGACAGCATGTTTTTTACGACATTTGTTAATGAACGTGGACCACCCTGGCGTGCCGCTGATGCCTGGGATGAACTGTATAGCTCCATGAACGAGCTGCTCAAAACGGAAGCACAAAATCGGAATCTCGTATGTAAGCAAAAATTTCCACTTAATGTTTAACTAATGCTTGCCTTTGCCTCTGCTGCAGATACTCACACATATCCAGGAGCTGGGACGCACGCTGTACGAGAACGAAGCATCCATTGCGCCCGCCACTTATGCCCAGAAGGTGCTCCGGCCACCGCAGGGCGCATTTCAGCGCATCCATCAGCCAGCGTTTCCACGCATAAGCGTTGACAAGGTAGAGCTGATCATACAGGAGGGTATACGCAAGAATGGCCAGTCGCAGCGTTTTCATGTAACACGCAATCAGCACAGAATTATACCTATGGGTCCCAGGTTGCCCGAAGCGCTGGACGTGCGTCCAACAACGGTGCACAATTCGGTGCGTCGTTTGGAGGTTTTGCGCACCTGTGTCGCCTACATCTTTGAAAATCGCATTGCAGATGCGCGCAAACTGTTGCCCGCGGTCATGCGTACTCTTAAGCATCGGGATGCACGGCTCATCCTGTGCCGCGAGCTTTTTGGCTATGTGCATGGCAATAAGGCGGTGCTGGATCATCAGCAATTTGATCTGGTGGTGCGGTTTATGAACAAAGCACTGCAGAATTCCTCGGGCGTGGATGAGTATACTGTGGCGGCCGCTTTGTTGCCCATGTCTACTATATTTTGTCGCAAACTATCGATGGGCGTGGTACAGTTTGCCTATACAGAGATACAGGATCATGGCATATGGAAAAATTTGCAGTTTTGGGAGTCCAGTTTTTTTCAGGATGTGCAGGCACAAATCAAGGCACTCTATTTGCTTCAGCGCCGCCAAAACGAACACAACAAAGAGGCCAATTGTGTGCTGGACGAGGTGCCGCTGGAGGAGCCAACGGCGCTGGAAATAACCGCAGAGCAGCTGCGGAAAAGTCCAACCATCGAGGAGGAGAAAAAGGCTGAGCTGGCCAAATCGGAAGAATCCACGCTCTACAGCCAGGCCATACACTTTGCCAATCGCATGGTCTCCCTGCTGATACCGCTTGACGTCAATGTGGATGCGGCCAGCAAGCCCAAGCTGGCCTTCCGGCTCGAGGAGAACCAGAGCGTTTCCAATAGGTATGACTATATCAATCAATTAACTTAAAACTGGCTAACTTTGTGGAATTTACTTTCAGTATTATGGGCTCGCACAGCCTGAGCGAACATTCCGATGAGGGTTTCGAGGAGAATGATGCTTCCGAGATAGGAGTTACCGTTGGCAAGACCATCTCACGTTTCATTGATTGCGTCTGCACTGAGGGTGGCGTCACCTCAGAACATATACGCAATCTGCATGACATGGTACCGGGCGTGGTACACATGCATATTGAATCCCTGGAGCCAGTTTATCTCGAGGCCAAACGGCATCCGCATGTGCAGAAACCCAAGATCCAAACGCCTTGCCTACTGCCGGGCGAAGAAATGGCCACCGATCACTTGCGGTGCTTTCTCATGCCGGATGGACGCGAAGATGACACCCAGTGCTTGATACCCGCCGAGGGAGCTTTATTTTTGACCAACTATCGCATTGTTTTCAAGGGTTCGCCCTGTGATCCGCTCTTTTGCGAGCAGACAATTGTGCGCGCCTTTCCCATCGCCTCGCTGCTCAAAGAGAAGAAGATATCAATGCTTTATCTGGCACATGTGGATCAGACGCTGCCCGATGGACTGCAGCTGCGCTCTAGCTGCTTTCAACTGCTCAAGATTGCCTTCGATACGGAGGTGACGCTAGAGCAAATCGAAACGTTTCGCAAGACGCTAAACAAGGCGCGACATCCACGCGATGAATTTGAGTATTTCGCATTTCAATCCTATGGCACCATGCTCCAAGGCGTTGTGCCGTTGAAGACCAAGGAAAAGTACTCCACGCTCAAGGGTTTTGCAAAGAAGACCTTGCTACGTACGGCACAAAAGGCCGGCTTTAAGCAGAAGACGCAAACGAAACGCAAATTGGTGCCGGAGTATGAGCTGGGCAGAAGTAGCGGCGGCAGCGGCAGCGCGGATGCACTGGAAACTAACTCCATAGACGACGAGCTCGAGGAAGCGGACGAGTTTGAGACACAGCAGAACGAGGCGCTGCCACGCCTGCTAACCACCAAGGATATCGAGCGAATGCGCGAGCGCAGCTATGTGCGCGACTGGAAACGCTTGGGTTTCGATGCGGAAGCCCAGCTCGGCTTTCGCATAAGCAATGCCAATGCCAATTATGCCACGTGTTGCACCTATCCGGCCATTATAGTGGCGCCGGTACAGTGCAGCGATGCGGCTATGACGCATCTGGGACGCTGCTTTAAGGGCCAGCGCATACCGTTGCCCACCTGGCGGCACAACAATGGCTCGCTGCTCATACGCGGAGCACAACCGAATAGTAAATCCGTTATTGGCATGATTAAGAATACAACGGGCGGGAATACCATGACGCACAATGATGTCACCCATTATCCGGAGCAGGACAAGTATTTCATGGCGCTGATCAATACAATGCCCAAGCTGACGCCGCTGGACGCACTCAATCAGTATACGGGCATGAATCTCTCGATGAACTCGCTGCTCGGCCATGGTGAGGATCATCAGTCTCTAACACCCGAGCTGATGCGCAAGCAAAGATCAAATTTAAGTGTTACGGATGGCGGCAAATCCGGCGGTGCGGGCAATAAAGCTGGCACGATGAAGGGCAGTGAAAGGAGCTCAGCGGCGCATGCGTTCCGCAAGATGCGGCTCTATGCTTTGGGTAGGTTCGCATATCAAAATCACAAAAAATTGGAAATCATGTTTTGTTTTTTTTTTTGGACAGGTGAAAAATCGCAGGGCAAATCGAATTTGAATGGTGACTTCTGTGCGGACTTTATACCCGTCGACTATCCAGATATACGGCAATCCCGTTCAGCTTTTAAGAAACTAATACGCGCCTGCATGCCCTCGCACAATGCCAATGATGCGGATGGTCAGAGCTTTGCCAAAATGGTGGAGCAATCCGATTGGTTGCAGCAAATCTCAACACTGCTGCAGCTTTCCGGGGCCGTCGTGGACCTAATTGATTTGCAGGAGAGCAGCGTCATGTTGTCGCTAGAAGATGGGTCCGATGTGACCGCCCAGCTTTCAGCCATTGCACAGCTCTGTCTGGATCCGTATTATCGCAGCATCGATGGCTTTCGTGTGCTGATAGAGAAGGAGTGGCTGGCATTCGGACATCGCTTTGCCCATCGCAGCAATCTGAAGGCATCGCATGCTAGTACGAATATTGCCTTTGCGCCCACCTTTTTGCAGTTTCTGGATGTGGTCTATCAGCTGCAGCGGCAGTTTCCCATGGCCTTTGAGTTCAATGATTTCTATTTGCGTTTTCTGGCATATCATGTCGTCTCGTGTCGCTTTCGCACGTTCCTCTTTGACTGCGAGCTGGAGCGTTACGATTCCGGCATTGCGTCCATGGAGGATAAACGCGGCTCGTTGAGCACCAAGCATATGTTTGGTGGTGGCAGTAGTGCAGCGAATGGTTCGGATGATGAGTGCAATGTTTATCCGCTAGACATACGCAGTCCGCGAACGCCCACACAACTGAATCGCATTGGGCACTCGATTTTTGACTATATCGAACGGCAACACAACAAATCGCCCATTTTCTATAATTTCCTGTACTCCTCCAACAAGGATGTAGTGCTGCGTCCGCAGAATAGCGTGGCTGCCCTGGACCTGTGGGGCTTCTATATCAACGAGGAGCTGGCACAGGGACCCCCTTACGATTTGGAAGTGACCAATGTGGATGATGAAATCGATCTATCCGAAATCAAGGGCAAACGCATGGTCATCAGCGCCGGCTATGACAACATTGAGAAGTGCAATCCCAATGCCTACGTATGCCTGCTCAGCGAGGTGAAGCAGGCGGAAACCGAACGCGGCCATCTGCCACAAAAGTGGCAGCTGGTGTGGAACAATCTTGTAGTGCCGCATGTGGAGCCGATGTCGCGCAAAACCTCGCTCAGCAGCATGCTGGTGCAAACACATCAGCATAAACGCTCCACGCTCGAGATAATTATGAAGGGACGCCTCGCTGGCTATCAGGACAAGTACTTTCATCCGCATCGCTTTGAGAAGCATCCATATACGACGCCCACCAATTGCAATCACTGCACTAAGCTGCTCTGGGGACCTGTTGGCTATCGGTGCATGGACTGTGGCAACTCCTATCATGAAAAGTGCACCGAATTGTCCATGAAGAACTGCACCAAGTACAAGGCCATTGATGGCACCGTAGGACCGCCAAATGTCAACATGTCCCAGGGCGACACGGCCAGCATTGCTTCCAGTGCAGCGACCACCGCACGCACCTCCAGTCACCATTTCTACAATCAGTTTAGCAGCAATGTTGCCGAGAATCGCACACACGAGGGGTAAGCTGCATTTACTGAACCTATCTATTATATCTTAATACATATCTATTTTTAGGCATCTCTATAAACGTGGCGCCCTGCTCAAGGGATGGAAACAGCGTTGGTTTGTTCTGGACTCGATAAAACATCAGCTGCGCTACTATGACACATCTGATGATACAGCGCCCAAAGGCATTATAGGTACGTTTTTTCGAATTTCAATAGAAAATTTCGGTTAATGTATTCTTAATTCTACAGAGCTAGCCGAGGTGCAGTCGGTGACGGCCGCACAACCCGCACAAATTGGCACAAAGCGCGTCGACGAAAAGGGTTTCTTTGATGTAAATTGATTCTGTAATCTGAATATAATCATACAATTTAATCCATCCCATTTCTTACAGCTGAAAACCTCGAAACGCACCTATAACTTCTATGCGATGAATGCGAATCTAGCGCAGGAATGGACTGAAAAGCTGCAGGCCTGTTTGCAGTAGAATTCTAATCCATCACAATCAGCAGCCATAGCCATAGCAGCAACAAAATACCATTTGTTATTAAATCCTGGCGTTCTATTAAGTAAACCTCCCACGCGACTTCTGCATAGACAACCGTTCTATGCGTGCTCCTAGTGTTTTGCTCCCCTACCTATTTCTTTATATATATATACATATATATATGTATTTATATATATTCTGCTGGATGTTTTGTTTTGTTGTAGGACAATCCAATTACCGTTATTATTATTAATGTTTCCCCTTTTTTTTTATATACGTGAGAGAGTATTTATTTGTCAACGCGTGTATTACTCTGGATCTGAAGTAGCTCTGTGTGTATTATTTATAACCGAAATATTTTTACATATATAAGTTGAATTAGTGTCAAAAGTTGTTTATTAACACTCGCATAATGCATAAATTACATGAATATTTAGCAACAATTAACGTAGGCGACAAAAGCTAAACAAATTAAATAGTAAAAAGTAAAAGTAACTAAACAAAAGGAAAAACGTAACGTACTGTAAATGTGCATATATAAAGAAGGATACATAATATATCATGTGATTATACGTATAATGCTGACAAGAATGAATGAAAAATGTATTGGAAATTGGAGAAGGAAACCATGATAGCAACTTTTTATATACATTTTTATATATATATATACATAGTGCATATATATATGTATATATATATGCTATATGTCTAAACTCAACATACATACATACTTATATAGTAAAAATACCAAAGATAATTCCACCTTTGTTGCGCAATTAAAATGCATTTCTTAATTTCTTCCTTTGAATTAAATTTAATTAATAAACGCCTTTCTTTATTTATACAATACAATAATGTACTATATGTTATTTATATGTACGTATATCATATATTTTTCTTGCAAATTCATTTGTGGCTTACAAACTTTATACATATTTAAACAAATGCGGTTTCTATGATTTTTCTTTTAATTTTATTTAATTACTAGTTAAGAGCTGCTCCAAATTGGATCATTTGATCAAAGAAACGTCGTCCAGTAAACAATGTTGAGGATGAAAAACGAGAAGGGAAAGAAAAATCGCGAGAACTTATCTATAAAGATGGCGGTAGCATGACCATGACAGAAGGTATCATATTGTGGCTCTATAATGGACTCCCGATGATGATGCTGCAAAGACGCACTATGCAGTTACAGTTTCAGCCAATTTAAATGTGATTATGTGATGCCCGAACTAACCTTCAAGTCATCCAGATCTGTGATATTGTCATCCGAGTAACCCTTCATGGCCTTGGTGGCCACCGGTCCCATATAGTTATTGACCACAGCGAACTCCATTAGCGATAGAAATACAAAAACCGAACAGGAGGACATCCATACATCGATTGCCTTAACATATGACACCGGCGGCAGCGATTGTTGGGATTGTGTATTCTGTGTGGCCAGCGTGAGCAGCGAGGTAACGCCCAGGGTGACACGCGCCGGTATGGCTTCCGGTTTGATCCAAAACGATATCCATGACATGACCACAATCAGCGCCGAGGGTATATAGGTGTGAAACAAATGATAGCCCAGGCGTCGACGCAAATTGAAGACTATCGCCAGGCAGGTGAAGTTGCCTAAGAGGTATGAGAGAGAGAGACTGAGATTTGGAGCATTTTTAGTGAGGATGTGTGCACTCACCTGTTGAGTACTCAATGGTACAGTCGGTCGTATAGTTATTGGATATGTCCAATTGTGGCAGCTCGATCTCAGCATTCACCACAAGCGGATCGGTCATGTTCCAAATGAATACCAGATCCTCCACCGTATGAGATACTGGAAATAAACAATATTACAGATATGCGTCCATATGAGGGACTCTCAAGCTTACGGCTCTCTATCATCATGGAACAGATCTGTGTATCGTGTGGATAGGATTCAAATTTCATGGCGCACGACAGCACCAGCGTCAGCTTGGACATATAGAGCAGAGTCTTGTCGTGGTAGAGCCAGAGGTAATGATTGGGTATGCTCATCTCATGGAATGTAACCTTTTTGGCATTCTTAAAGAAGCAATCGGGTCGCCAGATGCTGTGCAGCCAATCCACGTCCAATATGCGATACTGCTCGCTCATGTTCTCCGGCAAGCGCAGACGCGGATCGCGCCAACTTTGTGCTAAAAATATGTCCGTCACATAGGTCTGTAAAAATGCCAAATAACTATAGAAACTGCTGCAATAAACCAGAGTGCTTGCAGGAGAATACTTGAATTCCAGAGCTTGCCAGACTTTTCAAATATTATTACCATGGACTCCTCGTTGATCGAGTCCAGCGAGAGTACAGTCACATGAAAGTAAACAACGGTTGGCTGGCCCAGCAGCTTAGGTGCACGATTCTTGTCATAGGTTTTAGATGGTATGGGCAATATATCTGGCAGCGATAGACTTGATTCATAGTGGGAAACCAGCTCGGCGCTCTCTGTATTGTTTCTGTGGCAAAACAACAAGAGCAAAAAGAACATATACTAGACTTTGTTGAGGTTGAGGTTATGTGGCAGCCTTGTCTGATGCAATGCGCTTTTTGCCAGCTTGGCAAATAGATTTCATTTAATTGTTTGATTTATTACCTGTAGCCATGAACACAATCACATAATTGAATTGATTTCTCTAGTATATGCATATAGATTGCGACTGCAACCAGGAAATTATGTTGTTTTAATTGTCTAAATATGTTTGGCATTTGCATTTTGAATACACACGCCGTTGCGTTTTCGAGATATCCAATATAAATTAATTTGAAATAACGGCTATTTACTACATTTATTTATATTGCATAGTTTTGCGCGTTTTCACGTGTTGTTTTTTACGCTTGTATTTTAGCTTCATAGTTTTACGGCACATTGTTCTCATGTGGTTGACATTTTATAATTGACCGATTGAACTGAAACATTTCTAGCTCGATTGTCGCATTTGAATGTGATTTATTGGATTATTTAATAAATGCAAAACAATTTTTTTCTTCTTTCCGTTTATACGGCAATTCCTAACAAAAAAAAGTTAAAGAGTTGTACAGGCGTTGGCTGTGCGCTGCTCAAGGTGTGATAAATTTAATTTGTATGGTTTCGTTCGTTTTCATTGGCATTCCTCTTTTTGCTATTGTACTTTTCAAAAATGACATGCCCTAGGTATGTGCAAAACAAACATACAATTGGAAATCGGTTTTCAATAAGCCGAAACGCACATACCTCACAATAAGTGTTGCTTGGAATTCAGCGTGAATTGAAGAGGCAGACGCACAGCAAAACAATCTAAGGGCTTTGCTTGTGCGACAAAGGTTTTCACAAAATTGTTATACCCTATGCAAGCATGAAAAGTAGAACAATGCGTAATGCCTTAACGATAATTGACATATCTGGGCTTGCGATTGTGTAAGTTCAAGATTCACATTTCAAGCCAATTATACGACAAATTTATTTGCCACTTACGTGTTGCTCTATTTAAATACAAATCAATTTCAAAAAAACGTTTAAAATAGCGCGTAAATAATGTTCACCTGTTGTTAACAGTTGAGCGTTGCCAGATGTACCCAACACGCCGCACAGCTGTGCACATGAGTTGCCCAAAAGTTGCACCCTGCCAACTTGATGGCAACGCTGCGGTTTGTATGATAAATATTGATTTGTTTTACTTGTGTGTGTACTTATTATTTTAAAATGTAACTAAAAAACAGTTAAAACGCAGATTAACTATAAAATATAAGTTATTAAATTAATTAACAGTGCCGAGCACAAGTTTAACATGGAATTCTCTCAACAAATCGAAGGTAGGTGCGTTTAATAAACCGTTAAAGTTTGCGGTTGGAAGTGGTTAAGGTTTTTCGGCCCAGTTGGCTGTCTTAACGAGGAGGGGTCGTGGGGTCACCCGTGTACTCCTTTGTTGCACAGTGACGTGATGCGGCTGCGGCGCAGTGTGCAATTTCTATTGATATTGATTACTTGCCAGAAAAAGAAGATACACAAAACCCTCAATAAAAATCGCAGAAAATATCTAATATTTGTTCAAATAATTTACTTTCTATCATTAAAGCGCGCTTGTAATTGGCAAATATTCGTTTAAATTATCGTGTTGACAAATATTACAACAACAAAAAAGTGACAAAGTTTCATCAGCAGAGACGCTGGTCTTGGCACAACAACGCGAGACATATGCATACGATGTCGTAATGGAATCCCCGCTATATCCCAAGGTCAATAACAATCTGAGCGCCAAGGTCTCGCCAAGCGGAGACAAGATGAGCTCCAGTATGAATAGCAGCAGCTTGGAGGATACAACGCCCAGCGATTCGGGCGTACAAATGTTGGATTCGGAGAATAGCGATTTTATGCTCGAATCGCTCTGCTCCCAGTCGGGGCTGGAATTCGAGGAGCCAGTGAAGCCGTTGCCAGCGCTCAGTCAACAGCAGCCGGTGAAGCCGCCTGTGGACAGCAATTCGAATGTGGCCGCGGAGGAGACCATGACCAGCAGCGCTTGTTCGACCTTTGACACTACTGAAAAGATCGTATACAGGCGCAAGGTGCACAAGACTTCCTCCACCCCAAAGGCGCCCAAAAAGCGCGTGTCATTTCACGAGGATATCCTTAAGAACACACGCACAGACAACATACACATAGAGCATGGCTTTATTACATACAAAAATGGACGCAAATTGGCCGTAGTGGGTGGCAATTCAGCGGGCGTGGCCGGTGCCGCCGGCCGCTACTCATGGTGCGCAGAACGGGAGCGCGTGCAGGCGCCCACCGAGCTTAGCGCAGCCGGTCGCGATGCCGAACAGGTGGCCGGCGACAGAGCGATAGGCCAGAATCGTCGACTGGTCTATCGCAATGCCTGCTCGGATGTGCTAGACTATGGCAACACGGATATTTATGATACCAATGAACCGGTGGGTCTGCAATATGACAATTCCGGCGTGTTTGAGTATGCGGCCACAGCGGAAGCGAAGCAGCGGGATGAACGATTGCTTTATCGCTGTGCCTGCAGCAGCTCCAATTCAAGCCTGGACTCTGATGAGCAGGACAAGAACTCCAATGGCAAGAATTCCAATGACAATCGCAAACACTATGAGCAGGCCAAGAGCAGCTCCTGCGATTGCATTGGCATGAGCAATGCCAACAATAATTTAATTGGTAAGTCTCCTTATTATCCATGCAACTCTCATACTTCGTCTTATACTCACTTATTTAATCAAATCCAGGCGACAATTGTTACTACTCGGAGCCCAATATTGGGGATGCCGGCAGCCCCAAGCAGAAGTCCGTGTGGAACAAGGAGAAGAAGCCCAAGTCCAGCTGCCTGAAGAAAACCAAACGCCACACCAACATTATACACGAGCAGGATCTCAATGATCGCGTCAAGAAGTTCAATGTGCACGACATAAAGCATCAGTTGCTGGACAATAGCAGCAAAATGATATTCGGTTCGCTGAAGAGCATCTTTACCATGCCCCTGCCCGAGCGTGGTGTGCCCGAGGGCTCCGAGGATCTGCAATCGGTGGTAGAGTGCGTGCCGGAGCTGGAGCAAACACCCGAGCACAAGCCCAAGTCATATGCGCCAACATGCCAGTCACCCGATTCACCGCCGCTCAAGGCCAAACCCTTTCTCAGCAAGAGTCTGGATGGCAATAAGCAAACGCAGTGCGTCAAGAAATTTGTCCACAACGTCGACGAACAGCTGCGTCGCAAAAATGATGAGCAAAACAGCGCCGCGGAACCGTCACCACCAGAGCAGCCGCATGTGCTGCGACGACAAGATGAATTCGATAAGGAAACAGCCGCCGTGGCACCGAATGTCACCGGCACCCAGAACGAGTTCCGCAGCAAGTTTATAATCAATTGTGAAAGCACCGTTTTCGAGCATACGGGCGTCTCCTACGAGACAAGCGGGCCGCAGCAGCAGTCAGAACTGCAATTCCAATCCCAGCACAGCAGCGTGGCCAGCCTATTGGAGCGGAACACGCCCATTGCCCAGCCAGCGAGTCAGCTGCGCAGCTCGTTTATGGGCGCACCCATAGCCAAGACGTTTAGCAACTTCTTTCGCAGTCTCAAGGAGAGCTCCGGCAATGCGTCAGCCGAGCAGAAGCAGCAGCTCCAACAGCAACAAAAACAACAACAGCAACAGCAACAGGCAGCAACTGAAAGTTATTTTGGTAAGCAAGATAAATATTCTTTTATATACTCATTTATTATTGCGTGTTCCTCCATTTAGCTTCCAAAATTTCCAAGACGCCGCAGCAGTCGCAGCCGCAGCCGCAGCAACCGCTGCCCAACAAGCTGCCCAGCACACACTCCTCATCAACCATATCCGAGCTTAGCTCCATTAGCAACAATACGAACAGCAACTCCGCATCCTATAATAAGCCGCAGACGCCAAACAATGTGCACGGCTTGGTGCTGGGCAGCCTGGAGCGACAATCGCGTCATCTGCCATCGCCGCTGAAGAAGCGCTGCGGACAGCCGCCGCGCTACGGCGAGCCGCAGCAGCAGCAGCAGCAACAGCAGCTGACCAGTCGCAGTCTGCACAGTCCGAGCAGCTATTTGGGCGCACGGGGCGCCGGCGGGAGCGGACGTGATTCGAAGAGCACCATACTCAGCGAGGAGTTTGATGATATTCTGACCATAACCACCACCACGGATACGGCCAATGAGCGTCCTTCCACGGAGAGCGATCTTGTTATTGTGGACTACACCGACGTGGACTACGCACAGCTATTGAAACCCCCCGTGCCAGCGGCCAAAACCTCGCTGATCAATCGCTTTCTGCGCAATGTGACCCAGAAGAAAATACTCGAATCGTCCATTAAAAAAAATGATTTCTTTGCGGACAAACTACGCAGCGAGCACAAGCAATTGGGCTCGAATCTCTATGTGCGCGGCGTGCGGCCAAAGAATTACGAGCTGATAGATGATCTGAATGCCGAGATTGCCATGGAGATTGAGATGTCGGGCGCCAATTCACCGCGACGCGAATTGGCCGTGGGCCTGGATCTAGATTTGCCGGGAGATGTCGCCCGCTTTGAACTGGGCGTTGGCGAAATATCCATTGATATATTCAGTGGCAAACATTTGCCCATGCTGCGAGAGCCCAATGAGCAGTTGCTAAAGGTGAGACACAGCCGATTTAGGCTCTGCATAAATCCTAGTAGAACCCTTCTAACTGGAAGCACTCGTATGATACATTCTTTGTCCTTGCAGGTCTTCAAGCTGTACACGGGTTACAGTCGCGAGGGCTTCATGACACCGGTGCTGGTGCTGCTTACGGATAAAACGCTCTACGTTACAGATCTGGTACGCAATTGTCTGTGCGCAAAATTTGTGCTGGCCTACAAGGACTTGGATGTCATATTGGTAAGCGTCATAAACTTAGCTTAATCCCGATCTAATAAACTTCCCTCTACTCAGATGGGCCCCTTTGGCAACACGGTGCTACTAAGCAACAGCATGCGGGACATGCAGCAGGTGCTGCTCGCCGGCGGACCTTATCCGGCCGATGCACTGGTTGCCAATCTGGAGCTGTGTGCTCGACGCAGCGGCTCAACGCTGCCCGCCGTGGGTCAACTGACACTGGAGCATCTGGCCCCGTTGCAGGACTTTGTGCGTGCAAACAGCTGCGTGGGCAAGGATGAGCACTGGATGTTCTATGCGGTGGTCAATATGCCAGCTGGCGGTGCTCTGGGCATGGGCCTAGATGGCGAACAGGAGCCGCTGGGGCCGCATATCAAGGGTTTTCTCATGCACCGACGGGTGCGGGAAACAGCCACAGCAACCGCCGCGTCCAAAATCAGCTGGCAGCCGGGCTACTTTTTGTTAAAGTGAGTTGAATTTGCATAGAACTTAGCATATATAATATGTGTGTGTCCAATCGTACAGAGCGGGCGTGCTCTACATGTTCCATGACTCCACGCAAAAGCTGCCCAGCTGGGCCATGGCCCTGGCCGAGTGTCAGGGCGCCAGGCGTGCTATCAAGTCGGCGCGTCCTCATTGCTTTGAAATCATGCTCAAGGGCGAGCTTTTGCAAATGGCGGCCCCGGATGAATATGTGGCCTCCGAGTGGTTGCAGGCGCTGCTCCAGTCAGCGAGTGGTGTAAGTTGTGAAATGCTCAAACAAGCACTATCCACATTTAATATGTCAACATTTTTATTGGCAGCTGTTCGAGCTGCAGGAGCGGCACAAGGCTCTCGGGTGCACCTTGATAGTCACCCAGAATCATTTGATAACGCTGCGCGAGGACTTTGCTGCGCCGCTACGACAACTAAACAAGGATCCCGAGACACCGCCAGCCGCTGCCGAGAACAAGCAGCTGCTGCGCGAGGAGGATATGGTGTGCATCTTCGAAACCAGCAGCTTGGTGAGCATTCCATTCCCCTAGAGAAGCAACTGCTCTATAATTCAATTACAAACTCTTAGCTAAGCTCCACCATGAGCACGCCCACACGTGGCACACAACGCTCCTGTTCCTCACTCAACTCCACCCCTACAAAACACTCGCTGGATGCGTCCAAAGCTCCACCAAAAACTGGCTCAGGACAGGCACAAAGCATGAGCAGCGTTTATGGCAAGAATTCGGGACTTGAGATACTAACCTGTGCGGATATTAAAGCAATGACTGGCATTAAAATACCCTCACATAGTGAGACCTGGTGGTGCATATTGGAGTTCTCCTGCCAGGAGGCGCCACTCGAATGTCAAGATGATTTGATTCTATTCTTTGCGAGCAGCATGGAAATGCAGCGCTTTTTGCGGCTGCTCGAGCAGCTTTGGCAGGCCAAAAATGTGCGTTCATTTCGGAATAACTATAAAAAAAATATAATATTATTAATATTATTATACCATTCAAACAGAACGATCTCTTCCCTATAACCATACTGGACGACGATGAAACGCTCGCCGAGCAGTGCACAGTGCTCTATTTGGACATTAATCGCGCCTGGGAGCCGTTGCTGTCGGCTGCACTCGGCTATCCTCTCTAAATCGCGCAACTAAACTAATCGATGAAGATCTATTATATATTTCAAAATTTTGCTAGATCTGAGCAAGTATAACTCAATGCTTAATATTCTAATACTCGAGCATATTTGCTGATAAAAGAAAAACCACATATATACTTATATATCTCTGTCAATATTTATATATACACAAACGATATTCATATACCTTGTATTATGATTTGTAACGTTAACATTCGCTTAAACAATTCAATTATTTGCGCTGTTATATTCTATATATATATATACCATTTTGTGTGATATTAACTTTTAAGTTGCCAATTGACACGTTTATTTCGGGCTTACAAGCTTTTCCGTATTATACCTTAATTTTTTGTTAATATTTTGTTATGTTATTTTTTTTTTAATGCAACAAACACCGTGTAGAAATATGCACAAAAAAATCCAAGGCTTTACAATGTATAAACAATATTTTGATAACTAATCATATATATAGTAAAAATATTTTGTAAGCATTCCTTAGGAGCAACCAGGACACAAACCAGAAACCGTTAGCAAATCATTGATCATTTCAATAAATCTCTTTATATATATACTCTAGCTAAAAGATATTATACGTAAAATAATCTATATATTATATAAACAAACAATATGTACGGCAATTGTATGTCTGGGCATTATTTTTTTGGTGCATATTCGATGGAAGTGACAGAAAATGACATTGAAAGTATTTACTTATAAATAGTAACCTCTCAAATACAAATATATATATATATGAATATGAATATGAATATGAATATGAATATGAATATGAGTATGAATATGAATATATGTATGCATTATATTGCTGGTGTTTTCATACGGAATGCACTCAAATGCCTTAACAAACCATTTTCATTTAGCAAACAGTTTGTCGTACCTTTAATTTGCCAAATATGATATGAAATCGGACAATATATGAATTTAAGCACGCAGCTATTTAAAAACGGCTTATGTGGGGATTTTGAACGATGTAAGCCCCACAACCTAACAATTCGCTTATGCAGTTTTCAATTAGCAAGGCTTAAAAGCCACACCTCACGTAATATCTCATGCCCCGAACTGTATGAAAACATCAGATGAAAGCTCATAATAATTAATAAAATTGAATAAACACGATAGTGAGGAAGTAATTTTTTTAATTTTAATGCTAAGCTCCCTGATTGATGATGCCCTATCCCTGCCCCTCCTAGACATAATCAAAGGAGCAAAGAGTCGGTGCTTTCCTGGAAAGGGGGGTGGGGCAGCGCAGTTGGTAGGGGGCAAAGATAATCATATTAGCAGCTCTTAAGAATGCAGAAAACTAGTGTGGAAGTGGTATATAAGCACATATGTATGTAAATATGTATGTAAGTGCAGGCATATAATGTACAAAAAGAATCGATGATGATATGGGCTGTGCCTGTGATTAATAGATGGGGTCTCCAACTAGCAGCATAGCATGGAAAGATGTTTATGTGCACACATACATATGTACATACATACATACACACACGAGCATGCTTTTATGTGCGTGTAACTGTTCTACTGTGCCGCCAAATGAATTATAATTATTATGTAGCTAATAATAAAGAAACTACTGAAAACATAAACCTCATATGCACCTATATAACTACATATGTACATACATACACATACATTTCGATTTTGGCCGTGTAGTAAATGCATAATTGGAAAATATGCATAGAAATTAAAGATAAACACACATGTAACAATAAGAGCTCAGAGAGAGATGCAGCCGAAACAAAGACATTGCATTGAAAGAGACACCAACAACAACAACAAAAACGAGGCGAGAGAAGCGCAAGAGAATGAGCGAATGCGAGTTAAAAAGAACGCATGGAAAGTCAAAAACTCCAACCCTCATAGTAAGTCAACGAATAGAAGAACAGAACAGGAGGAAAAGAAGAAGAACAACAACAGGAGCACAAAAGAAGGAAAACGCTTCAGCGACTTTTAAGTCTATGCGACTGTTGGCTGCGCTCTAAACCAGTTTCAGAGTTGGTAAACATGACCAAATTTTTTTAACAGTAATAAACTAAAAGTACTTAATATGTTGCATTTCGATTCTATAAGCCATTCGTCTTTTTTGTGCTCTAATATTTATTTGCCTCTGTTCGCTTTAAAGTGCATAACTTACGCGCCGTAGGGCATCGGAAAAACAATAAAACACTTGCAGGCCAGGCGCAGGCACAGGCACAGGCATAAAAACAAATGCATGTGAATGCTGCTGGCTGAGGAGAGGCTGCTGCTGCTTTGGCGAGCAGCGGCTACTGCTCTCTTATTAGAGCGTCTGCCATCCTCATACTCACGCATACAGACAAGTGCTTATGCTGATGCTGCACTCACTTTCATTAACACAAGCACCATAGGCAGCGCCAGCAGAATTTAATGCAGCAACGACGACGCGGCCGAGAATGCTGCTGTGCGTTTCTAGACATCCCATATACATACATACATATGTACATACATACAAGCACACAAACGTACGCATGCAGCCACGTTAATGCTTACATATAGACGCGTGTATAAACAAACATAGATGCATACATATGTACATTCATACAAACATACAGCACATATATAAATGCACTGGCCGTTCACTGCGGCTGCGACGGCCAGGCCACACAACCCCAAAAGTTGGAAAACCAAATAAAAATACGAACACAAGGCACGCTGTTTGTGAGTTTTCTGATAAGTGATGGTCGACTTACGAATGTCCTGCAAATACAGAATTATTAAGACATATAAAATAAAATTAACAAGTGAAATACACTATTTTATTGTTCAATATGCGTTGATTAACTACACAAACGATTAAAATTAAATCTGTTGTTTATTTAAATTTTAGCGTTTATTTATGTGGCTTATGCATTTTTTATAATGTCTTTTCAAACTTTTTCTACTTAACATCTGTAATAAGCTAATCAACTAAAGCGTTTGTTTAAGTGTCATATACCCAGCCAGAAACGCATTATAAGGAACGTACAAATAAACGCACATTTTCCAGAGAAGTAGAAAAACTTCCACCCTCAAAGCAGCGCACACAAGCACTATACATACATGCTCACAAACATTTGTATGTATGTACATACATATTAGCGAACTAATACAAAAAAAGAGAGCTGCGCTGTCACTGTCATTTGTCCATTGCGTCGCTGTTGCCGCTGGCGTCTCTGTTTCTGTTTCTCAGTCTCTGGCTCAGTCGCAGTCGCAGTCGCTGCCTGCGCCTGATTGCCGTTGCCTGCCCCAGTGTTTCCGCTTTCTTTCGTTGTAATGTTACTTTTAGTTTGATGTCGGAGCCTCGACGAGCCGGTTGTAAGCGTGACTTTCGTTTAATTCTACTTTATTATTGTTGTTGTTCGTCGTCGACGTCGTCGTCGTCGCGCTCGACATTGCCTCGTGTGTGATTGTGTGTGCGTGTGTGTCTGCTGGTGTTGTGTGTTTTGTCTCAGTGTGTGTTTAGTTTAAGCGAAATTGAAAGTTGTACATTTTGCTACCCCCAAAAAGCAAAGCGCTGCATACAATCGCGCGCTCATACCAACGTGTGTACGCGAGTGTGAGTGTGTACCTCGCCACACCACACCAACCAAAAACCAACCCCCACCAACAAGCATAGCAGCAACAACAAAAACAACAGCTACAGCTACAAAAACAAATCCAGCCAAGTTAGCACCACCCACTGTTGAAAAGCGCCGCATAGTCATCGTCATCGTCATCGCCCATCGCCTGTTTCTGCTTCTCCAATTCGATCGTATTTCAATTTCTCAGGCTCGACGCAACGTTTATGTTACAGTTACAGTTGTTGTTGGTGTTGGTTAGTGCAATTTGAAAACAACCAACAAAAAAGCGAAAGTGTTACACAAGCCCCAAAATATAATAACGGGCAGTGAGCAGAGGTTCTAAAAACCAAAAGGCAGCAATTCGACACAGGCATCGCGGCTCCTGCCTGTGTGTGTTGTGTGTGTGCGCGCGTAAGACTGCGGCCTGTGCGTGTATGCGTAAATCTCTGTTAACAACATAAAACTGTCATGATGAATTTCTCCGCATTCGGCGGCCCTTTCTCTGGCATTCATCAGTTTGCCGCTAAATTTGATGCACAAACACCGGGGGCATTTGGTACGCCGCCGGTGAACTCTGCGGCCGCTGCAGCGGGCAGCGACAATCATGTGCAGCGCTATCAGACCAATGGCAATCATTTCAATCAGAATGTGCCCAACGGTAAGTGCTCAAACACACATATGTATATACAAATATACAAGACAATTATACATATGCACGTTTCTCTATATACACATGCATTTAAATATGCGCGCTGCATGTGTGTGTGTGGGTTTGTGTGTGTATATATATAACATAATCACTAAAAATTTATTTTATTTTTATCGATTTATTTTCGCCTGGTGCTGTCGCCGTCGCAGCCGTTGGCGTCGCCAGCGACGTCAGCGCTGGCGTCGGCAGCAACAACAACGTCAACAAGAGCGGCAACGATTTGCTTTTCCCTATGCCCATCCACTACAACACGCCGTTTGGGGTCTTTTGAACATGTGTAACTAGCACAACAACATTCATGTTTTGATTTGAAAGAAGAAGAATGTAGAGGATCAACTTGAAGAATGTCAGAAGAAAAAAATAACAACTGCGCATGTATAAGAGCATTAAATGTTTGCATTGGTTTTGGCTTTGCAGCGCGCAGCATACGACATATCATTGGTTAGAGCGAGAGAGCACGTAAACAACTGATCAGCCGCTTAGTGAATCGTTTGCAGTTCACAGAACTAGTTCGCATTGAAAGAAAATGCATTGAAACCATGTTGCGTTCATACGAGTGTTGCCACCTGCCAGAAAAACGGGTTTCTGTTGATATTGATGAGAAAATCAAAATTTTAAATTACAACAAATTTTTCAAAATGCGATTGACCTTTGTTCATAAACAAATGATTCGGTAAAAGTTTTGATATGGGAAATGATCATTTCTCTTGTTTATTGCCACATAATTTAAGCCGTGGGAATAAGAAAAATATCAAAGAATATAATTATTTATATTATAAATATTTCTGTTGGTTGCGCAAATGGTTCCTATATTCTTTTATGAACAAGGCTTAAATTGTGTATTGCTTATTTAGTTGTTAATATAAAATTACCATAGAGTTAAAAATAAATGATAAGTGAATACTAGCTGGGTCTTCAGCTACTTTTAAGTGATGGATTATATATTTATAAGAGAATCTCTGAATTTGTTTATATTGATATTAACTAATTATTCTCAAACACAAATTCGACATTCGATTTCAATATACATATGTATATTTGTTCCCACCCCATCAAACAGTTGTCCACCCCAGTTCGAAAATTAAAAAGCGCAAATACCCTACTCAACACGGACGTCCTGCAATTTGTACTCCGCACTTATGCAGCGGAGCGTAGCGGATGCGGCTGTCGCCATAACCGAATCTAACGATTTTTCGTTCTTGTTGCTGGTTTTTTTTTCCCTTCTGCTGCGCTATGTTTTGAGTCATTACCACCCACCCCCGTTTGGCACTGTGAGTGTGTGTGTGTTTGTGTGTGCCCGTTGCTGCTATTGCCAGTTTTTCTCGCTCTCGTTGCTGTTGTTGTTGTTGCTTAGCTTCGCTTGAAAATGCAATGAACTCAAATAACTTTTGAATTTGCTGCATTTCACTTTGTATAGCCCCGGGGGTGGGTTTTACTGTCGTTAGCTACTCAGCACACACACATACTCAATTAAACGGGGGAGTTTGAGCATGTGTGTGTGTGCGTGCGCAGTTTTCAACCCCAACCCCTGTTTGTGGCAAGGCAAGCGTCGCTGCCTTTTTAATTGCACTGACTTCCTTTTAGCCAAGCTGCAACTCTTTGTGGCAGGGTGACTGCCAGCCCAACCCCTAAACACAAACGCATTGTACATAAGCAGCCAGAGTTCTAGCGAATCATTCAGACAGAACTCGAATCAACTAATCATCCAACTAAACTATGTCCTATCATTCAGATCATTCAAATCAACTAATCATCCAACTGAACAACTAAACTACGGCCTAGTTTGAAGCTTTAGTTATTAGTTTATCAACATCTCAACATGCATTGCGCTCGTTCATCTTCGGTCACTTGAGTTCCAAACCTTTCGTTCATTTATGTGCCTTATCGCTCATTGGTTCATTTGCATTCCAAATCGTTCATTGGTTCAGTTGAGTTCCAATATGTTCACTCGCTCAAATTGTTCATTCATTTGATCAAGTTCCAGCGTTCATTTGCAGTTTATTTGGGGCCCAACATAGTTTAGCAACATCCCAACTTACATTTGCTCGTTCATCTTCGGTCAATTGAGTTCCAATTTGCATCTAAAATCGTTCATCGGTTCATTTATGTTCAAATCCGTTCACTCGCTCAAATCGTTCATTCATTCGATCAAGTTCCACCGTTCATCTGCGTTCTATTTGAGGCACAACATAGTTTAGTCATTCAATTAAGTTCATTTCCGAATATTTCATCATCATAGTTCATCTGAGACCCATCATAGGTAGTCCACAGTAATGAATTACTGCAGCGAATTGAACTAGAAGCTGCAGAGCTGCGATTAGTCGTCCGCGAAGCGCTTACCTATCTACAAAACCGAGCTCAAACCAGCCTTGATAGGCTCTCATCACATCTTTTATCAATTGCAATTAGTTGCATTCACTTGCATAATTAATTGCCCGACCGCAAATAGTTCATAATTCATTTTTACACGCTGCACAATGCAGCACGTTTAAGAACCAAAACTCAAACTCGAACTCGAACTCGCACCCGACATCAACTGCCATTTGCCACTGTTTTGTATAGTTCATTGATCCCAGGTTTTCAGCTCTACGCATTACATTTCCAGTTTAGCGTTTTATTTTATTTCATTTCATTTTGGTTTTTCACATTTTTTTTACCTGCAACAACAGGAAAATGTGTCTATGCATGTGTCAGGGTTGTGCATGTGTGCGTGTGTGAGTGTGGGCTGCTCTTTTATCTAGCAATGTGTGCGTGTGTGTGTGTGCTTGCAGCTAGCCCATGCAGGTAGAGCGCTGTTACCCCCGCTCCCTGCCGCTCCCTGCTCAGTCGAGCTACCGCATTTTCTTGTCGCTTATTAGCTGGCTTATCAACAGCAACAACAACAATGACAAAGTCCCAGAGTCCAGTTTTTGGGCGATAGATATACCATGCGATAGCGTGTCTCGCACTATAAATCAAATTCGTTTGAGCTGAGATATCGACTGGCCACAGATTCGGACTCTTAGATATTTTTGAAATCCATGATATATCTATTATCTAGCTTAGCTGAGATGCGAGTCAAGTAAAAACCTCGATAGGGAAGAACTTACATATATCTAGTTGCCGTGTTTATAATTTATTTATACTTAAACTCCGTAATGTTTACTAAAAATTTATATAAATATGACCAGGTAAAGCTCTTTGGGATCATGTTACTTAACATTATGTAAACATGTTATTTAACATTAACTGCAATCAAAACCAAATATTGACTTTCGGATTGGTTGTATGTCATGAAAACAAAATACATATAAATAATTTTACTTATTATCGTTCAAATGTCCGCTTAATAGGATATACAAGATAATTTAAAGCATAAATACTTTGCCAAGAGATCTCTTACATTTGTCTGTTGCCTATTATACACTTTTTAGGCTTTTTCGTTCCTTTTCAGTTTAGAAAGACTTTAATTTTATAGATAAAACATCTATAAACGTTTTATAATAAGTTTAAAGTTTTTATCTAAAGAAATAAATAAATATTTGTAATCTTTCTACAAAATTTTCAAGATTTCCGTAACTATTCCCAGTAAAAGCAAAAACATTTGTAATATTGGCAAACCATTTAGTAGTAAAATATAATATTTATAATATTGTTTATTTTGAAGACTTGAGCTCCTGTCAAAAAATCGTTTAAACTTTCCTTTTTATCGGCTGTATCACAACATGGAAGCTACGTACCCTTAACTTTCTTTCAAGTTCAAGCACCTGGGGTAAATATTTGTTTATTTTTGTTGTGTGCAATTTACATAATTTATCAAGTCCTCGGGGCAACTCTTTAAGTAGCTATAAAAGATTCAACGTCAACACAAGGCAAATAAGCAAAATACCAAAAAAAAAAAAGTAGAAGAAAACAACAGAAAAAAAAATGTAAATAAAAGGTACAATATTTGTGGCTCATTGATTTTTCCGTTTAAACGATGACGAAGCGTCGGGGAGGACAAGGATGAGGATGAGTAAAGAAAAGGGAAATACTGAGAGAGAGTGAGGTTGGGCCAGTGTGGGAGAGCGTACGCTAGGGGTTGGGGTGCTTCAAAATTAGCTATGTGCTTAGTTAGGGCTCGCATTTAATCATAATATGATCTCTATATTAACACGATCCGAGTGATAAATCGGGTATACTATATGCCATGCGGATGACCAGCGAGGCGTATGTCTGTGATAATATTGCGGTTTGTCAAGAGGGTCGCTTGGGCGCGCCCAACCCCCCTATAAATTATTTGCACTCATGTACATATTTCTATGTGTACATAACAGACTGGGTGTGTGTGTGAGTGTGTGTGTGTGAGGGAGTGTGAGTGCGAGTGCGAGTGTGTGAGGGAGTGTATGTGCTGGCTGGGTTTACAACCCCACGAAGCGACCAGCGCCTGACGCTATGCAACACTAAAAATGCGCGTGCTTATAAGTCTGTCAGACTAGGTGTAGATATAAGTAAATACAGTGAAAGCCCGCTTGAGAAGACGCGCGCGTCTTATAATGTACATACGTTAATGCTGTATATATCCCCATATATGTGATAATTATAAGAGAATGTTTAAAGCTTTTCAAATTAGTTTAAAAAAAATAACTTAACTTAGGACCAGAAAACCATAAATCACATTCTTCTCCCCAGAGAGTCTTTTACAACATATTACGACAAATGCCAGCAAAGAGCGATGTCCGTCAATAGAGCCTTCACTGTATATACATATGTGTATGTGTCTGTGTGTGTGAGTGTGTGTGTGTGCATATATGTACATATTTGATATATGAGCGCATTGGGCGTGCATGTAATTGAGTTAGACACCCCCTTCCCTGCCTGCCCCTTTGCCCTTAAGCCCTTCGAAAAGGCAGGCAAGTGTAAAACAATAAAGCCAAATGAAGTTTTTTTTTATCATATGGCAGCTTTAAGGCTTAAAGCTGATTCTGGCAACTCTATTGTGGTTGGATTGGTTTATTGTTGTTGTTGTTGTAGTTTTTGTTGTTGTTGCTGTCGCTGATGACTCAAACTCTGGCGACTGGCGCCGCGTCGGGCTACACACGCCCAAACCACGAGCAGCGGGCGTTAAAACCCCCAACTCTAATAGGGGTTGCAGTTTTTGCTAACCTCGCTTTTCGCTCTCTCACTCTCTCTTCTACTCTATGTACATATATGTATATGTATTTTTATATTTATATATGTTTCTGTTGCGCGCGCGCTCTCTCTCACTCTCTCTCTCTCTCTCACCGCTTTCACTGTGTGTGCCGGCACTATAAACACACTTAAAAGTAGGCATGCAGAGCGTAGCGCCATGTTTTTCCATAACGTTCCCCAAACCCAGCGAATTCCTTTCCATTTTGTTCCACTTTACCAGTGCCACTCAAACCTAAGCCAGCCGCCATATTGTGGTATTGGAGAGCGTGCGCCCAACCAACACACTCTCTCACACACACGGACGCGCGAGCTCATTCTCTCACTCTCTCTCTCTCCACACACGCTCATTTGAAGTTGGGCGCGCTCTCACTCTCGCTTGGCCGTGTTTCAGTTTTCACCGACTTTAACTCGTTGCTAGGCAGCAGCAACAACAACAATCTGCCATTTCGTTTGCGTTTCTCTTACTCATCCGTTCTTGTGCTCGTCCTGCCGCTGCTGCTTCTACTGCTGCTGCTGGTCGTTGTCGACGTTGTCGTGTGGCCCATGTGAAAGTGAAGTGAAAAGTGAAATGTTACAACGAGAATGCCGGGTACGTTGATGGAAAATGGAGCGCATGTTTTCAGCTTTGTTGTCGTCGGTGGCTCGACGTAGTCCGTTGCTCGTTTCCACACAGGCTTAGCCCAGTATTTCCGTGCGGCTGTCAATTCTGCTCCTACTGCTCCTCTACTGTCTGACATTTCGTATGCCCGTTCCATGTTTCGTTTCGTTTTTGTTTTGTCAGCTTGTGTGTGTGTTATTTTTTTGTTGATTCTTGTTTGTCATTTTTATGGCCAGTTGTTATTTTTTTCTGTCACTTTTCGTTGTCTACTTTTTGGGGCCTGCCGCTTACGCTGTGCACTCAGTTTATTCACTTGATTAATTACGGCTACATAAGTCTTGCATTTGTCTAACTGCTTTCATTGTTTATCCATCGACTTTGGTAACCGACGAGGGGGGGGGGGGCTATTTAATTGCTTGGATAATATTTGATTATCTCGGCCTTTACTTTTCTCGTTTGAGGGATGGGGAGAAGTCCTCGTCGCTGTGTGTCGAGATTTTTGGGCCTTATATATCCATCGATTTTTCGTGCGTAAGCATTTAGGCTCATCCTACACTTTTTGACTAGTTCCTAAAAAGAACCTTGGCTCATGTACATATAAAAATGATTAGTTTGTGTCTTCTTCAATGAGTTTTGTGGAATTTTTTTTAAAAAATGTAATGGTAAGGCAAGATTTCAATTCAATATTTATTCTGCTCTAAGGCCTATAGTTTCATAGCTTTGTCTAAATTTAAAAATCATAAAAAGCTTCTGCAATGAATGGAAATGAAACATACACATTCCACCATTTCAAGCGTGTTTCGAAAACTTTTCAACACTAGCCACAAATCGCTTGTTAGGTTTATGTCTAATGTTTTTAAATTTAGTTTTGAATGTTTAAATGCAATTTCAATGGTTCGTGCAGGTGCTGGTGTTTTTGTTCTCCCTTTTTTAAAAAACTCAATTAATTATAATTACTATATTTAATTAAATAAAATGTTGCTTTTAGAGGCATACACTGGTTCCTGGAATAATTTCATTTACGATTCTGTTTTCGTAAGATGTCTTTTGGTGCCTTTTACGGTTCGCCGGTCAATTGTTTCAGCTTAATCCTCCATGCGGACTACTTTCCTTTATTAGATCCCATTAGCCTGTTTGCTTTATTTACCCACGCAGGGCAATCTTTCTCTCTCTCTCTCTCTCTCCCTCTCTCTCTCTCTTTCTGTCTTTCTCTCATTATCTCTCTCTGTTCCCCTTTCCTGACGGACACATCCGTCTGCACACATATGACCTGCCTAATTGAGGTTAGCGCATTAAATTCGTTTACCCCAAAAGTGTGCTAGAGTACATACATATATTATGCGACTGTGGCAACGCTCGCATTGGGCATTAAAGCATAAGAAATATGTTAAATTATAATGCAAGGTCACAAGTTAATTTATTCGAGGGACTGACAGGCAGTTGCCACGCATACACACACACACACACACACACACACACACACACACACAGACACACACACAAACAGGCACAAACACATAGTCGCACACCCACATGTATATGCAATGCTTTTAAATGTTTCGGCTCTTTTTATTATTATTAAAATTGTAACCTTTTTTTGTTGCTGCATACCCTGCTGCATACCATGCTGCATAACTTGCTGCTGCTGTTGCTCTTGTCTTCCTCTCGCCCATCCAGTGTGTACATAATCATTTCAACAGGAAAAAGGAAGCAAATACAAAGAAAAATACTAACAAAAACCGGGCCAATTGGCAACAGCCAGAAAATATTTATTAATAAAAACGAGCGCCCGGCAAAATGCTGGCGCAAAAGGCAATGCCGAAAAATACGCGTACACACACACACACGCTGTGGGCTATATATATATATATGTGTGTGTGTGTAGCATACATTTGAGGCGCATCGGTAGGGCCGGCATTTTCAATTTTAATTTCCTTTTTCCTATGTATGCGTGGCTTGCACGTGTGCTCTCTTGCTCAGTGCGCTTGTATGTGTGTTTGTGTGTGTGGGTGCAAAATTTGGCCTTGGCAGACGGCAGCGCGACGACAGGCAAGCAGGCAGGGGCAGGCGGGCGAACAGGCAGGCAGGCAGACATGCCCACAGCCGCCTAAAAGTAACGGCAGCAACAACAACAGCCTACGCATGTCAGCCGTCAGCAGCCAGTGTTGCCAACTACTAACAAAGTGTAGCTGCCTACAAACACACACAGCCATACAGGCAGTAGCTTCATGTATATGTATAAGAACACACACACACACACAAATACGAAGTATAAATCGTGCGGCACTGGGACATTGTCAGGCGTCGTGCATAAAACGAACAGCCGCCCGCTTTTAGCCGGCACCCGATCCTCGTTCGTCGTGTGCGTGATTGTGTTTGTTTGTGTGTGTGTCGCCGTCGCCGCTGCCAGCTGTAGCTACTGCTGCTGCTCAGTCAGACGCAGGTCCCAGTCAGTTGTAGTTAGTCGTTGTGCGCTGGAGCTCGCTTGCGGCGGCCTCGAGTTAAACAAATTTTCACACAAGCATACACCTAAAATATACAATATACAATATAAAATATTAAATAAAATTGATAGAAAATATATAAAACTTGTAATATCTATAAAGTAACCACATAAGGCTGTGATTCTAGCGCAATTTCGAGCATGTGTAAATATGACCTAACCTCACAAAAAAAGTGTTTTTTTCTTTATCAGTTGCTAATGTTTCTCTCCCTCTCTCTCTTCTATTGTTACAGTTTCGGCGGCCAATAATATGCAATATGGTCAAAATATATCCATACCATACTCGCAGCCGCAGAGTGATCTAAACTTTCTGAATGCGGCCGCTGCAGCGGATCATAAGGGTAAAATCCATCCAAAAATTGAACGTGACCGGGAAGAAGGTGAGTCGGCGACGCAAGCGGCAGGGGTTTATATTTGTGGGTACAGGGGGCATGGGGGGGGGGGCGAAGGATATACGTTTCTTTGTTTTTGCTTTTCCTTTGTATTTTTTGGGTCTCGGCTTTTTTTATGTATTTTTTTTGGGGAGCTATCTGTTGTATGGCATGTAATTTCAAGGACGCGCATTCTTCGTGCGCGCCGCCCCTGCCCCGCTGCCCCGAACTCGGTCCGCTTCGGCTGAAAATGTTATTTATAAAAAAAGGAAAGAAAAGAAGGAAAATGTTGCGCCCTGTCTGGATTACGAATTTGTAGCATACTTTTTGGAGCGGCCAACAACTTTTATCTGCCAGCAGTTTATGAGCCCGCTGTGCTTGAGTGTGTGTGTGCGTGTGTGTGTGTATTTCCTATTAACAAGTTTTCAAAATTTCTGTTTACTTGTTGTCGAGCACAAACTTTTCCACACACACACATTCTCATATATTTTCCACGTGGGCGTATTAACTTTAAAAGAGCAGCCTGAAAACTTGAGCCTTTGCTCCCACCAGGGAAGCAGCGGGGAACTGGGAACTGGGGGGCGAGGGGGTGCTGCTGGGTAGAGAGTGGGTTAGGGATGCGGCATGTCATGTGTCCTTGGCAGCAGTAACTGTGGGTGGTCTGCAGATGGGGGAGGGGTGTGGTGGGGGCAGCCTGGGATTTTCAAGAAAATAGAATTGAGCCTATTCACACAGACGCACACAAACACACTCGCACACAAGGGTTATGTGTGTGTGTGTGTGTGTTTGTTGCCAAGCCAAAGCTTTTTGTTGTTGGGGTAGGTTTTTTTTCCTGCCTTTGCTTTTCTTACAGCAACAAAATTATCCAGGAAGCTATTAGATAATGCATGAACTAAAGGAGCTGAGGTGGGCGTCGACATATATTGTAAGGGTACGTGCAGGGGGGTAGGGTTGTGGGGTTTGGGAATTCGGATTTGTGTCCTGGGTGTGTCCATCAGCATCATCATCAAAAGCAGAGCGAGAAGCACAAGAAAGTACTGTTATCCTTGTGTGTATCAAAGATTAGATACCCTTGAAGATAACTTTTTTCGGGTATTATCTAAACACGATTAAAGTTGTCCATTTGCCTCATTGCTTTATAAACATTATAATTGGGGAATTGGACTAAGATATCTTTAAAAGGATCTTAGTTTTAGAATCGAACGAACTAATAGGGACAGTCCATGTAAGTCCTGATTCCTAGCTAGAATACCCCAAACCCCAACTCCACATTGAGTTAGTACTTACATATCTCTATGTGCTCTTCCACAGTGCTCAATCAGCAGATCTTACAGAATGTCAATCAGTCGTGGCAGACGCTGGCCAATACGGCCAATACGGTCGACTACTCATCGCATTTGCTATCCGCAACACTGCCAATCTCCATACAGCACTTCCTCAAGTATTCGGAAACAATAAAGAAGGAGTCCACCGGCGATGTCCTCAAGAATGGCACCAATTTGGCCAGTTTGGCGCTGGGAGGCGTGGCACTAACGCCCAGCAATAATGGCGCCAACGGCGGCGGCCATCACAATGGCGGTCTGGTGGGCATGGATCACGGCGGCCACATGACTAGCATGACGGACGCGAATGGCTCTGCGCTGGCCAACGGCGGCGCCAGCAATGGGGTCAACGGCAATGCGAATGGTGCGGTTAGCAACGGGGCCGCCGTCTCGAGCACCGCGGCGGTGGGCACCACAAATGCCGCTGGGGGCACCACCACGACCGGCAAGAAGACCAAAAAGAAGAAACCGCCAAAGGAGAAGAAGCCGCGTCCCAAGCCCGGCGAAATACGTGAAACGAAAGCGTTGGACGGCTCCACGCTCTACTGTTGCCCCGAATGCCAGATGGCCTATCCGGACCGCAGCCTGATCGAGCAGCATGTCATATCGCATGCCGTCGAGCGGCGCTTCGTCTGCGATATCTGCAATGCGGCGCTCAAGCGCAAGGATCACTTGACCAGGCACAAGCTATCCCACATACCGGACAGGCCGCACGTCTGCAATGTGAGTCTCGGCCTGATTTTTCGCACTAATGCCAGTAATGTAATCTATTCTCCGTCTCTCAACAGATCTGCATGAAGTCCTTCAAACGCAAGGAGCAGCTCACCTTGCACATTGTCATACACTCGGGCGAAAAAAAGCACGTCTGCATTGAGTGCGGCAAAGGTGAGCGTATAAATCGAAGAGTCCGCCAGAATAAATATAAGACAAGATATGCAGCGACTCCCCTGCACTCTCTTGCGAGCATTAGCTTAGCTATATTTCTCTTTGTGCGCCGTCCTTAAACGTTTTGTGGCAAGAAAGCAAGAAAGTTTGCCTTCTTTAAAGCATTGTGTTTCGGTCTCTCTTTCGCTCTCTTTCTCTTCATTCCTCTCTCTCTCTCTCGCTCTCTCGCTCTCTCACTCGCACTCTCTTCCCCTATCTCTTTCTCTTTATTCCTCTCTCTATATCTCACCCTCTCACTCGCACTGTCTTCCCTATCTCTTTCTCCTTCGCCCTCTCTCTCCCACCTTATTGCGCAAGTTTCTTTCATCAATTTGGAATAAATCCAAAACTTTTTTCATTCCTTCAAGCCTTGTTTTCTGTTCTTTATCGCACATACTTGCCTATCCTCTTTCCCTCTCTTCTTTCCGTTTGACCGTTTGCTTTGTGCTTGATCCTTAAACATTGGCACATTCCTTTAGAGATATCGCGGCTTGAATTTGGAATAACTTTTAATGGTCTTTCTAATACTAATCTATGTACTTTGTTTTAATACAGGTTTCTATCGCAAGGATCACTTGCGCAAGCACACGCGTTCGCATATTGCGCGTCGCGTCAAGTCGGAGGTCTCGGCCCAGAATGTGAACGGCAGCGCCGGGAACAATGCGCAGAATAATGCGCTGCACGGTTCCTGAGGTTCGTACAAGGACTTTTGGTAAATTCACAAATACATTTCATGCCCCAAAAGGCGGCTAAGCTGTTGCCAAGCCAAACTAGAGCATTTGTTTTTTTGCTTGGCAAAAGCTGAGCCGCTTTTGAAATGTGTTTGGAATTTATCGAAGGTCCTGCTGAGCGTCACCTAAATCCCAAATAACCCACTCAGAAACAAACAAAAAGTTATACTACAGAATGCAAGTATATTAGTTGAATTTTGTTTAAGACACTTTCAGTTCTTTAGCTTTGGTTCTTTCAGTTCAAGTTTTCGCACAAAAACAGTTAAGCAAAGTTTAGCAATTTAATGTACAAAACAAACAAACAAAAAATGGTGGAAAAAGGACACGAAAAGCATTTCGAGTTGGAATTTAAAAATTAACAAAAATATGCGCATAGTTGGCTTTCATTTCTTTATGAGGATCTGTGATCTTTGCTGCATAAACTACAAAAAAAAAAAATAAAAACAAAATATAAAGCTTTTAATTGTAAGCGAATAATTTACAAATTGATGTGCAATTTTCTTTGAACACCATTTTCGTTTGAATTTTCTTTTTGTTTTTGTTTTTGGTTAAATAAATGTACTTAGAATAAGTTGGCGAAAGATTACAAAAAAGAGAATTCATTTGAGATGCGCATATTAATTAAGTCAAATTGTAACGGTATATATATATATATATATACATAAATATATATGTATATATTTCTAGTCTTATACTTTTATTTGAAACATTTACGAAAGGCGAATGTCATGTATTTTTAAGAATTTTTAAAACTTAATCTTCAACATGAAGCAAACACTCTCGAATGCAATAGAAGCTCGCATCTTTGCAGGCCCAACTTCCAGTCGTCGTTTAAATCAAACTAACTATCCATTTAAGCTAAATCACACCGATTACAATATACCCTATAAACACACAAAGATACTCTATATAGATATAGCCAACCTACCATGCTTACCAAGAGAATTACATGAAAAACAACAAAAAACATAACCACAAATACTATATATACACAACAATATATAATCGATCCCAAAAAACGAAGAAGAAAAAGAAGAAGAAGATATAGAACAAATACCGCTCTAAAAAGTATAGAAGACAGCTAACCAAAAACAATAACTGCAAGAAAAACAAACTGAATAAAAGAATATTTTTTATATAAACACAAAAGAGAGAAGAAAACCAACTTATACCAAAAAAAAGTGACAAAAAAAAGAAGAAAACGGATAAAGTATATGAATGAAAGGCATAAAACAATAACCGAAATAAAGTGCAAACACTTCGTGCAAGTGAAAACGTAATTAACTGTTCAAATACATAGCATTTTTTGAGATTAACGAGATTAATGTAAAGATCTTAACAATACCAATATACATTTTATCAGATGTTGTGGTACCAGCATATTTACATATATAGTTATACGGAACGCTTCAAACTAATATACATTGAAAACAAAAGCAAAACAAAAGCGAATCTAAAACCAAATAGTTTGTAATGCGGTATTTCGGTTTTTCTTTCGTTTTTCACATTCAATTCTATCTGATTTTCTGTAATTTACCACAAAAATGCGCCTTGGGCAACAAGTTTTTGTCGAACATCGTAATGCGTATAAGACAGTTCTCTTATATTTTCAAATGCAATTGGAATCTGATGCACCAGTGTTGCAAACTGTTGCTACAAAAAACTCTAGTCTGAATTCGCTTAACGATATGGCTACTAATGCGCTCTTATACGCATTTCGCAGAGTTTTTCGAAGACCCAATTAGACGCATGAAACTTGTTGCTCTTCGCAGCATTTGCATATAATTCCCAGTATTTTTGGTTATTTTTCTTTTTTTGCATACCCAATTGATGTAGTGTCATATTTTGTGTAGTAATCAATGTACTAACTATTTTACATATATGTATATGCTAATTACGTTCCAGGCATATTCATATATACATATACATATATATATTATTATGTAATAATGTGTACGTGATTGAAGATTGTGCAGCAGCTTAAGGGGAAATGGGAAATTCCCGTTGGGAATTTTCTGTTTTGCGGCTTTGTGCGTTGCTTTTTGAGTACAGAAAATGAATTCAAATACTTGCAGTAAAGTACAAATACTAATTACAATTACAATTACAAATACAAATACAAACAGAAACACAAAACAAGCAGAAGCAACCACAAAAGGCAACTAAGCCAGCAAAAAGTATTAGCCAAAAGTTACATATAACAAATAGCCAGAGAAAACCGAAAAGGAAAACGAAAATAAAACAAGCTTAAGTACAGTTACAACTTAATAGTATTTAGCACTTTTTTGGCTAAGATTTACGTAGTTTGCAAACAAATGTGTCAATCTAACCGTCGAGTCGCAGAGCCCATAAACAAATAAGCAACCTTCAAAGCCCACGCAAAACTTATCTAATTCGCAATTGTGTTTTTGGTTCCGTTTTTTGCATACTCTTATAAATCACACACAAGACATTATAAAACAATAAGTAATTATAAACTTTAACAAAAATTGCAATAAATGACAAACAAAGGAAATTAAATCACTCAGGGATGAAGCCTCCAAACAAACAAAAAACAAAAAAAAAAGTCAACTAAAAACAAAAAATATAAAGTAAAAAATGCAATATTTTAAATGAAACTAAAAAAAAGAAGAGAAAACTAAAAAGCTAAAATGAAACATTTTAAAGTTAAATATTTTAGTGTAAAGCAAAAAAAAAAAAAACGAAAAAAGAAGAAGAAGAGGAGAAATTAATTCAAAAATTCATTAGAAATTTGCACAAATTTTTGGCATTTCATAAAGAAAACAAAATGAGCATAAAACAGCAAAGAAATAACACGAACTTATAAACAAAACATATTTTTCCAAATATAAAAGGTAGCGAAGGTATAAAAGGCAGTAAAAGAAACAAAATGATTTAAATTATTAAAAAAGAACACACACAAACACACACAGAGACACACACACAGAGACACAGATACAGACAAACATTTACACACAGTCCGTGCAACTCTTAGTGAATTTAAATGAAATGTATTACAATTTACATATTTACAAACTAACGGAACGAGTATGTGCAGAATGTGCAGAATGTCAAGAATGTGCAGAATGTGAGCGGAAGTGTGCGGCCAAAGATGAGGTTAGAATTGTAGTTAGAAGTACAGTTAAGCGCAGGCAGGCAGGCAGCCAGGCTGGCAAATTGTATTATGTAAACCTTTTTATATATACCCTAACAAAAAGTAAAGAGAAACAGAAACGGTAAATAAAAGTAACTGTATTGTACTGTATTTATGTTTAACTCTATTGAAAATGAAAGCAAGAAGAAACAAAAACAAAAACGAAAACGAATGATGAGCGAGCGAGAGAGAGAGAGAGAGAGGAAGTGTAATAAAAAGGAAATTGAAAAAGCTTAATACATTTTAAGGTTAGGTTTTCTGCGAAAGGACTGAAGTTAAGGCAACGTAGCGTTTAAAAACAAAATGGCGAGTGTTATTATGGACAAGGATGTGGATGACGAAAACAAAAACAAAATAAAAACAAAAAAACAGTGGAGAAAATGTGCGCACGCGCGCGCGCGGCATGGAGACGAAATTGGTTTAAGGTTAGGCATACTTTCGAGCTAAAAATAAATTGAAAACAAAAAAAAAACACAAATTTAGAGAGAATAACAAGAAGTTACCAGCAGCAGCTACAATATTTTTATAATTACACAACATAAACTTTGTTTTAACTATGTTTGATTCAATAACAATTTTCGACTCGTTTAAGACATTTACTGTTTTGTGATCCGAAAAAAACAAAAAAAAAAGAAAGAAATTATTTAAAGCATCCGATATACTTGACTTTAAAAGATAACTAAGTTGGAAATAATGCTGTTGTACGGCAAAAGGGAGAGCAAGGATACAGTAAATTGTACTTACCTAATATATGGCAAGAGAAAATACACACACAGATAAAACACAAAACACACACACTTTGAATTATATTTACTTGAATTAAATAATAATAATAATGAGTATATATAACTTTGTACTTGAATAATATTTTATTTATATATATATATACATATATATATATGTATAATTTAAGTCAATAAAAATTCTAATAAATTATAATCACCTAAAACATGCTTCGTATTATTGTTAATATGCCCCAAATTTGTAAGGGTATCGCGTTATCTTTTGTAGCCATTGTGACCTTTGAAAATTCCCACTTATTCTATTTCCCTTCAAATTTAAGGCGTTCCGCATTCGATACCTTTGCACGCAACAAGTACTTTAACTTCTGCAGCCGCCATATGCATTCAAAACATTAATCGATTAATGTAAGCTTAATATCGATAGGCGCTGTAAAGCACGTTGCCTAGACACGGCATAACATCATGATTTGCGGCTAATTTATCAATTTTAAAATGAATCTTAGCTTTATTGAATTTTATTTTTATTAGCCAGCCAGCCAATATATGTGATTAGGCCATTTTTTTAATGTTTTTTATATAAACTTGTGCTGAAATGCAATGAATAATTGATGTGGACAACATTTTTATTATAAGGTCAGTGCTAACAGTTTTTCAATTTTAACTCAGAAATTATATGTTCAATTTAAGCTGCATATAAAAATGTACATCAAAGTCAGTATCACTATTCAACAATGTTAAGTTAACAGTCTAGAAAATTTAACAGTGCCATTTGAGCTGGGAGCTAATATACTTTACGCCCTGCAACACTTGTGTTTAATGTTTGTTGATAGTTAGCCGCAGTCGGACGTGTTTTCTTTCAATCGGGCCAACTCGCACGTGTGGAATAAACGTGGTCGTGTTGATTTAAGTCTAGGTTAAAGTATTTGAGAGAAAACACAGCAAAATGATGGCCAGGAGCACAGATGAGATGAAAGCCTTAGCGGTCAAATTGTTTCAAATCAATGCATTCAAATTCGGCGATTACAAAATGAAGGTCGGCATTAATTCTCCGGTTTACTTCGATCTGCGCGTTATAGTTAGCTATCCAGATGTGATGGTAAGTGTACGGGCAGGAGGGGCACAAAAAACCATTTGACAGCTGTTTTTCTTTTAATTATCACAGCAAACCGTTTCCGATCTGCTGGTGGAGCACATTAAAGATCTGCAGCTGAGCTCCAAGCACGTCTGCGGCGTGCCGTACACCGCGCTGCCGCTGGCGACCATCGTCTCGGTGCAGCAGCACACGCCCATGCTGGTGCGCCGCAAGGAGGCGAAAGAGTATGGCACCAAGAAGCTAATTGAGGGCATTTACCAGGCCGGCGACACCTGTCTGATTGTCGAGGATGTGGTCACCTCCGGTTCCAGCATACTGGACACGGTTCGTGATCTGCAGAGCGAGGGCATTGTGGTCACCGATGCCGTTGTCGTTGTCGATCGGGAACAGGGCGGCGCGGCGAATATAGCCAAGCACGGGGTGCGCATGCATTCCCTGTTCACGCTCTCCTTTCTGCTCAACACGCTCCACGAGGCGGGGCACATCGAGAAGGCCACCGTGGATGCGGTAGCCAAGTATATTGCTGCAGTCCAGATAAACAGCGATGGCTCGTTTATTGGCGGCGATAAGAGCGTGGCCGGTAAGTGGAATCCAGATCCCAGATATGGGAGACAATTACCTAAACATGACACAAGCGCGTGCTAATTTACCCAAAATCCGGGCCACAACCACAACCAATTGCGGTTCAAGCTCACCCTCTCCAGCTGCTCCAATAAAATGTATATCTATCCATTCAGCTGTTAGTCCCAGCTCGTAAATTGTCTAATTTGCTTTAATTTGGCCGCGTCCAACATGGTTAATCATATCAGATAGACGATATATGACCTGCACTCGACTCTATCATAGATATGATACTGGATAGCAGCCAATTTTATTACCAGATGATTGATTTCAAACAGATTTAGGCAATATCTCTGGATACTTTAATAATGTCACGAAAAGTGGAACAAACTAATTTCTTGTGTATTTGTATTCCCTATTTGTTCTTATCTTTCGATAACTTTATTTTAGAAACTTTACAGCGGACGAGTGGAATCCTGTATTCCTTCCTGGTGAGGATTCTCAGGAAGAATCAAAATATATTAAAGAAAAGAGAGCTCAGTTGCGCTTTAATGGAAGCATATCAAACCAACGTCAAAAGTCTCATTTTACATACAATAAGTAAAGACTCACAAAATCCCCCAGAAACAATCTTCCAGCTTATCTAATAATCAATAAGCAGCGATAATCCAAACCCTTTATCCCATATCATAGAGAGATATGGGATCGTAGAGAAGTGCCTAGAATCTAATTTTGTACGAAGCTTCTCACTTTCGATCAAAGATCAGTAATAAACCCGCTTTCGTTTGCCCTGCTCCACTCTCCAAAAGATTTACAATTCTTTTAGGTAAACTTTTCTGATTTTTGGCAGATGCAAACATATGAATGCCAACTTTATACCCTGAAAGTTTCATAGAAAACGACTGATAAACATAAAAGTTATTAAAGATTATCTATTTTGTAAACTGAGACAGGGAAGAAGAAGCGGCTTGCTTCTAGTTTATGGCCCTTATCATGTTGTCTCTTATAAAAAGTACTATATACAACAGCATTTGCTGATAACTTATCTAATCGTTTCTGGTATTTCTTTACTTTTGACAGAAGCCAACGACTTTTCGCGCACCAAACTGACCTACGAGAGTCGAGCCAACTTGGCCAAGAGCCCGGTGGCCAAGCGCCTGTTCAATCTGATGGCCACGAAGCAAACGAATCTCTGTCTGGCCGCCGATCTGACCAAGGCGGATGCCATTTTGGACATGGCCGACAAGTGCGGTCCCTACATTTGCCTGCTCAAAACCCATGTGGACATTGTGTCCGACTTCAGCGAAAGTTTTATTGTCAATCTTCAGGCGCTGGCCACGCGGCACAATTTCCTGCTAATGGAGGATCGCAAATTTGCGGACATTGGAAACACGGTATCGCTGCAGTACGCCCAGGGCTTGTATAAGATAGCCAACTGGGCGGATTTGGTGACAGCGCACACGCTGCCCGGCCGCAGCATTGTCCAGGGCCTGAAGGCGGCACTCGCTGCTGGTGCCAGTCCCGCCAAGGAGCGTGGCGTCTTCCTGCTGGCCGAAATGTCAGCCAGCGGAAATCTGATCGATGAAAAGTACAAGGAGAACAGCAACAAGATTGCCACCGAGGGCGGCGATGTGGACTTTGTGGCTGGTGTCGTCTGTCAGTCTGCCAATTGCTTTGCTTTTCCCGGTCTGATACAGCTAACGCCGGGCGTAAAGATCGATGAGGGCGTCGATAAGCTGGGACAACAATATCAAACGCCGGAGCATGTGGTCAAGGAGCGTGGCGCCGATATTGGCGTAGTTGGACGCGGCATTCTCCAGGCCTCAAATGTGGAGAAGACGGCGGCCAGCTATCGCGATCGTCTCTGGGCCGCCTACCAGGAGCGTGTGGCCAAGTAGGCGTGGCTGCTATGCGCACAATTTGAAACTTGCCCCAACTGGACGTATTTCCCCGCACATTTTCAAATGGTCAACGATTTTTTTTTTTAATTCTTAAACATAAGCGCAGCAAAAGACAAAAGAAACAAAAGCATTTAAAAGACATGTAGTTAGGAATTTTCACAACAAGATTTTTAATATTAGGTTAAAAGTTGGCTAAAAGAAAGAAATACAACAAATAATGAAATGTATTCATGTACTAAATTTAGTATGAAGCCAAACATTGCAGCACGTAGCTGTAATCGCCGGATATATCATCCTGTAAATGAAACGAAAGAAAATATGGGTTTGGTTTAAAAACTCGCAAATTTGCAATTTGTTCCTTTGGCTTTTACTTTTTTATTTGTTAATAGCACAAGCACAAAAAAACCTACTAGAAATGTATAATATACAAATAAAATGTATACAAAATATAATGAAACGTTAAAATAAAATTAGTTTTGCACATTGCAGAGAAATACAAACGTTAGACGCTATTACAGACGGGCTGCCTTTCAAAAATACTTTTAAGAAAAAAACATTTTAATGAGAATTACAATTGGAATTGAAGCACTTCACAACACTAATAATTTCAGGTTCTCTTTCTCTTGTCTTCGAAAATGCATATTTTTGGCATTTCTATTGCACTGTTGTATAAGACCCTAAAAACTCTTATACTTGGGCGCACGGCAGCTCTTCTAGTAAGCGACGACCGTCACAAGCAAATATCCAATTTCAGTGTTCGCATCCTCCTGTGTGTTGTAAATTGCGTATGAACACGTTGAAGAGAGAAGCGTAAAAAGAGCAGAGCATTAAACGCGTTATTTTGTATACATTTTTGTTGTTGTTTTTAGTTGCTTGGTGCTAAAGAAAATTAACCGCTGGCCCAGTGTTAGGTATTATGTTATGCGCTAACAGCGCGCTGTTAGTAACATGGCAAGCAACAAAGCATTGCAAAAAGCTGCTTCTGTTAAACACGAGAAGAAGAAGCAGCAACGGCAAATACAATTCAAATGTTAACAGTACAAAATGACGCCTAATTCGATTTTATTTTCTTTTATTGTTGCGTTTTGTTTGTTTTTAACAATATTGTAACTTAAAACTTTTTGCAAATGAGACTCGAGACAAATAATAAAAAACAAAAAACATAAGCTGCAGATACAGCAAGGCATAAGTATGTATATATATATAAAGGTATTGTTAAAATTGAGATAAAACTATGTGCAATGAGCGTGCATAAAATTATGTATACTAATTAACATGTGATGCGACTGTAGGCCTCATTAAATGCACTGCGTTGCTCGTAAAAATCTGTATTCCACATTTGCATTCGTAGATCATATATTATATATATGTATATATATACGATTTATATATATAAGATTTATATATGTATATGTGGTCTAACTATTCGATAGTCGAATTTTGTACAATATGTGTGTGCTTAAGGCTTGGAACAGACACGACAGTGACAATTTTTGTATTGTTGGTTTTGGGGCATGTGATTTCTTTTTTAGAATCCAACAATAGCCAATAGGGCACGCTTATAATCGCCAGATGTATCGCCCTAAAAATATAGAATATGGCAAGTTTTAATGTTTTATGCAGCACACAAATGAAGTAAGTATATAAGCAAACATGAGTGTACAACCGATAAAAACTAATGAGCGAGAATGTTTTCATTTAAAGAACAAGGTCTAACTGTACATGAATTGCGGCAACTGTACATGCTCTGTTAATTTATGGCTATGTAATTAACAGAGTGCTTTTGAATGATAGAAGCTTTTTTTTAACAGCTGTTAACAGCTTGCAGGTATGTCATTGAATGTATTGTTATATGGAACTCGAACTGGTTGTCAGGGAATATATTAACTATGTGTGCCTAATTACAAATAGATTTAGTACAGTTATACTATATAGACGTATATTTCTAAGTGCATACTCAGTGCCAAACACCACAAATGTATTAAGCATGCTATTGTACAAATAGAATAAATGAAACGAATATTTACCTTGATCCACGATTCCAGGCTCTTGTTGTACTTGTTCTGGAATGCTTCCTTGATATCGCCGAGATCGATCTCGGAGCGGCTGACAATAATGCGTATCAGCGTCTTATCCTTGGTGCCCAGACCGGCCATGGAATCGTGCAGACGCTCAGAGAAATAATCAATCTTGGACTTGCAGCACTTGACTAGAGAATGAGTTAACAATATGAAATACAGAATGAATCATTTATCGGCGTTAGGCATGACTCACCGATGGCCAGGAAGCCCTTCTCCACGGAGCCGCTGAACTCACGCTTGATGGCCTTCTCAATGTCATTGCCGGAGAGATTCTCGTATTCGAGGAAAATCTGACGCAGCTGCTGATACGAGCGCGTGATCAGAATCGAATTGAAGGTGGACTCATCCGTGCCCCATTGGCCCTCGCCGGCATCGTGCAGCGCCTGAGCATCGGCAATGGCGGCCGCCTGATCGACGCCCTGGTTCTCATCCCGATTGCCCTGCACCAGTGAGACGCACAGGCGCTTGAAGTGACCACTGGTATCGCCTTTAAGGTCCGACTCCAGGGACCTGCCGAAGCCCTGCTCGTAGAACTGGGCAATGGTCTTGATGCCATAGTTCGACAAGGTGCACAGAATCTCAATGATGGCCTCCTCATCGGTGCCCAGACCAGAGATGGCATCGTGCAACTCCTGGGCATAGAACTGCGGCAGCGGCGTCATCAACGCCACAATCACATCCTCGAATTTGCCGCCCAGTTCGGACTTCAGCTCCGAAATCAGATCCTTGCCGTAGGCGGTCTTGAATGCCTCGGCGATCTCCAGACGCTGGACAATGCCACGACGGGCAAGGATCTCAATGATGGCCTTCTCATCGGTGCCAAAGCCCTTCATGGCCTTGCGCAAAATCGCCGCATCCTCAACGGGATCAAAGGGATCCGCGGGGTAAACAGTGGGTGTGCACTGCAAATGCGAATGAGTAAACGTGAGCATAAATATTTGCTGACAAGTGCAATGAATGCGTAATGAATGCATGAACAAGTGTCGTGAATAATGCCAATGAATTGTTTTATATTCACGTACGACACGTAAACCTCCCAAATTCGTCATGCAAGTTTCTCTATATACGTATGAGAAATTCCAGGGTCCCGCACATGATGACTGTTGTAATAAAAATCATACGTTTTCTCCCCCTAGGTTCGAATCTTGTTTTGCAAATGGAGGAAACTTTACAGAAGTCTCTCCCTTTTTGCTCGCAGTACATATGTCAGATCGGAGCACTATATCATATAGCTGCCAAAGGAACGTTTGGACGAAAAGTAGGTTCTTGTATGAAAAACTGGTTTCTTTATCAAGATATCTAGACCAAACTCTGCATTTTTACGTTGATCTATGCTCCTCATATACATGCATATATATATCCTATCAACATCGGACTACTATATCATATAGCTGCCATTGGAACAATCGGTCGAAAAGTAGGCTCTTACATGGATAACTTTTCTGTTTTACTTTACCATACTCGGCATTAACTATTTTCCCTGTGCTTCTATGAGCTTTATGAAAAGGTTGCGTCTGCAAGGGTATTAAATCTTCGGCATGCCGAAGATAGCTCTCCATTCTCGTTATAGATGTTCTTTATGGAAATGCTCTTATTACCAATGTCGAGCTGAGCGCTTCTTATCTGCACGCTTAAAATAGATAAGACGGCAAATCGAGTTGAGTACTCGAAAGAAAATCGATAAAGCCTTAATGGTTTAATTAACAATAATTGGCCATTTGGTAATGAAAATGATAACCTTTAAAATGTGTATGCTATTTACCTTGAATGGATAGTACTCAGCGGAGCTCATGACTGCTTCTTGTTTAGCTTGTTTGCTGGTTGTTCAAAATCTGTAAATGCAAAGCAGACAAGAGAAACATAATAATAATTCATAATGATCGAATGATTTAAGTAGAGGCCTGTTGATTACAAAAAGAAGGCTTGTAAGTTGGACTACGACAAGGTCAGGCTAAACATAGTTGGCGTATAAAATAGCTATGGGAATGCTGAAACCTGCCGACCGAACGCATGACATCATCAACTATGAGAAGTAAGCATGCCATGCTTCGTGTCTGGGCCATTACGCATACGCCGCGTAGTATTTGTGGCGCCTCAACACAACTACAACAACAAAACTGACATGCTTTTCCTTTTGACCTGCAGCTGTGTTTTGTTTTTTTTATAGAGTTCACCGCAAAGTGTTCGAGTGAAAGTTTCAAAGCAAAAATAGGCTTGGGCTTGGGTCAGTTGATAAGCTGAAAACTTGTGGGTGCAGTCAACGGTGCGTATGCGTAATAAAGTAATAAACACAATCAACTGGGACCTCGGATGAGCTCATTTGTGCTAAAGTATATAGAAAAATGTATTTTTTTACGCCTATTTTGTCAGTTTTTATAAAGTATTACCTTTGCTCAATTTACTTTAAGCCTGGGAAATAACAAACATCAATATGTCCAAACTTTTCTATGATAAATTGCACAAACACAAAACCCAACAACAATGCAGCAGCAGGCCTAGAAAGTCAATAAAAAAACTAAACTGGAAACTAACAAAAAAACAAAAAAAATGACGTGGCACGGTTCCAAACCACGACAGCACCGCCTCTGCACAGCGCTACATATGTATAAACAAGAAGAAGAAAGAGCTAGCCATAAAAAAACAAAAAAAAAACAATGCTTGTGCTTCCAAAAGTTAGCGCTGGAACCGGTTCACATATAATTTACACACACACATGCATACGTCACATGGAAGCGTCTGTTTGCCTGTTTCTCTGGTGAGCGATAAATTAGCATTCTGATTTGGGACACAATACGAAAGAGCTGGAAAATTTGTTTTGGAATGCGCTACAAGCCTGCCAGGCACTTCCAGAAATATGTCAACAATATCACGGATTGAATGCTAATAATTTGTTTATAAATAACTGACGGATTCATAAGAACGAGTGCTCATCTAATTGAGACGCTGATCATGAATCATAACGAGCATGAGCTGATTTCAAGAGCGCTTAACTGTGACGTCAAACATTGGCTGCTGGGCGGAGCGTCTAAACAGAGCGTAAAACAGAAACTGGATTTTCTGGAAAGTTTTATGCTAACCGCAATGTTTAGCGAAGCTTTGACTTATGCTTGTAATATGACTTTTGCGGTTTTGTTTTTGTAGCAGTAAACTACAAAAGCTCGTGACATGGTAAAAATGTGTGAATAAACTTTTCATGTAGCTAATAAAAAATAATTTATTTCAACTTGCAGTGACTGACTGTACCTTGATTATTATTTTTTTTTAATTTGTTACATTTAGCAAGTTGAAGTCAACTAACAGCTTCGTTATAAACCTTGATGACGCACCTTATAATGTGCATGCAATTAAATACATTTACCGAGCTATTTATTTTTAATGGAATGCGGTTGAGTAGTGCATGTACAAAGTTTTCACTGTACCCAAAGCAGATTCGCCAAAAGCAATTGGGTTGATTGGCACTCAAGATAGCAGAAAACTGAGTTGATATGTACTTGGAAAAAAGATGGAGGCTAAGAGCAGACAAATTCAATTAAATTTCGACAGTTAAACATCCATCAAGTGTCTGTGTATATGTATGTTATATCTGTGTATAAATTTGAGCTTATCCAAAGGCAACTGAAAAAGTTGCCTGGAAAAGTCGCACGCGTCTGCGATTGAGAGCAGAAAAAGAGAGAGGAAGAGCGAGATAGAGAGAGAGAACGAGCGCGTTGAGAGCGCGTCGCAAGAGGTTTCGTGCAGCTTCATTTGAACATTTGATGATGTCATCTTTGCTAGCGCACTTTTTCTTTTATTCACATCAGACAATGTACCAAATTACATACAAATATAGTACTAGCGTGTACAAGTGTGTGTGTCTTTAGTATTATAATAAAGAAAACAATTGTTTAATATGCGCCACGTATAAAAACTGTTCTTTTTCTGCCGCGCCCAAAAATTTGTATAATGCCAAAAAACGAACCTACATATTTATTCACTTTGTTTGCACTCTTGATTGCTTTTTACTTTTCACTTGGATTTCTTGTTGACTTTAATCTGAGCGGACATGATAGTGTGGCATTTGTATACATACATACATATATATGTATGTGTGCAGATGCATACATGCAAAAGTCACAGCAAAAATAAACAAACTAACTAGAGAGGAATTCTAAAAATTTACTTAGTGATATTCTCACACAATACGTACAAAGTTTGGGGACGTTAAGCGTTGCGAACTCTTAGCGATGTGAAATAAATACTGAAACCGTTGCGCGCTTGTCATGGGGTTTTATATGCGCCCCAAAAACCGGCGTATCGGATCTGAGAGTAACAGAGAGAGCTTAATGGGTGTTGTTGGTGTGGAGGCGTTGGCAGGGCCTCAGGCACTATTCAAAGAGCACAACTATACCTTATATTTGGCAAGCTCATGGAATGTACATATATATATGTATTTATATTCTTGTTTTGCTGTTCTGCTTAATATATGCTATAATAATAGCAGATACATTTTTAAATATGCAAACATACAAAAGGTAATTCTTTTGTATAATTTGAAATTGAAAATAAAAAAGGCTCATTTGTTGATCAATAAAAAATATATTCATTTTCGGAACTACATCACTGCAGCCCTGTCCTAGCCGGTGGCCGTAAGACTGAGAGTTTGAGAGAAGAGAGCTTTGTTGTCATATAATTACGTCATGATATTGTCATGACTGTCCTGAGAAAAGCTCTCTCAATCTAACGTACGTATGTATGTATGTCTATGTATGGCTTACAAAGTTCGGTCGCTTTTGTTATTTTTGATCTGTACTTGCGCACTCATATGTTACATATACATATTTGATCGTAAAATAGCAATGTATGAATCATTGGACTGGAAGCTGACTGATGCGGATAAAGGTCTTATCGCAGAAAGATAAAAATATGTTATAATTATGCCTAGCTATGGTGATGTTTGACAAATAAAGAAAATTTCAAATGCGTGGGCGCATTAACTGTTACCGCGCACTTTGCATTCAGGCGTTGTACAACACTTAACTACAATGCATGATGCAGTTCACAAGAACGAAAGTAAATCGATTTCACAAGTTCGATTATTCGACCGGTTCATTAACAATAACTCTTGCGTACCGTGGAGCTGCATAGCATTTAAATAGATTGTTTAAAGCTTAGGACTTCAAAATTAAGTGTTACAAAATTAGCTCGCATCTTTGCAAAATCCTTCTCACTTGAGAAACATTTTAACTCCGTAAGTACGTGCACAAAGGGTGTCATTTAACCGCTCCACGGAACCAGCCCCTCCCTGCACTATCAACATTTTTCTTTGGAAAAAAAACCTGTCATTGTTTTTTATCTTTGCTGCCAACGTTGAATGCAGATAAGAATTAGCCAGTATGTGGAAAGCAACTGCCGGCCATCAGATAGCAGCAACAAGCGCAGCCGAGGACGATGATTGGGAAACGGATCCCGACTTCGTTAACGATGTCAGCGAACAAGAGCAGCGCTGGGGCTCCAAGACAATTGATGGCAGCGGACGCGATGGAGGTGGAGCCATTGAGTGAGTCACTTTTTAGGTCAACGTATCTTTGTAAATGCTTAATAACAAACTACATCAGCATGGACAAGCTGCGCGAAGAGACGGAAAAGTCGGATTTGAATATGAAGAAACAATTGTTAAAGGACCAAAACGCCGGCTACGGCTATGGTGGAAAATTTGGCGTTGAAAAGGATCGCATGGACAAATCGGCGGTGGGCCATGATTACCAGGGCAAAGTGGACAAGCACGCCTCTCAGGTTGACTACAGCGAAGGCTTTGGTGGCAAATACGGCGTGCAAACGAATCGCGTGGATAAATCGGCATTGGGCTGGGATCATATCGAAAAGGTGGAAAAGCACGAATCCCAAAAGGGTAAGTCGTAGCAAAAGCTCTTCAAGCAATTATTTAATTTATAAAAAATCGCCTTTTTAGACTACTCGAAGGGCTTTGGCGGTAAATTTGGTGTACAGGAAGATCGCAAGGATAAGTCAGCCGTTGGCTGGGATCACATCGAAAAGGTGGAGAAACACGAGTCGCAGAAGGGTGAGCTTAGCCTCCAAAAGCAATTGCCTTAATAGTTGACTAAGCCTTGTTTCTTGCAGATTACTCTAAGGGCTTTGGCGGAAAGTTTGGCGTGCAGGAGGATCGCAAGGATAAGTCAGCCGTTGGCTGGGATCACATTGAGGCGCCGCAAAAGCATGCCAGTCAGGCGGATCACAAAGTCAAGCCCATCATTGAGGGCGCCAAGCCCTCGAATTTGCGTGCCAAATTTGAGAATTTGGCCAAAAACTCCGAGGAGGAGACACGCAAGCGTGCCGAGGAACAGAAGCGTCTGCGTGAAGCTAAAGACAAACGCGACCGAGAGGAAGCCGCCAAGCAAACGATTGTGGAGAACACGCCGGTGCCATCTGCCGAGGAGGCGCGCACGCCGCCCGTGAAGGGCAGCCGAACAGCCATACAAACAGGACGTTCCGGTGGCATTGGCAATGCCATCAGTGCATTTAATCAAATGCAGTCGCCGGTTACAGAGACGCCACCAGCACGCAAGGAGCCCATTGTCATACCCAAGGAGCCAGCGCCCGTCGAAGCAGCTAAGCCGGCTGTTGTTGAGCAGCCCGCCGCACCAGCTGCCCCTGTGGTGGTTAAAGAGATTGTGGCAGCAGAGCCGAAAGTTAGTGCACCGCCGCCGGATGTGGTGCCCCAAATAGAGATCGAGACTGTTGCAACGCCACCGTCAAGCGAACCTCAATCGCCAGCACATGTGCCAGCCGTTGAGCAGTCGCCCGCACCAGAGCCGCAGCCGCAGGTGCTGTCACAACCAGAACCGCAGCGTCAGCCGGACCCGGAGCCGGAGCCGCTCTATCAAAACCAGGCGGAGCTCAAGTCGGCGTCGCCCATGCCAGCTGCTGTATCACCCACACCAGCAGCAAATGGCTCAGCGGTTGCGTCCGAGGAGGCCATCTATGCCAACTCGGACAACTTGGCGGACTATCTAGAGGACACCGGAACGCATGCAATTGCATTATACGATTACCAGGCAGCCGATGATGATGAAATATCCTTTGATCCCGATGATGTCGTCACACACATCGAGAAAATCGATGACGGCTGGTGGCGTGGCCTGTGCAAGAATCGTTACGGCCTCTTTCCGGCCAACTATGTGCAAGTTATTAATCAAAGCTCCTAATCGCTGGCAATTCCGGCGCAAGCGAAGGCTTTCCTTTGAAATTATAATCAAGAACAAAAAATCAAATTATATAATAACTACTTAAACAGCGAAATCATGTTAAATCAAAATACTGAGTCATCGTTTATAATTATGCCAACGTTCATGCTTTAATAATGTTTTTTCACTTTCTACAACGAAAAGACGTTGTTGTTGAAATTATTTCCTGTAAATTTCCCTCTTTCTTTCTGTTACATTTTACAACGCTCTCTCGCAATATTCCATATTATTTTATATATACATAATATATATATGTCATTCATTAACGATTTACAAAATTGTATTTAACATTCTTTTGTATTTTTACAAAAACTATTTATACTTAGCAAAAAGTTTTTAAAAAATTATTTGTGCAAATTGTAATTGTCTGTAATGTTTTGAACTAAATGTGTCAAAAGTGTGCTCACTTCTATATAGTCTATAAATGTTTTTCATTAAGATTGTTAAAGACACTCTGACGACAAAAAGTCTGTTCTTTTGATAAAGAAATGCATAATAAAGTTTATTTGTAACTATATAAAATAAGTCTTAAGCTTGACAAGATACATAACAAATCTTATACGTATACTATCAATTACTTATACTAGCTGACATTGTCCATTGAAATTATAAGAGTTTATAGTTTACAATGGACGTCGAGCGAACACTCATAAATGGATTTGTAAGTTTCGTTGAGAATAACATGTGGAGTGGCATGCGAATAAATGTTGGAACAGTTTCCATTTGCGTGGGCACATTCTCGTATTAATCAGTTGTAAAGTGAATAATGAATCATGCCTTGGACAAAGAAACATGTGACTGTATTTTATGGGGGTTCTTTTACATCATATCTGTTCGCCCATACATACATACATGCATATATCAATCTCTTATCTCTGACACAATGTATATGTACAATTATATATCAATTAAGTTGAGCAGGATTTTATATGGATCGTATCAATTGGATCGAAATATTATCAGTACAAATTATTGGGAGCTGTTGCTGACTAGATGTTAATAGGGGATTATGATAAGGTGTGCGTGTAGCGAAAAACGTTCGAGTTATCAATGCGGATTGTCTGTCAAAATGACAGATAAATATGGCTGGATGTGCTCATGCAGACAATCGCGAGCCAATGCCAACGGAGATATTTGGGAAATGTTCGCTGATAGCGGTTCTATTGTAATGGAATTGTTGCTGGAACGTTAAGCGGGTTTGACAATGCAGGTTGCCTTTGTCCTTTCGAGAGAGCGTGCTGCAGCAAACATAACGGATCATAAGAGACATTATCAGAAAATCCCCCATCAAAAATGTCGGGTTCGCTCTCTCACAGACGCTATCAGTGCGGCTCGTGAGCGCAGCTACGCTCAATTCCAATACACTATGCATATATTATATATATTGCGGCAACGGCTTGCACTAGCAGTCACTCAACGTCCAACGACGAAGACGCGCACGACGCTCGCACAGCTGTTCGCCTGGACTAAATAACAGAAGACGATGTATCGATACATCGATAGTACATATCCCTAATTGAGTTGAATTTGGTCTACGTGTGAACAGCTGTTTTTTTGGTGTAAATAGTCTGGCCGTGAGTGCGAATGAAAAAGAAAGCAGCTGGGTGCGTTAAAGCACAAGCCACAATCACAACATAAATTAAAAGAAATAAAAAAACAAAAGACGCCAAAAATAATAAAAACAAACAATTGAACGCGTCGCGGATGTTGCGCGTGCCTTTGATTGAATACAACTCGCGCAAAATTAACAATTGCAGCCAGTGCCAGACGCTGCTGAAGCTCTGACGCTGGCAAATCGTTCCAAAAGTTGAGCCGAGAGCCGTAAACGGTCAACGTCACCGAACTTGTAATTGGTTCCAACAAAAGCAATTTCGTACATTTGGCTATGCATTACTACGCGCAATAAACTCTTATTTAGTTCGGTTCGATTGTGTTTTAGTGTGTGTTAAATTAACAACTGCTTAAAAATTCATCTATAACATCGCCGTGTTATAGTTAATTTTGTAATTTCACTGCCGCCTACTAATCATCGAGCTGTCGCAAGTATGTCTCGTTTAAGTTTATTGCTTGTGCTAGACTTAATTAAACAATATGCATTTGAAGGTGTTCTGTGCTATTCTAATGACTTATGGTTGCATTTATATTTTGTTACCTTTTCGCCATGTGTTTTATTTGTGGCTGTGTGTGAGTGCGCAGGCAGGTGCGCCAAAAACGAACAATACTGCGGAGAGCTACAACACACGCACACACACCGGCAATACGCGAAAGGGAGATAGAGAGAGAGAGGGAGAGATGGTCAATTAGTTGAAGAGCATATTGCCTAGTATACACTTGCCGAGGCTATTATAAATTTGTGACGAAATGTATAACGCATAACGGGAGACTGTGCAGTATATGTACATGCATATATATGCATTTGTGTTCAGTATTGGAAGTGGAGGCGATATATTGCCATGTCCCTTTCTGCTTGTTTCTAGTCAAAGGGTATTAAATATTCGGGAAACGGATTGTGTTTGCTTCATATCTGGTTCTCTGTTGTGGCGGGCAGTTGCCAGACTGTTAAATAATTAATTATTGATGTTGATAAGCATTTTCCCAATCTGAAATATTATACCTGAACAATGGACGCAAATTCCCAACTGGATTGAACTAACGCAATTATTATGGAATATGCATGAATATGCGAATTAAAAAAAAAAGTGTTACGTTTTAATTCAGCCCTTTGGCATTTATTGTTCTCAGCTGCAGGAAATTGTCAATATATATAATCATCAATAATTAAATATGATTAGCGATATTACATAAATAGTCGCTTTTTAATTGCGTCTCGTTATTGTTAACTAAAAACTAAAAGTAATTGTGCTTCTATTAGATATTGTTATTATAAATTTACTTTTATTTTTGTTCGGTTTAAAGAGCGCAAGATGCTGACTTGACAGAAATTTTCTTCTGCTTTTTTCTTTATATAAAGAACAATTTGGCGACGCAATATGGAGAGAAAGAATTCTAATTTTGGTCTAGAGCGCAAAGATAAGTTAACCGAAGAGCATATGAAAAATATTTTAATAAGTATTTAAAGCAAATGAGGAAAATATATTTTCAACATTCCGATTATAATCTGTAGAGTTTGATAACATTAACTCTTAGTTTAAAGCAGCTGTAAAGTTAACATAAGCCTCCACAAATATGCTGTTTGTTTGTTAAAACAGTTATCGGTATTTATGGGCGACTTTTTAACACTTTTAACAGCTGATATGCTTCCGAGTAGAGATAATGGCACAGTTTTACAATAATTATTGGCAGCTGTACACACAAGTTGATCTATTTTAGACTGAGCTAAGACATGCTCATGCTCGGAATTGTCACAATTTACCATAAAATGAAAATTCCATATGCAGCGAGGGGTCTTTAAAAGGCGCCAAACATAATTAGACGATTCGCATAGCCCGAGCTCCACAGCTCCAACTCGATGAAGCGCAACGCTCTGTCAAGGTGAACCAGACGTCGGGTATTTCCAACCAGCTCCGTACATGCCCAAGGCACCTACTTAAAGACATATATACACACACACATATATATATATATATATATATATATACAAGATGTGCAGAGCTCTGGCACAAAGTGCTTGGGACGCGTTTGTTTTTAAGCCGCCGGCGCAAATCAGCATAAAAATCGCAAAGCATTCAAATAAAGTAAAGAGCTATAAAACCAAAAATAAGAAATCAAAACTTAAAAATATATAAAATGTTTGCATTTTCAACAGGTTATTCACCTGTGCACTTGTGCAACAGCTAAAATGATGTGCTCGAAATTACTCGCTATCAACTTGTTCATATGTTTTCTTTTTTCTTTTCTTTTGTTATTGTTTATGCGAAAATTGCGTATATTGTCTAAACACAGCTGTACAAATGAACGGGAGACACCAAAACAGAATTTCACTCATTATACCCCGAACCCACTGAAAATGGGTAAAAAGGGTATATTGTATTTGTGCAAATGTATGTAACAGGCAGAAGGAAGCATCCTCGACCCCAACAAGCATCAACAGACGAGTCCATCTAGCCATGTTCGTCTGTCCGTCCGTTCCTCCGTCTGTCCGTATGTATGAACGCAAGGATCTCAGAACCTATAGTTCTGCCCGCGCAGTTCGAACTTCTTTCCGACATTCGATAACTTGCTCCATTTCCAAGTAATCGATAAAAATCGATATCGAAATCCTGTTTGTTGGGCAAATTGGTTAAATAATAAGAGCTAAAGTCAGCAAACTTTACATGTAGCTTCTAGAATAGTATATATATATCCATTTGGTGTTGGAAGAAGCGGGTTCAGGGTATCCCCTAGTCGTTAGCTCTTGACTAGAAACTTACTATTTTTGTTATTTATTTATTGGCTCTTGTTTATAGGCAATTTCTTTTTTAAAACAATGAAAAACAGTTCTCAAATTCATCAACTGATTGTGGTCGGTATTCCAATCAATTTATATATAACTATATATATTTTATAATACAATCTATGCCAAAAACACTTTTAGTTTTCATATGTGCATACAGTGGTACCTCGATTTGATGGCCATTTCAACTTCTTTGCTATGTATTTGGCTTAATAAGTAATAGATTTTAGAACAGAGATTAGTTTAGTTATTAAAATCAAATCAATTCATGCCCAGATTGTCGCATTGATTAGGGCTCGGGGAAAGTCTGCCGCAAGCAGAGTCAATGTATTGTGGAATATATAACAAATACTAAATAATACTTAATATATACATTTATAATATTATACGTTTTTCTAACAAACAACGAGTAGAGTTATGTACATTAAGTCTTATCAATCCCAGGCAATTCAGCGTCTGTTGACAAAGTACTTGCACGCCAGATATTCTATTTAATGTTCCGGGAAATATTGTTTTGTTTGTTTTGTTATTTCATTTTTTTGCGGCAAGTTATGGAACTTCTATACACTGTAGGCTTTACAAGGCGCAATAGGGTATGTCCAGACTATAATTTCTAAGTATTTCAGCTAATGTGATTAGAGCACAAGCAAAGCTCATTAGAGCTTAAGATAATACATGTCATATAAAGCTTTTCGCCAAGTAGAAAGGGCATCCACAAGTCGCCAAGTCTTTTTTTTTAAACTTTTTTTGTGTTTTGTGCCTTGTTATTACTTATTTATGCCAGCTCATTATAATTGTTATTTGTCGCATGTGTTCGTAATGCAGATAATAACGAAATTATGGCTTTTATTAATTTTATATTTGTTTGTTGTTCAGATTTTGATAATTCCACTTCAATCTATCGCGATGATGCGCAAATTATATGGAAAGGCCAGCTTAGCAATTAAATTAGGCAACGTGTTTTTTCTTCTTCTGTTTTTGCCCGTGCTAAATAAAAGTCAGACAACATGTGAGGAGGGAGGCATTAATGTATATTGTAGATACATTTAAGTACATACGTATATATACATTGTGTGAAAACTATCTGCGAAGCGTCACGTGCAAAGTTGCAAATATAAGTACAAACAAGGAAGAGGCTCTAGTCGAGAGCTAACGACTAGGGAATACCCTGAACCCTCTTCTTCCAACACCAAATTGAGATATGTATACAAGATATGAATACAAGAAGCCACGTGTCAAGTTTGTTGACTCTAGCTCTTATTATTTATCGAAATTGGGCAGAAAACAGAATTTCGCTATCGATTTTTATCGATTACTTGGAACTGCGCAGGCACTAGAAGGACCTACAGCAAAAGTCAAGTCTCTAGCTCTTAAATGTTATAAGATCCTTGCGTTCATACATACGGACAGACGGAGGAACGGACGGACAGACAGGCATGACTAGATCGACTCGTCTGTTGATGCTGATCAAGAATATATATACTTAATGGGTTCGGGGATGCTTCCTTCTGCCTGTTACATACATTTGCACAAATACAATATGCCCTTTTTACCCATTTTCAATGGGTTGAGGGTATAAAAAGTTTATTTTTGTTGGGTGCATTTGGTAATTTATGGCCCGTTTGTGAGCGCACATTTGCACTGTGTGTCACGCGCAGGTGTTAAACTAATTGAAATTAATATATTAATTATCGTTTTCTTAACACACTTACAGCATGTCTCTGAACGAGGGCTATCACAACAGAATAGAGCCCGGCGCCGCGTCCGCCGGCGACGATCAGGCTTCCGGCTCCGGCAGCACGCGTGGCAGCAATGGAAATGCCGCTGCCGCAGCACACAGTGCCCAGTTGCATCAGCAGATGCTCAGTGAGAACACATATCTGAAGCCCTCGAAACAGGCCTATTTCAGTGATGAAAAGGTGCTCATACCAGACGATGATCGGACCAATGTAAGTTCCAATATAGCTATCCAAATCCCAATTGCAAGCCCTGTACCCAAGAAAATCCTAAGATCTAGCAAGATTGTTACTTAAAATTTATACCAAAGACTATCCTATATCATGCGCGTATCGATAAATTTCGATATTTAAATGAAATCGATAAATATCGATTTGTAGCCTTCAGTTTATGGTTCACAACTCGAATAACGAATACGTTTACCCTTTCTTCTGGGTACAGGGTATCAGCTAGTCGGGCAGTTCGCCTTGAGCAGTCTTATTACATATTAACTCAACTTCGTTCGCACACAGATCGGTTTCAGTTTTCGCAAGCTGTGGGCCTTCACGGGCCCAGGTTTTCTCATGTCCATTGCGTATCTAGATCCGGGCAATATTGAATCCGATCTGCAATCTGGCGCCGCAGCTAAATATAAAATACTCTGGGTACTGTTATGGGCCACAATATTGGGCCTGCTCATGCAACGCTTGGCTGCAAGGTGAGTGTGTCGTAATATATATATACCCAATACTTGATATATATTTTAACTATGGTGTAACTTTCTTTAGGCTGGGCGTTGTCACTGGCCTGCATCTGGCGGAGATGTGCTATAGACAGTACAAGCGTTTGCCGCGTTGGATACTCTGGATCATGATAGAGATTGCCATCATTGGCTCGGACATGCAGGAGGTCATAGGCACAGCCATTGCCATATATCTGTTATCCAATAAAGTGTGAGTTTCCATAGCATGTATACTTGATATATTGTTCGTTAATGTAATCTTCTCTTGCAGTGTGCCTTTATGGGGTGGCGTCCTCATCACGATTGTTGATACATTCACGTTCCTATTTCTGGATAAGTATGGTTTGCGTAAGCTGGAGTTCCTATTTGGTTTCCTCATCACAGTCATGGCCATCACGTTTGGCTATGAGGTAAGCTGCGCTTCTGAACGCAAAACAAAAATAAAAACATTCCCGTTTTGGGTGATCACCCCGAAAAAGATCCCCCTGATAAGAGGCTCGCTCCTAAGTTTATTGCCTGTCTGCCATACAAATAAGTATAGCTGCGCTCCAGTCGTTAAATTTTTTGCTATCCATTAATATGAATACATTTTTTTTTGTGTGTCTATTGTCACAAATTGCTCGTCAATTGCCGTGCACGTCTGTCAGGGGCGTACTTTGTGTCTATATCTTTCAATTACTGCACTCGTCAAGCTTGTCCCAGTCCGCTTCCCATTGCCATTGCCGTTCCTGGTACCCAAACATTTCCATTTCGTTCCGCTACTTGATAAGTAAACTATTTGTATATCTGTTTAGAGACAGGCTCTGTTTGCGCTGTAAGCAATTGTTTTTAAACATATGTGACTGGACCGTCTGGGCGTTAAACGATTAGATAAATGACTTTGGAGAGTGGTTTCGTTCGAGAAATGACTACTATTCATAAGTATTTGTTTATGTGGTATGTGGGTATGAATGTGCCGGAAATGGACCATAACTATTTGTGATAAGTGGGGGATTATTTCTAAAGGCCTTATCAGAAAGTCATATGCAAAAAAAAACCAGGCTAGGGAAATTTCTTCTTGTGCACATCTCTTGAAGAGATTTGCTTAAAGAATCTTTAATTTCTTGTTAAAAGTTGCCAAATTTGAATTTTATTTGGTTTTCACGAAGAGCTTATACTATTGCGATCGTTATTATTAATTTGCCCATTTTAATATATAAATGATCATAAGCTATATTACACTTCCACATGTACTGCAAAGCAGATCGCCCTTCTATCTGATTCTCATGGGTTTTAGTAATGTCCACAATACTAGCGTTGTCTGATCTCGCTTCTAGTTTTTCCGTTAATCCTTAAACTTTTTGTTAATAAATCTTAATTTTATATTTCCAGTATATTGTCTCCGCGCCCAATCAAGCTGATGTGATGGAAGGCATGTTTGTCCCTTGGTGCAGCGATTGCAATTCGGATGTGCTGCTGCAGGCAGTGGGCGTGGTCGGTGCCGTTATCATGCCACACAATCTCTATTTGCACTCTGCTTTGGTCAAGGTAAGAATTGGATAAAACATAATGTTTCCTTACGTAATTCTTCCTCTTCTTCCTTTAAGTCCCGCGACGTGGATCGTCGCCAGCCAAAGAAAGTGAGCGAAGCGAATTTCTACTTCTTTATTGAGGCCTCGGTAGCGTTGTTTGTCTCCTTTATCATCAATCTCTTTGTTGTGGCGGTCTTCGCGCATGGCATGTATGGCAAGACCAATCGGGATGTGGTGAGTGAACTGTAGTAGTATCTGTTTTCAGCAGTTGGCTAATTTTTCATCTTTCAGCTGGATGTGTGCGCCAACAAGTCCATGTACGAGGATGCCAAGCTGTCGTTTACAGACAATCACAATCTGACGGACATTATCAATGCGGACCTGTACAAGGGCGGACTGTTTCTGGGCTGCACATTTGGTGCCGCGGCCATGTACATTTGGGGTGTCGGCATTTTGGCTGCCGGCCAGAGCTCTACCATGACGGGCACCTATGCGGGCCAGTTCTCCATGGAGGGTTTCCTCAATCTGCAATGGCCGCGCTGGTGTCGCGTGCTGGTCACGCGCTGCATTGCCATTATACCCACCTTCTGCCTGGCTATGTTCAGCAAAATGGAGGATCTTACCAATATGAATGATATACTTAATGCGGTCATGTCGCTGCAGCTGCCATTTGCTGCGATACCCACAATAGCGTTTACATCCTGCGCGGCCATCATGGGTGAATTTGTGAATGGAATGTGAGTGAAGATTGAATATCTAGAGTTTGTCAGAAGATTACATATTTATATATACCTTTTGTTTTGCAGCGGAAACAAAATCGTTTCCATTTTGCTAACCATTGTGGTAATTGGCGTTAATTTGTATTTTGTGGTCGCGCAAGTGGAAACGCTGCAAATTGAAGGCGGCATGCTGGCGCTTGTCTGTAAGTAGCCCAAGTCTATAATGTTCTTCTTTATTAACTTCAGTGACTAATGCTTCTCTCTTTCTTTGCAGGCATATTTGCTGTATTATATATTCTTTTTGTTATATATCTTGTGATACATATGGCCGCCTGCATGGGCAACAAGCGTCTGATGAACAGTCGGGTAAGTTATACTGAGAGCCAGCAAGCACTTATCAAATTTCGTGACTTAACGCATTAACTATTTAACCAGTCAATCATAAATTATATGCGGCGGCAATAGTTATCATGCTCAAGTTTATCAATTTACGTGACTGCTCGCGAGCACTTTACAGAGCTTTAGGTGTCATATTTCGAAGACAACTTCATCTAACGTACGATTCTTTCCTATTTACAGTGGGTGCAACGTTTTGTGTTACCAAGCCAGAATAGTTTTTCGATAAAGAATGCCAACTCGACGTATGCCAGGTATGTTAATGCATAATATGCTACTCATAATAATATTCTTGCATACACCAAAACACACATACACATACACATGCACAATTGCCTACGTCTTTATATGGGTAACTAATCTGAAAAATGTATCTCAAGTCTGTACTATCCTAATGTCAATTGGTTTTTCTACTTTCCCAGCACTCCTAATGCTGTCTACTGTCTTCTCAAATCTACTTATCCTTTGCTCCACCATTTGGTTTCTCTTCTCTCTAACACTTATTGACTAACACTTAATTGAAAACATATGCCTATGCTCTTCTTCTTTTAATTATTCACAGTGATGTTACCTTAGTTGTAGGCGATAAAACTAATACTACTGACAAACCTCTCGATACTGTTTCGGAAAAAGTAGCCCAATGATTATTTCTACAGTTCATTAGCTACGGCTCAGTTAACTAACTCTATTTCATTTGGGAAGCCCTCCACATTTGTGATATTAACACTAAAATCACATGCTTTACAACACTAACAATTCATCAATAAGAATTTAAAGTTGCCTCAAGGCAATTGCTGTTCATATCTATTAAAGCTATTTATAAGTTTTTGGTAAGTCATAATGCTGTTGGTATTGTGGACCTATAATGCTCGCACAATGGCAATTATCAGGCTATATTCATATAAGCTAGAGCGCTTAGTTTTGATAAATAAAGTACGCATTTATTAGTATACTCTGGGAAAAGCGGTCTTGCCTTTGATTTATTTATTATAAGTATAAGCTAGTTCCTAAGCGCTAAATTGGAGCTGTCGCGGAGCCATTGTATGGAACTTAATGGATCTGCGAATGTTGATGAAGGAAGCTGGACTGAACTATATACTAAGTATATAAAGCTTTACAGGTTATACATCTATTGGATAATATCTGGTATTTTGGTATAACGCTCATCCATTGCACTCATCCATTTGGCGTGGTTAAATAAATCAAATCAAAACAAAACCAAAATAAAAACTAAACAAGAAAAATGTGTTGCTAATTTTGTTACTATTTATTTTTTTGTATCACACAAATTCTCTTCTATTATATGTGTTTGTGCGTGACTACCAACATTTGTTTTCCAACACTGTTCTGTGTATCTTATACTAAATACATATACACACGCTCCACTCTTATACTGTACACCACTCTACTATTTGTGACGCTGACTGCAAAAACAAAAATCAATATAATAAAAATATTACCCCGACTGTATTGGATTGATTGATCTGTGATTATTGGCTAATTGAACACAAAAAAAAAAAACTGTGCAAAAAATAATGTTCAAAATCAATAAACGATTTTCTTGGCATTGGCTCAAATCTTATCTAAAAAACAGTTTGCAATTGGCAAGCAAACAATAGACTTAATAAAAAAACAAACAAACAATAATAAAAATATTGAAGAAAGAAAAACCTTAATTAGCGTTTCGACAGCTTAACACATTTATGAACGAAACAAAAACAAAAAACAAAAAAAAGATCGAATATTCATTTAACCAAAAATTCAATGCGGATTTCAATTGTTTATTTAAACCTTGCAAATGGTCTGCTGCACGTGCCGCCAAATTTGTTTATCCATTTAATGCTGGCAACAAAAACAACGAAACAACAAACAAACCAACCCCCGACATCTGGATGCCATCCTCCATATAGTGAGCTGACGCTTAACGATAATGGAATCTCGATAAACTCTTTCAATAATCTACAGAGAAATGTCGCCTCTTAAAGCTTATGTTTATGTTAACATTGATTGTATATAATAAAACTATTTTGTTTCGTATATTTGGCTAAAAGTGATGTAGCTTGTGCTCTTCTATTAAGTAAAAGCTTGTTAAGTATTTATAATAAGTAGCTCAACTTTCTTGTATATATGTATATGTATATGTAAATAAATTACCTAAAACACGTATTTAGCCTTAACCCACTCACAATAAAGATAAACATATATTTGTGGCCACCGCTGTGATAGATGGTTCTTTCTGAGTTGTCTTTTATTTGAATGCCTATTTGTTTATGTCTTTAGAGTATAGAAATGTTGTATGTTTAGCTTATTTCCTCTCTATATGATGTTGATTTCCTACTAACAAGACGGTCTATTAGTTAGTCGTATACTATGATTAATCAGTCGGGAGTTCTTTGCGTAGTTTGATTAGCTATGATAATATGCTGTACTTATGCTGTGGGCTCTGAATTTTCTACTCTCTCAAAATACTTTGTAATCTTTGTTACTTGAAGAACTTCCTGAGTTCAGATCAGTGTATGTTGGGCTCCTATTGTGTATAAGACCCAACTGCGCCTCATCTAAAGCATACACACGCACACATACTCGCACACCCGCACCCACACACACCTGCATTGAGTCATTCATCGATTTCATAATATGTTTCATTTGCAGAATCGCCACCAATGCCGACACCGATGCAGATATCATGGATGGCGAGGATGCGTAGCCATTACTGTTCTGCACTGATTCCGATGGCAGTGAGGAGGTTTGTTTTAGCAGCAACAACAACGAGCTGAGCTGCCACAGTAGCAATGTGGACAATGCCAATGGCCATGTGGTCATTAGCTAGCATTCGGTGCCAGTCAGCCCTAACAAACCGTTTCGCAAAGAGCACAGAGTTGCCACCCCATTCGAAGGCCATGTCCCAGCACACAGTTCATCGCATCACAAATCTGGCCCTGGTTTTGTTTGGCAAATTGTCGCTCTTTCTTTTCAGGCCGAATACTTGGGAATTAGTGTAATAAATGTTCATAGCATATTGGTTTTAACCTGATTAACGAAGTATACCAAAAAAACAAAAGAAGGAAATTATAAAGGAAATTCATAGGAAACAAAATTGCATAAAATATCATACCATAAACATAACTGCAAAATGCCTGGGATAAGAAACAAAATAAAACATGTGGCATCGAAAGTAGACATTAGTTTAATGTACTGTAATTGATAATAATCTAAAGTTGATGCACACACACACAAACACACACCAACACACACACACAAACACACACACATATTTTAACTATAAATACATGTTACTTATAAGGCTGTGAACTGAGAAACCGTAAACAATTTTTTAAATCGAAAATGTGTAAATCTTAAGAACGTGTGTTTTTCAAAAATATTTCCTCAAAAACAATCAATCGAAAATAGTTAATATTATTTTTACTTTAGAGCACCCGTATTTCTTAGTGTACCATTTATTTTATTTATTAGCCGCAATTTATTTAAAAGGCACAGTAATAAATAAGTCAAGTTCTTATTTGGCACTGTTTCGCTTTTCTATCGACATCAAATTGTTTTTCATTGTTGTGTATTAAATTTTAAATAAAATATTATAATAATATGCATAAGTACAAATGATATGTGTGTTTTGTGATTTGCGGACAAATTGAATGATAAATCAACATTTATCAATTAGTCAGGCATTAACTTTAGTTCGATTTGCATACTAGCCTCTGCCTCATAAGTGTAAATGGGCTTGATGAACTAGTCAAAATGTAGGTAACTGTTAAATAAAGGTAGATAAAGTAAACTGTTTAACTAACAAAACAAGTAAGTGGGGAGTGCACGACTAGAAGATACCTTGAATCATCTTCTTCCCTGAAAGATACCTCATCTGTATATACTAATCATACGGACAGACGGACGGACATGGCTAGATCGACCTGGCTATTGATGCTGATCAAGAATATATATACTTTATGGGGTCGCAGATGCTTCCTTCTGCGTGTTACATACATTTGCTCATAAACATTATACCCCTTTTACCCATTTGTAATGGGTTAAGATAAAACATAAGTTGGATCTTAGGGTATATGCTAGTCAAGCACTCCGCTGTATCTCATTATTAACCCCTGACGAAGCACACCTTTTCTGTCACGACTTTTTAAGTAGCTGTAATTGATATTTAAATGAATGACGTCCAAACGAAAGGGAAATTAAATAGCTGCACAGCTAATGAGGCATTTGCTACCCAAACGAATCAATCAAACAAAAGCGCAAAGTGTTAATTACAGTGTAGGTGGCAGTATAATTCAATGCTTTTACAAAATTTAAGTGTAGTTTCCGATTTCCGTATCGGGTAATTGGATTATAAAAGCGACGAGGCAGTCATTCCATTGGTTCATTTAGGAAACGTCAACGGAAGCTAGAAGGATGGCCGAAATGTGGTATACCCTAACATTGCTCCTGCTGAGCGGGTTTCCTGTGCACGGCGAACTACGTAAGTGAAATACTGAGTATATTAAAGTTTATATAAAAATGTTACCAATAGATCTTAGAAGTTTTTAAAGCATTTTTCCAACTTATTAACTGAGTTATTAACTGATAAAAAATAGAATTTAATTATTTCATTAAGTATATTTAGATTACATTTTAGATATCTTTTGAGAATAATTTCGTAATTTATTGATTTGACTTTTCGAATTTTAAGCACCAGAGATTGAGAAATGCGCTGGCGGCGATGCGAACTGCATTGTGGAAACCATCAATCACATTGTGCAGAGGTATCCCAAGGGTCTACCTGACATTGGGCTGGATGCCCTGGATGCCATCGACTTTCGAGACGTAGTCGTTAGCGAGGCCACGCCCAATACGCCCATGCAATTGAGCTTGAAATTCAATACATTGAGGGTGTGTGGTTTCGAGAACACGACAATCCAACATGCCAAGGGATTCGAGAAGGTGTTGCGACATGGCTTCGAGCTGGCCGGACGGACGCCTATGTTGCGCCTGGATGGGCTCTATGAGGCGGAGGGCAAGCTGTTCATGCTGCCCATACAGGGCAAGGGCGTAGCGCAGGTGGAGCTGACAGGTTGTCAATTCACGTGCAGGGCAAAGGCAGTTGAGGATCAGCGAGCAGCCGATGGCAGACTTTATGCAAAGATCACCAAGATCAAGTGTCTGGTCAATATAAAGGGGTAAGCTAAAAGATGCTGATATAAGCAGAAAATAATTCCTAAGTATTATTTTGTTAAATAGCCTGCATGTCAACTTTGACAATCTACTTGACAACCAGGAGCTAAGCGACTCCATGAACGAGCTAATCAACAACAACTGGCAGGATGTGTGGTCCAGCATGCGCAAAGGTGTCAACTCGGCCGTTAACCAGGCGGCCCAGACAATTGTTAGCCGGGTGTTAGACAAATTGCCCTACGATGATTTCTATAAGCAAGTCTAAGAACTGGATGACAACTAATTAAATGACATTCAGGGACTCCTTTTATTGCCCCAAGCTAACGTAACCCACAATTTTAACTAGAATTTATTTTCTCAGATGGCTTTGAGCACTATAAGATGTCTAATATCTTTTATTCAGACCCTTCAAAACTTAAAAAACACTCTTCAAACACTTATAGTAAATTTTAACCTCATATTATATTCCTCTTACTTCACCTAACTTACAATCTAAGCTAGAATAAAAGCCTTCATACAGATCGTTCTTAAAGTTTTTCCTCATATTGCTGTAAGATCAAGTTAAGATTGTCTTCCACTTAACTTACCTAATATAGCCTACAATCTTTACTATTAAATAAGAAACAAATAATTAAATAACTATAAGATTCCTTTTTAGGAACTTTCTATACAATGTGTCTCCATATACAAATGTGATGATCTTTCCTCCGAGTTCCAACACATAGACTAAAAATATCCAGAAACTTTTATATGGGCTACTGGAAAGTGAACTGCGGGGAGTTTAATTGACGGGTTAGAGTTAGGATTGGAATCATTTTAGCTCCTTACGTGCTTTCGTTCTCTTCTAACCTTAGCCCATGATATGAAGAGATTGAGTTTTATATAAAATGATGAATATTCCCAGTGTATACCATCTAATGAACGAAGAACGAGTATAATGAATATATTTCTCATTTATCTTTGGAGTAAATGGGAATCGTTTATTGTGTTTCAAATAAAAGTTGTCCTATGCCAACATTAATAGTTATTATAATCTTTTACAACTGGCCAGTTAGTCGATCAGCTGTAAAGTCTTAAAAGCTGTTCAGTTGCAAAGCTTCTCGAGAACCCACCATGATAGTTCGTACTAGACCTGGTTTCATTAGTTAAATATGGTGGATAACAGCAAAAAACTAGTTATGATAATCGATATGTTTGTATTCAACAAATATTGAAACCTTAGCTGGGATTTACTTGATCGCGAACTGTCCGGGACTATGCAAGTGCTTGGATTTGTTTACAATGCGGAAACTTTTGATATTGTCGATGTGCCTGCAGCTTTATATCGGTTCCGAGTGCTCAACATTACGTGGGTAGTTAAAAATGGGATCGTATTATCGAATAGTTCTCCATGTTCTCGATTTAATCGCAGCTAAGAATATCAAGAAGTGCCATTTTGGAGACACAACCTGCATTAAGGACACGGCCAATGCTCTGATACGTAGCTTTCCCAAGGGCATACCCTCGGTTGGCTTCAAGCCGATTGATGTGGTCCATGTCAAGGACACGGTGCTCATCAATGATAGACAGGTGGGCGGTGCCTGGTATTTTTTCGAGCTGCTCAATCAGATCAACTATGGTTTCGAGAATACAACTATTACGGATATCAGGGGCTTCGACGAGGATCCGAGCTTAACGAAAATCGAAGTTAAGGGCCATCTGCCCAGGCTTATATACAAAGGCACATATAATGCACGGGGCCGTTTACTCTGGCTGATTAGCATAAACTCGTCCGGCGTCTCTGAATCGGAATTCTTGAACTTTCATTTCGATTTCACGCTGAAAGTGCAAACGGAATATCGTAATAATAAGCGATATCTTAAGATCTATCAGCTGGTGCCGAATGTATCTGTGGATCGGTGAGTTCTCAAAAATGTAGGTCAGTTTCAATTGCAAACATAACCAGACATTTTATCGACTTGCAGCTGGATACAATGGCTGGAGAACTTTTTTCCAGAAAATACCGATTTGACAATATTTATCAACAAAATATTTAACGCGAATTGGGTTGAGTTTTGGAATGAGCTCGAAAAGCCCATCCTGGAAGTATTCACAGGTGTATTCCTGAGCATTATCGAGGATATATTTCACAATGTTTCTTACGATGACATGTTTCTCTCGAATAAGTATCAAAATAATGATAATTGAATTAAAACAAGTCAAACTCGCTAAGATCGATTTCTCAGCTATGCCAAATATTATAGATATGTTGAATATATGAAAGAACTTTTGCATATAATATAAACGGACATTTCGAAATTCAACAAAGTTGTAAATAAACAATATCCACATAGTATACATCTCACACTACCCGATAATTGTGTAAATAGTTAAATTAATATACGTTCTGTGCGGAACCGAGTGAAGCCCATGTTAGTTGAATCGTGCAACCGGTTTATAAAACTATGCGAATTCCATTTCAATTTGCTGGCCTTATAAATGTTCCATAGATATAGGCATTCGATTTTATTTAATGTCCGACCTCTGAGGCCAATACAAGTGCATTCTCCTCCGACATTTTATGGTACAAATCCAAGTAGACCGAAATATGCGTATTGTATTTGTCGTCACAATCATTTTGCAATTGTTTATCGCGTGCAAGTGTCAAACATTACGTGGGTAGTCCAAATAAAATGTGTGTTCCTATAGCCTAAACTTTAAATTTATAGTTGTTATTTTTCTTCTTCTTTCGATTCCTTCCTCTTGCTCTTCCCAGCGAACTTTATTAAGAAATGTCGTTTCGGCGATACGAAATGCATAATTGAATCCATGAACGCGGTGATCAAACATTATCCTCGGGGCTTGGCCGCGATGGGCATGAAGCCCATCGACAATGTGGATATTAAGGATTCGGAAATTTGGAATAATGCCGAAGTTGGCGGAGTTTGGTTTAAGTTTAAGCTCTTCAATCAAGTGAACTATGGCTTCGAGAATGCAACAATAACGCGCATCAAGGGTTTCGGCAGGGATCCCACGGCCAGCACCATGGAAATTCACGGCCAGATACCGAGTCTCATACACAAGGGTAGCTATATAGCCAATGGACGTGTTTGGCTGATCGCACTGAATGCTACGGGCGAGTCCACATCGGACTTTCAGAACTTGCGGTTTGTGTTAAAACTGAAAGTCATACCGGAATATCGGAATAACAAGCGCTACCTGAAAATCTATCAACTCGTTCCGATTGTGAACATCAGTCGGTGAGTCTGCGATATACTATATATATATATATACACATAGAGTATATTATGATTATATCAATCGGCAGCTGGATTGTCTGGCTGGACACTTTGTTTCCCGACAACATGGATCTAACCATAACGTTAAATGAAGTGCTCAACGCGAACTGGTTGGAGTTCTGGAATGAACTGGAACCAGCGTTTCTGAGCGTTTTTAGCAGTGTATTTACGAGCATGATTGAAGATATTTTTTATAAAATTTCCTATGATGATATGTTCCTCAAGGACAATGAGACTGAAATAAATGAATAAGCCATAAATCAGCTTGTCTATTTTCTATAACTAACAGTATATTTATAACAGGAAGAGTATATAGTTTTTATAGTATTGATATCCGTATGTACGACTAGCAATCCGGTTTTGAATATAGTTCATGAGCACTTGCTATAAACTTAAACAAAGCTAATCTATTGATGTTATTTACAGTTTAGCTTTGGCTAAAGCAGGTTCTAAGTAACATCGTGTCGTGACTTCAATTAAACTGGTTTCAAGTAACAATAATAATAAAATCTCAGCACACAAGATGTACAAGTATTATATGTTAATTATCGTATTGCATACGCTATGCGAGACGGCATTCGGTGTCCAGCTGCGTGAGTATTTCAGTTAGTATTCGAACAATACACATAAACATATATCTCTTGCAGCTGAGGACATCAAGAAATGCCATTTTGGGGACTCGAAATGTCTTATAAGCAGCATCAATGACCTGATCAAGCGTTATCCCCAGGGCATACCGGAGATCGGGCTGCCGCCGCTGGATGCCACCCGGCTGGAGGATGTTGCGATTCTGGACAAGCCCAATGATGGTGCTGTTTGGTTGACCTTTTACATGCGTGAAAATGTCTATAGGGGCTTCAATAATGCCACCATTACCCATGTGGATGGCTTCAACCGGGATCCGACCAAAAACATAATGACTATTGAGGCGCACATACCCAGTCTCATCCACGAGGCAACCTACGATATGCTGGGTCGCTATCTGTTGTTTGTGGCGAATACGACGGGCAAGCTGAAATCCGATTTTCAGAATGTTCACTTGAAACTGACCATAAAGGGTATACTGGAATATCGGAACAACAAACGCTTCTTGAAGATCTACGAACTAAAGCCAAAAGTTGAACTGGATCGGTGAGATCGGTTGCCCAAGCCACACACGATTTGAAAATATCAAACAAATTTTCTTTTCAGCTGGATAGTTTGGTTTGATAACTTATATAGGGAAAATACGGATCTTACGATTGCGGTCAATCGGGCCTTCAACGAAAATTGGTTAGAGTTCTGGAACGGCCTCGAACCGGGCCTAATGAAATCCTTTGCCCAATGCTTTACGGGCATGCTGAATAAGGTCTTTGAAAATGTGGCCTATGACGACATGTTTTTGCCAGACGCCGGCGAAAACGAATGAATAAATAATTGCACACCATTTTTATACATTCATATTAATTAAGTATTAACATTTTGTTGTGAAGGTTTTGCATCTGGTTGCAAATTTTCTTACCGGTTTATGGAAAATAACAAAAATATTAACTCGGCCGAGCGCTTAGAACTTTGTCAGCAGAGAAAGCCTTTTTTTTGTACTCTGTTCGTTGAGTTAAAAAGAGTATATTGGTATTCTACTTGAATCGTTTTTCTGTCTGTCCGTTGCGAAAATAATCTTTACTTCAAAGTTTTGATTATACTTATATTTCGGAAATTACAAAACATATCTTATAATTACCTACAAATAAAGCTTGAGAAAGAATTGTATTCCAATCGATTCGAGTAGCTTAAGAATTTTGTAAGGGTATTCAGAGTGCGTATAAGTCCATTCTTTCAGTTCGCAGTCTTCCCTTTGCCCTGCTTGTGGAATTTGCCATCCAATTGAAGCTCATCGTAGAAGATGTGATCGTTGTAGCTCTCATCGCGGTGGTACATGTGCTGGTAGCCCTTGGAGCTGTTGCCTCGCCTGAAATTCCCATAGTCGGCGGCCAGCTTGAGCAGGGTTTGCCGTCGATGCGGCTGGCCGAGATGCTGTAGCGGGGTTGCGTCATCCTGGTCCTGGTTATGTCGCTTGCTGCGACGGTGGCGCCAGCCCCAGCGCGTGCGTTTAACGGTTGCAGGGGGCAGGGGCCGGAGCAGGGTGCGTGCAGGCTGCAACTTCTTGGACTTGGGTCTGGTCCTGTGCCTGTACTGATCCACCACAGTGCAGGTTGGCATGTCCCTGGGCTTGGGTATGCCCTGGTCCAGCTTGGGCGGGCACTGCAGCACATAGTACAGACCGGAAGTGGACTCGTTTGCGCGGAGCAGCCGCAACGGCAGCTTGTAGTAGGCGAACATGTTGCGCTCCACAACAATGCCGGATACGACACTCAGCAGTCCCAATGCCAACTGCCACATTTTCCAGAAGTCTAAACGGAGCTATGCAGTGCGAGATTTATAAATGCAGCCCCAAATAGCGTAAGTTTTTCAGCTTCAGTGAGCTGGGCGCAGCTTGCGGTTTTCGACATTAATTTGCCTTTAATATTTATTACGTCTAACTGCAACTGGTTTTGCCAGCAAGTTGAACGACCCGCTGCGCCTAGGCCTAGGTCAATCAATAGTCGTAAAAAATATAGAAATAGAAATAGCAAAAGTTTTCCAAGCGGAAGTCATGCAAGAAACTGTTGCTTGTTTGTTTAGCAACAATGTTGCCGTTGGCTTGGCAACAATGTTGCACTGGGCGCAACAGTTATTTGTTTTGTTTATGGCTGGCGCCTGCGCCACATATTTACCATAAAAACGGTAACTAGCGCAGGGGAAAGTGAGTGGAGGTGTGGGGCTAGTTGTATAGCTCCACAACTGTTGCGCATATGCAACAGTTTTTGGCGTGATTGCCACACATTTCCAATTTGTTTTGCATTAATATGCTAAGCATTTTGTGGCTAAGTCTTTGACAGCTCGCTGACAATGTGGCATGAAACACATTTAGCTTATCCAATTAGAGTTAGCACGCTGCTCTAATTGGACTTAACTGGTTACAGCCATAAATAAATTCGTGAAATATCGATATTAAGTTTCATTTGAAGGTGTGTACATACTTTAATGTGTGCTTGCCTGTGTGAGCTATTCCAATTATTGCTTCGATACTTTCGTGTCACGATAAACGAGTACATCCAATTACTGTCCAATGAGAATTGAGCATCGATCTTACAATCGATATATCGCAGTTCGATTGCTCACGTTGCCGTTGAAACGGTAAACTTATTTTTACTGTGCGTCTTATACTGAAAAAGAAATAATTTACGAAAGAACGGCTTGTTTGTGTTTTAAAAATTGCTCAATACATTAAATTTCAAAGCACACATCGCTGTGGATATATGTTTGGTCGATTATCAGATCATAAATATAAAATTACTTGCAATATGAATTGGATGCTGACAGAAGGATGCCCCAGCCCCCTTTGAGTTAAAGTAAGTTATCAACTTTTTTGTTCTACTTTTACTATTAATCTTCTTTTTTTAGTTTAGTAACTTTGTCGGCAATAAATTCGCAGATAATTGAATTAGCGCCTAATCAATTGCCAAGTTTCAGGCCCTGGGCCAACTTTATTGGGCAACGTGCCAAGCCGTAAAAACTTTGCCGTGCGAGGAAAACATTAAATGGCGGCGCAACAATTGGCCCGAAGCCTGGCAACGTGGCTGGCAACCAAGGATTATGGCAGAGGGGAAATCAACAAAGGTCAAGCGGCAAAATCAACAACTACCTAGCAACCGGGTGCTGCCACGATCAGTTTAACGTAACAGGGTTCAATTTTTGCCAAACACTTCCTTTCAGTCAGCTAACGGTAGCGCAGGTGAGCAGTCGCAAAGCGGAAACAAATTAAGGCAGAATTAAGAAAAAAAAGAAATTGAATTACTATGAAATCATTATAAAGCCAGCAAAAATCCTAGATAATTGAAAAGTGCTTGCAAATAAGTTAATTTGTGTAATGCAAAGGTTTAAAAATTTGTTTTTGCTGTGAAATTTCCGAGATATAGCAATTTGCAGATTTTTTTGAGTTACATAACTGTTTCAATAGTGCCAAAGTGTTGTAAAATGAGAAAATAGATTGCATAACCTTTAAATTGGATAAGCAAAAACTGAAGGTGTAGTTTTTGCCTAAAAATATGAAAATGTTATACAATTTTAGGCAGAAATATTGATTTGATAGAAAATATATTGATTATATAGTTGTTAGTGGTAACAAGGTCATTCAAACACTAACACACATATACCCCACACACACAGCAACAGCAACAACAATATCTGTGTTAACAACAGCAAACAAACACCCGGGCCTCTTCGATGGAGCAGGCCTCCACCAGCGCCGAGGCAGCCGCTGCGGCCGGTGGGCCGGATCCGCGTCTGGAGCTGATGGGTTCGTTTGTCATCAAATCGCTCAAGCTGAAGCCAGAGAAATGGACGCGTGTCATCACGGTGGAGGAGCACAAGGGCATAATCAAAGAGTTTTTGGATCGCAGCATACCTGTCGTGCTGATTATCATACTCACACCAGCTGCGCAGCTGGTGCCCTCCACTACTTTTCCCCTGTCGCAGCTAAAGAGCAAAGGTGTCTACTTTATCAAACGCTATGCCAAGCCTATACCCCGTGAGAATTGCGGTAACTTTATCATCTTTGGTGACCTGGCCACGCGTACAATTGACCAGCTGTCCGCACTGGTCGAGGAGGTGCTGGTGCCACTGCTTTCCAACGAGGACAACTATAGAAGCTGGCCCATAATGGTCGCTCAGGATGTGCAGAAGCATGTTCACAGCTTGAAGAGCACGGTGCATCAGGTCAAGGGTCAGGTTAGCGGTGAAACCATATTGGCCATGCCCGTAGGCGTTGAGAAAATAGTTAAGGCCGCCAAGGAGCTGACCGAAACACAACAATGCCAGTTCGATCTGTATCTGAAGAGTGCCATTGAGGGCGTGGTCATTAAGTGGGCGACACAGATACACGAGGTCATCAAGGAGAGTCCAACGAATGCCTTTGCCAATGGACAAAATCCCACACCGCACACAGGTGAGTCGTTCAGTATGGGTGCCTTTTCATACGTGCATATATTTTATTCTGAATTATTTTTGGCACAGCTTTATTTATTATTTATTGATAAAATTCAAGTCTTGCAGTTGACGTTTGTTTTCATATATATCCTAGCAACGGGCCGGCATCGGCCAAAAATTTGCATGTTTATAGCCCGCCTGACATATACGTAAAAATGTCTTCAAAACTTGCTTTTATTATCTGTCTTCCGAATGGGGCGACATGCAACATTTCCTTTTGTAACAATAACAATTACGAAATGGGGCTTTTTTTTCATTGGGGCAGATTTCGTTGTGTGTTAGGAGCCTTCACTTTATGTTAAATGCAGCTCAAAACCGTTGCTAGCCTAATTTTAAGCGATTTTTATTGATTCAAAAGCAACTTTTATATAAAAAATTTCGTAAATTAGTAAAATACAACAATTTGTAAACATTTACATACATTTGTAATTATATTTTGCTTTTTCTTGCAGCACCTTTTCCACATTTAAATTGATTTAGTTTATAAATATCTGTCCATTAAGATGCATTATTCACTTATTGTATTCCTCCTTCTTAACAGAATTTACATTTTGGAATAATCGCCTAAAGAATCTATCCTTTATCTATGACCAATTGCGCAACGAGCGCATACGAGCCATGGCCCTAATACTGGAGTACTCGTTGAGTGCCTATCATCCGTGCTTTCAGACACTCTTCAAAAACGTGGTTACGGGTGAGTGCAGACAATTTAATGGCACACAAACATGCCAGCTGTTGCGTATCTGCATACATATATTTTGTCTGTCTTTCGCCTTTTGCATGCCAACAAAACTGTTTTGAACTTGATTGAACAATCGCAGCACTTGCCGAGGCAAAGGATATAACGCTCTATTTGAATCCATTGAAGCGCCCGCTACATCAACTGGAGGAAATCGATTTTGCTGAGTACAAGCCCCTGCTCATACCCTTTATGCATACGGTGTGCACGCTTTGGGGCAACTCGCGCTACTATTGTCAGTCGGCGAAAATTACAGTACTATTGCAGGAGATATGCAATTTGATTATACATCAGGTACAAATGCACATCGCGAATAAGTCAATCAATCAATCAGTCATTTTTCGGCTGTCAGCCCCAAGCAGTCAGTTGCTCAATCAGATAGTCAACCAATTATTTCGTCAGCTAGGCAATTAATCAGTCAATCAATCAATCAGCCAGACTTCCAAGTAGTCGGTCAGTCAAGCAGTCCATCAATCAGTTAATCAGTCAGGCAAACAGTTTATATAGATCATAATCAGTCAATCAGCCAGCTTTCTAAGTAGTCAGTCAGTCAAGCATTCCACCAGAAAGACAGAAAGAAAAACAGTTTATATAGATTATAGTCAGTCAATCAATCAATCAGCCAGTCTTCCAAGTAGTCGGTCAATCAAGCAGTCCATCAGTCAGTTAAACAGTAAGACAAACAGTTTATATAGATTACAATCAGTCAATCAGCCAGTCTTCCAAGTAGTCAGTCAGTCAAGCAGTCCATTAGGCAGACAGTCAGATAAACAGTTTATATAGGTTATAGTCAGTCAATCAATTAATCAAGCAGTCTTCCAATTAGTCAGTCAATCAATTGATCAAGCAGTCCATCAAGCAGTTAATCAGTCAGACAAGCAGATTATGTAGCTTTTAATATTCCTTTTCGATTGCAGGCTAAACGTTATTTGGATCCCTCGTCTATATTTCATAGCGATATAGATGAGGCCATGCAGCGTCTGACACTCTCCATACAAATACTAAAGTTCTTTCGGGAACTTTTTGACTTCTATAAGGAACGTTTGGCGGCCTTCTTTACGGAACCCGAAGAGCGTCCACCGATTTTGTGGACCTTTCATCCAAATTCAGTGTTCAAACGCTTTAATGCTTTTCTCGAGCGCTTAACAACAATTCAGTGGTATTTAGTTTACCATTTAAACATAAATATTCTATTTATTGTTACTATAAATATGATTTTCTTTTCATAGGTTCTTCTTTACTGTGATTGAATTCCTGAAATTAGAGAAAGTCGAAATCGGTGGACTGCGTGGACGTCAGCTGAGCACTCGGATAACCGATGTCTACGTTGAGTTCAATCAATATTTTACGGCATTTGCATCGAAAAGTTACGATGTACTCGATCCGGATGATCATGAATTCGATGAGGATTTTAAGGGGTTCCAAACGCGCATCCTGGAACTCGACATGAAGCTGGCTGCCATCTTGTGTCAGGCATTCGATGATTGCCATAATTTGGAGAGCATTTTCAAGGTAAGAATAATTGAGAATTGGTTAAATGAAAAATAAACTGAAGCTCTTTTATATGGCAGCTAATAAGCATTGTGGGCAGCGTCTTGGATCGTCCCAAAATCAAGGAGGAATTCACCCAACGCTATGCGGAAATTGTGCGCATGCTGGATGAGGAGATGACAGTCTGTGAGAATATTTATGACAAGCAAATGGCGTTAATTCGCGTGGGCGATACCCTCTATCCCGACTACAATTGTCCCTCTGTGGCAGCCTTTATACGCTGGTGCTATCAGCTGGAGACGCGCATTACAGCGCCCGTGAAGAACTTCAAGGCTCTGCAGCACGAGTAAGTAAAATTGACATATAAAGGACATTTCCAGAGGGAAACATCAAAACCAAACCGTGAGAGCTAGGAAGCGGAAGCACTGCAGTAACTTTATGTGATGAAGGGTTTTGGGAAACTTTTTTGTTTACCATCCGATCGGCCTTAAGATCGTTTTCAAAGATCTTTGTTCAATTTCAATTGAGGGGTGTTTTACACTTTTACAAAAATGTATTCCTCCTTAGCATCAAAACATTCTCGGTGGAAGGTGCAATTCAAACATTTTGTAGGTGAAGTTTTAATATTTTTCCGATTTGCATCAAACTTATGAATACGTTTTTCATTGACTTGGGAACAGTGGTAAATTGGCGGAAAACGTTTGTATGAAAGTTGTTTGTTTACTGTTCGATCAGTCTCAAAATCATTTTCAAAGCTTTTTGAGAATATTGATTGTATAACATATGTGACTCCGGCAAGGCCGGGCTATGGAAGATGTATATATAATATTTATAAAAACTTCTAATTTCCGCAGAATAACCCAAAGCGAAAAATCGTTGGAAATTGTGGAACGCTATGAGTGCTTGATGGCCAAGTTGGGTGCCTGTAAGACCCGATTCTTTGACGATTGGTCCGTGCAGCTGGCGGCACAAATTGAGGAGGATCTTGGAAAGTCGCTTATAGCACGCGATCAGCACAGTAATTCGCTGATCCTCAACTTTAGTTCGACACTTTTCTCCATTCTGCGCGAGGTGCACTACATGCAGCAAATGAAAATTGATGGCATACCCGAAATAGCCATTGAGTTTGCGGAGAAGAGCGATATTTTTCGTTCGTATACATTGAATCTGGAGAAGACCATCGATTGGTACAACAGCATACAGGAAGGCAGCTCATCCGTGGAACTCAAACTGATTGAGCCTGAGATAAAAATGATTGATGATCTGGTTGAAATTGGTGTTGAGCATCTCGTTTGGAATTCAACAGGTGAGCAGTCGAGCGTCTTATCTAAGGTATTTATCGAATCTGAATTTCTTTGAAGACATCATGAACTATCTGGAGAAGCTGCGTCAGCCTGTCGCTGCCCTGCGCAACCGCATGAATCACACCCAGGAGAATCTGCGACAGATTCGAAAAATAATGGAGGTTTGGGCCAAGCAGCCGCTTTTCGAGCGTCGCGATTGCAAAAAGGATTCGGTACTCTCCATAGATGAGCGACCGGATCGCACGGCCAAGCGTTATGCTGAGATCCAGGCAGCCTCTTTGGAGATACATAAGCTGCTCCAGGATAATATGCTGCAATTTGATATGTCCGAAAAGCAAAGCGATGCCGTCTGGCTAAGCTATGTGGACTTTGTGGATAACATTGTGTACGAGAACATTCTGCGCACAGTGGGCGTAAGCGTGGGCTATCTGGCGGAGAATATGGATCCGGACAATAACTATGCGCCACTCTTTGAGTCACGTCTGGAGCTGGTTGAGCCCAATTTAGTATTTGTGCCCTCGCTCGAACCCGAAGATCCAATGGGCTTCAATAATATGCTCATCGAACTCATGCGTGATATCATGAAAATGGGCTCGCTTATAAAGCGTCTAAAGCCGAACGAGAAGCGTAACTATGTGGAGCTGATCAAGGAGAATCAGGACATTATCGACATGCGCCGCGAGATACTCAATGGCGTGGATTTGGTCATGGAAGAGGCATCGCGTTTTTGCCGGCAATTCGAGCGCTATTCGTATCTCTGGCTCGATGATCGGGAGGAGTGCATGGAGTACTTTTTGGAATATGGACGCATGTTGGATCCAGATGAAATCGAGCTATTGCAAATGAACGATCCGGCTGCGCCGCCACCACCGGAACCGTGTCAGCCGACGATTGAAGCCTTTCGGGAGCAAATTGACAACTACGAATCGCTGTTTAACGAGATCGAGGACATACCCGCTTTTCAGGTATTCAGCTCCTGGTTCCAAGTGGACGTGCGACCCTTTCGACAGGCGCTGCTAAACACCGTCTGCAAGTGGGGCAACATGTTCAAGATGCATCTGGTGACCACGGTCACGTCCAGTCTCATGGATCTCAGTCATTTCATACGCAAAGCCGATGAGGGTCTGCTCCAAACGGTGAAGGAGAAGGACTATGAGGGTCTGGTTAGCATTATGGCCTATCTGATGCAGGTCAAGGAGCGTGCCGCCAATACGGATGAAATGTTTGAGCCGCTGCAGGAGACCATACAGTTGCTGAAATACTACGACATGGATATACCCGAGGAGGTGAATGTCCTGCTGCAGGAGCTGCCCGAACAGTGGGCCAATACCAAGAAGATAGCCACCACAGTCAAACAGCAGGTGTCTCCGCTCCAGGCCACCGAGGTGGTTAGCATCAGGAATAAGATAACGCTCTTCGAGGCGCACATACAGCTCTTCCGGGAGGTGTTCAAGCAATACGATTTCTTTCGCTTCGACTGCCATAAGCCATATTTGCTAATGGATCGCATCAATGATGACATGTATCTCTGTGAGCGCGAAATGGGCGAGATACAAAAATCGGGCAGTCTCTTCGAAGTGAATATACCAGAATTTAAGGTGCTCAAACAATGCCGCAAGGAGCTGCGCATGCTCAAGGTATCTACTGCCAGATATATTAATCGGGTTTTCAAGTGCGTTTTTTTCTGCATGTTTTTTACGATAATCAATTTACTAAATTCTCATCCTATGTACTGCATGCTACATGTGGAGTTTTTAACTAGCTATCAATTCTGACTATATTAATTTTCTCTATTAAATACAAGACTAATATCAATATTAATTAATCGCAGCAACTCTGGGATTATGTGAATATAGTGCAAACAAGCATTGAGGATTGGAAGACAACGCCCTGGCGTAAGGTCGACGTGGAGAATATGGATATTGAGTGCAAAAAATTTGCAAAGGACATTCGATTATTGGACAAGGAAATGCGCGTCTGGGATACATTCATAAATCTCGAATCGACGGTGAAGAATATGTTAACCTCGCTCCGTGCCGTTGGAGAGCTACAAAATCCAGCGATACGCGAGCGTCACTGGAATCAGCTGATGAACTCCACCAAGGTCTATTTTTGTGTTTTGATCTCTTTTTTCTTATTCCGAGTTCTCTTGCAAATTTGGCATATTGTAAATAATTGTTTGTAAAAATTCTTCTTTTTAATCCCAGCACCAGAGCTGCAAGCAGTTCGTTTGTATAGCAAAAAAAAAAAAACAAAATAACCGTTTATAAAAAATGAAATTCTCTTTATTTAAGCCCAAGTTGAGTTTAAAGAGGTCCATGTATATATTGTTGTATATATATAGTTGTGCCTCGACTGTACAGTTTCTTGTAAATACCATTTCATTCCAGAGTCTGGCCGCCTTGCCCAAGGAAGTGACCGTAAGTGCTTTGCATGTTGTACAGAAATTCAAGTAGCGAACGTAGTAAAAACCACAAACAACTCCATTTGGTATATAGAAATATTGGTATTGATGTATACTTAAATATATTCGCACAGGTGAAATTCATAATGGATCATGAGACAACGCTAGCCGAGCTGTTGGGATTGAATCTGCACGAATGCGAGGAGGAGGTGAAAAACATTGTGGATAAGGCTGTGAAGGAAATGTCGATGGAGAAGATATTGAGAGATTTGAATTCGACATGGTCGGCCATGGAATTCGATAATGAGCTGCATCCGCGGACTGGCTGTAAACTCCTTAAGGCATCGGAAGAACTCATAGAGACGCTCGAGGAGAATCAGGTGTGCCTACAAAATTTAATAACATCCAAGTACATCGCCCATTTCCTGGATGAAGTTTCAACTTGGCAAAATAAATTGATGATTGCCGATCAAGTGATAACCGTTTGGTTTGAGGTGCAACGCACTTGGACCCATCTTGAGAGTATCTTCATGAGTTCGGAAGATATACGCAAACAGCTGCCGGTCGATTCGGTGCGTTTCGATAATATCGATGCCGAATTTCGTATACTTATGGATGAGATGTCGCTCTCATCAAATGTGGTGGCATCAACGAATCGAGCTGGCCTGATCGAACGTCTCGAGCATTTGCAAAAGGAGCTAACGCTATGCGAAAAGGCACTGGCAGAGTATTTGGAAACAAAACGTTTGGCTTTTCCTCGTTTCTATTTTGTATCATCGGCCGATCTACTCGATGTCCTTAGCAATGGTATTCAGCCCGATATGGTTACCAAACATCTGACCAAACTATTCGATTCGATTGCACGCCTCAAGTTCAATCGCGATCCGGCCAATGAAATAGAGACAGCTTCTGGCATGTATGCCAAGGATGGCGAATATGTGGAGTTCAATGAGCTGGCCAGCATTCGGGGCCCGGTTGAGGTGTGGCTGAATCGTATACAAGCGGCAATGCGTGCCTCACTCCGACATTATATAACGGAAGCTGTTGTCGCTTATGAGGAAAAGCAGCGTGAACAATGGTTATTCGACTATCCTGCCCAGGTATCGCTATGCGGCTCACAGATCTGGTGGTCCACCGAGGTGAACATCGCGTTTAGCCGACTCGAGGAGGGCTATGATAATGCGATCAAGGATTATTATAAAAAACAAATCGCACAACTCAGTTTACTCATAACACTGCTGCTCGGCGAGCTGACCAAGGGGGATCGTCAGAAAATCATGACGATATGCACCATTGATGTGCATTCAAGAGATGTGGTCGCTAAGATGATTCAGGCCAAATTGGATTCAGGCTCGGCTTTTATGTGGCAATCGCAGTTGCGGCATCGTTTCGATGATACCGAAAAGGATTGCTTTGCCAATATTTGCGATGCTGAGTTCCAGTATTGTCACGAATACTTAGGCAATACACCACGCCTGGTCATCACGCCGCTCACAGATCGCTGTTACATAACACTCACACAGAGCTTGCACTTGGTGATGGGCGGCGGCCCAGCCGGCCCGGCCGGCACAGGTAAAACGGAGACAACCAAGGATCTGGGACGCGCCATTGGCATCATGGTCTATGTATTTAACTGCTCCGAACAGATGGACTATCAATCGTGTGGCAATATTTACAAGGGTCTGGCCCAAACTGGCGCCTGGGGCTGTTTTGATGAGTTCAATAGAATTACAGTGGAAGTACTATCCGTGGTCGCGGTCCAGGTGAAGTCCGTGCAGGATGCGATACGTGACAAAAAGGATAAGTTCAATTTTATGGGCGAGATTATTAGCTGTGTGCCCACGGTGGGCATATTTATAACCATGAATCCCGGCTATGCCGGACGCACAGAGCTGCCGGAGAATCTAAAAGCACTGTTTCGACCCTGCGCCATGGTCGTACCGGATTTCGAGCTCATCTGCGAGATTATGCTGGTCGCCGAGGGATTTCAGGATGCGCGCGTCCTCGCGCGTAAATTCATCACGCTCTACACGCTCTGCAAGGAGCTGCTCTCCAAGCAGGATCACTACGATTGGGGCTTGCGTGCCATCAAGTCGGTGCTGGTGGTGGCCGGTTCGCTTAAGGTGGGTGCACTGCATCCGAACACGTTTGCATACAAAATTAACGGTTTAACATTTGCTTGCAGCGCGGCGATCCTGGCCGGCCGGAGGAGGAGGTCCTGATGCGCGCCCTGCGCGATTTTAATATACCGAAAATCGTAACTGACGATATGCCCGTGTTCATGGGGCTCATCAGCGATCTGTTTCCCGCTTTGGATGTGCCACGCAAACGTGATCAGGACTTTGAACGCACCGTAAAACAAGCTGCCTCCGATTTGCTACTACAACCGGAAGATAATTTCATATTGAAAGTAGTGCAACTGGAGGAACTGTTGGAGGTACGTCATTCTGTATTCATTGTTGGCAATGCGGGCACCGGGAAAACCCAAGTGTGGAAGACGCTGCTGCGCACCTATCAGAACATCAAACGGAAGCCCATATTCAATGACTTGAATCCGAAAGCGGTGACCAATGATGAACTTTTCGGCATCATCAACCCGGCGACACGCGAATGGAAGGATGGTCTGTTCTCAGTTCTAATGCGGGATCAGGCAAACATAACGGCTGATCAACCCAAGTGGATTGTGCTCGATGGTGACATCGATCCCATGTGGATCGAGAGCCTAAATACCGTTATGGATGATAACAAAGTCCTGACTTTGGCCAGCAACGAGCGCATTGCGTTGACACCTTCGATGCGTTTGCTCTTTGAGATCTCCAATCTGAGAACAGCAACACCGGCGACCGTATCCAGAGCTGGCATCTTGTATATAAATCCACAGGACTTGGGTTGGAATCCGTAAGTACCGAAATATCTACCCATAAGTATAAATCAGTTTGCGTTGATTGTGATAGTTTAATTGTTCATTTTTCATGATTAATGACAGCCACAAGCTTGGAATATGTATAGAACACTTTTTATGCTAGCTGATTGATTGATTGATTGACTGATAAGTGAAAAACTAAGTGATTGAACATCTTTCTGACAATCTGTTTAATTAACTGATTGACTGACTGACTGAATGACCGATCGACTGACTGTCCGACTATATGACTTACTTAAATAATTACCGACTCTTCGTGCAAGCAGATTGAATGATTGATTGACTGATAAGTGAATAACTAAGTGATTGAAGCAACTGTTTAATTGTGTGATTAACTGATTGTTGTTGAGTTTCACATTGTCTTATATAACTTTCTTGCAGCTATGTGACCAGTTGGGTTGAAACGCGCAAAATTCCAGCCGAAAAGTCCAACTTGGTCATGTTATTCGATAAGTACATACCGCCCTCATTGGAGACGATACGCGTGCGTTTTAAAAAGATCACGCCTGTCGCTGAAATGGCGCACATACAAATGCTGTGCCATCTGCTAAACTGTTTTCTAATCCCAGCGAATACGCCGGCCGATTGTCCAAAAGAGTGGCACGAGCTGTATTTCGTTTTTGCCTGCATTTGGGCATTTGGTTCGGCCATGTTCCAGGATCAAGCCATTGACTATCGCGTGGAGTTCAGCAAATGGTGGGTAAATGAGTTCAAAACTGTTAAGTTTCCGGCGGGTGAGTACCAAAATTTCTTGAGGTCTTGATACAGAATAAAATCCATTAATAAATCGCATTCTAAATCATAGGTGGAACAGTTTTCGATTACTTTTTGGATAGCGAGACGAAGACTTTTATGCCCTGGACAGAGAAGATAACGAAATTTGAGCTGGATTCAGATTTGCCATTGCAAGCTGTGCTCGTGCACACCTCCGAGTCAATACGATTGCGTTATTTTCTGGATCTACTGATGGATAAGAAGCACCCGGTGATGCTGGTGGGCAATGCCGGTTGCGGCAAGACCGTGCTGGTCAATGAGAAGCTTCAATCGCTTTCTGAGAATTACGCTGTCACCACAATACCATTCAATTTTTATACCACGTCCGAAATGTTGCAAAAGATACTCGAGAAGCCGCTGGAGAAGAAAGCTGGCCGCAACTACGGACCGCCTGGCAACAAGACCTTGATCTACTTTGTTGACGACATCAATATGCCCGAGGTGGACTGCTATGGAACAGTTCAGCCGCATACGTTAATGCGACAGCATCTGGATTATGGGCATTGGTACGATCGCAATAAGCTGACGCTCAAGGATATACATAATTGTCAGTATGTGGCCTGCATGAATCCAACCTCGGGCAGCTTTACCATCAATCCGCGTCTGCAGCGACACTTTTGCGTGCTGGCCGTCAGCTTTCCCGGCGCCGACTCCATTACGCACATGTATTCGGCTATATTATCGCAACATTTTGCCAATGCCGAGCAAAAGTTTATCCCCATTGTGACACGCATGACGCCCAACATTGTGGCGGCGACAATTGCACTGCACAACAAGTGTCTGCAAGTTTTTCTACCCACGGCCATTAAATCTCACTATATCTTCAATCTGCGGGACATCAGCAATGTTTTTCAAGTGAGTATTCGATAATGAGGGAGCACATTTGACTTTTTTACTTTTTACTTTTTGTTCTTGCAGGGTCTCCTATTTAGCTCGACGGACTGCCTAACGAGCTCCACAGATCTTATACGCTTGTGGCAACATGAGACACAGCGTGTGTACTCGGATAAGCTGATCGATGATAAGGATATTGATAGCTTTATCAAAATGCAGCATGACATTGTCAAGAAGTCGTTCGAAGAAATTGACGAATCCGTTATATTCGACAAGCCGAATATTTACTGTCATTTCGCTGGAGGAATTGGTGATCCTAAGTACATGCCCATCAAGGGTTGGCCTGAGCTTCACAAACTCCTTCAGGAAGCAATGTCATCGTATAATGATCTGGTCGCTGCCATGAATCTGGTGCTATTCGAAGATGCGATGATGCATGTGTGCAGGTAAACCCAATCCCTTTTTTCTCTGGGTATAGTGTATTCTTTAACTTATTGTTTGCTTCTTTCAGAATCAATCGCATATTAGAATCGCCGCGTGGCAGCGCTTTATTGGTTGGTGTTGGTGGCAGTGGCAAACAATCTCTAGCGCGCTTGGCAGCATTCATATCCAGCTTGGAGGTCGTGCAGATACAGCTGAAGAAGGGCTATGGAGTCAACGATTTAAAGGTCAGTTGGAGTCAGTAAATTAAGCCCGTAGTCTAACATCTTTTGAAACGCACGCAGAGCGAGTTCTCCGGTTTGTATTTGAAGGCTGGCCTCAAAAACGTTAGCATCATGTTCTTAATGACGGATGCCCAGATACCTAGCGAGGATTTTCTTGTCTTAATCAACGATTTGTTAGCCACTGGCGAGATTCCAGATCTATTTCCGGATGACGAAATCGAGAATATAATCGCTGGTGTGCGCAATGAGGTCAAAGGTGCGGGACTGGTTGATACACGTGAAAACTGCTGGAAATTCTTCATCGATCGTGTGCGCAAACAATTGAAGATAGTTCTGTGTTTTTCACCAGTGGGCTCAACATTGCGTGTTCGGTCGAGAAAATTCCCTGCCATCATCAATGCAACATCGATCAATTGGTTCCACGAATGGCCTCAGGAGGCACTCATATCGGTTGCCATGAATTTTCTGGCACAAAACAAAGTGCTGCCAGATAATCATCGCGACTCTGTGGCCAAGTTCATGGCCTATGTACACACGTCGGTCAATTCGACGTCCAAGGTTTATTTACAGAACGAACGTCGCTATAACTATACCACACCCAAGAGCTATCTGGAGCAGATTAATCTCTATCTGAAGCTGCTCAATCACAAGCACAACGATTTACAGAGCAAGATCGAGCGTCTGGAGAATGGTCTGGAGAAGCTGCGCTCCACGGCGGTGCAGGTGGCGGATCTGAAGGTCAAACTGGCCGTGCAGGAGGTGGAGCTGAAGGAGAAGAACGATGCGGCCGATGCTTTGATCGAAATTGTCGGAATCGAAACGGAAAAAGTGCAAACGGAAAAAGCCGTCGCCGATGAGGAGGAAATGAAGGTTGCCTTGATAGCCGACGAAGTGAGCAAAAAGCAGCGCGATTGCGAGGAAGATTTGCTCAAAGCTGAGCCCGCCCTATCGGCCGCCCAAGAGGCGCTCAACACGCTGAACAAGGCCAACTTGACGGAACTGAAGAGCTTTGGTTCGCCACCGGGTGCGGTTACCAATGTGACAGCTGCGGTCATGGTGCTATTAGCCCCTGGCGGTAAATTGCCTAAGGATCGCTCCTGGAAGGCGGCGAAAATTTCGATGGCCAAAGTGGATGCCTTTTTGGATGCGCTGATCAACTATGACAAGGAGAATATACATCCGGAAATTATTAAAGCCATTCAACCCTATTTAAAGGATCCCGAATTTGAACCTGAATTCGTACGCTCCAAATCTGGCGCTGCGGCCGGTCTCTGTGCCTGGGTCATTAACATCATAAAGTTCTATGAGGTCTACTGCGATGTGGAGCCAAAGCGAAAGGCTCTGGCTGCCGCCAATGCAGAGCTGGCAGCTGCACAGGACAAACTGGCGGGCATAAAGCGCAAAGTGGCGGTAGGTTGTAAAGAAAATGTAGATGGCTTTTGCTTTACAAATTATGAGTTTTCCATTTTACACAGAGTCTGGAGGAGCAGCTGGCAAAGCTAACGGCGGACTTTGAGCAGGCCATTGCGGACAAATTACGTTGTCAACAAGAAGCGGATGCGACACAGGCAACCATTGCGCTGGCCAATCGCCTCGTCGGCGGTCTGGCCAGCGAGAATGTGCGCTGGGCTGAGGCTGTCAATAAGTAAGTACCATAAACTGCTCCCAATCCATTGGAAGTAATCAACTAACCTTCCAACAGCTTCGTCAAACAGGGCATTACATTGCCCGGCGATATACTACTCATTACGGCCTTCATTTCCTATGTTGGCTGTTTTACGAAGGGTTTTCGCATTGATCTAATGCAAAAGATGTGGACGCCCTTCCTGAAGAGCATCGATCCGCCCATACCCATAACCGAGAATCTCGATCCGCTGTCGCTGCTCACCGATGACACAACCATTGCCGTCTGGACAAATGAGGGCCTGCCCAGTGATCGCATGTCCATTGAGAATGCCACAATATTATCCAACTCGGATCGCTGGCCGCTCATGATAGATCCTCAGCTGCAGGGCGTCAAGTGGATAAAGCAGAAATATGGCGAGGAGCTGACGGTCATACGGCTGGGTCAACGCAACTATTTGGATATTATCGAGAAATCCATTAATACCGGCATCACGGTGTTGATCGAAAATATTGATGAGAATCTAGATCCCGTTTTGGACTCTCTACTCGGACGCAATCTGATCAAGAAGGGCAAGTGAGTTGATCAGCTGCTTGCTTTATAAATTCCATTACTGAAAAACCCGTTTTTTCCTGCAGAGCTATCAAAATTGGCGACAAGGAGATCGAGTACAATTCCACATTCCGTTTGATCCTGCACACGAAACTAGCCAATCCGCACTATAAGCCAGAGATGCAAGCACAGACCACACTTATTAATTTCACTGTAACACGAGACGGCCTGGAGGATCAGCTGCTTGCGGAAGTGGTCAAGGCAGAACGCCCGGATTTGGAGGATCTAAAAGCTGAGCTAACCAAGCAACAGAACGATTTTAAGATAATGTTAAAGAAACTGGAGGATGATCTGCTCTCGCGTCTGTCTTCGGCGGGTGAGAATATTTTAGGTGATACCGCATTGGTAGAGAATCTGGAGACAACCAAAAGCACTGCGTCGGATATTGAGGAGAAGGTGGCTGAAGCGAAAATCACATCCAAGGAAATTGATAAGGCTAGAGAATACTACAGACCAGCGGCGGCCCGAGCTAGTCTCTTATACTTTATACTCAACGAATTGAACACGATTAATCCAATCTATCAGTTTTCACTGAAGGTGAGATTTTCAATCAGTGCAAAGATGAATTCCTAAACGAATGCTCCCATTTCTCCCACAGGCTTTTAGCGTAGTGTTCCAAAAGGCCATAGCCAAGGCTGAACCGAGCGAAACTTTGGATTTGCGTGTTTCAAATCTGATCGATTGCATTACGTATTCGGTCTTTCAGTATACTTCGCGTGGTCTTTTTGAATGCGACAAGCTCATCTTTGCCTCGCAAATGACTTTTCAGGTATGTTAAATCCAGTTAGATTACAAGAAATACCCTTTATTCATTTATACTTATTTATTTTCTTACAGATATTGCTGATGAACGAGGAGGTCTCATCCGCGGAACTGGACTTCCTACTCCGCTTCCCGATCAAGCCACATGTGACAAGTCCTGTGGATTTTTTGAGTAATCAATCGTGGGGCGGAATTTGCAGTCTAGCGTCCAAAGATGAGTTTCGCAACTTGGATCGGGACATTGAGACATCATCTAAACGCTGGAAGAAGCTCGTCGAATCGGAGCTGCCCGAGAAGGAGAAATTCCCGCAAGAATGGAAGAATAAAACCGCGCTGCAGCGCCTCTGCATGATCAGAGCCCTAAGACCCGATCGGATGACCTATGCTTTAGCGTGAGTATCTAATAGAATAATGTAGAAAACCTTAAATCAAGGATATATGCTTAACAGCGACTTTATTGAGGAGAAACTGGGCTCGAAATATGTGGAGAGTCGCGCCATGGAATTTGCCAAGTCCTACGAGGAGGCTAGTCCGTCCACGCCCATATTCTTTATACTTTCGCCAGGTGTGAATCCTTTAAAAGATGTCGAAGCTCTGGGCAAGCAAATGGGCTTCTCCATGGATCTGGGCAACTTTCACAATGTGTCCCTTGGTCAGGGCCAAGAATCGATTGCGGAGACAGCTATGGATACGGCAGCCAAAAGTGGCCATTGGGTTGTCCTGCAGAATATACACTTGGTGCGCAAGTGGCTGCCCGTGCTGGAGAAGAAGTTGGAGCACTATGCCGATGGCTCACACCCGGATTATCGCATGTTCCTTAGCGCAGAGCCAGCGTCCACGCCGTCGGCACATATAATACCACAGGTGAGTGCTTGGTTCCCATTCAATTTAGGCTTCTATAAGGTCTTCATCTTTTCTAGGGCATCTTGGAGTCATCCATAAAGATCACCAATGAGCCGCCAACTGGCATGTTGGCCAATCTGCACAAGGCTTTGGACAATTTCACGCAGGAAACGCTCGAGATGTCCGGCAAGGAGGCAGAATTTAAGGCCATACTCTTCTCCCTGTGCTATTTTCACGCTGTGGTAGCCGAACGACGCAAATTCGGTCCACAGGGCTGGAATAAGATCTATCCTTTCAATGTGGGCGACTTGAACATCAGCGTCTCAGTGCTGTATAACTATTTGGAGGCCAATGCCAAGGTGCCTTGGGAGGATTTGCGTTATCTGTTCGGTGAGATAATGTACGGTGGCCACATAACCGATGACTGGGACAGACGCTTGTGCATTACCTATTTGGAGGAGTACATGCAACCGGACCTGGTCGATGGAGAGCTATTTTTGGCGCCTTCGTTTCCCGCACCGCCCAACACAGACTATCTGGGCTATCACACCTATGTGGATGAAATGATGCCGGCCGAGTCGCCATATCTATATGGCCTGCATCCGAATGCAGAAGTCGGATTTTTAACCACGCGAGCGGAGAATATTTTTCGCACCGTCTTCGAAATGCAGCCGAGGGATGCGGGCGCCGGCGGCGGTGCAACAGTTACACGCGAGGACAAGGTCAAGCAAATTGTCGATGAGATCATAGAGAAGCTGCCGGAGGAGTTCAATATGGTGGAGATCATGAATAAAGTGGAGGAACGTACGCCGTACGTGATTGTGGCATTTCAGGAATGCGAACGCATGAATTATCTGACCAGCGAAATGAAGCGCAGCCTAAAGGAGCTCGATCTGGGCCTAAAGGGCGAATTGACCATCACATCGGACATGGAGGTGCTGGAGAACTCATTGTTTCTGGATCAAGTGCCGCCAATATGGACACAACGTGCCTATCCCTCGCTGCTGGGTCTCAACAATTGGTTCATCGATTTGTGTCTGCGTTTGCGAGAGCTGGAAACATGGTCCACCGATTTTGTGGTATGCTGCAGCCAACCCGACCAACCAGTTTGCAAATATTTATGGTCTTTTTTGTTTTTTTTTTTGTTTGTTGGTCTCTGTTGCAGCTACCCTCCTGCGTCTGGCTGGCGGGCTTCTTTAATCCCCAATCGCTGCTAACGGCCATCATGCAGAGCACGGCGCGTCGCAACGAGCTGCCGCTGGACAAGATGTGCCTGCAGTGTGACGTGACCAAGAAGCAGAAGGAGGAATTTACGTAAGTGCCGTCGACAAACGCGCACACTACTTTATTAAAACGCAATTTTAATTGACTTTAACGCTGACCCCTGCTACACGAAAAAAATATATGTGTAGACCTGCGACTGATTTTTCAAGCATTGTCTGGCTACCGACAGAGAGAGAAACATTATTGCGAATATTATTCATCATTACTTAACATATTGCTGCATTTCATAAACTACAAAAAAGGCTATATCTGGCTATAAACTAGCTAAATGCTTATTGCTGACAACCCAATTAGGTGACAAACACACACATACATCCACATATTTTACTAATCATCATTAGAGAGGAGCTCGTGCTATCGACAACATACTTCACGTTGCGATAAAATCGTGTTAAGTTCGTGTCTAGTTCGTGCTGGGTCGTGATTGGTCATGTTATAATCTGTGTTAGGTGCTGCTAAGTAGCTAAGTAGTGCTTAAGTGTATATAAATCGTTTTTGCCCCGACCTCGTGTTAAGTTTTGCTTAGTAATTATACGATGTTTAGGTTTTCATAATTCGTGTGCGATTCTGTTAAGGTCGTTATGTTGCATGCTAAGTCGTGTTCGGTTTCTAATAAGTCCTGTAAGAGGCATAGATTATGGCTGTTGAGGCCAAACAGAGATTCATAAACCAGATTTTCTTAATGTTCGGCTTATTCATGGTCATGTTTAGTCGTGCCTACTAACTAGGTCGCTATATATCGTGCTTAGTCGTGTTCGGTTTCTACTAAGTCCTATTAGACGCACATATTGCTGCTGGTCAGCCCAAACAGAGATTCTTAAACCACATTTTCTTAAAGCTAACACATCGTGTTAGGTTTTTCTCACACACAGAAAAGGCGACACGCGGCCAGCTCTAGGCGTCATATCAACTAGCTATGTAAATGTACATGACTTGCGTCAATGCTTCCATACAAAAGATAGTGTAAACAGCGGCTCATCCGCAGCGGAGAGCGGCCAACGGCTTCAAGCTGTGTCTAATAATAGCCGCAATGCTATTTCATGAGAGCTAATTTTAAAACAGCACACACATACAATTAAATGTTTATAAATAGCAATTATTAATGGCATGTAATTAACAATTGTCTATTTGTCGATTCTTGATTCTTGATACCCGATTGCTTATTAAGTGGCGCCCAGTTTCTCGCTTTATGGATTCGGCGTCACTTTAAGGCAAACAATAGCCCCGAGACCCAGACCCAGACACAGACACAGACTCAGACGCCCCGCTAATTGCCGAGCGCTTAGAGAACAATCCAAGTATATTTTGTTTGATATTATATCAGTTGCAAATCTTTGTGGTGATTATAATTATAGAACGGCACCGCGGGACGGCTGCTGTGTGCACGGCATCTATATGGAGGGCGCCAGATGGGATATACAGCAGGGCATTATTATGGAATCACGTCTCAAAGAACTTTATCCGCCAATGCCAGTGATCAATATTCGAGTGAGTTTGAAATGCAAATTGCCCAAAGTGAATTTTAAATGAATGAATCAACTTTGAATTTGGAACGGATCTGTGGCGTCTAAAGAGCGGCGCATGTTTGAATAAATCAAAATCTTAATTCCCGATCGTTTCTCTATACAACACACAGGCAATTACCCAAGACAAGCAGGACCTGAGGAACATGTACGAATGCCCCGTCTATAAGACACGCACCCGCGGCCCAACCTATGTGTGGACCTTCAATCTGAAGACCAAAGATAAGCCAGGCAAATGGACACTCGCGGGCGTTGCGCTACTTCTCCAGACTTAAGATCTGGATCTTATTTAACATATATTGAGAATCTAATAGTATTTTATTAATGTTGAGCAGCATATCAAATATTAAGCTTCCATCTAGTCAAACTTTTTGAACAGAAATTTAGTAGAATCTGAAATTATTAACATTTTATGAACTTGGTAGTTTTTTTGGAAATTCCACATTTTCTCAACTCTAAGCACCTTGTTTTTCGAATAAAAATCACCTTCTAGAAGATATGCCTTAGGCGCACTTGCATAAAACAAAAAAAAAGCAGAAGAAAGTTGTACTAATTTATATTGGGTATCTAAGGTTTTTAGGCAGTGCATATAAACAAATATGTTTATTGTTTACTTTTCAATGCGAGACGTGTATAAAAATCCCAAGAAAAACCACAAAACACGTTCAATGTTTATAGAATGCGAACCTTGTGCGATTAGTCAGAGTATTTTGATAGTACATACTACGTTAAGTAAAATCTCGAATCTCTTGAATGAGTTATGAGATAATCGTGTCTAAATACTTGTGAGCGTATAAGCAAATTGATAAGCCAGAAAAGAAAGAAACAAACAAAAATGTTGTACAGACGCACAAAAATGTGAATCTAAATCAAAAGTCAAATGCGTCGCGCTTTCATAAATAACGATCTGCACAAGCAAATACACAAATATTGCCAAAATATGTATTTGAGCATCAAAGGAAACTCATAGACGCTGCTGCGAGTGGACTGAACTCGTGGCCGTCCCAAAAAAAAAGAAAGACAAGATATAATAATGAAAATAAAACAATTTTCAAATATTTCGTTTCTGACGAAATTTGAACATTGCCAGCGAACAGTATCGAGCGAAACGTGAACGTGAACCAATTAACGAAAGAGCTGAGCATTATTTTGAGCAAAAAAAAAGGAAAGGAAAAGGAAAAAAGAAAAACAGTACACATATAAATCAAAGAGGAACTGAAAATTTCAGATGTGACGACTGACTGCATAAAACACATAAATAATTCAAATAATTATTTATAAAAAAAAATAAAATGCCAGCCACGGGCCAAGGGGCTGGAGAACGTGACGCGTGACCCGCCTACAGAGCTATCGATCAAGCGATCAAACGAGCGATCGGCTGTACCAGCCACACACACACACACATACACTCGCACAGACGTATACTAACAGCAACAACAACAACAACAACAACAATAAATGAATAAAATAAAATAAAGGCAAAATGTACAAAGCAAACGAAAAGAAAACTGAAGACGACGACACGAGCGTAAATCAATTTTAGCATGGAAAAAATTCTATAAAACTAACAGACACTGTGTGGTCGCACATCATTCGTGTGCGCTACGACGAGCCAGCCCAGAGCCAAAGCCAAAGCCAAGATAGCCAGTCAAACAGTTAGTCAGTCAGTCAAACAGTTAGTCAGTCAGTCAGTCAGTCAGTTAGCCAGTCAGTCAAGCAATCAGTCAGTTGGGCAGTCGACTGATTTTGATTGATTATTGAACCCCAAACTCGAAACTAAAAATTCGAACGTGCCTTTTTCTGTGTGTGTTTGTGTGTGTGAGCGCAAGTGTGAGTGTGTGTGTGTACACACATACTTATCTCTATCTGTATCTAACAGCGGCCGGCAGACTACAGCAACAGCAGCAGCAGCAGCAGTCGCAGCAGCAATCGCAGCAGCAATCGCAGCAGCAGTCGCAGCAGCAGAGCAGCAGCCGCATCGCATCCAGCATCCAGCATCCAGCTTCAGTCTCAGCCGTCAGTCCAACAGTCAGAGTCAGAGTCAGAGTCAGAGTCTCTCTCTCGCACCCGCCGGCTGGAGGATATCTTTGCGCTTGGTTCAGTTTCAGTTCGCATTCGGACGCGTGCTGTTGCGGCCTCGCCGACAGTGTAAACGGAATCAGTGCGCGCATACTTATAGCAACGACTGTGTCGCGTATTCGACAACAAAAAATCAACATATATACATATATATAGCTCTACACGTGTCTGAAGTTCAGTGACAATCCCAAGAGTATATAGCGCAGCATAAATACTTATAAAGTATACGGCATATATACATATACATATACATATACATATATGCATATACATACAGTACTCGTGTGTAAAAGTTTGATCAACAAAAATCAAGCGCCGCCTAATTACTGCTTCTATATACCACATGCGATTCTGACCCGTAAAGTTCAATAAATATAAATAAATTATTGTGCGACCGAGTTTTTAGTTGGTGTGTTAGATCACAGCGAACCCAACTTTATAGACACAACGCAAAAATCATATATATAATAAATATATACATACATATATATATTACAACAAAATGAAGCTGTTTGCAGTATTCTTGGCTTGTAAGTACTTGCACATAAATTATTTATTATTTTATTAGTTCGTTTATTCGAAACTTGAGCGGAAATACTAATATTTTGCTAATTTTCTGGTATATTGTCACAAATGTATCACATGTTAATTGTTTAAGCAAAAGATTTCATTAAAAAAATTTCCCAGAACTCGCAATTAAGGTTTCGGTTTAACCTGCAGATGTGCATAAATTAGTCTGCGGCTTACACTGCGCAACAGGAAACTCCATATATTTTGGTTCTGCAAAGCTTTCCTATTTAACCAACGTTTCCTTTACCAAGTTCTGTTTCTCTGAATATTCTTCTTTTCCGCCTAATCACAAATTTCCCTAAAAAAATTTCCCTACAAAGAATGTTAAAAAAAAAAAATAAATCCCACTGGAAAGATCAAACATAAATGCATTAAGATACTTATTTCCTCTTTATTGCAAATTTCCCCCGAGTAATTTCCTAAATATGTCCTTCTAGCAAACGAGAAGAACAGAAAATTCCCTGATTGAAAAGTTCTAGCTTCCACGCAGAGAAAAAGTTAGGACGAGGCAAGGAAAGCGCTTAAATAATTAAAAATCGAATATTATTGGACACATTTATTTGTTTTCGGTTTCATAATTGTTGTTGTTTGGTGTTATGATTCACATATTCATTAACAATAACAATAACAATTTTTGTTTTTGCAATCAATAAATATGTAAATGAGCTTAAAATTTCCAAATCAACAAACAACAGAACTGACCTATTTACGCATTGATACTGCAATATTCGCAGTAGTATATAAATTTCATAAATATTCCAAAAGGTTGTTTTAAATCAAGGAAAGAACATTTTAAGTATAATCGAATGCGATAGTAGAAAAGTTGTATACATTTTTATACCCTGAACCCATTGAAAATGGGTAAAAAGGGTACATTGTATTTGTATGTAACAGGCAGAAAAAGGCAGCATCTCCGACCCCATAAAGTATATATATTATTGATCAGCATCTAAAGCCAAGTCGATCTAGCCATGTCCGTCTGTCTGTTCGTATGTATGAACGCAAGGATCTCAGAACCAATAAGAGCTAGAGACTTGAAGAGACTTGACTTTAGCTGCAGCTCCTCCTAGTGCCTGCGCAGATCGAGTTTGTTTCCGATATTCAATAACTTGCCCCGTAACCAAGTAATCGATAAAAATCGATATCGAAATCCTGTTTTTTGAGCAATTTTGGTAAATAATAAGAGCTAGAGTCAGCAAACTTGTAGCTTCTAGAGTAGTATATATATCTGCATTTGGTGTTGGAAAAAGATGGTTCAGGGTATCCCCTAGTCGTTAGCTCCCGACTACTTGTTTTGTTTACCTTATGAATTGGGATTATATTTTAACAATTTACACAAACGACATTTTTTAATAATATTCAAAAGAGTTTTGGATCATGATTGATTTCCAAACTGTTTTTATCAATTATCATGTATAAATGTGAGCTAAATTAAATGTGAGCTAATTTAAAATGTTGCTTTATAACTTAACTTCTTCTTCTTAACTGCTTAACTTTGCGAGTTGCGGAAAATTGTTTTCTTATTTGCTTAATTTGATTTAATTGCACAAAAGTGATTGCTAATTTGGCTAATTAGCTTTTGAGTGCTAATTGCGAGATGTTCAAGCCTAATGAGTATTGCCAGTTAGGCACTCGCAGCACTCGAGACCCGGCTGTGCCAGGTAATACTCATAATAATGCACGGCCAATGGCGTGCCAGACGTTCTGGCGTCTAGAGAATCGATGGGCGTACGATCGCTCGATCGATGGATCATACGGCCGGCTGGGGCTCAGTTGTGGTAGCTATTGGTGATATCATATTGGGTGGATCACTCGCATTTCGTATGCAGGGCATGTTGTTTAGTTCGCTTCTCTTTTCTTCTTTCTTTTTTTTGCACACTTTCCGCTTAAATGACTAACTATGTTTGATTGTTTTTTCTTTTGCTTTGTATTTCAATAGTGACGCTCTATGCGCTGACGCTGGTGCAGTGCCTCAGCCTGCCCGATCCCAATGTGAAGTGTGCCATGGAGTGCGACACGCAGGAGAGTAAATATATATGCGCGGCGGATGACAAAGGCACCACCAAAACGTATCGCAATGTTTGCATCATGAAAACGGAGAATTGCCTGCAGAATGCAAGTGAGTGTAGAACGAATTACACACACACATTCACATACCTATTTGTCTCTAAAATATTCATATATTTATTCACCGTTTAGACTTTCAAAAGATCAGCGACAAGGAGTGTCCATAGATGCTAGACCCAACTCCAGTTTTGACAGTGCGCAGAGATTTGGAAAGATGAAAAAACTTCTTCAACCGATGAAGATTTTTGGGCCCAGTTGCCGCTTAAGTTGTTTGGCTTCTTTTCTTGCGTGGTATTTGTGTGTGATATTTTTAAGTTGTGCTGCAGCAGAATATACAAAAAAAATCCCCAAACCTTCCCAATCACAGCCCCACACCCTACACCCCCCACCCACAAGGCTTCACAAATATGTAATACATAATGATAATATATTTTGTAATTATTAATTTTAAAATATTTAATAAAGTAATATACATACAGTAAACACAATATTATCTATAAAGCGCGGAATATACATATATAAATATGGTATATATGTATATATAGATGTATTTGTATTGGTAGCAGGGGGAGGATTCGCTTACAACGTGGATGAGCTATTATAAATGATGACTTCATTTCTTTTTTACCCCAACGCTTCAAGCTTTTATTCTAATCTCTGGGCAGCTCAGTGCCAACTGATTTGAACTGTAGAGCTGAGAATTCAATTAAATCATCTGCCTTGTTTAGCAAATCATTTACTGATAATCCCCATCAACCAACACACACACACGCACACACACACACACACACACACACAGAGTCTGTTGCTACGCATCACGTGTTGAACAAAACTGAATGGATTCGACGTCAGAGTTTTCCATTGGACTCCAAAGTCGCAACAACTAAGCAAATTATTCGCCTTGCTAGCACTTATAATAACTAAATCTGTTAGCTAAATCAATGAATGGAAATTTTGGATGCCTAGCCAAGTGAAAACCCTACAAAATGCTCTTAGGTGAAGCCTCTCATCTGTGCTAGATAAAGATCGTATATTTGTTATCGTTAAAAAGTCTGGATTACTTCGCTGCCTGAAGCACATTAATAATTTCTAGTTCTTCAGCAGGGGAGCAGGCTTTATTTCCAAGTAAATCCCTTGTATTTCGATTTATATATAGAAATAATATAATATACAATCTCTAAGCAGTCAAAATAATATAATCTACTCCCGCTAATTAGACGATTAGCAACAAGAAGATTTTTCGTAGTCTCGTGTAAGCTTTAAGTACGCCAAAATTAAAATGTAGACTAGAAAATAGAATTGATTCAACATCATCAAGAGTATTAATGAAGAATATTTTCACGATTTAAAGAAAAATTAATATGTTGTCCTTGTACTACAATCTACAATGTCCTTTCAAGACATACAGACAGCTCTTGTAGATTTTTCCAAGTAAGATAATCTTGTTGTACGTACAAACAATGCAAATATCTTGATATTAGCTTATTTTCTTGGTAAATGCAATTTCCGCTAAGCAAATTAGCTACTCAGGCAAGTTAGCTTAGGAGGATGCCGGTTCGAGTCCCAGTCTAAAAGTATTTGCATTGCTAGCCGAAGGACATGGTAAAATACTTTTGTCAGAAATATAAGTCTTATAAAAAAAGTAATAATAATACTATTACTAATACTAATAATAATACTAATACTAATACTAATACTAATACTAATAATAAAACTAATACTTATACTAATACTTATACGAATACTAATACTAATGATAAAACTAGTACTAATACTTATACTTATACTAATACTAATAATAATAAAGATAGTAAAGATTATAAAGATAACATTATTTATAATAATACTATTTATTAAAAAAACTTAATCTGTTAATATCTCTGAAGAAATATTTAAAAACTGTCTAGAATTTGAAGCAATTACCAACTTATACAGCACTTTGACTTTGCAAACAGCACCCAAGAGCAAAGCTCTGTCTAGGGTTGGGTAAATACAACATCCCCAAAAGCTCGTCGCGTAGTAAAAGCTCCACGCGCTGTGTACGCGTGTGCTTGTGTTTGAGTTTGTGTGAGTGTGCATGTGTGTGTGTATGTGTGGCTGTGGTCCATGGGGCGCGCGCAAACTTTTCACATCTTACACCGACAATGCGAAGTTGTTTGGCAATTTTTTGGTTCATTCATCTGGCTGCCAGTGCTGGGCAATCAGTACAACAAATACCGTTAGATGGCACAGACGAAGCTGCGACGGTCGCGCATCGAACAGATCCTAACAACAAGCCAGACGACGTGGACGTGGAAGCCGCATCATTTGGCGCCACATTAAAGTGCTAAGGCCGGGTCGTGACTGTGTGTGTGCGTGTATATTGCTCTATTAGTGTGCGTGTGCGTGTATTTGATTGTGTGATTTCGCGCGCTTTTGTGTCGCCTGTTTTTACTGTTTATCTTGGCCACTGCCTTAGCCACGGCTCGAACAAAGGCAGCTGGGCAGCAGCGGGACAAAGGACGCCCCGTGGCCATCGCAGGATTTGAGCTGCGTGCTATTTGCGGGCATATTGATCAACTGTTGGCGATTAAATTCAATTACAGCTTTAATTAGGCATTTTATGGCTAACAGACAACAAAAGCTCATCACGATTTAAACCAGAGCTCGGCACGGGGTAAGTGTTAGTGTTGGCATTAGTCCCGGATCAGCTACCATCTCCATATGGCCGCATAAATCAATTATGGAGTCGCCTAAAGCCTGCCAGCTGCCAGCTGACAGCCCGGATAGATGGGCGCTCGGGCTAAACGCACTTAAAACTGTGTGCACCACAGCGTCAAAGTGCCGTTTATTTTTTATTTTTTCTTCTTGTTTTTTGTATCTTTTATTTTATAAAAGGTGCGTTCATTGTGTGCCAAAGCCACACGAATGCTTGAAAAGGGTATTGCCGGGCTATATACTAGTTGTTGGGTAGGAGAATTTCATTATAATGTTTAAATAGGTCCAGTAGCAGCATATCCAATTGGACGATGTTCCGATTGGAGCAGCCGGCTGTGCAAACTGTACTTAACATTCTAAGTCTGCAGACAAGGAATTTCAATTACTTATTTATTGCTGATTCAATAAGAACCTCTCCCACTTCGACGCTGGTCGGGATTGGTCCCACAACTATATTCTATAAAGAATATAGAAAGATTATACAGGGGAATCTTATAGACATGGAAGATGATATATTCTTCAAATGTGCAGCATTGAAATAAACTAAACAAAAGTATACATTTTCATCCACAGTCAATCTATAAAGTATATCTAATTGTATTTCGCATCTTAATGAAATGTTCTTAGTTAAAGCTAAAGTTGTGATATATGGTGCACATGGAATTATGAACAAAGTTTCATAAGAAAGTAGAGGGACATATATACAACACATTAAGCTTGCGTTACAGAGTATTGCGTAAACGAATACGCTATGTCAATGCATTTTTGCGTGTTCATTAGAGCCACATCAATCTCTATCCAAATACACTTCTTGCCGGGTTTGAGTTTAACAATGCTAAATAAAGTTGTTTTCTTTTTTCAAGTCAAATTCCCCTTATTCGCCTTTTAGCACAACATTTGCCACATCAAATATTCCCCAAAATGAAAAGCATTTAGCATTATTTTTATGACGGACGCATTTGCATATTATGAATAAGACATTATGTTTCAATGAAATCTTTTTCTGCTTTTTATGATATGCCATAAAAATGGGGGAATTCCCCAAATGCTTGGCGTTTGATTTAGGAATATTATCCTAGGTTAGTTACAGATGAGATGGTCTTCAGTTGGTTGGGCTATTCAAGCAAATAATGTTGTTAGGTCTTGGGTTAAATGTTGGAGAGTATATTTAATACAACATTGGCATTATAAAGACCACATTTTGCTTATTAACTTTACCGCTTTGTGTGCCGTATAAATTTTATTATACATATATTCCATATAGTTCTTTGCATTCTTTTGTGCACATTTGCTTAAAATATTCGCAGCACTTCATGCATAAAATTTCCAGACACGACTCTCAGCTCTATACGTCAGCGAAAAGTTAGTGCGTTTATAGAGTCTTATAGTTGATAGTTATTTTAGTGCCTTGCATTAGCATAAATATCTGAAAGAGCTTTAAAGAGCTCACTTCGATCCACAGCTGTTTCACACATGGCCAATTAGTATATATTCCTGCTCCAGAAGCTGACACTAATCCTAACTGGCAGCCTGCAAAGCCGGCAAATCCTGAGTGTATTCTGCGGATTAGCAGCCATTGAAATATGTCGATTAAATAGACGCAGGCAAGTGTTAAAAGGGTTTATCACAGCTCCCTTTGAGCAGCTCAATTGGATTTACGTCCAGGATCAAGGTTGAAGGTGCGCAATTTTGGGCATTCGGCCAGCTCACATTAATTATGTTTGAATATTTAGCTTGACAGCTGCAAGATTTATTATGCTCATCTCACATATGGGCTTCAATGATAAATGGTTATGGAGTATATGAAACATGCTGACGATAACCCTTTAATAATTATTTATGTATGGTCTGGGAGTTCCTACATACACGTGTCTATACAAAGTAAGGCTTGGCCTTTATTTGCTCTACAAAACTTGTGAGAAAGTCGATTTCGATCGGATAAAGCTATATACATATATACTTCCATATCTTATAGCTTTCTTCTCAACAGAAGGAGATATCTAGTTTTTGGAAAAAACATACTTTTCTTGATCTATATTAACCAACACTGGCAAATAATTGGGCTCCTTACTTAAGAGCAAAATAGTGTTAACAACGGACTATATTTTTATATATATGATTACTTCACGGTTTATTATAATAATTATTATTACAAAGTAAAACATATCTTAAATTTTTCATTATATTTTGATTTCGATCCTATATCTAGGATTGAAATGTTAAATTGGCTTTCTTAAATATTTCCATTATCTTTTAACATTGTCATTTAATAATAATAGAATCCATTTGTAAGCAGAGAGAACATTAAAAACTCGATTTGTAATACATGCTACCTGCTGTATAGTATATTTGTGTATATGCATGTGCGAGTGTATGTGTGTGAATGTGTGTGAATGTGTGTGTGTGCGAGTATGCGAGTGTATGTGTGTGTGCGAGTTTGCGAGTGTGCGTGTGTGCTTGTGTGTGTGTGTGTGTGTGCTTGTGTTTTGCTGTTAGCGAATCCGCGACTGACTTGACTTACAATTAGGAGCAATCACAAGGAATCACAGCAGATGACGAAACATGGGGGAAAACGTGCGTCTTCAAATTGATGCATTGTTTGCTTATTTTTTTTTTATTTTTTAGAATTAGGATGGAAATGCCGTTACCGTAACCGGGTGCCAGGCTCCATCCGGGCCAAGCACGCAAATTCAACGGCAAATGGAAAACTTTGCGCCATAGAAATAATTTAGACAATGGGCCACTCGTGCGCAAATGCGATGCCCCAGCAAAATGGTTGCGAATGCGAAAGAGCATGTTGTTGCTGTGTATGCGACACGGATACACACACACAAACACACACACACATCGCACACACATCGCATACACATCGCACAGACATCACATACACATCGCACACACTCGCACACATCGCACACACTCGCACACACTCTCACGCACATTTGATGGCCAATCCAAGCGGAAATAGAGGCGACAATTTTAGTGGTATTTTGTTTTTTGTTTTTTCGGTACATCATTTGGGCGTTATATGGGTGTGGCTAAGTGGAAGAGCGAACACTGGACAATGATGGCATCTCTCTATCTTGTGGCCACACTCATAAACAGCGTGTTCTCGTGTCCGTTTGAGTGTTTTCCGGCTGTTCAACACATGTTCGCACCTGGCTGCGAGCACGCACACCTCAACCGCAGCCAGATTGAAGCCAACAGACATGTGCTCCACTGCGACCCGTCGTCCCAGTGTCCGTTTAACTGGCCTCAAGGACTCGCCAGCATGCCAGCAATAAGTGGGGCAGATTGAACGCACTGATGAGTATCGCTTTCATTGGGCCCCAAGCGCGGCAGCCGGAACTCCAGCCTTTGCTCTGGCCAAAACACAGCTGTCTGCATTCCCATTCTGCGCATACCAAAAAGTTTTCCCAATGTTCTTGGGGCAATTGTGGAGTCGAGGCTCGCATATGTGCTCTGCTTCAACTATTCTCGTTGTCCATCATTTAAATGCGGTTTTCTATTAGTTTATTATGACTCGCAAGTCTTTGGGCTATCCCCATAAATCACATCAATTTATTCAGCTTAACTTCAACTTCTGCATCAACTTTCCCAATCATTTTTTCAATATTTTTTTAAACTCCTTTTTGCTTTAGCCCCTAAAGTTTAGGGTCCGGATTTGCGTTTGTGCTGAGCTTAAGCCTTTCGGACTTTCGGATTCAAATCAATTTAATGTTTTATTTCATTTTTCCTTTCGCTCATACCCCTTGTAATATGCCCCTGCAGAGAGTATTATAACTTTGTCTCTCTGTTGGAGCCAACCATATCGGATCACTTTATATACATATATTCACACATCGCTGTCAAAGGAAAGATCTGTGCAAATCAAGTTTTAAAATTCTATTTAATCTATTTTGAAAGTCTATTTAATTATCCCAATTTATGTCTTGTCTTTTTCTGTTGTTTAGCATCTTAATCTTTCTCAGAAATAACATGTCTGAAAAAAGTTTTCTCAAAGTTTTTCGTCTTTAAGTGTTATTTAATCTTCTTTTAAGTAGCCAAAGTTTTGGGCTAGATATTGTAATAACAATCACTAAAATGTACTATTTTTTAGTATTTTCTATAAAATCTTTAAATCGTCTTAAGCTTCAAAGTTTTTGCTTAAGCAACTTTCCAAACGTTTTAATCCAATCCTTGTTTTAGACACATAAATTGCATATCAATTATTTGACACGCAGCAAGATATTTTTATTGCCTTTACTTTTATTGGCATTTGAAAAATGTCAAGCAGCCTGTCGAGTCTCTTCAAAAGGATAAACTTTTATTAGAATTTCTCGTATATACATATATATATATATATGTATATGTATGTGTCAATAGATCAAAGTGCAACTGTGAGATTTGCCCTTTTGTGCCTGTAATTGAGTTTGTTTGCGATACGTGCAAAATTTTGTAAATTTCTAAATCTGAACTGTAATCAAATTGCGTTTCCTTAGAAACTGCTACGGCTAGCCATTTTCATTTTATATTTAAAGCAAAGTTTGAGAAATTGCTCGTTGGGCGTTGCTGGGCGCGATAATAAATCGCTTAAGGATGCGGCAATTAAGGCTCTTGGCAAAACTTTACCTGATGATTTACAGCAAAAGCACCAAAACTTCCAAACTAATAAGAGAATTACATTGAAGCAACTAACCATTATAAATCAAAAGCTGCTTAAGCTAATTGAGGCTTGTTGCTTGGTGAACTTTAATAAAAATTAATGAGTTCCTTGCAATCGCAATTCAAACAATTTTCTGCTGAATTTCTGCCGTGGAAAAGAAGCCAACAGTTGACCATAAAATCAAGTCAAATAGTGCACAATTCTGAAAATTTATACAAATATGAGAAAATATATAACTGTGCGGATGCGCTTCAGTTGTAAACTAGTTGAATAATAAAACCACAATTCATGTGGGGCTAGCTTTGAGTGGAAATTGAAAAGCGCAATAGTTTTCCAGACGAGAGGTCACGACTAGATGATACCCTGTAAGCAGTTAACCGAGGTGCATCACAAAATAAGACTGTGCATCTTCTGCTCTCAAGTCTCACACTATGAAAAATTACTCTCCGATCGTTAGATTTTGAAAGATGACTTTTCAAATGTGCTTTTATCAAAGAAGTTATTTAATTGGAGGAGTTTTATCCGATATCCAAGATACATATACAAATAGAATATCTTAACTAATGAGATACATATGTAGGAAATCTTCTCTTCTGCCTGATCAGATTTCAAAAATTTCATTATACCTTCTTTTACCATTTCTTAAATGATTGCTGGGTATCAAAAATATGAAGAGTTGACTTAAAAAAAGAGGAGATATGCTACAATTCAATGATTGCTCATGCGCTAAAGTCAAAGGGAACCTTTACAGGCAATTTCGGGCATTGCGAATTTTTGGTTGGCAAAATTGAAGCCCCGACACATGTTGGGCAGGCACGTTTGCCTGCCACGTAGGTAGCATGCAATTGGGATATGGTTATGTGTTGCACATGCTGGGCTGAGACTCATTAAACTTGCCACGCCTCGAGGCGGACAAACAGTGCTCAGCTCAAATGGAGCGCAGCAAGCAATTCGTGAATTGCTGCACACAAGCTCGCACGTTGGGCGCAGAAGTACCACAAGAACTTGAGGTGAAGACCTTGTAGTTTGCCTCAACACACACGTGCGCACACACAAACACACACACACGCGGAGAAACACACGGGTGCCAACAAGCAAAGCTACTTACACTAATTACACAAATTGAACCCAATTTATTTGTTACTCCACGTCCCGCGGGGCGTCTTCGTTCTGGTGCTGCTTTCGATACCTGCTAAAAGTGCCAACAATTTTGTTAATATTTAATAGCTACATGCATATTAATTATATGCATCATTACACAACAAGGTCGGCATCTGTGTGCCCGTGCTTGTGTGTGTGTGTCTCATAATTAGAACGTGGCTGACGCGGCGTATACGCAACGTTTCTTAGGAAGGTTTGCCTGTGCCCGTTCTGCCTGGCGTTTTGTGTTCTGTGCTGCGATTTTTGTGCTGTAATTGAGCTCACACATACACACACACACGACAATTTGCACACACTTGAGTAGTTGCTTTACATGTGCTTGTAAACGCATTTTAATTGCAACGTGGCTTGCTTTTCTCCTTCACAGCGCATAAACATAAACCTAAGCGGATCACAAACAGCAGGCAATTCGAATATTTGAAGTTTTCTGCTGGGAGCACAACTAGATTCGCCGGAAGTTGAGCCAAACGGGAAACAAAGCAAATACGACAAGATGGCTGGCGGCGGCAGGACAGCCGGCAAATACGGTTACTCAGACAACAATTATTACAGCAGTAAGTAGCTTACACGAGTGTGCACACACACACGCACAACAAGCCATAAACAGTTACAGGAGAGCGCACAAAATCTTTGGCAACTTCATTAGTTTGCCACTGTCCATATGGCACAGTGGTACAAGCTGCATGAAAATATGTAAACTCTTTATTTTCTTTTCTTTTTGGAAATATTTTCTATTTGATAATATTTCAAAGTATCTTAAGTAAATAATGCTCGCTATTGGAATAGTATGGTGTGTATTATCTTTTAGATATATTTCAAAGGATAATAACTCTTATCTCTTATCTTATCTAAATGCACTATCAATATGAAGCACACAGCATATATCGGATACTTTGAAATTTATTTCATTTTCATTTCCATTTATTTTATTTTTATTCATAGTAATATTTTCTATGAACGCAAATGAAACTTTTTCGTAATGAATGTTCTTAGCTGTTGTTTTATTACTTTTCGGTACTTAAACTACTTTTTTTTTACAACTCAAGACTTTAAGGCCTTATCATCCGCAATAATCGGAATACCCACAATTCTTACATTGTATTGTATCTTTGATTTTTTATGTTATTTGCCATCGCTTGGCTGTACGCTATATTGTCCTCCATGTTCACATCATACCCACGCACATGAATAGAGGCTTACGCTTGTGGCCATTGTCCTCATCATTGAGAGCATCAACAACAACATTTGGCGGCTTTAGTGGATCTGCCAGCCAGCGGCGACGTCTTGACGTCTGCCTCCTCGTTGTTGTTGTTGTTGTTGTTGTAGTTGATGAACTGCCGCCGCGTGGCATGCCCCACAGTAATCAGTGTGGAAAAGCGTGTTTATATGTATTTCTTTAGCTTTCTTTATATTCTTATTTTTTTATTTATATTCTTATTTTTGGCCACTTCCCCAGACGTGTTTTTATTACATTTCTGTTTCGTTGCGTTTCGCATTCATGTAAGTAAATGTGCTGTAGGAGTGTGCGTTGGGGAATATATATATATATAGATACATGTGTACATGTACTACAAGGAGTGTGTATGTGTGTGTTTGGGTACCTTTTATGCGCCTTTGTGCACTTGACATCGTTCACCCGTGGCCAGAAATGGAATTTCAAATGCAGACCAGAACTTTTGCTTAGAGACCAGACAAGAGGCGATATAACGTAGATAATATCTATGAAAGAGCGGAGCAAGAAGCTGCTGGCATGCGACTTTTTGCTGTGTTTGCATAAAGTTTTGTTTTCCTGTTGCCTCAAAACGCCCCCTCTTAAGTGAGTTGCTGCCCTTATGAACGCCTCCGGGCCACCCGCTGGCCACACTTGTGTATGCGTGTGGCACTTTTGTGTTAGTGTTGCCTGAGCCCGGAGCTTTGTCCTCTTGTATAACTTTATCATAGTTTCTGATTGCCACAAATTGTGCGTAAATTATGTATTGTGATCTACCCATAAATAAATATATATGTATGTATTGCAATGTCAAATGTGCGCCTAAAATCCCCAGCACAAAGACCACCTGTCAGGCAGGGCGAGTGCTGTGAAGGGCAACAACGACCTTATTAAAGTAAGCTCCCCGCCCGCGCAGTGTTGGTAAACAGCATGAAATGCGCATAAAACAAGTTGGCAAGCTTGGCTGCGGTGACTCCCTTTGGATTTGTCGATATAATTGAAAATAAATAACAATTTTATTGAGCTTGTCGTGTTAATGGGCTGCCAAATGTATATTGTGGTTATTATATTTACCCAAAAATGTCCCTTGATATTTATTTAGTGCTTACAAATTTAATTTAACTTCGATTCCGGTTGCTCTGGCTAAGTGAATAGCAATTGTGAAAACATGTTTAAAATTTACCAAATCGAACAGCTTTCGCTCCCAAAGATTTTGCTGCGCATGTCGGACATACAATGAAGCCCGAGTAAAGCCTATGTCCAAAGGCTTGGCAATATTCCAGCCAAGCCCTTAGGAGTTAACCAAGTTAATAACACACACGCACACCCAAACACAAGCACTTTGGAAAGCTTCTCAAATACTTTGCCCTGCTGCCAATTTGCTTATAGAAAGCCAGGAAGGCAGAGTGAGCAGGCAAGCAAAGTTATACAAAGGGCAAAAACCAATTGGAGTTATGTCTTATTTGATTTTCATTTCTCAATGTGTGGGTATGATTGTTGCTTATGAAGCAAGGATTTCAATAAAAAAAGCGATTTATAGTAGAAGTATTCTAGATAACTGAGCAAGAAAGTTGCTGGTTCAAACCCTAGCCAAGTGTTAGCCAAAGGCTGGAGTAAGATATCGATGCCAGATAAATCGGTACGAATTCAGCTATCTAGTGGTAGTTGAAGATAATCTCAACCAGTTTAGATTCAGCTATTTTAAATTGATCTGTTTCTGCTTTGTAATGCCAAAAACCAAAAAGGGGCAAAACTTATTAGTTGTATGATGATGGCAAGTTTGCGCCACCAAAAAAGTAAAAGTGTAAAGCTAAGCATTTGATGTTGGTAGCAGGCCCAGGGTATCCTCTAGTCGGTCACTGCCAACTGGGCAAGGCTTTTTTCAAATAAGGGATCTTGTAAGGGATATGCCCAGATTTTCCAAAACTATTTTCAAGCTTTCTTTGTTCTTTAAATGCTTTTGTTGGCATTCATTGCCCAAATTGATTTTGGGCTTTATTTTATATACGGGAGAAAAGAAACAAAATAAAATATGAATTACATTACAGAAAATTTGGTGAATACTTTTTAAATTTGTCCTTGTGCCATTTTTACGGCTTTTAACGAATCTATAAATCATCTGGGAAATGTTTGGTGCCCGGATAGACAACGTAACCCAACGTCAGGGCGTTCAACCAGAGCAAGAAAAAACCACAAATCGTTGGCAATACTCCAGCCATAGCCTAAAGAAGTGGACAAGAGTTAGTAGTAGACCCGGAAAACAGATTGTTCCTGTACTTGTACTCACCAAATACTTGGTCTTAATGTGAGCATATCCACAAATAATAGCATTCGGTGGAGTGCTGACCGGCAGATGGTACGCCATGCTAATGGCCAGGGCGGAGGGCAGGGTCAGCAGCAATGGATGCTCTTTGATACTGATGGCCTGTAGCAGAGAAAGCATGGGTAAGGGTAACACGAAAATATCTTAAACATTTTGCTAGGATTACCATCTCGCTGAATATGGGTATAAGGATGTTGCAAGTGGCCACGTTGGAAGCGAAAGCAGTGCAGAAAAGACTTATTAAAATGCAGAAGCCAATTATGGCAAAGCTTGGAAGTGATCTAATGAAAGCCATTTTCTCGCCCAGCATCTTGGCCATGCCGCTGCGTTTGCTGCCCTCGGCCAGAGCAAAGCCGCCACCTAAACCAGAAAGTACAGTATTAACTCCATATGTGCACGCCATTCTAGTACTTTTGCTTACCGAGCAAAAAACATAGGCCCCAAGGTGTGTTCTTGTGTATGTAAACCCAGGAGAGGCAAGCGTCCATGGTACGGCCAGTGAAGGGTGCTGTGTTGGGAGTAGATATATTGAACGAGGTGCTCCCGAGCTAGGATTGGCCAACTTACCTTTACCGCAGCAGTACTTAAAGAACGTATACTGTGTGGGCAGGGCAAACAAGAGGACAACTGCCAACATGACTGGCCCCGAACTGCCTATGGCTCTGGGTGGATACAAAGGTCACATCGTTAGTGAGGGGCAATGGACAAAACAAGAGTGCTCTAGTCGGAAGTGTCCGATTAGGAGATGCCCGGACGAATCCGATACGAATCCGGTACGAATCCGGTATATAATTATAATATACACAGACCGAACGACTTGGCATCCTTCCTGACCCATTTTTTTTAGAATGGATTTTCAATGGGTTCGGGCTTTGAATAAATAATTGAAATAAAATCAAATGTGGCACTCACTTGGCGTTAAGGAAATCACCCCAGCCCATGACGAAGCCGGGCTTCTTGAAGAAGAGCAGCAGGATCATGACGACGAATATTAAGGCCACCTGAATCTCATGGCATGTCATGGGACCCAGCTCCTTAAAACGCTGTTCGACCAGCTGCTTAACCAAATCCTTACTTTCGGAGCCACGCTTGATCTGCTGGCCAATGTCGCTGTTTGGTCGACAGAGGCCCATGTGCGTCAATTGCAGCGAAAAGTACAGGAAAATCACATTGACAAAAACACACAACGGAATCGCGTACATCATAAATTTGGGAAAGTCCACGATTTCTTTGGAGTTGGGAAAGCGACTGCAAGCATCGCCAAATGTACTCAACTATTACCCTTAATTGATTGTGTCACTTACGTGTCGTATAGACCCTTAAAGGTAAGATTTGTGCCCGTGCCAATGAGCGTGGAGCAGCCCCCGATTGAGGAAGCATAGGCAATGCCGAAATAGAATGCCATCGATATTTTCGAGGGATGCGGTGGACTGACCAAAACGGAATCAAATTAACCATTAAGCATCAAATATTTAGTATTAGAAAAGTGTTCAGTAATACTCACTCGCCCTCCTCCATGGGCTCCTGCTCTTGCGTCATGCTGACTTGAAATATATTTTGCTAAGTAAAATATGAGAATTCGATTGATCTGTGAAATCGTTTGAATATTAGACTTTTATCGCTTACGGCTTCCATTTCCATGAGCACCGCCTTCACGATGGGGCACATCATGGCAGTAGCTGCCGAATTTGAAATCCAAGCCGATATAAAGCAAGTGACCGCAACGAGACCTAAGTGCAATCTGGAAAAAGGGGGACAATCACACAGCTCCATTGGCAGGCTAGACCTCAACTGATCAACTGAACCCTTACCGTCTGGGACTGCAGCCAACACACAGAATTGTTCCCAGTGCGATGCGCTGATGCAGATTGCTGTACTCCACGGCCAGGGCAACAATGAGACCACCCAAAAACATAACCAAGGTATCCGTAAAGAACAGCTGGCACACATCAAAGGAGCTCTAAATGAAAGAGTTACTTATAGATCACAGATCGTATCTCATGCAGTTCTCTACCCACCATTATGCTGAACAGCGGCAAAAAGACCACCGGAAATATGGATGTCAGATAGAGCGGTATGCATTCTGTTATCCAGAAGAGCGCCATGTTCAACACCAGATACATGCACTTGTACTCCTGATGAATAGAGAGAGGCAGAGTGGCACCTCAGATCTAACTGGGCCAAATCATATGTTAGCCAACTTACTGATGACTGTATGCTAAGGCCATGGAGCAAAACGGGCAAGGTAACCAATGGAATGATGACAGACGCCTTTCCCTTCCAATGAAACTTGCAGCATTGCTTCACGGTTCTGCCAGGTGGGATTTTCTCTGTGCTGCGCGCGGCAAAATGGGACAATACATTGAAGGAATATTTAATTGCACTCCATACTATAATACTCACTCGGCCATTGTTAGCACTGTTACTTTTTAAAAATTTGTATGTTCAATTTGTACGCACAGTAATTTTTACAAAATAAAATTGACGAACAATACAACTATATTCTTACTTTGATACGTTGCATGATAAATTTGATCTGAATTGGTAAAACAAGTTTTAGAACTAGGCCAACTTTGAGTTTATTTGAAAGCGTACTAGGGTCCAAAAATAGTTTTACTTAATGATCTTTTTAGCATTGGGATATAGTTGATAATTATAAAGCTTGTTCGCGACCTTTGACCGGGAGAAGTCTAGGATTTGAATCTGCAGCCTTGCTGCAGCATCAGGAGCTCATTTGGACAGCTAATTTGCCGAAAATAGCCCAAGGACCAAGGATTTTTTAATAAGTTCTGCCCCCTCCTTCAGCCAACCCAAATATTGCCTTCGCGTTTATTGTTTGCCATGCTAAACTACAACTGTGCCCGGCCATGCCCACAAGCTGTTGCTAAATCCGGAGCCGGCAACGCTTTGAAGTCATATAATTGACAATTTCCTTTCTGCACTCACCAGCCCAACAGCGAAGTCTTCGTAAGGTATATTGAAAGCTTATGTCCTAGCAGACAGGCATTAAAGCCAAGGCCAAGACGAAGCCAGGAGGGAGTCAGAAAAATGTACGTGAACACAGAAGCAGGAGCTACGCAACCTAATCCAAGTTGACTCTCCCCATCCACAGCATCTGTATATATGTATTTATATATATATACATATTTGCTTGTTTGTGAAAAGCTTCAATCAGAACAAATCACGTTGAGCTGTTTGAGCGAATATTCTCAAATTCAGGCCTCAAGGCCCCCAAGAGCTTGTCGCCCACACAGCCAAAAACAGAATTATTATTATGACAAATATCGGCCGCATCCATAATAACAATACAAATAGCTTTATTGACCGTATCCACTGGCAGAAGAAACAATAAACGAAATTTAATACTAAAATCTATGCCACGTGCCCCTCCTATGGGGATGGAATATCTAAAACGTTGACACGGCCCGTTGCCCCATTTCCTCGCACTCCGTAAATCTCAATAATTCACGGTTTGTTTGTTTCGTATGCCAATTCGCATTAAGATTTCAAATTTTTTTATTTTTTCTTGGGCTTGTTTCTTGCATTTGGTATAACGCAGCCCTGCATTTGATATTTCCATCTACTTTTTTTGTTGTTTGTTTTTCTATTTCACAATTTGCGTTTTGACAGCTCAATTTTTGTTCGTTTTATCCCATAAATTATTTTTACATCCTTTGCACAGTTTTTGTTGAGAGGCGTTTGCGTAGTTTCCCATAGTTTGACAAACTTTTTGGTGGCTTCAGCAAAAAAACAACAACAAAAATAAAGCATAAAATGATTTAAATGTTTTCACACGATCTAAAATGTCATGCAACAACGAGCGAAGCCCGAAATCGAGAAAACATTGATATAGATACCCTCTGTAAACTCTTGCAGAGGGTATCATAACTTTGGCATCAAGGGGACTTTGCTGGGCTCACAATGACCAGACATATCCTATATATTCTTGATCTTTATCAACAGCCGAGTCGCTGTGGCCGTCTCCCAATGTCCACCTGTGCTTTATAGGAAACTTTTCCGTACCTCCAGATATCCTAATCAACCTCCGCTCAGCTTTAATCTTCGCCCTGCCTAAAGTTCTGCTCCTTAAGTTCTAGCTCAGCTTTGGCTGTACTTAAAGCCGCATTTGTTTTCATTATCTTTCCAAGTGGCTTGCCTTTAAAACTTTGGCAAAACACTTTTTTAAGGCGTCGCGGCATTTTTGAATTGTAATTTATGAATATTTGTTGTTTTTGCTTTTTGACCAAGCCAGTTGGCAGATGCTACAATTCCTGATTCTAATTGTTATTTATGGTTAACTAATTTTTAACAAAATTATAAATAGCTAAGTTAAAGCTCGTTTTTTGACTATAATTCCCTATTTGTTATTCAACTTTGTAACAACTCAATATTTTATTTACACGTGCCCGTTGTACTGAAATGATTGCACGTCAGACACATTTTTTCATATACAAGATGCGGGCCAAAATTGGCATCTACCGAGATTTGGTGGCAAAGTTACATTCGCTTTGGTGCCGTCTCTTACTTCCTAAGATATTTATCCAAGCCAAATACATATGTACATACATAGATAATATTAATGCACATAATTCGAAGCGGGCAAAAAACGTTGCCTACATTTGGGGGCAGTTCGTAAAAATCCCAAGCACATGGTTAAAGGACACTTGACGTCGCACAAGCAAATTAAGCACGCCATTTGATTTCAATTTATTAGGCCACATTGTCATCGGATCGTTAAAAGGCGACTCGAGTTCAACTTACCGACGTCATTTAGGCCATCTAATTAACAGATTCACACAACGACTGCCCGGCCCCGGACAATGCCCGGCGACACTTTGGCTGGCTGCATAAACGACTTTAATTTGGCCAAGATATTCGGCTGGAGCTGGGCGAATGCTTCATCGATTATGTGTTAAATTACGCAGAGAGCAAGCATCTGGCTAAATGGGACGCATGGCAAAAAGAGGCCGTCATCTACGCACATATGTTCATATTGTATTGCGTTTATAAGGCTAATCAAATTGAAAGCAAGTGAAGCGAAATTTCATCAAAACTTGCTAATTGAACATCTGGCTCCTCTTCGTAAGTTCAACTCGAAGACTCAACTCACTTAGAAAGCAAATATTAACTTAACTTCAAGTTATTAAAATACAATCTGCAAAAATTGCTGTTCACCTTTTAAAGAGCACAAATTCGCCCTGAAAATATTATATGCGACTTTTTGTATCTCTTTTCGGCATTATTTTGCGCTTCAAGCTTGAAATGGCATTAATAATCCACATGCAGGAATCGTAAAACTTTGATACATCTGTTGCAATAATAACGAATTGCGAATCCAAATTTAATTTAATTTTTTATGTCCTTTGTTCTATACGGGAGTGTGTGCGTGCGTGTGCGAGCGTTTGTTATTTATTCTATATGGCATGCCAGAACATGTGTACATTTATGCTTGGATATTATTTATTTTTATAACAATGCAATTTGTCAGCATATATGCGCATATATATTTTCTGTTGATGTGCCCCGAATATGCATGAGCCCCAACAAACAGAATTGTTTATTGACACGAACTGCCTCCGGCAGCCGTAACTAGCCCACCTGCCACACGCACAACGCAGACCCAAATGCGGCGACAAATGTTGGGCAATTTGTCAGAGACATTACCAAATCTTAATCTCTTCACATTTTGCTTATTTCAACCCCCTCTCTCTGTCGCTGCAGGTCACTCCTACAAGAGCATCAACGACGAAATCATACTGGTCAGCATAATAATGGGCATTACGATTCTGGTGCTGATTACCATTGCGCTGTGCTACATTGCGTATGAGAAATGCCACAAGAAGCGTGAATATTTTATCAACGCCTAACGGGTGCCCACCACAACCACAACCACAGCATCAGCAACAGCAACAACAACAACAACAACAGCAACAACAACAAAGAAGCAGCAACTAAAAGAATGAAACACTAAAAAAAGGAACGACACACAAAGGGGAAAATGGCAAGGTCAAATGTCAACTGTGCTGCAACTGCAACAATGTTGACGTTGACGATTAAGTTGGCCAACGCGAACGCTTGTTTTCAAGCCAGCAATGTTTGGCCCCAGCTTACACCACATCCACACACTCACACAAACACACATCTACACACACACCCGTTACACTCGCACGTACACTAAAAAATAGTGCAATTTTGCGAAGCGTTTTTTCCATTTCCTTACATGTGCATTGTGTGTAGCATTTTTTTTGGGTATTCATTGGATTTCCTTCGATTTCGAGTGCGGCCGAGACATTATGCCAAATTGGCATAAATAAACATATATATATAGATATATAAGTATATAGGTAATACAGCTTATTCTAGTGTGCAGCAGGCACAGTGTTGTAAAATGTCTTTCAATTGAGCAAAGTTTCTAGATTCTTTGATACATTCAATTTGTGTTTAATTTAAATTGAAACATTAAATATTTATTTTATTCACATTTATTATTGCAAAATTGTTAAGATAAGTTAAAGATGTATAGACATATATTTATTTATAATTAAATTCTTTTTTTTTTTGTAATAATCTTTAAAATTGTGCGCTTCACAACACTGCACAACCAATTTGTGCTGCACAAAATTGTCTCTATAGATCTGGACTCAAATGCAGCTTATCTGCTTTTGATTTTAATTAAACCGACTGCAACTTGGGTTCAATTTAAGTTCATAGTACTACAACGGAAATGCAAAATTCTTGAACTTTTCGCTGGGTAACACCCATAGACCTTCGAGCCAAAAGCGAATGCTGCGCGTGTTCTGTGCTGTCGATATTGCTGATGCAGATGCCAATTTCAAGTATTGACAGCGAGGGAGCATTTAACCACCAAAGGAAAACAGACAAACCGACACACAGACACACAGTCAGACGGACGGACAGACGGAAAGCCGAAACGAACGAACCGAGTGAAGTGAGTTTTCTTATTTGCTCGCTTTTTCTATCCTCTTCTTTTTCCCGCTGGCTTGAGGCTATAATAATAAAAACAGTAACGGAAACTGGTTGCAGTGCACACGAACAAAGCGCGAGGAAACAATAAAAAAAGAGTCGCATAACAATTGTCCGACAACAAATCGAGAGGTGCCGGGAGGATGCACACAGATAAGGGGCAGGCTGCGATGGCCAAATCAACTTGACATGAAATTAGTCGAAATGGTGCACATTAAAGTCTGTTCTTTGACCACAAAACGCACTAACTAAAGTTCCGGGCGCACAATCTATTGAATATAAATGTGGACTCTAACAGCTCGCATGGCAAGGTAAACACACACACACACACACACAGGTGTCTAAACAAGGACTAAATGTTAATCAGCTTAGCAGGCTCGCATGCAATGTGGTTATATTTTTGGGCTCGATAAACAGGTTTTGTTTGCCTAAAAGCACGAAATAAAAGAGGCAAAAGCCGTAAAGGAAAAAAAACACAAATGCTTTCGCACACGCATCAGGCTGTGGGCGTTATCCTGTCGCATGCTTTTAAAAATTAAACAACTGATTAATGACAAAGTTTGTTCATCCGAAAATTATCGGATCTAATAAATTGCTGTAGCTAGATGAGAGCCCATCAATTCTGTGGCTGCGCATAAGCAAACTCGGCACATGTGCTGGAAAATTGCGCATATGAGATTCGAGAAAGTAAATCGCAAGCATTGAAGTTAATAGGAAATAAAGGATAATTCTGTAAACAAAAAGTTATACCTAAGATCCAAGTATCCAGATTTCAAGAATTTTGTGTTTTCTAAGTGTTAGGTTCTTAAATGACCTCATAATGTTGTAATACAGATCGATATAGTATATAGTTGTTCTTTCCGATCCTTAAAAGTATTAACTGTGAATGTGTAGCCCAAAAATATGCATTCCAAATGATGAGTTAGTTTCTTCTCGCCACACAAAAGTATGCAATAATAATTTGGATTGCAAAAAAATTGTATTGTGAATTTCTGTGCAGCGCAAAAGTATGCACTATAATTTTTGAATTGTAAGTCATTGGCACTGCGTAAAAGTATGCAATGGAAAATATACATTCTGAATTACGGTACAGTCCAAGAGTATGCACTAGAAATAAGAAGTTTGGAAACTTTGTTTCATCACAAAAGTGTGCAATATTTTGCTAGGCAATTACAATTATTAATTGTGAATATTAAGACAGCACTAAAGTATGCATTAAAAATTATGAATTGTGAATACCTAGCTCTGCATTAAAGTATGCAATATTGTGTAATAAGTGAGCTTTACCTTGCATATGGGCGCGTAATTCGAATTCTCCAACCAAATATCTTTGTAAGTTTAAATTTGTCAAGCAACAAAAGCGCCATAAACTTGACATGAACAAGAGTGTAGCAGAGTGTAACAAAAATTGCGACACCCAGCGGAAATATGCTATAAAAGTCAACGCAAAAACTTCACTAATTACCCGTTAAAGATGAAAATCCAGCTGAAAGCCCTGAACACACACTTACCCATACCCACACCCACACCCACAGACACGCATAAAGAGACAGACACAACAATAAATTTTATGTTAGTCATAAGAAGCACACAGCGCACAGGGAAACCCAGATTGGTTGAACACGCAAGAGCACAAATTATAGGATACGACGTGTCGGGGAAATGCATCCTTAATACTTTCATTTGAAGGAAATTTTCGTAAAGCTGCGTGCAAAATGAATGACTGGTGGAATTTAAAATGGACCACGCACAAGCACAAGCACCTAGTCCATATACTCACACACGCACACACACACACACGTGCATATATATTAGCAGTAGCAGCTCTATAACCGTTTTTAGACACAAGTAGTAAACTTTACGTCCAGTTTTATAGTTTTTTTTTAGTGCTGCTGTCACAGTAATTGCCACGAAAATGAAACGAAATTAATGAATTACTTTATTGTCGTTGAAATACGTGTGTTTTCTATGCATTTAATCTATTGAAAATCTCTATATTTACCCGAATAGATGTGACCACAACTAATGAATAGTATTATATTTATTGTACGAGTAGTTTAATTAGAATGCAGCGCACTCTTTTTTCATGAAAAGAGGGACCAAACCATACAACAAACAAAGATAAACAATGTGTACTTTATTTTAATAAGTGAGATCTATAAATGTTAAAAACGACTACTCATAAATGTTATATACTTAAATGAATTGTAGCGAATTTGTTGAAATAAAAATTATATGCGATATTATATTGTACACCACAATAAAAATCGGTTTGTGCATGGCTATTGTGGTTCTAATCCTATAGTGTTCAGCTCAAATTGAAAGTGGCGCGTGAATTAGTTATCGGTGCTGTGCTGAACAATGAACGACGGGCCATGATAACTATCGTTTTTTTTTAACAAATTAATATCGATAAGCTAACGAGAGTTGACTAGAGAGCTGATTGGCAACTTAATTGGCTGCTGTTAAATCTCAATTTGAGCTTCCGCGTCATTTAACTTCTTAAAAACCGCCTACGAACACATTTTTGTTATGAACGCGTTATGTTTAATTTAAAAAGTGTCAAATGTTAAATAGTAGCTGCAATTTCTAATTGCTTGCTGTAATTAACAGATTAACGCATGTTAATGTTATGCGCCGTTATGTTAACAACATATCTGTTTGGCAACAACAACAAAATGTAAAAAGACGGAACTTGTTGCAAAAATCGCCTAAATTGTTTTAAAAAACTAAAAAGGAACGCAGCGGGCGAGCAATATAGACTTGTACAGTGGTTAGTAGAGGCTCAGCAAACTAAATGCGCATTAAAATGGATTGTGAAGTGCCCGAGCAACAAAAACAGCAGCAACACAAACAGCTACAGCAACAACAACAGCAGCAAAAACAGCAGCAGCAAAAACAACAACAAAGCGCCAACAAGTTGTATGCGAGAAAGCCACAGACGTCGCAGCAACAGCAGCAACAGCAGCAAGAAAGCAGCGACGATGATGATTTGAGCAGCGCCGAGCGCAAGAATCTGGAATTTGCACAGAAATTGGGCTACAGCGAGCAGTCCATACACACGGCACTCACACGTCTCGGCTCAGAGGCTAAACAAAACGAGCTGCTGGCGGAACTGATTAAACTGACGGCAGATGCACCACGTCCAGCACCATCCAACAGCAGCAGCAACAACAACAGCAATCATGTGCCACCCGCCAGCAGCAGCAGCAGTTCGCTGCGCCACATCGTCATCGATGGCAGCAATGTGGCGTTGTCGCATGGCAACAATACCATCTTCAGCTGTCGCGGTATACGGATTTGCGTTGAGTGGTTCCGGCAGCGCGGCCATAGTCACATCACAGCGTTTGTTCCTAACTGGCGCAAGGAGCTGGCCAACAACAATATAACCGAACAGGAGCTGCTCTATGAGCTGGAACATGAGCGCGTTCTGGTCTTTACACCATCTAGGCATTTGGATGGTAAGCGCGTCTCCTGCTACGATGATCGCTTCATACTCAAACTGGCGGTGGAAACGGATGGCATTGTGGTGTCCAACGATAATTATCGCGACCTGCTGCTAGAGAGCAACGAGTTCCGCAAAGTGGTCCAGGAACGCCTGCTAATGTACTCATTTGTAGATGACATATTTATGCCGCCCGACGATCCGCTGGGTCGCTCCGGCCCCACCTTGGATATGTTTTTGCGCACACAGACGCAACAGAAGATGACGGATGCACAGCAGCAATTGTGTCCATATGGCAAGAAATGCACGTATGGTCAGAAGTGCAAGTTTCGACATCAAACGGCACAGGTGCAGCTGCAGCGTATGCCGCTCCAAGTCTCGCACAGTGCTCCACTGCACAGCAACGGCGGGCAACAGTTGCTGGCTAACAGCAACAGTAGCAACAATGCGAAGCTGGCGGCGCTGGCACGCACCAAATCGAATACAATAGAGAAAATCTCGCAACAGCAGCAACAACAACAACAACAACAACAGCTCTGTCATTCCTTCAGCAGCCAGCTGGAGCTGGGCAGCAATAGTTGCGATGTGGAGCCGGCACAGCAGCTGAATCGCCACAAAAAGCTGCAACGGCAGGCGCCGCCGCCTACCTATCGACTGTTGGTGCCCACGTACAGCGCGCCACAGCAGCCGGCGCTGGGCAATAACAACAACTATCAACATCAGTATCTGACGCGGACACCCTCTGCCCCGTTAACGGATCAACATCAGGCCGCCAAGTTGTCGCCATCGCTGTCAATGCCCGCGCATAATTTAGCCCATTTGTCCGCCTCCGATTCGCGTATCAACGAGGAGCTGCACACGGCGCAAGCAACACGAGAGGAACAGCGACGTCTGCTGCGCTACCATTTGGGCAGCCTGTTTCCGCTGCATCAGGTGCATGCGGTGTTGCAACTATATCCCGAAGAGACCGACGCCAAGACCATCTGTGCAGCAATACTTAATTTATTTCCGCATAATTAGACTAAAACTTAGGCTAGACGCAAACTTCACAATAGAGCTGCGTTCGTAAATTATTTCAATTTTACTTGTTACAGTTAAATGTTTCATAATCAATTACGTATTTGTAATTCATATATTTATATATGCATTTATATATCTATACATAACCACACGTTGTATATATGTATATGTATATATATTTATATATATATATATATATAAATGTCTATATATGTCTAAATGTTTATATGTGTTAGCATTTACAGCTCCAGGCCGGCCTTGGCCGCCGTATAAATGGGATACAGATCCTCCATGTTGGAATTGACAACTCCACTGCGACGATCGTGGGTAATTCTATGATTGCGCAGCTTATATGCTTGCGGAAAGCCCTTTCCGCAGATTTCGCAGCTGTCAGTGAAAAAAAAAATAGAAATTGGATTAAAATAATTAACTAGGAGCTCCATAGATGCTACTTACACATGCGGCTTCTCGCCCGTATGGATCATCTTGTGGAATTTTAGTGTGTTCGTGTAGGTGAATGTCTTGTGGCACACATCGCACTCATAGGGACGCTCGTTGGTATGGATGCTGCAAATTTTAATTAAGTTAATATGGCGAAACATAAGACGCCAAATATAACCCACCGATGATGTTTATTGCGTGTGGACAGATCCGCAAAGGCGGCCGGGCAATAGCTGCACTTGTAGGGTCGATTGCCCGTGTGCGTGTTCATGTGTCGAGCCAGCTGCTGCGCTTGGGCAAAGCAATGACCGCAGATTCTATAAAAAACAAAGTTCATTAATTTATAATCGAATTGGAAAAGTAAGTAACTGGCATGCTTACTCGCATTCGTGTGGCTTGACGCCGGAATGCACTTTAATGTGCTCGGTGAGACGACTCTGCGATGGATACATATTGCCGCAAATATCGCATATGTATTTAAACTCCTTCTTGTCGCCAACGAGAATCTTGTGGCCACCTTTGGTCTTAATGCCGGTGGTCTTGCGTACAGTTGTCTCCCCGAAGGTGATGCTCTCATCGGGATTCAGTATAATGTTTGTCGTGGTGACGCTACATTTCTGGCGTTTAATATTACTGAATGAAGTTTTGCTGGTTGTTACTTTGCGCGTATTCACACGTCGCTTGGCCCCAGCGCTGGCGGAGCGTGTGGAGATCGTACGCGTCTTGACTGGCAGAAACTCTTCATCAGATGAATTTTGCACTTCTATTTCATCCTCGTGTGCACTTTCCGTTAACTGATCCTGGTCCAGTTGATCCAGATACTCAATGTTTTCCGATAGGCCCGATATTGAATGCTCGCCCATGTCATCGTCTTCATCTTCACCGTTTCCCTCCTCCTCATAGTGGGCAGGCTGTTCGGTGACCAGCTCACCATCATACGCTTCATATACATCGTACAGTTCCTCAATAATGCCATCCTCTTCCACCTTTTCACTTTTCACATGCACCAGTCTTTCCTTGACCTCCTCGTTTTCATCGTTGTTCTCTTCACTGCCCACCAATGCATGCCCCTCGCTGAGTTCTGTGCCCGCTGGATCATTGGTTACACTCAGCACATTGCCATCCTCCTCTGCCGACAGTTGCTCAACCACAACGGGAGCTATGAATTGTCTCAGATGTTTGTAGGAGCGCTGGCAAACTCGCCGAAACTTGAAAGCAATGTGTAAATTCTTTAAGCACTTGTCGCATATCTTGTCTGGATAATGATCAAATTTCTTAATCTGAAAACAGTATACATGGCATAAGTATCAATATAACGATGCTAATTTATATATATTTGTATTATGTTGGTTAGCTTACAGGTACGCCGCCGCATTCCAAAATCATGTTGGTCAGATCTTTGGATGCGTCGTCATTGAAAATGCTGCCCATCGATTCCTTGGGCTGCTGCAAGCACACGCGGCATACTATCCATTTTTGTGTTGTTGTTGTCGTTGTTGTTGGCATCGCTTAAAATTTTACTACCGCACGGAATGCACAAATATTCAATTATAGCTAGACGACGCCAAAAATTGTTAAATAAAAATATTAAAGGCAAAAATCCAAGCTGCTTGCGCTGTTGTGTGAATGGTAGCTATTAGGGTGACCATGACAACATTGATTTTGGTATTTTTTGTAGTGTTATTTGTTTTGTAGCTATATGATTCCATTCTCTTCAAATATATAGACATAATTATGATTTAAGTAATATTTAAACATGACTAGGGTACAAAATCTTTACTCCTTTTTTAATTCGTAAAAATATTTGTTCAAAAGTACATTTGATTAAAAATACTAAATTGTTAAATACTATAAATAAGTATGTGCACAGTGCGCAGTGAATGGCAAGCACAGCAAGAGACGCTTCCATTATTGTTATAATTTGCCAAAATAAAAGTTTTCCTTGTATTTGTATGATTTGCAACAATTAGATAGTTATGAAAACCGAATTAAATGAAAAATGGATAGTCTGTCGGGTATGCCTTAACAATCCCAACGAGGGCGAAGATATATTGCAAGACATATTTAGCCAAAATGCCAGCACCCGCCTAGATCAGATGCTGCACATCTGTGCTGGGATACCCGTATGTGTTAATCATTCCATCCACGGTAACAGAAAAGTTCTTCCACTTACGAAATACAATTTTGCAGGTCAGCGTTGATGACAATTTTCCCGACAAAATGTGCAGCAAATGCGTGCGAGTGCTGCGCGTGGCTTATAAATTCCGCCTGACTTGCCAGAGATCGCATCAGCATATTGCGGACATGCTGTCCACGGATATGGACACACATCTGGGAGCTGGTGATGATGAAGAGGCTGAGGCCGAGGCCATTGCACGTGCTTGGGAGGAGCAGACAACTCCAATTAACGCACAAATTAAGCTTGAGCGCGACGTTGAAGATACGGCTTCCGAATTTATTAATTACGTAGTCTCAGCTGACGATACGGATGCCATTGTTTATGATGCCAACAACACTGAGGATGAGCAAAATGCCGTGGTCTATGATGGCGCAACAGTTGTTGAGGTGGCGGAGGCAGAAATCGAGACAGAAACAGACACCGAAAACTTTGCAGAATATGAAGAACTTGAGGTCTTGGCTACCGAATCAATGCCCCCAAGCAGCAGCACAGAACAAGCTACCAGGGGCACACGGCGAATTGTCTGGACCGAGGTGCCAGATGACGATGTCACCCAGGACATCTTAAGCTCCGATGACGACAGCTACTTGCCGGAGGCTAAAGCGCAGCCGCGCCTGCTAAATCGCGTACGACAGCCGCGTAAAGTGCAACAGCGTCCCAAGGTGACGACGAGCTCAATAAACGGCGAGCACGAGGAGAAGAAAATGGGCCGCAAGCCGCGAGACAAGCACTCCAATTATATTTGCGATGTTTGTGGCAACATTTATCCTTCCCAGGCCCGGCTGACCGAGCACATGAAATTCCATAGTGGCGTCAAACCGCATGAGTGCGAGTAGGTTTTGCATAGATCATAAAACCTTTTAACATTCTAAATAATCAATTATACACTCTGCAGAATTTGTGGTCGTGGGTTTGTTCAGAACCAACAACTGGTGCGGCACATGAACACGCACACTGGCAATCGACCCTACAAATGCAATTTTTGTCCAGCTGCATTCGCCGATCGCTCCACCAAGACCAAGCATCATCGGTGAGTACCGAAGTCCATATTTACTCGTATAAAATCTAATTAATGCATATCCACAGCATACATACGAAGGAGCGGCCATACGAATGCGACGTGTGCCTTAAAACCTTTACCTATTCAGACAACCTGAAATTTCATAAGATGATACACACAGGTGAAAAGCCGCACGTGTAAGTTTTTTTCTATCCACATAGTCATCTCCATTCAGCTAACAATTTCACTATCCATTTGCAGTTGTGATCTGTGCGGAAAAGGTTTTGTTAAGGCATATAAAATGCGATTGCATCGTGTGACGCACGAAAAACGAGGACCCTGGAAGCCCGTTGACTTGGATATGGAGACAACGGAACGTATTAAGGATGACATGTCCGATATGGTTATTGGCATTTTGCCATCGGCTTAGGCCCCGTACAAATAATTTAAAACTTAGCCTTTATTTGATATTATTTTATAAGTTGTGTGCTAATTGTTTTTTGATTCCTTAAAAGGAGCATTCATAATTGATCCCATTTATACAAACAAAAAGAAAGCCAAATTATTATTGTAAAACCAATTATACAACTGTTTTCCATGGCATGCTTTTTTATTGATGATCTTTTAGATTGAATTACAGTGACATAGTTAGTTTTAAGCTACAGAGAGTATTATAATTTTGTCTAAAAATGTGTTACGCATTGACGGAGATACATATCTTGTGTCAATTGTAAATAGGACTTGATTTCTTATCTTATCATTGTACTACAAGTGCTTAAGTTCTAATCCAAATGGCCATTACTCCTCCTCCAACGTAATCACAGCAATGTCCAGCTGTTTGTGTGCTCTGTGTGAGCGTTCGTGTGTGTTCTTGTGATGCGCTTGGGAAAACCGTCGACCGCAGAATTGACAGCTGAATGGTCGCTCGCCAGTATGGATCTTTAGATGTACGCTCAGCACATTGGAGTAGGCGAAGGACTTCTGGCAGTACTTACATTTATATGGCCTTTCGTTTGTGTGGATGCTTAAAAGGCAGACATATAAGTACAAGAAATGATTCAACTGCATCTACTTTACCGTTGATGCTTAATGCGCGTGGAGGGATCTGCAAAGGAGGCATCACAATAATCACATTTGTAGGGGCGCAGCCCAGTGTGTGAGTTCATGTGCCGCGCTAGCTGTGGCGTCTGACGAAAACGCTTATGACAAATTCTACAAAATAAACAGGATTAGAGTTCAGTGAGAGCAGTTGATTTGGTCAACTTACTCGCATTCGTGCGGCTTGTGCAGGCTGTGTAGCTTAAGATGCATAGTTAGCTTTACTTTCTCCGTGTAGACATTGTTGCAGATGTTGCAAACATAGGTGAGGGCCAGAGGTTTGCTGGTCTCTGGATTAGATGTGGGTGGCACCTCAGCAACGGTGCGATTACGACGCTTGGGCCTGTTAGCGGAAACAGTTGTGGGCGCTGGAGTTGCAGGTTTTATTGTTATGCCATCTGTACTGCCCTGGCTGCCTGCAATGCTGGCCGTTTCCAGTGTCACGTCGTAGGATTCGATGAGCTCCGTTTCACTGCCGCTGTCCAATTGCATTTGCTGCTGCGCCTGTTCGATTTTGACCTGTTGCAGTTGCTTCTCTGCCTGCTGGCACATGGAACGCAGCTTCAAAGCAGCACGCAGCAGCAAGGCACAGCTTGTGCATATTTTATTCGGTATTCGATCATCCTGTGATAACTGGAAGATGAGATTTACATGTTGCAATTTCGTATTTTAACTATATTTAATATCGTGTCTTACCAGCACACCCGTGCATTGTTCTATTTGTGAAAAGAAATCGGACGCTGTGGGTATAAGCGTCTCAGTTTTCGGATGCAGCAAACAAATCCTACAAATTGGTTCCGTATTGTCCATGGTGCTCAACTTCAATGTTGTGGACAATTAGGGTTGTTGCATAAATATCAATATATCGATACTTAAATATTTTGATATCGACTCCGATATGGTTTGCTTTATTTTATACCGTTTGTAAAAAATCACAGACAAAAGGTAGTTCTATTAACAAAACTATGAAATTATGATAATACATACATATCAAAATTAATTAGATATTTATATTTTTGAAAATAACAGTTTTATGTTATAGTATCGATGCTTCAAAGATAAATGCCTGATATTTTTCTATCGATTACGATAACTAAAATATCGCGATATTAATTATAAATATGGTATATTTCAAAATATAAACATCGCTAATTCAAGCTGAAGTAAAAATTACGCAAAAAGACAAAGAATACAACATTATAATAATGGCAACATCAGAGCTCTTAATGGACATTGCAGCCGTGTGTAGAATTTGCCTGCAGGACAGCGATACACACATGGTTTCCATCTACGAACGCGACGAGGAGCACAATGGTGTCTCCATATGTGAGAAAATTGAAAACTGCAGCGGGATTAAGGTAGTGCTTCCGCTTTCTTCTTAGAGTCAAAGCTACAAAGTTTTCTTATTTCAGGTGGTACGCACAACAGAGTTACCCACCCGCATCTGCTTGAAATGTCGCGCGTTTTTAACGCTGGCACACAAATTCCGACAGATTTGCCGGCACTCAGATAATTTCCTGCGCGAATACATATGCAAAGAACTAAGAGAGGAGGAGACAAAAACGGTGCAGCAGCAGGTTGTAGAAGCTCCAGCAGCACACGCGTACGAACAAGTGGAAGTGGAGGTACTGGAGGAAGGTATTTGGTGCAATGACGAACTGATTGAAGAAGAGCCCACCAATCTTGTTCCTAACGTGGAAACAAATGTAATATTGTTGCCAGCCGAGCAAACTGTGCCCACACACGCATCCGCTGGTAAGCCACATGTTTGCGACATTTGTGGCAACAGTTATCCGCGCAAGAGCACACTGGACACACATTTGCGAAGACACAACAATGAGCGACCATATGAGTGCGAGTAAGTTACGCCGTATAGAAACTCAAAAAGTGCTACCCTCCCGCTCTTTTTCCACTTAGAATCTGCCAAAAGTCATTCCATGTCAACTATCAGCTAATGCGGCATATACGCCAGCATACCGGAGCTCGACCCTATAGCTGCCAATATTGTCAGCGCAGTTTTACTGATCGCACATCTTTAGTCAAGCATGAACGGTATGTGCAACAGCTATGTGTTAACATTTTCACTCAAACTTTTAATTTTTATACTTGTAGCACCCATCGCAATGAACGTCCCTATGCGTGCGGCACCTGTGGAAAGTCTTTCACCTATGCCAATGTGCTCAAGGTGCACTACAAAACGCACACCGGCGAGAAGCCACACATATGCAGACTGTGCAACAAAAGCTTTGCACGCCATCACAATTTGCTGGCTCACCTCCAAACGCAACAGCATAGCAACGATCCCCGTACCGCTGCCTATTTACAAACGCTCAAGGCCATCAACGCTGGCGGCAATGTAGCTGCAGAGAATTCATGAAAGTATCTCAGGTGTCTAATCTAATAAGAAACGAAAAAGAACTTGTATCTTCGTTGGCAAATGTTTTTTTTTTGGAGATATACTCCCATACGTAAACTGGATTTGAGACCTGCTTTGAAAATTTGATGACAAACATGTTTCTGTTAAATGTATTAAATTTAAGGTAATTTATGTGATTTGATCTCATTTTATTTCAACTCATTTATCGTTCTCTTTTTATCTTCTTTTATTTGACCAAGCACGTTTCAAGTTTACAACTATTTAACTGTTGTATAAAAAATGCCGAAAAATGTGCACAAGAATGTAATTTGATTGGTGATTGTAATTAGATGAAATAGTGTTTTATAGGGTAGCGAGCGGGGCATATAAATGGCCTTGTTTAAAATATTAAATAACAAATTGGGTTGGACAGGGCTGGATGACTGAAAATATAGATAGCGCAAGATTGGAAGATAAATCAAGACTTTGCACAGCAAAGTCAATGGGGAGGAAATCCTATTTGCCAATCATGCGTATTTTGTCTTTTAACAAATTGCGCAGCTCGGTGATCATTAGCTCATGGGACTCCTTGAATGTCGCTGACACATCGCCTATTAACGTAGCCTCCACCTCCGGTTTCAGTGACATGTCGGCCATGAACGAGCTCAGGTCCCGCGGCAGTGTAGGCGGTTTCCAGATTCCTACGGATTCAATGCTTTTAGTTTAATATGCTATTTTGATTATAGGCGTGACTTCTTACGTATGGCTGCATCACAGGCCTCCAGTTTATGTTTCAACTGACGCATCAGTTCCTGCAGCATTTGGCTGCGCTCCTTTTCGCTAATCGGCTCCTGTGATTTGTTATCACCCGCTGCTTTCTTTTTTGTTTTTGTCTTTGCACTGCATTGCAGCTTGTCATTCAGCACCGATAGTAGGAAGGCATAAAGTGAGAGTATCTGCAAGTATATATAAATGAAAAGTTGAAAAAAAAACAATCTGACTGTACAATATCCACAACTTTAACTAACCTCCAAACAGGCGGCCACTTTTTGTTGATGCTCGCGCCGCTTCCAAAGACCATCCATGCCATTCCATTCATTGCTCTCCGTGATCGTCTGCACGCACAGCTCCATGACGGCAGCAACATTCTCGCTGACCTGCTTGCACTGCAGCGCCAGCTGCGATGCACCACTGTAAAGATCCAGCACCAGCTGGGCCAAGTCGTCGAAAAAACGCTCATATGGTAGCTCTAGCAGCAGATGAAGCCGCGTTGGCTGCAAATTGACTAGAAAACTTTGCGATAGCGGCTTATAGTTCATTAGACGCAGACGCTGATACAGGCCCGTCCATGATGTGCGTAAAAGCTCGAGCGTCGCTACATCCTCTCCCGGCGCTAGCGTCGTCGTTTTGTTGTTTGACATGGCCAGCTTTTCGCTGGGCGGTGGATGATACAAGTCAATAAAGGAGGCAAACAAGCGTAACAGCAGTGAGCGCAATTGTAGCACCTCGATCTCTTGTTCGTATGACTCCTTACGCTCAGCTTCCGTGTTATCCAGATGCAGTGGATCCCAGCGTATGATTGCCTGCAAATCACGATTGTCGCTCAACTCATTCCAGGCAATGCGATCCTCAGCCGGCTCTATGCTCATGGCCACATAGGCGGATAGATTTTGCTGAATGTTGCCATAGCAGCTGACTAGATCGCACAGCTGCGCCTCCACTGAGCAGGCCACATACAGCAAACTGTTTGTGAGGCGCTCCTTGAAGTTCATAAACTCCTCCATTTTTGAGAATGTGCAGAAGCGATAGGTCAACGCAATATACTCCAAACGCTCCTTATAGCTATTGGTGAAGAACTTCAGTGTGGTATCATAGCAATTGCGCACGCCAGAAAAGCGCCCGGACAGGGGCAAAAGGTTGCAGTGTACATATCCCATCGAGTCTAACTGGATTTGCTTAATGTCCAAATAGTCGTACATCTCCTGTGCGCCGACCATACATCCGAACATGTGATAGATTTTCAAACTGAGCAGCTTAACATGGAAATTACTGGTGCTATTGCGCAACACATATTGCAGCAGGCATAACGCCTCGAATAGCTGATCCGATTTGTGTTCTCGCATGGAAATATCGTACATAACATTAGCCGCCAGCAGTGCATACGGATCCGAGGGTCCCATTTCCGTAGTCAGCAGCTGTTTGCCAAACGAACTATGCCCATGCTCATAGTGTAACTTGAGCGCCGTATAAAAGGCTAGCAGATGCTCTGTGGCCAGCTCAATGTGAGCGCCGCACATGCGAGAAATTTGCAGTGCACAAATATGCTTCTGCATGTGCTCCTTCTGCAAACAAAAAGTTAATTAAACAATGGTATAAATCACTTACAATATTACTAACATTTTGGGGCAAGGTGTTAGAGCTAATACCGCTTTCTAGTAGCAGCTTGTTGGCCAGCGATTGACGTTGCTCAATGCTTATGGAGGGTAGAAACAGCGCTATGTCGTGGGTGCAGCAGGATTTATCGCCAAACAGGTTAAAGTACTCAATGATCAGTTCGTCAAAGTCACCGATTAGCTCCTGTGCCGGCAGTTGTTTCGCACGCATGCGCTGGTGCAGCTCCAGACGTGCCAAATATGGACCTCGTGTCTTGCGCGTCGATGACTCAATGATGTGCAGTAGAAAATCATGGCAAGTGTTGAGCGTAAAAGTCGGTTGATCCTGTACTGCAGGCTGCTGCTCCAACAACTCGAAGCAGCTTTGCAGATACTCCTTGTAGTAGTCCCAGCGATCGCGACTGCATAAGAGCAACATTTTTTAAATTGTATTTATGTATACATATATACACATCAAGTCATGGGAACTCACTCGGCTTCGAGGAGCTGTTGCAGTAGCTTGTTCAGTTCCAGCCAGTTGCCCAGCTCCTTAAGCAGCTCGAACTTCATGCTAACGGGAGCGCCAGGATATAATTTGGCGCACAGCTCTCCGGTAAGGAAATCCCAGGCCTCCTGGTACTTGTTCTGTAGCTTTAATATGTGCAAATACAGGAAAGCCTCCTGCTCCGTCTCCAGTTTGCCCTCCTTGATGTGCTTGTCAACCATGCGTTGGGCCAGCGCCAAATAAAGCTTACGCTTCTCGGGAATACAGCTTTCTGGGCCACGTATGCCTTGAAATACGACGCTAATAACGGACCAAAAATAATAGGCATTCTTTGGCTGGGCCTTGTACAGCTGCAGGGCAACCGCTTGCTGCGCCTTGTAATCCTCGACGCGCACATGCGATACGAATAGATGTGCCAGCAGCTCCTCATTGCCCGGATTCTGTTTGACAGCGTGCTGATAGAGTTCAACTATCTTGTCCACTGCAAGGTCAGAGAAGGTAATTTAATTAGTCGAATCAATGATGATTAAATGAACTTGCCACTAAGCAGCAATTAGTTGCACAATGTAACTACTTGAATAATGGATACTATGTTAACAGCTGGAAATTGCCGAATAAAAAAAGAGAACTTAATTTGCGAACGGCTACATTCCAGACGGACAGGTGGATGGAAATGTGGGTGGCTATTATGATTCCGTTGTTTATGTTGATCAATGACATGAGGATGTAATTTGTGTCCATCGCCTGCATATGAACATTATCAAAGCCTTTTAGTTTATGGGCACCGGGTAAAATATATACATGCACACCAGGTACATAAACATTTTTAAAGATCAGTTTGATTTCTTGGCACGCGCTTTTTTTACCCGTCCGCCTGTCGTCCCGCCAGCGTGCATTGCTTTAGCTAATTTCTGCGCAAATGAAAGCGAGTGCGAAGGCAATTTTAATTGCCCGACCGTGTGCGCGTGCCAAGAAATATACTTATAAATATGAAACGGTCGCCAATGGTAGATAGTTGTGTGTGTGTATGTGTGTATGTCTCTCTTACGTTGTTCCATTTCGCGATAGCAAAAGGAGAGCACCTGCAACGTGGAATCGTCTACGGGCTTCTCTTCCGCTACGGTTTGCAGGCAGCTATGGCTCTCTTCGTAGCGGCCCAGGCGTAGCAGCGATAATCCCTAGACATAATCAAGAAAAATCAAAAGATTTCAAATGTGTTCAGTTGATATACTTCTTGGCTGCCGTTTACCTTGAGAGCACGTGCGCAGAGTAAATTTGGATGCTTGCGTAGCAGTTTTTCCGATTCCTGTAGTGCCTTGCGATTGTTCCCCACCTCCAGATTGTCTGTAAATTGTTGAACAAAAGGTAACATCAATATTGATGTAATATATAGATATAACAAATTTGACTAACCGTAGACCGGTCGAAGTCGTCGCTCGAACAATGCCGAATCCATGCCCTGCTGCTGGTGTGCCATTGTTTTTGATTAATATTGCTGCAGGTGACTTGTCACTCTAACCACACGTTGCTGCTGCTGTTTTCAGCCGTTTCCACTTTTAACCTAATTACAGCGGGCCACAAGCAACGCGCACGCTTTTTGTTGTATTTTTTTTTTAGATTTTTTTTGTGTCTCCCAAAAGCCGCTTGAATTAAACCCGGCACGTTTTCCTGCCTGCTGAATTGGGTAGCATGCACACCACTCTGGTGGGAAACTCGGGAGCAATTAAAGGCATATAAAACACAATAAAACTATTGTACAGATTATTAACTAGCAATTTTTTTGAATCAAAAAAATTTTACTGCTCCTTCATTAATTCGGCACTAGAGGTGCATATCAAGCGATATATCGATAGATTGTTTTTGTTTTCAGCTTGGCACACAAGCCTATCGATTACACATGCATTGAACAGCTGACAGCTGCTGATGATGGCAATCAGACTCACGACATACAGCTGTATATACGCTTGCGCTTTCTATTTTCACACAGATGTGCCAATGCATCCAGAAGCAAGCTAATCTCGTTAAACATTTACAGGTGATTACATGTGATCTTTTCAACTCAGTTGATAAGCTGTCGTGTATATACGTGTGGACACGATATTCGGGCTCTGGCATTTCACGCGCTCATCCCTAGTTGTTGCCCCCCATGAAATAACACGCAGAGCAAAAATAAAATGCAATTTTTTTAGTGCAACCGCGTAGATTACGAAGCCATTTAAAGTATTAAATTACACAATAAGTTGAATTATTTAGGTGTTTTTTAGTTTAGTATAATTAAATTATTGGTTTGAAACGCACAGCAGCTGAAGCGACACACATACTTTTGTTATATTTTATTTTATGTCCATTTTTGGTGAAAAATTTTGCCATACGAAAATCAGCACAAACGCAGTAAACGCAATGAAATGAAATTGAGCTGGCTAAGCGAATACTTGGCCAATTTAATAAACGCTAGTGCTTTACACGAGGCTGTCACACGCCCATTCACCGAGCTACGCCTGGAACTGCTGAGCCCGCAAGCCATCTATTGCCACATCAAGTCCACATCAGCTGAAGCACTGGAGCATTTACTGATTGCATGTGCGGTATACTTGCTAGTATGCCTGGGCCTCTACAAGCTAACCTTTTGGCTTTCGGCTGCCGTAACTGGCGTGCCAGAGGAGAGGAAGGAACAGGATGGCAGCAGCGGTGACACCGCCAGCAACGGCTTGCGCAATGCCCTGAAAAATGGCCTGCGTTTGCATAGCGTTCATCTGCCCAAGTCTGCGCTAATGGGTCGCGTTCTTTTGGTCATCGCACATCCGGATGACGAATGCATGTTCTTTGGTCCCTTGATATACTCACTGACGCAGCGCGATGGCTGCCAGGTGTACGTGTTATGCCTGTCAAATGGTGAGAAATAGCTGCACCCCTGCCGCTTACATGAAACCAACCTATGGGCTGATAAACCAATTAAATTTCCACATTTCCATCATTAGGCAACTATGATCAGCAGGCACAATTCCGGCGAGAGGAGCTATTTCGGGCATGTAAACGTTTGGGCATTGCCGAATCGAATGTTATATTAGTGAATGCCACCAATTTGCCAGATGATCCGAATGTTGAATGGCGAACGGATGCGGTTGCCAGCTTTATATTGCATACCGTTGAGAGTCTTGATATAAAGGCGATATTCACCTTCGATCGCGATGGGGTCAGCTCCCATCCCAATCATTGTGCTGTGTATTATGCTGCCGCTTCTTTGTGCTTAGCCAATTTATTGCCTAAGGGTGAGTCACGGGTTGGCAGCAGCAGCAGCAACAACAACCAAAACACAAAAAAAAAAAAACCATCTATAGACCGCATTGCACATGTTAATTGTCATGTTAATTGTAGCTGCTATTGTTGTTCTTGTTGTTGTTTTGCCAACGTTAGGTTTTCTAATTATAGCCACGATAATTATTCATATTTTTGGTATACATTTTTTATGTGCCACATTGCAGCTTGTAAGTTTTATACGCTAGACTCGATCAATTTGGTACGCAAATATCTATCGATCTTTGATTTTCTGTGCACATGCCTCATGTCCACGCATTGGTATGTATGACATAGATTGCCAGTCTTAAGATCAATCTAATATAGCTTATACTATACCTATACCAGGTGCATACTCAGCTGGAAGGAGGCATCCGTGATCAGAGGCGCCATGCTGGAGCATCAGTCGCAAATGAAATGGTTCCGTTGGCTATATATCTACACATCGCGCTACATGTACATCAATTCAATGCGCGAAATAAACCTCTCGGACGTCGAGTTGGAAATGCAAATTCACGATCATTAAAAACAAAGCAAGCGAGAATACCATGTTTTATGAAGAGTTCAATGTGAAAAAAAAACGACACCAAAAGAGAAACTACCTACATGAATGAACGCTTGACCGCAGCGTCAAGCTTAGCTATTTTGTTGATACTGACGATTCTACTATAATTATCTATATGTGCTACGATAACTTTATAGCGTAAGCACTTTGTCCTAGCCAAATTTAACTGCTTTTTGGTACAAAAGCAAAAAGTAGTTGAACAAAGAGACAAAAACCAACCAGGGAACAAGAATTACGTGTAAACAGACATAGAAACCAGATGCAGTCCAGAAATTAGTCACACGCACTCTTACATACCTACATACATATCTTTGCATATTGATTAGTTAGCTCTTAAAACTATTATTTATACTCAAATGTCCAAAAGCGTTGCAGCTAAAGTCACAAGTGAAAACCAACTGCAATGATGCTAATGTTTACGTTTACAATTATGTTATGTTTGATTCTTATGATTAACTTTCGTTGATTTGTTTTGTGCACATTGAATTCCTTTAGCATACAATTAAAATGCACGTCTCAATTTAGTTGCGTATGTAAATTTGTAAAATAGTTTGTTGTAAGCAGCGAAGTACAATAATTTTTATAAATGTATAACTTACGAAGAGATCGTTAAATAGTCTATAATGAGACAGATTCATAGATGCTGAGAAACAAAATGTTAAATATTGTGTATTTTTAAACATGCATAAATAAAAACCTCACGCAATCATGAACATCTGCTCAATTTAAGAGTGTCCGATTAAAAGGATATGCTGGGGGCCAGGCGAGTTACCAGTAGGCATGCAGTATTAGAATTTAAAAAACTATCAATTTCTTTTATTACAATGCTTTTATCTTAAGAAACAAAAAAATTTTTATTTTCGAGTAAATGGGGTTTATAATTGATTTAAGTTTTCTTGAACAGCCCCCCGATATTTGTTTCTTCAATGTTGTTAACGATAATTTTTCGCAGGCCAATGTTCGACTCATGCTGCGCACTTTTAAACGCATCCTCTATCATGCTCCATGAAAACGTTTTGGCAATGAATTTATGCATTGGTGCGCGACCAGAATTCATAAGTTGCAAGGCCGTCGGATACCTGCAAGTTAAAGATTAATTTAATATAGAAAACATATGCCTTCTACGTACATATTTGCGGAACGAAAGCTTGGTATTAGGTGGATGTTCTTCATGAGTATGTCGAGGGCATTGAAACTGGCACATTCGGATTCACATTCGGCTAGCACACAGATACCACATGGCTGCAATGCCATCACGGTTAAGTTCATGGTCATTGGAGTAATTGCGCAGTTGATGGCACAATTGGGCCATTCTTGAAATTTGCTGTACACCGCTTCGAGCACCTCGCCGAAAAGTGCGTTGGTATCAAAGTGTAATATATTGAAGCCAAATTCCTTTTTTATCATTTCCAGCGAGGAGCTCATGGTCCCAGCAATGGTCACTTTTTGGGCGCCAATTGCCACCGCACACATCGCCGCCGCAACAGCTGTGGGACTAGAGCCAATGATCAATACGTTGCTTGTGGGCGTGATGTTGGCCCTGAAGCATGCCTGACAGCCCATTGCCAGCGTTTGAGTGAGTGCGCCTTCTTCCATGCTAATAGAATCGGGTAGTCTATGACATAGGTCGGCCGGATGCGACTGATGGGTGGCCAAGAAGCCATTGTATACCAGATCAGCGCAGATATTATACAAGCCTCGTTTGCAATAATCACAAACGCCACAGGACAGCGCCGATTCCATGACGACACGATCACCCACATGCAAATGTTGAACACAGCTACCGACCTGCTCCACAAATCCGGTGGCATCGTGACCCAAGGTCATGCCGTCCAAATCTCGATTGGCATTCTCGTACACATGTATATCTGAGCCAGTGAGCGCTATCGAGCCCGTGTTAATGAGGACATCTATTTGGAAAGGATATTAGCATCAACTAATGTGCATTCCGCATAGAGTCTTACCGAAAGGCTTTAGCTGCGGTCGCGGTAAGTATTCTTTACATATTTTATACGATGTCGGTATGCGTATGACCTCAATCTTAGATTCTGGCAACGCCTCATCAGAAGAACACTCTTCCAGTGCTTCTTTGGCCTGCGAGTTGTAACCCCTTTTGCTTTGCGCTGAATCGCTGTGCATGCGCATTTGGTCAAGAATGAATGACTCCGAGCTTAGAAGCTTATTTCTTTCTATCTACAAGTAATGGACAGAGTTTGTTGTGTATGACATAGTCGACACGTCTAGTTAATACGCACCTTTATTCTTCTTGTCCTTTTTACCTACCAAGCATATGGCGGGCAGCTTCTTCTTCGGTTTCTTCGGTACCACGACTCTTTGTTTCTTTTTCGATTTGTCACATTTCTTGATCGGAAACTTGACTTCGTCACATTTGCCAGTACAAAAGATCTTGGGACATTCATTACTTGTGTCATAGCAATCTGTTCGCAGATTCTTGCGTGCCTTAATGTGCTTGCGTCCTTTTGCGCCGGGCTTTTTTACCGTACGTATACATTTATCACTTACCGACTTGTTCTTCTTGGACTTCTTGCTGTAGCTACGCTGGATTTGTTCACGCACCTCCAGCGACTTGATGCCCCAGGCGCCCATCTGAGTGATGGAGGGCATGCCGCCGTAATGACGGCGCATAAGAGTCGAGTAGATCGTGAATTTGGCAGGTGACTTGATGCTTGGGTTGGTTAAATTTGAATTACTCTTCTCTGAGAACACTTCGGGGCTATGGTTAAGGATTGTTGACATAAAGCGGTTAGGGTTACGGATGAAGCGGAAATTTGAGCTGTTGGTTTTGTAGAATTTTGTGACGGGGCTAGTGAATGTGGAATATTTTTTCTTGCAAGGATCCTCTTTAGGACATTTATCCTTTTTGCTTGGGCAAGTAAGTTTCTTTTTATCGGCTTTCTTGAACTTGGCGCATGGATCTTTCTTCTTCTTATCGTCCTTTTTGGCATCCTTCTTCTTATCATCCTTTTTGGCGCAAGGATCCTTCTTTTTCTTATCATCCTTTTTGGCGCAAGGATCCTTCTTTTTCTTATCATCCTTTTTGGCGCAAGGATCCTTCTTTTTCTTATCATCCTTTTTGGCGCAAGGATCCTTCTTCTTCTTATCATCCTTTTTGGCATCCTTCTTATCGTCCTTTTTGGCGCAAGGATCCTTCTTTTTCTTATCGTCCTTTTTGGCGCAAGGATCCTTCTTTTTCTTATCGTCCTTTTTGGCGCAAGGATCCTTCTTTTTCTTATCGTCACCTCCCTTTTTGAACTTGGCGCAAGGATCCTTCTTTTTATCCTTCTTTTTATCCTTTTTCTCACCCTTACCACCCTTGTCACCCTTCGCACAGGGATCTTTCTTTTCACCACCTTTCTGGGCCATGGCCGTTATTTCGACGTTCTTAAGAGCTTTCTTTTTTTGCGTCTTCTTTTTTGGTCCCTGTGGACGCTTGCACGGATCTTCCTTGCAGGGATCATCGATCAGCGGGCACTTCTTAGGGCACTTCTTTTTTGGCTTGATGACAGGATATTTGCATCCGTCCTTCAAGTACGGGCTCTGAATATCTGGCACAGCCACAGTACTCATCTTGGGAAGGCTATGATGCTGCTTCATGTGTTTCATCGCCTTATTGCGCTTCATTGCCATACGAGCATTTGCTGGGGTCTTGGAAGTCGGCATCACCTGCCCAGTCATTGTCTGTTGTTCGAGAATGCTGTCGGGGGAAAATCCACTCTGGAGCGCCGTGCTGCATATGCTGGCCGCAATAGAGGTGACTGCATCGTTGTAATCTGGCAACCGTGCTTCGGTGAGGAGATCTGTATTGAGCTTTTCGGCATCGATTTGAACCGTACCCTTGATCAAGGCATTAAAGCGCAGCGGCACCGTGTGCAGTGGTGCATTTTCTGGATCAGCTTCCACTTTGGTTTCTAGAAAGACCATTGCGTCTCTGCCCAATGTGGGTTCGGTATTGTCTGGCGCTTCGCCATTCATTATGGCGTCGCGCACGTTTGACATGTCCATTTCAAATGACAAATGCATGGATGCAATGGCCATCTCGTTGAGACGCTGACCCAGGATGTCTGGCACTTCAATGCTGATTTGATCCACCTTGGGTTCGATGCTGGTGAAGGATTCTTCTACTTCGGGCAGGGCGCTGGCAGAGATTTGCATTTCCTTTGGATCACCCAAGGGTATAACATTGGGCATTGGCTGAGGCATTGTACCGGGCGAGGTGTTTGGCGTTGTGCTGGGTGTACTCGGTGTGCTCGGGGTGTATGGAACGCTAGGTGTTATTGGTGTAACCTCCACATCGGTTGCCACCTTGGGCAGAGTTGCGGTAGCTGCCTGCGTTTCTTGCTGCTCCGTTTCATATTTGGTGGCGGTCGAGGTGGCGGCCGAGGTGCCCACGGCATCGATGCCCTTTACATAGCCCTCGAAGAAGTTGAGTTTCTCATTGCTGGCTGGCAGCTCCTCGATAGCAGCAGTTTCTTCCTTGGTCTCCTGGTTAAAGTCCTCGATCATGCTGTTGGTAAAGGCGTCGATCTCATTGGCGTGCAAGCGTAACTGATTAAGTGCCTCGAGCGTGTTTCTTAAGCTTTCAATATCCTGATTCGCCAAATCCATTGGCACAATCACAATTTTTAGTTGCTTGCCATCCTTGGGCTCCGGTATGATAATGCCAACGGGCACAACATTCGGTGCCCCATCAGTAACCTCGCTTGGCGCTCCGCTAAAGCTGATTCTTTTGCGCAGCATATCCACATTGGTGTTCGGACTAAAGACGCCCGGCGACCGTTGGGAATAGAAATGCACGTGTATCATAGTTGGCACAGATGGCAGGAACTCGACCATCTGTGGCGGTTGCCAACAGACGCACTTCGAGCAGATTTTCTTCCATTGCTTGCAGCTGCCATGGAGCAGGCGATGGGGTCTACAGATTGGCGCGTGGTAGCTCAGACATCGGGAGATCTGGGAAAGAAAAGTCGCCATGCGATTGCAATTATAATACTTTAAATTTTGAATTTTGAATTGCTAAAATATGGAAGTTTTTTAAGTTGCTTTTTAAATTTTGGAGATGGAAAGTTATGCCACAAATAATTTGAAAAAGTTATTGTTAATTGGTTGGCGCATAGAAGCTGACTGAAAATTTTTCCCATACGATATAGGCAAGTCCAATTGCTTCCAACTGATTTCTCAACGCCTACTCAGATAGAAATTTGAATTTGTTTACATCAAAAACCCTACCTAGGTTTTTTAATATGTACTATGTATTTTAAAAACCTATTTTTGCCCAAACTGAAAAATCGAACCTTTATACCTCTTGACCTAGGCTATGCTATCTATTGGTTGTTCAAATTGTTCAGATATCGTTGTTTTCAATTACCTTTCCTATATGCTAAAGACAATTACTGCATAGAGTTGAGCCAGTTGAGCTCGCATGCTAGCCCAACAAACTATTTAGATTTGTAAATCAACAGCTCATTAATATACTTTGCCATGATTAATTGACCTAGTTGAGGCCATCTTCTATTGGCTTATTGCAATACTTAATTATACCCCGAGCTAATTAAAAATGGTTAAGGGATATAATGTATTTGTGCAAATGTATATAACACATGCAGAAGGAACCATCTCCAACCCCATAAATTAAATATTTATTCCTGATCAGCATCAACTAGCCATGTTTGTCTGTTCGTTTATCCGTGTATGAACGCAAGGATCTTGGAAATAGAAGCTTAGAATAAGAGCTAGAGACATGAGATCGAGTTTGTAATCGATATCGAAATTCTGCTTTCTCAGCAATTTTGGTAATCCTCGAAACAAGGATAATTATTCAAGCAAAAAACATAGCCTATATACTTCTAGAATATTATGTATAGAATTTCAAATATCTTTCATTTTATACCTATCGCCACTTCCCCGCTATTACATCATAGCTATGAATTAAGGTAATAACCCAACTTATATTGCCGACCAATTTAAGCCACAAGTTAGCGACTTTGAGATTACATAAATTATCTATCGTACAATGATGAGTACTGTAGATAATTGTATTAAGATCGGTTAAGAAACGTGTTTGCAGCGAGCGCAGTTCCAAGAATTTCTGCATGTCTGCATTTAAATTCTATAAACAGCATCGCAATTGCGATTACATTGTTTTCTGTTCTACTATTTTAATTCGTTTCTCACTAAAATTTATTTATTGGTGTGGCCGTTAGTAGAGACGGCGGCAAGTAGTGCGATAAATTGCTAGTTCGAACCCTGCCATGGGTTACTTCTAAAGCAGAGGGCGTAGCGCGAGCCGAATTTGGTGTTGGAATAAGAGGGTTCAGGGTATCTTCTAGTCGGGAACTGCCGACTTTCTTTCTATTACTCACATGCAGAAAATGTGTTACTTTTCCAAAAATGCGCATGTTGCCAATATCTTGAAGTAGAAAAATTAAAGGGTGAAGGTAAAACTGCAAACTGGTTTAGTGCAAATATAATTAAACATTAACCAAAAATTCTTGAAAATGATTGATAGAAAAATTTTTTAATTTTATTAGAACATTACACCAAAATTTAGAATTTCGAATAGTTCAGATTATACATATATTTTTAAAAAAAATATTTTGATGTGTGTTCTCAAAGAGATGTATGTGAAGACTAATCTAGATATTTAACACTAGCTATGCTAACTAACTTTGTACGCCTACTACGATGTGTACGATAGGCTAAGAAACTGAAACGAATGCCTGAAATCATAATCAAGTGGGGAGTCCTCGACTATGAGATGCCCTGAACCCAGTGCCAACCTGCCTTTACAAATTCTCTAGCTTCTAGTTTGCCAATGCTTTTCTTGATAAGCTTCGGAGTCTATTGTCCGATCTTGACGATATTTTAGGGGCTGCAATATGTATATATGCCAAATCGCAATAGCTCTACGTTTTTCCAATTTTGGGGATTGCTTAAGAAGTCTCGAAATGGATTTGAATACGTTCTGCGTATGGTAAAAGAATACATATTTGAAATATTTAAGTCTCCAGCTCTTGTAGTTAGGAGGCAAGGTCAGCTATATATACTTGATATGGTCAGAGATGCCTTCTTATGTCTGCAACGTATATATACACAAGATCATAATACACTTTATAGCCATATTCAAGGGTTTCGGACCCCAACAAACATTTCCAAGAAGTCTTGCGAAGACAATCAACTGAGAGCAATCGACATTGTTCTCGAATTGGATGGCATTAGCCATGCAGCTCTCTAAAACATATTAAATACATTTTAGGTAAGGCAATTGTTGGCACACTTCTTGCATATTAATTATATATTTATTGGCTACCTTCAGATTAATTTTATTTTGTTTGTTTTTTGTTTTTTTTTTTGGACTACCAATTGGCCAGTCAGGCGGTCAGTCAGTGCTCAGTTGTCGCTGTAAGCGCTTCGCTGGCGTTTTCAATTTCAATCCGATTTATATAGTTATAGATTTATATAACATTGACAATGTCGCGATTGTCTAGTTCCACACATAGTACCATATATCTGCTGATTTTTCTCCATGTAAGCGCGTTTTGTTCGAAAATTTAGTTAAAACTTGTGAAAGATTTCAAAAACAAATTCCATTAAAACTAAATATATCTGTTAAATGTATTTGGAGTTTTTGCCTTGCCAATGTCCGTCTTGACATTCAGCTCACCAAATTCGAATTTAGTTATTACCCGGTTTTCGTTGATAGTTTGTATTTGTAATATATATATTTTATAACCTAAATAGCTGTGAATCTGTTTCTTGATTTACAAGAAAAAATAACATTTATCTACGGAATCCCGAAATAGCCTTGGGGACATGCTATATATTAGTCATATAAAAATATATATTTATTGTATCGATGACAGGCGTTCCATATTAATATAATCAACAAATTTTCGATCCACCGCGATAGTAGTCCGACCTACAAAAAGAAAGGGCATATTAGCCAAGTTAAGTTTATATTTGCTTGAGAGTGAGGGACTGGACTGCATAGAAACAGACTAATAAGACATTATATAGATGATATCATTTATAAAGAATATATTGCAATATATTTCACATTTTGCGACAACTAAATGTGACCAAGAGACTTCTCTGCCTCCTTAAAGTAAATGAGTTTTCGATTCCCGACACGATGTGGCCATCTCCGTTCGTCCGTCTGTAGCTCGATAGCAAAGCTGTCCTATGAAAGCCAGGGTATCTATGTGAAGGTATGTCCTCTAACTTTTGTTTGTCCAGCTGCCTTTTTAGTCAAGATATGCGTCTACCAAATATTTTTTATACTTAGCCCAATTCGGAACGCGTTCGCTATCACTTTTAAAGACCTTGACTGTCTTCTGTAGGGCTTAATAGAATCGTTTCAATGTTTCTAAGCGACTGAAAGCCATCTAATTAAGGCGCGTCGCGTGTTCTCGAATGCGTTTGGTCTGGCATATGGATTGGCTAATTATAATTCGTTCAACAAAAATATGCTTTTGGCTTGTTAAATAATAATTGTCTTTAATCGTTTCCATGCAGTTCGTGTGGCTGCTGACGGCGACGGCGAAGCCAACGGCCAGCAGCAGCAGCAGCCGGTTGCCCCCGCTCGCTGCCACGCCCAGCAGCGAAGGGAGTACACATATTGTGAGCTTTGTGAATAGCAAGCGTGGCGCTGGGGCACGCAAGGAATTCGATTTTGAGCGCAACGAGGCGGAGTCCATAAATTCGGTGCATGTGCAACAGCTCTTTGGCAGCCTGTTGCAGTTGCAAGGACCCGGCAACAATAGCTTGGAGACGGATGATGCGCCCGTCAGCGAGCGCAATACGCTGGACGATGAGCTCAGCCTGGACGGGGGAGTTGTCGGTGAGCAGCACGAGAGCTCCACAGAGCAGCCGGATACCTGGCATCGCATCAAGCTGGCCATACCGGTGCTGGAGCCGGTCAAGCATCTAATAAATACCGTCGGCGGCGGCGGGGTCAATGATACGCATGTGCGCACCAATTCGCACCGTTTGATCGGGCACAGTGGGGTGCATCATGCGGTGCATAGCAACAATTCCTCGCCAGCGATTGAGACGGAGGAGGATCGCGAAGAGGCCATCGACAGCACGGGCTTTGATTTCCTCGAAACGCTGGGCACGGCGGGCACCGTGCTCTGGGGCATGCTACAGAATTTGAGAAAGTTGTTTGCGGCCAGTGCGGGCAATGCCAGCACCGCCTTCTCCGGTGGTGCAGCTGGCGGTGGTGGTGGTGGAAATGGTGGTGCTTCCTCTGCAAATTAAATTGCATTTTTTGGCAATGGAACTGGTCTTGTGTACTGTGATTAATATTAGCGCTAAGCTTGGGGCATTCATTGTCCCTTCTTTTTAATACTAATGAAATATACGAAAAATTAAATTATAAAAAAATTTAAAATAAAAAAGGAAAATTCATGAAAATTCAGTCAAAATTGCGCATTGAGAGCTGGTTGGTGAACTCGCAGAGTTGTTCCTGGCGCCAGCGCAGATTTGCTTGCGCCTGCTCCAGTGCGCGGCGCAGGCTCCGTGACGAGCTCTGCAGCAGATCCTGGTGGCCCTGAATGAACATCCGCAGCTGGCGATAGTCCCGTCTGCTGCTGCTGTGCTGGGTAATCTGTTGCAACAGTCCGATCAACTCGCGTGTGTTGGAATGATAGCTTTAAGGTGGAAAAATAACAGGATTAGCAAGTTGTATGCTCGACAGGGTCTCGAACCATTTGCTTTGCTCGATTTGATGCCAATGTTAACGAGAAAAGGGGCTATCTTCGGCATGCCGAAGATATAATATCTTGCAGACCGATCGTTCCTATGGCAGACAGAAGGACATGACTATATCGACTCGGCTGTTGATACTGATCAGGAATATATATACTTTATGGGGTCGGTGATGTCTCCTTCTATGCGTTACATATTTTACAGCAAAATAATAATGCTCTCTGCGAGGGTATAAAAATGATAGATAGATATCAGGTGGTACAGGGTCGGTAAAGGGGTTTGATAAAGTGTTATTTTAAACTGAAGGATTCGAGCCCCGCACCGAATCGGCAGCCATATTTTGTGGGTTTCCCCAGAGCCCAAGCACTTACTAATCCCGCAGCATCTGGAAATTATGAAAATAGAAATCTCTGGCTATGTGAAAGCCGACATCATTGCGCAAAATGGCGCCAAAGATTTGCGAAGCATCCTGTTTGCGTATATAGGACTTCTCGTGGTAGATGATGTCCAGATACCGCTGCAGCAGGCACACCTTGTGGGTGCAGCCCAGTGCGAGCAGTATCAGACGCTGCTCACTGGCCACCGTGGTGCTGCGATATCGTTGCCACAGAAAGTTCCAATCCTCTGCATCACCGTGCCGCATGGCGGTACAGTAGACCACCGAGCGTAGATTGACGGGCACCGGATTTGACTTGTCCGGCGCACAGGAGATGAACCAGCGATGATAATACCTTAGGGCATGCTCCACGCAATCCTCTAGAGACAGCCGACACGCCCACTTGTTAATCAAGGTTTTGTGTGCGGCATGATGACGATTGTCGCAATCCTCCTCCATGCCCTCCAGACGGCAATAGATGGGCCCCAGCAGATGGTGCATAAAATGCTGTTGTGGATTGTCTTAGTTGGAGTTAAGTTTAGATTCAAGCGATGACCCCACCTGAAACTCGTCGTATTGGTTGGTGTGTCGCACGATGCGATAGATGCCATCCAGCTGATCCAATGCTGCACGCCAGGGCATATACTCAGGCTCGTGCCGCACATAGTCCAACAGCTCGAGGGCAAGTTCATAGTGCATTAGACCACGCCAGGCAAGGGCCAGTGCATCATCTAGCAGCTGGGCGCGATTCAACACATGAATCCGCTTAAATCCCCGACTGTGCAGTGCATTGATAATCAGTTCCCAGTTGTGGATGTCATAGTTGATGCGATAGGGCGAGCCAACCTGGACATTCAAGATCAACCACTCATCGTCGCCCGGCAGCTGCTCCAGCTCCAGGGGCAACGGCTCGTGCTGTTCCGTGCAACGCAGCCAGGTGCGCGGTTCCGCGGCAATGAAATTCGACGAACAGTCGGTGGCATAGCTGATGGGCACAAACCAACAGGACTCGCTCAAAGGTGGATCTAGCCTCTTGTGCACAAACTGGACGTCATGGAGCAGAAATCGTTGCTGCGTAATTGTCGCAGTCTTCATCATATAATGCCGCTTAACATTGATCAAAGGTATGCCCTTTTGCAACGTCCACGTGTCCATCACGGTCTGCACGTCCAGATCCAGTGGCATGCTGCCGCATTGATGCGCCGCCTCCGTCAGCGCTAGCCATAAATCCTTCTGCCTGGCATTGCCATAGGCATGCTTCACCAGATAACAGTTGAGGCCGCGCCGAAAGGCCACGTCCCCAATGAATATGTGCATCATGCGTATGATAACCGAGCCCTTGCGATATGTTATGGAATCGAAGAGTTCCGATATTTGATTCGCCTGGCATACAGCCTGATGCAAGGGGCGGGTATTGCAGAAGGCATCCGTATTAAGCACGGCCAGCACATTGTCCAACATCTCCTCCTCGTAGACATGCAATTTACTGCATAGTTTATCTACGCCCAGTGTGGCCATATAGGTGGCGAATCCCTCATTTAGCCAGAGATCATTCCACCATTCCATCGTGACCAGATTGCCGAACCACTGATGGGCCAGCTCGTGTGCAATAATATTGGCCACATGCTGTTTGTCCAGCTGCGAGGAGCCCTTCTCGGCATAGAACAGTGCCGCCTCACGGTACGTGATCAGACCCCAGTTTTCCATGGCGCCCGCACTAAAGTCCGGCACAGCCAGCTGATCCATTTTGGGCAGCGGATATTCAATGTCAAACATCTTCTCATAATAGAGCAGCAACCTGGGACCGATCTTTGCCGCATAGCGACACTGGTCAATGGCCGTTTCACGAGCCCAGGTGGTAAACTTTACGCGACACTCCTTATTCTGTGAGGCATAGCCCTGGAAATCGTTGACGCTATAGGCCACCAGGTAGGTGGACATGACCTCCGTTTGCTGGAATATGCTCCACAGCCAGTTCTGGCGTTCGCATCTGTAAATCTTGAAAAATACCACTTGGACATTGTGCTTGGCCCAGTATTCACTGTACTTACATGGGTATCCTTTCCAGAATGGGCATATTGCTGAGCGCATTGTATTGGTCATGATGGCCCAATGTTATATTGAAAGTCGCCTTAAAATTGGGTTCATCGAAGCAGGGAAAAGCGGTGCGCGCATCCGCGGGCTCAAACTGCGTCACCGATATGAACCTGCACAAATATATATAAATATGTATGCATTAGGGAAATATCTTGTATACCTTGTGTTAGCTACTACCTTTGGGTGCAATTGTCCGCACTATCCCGGTAGGAGCTGGCATAGTAGCCGCTCATGGTGCGCCCTAATCTTGCCCAGAACTGCAGGCGCAGCTGATAGCGTTGTCCTTGTCGCAGTTGTTGTTCCAGGTGCAATATGAAGAAATCATATTTGGCAAGCCGCTGTACACTGCTTATATCAACTAGTTCGTTGCAACATTGCTTCAATAATTTTATCCGTATGCCGCTTTTGGGAATATTCAAGCCGGCTCCCGCATGCAACGTGATATTCTTGGTGGATTGGATAATTCTCAGCTGAATTTCGACATCTCCCGTAAAGAAGAGGTGTGAGGCATCCTCCAGATGTGTCATAATGCGCAGGTTATAGTGTAGCGGTCTTATGGAGCGTGGTAGGCGATAATAATCGTAGCTGGCGTAGCAAAAAGTTGCAAAAAAGGCGCTCAACAGCATCAAAATACGCATTTCAAATCGAGCGTTTAACGTATTTTATTCGATTTTAAACTCACTGCTTGGCGTTGCCAGCTGGCTGTCGAAAATAACAAAAACTGTTAATGTTAATGTTAACTAACATGCTTTCGATAGCAGAGCTCGTTGTCAGTTGCTGTTAATAACAGTGCGCTGTAAGCTAACATAACAGCTGTGGTAAAGACAAACAGCTTGGCAGCCCCACCGCAAGCATATTTGTTTTCCTTTTCTCAGTTTATCCGCCGCTGTTGTTGAAAACGGTCGTGTCTAGGGGGGTGTGCGCGTGTCGTTGTAACAAAATATTAAAACATTATACGTGGAATTGTTTAAAAACCATATAAATAATATAATATTAAAAGGATTTAAGTGTCGTGCGTGTTCCGGATTGTACGTTTGTGTATTTTCGGGCGAAACATGAGCGTCGTTTTGCCGTCTGGCGCGTGCTGTTCATGGCGAATGTGTGGCACAAAGCAAAAGACGCGCTGAATGAGCGTGCAAGCGCTGAGAGCTAAAAAATAAATGTAAATAAATAAACAAAAGCAGTCTGTTAAATTGCTAGCAACAATAGTTGTTCGCGTGTGACGGGCAGAAAGTAAGTGAACTTCCACACAATTTAAATAATGCACTTGGCCAACAAATTCAGGCAATATTGTTGCAGCATGAATTGCGAACAGCTGTTTTTGCTGTCTCCGCTTTGGCCGTTATTCTGTTTTTGTTTTGCGCCCTGCGTGCGACCTCTTGTAATGTTTATAATTTGTTTAATTGTGTTTTTATCTCAATTGTTTATTGTGGCTGCCAGCAATGAGCACAGCGTGCGCTACTTATGACGTCAGCCGACGCCGCTGTGCTGTAATTTAAATGTTGCTAATTTATTAGTAATCCAAATAAGCACGTGCCACATTAGCAGCTTGCCCCACTGTGCCGTTGATAATTATTAGCACAACTCCAATTGGCAAGTAAAGTATTTCAAAAGAGAATGTTGCTAATTTGTGATGTTAATGTTTCGGGCAATTCGGCAATTCAATGCAAATAAGAATTTTGTCAATTGGCCTGGTAAATGTTGCTGCTAAAGTGTTTCGGCACTTTCAATTTACAGCTAGCATCAATGCTGCCAACTCATGTTATTTACTTGCTGTTTATTGGCACAACAGCAACAACAACAGAAACTTGTAAACATATGCACACACGCACAAACATATTTCACATTTGGCGGATATCGGGAGCAGCCCACAGCACATGACGTCGTCTGGGCGGCAAACAGACTGCCCCGGCCACGCAGTTGGCAGGTCTTTTGGCGGCTACTGTTCAATGTTTCTCTCATTTGTATTGTGCCAGTTTTTTTTATTTATTTATTATTATTTCTTCTTGTTTTTGATTTATGTTCATTATCTCTGCTTGCTGTGCCTACACTTTGTGTATATATGTATGTATTTCGTTTTGATTTGTTTATCTGCGCATAACGCGCTTACATATATATTTTTTAATACCTTTCTGTTAACGTAATGTTAAGTGTTGCCGGCTTTTTCATTTTTGTTGTTGTTTGTTTGTTTGGTTCAGTTTATGCGTTAATGACGCTTGTTTGCTGTCCCTTTCCTTCTGCTTTCACTTTTACTCTGTGTTTGAGGTTGCGATTTGTTCAGGCGATTTAACAGTTCAATTCAAATTGTAAATTATTATATATTTTCGCTATCAATTAACAGATTTGTGCATTCAAATCTGTTCATGTTGTAAAAAAAAACTCATTACGTTCATAAATTTTATTTATGTAATTATTTCATTAGTATCTTATCAGCTACTGTTTGACACAAATTTAAACACACAAGCGTGAAAGAGAGAGAAACATTCACAATATGCTGTCAGCGATGCCACATTTTCAAAAGCGAAAATGGCTAGTAATATAGGTAGAAAAAAGCTAGATTTAAAAAAGAGGCAAAGTAAACAGTTGATGAAATTTGTGTGTTTTTCTTATATATTTATGTTTTGGAAAATCTGAGCTGCATTCTTTTATGGATCACAGTTAGAAAAACAAATCGAGCTAAAAAAAAAAACAAATACTACATTTTCCGCAATCGCATTTATAAAAAAGTCACAGCTGCATTGTCAACACTGATGGAATAGTTTAATTTGATTTATTTCTTCAACATACATTCAGTGTATAAATAACTATCGAATTTAAAGCTAGCATTCATTAAGCTTTTAAATACATTAAAGCCATAAAAACTGGAAATGTTACTTAGTTTTTTTTCCCATAAGTTCACAATTCCTATTGAGTTCACTTATGCTATGGATTTTTGCCCACTCGCAACTTGTAAGACTCGTTTATAATGTTTGATTAGTTTGTTGTTGTTGCTAGCTTGAGACTCGAGTCTTTCAAGATAAGAACAGACAAATTGTTGTGTGCAACATGTCTAATCTAAGTCGGTCATAAATTAGAGAACTCTGTGTGTTGAAAATGATAGAAAAAACCTTAATAAATAATGTGAATAAAGTTGAAAGGTTTTCAGCTCATTGAATATTTTTCTTATTTTATTAACCAAATAAATGTCCAAAGTTTTATACTAATTAAATATTCCAATTATTGTTCCAGCTAAACTCTTGAGAGCCCGAAATCCTACGCCCTATCGACATGGTCTGCCAAAAGTGAGCGATAGGTGGCGCTGCTTGTTATCGGACAATGACTGGGCGGCATTTGTTTTGGTATTCTCGTGGGCTTATGTAATTGCTGTCCGGTTGAATTATTTAGCTGGCGCGCAAGTCCAACTATCGGTTAATCAAAATTGCGATTGTTAACAAAACTGTGGCCCTATGGAACATGCCCGGGGATATGCATAAGAACGTTTCCGTACAAGTTGACAGTGATTTTGCTTTGTTACTACCAAGCGGTGTTTATGAGATTAAAAAAATGGAACCACGCTCAAAAATACGAACAATTATTGTATTTTGCCTATTTCTAGCCATAGCGGGCATCATTGGATTCGGCTATTTCTGTCAAGATCAGGTAAGTGCTATCGATATCGTCTATCATTTATCGATAGGCCACAAATTTCTCTGACGCAAATGCCATCAATTTCTATTTATGTATATATATCTTTTTGTTTCCCCCACCCCTCGCGCTTGGCGCCAATGCAAATCAGGCAGCAACTGCTAAATTTCATAATTTATATTGTTGTTTGCATTTAATTAAATTTTATTTTTATACCATAATCGATTCTTGGAATTTACGTTGTCTGTCGCCAAACAAACAAACGAAAAACAAAAAAAAACTCGTTTTTGCCCAAAACTCAACAATTTATTAGACTGTGTTTCTCCAGCGGATTACACAAATCACAAGTGATTCTCGCATTTTAGAGCTCTTTTTCTTGTTTATACACATTTTTGTTTTTGTTTGAGTAAAAAATATTGGCGCCGTATACTTTCAATTGTTTGGATAGACACAGAAGACTCAAAAGGTGGCCGAAAATGGGTCATGCTTTCGAATACAGTGAAATTTACTACTGATGGACAGGCAATTGTTTGATTCCCAATCTTTTTACTTCATTCATTTCAAGTTCTTGCGTTTGGTGAAAGGTCTTTTGTCCAGGGCTGCAAATCTTAAACAGTTAATGATTCGATTTGCAGCTCGAACCGACTTTCTGGCTATAGGCTTAGTTTGTGACTCAGGTTTTCCAGGTCTTGGTTATTCGTATATTCTTAAACGTTTTTTTAGTTGTCCGCTCTGCTGTAAATTTGGCATGTCGAACATATTTTCACAGAGCAGTTGTAGGTTCGATTAGATTTCCACCCAAAGTAAACAAATATGATTCGATTAATCCAATTTTAAATATTTTTTGAACTAAGCGAATTTTTAGAAAATATTATAATGGGCTTAGATTAAGCTGTTCTTGATGAACAACGGGTTCAGCATTCAGTACATATTTCTATATTTCTGGGTTTGAACCGGCAGGAATATGCTACCATGTGGAAGTAATTTAATTGGATTCTGCTTAAGAGAGCTTTCACTGTACTTGACATACAGTCAGTTTTTTATATTGTGTACAATTACCATATAAAGATTTCATATTGTGTTTTGTATTTTAGAACATATTCCTTTTCTATGAATTAAACTGATTTATCTCCTGTGATGAACATTCAATTCTATTTCCAGCAATAACGGCACGTTTTAGATTTATTTGATTTAAAATTTCCCAGCACATTCGTTATTCGCACATTTCGATTCGACAATTAAAAATAATCTCGTAATGAACTGTTGACATGACAGCTTGCATTGATAAGCATTTGAATATGTCGAATATATCGTTCGAAAATGTCTGATTTAATGACTGAGGCAGAGTGCACTGGGTCCCCCCAAATTCGTATCCCAAACTTACAAAAGCTCATTTGACGGCCAACCCCGGAACGTATAAATTCTAAACACAGCGGGCCATCATTCACTTGACAGCTACACACACATATCTATGTGTGAGTGTGCATGCGTGTGTGTGTGTGTGCTCATATATATATGTAATTTATCAATTAATCGTCGTGCCAGGTCATCTCTAATATTAGCATCGATAAATTCATTAGTGGAGCTCATAAATTTTGAAATGCTCGCAAGCTTTATGCACTGCACCTTCCATTTTATACATAATATTGTTTGATTGAAATGCGATTTGAGCAGTTTCATTATCAATTTTTAAAGGACTTAAGCTAACAAAGCCAACAAAGTAATCGATAGTCATAAGGTCGTAACTAGTTCTTATCGATAAGCAAGTACAGTCGGTCGTTCGGTTTTAATGCTGAGCTATCGATAACAATGAAGATTAATTTAAATCAATACACATATTGTCTATTTATCTGATTTCAAAAACATTATGGACATCAAGCTTAATGTGCTTTGTAGCAGATGTAAATTTTTAAAATAGTAAAAAAACTCAATAAATAAGGATATATCCCACATCGTATAGCCTAGCTGTTTGTAATAAAAACTATACTAACTTCATATGCCCCATAAAGCCAAAAATAGTTTTATATTAATAAAACACGCGAACGTCTGTCTGGCCAAAAGTGCCATATATATATATATTTGAATATGTGGTATGTACACATATACACACATATATATGTTAAATATAGGCCAGTTGTGGGCGCGTGCGTTTCATTTGGAAACTGAGTTCAGTGTCAAGCAAAATCGGGTATTTATTTAAAAAACTTATTTCGCTTGTCATATCAATTGGCCAACACTCTATGCTTATCAACAAAATCTATTTTCGTTACATATTTGCAAAATTGAGAAAGAAACGTTGTGCTCTTTCTTCTATTTAGCTAATTTGCAACGGTTACAGTGAAAGCTCGCTTGAGCGGTCAGCGAGTCGCAGTATTACGATTTATATCTGAGCAGATATTTGAGTTTTACTTGAATAGGAAATGGAAGTAATATAAAATAAATATTTGTAGGCGAAGATGTAACCCGAAGTCAGCTGTCGGTTAGTAGAGCATTCACTGTACTCGGCAGCCAGTACTCATAGTACTCTTAGCAAATTGAAATGGTGAGCAAAGTGACATTAATTGGGCACAGCTGCCAGTTGGGGAACATAACACGCGATCTTGACTAGTCCTATGTGGTGGTTTTTTATTTTCCTTCTCTCTGGCGAGACAACATGGCAGACACGAGCCACGCCCAGTTGAGAAATATACTTATACATATATGTGTTTTTCAAAAATAGCTTAATTAGTGACGCGTTGCGACAAATGAAAAGTGTAGCGAAATAAATTAATGCATGAGCATTGCGTGGGCGCATTGTCCAAATTTCATTTCTGTTGCAACGCATTTTCCCTAAAATTTAGATTTATTTGGAAGAAGATACAAATGTGTTTAAAGATACACTCATTTAAGATTAAATATGATTAGCACTGGGTATATATATATTTTTGTTTGTTGACGATACATTTGATGCTATATTTATAAATACATTAAGGTGAATGTCAATTTGAAGATGTGTCAGTTGTTTTTTATGATTGAAATAGGCTAAAAAGAGCTGGGCTAAGTGACTTGTTTTAAAAATGTTAAGTATACTGTAGCTATCGTTAATGTTCTGTTAAATGAAGAAATACTCTGTTATGCTCAACCAATGTTATGTTATGTGGTTCTCCCTACAGTCAATTAATTGGTAGGATTGCACTTCCAATTGGAACTCAAGCAAACCGCTCTTGAAGATTGACTGACTGAGAAATGAATTTATCGGATTATTACCAAGCTCATCGTAGCTAACAACTCCAAGAGCGTACTCATACAATATGTTTACATAATGGGATTAGACGTATGCAGCTGTGGGATACATGGTCATTACTTGGGCCAGAAGACGGACAACCGTCAAGTGTCCGATCAAATTACATTTTAAATATATCCATTTTTGTCAATGGCAACAATGGCAATATATAAAATAGCAACAAAGTATTATATAGACAACAATGATAAACGCTTAGCTCTAAAAAAGTTCTGTTAAAGGCCAGCCTGTCTATGTTAGCATCAAGATAATGATAATTCCGACCTGTTATGTAATGCTATGTTTTATAAAGTTACTGTTAAGATTAAGATTTTGTATGTGTTATGCAGTTAGACTCAGACTGTTTTGTGTCTCTCCCACATATATTGTTAACAGCGTTGATTCTGTACTAAGGTCCGTCATATTAACATTTTCTTATGATTTTATGTTATCTCTGAAAGCTAGATGCTGTTAGTGGCTCTCAGTATTTTGTGTTAACAGCATTTAAAAATACCTTACCTATGTTAATGTGCAACGCATGTGCTGTTGAATTTGAGCTTAGAAATATTTGATTTTCTGACCAGTTTTCGAATTGTTTATATTCCAGTTATAAGACTTGTTTATGTTTTTCAATTATTGACTCAACTATTCCTTGCTCATATGGCAAATGCTCAATTGTTGTAATTAATGAAAATATAAGCATTACATTTATTGAAATCGAAATACCCAACCTGAGCTCATTATGTAGCGCAACAAAAATGTGTTAAAAACTTATCAGACAGACAGACATCAACAAACAAAATTGAACACTTTTACTCTGAATATTCATTAGGTCGTTGGCATAACTTGGGCTCGTCTTTTATATTCACGTATATTTCCATTTATTCAAATTTCTACGACGTTAAACGTCAAGCGAGCATCTAAAAGTGATAGAAAAAATAAAGAGAATTCAGAGCGTTGTATATTTATACCCTGAACCCATTGAAAATGGGTAAAAACGGGTATATTGTATTTGTGCAAATGTATGTAACAGGCAGAAGGAAGCATCTCCGACCCGATAAGGTATATATTCTTGATCAGCATCAACAAACGAGTTGATCTAGACATGTCCGTTTGTCCATCTGTCCGTCCGTATGTATGAACGCATGGATCTCAGAACCTATAGGAGCTGGAGACTTCAAATTAGCTGTAGGATCGAGTTTGTTTCCGATATTCGATAACTTGCCCCGTTTCCAAGTAATCGATAAAAATCTATATCAAAATCCCGAATAGTATATATGTCTCCATTTGGTGTTGGAAGAAGAGGGCTTAGGGTATCCCCTAGTCGGGAGCTCCCGACTCGAATCTCTTACTTGTTTTTATTTATTTTGGTTTTTCTTTGCTTGATACACAAAACTCATTAATTAAATGCGAGCGTTTGTTGCTGTTGTTAATTTTGTAGTGTTGTTTTTAGTTGTTTTCATTGTAAATGGCGAGTGGAGACCTGTTGTAATTATCAAAAGCTGCACACATAAATTACAATAATGCAAATGTAATTGAACTCTAAAATTGAATTTCCTTTCGTTTTTATTTAGTTTTTTTTTTTGGTTTTTATTAAAGCGCGTAATTTACAAATAAGTTATTTAGCTTGAGCTGAGGCTGCTCCACATAAATTGTGGCAAGAGTTTTGTAACTTTTGGCCAAATTTTCTGGGTCGCAGCCTAATGAAATGTTAAACCAAAGAGTATTTATGACTTTGTTGCTTTTAGTACGTCGGCTCGGCAATAAAAATTTTAGTGTGCGTGTGTTTTCTCCTTTTGAATTATGCGCGAGCATGAGTCTATAATGCAAATGCTTTGTTTTTCGCTTTTCTAGTTTTACTAAACAACTTTCCGGCCACAAATAAAGTTTTTCTTTTATGGTTTTAGCATACTGGCACTTACAGAAAAGTTGAACTCATATCTCCCTCGCTCTCTCTTCCTCTCCCTCTACCCCTCCCTCTCCCTCTCTCGCCCAATATTTATTACGAAATTTATTGCTCTATTTGGGAACTGCAAACACTTGTCCTGCGTGGTCTTCAAAAAAAAAACACGCAACTGGATTTGGTTCGATCGTAAAATCAACTTCTTACAACAACGGCAGCCAATGTACATAATTTTTCGGTTTCCTAATCTCTTTTAAGGCATTTTATTAGCATAGATTTGGTTTATGATCGTGTCAATTTATGACCCTGTTGGATTTGACTTTAGCAGCTGTTGTCTTTGGACCATCTTTTTATCTTACTGCGCCTCATTCACTAATCAATTTAATAGTGTGTCGGAATAACACACCGCCGGGAGATATGTCCACACACAATGTTAACAGGGTCGTTAATTGTGGAGTCTGTTGCTTTAATGAGAGGCGAATGTTGATCACCGGGAAACTAAAATGAATCCAGATATCAGAATCTGAATTATTATTAATTCTTTATACTTAGTAATCTCACGTTTTACGCTGATAATCTATCATATCTATTCCTTTTTGTTCATAGATAACTTTTTCATAACTTTCTCAAACAAAACACAATATCTTGCTTTAAGCAAAATACCATTTTACATTCAAACGCGACTGTTCAACCTAACACAAGATTTATTTGTGCTTAGAACTAAACGATCGTTTTACCAGACAGTTTCTAGTGAAAGCCCCCTTCCACATTTGTCGCTTCAGCCCGTCGATAGTCAATTTATCAATTCAAATTGTGTGTTTTCTAATGAAATCTTAACGATTTTCATTGATTTATTAACTTGCTTAATGTTTATTGCCTGTAAATGATAATGAGGAAATGTGCTCAAGTTTCTTTGCTTGATTTATGCACGCCTGGTGCTTAACTGTGTGGCTTGTAATTCGCAACCTGTTTAAGCAGCTGACAATGAATAAAGTATAATGAATATTAGCTTTGAAATTCCAATTAATTAACATTCTGCACATTAGAAGCACTTAAAGGCTTGACTGCCAATGCAATTAACATCAATATACGGTGTTCATGTGATGTCTTTATAATCATCCTAACGACCCGTAACGTAAAACCAGAGGCTCAAAAGCGACAGCAAAAAACAAAGAGAACTATATCAAGTCGAAACCAATTAAACTATCAGCAAATCTGAAATATAAAAAGCACATGCCCAGGCCATGCTAAAAGCAAAAGAAGCCGCCAATGTACCGGCGAGGGGCAACCGGGGGCAAGGGCAAGCAAGGGGCACAGAAAACCGCACATGTCATAAGCCAGAAGACGCGTGTCAGCGGCACTTTAATGTGGTACCATCCGCTCTAACAATGGAGCACATGAATTTCAGATTAGTGCTGCGTTTTTTATACCCTTGCAGAGGGTATTATAATTTTGTCGTGAAATGTGTAACGCATAGAAGGAGACATCTCCGACCCCATAAAGTATATATATTCTTGATCAGCATCAACAGTCGAGTCGATATAGCCATGTCCGTCTGTCCGTCTGTCCGTCTGTCCGGCTGTCTGTTTCTATGCGAACTAGTCTCTCAGTTTTAAAGCTATCTTAATGAAACTTTGCAGAAGTCCCTTTTTCTGTTGCACGCAGCACATATGTCAAAACCAGCTGGATCTGACTACTATATCATATAGCTGCCATAGGAAAGATCGGTCGAAAATTAAGATTTTGTATGAAAAAACATTTTTTTTTTCAAGATATCTTGACCAAACTTGGCATTTATTAGTTTTGCTAAGCTCCTCACATATTTGCTAGATCCTATTAAGATCGGACCACTATATCATATAGCTGCCATAGGAACGATCGGTCGAATATTAAGATTTTGTATGAAAAAACATTTTGTTTTTCAAGATATCTTGACCAAACTCGGCATTTATAAGTTTTACTAAGCTCCTCATATATATGCAAAATCCTTTTAAGATCGGACCACTATATCATATAGCTGCCATAGGAACGATCGGTCGAAAACTAGGTTTTTGATTAAAAGCCTTTTTTGTTTATCAAGATACCTTCACCAAGCTCGGCATTAACCATTTTCTCGGCATTAAAAAGTTGCAAGGGTATTAGATCTTCGGCGTGCCGAAGATAGCCTTTCTTCCTCGTTTTATTTTACTTTAAATACCCAAAACCCAAACCCAAATCCCAAAGACAATGGGGGGCACAGCTGATTTTGGAAAAGATCAACGCGCATTATTCACGCCTATTTGAAGTTAATTCGTGCACAAAAGATCGTTGATATCTACGCTGTGAGTGTGAGCGGGATAGAGAGAGAGCGAGAGAAAGAGAGAGAAAGGGGGAGAGAGAGGGAGAGAGGGGGAATATCATTCTAAATTATAAAAGCGTCTGGCACAAATTAGCCAACTGGCCAAAGTTCGACCCCGACCCTGCCCAGAGGCTTTTTTCCAACGTTATTTTGATAACTTTTCTGATAGCCTTCGACAGTTTTTTGTTGTTGTTGTTTTTAAGGCTCGGCCCAATGTCTGGTGCACGTACGAAAACTGGTTTTAGTTTATCTGTCAGGTTATAATTACGTATGTGTGTGTGTGTGTGTGTGTGTGTGTGTGCGCGTATGTGTAGTTTGTATACACTGCAACAAAGCGATTCGAATCGATTGGAGATAAGACTTGAAAACTCTAGGTTTTTAATTTATGTTTCAAGTGATTTGACGCTTTAAAGAAAAGAAAAGTGCGAAGCTTTCAGCCAAAGTTCAAGAAAAGAGGTTATTATTTTATTATATAACTATATTATACTAACAAAAACACAAAGCTTTTGCACATCAAAGTATGAGCTGAAGTTGGAACGAGATAAAAATTTTAAAAACTCTTATGTTTATTTGTAAAGTTCGTTAAGCTTTAATTCGAATGAAAAGCTTTGTGAAAAACATGGAAAGCTATTAACAAAAGCTCTGAATCGAAGCATTTAGTGCTTTAAGAATTTCCCAAATTCAATTAAATCTTTAGAGTTTCTTTTAAATTTTAGAAAAACTATAAATTAAGGCAATTTTTCAAATACTGATAATTGCCAAAACTTTTTGCATAAGTTGGAGATATTTGGGAGAGTTTATTTGGCGACAAAGCCCTGCCTATAGTGATAGACAGTAGTAAGCGTATTAGCAGGTCGTCAAATGGACGTTGCTTTTGTTTTTATATTTTTTCGTTTTTATTATTGAATGTCTGACGGTCTCATGTTTGAAAGCAATGTAAGCTGATAGCCGTTTATGAGCTTAAATGGCAATGCAGGTAGATGCCTTTATTTTTTGTTTGTATACCTTTTTTTATGCCTTTGGGGTAGTTCATCAAAGAGAGGATCAAACGCTTGGCAGCGGCATCATCTGCATAACAGTTCAGGTTGACCAAATGGCCAGTTGCGGGCCTGGTCAACTGATACCTGGCTACGCGAAACAGTTAAGAGCAAACTTCGGCTAATGGATATGTCTAATTGGGTGGTATTGTATAACCAATTTGGCTAATTTGCCATATGATATCTCATTTTGAGCAAAAGGCTCATCAATATCTCCCCCTTTAACTGCTGTTTAAATTTGAATGCGAATTTCATAGAGCTATGCCAAATGCTGCCTCATTTTGCGATTTGCCTTGCATAAATAACTTTAATATATGCGCCTAATAAGCCATTCACAAAATTTCTGCATTTTTCTATATGCTTTCCCTTCTTCTGCCCCGCCGTAATTATACATTTTCATTTTCACAGCAATTGCCAATTACGAATTCAATTCGAAATGTTTTATAAAATGCAATTAGCGTTTTGTAATACTCATTGGAAATGTTTTAGTCAGGTTTTTGTGTGTTTCTGCTGTGCATGTAAGCCACGGCTAATTGGACTATTTTTGCTATTTCAAAAATTTTTAATACATGCCGCGCAATTTGGCTAATGGGCTAAGTATAGATAGAGGGTGAGCGGGGTAAATGAGTACGTGCAAATGATTAATTATGATTTATGTACATGATTATTATGCTATATTTACAATTGCTTTAATACAATTTACCAAATAGGAGTTGCGGAAAATAGGAGTTAGAGAAAGTGCTAGAGAAAATACACATTTATAAATTTAAGCAGATTTTTTCTTTCTATTCTCTTTAAAACAGTTGAATAGGTAAGTCGGGAGCTCCCGCCTAGGGGATGCCCTGAACCCTCTTCTTCCAACGCCAAATCCAAATGTATACACTATTCTAGAAGCTACATGTCAAGTTTGCTGACTCTAGCTCTTATTGTATACCAAAATTGCTTAAAAAACAGGGTTTCAATATCGATTTTTATCGATTACTTGTATACGGGGAAAGTTATCGAATATCGATAATATGTTGGAGGAACTACAGCTAAAATTTCAAATTTCTCTAGCTCCTATAGGTTCTGAGATGCTTGCGTTTATACATGCGGACAGAGGGACAGACAGTCGGACAGACGGACGTGGCTAGATCGGCTCGTCTGTTGATGCTGATCAAGAATATATATACTTTATCGGGTCTGAGTGTTACATACATTTGCACAAATATATTATAACCTTCTCCCCCATTTTCAATGGGTTGAGGGTATAATAAGTATTAAAATCCAAATGATAAATGAAGTTATATGTTATATATATTCATAGCGAAACTATCTCAACTGGGTCAATCTAATATCCAGCTAATATTCAACCAAATGTTTAGCTTATTTTTATTTAGCAGCACATTAATTTAGTTTTATAAGCCTAATGAACTCAAATAATATCGAAAACTTTTGCCTCGTGGCGCTATTTTAAAAATATAGCAAATTGTGCAAAAAGCATCCAATTAAAACTTTCACACAATTGTATGGTCAGCCCAGTCCAGTCCAGAGAAGGCCAAAACCAACTAAACAGCCAGACAGTAAAGTCCGTCTAACAATGATTTAGTTCTGTGGTAAAATAGCAGCAACAACAACAATAACAATAACAATAACAACAACAACAACAACAACAACAACAACAACAATAACAATAATAACAACAACAATAACAGCAACAACAAACAACAATTCTATGAATAACTTTATACTGTCGCCTATCTAACGAGCTGCAAAAATGTGTAGCGTATTATATGATATAGCAAATATATGTAGAAGCTGGAAGGGGTGGGGGTGTGGGGTGGGGGATTTTGGTGTACGATAAAGGATTTCCGCTTGGTTGCTTGAAATATGAGCAGATTTTCACAATAATGTTGAGGAAAAGCCGTCTCACAATTTATTATGCACTGGAAAATGTGTTATATTTCTTCTTTTGTGATAATCATCATCAAGCACATCATCATGAATCGCACGCACGATAATTACAACGAACGGTTAGGGGAATCGGGGAACGACTTCTAAATATAGCCCCAGACCACGATGTGACAATGTGAGATGCGTGTTTGGATTTCGCAATTGCAATACGATTGTTAACTATACACATAATACGATTTTATGGTTATGGTTAGCGCTCTTAAGTGGAGCCAGAAGGAAAAGACGAAAGACGAAGAGGCCCGGACGAAAGTATTTTTATTTATTTTTTTTTTGGGATATCGACTTACGTCGAGGCGTCAGTCGGCGCGTCGCGACATTGAATGAATGTCTTATGGCTTACGGCTTATGTCTGCGCTTAAAATCTCTCAACCCAAACCCAAGCCCAAACCCACCCGCTATACGCCACGCTCCCCACACCTAACCTCCCCTGCCCGCCCTTAACAGTCCATCAGGGGTCTAACATTGTTTTGCACTTGGATGACAGCTCGCTGCTTGAAGTATTTTCCAGTTTGCTCACGTATTAATTGCTCGAGTGGAAACGACGACAGCAGCTACAAAAAGAAGAAAAAAAAAAACGAAAAAGATGGAAAAAATCACTGACGACGAAAACAGAAAAGTTATCGACCGAAGCATGTTTTGTTTTTGATGTTTTTTCGCTTTTCATCTTTTTCTTGCCTTCAGTTTTGGACAGTTGTCGAAATATGCTGCAAATATTAGCAAAATACCTCGATTGTCATATTATCCTTAATGGTTTTTGCTTTCCTACTTCTTTCATATGTGTCTGATATTTTGATTTATGAATGAATTCCATTTTTTTGCGGCTTAAGCAACATATTTTCATGCAACATGATTTCGAGTCTATTGCGTTGTAAATCAATTTGAGCATTTGGTGAATTGAAATATAAATTAGGAAAATTAGAAAAAAGAGAAGAATAATACGAAAACAAGATATTAATATTTATTTTTATTTCCCTTTTTTGCTTTGTGTCTTTTTGAAAACTCTGTCGACGGACAGGCCATTTTTTTTGTTATCGATATTATATTTATCTGTCTATCGATATCTATTTATAATTAACATAAATTGCAAAACTGTTAAAAGATAAATGCTATCAATGATGACATCCTAATACAGTACATAATATCAATATTCGAAATTTGTTTGGTAACTTAACCTTAAGCCTACTTTTTTTTTAATGAGGTTTATATTAAGACCAACTTTTAAGCTAGGCCTCATAGTACATGAAATTAACAACATGAAATTAATTAGCCTTGCTCCGCAAGTTTTGTATCGAAATGGTTTAGTGTATGCAATCGAAAACATATTTTGTTTTCACAGGAGTTCGAACCTTCTCACTCAGTGTGCTGTAGTTTCTGCCTAAAAATATGTATGACATAGTTTTAGATGACAATCTTGTAAGTAATAGTATATAGTAAGTACTATTATATAAGTGAGTACGCACACTTATTCTCACTGTCAACTGTCAACAATTTCGATTCTTCTATCCTGTTTCCCTTTTTCTTTTCTCGTTTTGTATGCCACACAATGTATTCTGTCTCTGCCTACCTCTCTAGCACATCCTTAAGATTTTTTCCCACTCTTTACATGTTCTTTAGACTTACCTTTTGCCCAAGTATAATTGAGACCGCCCGTACTGCTCTCTTCTCTCTCTCTCTCTTTCTCTCTCTCTCTCTCCCTGTCTTTCTCTCTCTCTGTTTCCCTCATGTTAACAGAGCAGACATCGGAGTCGTGAATTGCATAGGAAATACGCATTCTGAGGTTTATATTTAAAATCGAGGCACTTTATGAATGCCGATTGCAAACGTCTGTAGGGTGCAACAAGGGGCAAGGGGGGCAATTGCAGAAGTGGCCACTGAAAATTCATCACGGAAGTCGTAAATAATGCTCCCAGACATGTTCAATGGACGGACGTGCAGACGGGCCAGCCAAATGTCATAGTGTGAACCAAAAGCACTGACTATATGCACATATACATATATGCATATTTATAGCATTAACCCATTAAGGCCAGAGGCAGCTAGAGAGCGCGAGAGCGAGAGAGAAGGTTGTAGAAAGAGTAAGAGTGTGGGCTGCTGTTATGGTTCAATAGCTGCTCGTCTTTCATCTTGACCGATGTGCCGCAAACAGATGCCGAGTGGCAGGCATCAAAGTTTGGCAGCACAGTGCCCAGCAATTCATCACTTTGAAACAATAGAGCAGCCATTCGCATAGAGCATAGAGAAACGGCTCGAATGCATTTCAACGCCCTATTATATATCACTTAGAGTGCCACGAAATGCCACACATTAAGATGCAGCAGCAACAGCAGCAGCAGACGGAAATCTGTGGAATATGTTACAAAAATGTGTTCACATATTTAGCATGCGCCTCTCAAGTGGACAGGCCCAAGGCCCAACAACAAATTCAGTTCAGCTTGGCAAGCCCCCATTCTCGAATGTGCCCGACTGCAGCATAAATTGCATTCGCTGCTCAGTTTTGTTATACCCTGTATCCATGGTAAATGGGTGTGGCAAATTTATGTGATAGACTGAAGATGGCTTCTTCGAGACCATAAATTTCACTTATTTTTTTTTGAAAAATCTGTGAAGCTGTGAAGCTGTCTACAGGGTATTTTCTGGCCATGCACTTTCTTAAAGAGCATTCTGAGTTGTCTTCTCGTGTGTTCGGGTTGGGTTTTGCGTTTGGGATTGCTAATGTTTATGTTGATGTCTAGTAATAGCCGGCTTGTTTGTGATCATGTTGAACACATGTTGACAAAGTGTGAGTTCAGATCTGCCACCCGGTCTGAGAGTAGCACCAAGAGCCGCCGCAGCAGCCACATCCAGAATGCAACTGAAACCAAACGGAAGCGATTCTTCTTTCTACTCTGTTGATGCACTTATCATTTCGACAGAATCTCGGAAACAAGCTTGAGTTAAGAAACTTATTCTCCAGAAACATTACAAAACTCGAATGAAAATAGTCTGCAACAACATGAGCATGCATATATAGTATGTTGTGCAGCTTTGATGTTGATGTTGATGTATAGAAATAACATTTCGATAATATAAATATATAGAAGAAATCGATTTAAATTCTCTTGTCGTATCAAAATCTTAATTGGCAATACCAAAAATCCAATTCGTTTCCTTTATTTATGATTTTAATTGCTCTATTCGTAGTTCTAGCATTTCATAATTTATGGATATTTTCGCTATTAATGCAAATACATTTGCCCGTACACAGTAAACAACAACCAACATCAGATTAACAACAGCCCTTGGGACTACATAATACAATGGAATTTCATTCAATTTACAATACGTTTTTTTCTATATTATTTTCCTTTATTATTATCAGTTGTTTCCCTTGAAGGCCACCAAGCAACATTCTTAATGAGCCGCAGCGCACTCGATGCTTGGCTTGCTTGCGGGGTCATCTTTGTTAGTTGTTCAGATTTATGGTATGCTATCATGTTGTATATTTATTTTGAAAACTTTCAAATAATACTGTGGATCAATCAGCCTGCGATAAAAATACTTTTAAAGTCCACGCGCATTGGAGATTGTTAAACTTAACATGCAAGACTTAACATAATTAAAGACTTAACATAAACCAAAATCCAACCTATTTGAGTAACTAGAAAAGGTAGACTAATCAAATTTAGTATGTGTATTCTCAACTACCTGCCGCAAATATACATGTAATCATAATTTGATTATAAATATTACTTACGTATTAAGATGTTAACTATTTGGCCATGTGTTATTCATCCACAGTCATATCGACCGATCTGCTTACCATTTTCAAATAGTTAAGCACACATCTTACCCTATTTAGGCAACATTCAGAGAATATCATATTGAAGAAATGAGGAGATTATTAAAGAGTATACAAATGTTTGTTTGGTTTAGAAGATCTGGAATCCAAGAATTACTTTGACTTGCTAAAAATGTATTCGTAAGAACAAATTTAACAAATTGCGTAGCAAATTGATTTGGCTCGGTAATTATTCAAGCCAATTAGTCTGCGGTTAGTTGGGCTTTGCAATTGTGAAAATACAGCGTTCACTTTCAGTTGATTTGCACTTATATTTTATTCGAGTTGAAGCCGAAGCAATACGATGATATTTTTGAAGGCCCATGGATTGCCTTTCATATGTGTTCTATTGGTTGTTCTAGCATTCCACGAAGCCAACTCATTTAGAAGTAAGCGATTGCGTTTCTTTAATAATATGATATGTTTGAAATATTTGCGAACTCTTTTGCCTAGGGTGTTCGATAAACGAGGAAGAGCGTTGCAAATGCTTTGAGAGCTCCTGCTTTCAGCTATTGTACGATGGCGAAAATTGTTCAAACTGCATAAAAGAATGCCAATGTAAAATTGGTTTTGTACGCAACAGGGGTATGTGTATGAAAAAGGAAAAATGCTGCTCGGGTTCTGTTTGCGTATCGAAAAAGGAGCAAATTATAAGAGCCATACGTCAGAAGTCGGAAAAGCCGACCGCCAGGGTGTCTCTATATTAATGTTTAATAATGTTTCCAAATACAAATTGATTCACAGACAGGACTATAAAATATTCTTGTATCAAATTCAACAATTTCTTTATTAGCACAAATTCCGAATTCCTGGTTGCATATAAAACTAATTTAACGCTGATTTATATATAGTAAAATTTCGTACTTTTAAAAAAATATGAAAAAACGCAGCTGCATTGAAAGTAATAAATATCTTACACATCGATAAGAACAATAGCATGAGAGCCTTATAAACTTCTTTCTATTCGGGGATTTGAGAAACAATGAGATGTAAAATCGATAACAACTTCCTACCTTGACGCCTTTCCAGTGCAGGTAAATCTCAGTCAAAGTGTCGCTGGTTGTGCACACACTCACACACATACAAAGGCGTAGATGTTGAGGGATAGCGAGGCCAACAAAAATCAATGAAACAAAGCAGTCTAAGCTGCGCCAGGATACGTGCGGATTATAAACCGGCGCCCAGATGCGACAAAGGCCCTAACAATGGCCACGTACCGCGCCGAGAGGTGAAGCCCGAGCCAAGCAGGCATTCTCTTATCAATGGCATCAAAATCTGGCCACAATTTCATCTGGCAGGCCTTGGCTCGGCAGCTCTTCAGGTGGCAATGTTTTGACAGCGCCTCACACCAAAAATGTCTTAATAGAAATTGACAACGTTGTTGCAGTTGTTGTTGTTCTTGTTGTTGTTGTTGTTGTTGCCATGCTCAATACTTTGAAAACAGGAAATCAGAGCGTGACTAAAATTTATAAATGCTTTTTACACATCTTTAACACACAGCCTTAATATTTTCCGTTTCGATTTATGTCTTTCAAGCTCTATTGTTGTTCTTCTTGTAAGCACAAAATTGTTAATTTCATTGAGTTCAGATAATTGTGCAGCTGTCTGTTGCATACGAAATGTGACTTCTTTAATCAGCAGCAATTTTGTCGGACAGTGTTAATTGATATTATAACTGGCCAGTTAGCTGGGACTATTCCGATAAGCTAATCAGGCGTCCATTTACTAGCCTTTTCTTTATTTGCTCTCATCAAGATTCGATTTTTAAGTATTTCCCATTGAAATCTGGCAAAATGTTTTGAACTTTGAACTGAATCTCTAATTACCTTAATTTATACAGCTAACCTGGCGCTTTTCTTTCATCGGTTTGGTTTTCTTGTTCTAGTTGTTTTTTGTGTTTTCGAAGTTGCAAAACGTTTTTTTTTCTAGCTAATTGAGTTGGCATTGCTTAACAAGCATTTCCACACAATTTGCCCATTCAGTTTTAAGTGTTTTGCCCACTTGGAGTTAGACGGCCAGATTGAATACATCTCTAGCCGGGGCCCCGAGCTACTTCCCTCGCCGTCTATTTTTGTTTGACGACGAAAAGTGCATTGACATTGCCCCAGTGCAAAATTCATTGGCAGCCCATGCCAATTTTAATTTCTCTCTTTTTATTCTTTCTTTCATTCTTCCATCTATCGCTGAGCTTAATACCCTGTTGCTAGAAGAGAGCTGGCAGGGCATGGCAACCTTCTAGATAAGTTTTCTAAGTAACCCAATCATTCAGGAAATATGTAAACGCGGTTTATGATTATGCATCCGTTTGTAATAAATGTAGCTGGTTATAGATAAAAACTTTATGGTCTAGTGTCTATCATCAATGATGCAATGAGTATGGATTCGGGCAGCAACAAATTGTTTTTTTGATAATAAATACTATATTGCAAAGAAAACCTTAAATAACATCTTACATTTTATTGCATTTGTTTTAATATACCTAAATGAAAGGGTATTCTATAGCCTGGCAACTGCATTTCTTGTATCAACCCGCATTCGCTGAGCTGTGCGAATGTTAAATGCCGAGCCCAGCCAGGGCCAAGCAGGTTCAGAGACAGAGACAGAGACGGGGCCCAGAGCGTTCCACCAACAGCCGCAAATGCCGCGTGACGCATAGAAATGTTTCAATTTTATATGTATATGTGCACACATTTTCTTTTTTCTTATATGCACAGAAACATATATATATATATATATGTACATGTTTTCACTGCATATTTTGCATGTCTCCTGCGGGGTCTTGACGCCTCGTTGGTCGCACATTTGTCCAGTTCGCGTGGCTTCCCAGCGCCGGGCTCCGCATTTAAAACTAGGCGCACAAACTGCATATCATCAACAGCCACAACAACCACAACAAGCACAACAACACGAACAACCAGAACAACATTCATTTTAATGTGACAATTGCTTTGCATTGCATTTAAATTTTACATGCGTTACAATGGGTTTATATTGCTTCTGGCTTTCGGTGTTGATTTTTATGCAATTTTTCTAATTTATGTCGCGATTTGAATTGCAAAGCATGGCTCGGAATAAGCAAAACCAGGAACTAAAGTGTCAAAAAGGCCAAATTGTTGTTGACCCAGTTGCTTACAATTAAATCGCAGAGCCAAAAGTTTGTGGATAAAAACAGAGCTCGTCTCTTTGTTGAGCTCAAGTTCGGGGCGCATATCTCGGGCACTTTTTGATGCAGTCTGTTAAAATTTAGTATGCAAGTTATTTCAATAAACAAGCCAGCTTAAAATAATATAAACTGTACTAATAAAATGTTAAGTAAATAACATAATTCAGCAACTATTGAGGGGGAATAGTATATAGACGAATAACTAAAGATTTCCAGATGCCCAATCATAGATAGGCTACAAAGTCTTGAGCTCTCAATTGGATATTTAATAAGCAATTATATTTTAAGTTGATTTCACAATTTGCAGGAAGTATTTAAGAGAAAAAACTTAAATTTCATATGTATCTCATAAGCGAGCATTAACTGTGCTCGATTAAAGGCCAAGCGTATCTCGAAATCTTTACGTTATTTGGTTCAATAAAATGTTATTAGGGCTCACATCAAATTTCATAATTTATAACTAAAATCTCGCAAGGATAGAATGTATATGCGCATTTTTCGGCACAGTCTGTTTGTTTATTCAAGAATTCAATTTGGGCATCGCGTTAATGCGTTAAATCAACTTCACACGTCACTCAACGGAAATTTATGCCGCCCCCGCCGTTGTATTAAACGAGCATCGTTTCCATTTCGAATATTTTATTATTGAAATGTCGATTATCTTAATCTAACACTTAAACATTCATCAATCAAGCGCCTAATGCCACTTCAATGCGGCCTCCAGAGACCGACACATTGCCGCACATTCTGTGGCATCCGCCGAGTGGGTTAGAGATTGTGGGGCATTGTTCTTTGTCTCCTACTTTTTTTCAGTTTCTTTTTTTGCTGTTGCTACTGTTGCTGTTGTGGCAGGCAAGCCTCATAATGTTGACGTTTGTCAACATTAACTACACTTAATTCAAAATGTCAGCACAACGCACAAGCACACACTCATACCTAAATTGTGGCTGCCACTTGTGTGCACGTGTGTGTGTGTGTGCGTGTGCTTGTGTGTGCCCTGTACATTATTCCAAGTTGCAAAACTTTTTGTCGCCAGTTTACTGCACGTCCAGTCCCGAAGCGATCGGTCACACGTTCATTCTCCCTTCGTATACCTCTTGTAGAGCTGACGCTTCTAAATAAGGGTATATATACTCTCTGTTTGACTGAATATCTGTGTATCTCTTAGAGTTGCGGACGGTTAAATTCGTATGTAAGTTTTTTACATCATTTGCAGACTTCATTTGTTGTCTATGCCCTACATGCATAGTTCAAAGAGTCGAGTCAACATATGTTCTCTGTCTATATGCCTTGATCACAGGTAATCGATGGAGTCAAGTGGATTTCATTTATGATCTCTTCTTATTGATCTCTGAATCGTATTCGTCTAATGAATCTCTATCACAAGTAATCTATGAATTTCGTTAGAAATTGATCACGAAGTCTAGAGGCTAGAGAGTCGATTCATTCTGCGCTTAGCTGGCTGTCCATCAGCATGACCTCCTTTATCTCAGGACCTATTAGATATGAATAGAATGAGTACTTCAGATCATCTTCTAAGAAATTGAATAGATAATAGCCTTCGCAATTACTGAAATTTAGCGAATATTAATTTCAATTACATCAATTTATCCCACTTGAATTCCTCAACAAAGAGCCGCACCTCTTGTGAGTATGCATATTAGTAGAGGATATCTTCTAGTTGCGCACACTTTTATTACTCCTTTATGGTGTTGCATAAATTACGCAATAAAAATGTCGCAACAATTGAAAAGTTGGCTGTGCGTTAAACTGCATAAAGTGCAACAATTACAGTCAGGCAATTGTAATGTGCGCCCTTTGCAGCATTTTGTATTGCAATTAACGACAAGTTTGCTTCCTAGTTTCTCCCTCTCTCTCTCTTTTTTCCACGTTTTTTTTTTTCGTGCTGTTGCATGCCACGTTCGTTGGATGATTAGAACTTTGGCTTGGCGAGTGGAGCGCATTAAGTTTGCTCTTTATAAACATTCAACTCGTTGAAGGAATTGTTTGCATTTGGCATTTTTGCATTCTGCCGGGGGCTTCCGTTTGGCGAGGAGTGTCTTTAATTGTCGATAAGCATTGTAATTGCCCCTGTTTATTTACTTTGCCATTATTCTGGCGAGCTATTGGAGAGCAGCTGCTCTTTGGATTGTGTTCAAGTGCTGGACAGTAATGAGTCCAAAGTAAGCGCTGCTGTTTGCTGGCAATTGACTTGTTTTTATTTCTTAAACTATTTTTTAGCGCTGTTTAACTTTGAATTTTTGTATAAAATTGTGGAAAAATGAGGCAACACTTCGGCTTAATGGACTGGGCGTATTATAAATGTACGCAGAAAAGAGCTAAAACATAAATCTAGTTCGGTTGCAAGTGTTGGTACTGGGATTTCTGTGGATCTGTGGCCTCCCACACTTGTAAACTGAGGCCTAAATATGCCCTATCTCCTCGGCAAATCAACTTGTACTCTCTAGTTTATCATACTTGTACCACGGTCTTCGTTCAAATCCTGCAGTCCTTTCTGACAGCTTAACAATTTGTGTCCTTGATATGAATCTGTCCGACATGCCGTCCGACGTTTGTAATCTGTTAAGGCAGCTGACTAAATTAGCCAGATACCGCATGGTATGAGGCCATATTTTACGCAAAAATCACGTTGAAAATGTGTGTGCGCTGGCCCTGCAACTGGAATTTGGCGAAACGGAAAGTTTTCTATGATGCCCATCAAAATTTTAAGGCGCCTGGGTCTATAAAATTATACCAAGCTTTACGCATCCGGGAGGGGGAAAAGAGAGAAGAAAATGCTTAGGCAAATTTTTTGCGTAATTCTTTTTTTTTCGGCTCTTCGACTTGGTAGTAAACCAGGCGTTGGCCATTAATTTTATGAGGCTAGGAATTGGGCAGACTGACACAAAGACTGGCTGCGAGGTGCAGGTGTGTGTGGAGGGGCAGGTAAATTTCTATTGGCGCAAAGCCAAGGTGGCTTGCGATTAATAAAATTCAACGTAATGCTCTTTTGGCTTTGCTTTTCATAATGTGCATTTTATGCTGATTCAATGTTTTTTCTGTGCTCAGATTAAAGTTGAAGCGGCGCGTTAAATTAACAACAGCCTCGTCCCTTCCGCCCTCTTTGGCGCCGTCTCGCTCTAATGCCAACATTAAAGCCAAAGTTTAAATGTGCGTAATATGTGCCACAATCTCTGCTATTTTCTTATCAATATGCTCGGAGAGTTTGGGCTTTGAAAATTTGTAGTTCTTAGAACTTTAAGCATAAATCTTTGAACCGATTTTATGGCTATATAAAGCCGCGAGCTTCTAACAGATTCGCCCTCACAAAGTTATGAATATTGATAAGGTGGGCCTTTGTGTGAATGTTCTAATAAAGGCCCAAGCCCAAGATTGAGTTTGCCGCCATTTGGGATTACACACGCCCCCTGCATATACCATCTCTTGTACATATCTGTTGTATATATATAACTACATACATAATTGCCTTTGCCATGGCGCAAGCAGCTCGACAAAAGAAAGGCGGGGGATGCCTGGCTAAGGGGGCGCTGGCAACTACCCCCAAAAATTCTATTTAATGTGCAGTCGTAGAAAATTAGTTTAACGCCCAGCCAGACAGGCAAAAGGCGCTGAGGCTAAGGATCCGGCTCCGGCTCGGGCTCGGGCTCGGGCTTTTTGGCTAAGGAGCAATCTTATCAGCAGCTAAAGGTCGTGTCCTGGCAAATTATGGCATCGTATGGGTTAATTGTATTACCTGCCACGTGGCATTGATAAGCAAAAGGTGCAACATTTTCAGTTTTAATCGCAACTGAATTAAGCCTCTCTTATGAGCGACAATTGCGTTAGCTGAGTTTCTTTTATGTGCGACATAAAACTCGAAAATGCTTTGATTTACTTTTTAAATAACATTTTATATAAAATAAAAGTTCATATATGTCCGTTTAAATTCTTTAAAATGTTGTGCAGTTAATGCCAAATAAACTTATATCCGGCTGTCTTCTGCAGCTTTCATTTGCATGATTTTCCACGAACTTCTAAGTAGAAGTCCCCTATTTAAAGGAATTTTCCAAAACCTTCTTAACTGGCATTTACGTCATAAAAATGCAATTACTGCGCCTTCAGCTGCAGCTCAGCAGTTGATTCTCAATCAGTCTGTCAAACAGTCAGCAAAAGCTTAATAAATAAATATTTTTATAAGCTTTTTGCCATTAAATGCATAGCTTTTCTTTATTTATGCCCTCCCTTATTTTCCCATTTGCATTGCCAAAAATGAACGCGAATTTTTGGCGCTCAAGCTCGCTGAAATTCAAGATTCTTTCTGTCTTTGCGTTTTCTCCATGCCCGTTAGGCGTATATAAAATTCAATATATATATTTTTTTTTATTTCCAAGTGAGTGCATTTTTCCACCCGCTCGGGCTGGCTGGCTTGTGCCAGAATGTTGCATTTCGAATAATTTCCATTAACTAAATACGCGCACAGCCTTGTTGTAGAGAAAAATTGCTGGAAAAGAAACGAATGAAAATATATACGAAAGTAATAACCGGAAGCCATGACCTCCATTTTGTTAAACTGCAAAAGAAAATGGTTTCGTTTTTGGGCCGCAAGGAAATGCAGCTCAAATGAAAATCAAGCCTGGCAACTAGACGACGGAGTGCGTGCCCAAAGCTGACATGTAGGTCAAAGTGTATACGGATGTGTGTGTGTGTGTGTGTGTATGGGTGTGTGTGTGTGTGCGTGTGAACAAACAATGCACATATTCGGTTGCATGCGAGTACTTAAAAAAAACAGAAGAAGAAGAAGGACGCGAATTGGTATGTGGGTGCCTGTTGGCAAAGTCAACACGATATCACACATACGCCACATGTGCGCCCGCATGTACATACGTTTCTTTCGCACCACCCAACAGAACATTACACAAAGTGTGGTTTGTTGTTAACGCCTTGCCCCATACACACACACACACACACACACACGCACATGCATTTGCATGCATTTTGGTGTGGTTCGGCTTTTTGTATTTTTGGTAATTTTTTGTGGCTCTTTTTTGGGCTTACAGGGGTCGCCCCGCCCCCCTTTTTTCATGGGGATTATTTTTTGGGTACAAAGTTGAGTGCAAGTGCTGAAATTGTAATAATGACCAGGGCCATATATGTATTTGTATGTATGTACTGTTCTTTGGATGCATGTGCATGTGCTGGCTTTTGTCTTTTTCGTGGGCAAAACAATAAAGTTGAAAGTTGAAATTTCCTCTGGCATATTTTAATTGCACAACCAAACTGGGCACACAGCATGTCCATGTGCTGCAGCAGCTGTGGCTACTAATTGCAGCCTTCATAATTGCTATATTTCTTTGCAGAACTCGAATGTGGTTAAGTTCGTAAGTTGCCATAAATAATATAGTCAATATTTATAGTTCATCTATATTTGAGATCATTTGTTTAAAGAGCTAAGCTGCTTAAGGGGCAGACAAAGAGTTTCGAGAAGGCAGTTGAAATGTGTTCCAGTTGTTATAGAATTATATCATAGAATCTGTGAATAGTTAAAAACAAATGGGTATTAAATATTAAAATTTCAATTAATTTGAATAAAAGTGCCAATTACATTCAGATTTATATCTTAAATACCCAAGCTATATACCTTAGTTTCTTACGATGCTTAGACTAAAAACAATTAAAACTGATTACGGCGTGCATACTAAATCTTTGACACAAAGTCCAGTGCTTGACTAAGAATCGTATAAGTATATATTCGTCGACGATTGCAAAAAAAACAAGTTTAACAGCAGCAAGTAGCAGATGTTATGGATATCTATACAAAAGCTAATGCAAGTTGTATACAAGTAGTATATACTGTAGTAGTGTATACTGATTAGTTGTATATACAAGTATTGTCTATAGTTCGTATAGAAAGCGTATTGTTTAAAACTGTGAGCCTTAAGTTTCTATGAATCAAGTATCAAGTAGCAAGCTGTATCAAATTATAGTCTCTAGGTCAGCTAAAGTCTTTAGCTTATGCGGAATGGAGGCATTCGCTTTTGTAGAGTCTAGTGCATATAACGCAGTAACTAGATCCGAGTGTATTGCAGACTCATGATGAGCTAAACTTACCAATTACAATTTTGTCTACATTGAGGTAGAGTTAAATATATTTTGGTGCGTACTCTGTGCAATGCGACACATGTTGCAGAAACCTGACCATATATACGGCCCACAATTTTATCATTTGTATCTTTCGCCTGCTTGCTGGCGGCGCCAGAAGCAGCTGTGGCAGTGGCAGTTGATATGCTGCCACATTGTCGCCAATAATTCAGCGACTGCGTGGCAGCCATAAATGAAATGATTTATTAACAGCTCGACAAACTGACAAAGGCAGAACCCAGATACGATCCGATCCGACCACACGAGAAATGCAAAAGGCACCGCCTGCTGGAAACCAAAAACCCTGCACGCAAATGTTTTTTTTTTATCACACATATGTTCGATAACGCATTCGCTTGAGATAAATTATCATTTGCAATCGGGATTATTAAAGCTGCAAAACATATTTCGCGCTGTCATCATGGGAAGACAAATCAAAAAATTAAAAAAAATCAAGCAAGAGGTTTCAGTCGGGAGCTCTCGACTAGGGGATACCCTGAAGCCTCTTATTCCAACGCCAAGTGCAGATAAATATACTTTGACTCTAGCTCTTATTATTTACCAAAATTGATCAAAAAAGAGGATTTCGATATAGATTCTTATCGATTACTTGGAAGCGGGGTAAGTTATCGAATATCGGATACAAACTCGAGATGCGAGGAAGGATCTAGGCACTAGGAGGACCTACAGCCTTTCAAATCTCTAGCTCTTGTAGTTTCTGATATCCTTTCGTTCATACATACGGACAGACGGGCGGACGGACGGACGGACGGACGGACGGACGGACAGACAGACAGACGGACAGACAGACGGACAAATAGACGGACATGGATAGATCGACTCGTCCGTTGACGCTGATCAAGAATATATATACTTTATGGAGTCGCAGATGCTTCCTTCTGCCTGTTACATACACTTGCACAGATACAATATACCCATTTTTTTGCCCATTTTCAATGGGTTCAGGGTATAAAAAAGAGAAAAGATTTATAAATAAAATAATAAATAATAGCAACAAAATTAATGACATTGTCGCAACATTTGGAGGCAGCTTTGTTGCTGTTGTGATTCCAAACGTCAGACGGAGGTTTAGTGACGTTTTTATTGTGCGCTTTATTTTATTATTTATTTAATTTTTGTTGTTGTTTTTTTTTTTGGGTTTTTTGGTATATTTGCATATGCTTAACACATTTTTCACAATTGGCTGATTACGGCGCGTCGTTGTTGATGTTGTTGTTTATGTTTTTTGAGATTTTTTCTAGCAGCTTTTTTTTTAAGTTGATTTTAATGAATTCCGCTCCCCGCTTGAAATCTGAATGGAACAGTTGGAGACGGCGACGCAGATTTGGCGCCAGCATAAATTATTCCAATGTTTAGTTTTTGTCTGTCATTGTGTTTGCCATATAATGTGTGCATCTGAGTGTGTGTGTGTGTGTGTGTGCCTTTGTGTGTGTTTGTTTTATGCATGGCATATTTATGCTGTTTTTTATACGCCAGCTTGACTGGGGCAACGACTATTATCTATTTTGTAGGCAGCTAAATATGCAAGAGAAAAAAAGCCCCAATTTAGTTGGGGACATAAAACAAAACAATTCATTCATAAACATAATAAATAATAAAAGAAAATTAAATATTGGAAACTTTTTTACAATTGTAAATTGAAAACTACAAAAAATTAAACAAAAAATGTTTTCTAACATAATAATGCATAAAGGTCGTCTTTCTTTTATAAGCAACAACATCTACTTTTAAGCATTAAATAACATATTTTCGTTTTGTTTATTAAATTCAGCTTTGGCTCAGCAAAAATTACCATTTGACTTATGCCAATCTTCATTTAGCTGCCCTTTTTCTAACCCTTGACTGATTATTTCAAGCTAAAATTATCATTTCCCTCCTTTTTTTTGTCATATGTCTACCTTTTGTAATTAGCTTAATGCGCTTTTACAAGTCATTTATTATCAATATGAAAATGTTTTTAGACCAACTTATTCTTATGCGAAATATTTTGTTCGAGTCAAATATATTGGAAGTAGAACATTTTGCGTTGGGTTCGTTTTGTAAGCCTCTTAGAAAACCCAAAAAAGTTGCCTAAACCCTTTTCATGCCTTGCCGCACAAAACTTTCGGGCCATTAGATAAAAACAACCGAGCCCCAAATAAGGAAAAGAAAAGCCTAGAAAAAAAAATGGACGGTTGGAAAGAAAGTTTCGTACCTTAAGTTTTTAAGTACTTTGCAAAGTTGTAGCCCTGGTCAACACTCAAAAAAAAAAAATGGACAACAAACAACATTGAAAATAAAACTAATTGCTAATCGAGAATTAGAAATCCCAACCCCCCTCCCCGACCCATTGGAGGGTTTACCTAGTGCAGGTCTAATGAGTGTCGGTTTTACGTAAGCGCAGCTTACGTAGCTACAGCTACGTAATTATCCAGTTAAGCTCAAGGATGGCAGAGTTGCCAACTTGCTTGCAGCCCAGTTCTCTGCGTCTATTGTTTTAATACCGGCCCGTCCTGCCCTGGCCTGGCCTGGCCTGCTCCACTTTAGGTGCTCGGCTCTTGTCGTTCTGCTTCCGTAATGCCAGGCATTTGGGATGCCTGTGGTTTTTCCGCTTGTTCCTCTTGTTGTGCCAGTCGTTGTTGTTGTTGTTGTTGTTTGCTGCTGTTGTTACAACTCGTTATTTTTGTTACGTTCTCGTTTCGCTTTTCTTCTAATTTAATTTGCGGTCAACCGACTTGGCACAGCCGGAAAAACCAGGCCAGGAAACATAAAGTAGCTGCTCTCTCGTTGCCACTTCCACAATTGGGTCCTACCTCAGCTACGTGTTTTACTCTTAAGGCCTTTAAGAGCTAGCCAATTTTGTGCAGTGCCCGTTTTAAAATAAATAAAAAATAAACATGCATTTAAAACAAAGAAGAACTTGTATTGTTGAAATGCAGTAAATTTAGTACAATGGCTGGCATACGGCCTACATAAAATAGAATTATCTGATCTTAGCTACAGAAAGTCCTTGCCCGCACACACACAAACACAATTCACAGCGCATTGTTCCTATTGATATAGCGACCGATAAAAAGTAGTTTGTAGGGAAGCTAGCATTTAAGAGCTCGGCTAGTCAACGGGAGCTATATGAAACGGCGGAAATAAAATTTCATTGGGCTACGCTAAGAAACAAAAATTGTTTCTTATAAGAGTAGGAGCTATTGATGTCAGATTCTAATAAGACTTTGCTAATACAGGACTTATTTTTTTTTCAGGGTAATTTCACGTTAAATTTTCCATCTTGTCAGTTTTTGGAAAGTACATTTTAATTTGGGCCGGCGACCTTTTACGTTTGATACGTAAATTTACTTAGTGTACGCCGTAATGAGTGGCGCCCCCTGGTGTTTGTGTTCGGCAAACGTGTCAGGCGTTTTAACGCCTACACAAATATTGTGTGTTGTCCTGCGTCCGGGTTTTTTAAGGGTCCTGCGCTCGTTTTATCCTCTTGTTGTTCTTAATAGGCTTTTGCGAGGCTCTCATTTTACGACAGCTGCCCCTTGCAGTTTCTACTTTTCCTCTTCTTTTAAGTATCATATTTTCTTCCTCTTGTTTTTGTACACACAAAATATTTTTTAACAAAGCTCTTTTATCTATATTTCGTTCTCGTTGCAGGTAAGCGGAAGTGTTTGTCAAATTTCAAGTGGTCTTTTCTCCTTCATTTGCTTTGTGTGTAAACAGTTTGCCACGCGAAGTTATACTAACCAAAGTGAGTAGCAGGAATATTGAAATCTGACTCTGTACAGAGAGAGAACTTTATAAATTTGTTAGCCTGGAATTCAAACTTTGTTAAAACTTGACAGATTTTCATGCTTGTTGACACTTTGCTGAGCTGAGCGTGTCCTTTCTTTGTAATGCAGATGACAGAGCGTCTATTTGAAAAACTATTCCTGATTTCGAAATAGCATCTGTCAAAACTGAAATGACAAAATGATCGAAAACAGTTTCATCAGGGCTTAACACAAATTTAATCGGTTCCTATTTGTTAGTAACAATTGCCAGTTCATTATGTTTGATAGTCAATGTCCCTTTCCCTGGAAATTCGATTTAATTAAATGCCAGCTCAACGGGAAACTAAATTAATTGAATTCCCTAACCAATTGATGTGTCAAACATTAGTACAATGAACTGGTGACATGTAAGCACAAAGTACACACGCCCAACCACACGAACACTCACACACAGACACACACACACACCTACCATCACACACATGCAGCCACAGGCAAGCAAACATTCACACACACACAGTCAGCTTCACACTCCTGTGACAATTAGGCAAATCATAAAATCAATTGAGCGTGCATTGCATTTCGCATTACCATCGTTGACTTGTCAAATAAAACGCCAAAGTCAAAGCCAAACAATTTTATATACACACAGTCACACACACACACACACATACGCACCCATGCACACCATACTTATTTGACCAATAAGAACATTAAGCGTAATGCCAACACGATTGCAATTAATTACCAAAGAAATTAAATTCCATGTTCAACACGTAGCGGCAAATATTAAGCTGGCCATGGCCAAAAATGTAGCCAGCGACATGTCTGCCATTATATGAACCCACACACACACACACACGACTGTATCCACACACCCTCACACACACACACACACACACACACACACACACACGCTGACTTTGTCGCCGCGTTAATAACGCCACATGACATCAGGTTAGGTTCCGTGCCCGGCAATAGACCCACAAAAAGCAGCCCATGAACCATGTCGCGCTGCACTTAAAATAAGCCACGTTTTATGGCGCTCTTTTATTTGTTTCTCGCGATTTATCTAAAGCGCCAGCTAAAAAAAAAACAGTTCTACTTTTTATGAGCTTTGATTGTTTGACGCCGCAGTCCCAACCTCGCCCAGCCCCTATTTTCGGATCGTTGACTTGACAAAGTTTGCAGACACTTTTTTTGCCATTAATGGTAATTAAATGTGCTTGGGTTGTGCATGAGTTCACAATAGATATCAGGATTTTTATTGTGTTTGTACTCATATATGTATAAGAAGTGCATTTCGTTGTGCTGTGCATAAGAAGAACCTACTCAAAACTTAGTGTAAACTACAAAAGAGAAAACATCTATAACTCTCAATAAAGTCAATAGAAATCAATATAAATTTATAGTACAGTCAATATATTTTAAAAAAGACGTATTTTGCAAGATCCAATACTTTTTTATACCCTGAACCCATTAAAGATGGGTAAAAGGGGTATAATGTTTTTGTGCAATATGTATGTAACAGGCAGAAGGAAGCATCTCCGACCCCATAAAGTATATATATTCTTGATCAGCATCAACAGCCGAGTCGATCTAGCCATGTCCGTCTGTCCATGTGTATGAACGCAAGGATCTCAGAACCTATAAGTGCTAGATACTTGAAAGTTTAGCTGTAGGTCCTCCTAGTTCCGGCGCAGATCGACTTTGTTTCCGATATTCTATAACTTAAAGAACTCTTTCCACAACTTGCAATTCGTCCAAGTTTAAAGAATACCCATAATATTTATATATTACATTTAAAATTTATGTTGAGAATATATAAATATTTAGTTCAAGAAACGTGAGATTTTACTATGTAGCATTGACTTATACAAATCCGATTCTGTAGCTCTAATTGATTTCACTTTGTGTAATTGTGTGCGTGCGGTTCGTGTGTGTGTGTGTGTGTGTGTGTGTGTGTGTGTGCTGTTAATTAATACACATTGTGTCCACTTACCTAACAGCTAACTGTACACGATATGCACAAAGGTTGCCCAACGGCCACGCCCACAATTGTGCGTAATTGAGCAACGGCGTCTGCCATGCTCTTAATGCGATTACAGTGATTAACATTAATAATAGTTTATGTGTTTCCGAGTTTCAATGACGTTAATTCATCAAATCCTGAGACAGAGTCGGGCCCGGCCAACTGGCCGTGGGCTCTGCCCCACTCAGCTAAGCAAGTGGTGTGTATGCTAAGTGTTTAATGGGCGGGTTGCCCGGCCATTGTTGTGCATGTCGCATAAGCATCGTGTATTTAACTAAAGTTCAGTCACAAAACGTATTTGACTTGGGTTAACATGAAAATTTGTGCATTTGATTGACCGGAGGCTAAGAAAATTGTTGACCTGCCGGCAGGGATGGTAATTTGCATATGTAATTGCATTTAAACAAGTGCAGAACCGAACAAATGTGTTTCGAGCTCAAATACGAGTTAGTATTTATATGGTTCACATCTGATTTGTCCTTAGAACGTTCGCAAGGAATTCAAGTAAATGAACTTTGAAAACAAATCCTAAATATCATGATGTGTTGATGAATGTAGTATTATACCCAAAATTCTTTTCAAATCCATGTGTTTAACTTCAATATTTACCGCAGCCCAGTTCTAGCAATTATTCTGATTAATTGAATTGATGCAAATTCGAACATCCTGGCAACCACAAAGTAACATCCTGTCATTTTGACATTCCTTTTAAGGCAGCTCCAATCACTTCGACATCCCCCAGTTTGTATCCTGCAGATTAATTTTCAAATGCCAAACTCAAAATTCATTGAAAGTCGCTGCTCAAAGGGATAATTGAATGGGTATGGCCCAAAGTCAGCTGTATATGTGGGCTTAGCAAGGGTTCGTATCGTTTGACAGGCTTTGAAATCCATTTACAGTTCATTTACTAATGAGCCAATGACGCATTTATGGGCCACACGCGCCATTCTATTTTGAAGGCCTTTTGGCTTCCACTTAAAAAACCTGCGTCTAAAACCAACCTCTCGGACTGCGCTGTGTTTTGTGTCAAATGCCATAGGTTTTGACAGCACACCCATCCGTTGCTTATCGGGGGGGGGGGAGCTGAACTGTAGTCCTGTCAATAACAAAGTAAATTTCTGGCACGTCTCGTATTTTACGAGTGCGCAAAAGTTTCTATTTTTCCTTATTTTGTGCTGCCTTTTGCAAGTTTTGCTCTGGTCACATCTGCAAGGTGTTACTGGAATATTAACTAAACTTCATATCGAAATGGGTTTTTTTTCTGTCTGTCAATAGCTGCAACAAAAACTGCAGAAACATTTTGTTTTAAACTTATAACTTTGAGACAGCAGAACGTCTACAGCATACGAATATGTTAGCAGATCACAGTTACATAACCTACTGCTGTTAATGGCCGTGATAATACGTAAGCTGAGAGCTCCTTGCTGTTAAAGCTAACATAAACAGAGCAGAAGCTGGGTGCGCATTAACAGTAAAAAGAAGCTGCACTAAAAGAATGTTAGAGATTACATAGACGAATAAGAATCTGAGTGTGTGTTAACATTTTGAGCGAACTTTACAGAGTAGCAATAGCAATATGCAGATCTTGTATATAATAGTGACTGTTAGAAATAACATTATTTTAGTCAAACGTTTCAAACAAATCTAGCAAATAATATAAATGATTGATTAAGCTTGAAAATTGAACTCTCAGCTTGAGTGCAGATTTACATTGTGCGTAACATTGTAAATCAGCTGTAAAGTGACAATCTTACATAAATGTTAATAAATCAGTTACTATTTGTCGGCTCCTAACGAACTAAGACACGTTCAATTTGCATAAATTTACATCAGAGCACTTTGCTTTGTTGCCAGGAGCTTTCGTTTCCCATTAAGAACTTGAAAGGTTGGCCGAAAAACATTATTGTGATTGACACAAGGTTCCATAACCATAATAATCGTCAGCTTGTCCATTACAATCAGGCCTTAAGCGGCAACAAAACACTTTGCGATAACAACAAAGCAAGTCGTGAAACAACTTTTATGTTAATTGCATAACATTTTCAATCAAATTAATTGAAGAACTTTTCAGCCTGCCGCACTCGTTGCTAGTTGAGTGTTAAAGGCCGTTGCGCTTTTCATGAAAAACTCCAAAACAACTGGAGCATATGCGAGTGTTGATTTAACAATTTTAACTATTTAAATATTTAATTGGGGTTTTAATTTTCAATAGCGCTTGATAAGGGCTCTTTTTTAAGCAAATAAATTCATAAAAAATTATTATCAAATTATGCATTAAATATTTTAATTAACTTTTGCTGTACACATTCAAGAGAGCTGAAATCAAAAGTTTGAAATTTTCAGGCATTTATTTTTAAGCGACCAACGTAAAGTTTCATTAATTTCATATTGCACAAAAGAAAATGAAACACACACAGAGACTCTTACACACACCCACACATACATACACAGGTGTGCATTTGACAGCTGTATGAAAGTGCAAAAAAACAAGAACAACTCAAATCAAAAAGAAAAAACAAGAACAAAATATTTTCAACATGCATAGCGTACTAGAAAATATCCTGTAATTGTCAGTTGAATAGAATCTGGAGATAGTATAGTAAAAACCACGTATAACTTAAACAGGAAGAAACCTTCTAAAATAAGGAAAAGGGAGATCGATTCTGGATCAATTCTCCTATGGAGATATTAAAGACAATCAATGAGAGCGAGAGAGAAAGACTGATTAGCTGAGGGAGACTGAGACTTCGCCGAATCAAGTTCACCTTAACTTTATATTCAGTACAGGGTATATTCAGCCTGTCCGCAAAAATGTAAACGCCCCACATATCTTGCTGAGCAGAGGGTATCAAAGGCCGCAAAAGCAGCAGCCAAAAAGCACACACAGCTCTCCAAATTCCCGCTAAATCATGTGCAAACGCTTTGAGCAAAAATTGGTAGCTTCCCTTTTATTTCCATGGCAACGTGTTTTGTGGGGACAGCCTAAAGAAAGAAAAAAAAAATGGCTAACAAGCTTGCCTCTGACAAAGGCAGCTTAGAAGAGAGGGGACGGGATGAGAGAGGGGAACAGAGGGCAAGCCACGCACAAAGGTGAAAGACTAAAGAGGGGAGGGAAAATGGTTGGCGATTAAAGTTCTGTGCGAAGTGGAAAAACTTTTTTTGGACGCTTGTTGACATTTAGCCAACTTTTTTTTTGTTTTGTTTCTTTGGCTTTCGAATATTGTTGCATACTTTGTGCGGCGCGCAAAACAAATGACAACGATTTAAAGTTATGCAAAATAAACGTATAATAAAGCTATAAATAACAATAGAAAAATAATAACCGATAACAGGCGACATATGTTGCAAGGAAATGAAATAAGTTTTGCGAACAAACGAGTTTTCATACGTTGTCCTGATGAACAGCCTGCAAATGAAGGACATAGTATTTGAGCGCATAAGGAAATAAATTGCTGAAAAAATAAAAAGAACTATTAAGTAATATATATTTTAGCTTCGATTGAAGTTCTTTTAACTCTTTAACAAAATAAATGTTAGCTTGTATATTTGAACATATTTATTAAAGAATTTCTAGTTTAAATTCAAAACATTTCTGCATCAATTTTTGTTGAAATTCTAAAATGATATTTATTTCGTCCATTTATTGCTTGTGTTTATGCAGTCAATTTATTTTAATTTTCTGCTTAGCTGCGCCCTTAGCAAATGCCAACAAATTTTATTAATATTAATGCACAACATTTGTGTTAATTAAAGGTTGATTTTAAAGCTAACACAGCCAAATAAAATCGTAATTAATAAAAATAAACGCCTAGCTTGGCAAAAAGTTTTTCTGTGCTTCTCACTGCACCGATTTTGGAGGCGTGGCTGGCTTTGATGTAGCATGGAATTAAAGTCATTTCTAGTATGAAACGTCTTTGGGCGTCGCCCAACTAACTAACCTGCACATTAATAACTGTCCAGGCAGCCCAGAAGCTATATAATAAATTTTCGCACTCGACAAAACCTGAAAGACATTCAACAAAATAATTACCAGCATATTTCGAATGTCTTCCGACATTTGTCTTTAGTGCGAGACCGGCTATATGGTGTGTGAAAGAGATGGGTTAAAAAGAGAAAGAGAGAGAAGGAGAGGGAGGGAGAGAGAGCGTGCGTATCATAACTAAGTGCCGCAGTCATTTATAAGTCCGACAAGTGCTTTTTGCTACTTGACTTTAACTTGTTATTTAACACATTTTTTTTGGGCTCTGGCAGAAAGTCAAAGTGCAGTGGGCGTGGCGGCCGCCTTGCAACATAATCATTATAAGTCATTCAAACACACACACACACACATAAACATTCGTACTTGCACACACACTCGAGACAGTGTCTGGGAACTACTCAAGTTTCGCCAAGGATTCGCTTGCTGAAGTGCGAATGTTAGTTGACGCAGAGTTTAGTGAGTTCGCAGTTGAATGTTCTTGCGTGTGTGTGTGTGTGTGTGTGTGTGTGTGTCTTCGTGTGTGCATTTCAAACACGTATTTAGTAATTAATTACACTTTTGACATGCACACACACATACACAAACACTCGGCACATTGTTAGCCTCATTTGCAGTGCGTGCCTGTAGCTCAGTTTGACATATACGATTATGCGCTTGGCCCAACCCATGTTGCCAAATTGTTCCAGCCATATTGAGTTTAAGGCGACTTCACACTCACTCTACACACACACACACAATCTACAATTGGCAGCTTAGCATCAGAGTTGTGCACCTGTACGGGCCGCTCTGCTGCACAGTAACAACTATTGTAATTGTTGCAGCTGTCGGATTAATGCATCAGATTGTTCTGCATGTTCTGCCGAAATGCGATTTGTTTTGGTGCTGTACAACACTGATTTTGGGTATATATAGGCAGCAGACTGGCGCGTATAAATGTTAGATAGACTAAAGCATGTCCCAGAATTACTTAAGAACTAGGTCCACGTCAAAAAAAAAATGAAGAAGCTGCAACAGATGTGCAGATGGCCAAAAGTATAGCATAATATAAAGCGGTTCTTACAGTTGTATTAAATGTATCGTCAAGAAGATAAATTGATGATTAAAATTGAAAATTTAGTATCTTCTTTGCTTTCATTAAAAAAAAGCTCAGCCTTCAGTCTTCTCGCCACAAACATAAAAAGCATATACCAAGTAGTTTTATTATCATACCTAATATTGCCAAGATTCTAGTCCTAAAATATTTGTCTTTATTTATTTACATCTATTACCTTTTATTAAAATAAATCTTTTAAAATGAAATCTCTCGCTTTTCAGTAATTAAAATAAATCGCAAGCCATTTAACGACTTGAGTCTAATTAAATTAAAATTTATACTTTTCACAAAATTTCTATTTAAAGAAACACACTCAAAGGGATTATGAATTTACTTAGCCAAGGCAAGTCGCAGTCGCAGAGCAAACATCTTGTTATCTTCTTTTTTTTTTTTCATTTTCATTTTAACAAGCTAGCTGCACTTTAAGCCCTGCAAAGCTGGTACAATTACCCATTTAATGCGCATAATGCGGGTGTAACAAGTGAGACAAGTGAGTCGAGCCATTCTCGTAAATAAATCCCCATCCCATGTGCGCCCCCGCCCGGCCCCCTTGCGAGGCAATCCAAACAGATTACGCAATGGGAAAAAATGTAACAGGGGAAAATGCATTGCGAAAGGAAAATTTTGCGCCACGCGCAGCAGTTTTAAGTCGATTTTAATTGCCTGCAAATCCAATTGTCGACCTACATAGAGCTCTATCTGCCGGAGTTTATACGGCGTGCAAAACTGAACAATTAGTGCAAGTCAGCAAATCGGGTCCGGCTTGTTGCCTAGCCTTCATGCAAATGAGCCTGGGGGCTCAGAAGAACTAGAGAGGATTTTCCACTTGCCAAGTCAATCGATGCATGAAATTGCATATTTCACGAGTAGCGTGTGCATAGGCAACAAATATTGATTTTCATTGCAGTCACTCACGGCGTATGCGTGATATTTATTAGCTGTCCGATTACGTATACGCCGCATGTAGCTTGATGAAAATTGAATTTGGTAGTTTTTTAGCACGCTTGTCGAAAGTTTGTTCTCCCGCTAATTGATTTGTTATGATTTTTCCCAGCGATTTTTTATATAATAAAAACTGAATATCACTTTGCGTTTTATGTTCGTCCTCAGCCTGCCTGGACTTGACGTTTAGTGTGATTTTGCTTGTCCTTGCCGTGGGCTATTTTTCTTGGCTTTTTCTGTCGCCAGCAGCAACCACAACAATGCGTGGTAATTGTGTTGGAAATTTAGCAAAAATTGTTGTTCAATTTGTGAGCTTGAGAGTGTTCAGAAACAGCTATTATAATATTAACATAAAGTGCTCTCCTGAGGGGCAATCAATTTGGACAAGTTGTTCTTAACTTTACAGCTTTTAGGTATAATTAATTGGCCTGTCGATGAACTGTTATTGGTGTAAAGATACATATATTGTCATGTGCATGGGAATTTTATACGACAACTGTATAAACTATCGAGCACTTAGGAGCCACGTTCGCTTTATGTCATCAGCTGCAGATTTATAGTGCTCATAATAAGTATACGCACAGGCGACAGCAAAGTACTCGAACTCAACAAACATTCACACACTAAACTTGAGTTTTCTAAAAATATAAAAATTATGACAGTTTATTTTTATCAGAGTATATTTTATTTTAGTTTTTTGTTAGCCTTGTTTAAGTTATGGCAGCATTAAGTAAACGCCAGGCACAATGTTTATGCATTTATAATGCATAATGTGGCAGTGTGCAAGCGAGTAGGCAATATCAGCTAGAGCGAGCGATAGAAGAGTGCAGAAGATGTACGCAAAAGTATGCAACAAAGTTATGCAAAGTGCAAGAACAGCGGCAGACAAGCTGAAAGCAAAGCGCTTGCCACTTGAAAAATGCTGCAAATTCTATAGACGGCAAGCAGGAGAGGCATGGTCCGGGGGGCGAGGGGGCTAAGAAAAATGTCGCACATTGTAATGGGTTAAGCAGCAGCGGCGGCTCCGCTGGAAGGTAAAGTGGCATCGTGTAATGTGGCGTGGCTGCAGCTGGATGCGGGTTAAGTTCTTGACGCCAGTGCCACATAAAGTGGCAAAGTTATGAGCTGCCTGCTGCCTGCTGCCTTGCCGCACGCTGCATGTTGCATGCGGCCCAAATGTAGTCCAAGTGGCCTGACCAAGTGTCAACTTGTTTGATTTACTTAGACCAGGCTAAAATAATCAGCATAAATAGCGTGCAACCTAACAAGAGACTTTACTCTATATGGCAATTTCTCATGCACCAATCAGTGCCTCATTATAGTATGCAACGCCCCAGACACACACACACACACATATATATATCCTTGGCTGCCTTGGCAGCTGCTACATAGCTCTTGACGTATATCAGCTTCCGGTGCATAACATGCTGACGTGTTTCCTGCACACACACACACACACACACACATAAACACACACACGCAACAGCAGCGTTCGCATATATTTCCAGTGATTTATGATCTTGCACGTCTTAATTTTTTCATATACTCAGTTACCAAATGAGCATAATGGGTATATAGGTTTGAGCTAGTTATAAAAAAGTATCGATAGTTTATCGTTGGATTAACTGCATTCTGCAAAATAACTCCGATCTATAAAGCCATAAAGTGTGTGAGCGATTCGCAACAACTTAATATATCAAGCGAATGTGGCCGCAAGGCAAAGTCAGCGCCTTGATTTTCCGCACGACTTATTTCAACTTTCGCTTTAGCTGTTTCTATAATTTCCCTCCTTTTTTTCTTTGGCCCAAAGTTTTTGGGCAAGTTTCGTTTTTCCGTGACTCTGCCGTTTCCTTGTAAAATTAGTATTTGTCGTCCTGGTTTGTGTCGCACTGCCGGGCTTATCTACGACTCCATTCGCTGCGCAGCTTCGGGCAACAATAATAATAAGAACAACAACAATTTGCTTTCTCGCCTGGGCAACGCTTTACACTTGATAAGAAAAACTTTCCCATTGGTTGCCATTTTTAAGCGCCTCGTTTTGCGAAAGTCGCTGCAAAAAGTTTTCGCTTTAGTTTTAGTTTGTTTTGTAGTTTTACTTTCGTACGACTCTGAAATATTAATGTAAATTGTATTGTGCTATTTACTAATTTTATATGTTTTTCTGTATCTTTTCAGGTATGCAATTTAAAAGGGATAATGGCAAAACTTATGCAAGTGCAGTTAACGTAATTTATCCCCCAAATGGGTTCTTATTCTGAAACTATTTTCATTTTAATTTCCGCCATAAATTCAAACATATATTGGCGAGCTTTAAGTTTTAAGTCAGCTTAATTGTGTGCAATGAATACAATCAGCTTACAGCTAAAGCTTTCACAAGCATTATACGATCCTTGCAATTGCTCGTCTGCAACTCACGCGAGCTTTTAAGCTGAGCAGAAATAAGCTTTGAGCTTTAACAAAGTTAGTCATAATATGTCATTGTAATTGTGTGCAATGAATACAATCAGCTTACAGCTAAAGCTTTCACAAGCATTAGACGATCTTTGCCATTGCTCGTCTGCAACTTACGCGAGCTTCTAAGCTGAGCAGAAATAAGCTTTGAGCTTTAACAAAGTTAGTCATAATATGTTCATGTAATATTGAGTTGCAACAATTGAGATATTTAAGTTTAAAGATTAAAGTGAGCTTTATTTAAATTTACAATATTTATTCTTATAATAGGAAAACAAAAGAACGACTAAACAGAACGGGCATAAACTTTAATTCCGACTAGATTTGAGTGCAACTTTAAGCACAGCTTGTGCAATATGCTGCATTCTAAAGTATTCTTAGCTCGTTGCTCGTTGAATCATTAATAAATCAAGTCGCCGCAATAATGTAGTCAACTGTGGAGCATGGCTGCAAGTTTATTTTCTTACCTGCAGTTTTCTGGCTCATTGTTTAAGTTCGTTCCGTCAGCAACATTTTTTGGCCTTTGTCTAGTGTTTTTCTGATTTTCCTGTTGTCTGCTCTGCAGGCGGCAGCAGGTGGAAAGCTGAAATCGAATATCAAAGTATTTCTATAGAAAGCGACTGAATTTCAGTATTTGCTGGCTAAAAGTTTCGTCGTTGCCATTGAAATTCGTTAGCTTGATGGGTTACTTGAGTATTTGATACCATTAAAAAGAAAATATATTCCAACTAATTGCATGCAATCGCAAATGTTTAAAGCAAAAGTTCGACACAATGGGGGCAGGTAAAACTGGGTGCTGTAATTAAAAGTTTGCGAGTAATTTTAGAACAGTTTCCAAAAGAAAAGAAAACGAATAAAAAGAAATTAAAAAAATGTTTGGTATGGTTCAGCGAATAAGAAGGCGTGGCAGCGGGCAGGGCTCGATATTAACGCAATGCTGTTTATGAGCCTGCTGATAAAGCCGATGACAGGCAGGCGTGTGTGTGTGTGTGTGTGTGTGTGAGTGCTGTCAGCACATTTGTGTTTGTTGTCTGTAAATAAAGTCCTTTGGGGGGGCGAGGCCCACGCAAGTTCGACAGCCTCAAGGCTGTGAGGCTTGTAATTAATTAAAGCCTTTGCTGTTGTCCTGCATAAATTAGCAAACCAAAAATAAACGAAGCAACAAGAAAATTTTTTAAAAATAAAACAAAATATTGAGAAAAATTCAAATGTTAAGCAAAATTTAATATCACATTTAAAATGATTCTGCATGCGGCTTGCCACGCATACCACATGCCACTTGACTTAATTACCGCCTGGCAGAGGATATTTTAATTTAGTCCTGAAGCATATAACATGTAGATGGAGACATCTCCGATCCCTAAAGTATATATGTATAAATGTTCTTAATTTCTATTAAAAGACAAAGTCGAGTTATGTTCGATTTTTCGTGATATCTTGATTAAACATAAAGGAAAAGACGAACTTCAGACCGTAAGCCGCATGTCCACAAGGGTATTTAATCTTCGACGGCCCGAAGATAATTGTTCTTTTCTGCGATTTTTTTGTTCATGTCTTAATTGCCCCGTTTGTGCCGTGCTGCTCTTGGCCATTTGGCTTGAATTTTTCTTTTGGGCCGTTTCTTGGTTTATTTCTGTGCTTTATGCTCGCCGGCGTGCGACGGCATTTAAAATATGCACGGCATTTGACATTTTAATCAACCATGCCAGTTGCGGGATGAGTTGCTGATGGGGGTTGAAGCAACGGCACCGAAGAGCGAAGGCAAAGGCACAAAGCAACAAATGTTCAGCAAAAGTGCAAGAAGTAAAATGCCGAGCAGAGACGACACTGAAGAGACAAAGGCGAAGCCAGGACCCAGGAGCAGGATCAGGAGCCAGGCAAAAGGAAGCGGCGCGACAGGCAAACAGGAGAAAAAAAAACTTGAAAAACTTGCGGAAATTCCTTAATGAATACAAATGCGCTTGGCTGCTGTTTGGTGCCAAGAGAGCGATAGGGACCAAGAGAGAGAGACAGAGAGAGAGAGAGGGGGGGAGACAGGGAGAGAGAGAGCTGTTGAAGCAACTGGCATTGCGTCTGGTCGTTCGCACAGCCTTTCGATGCGGTCAACGTTGAAATTTTGGTGTTTTCGCCGTTGCATTTCATTTTATGGTAATTTTTAATGCAATTTTGTTGTTTAACATATAAATTGTATCTCTCAAGAGCAGCCAAGACCTGAAACTTTTCTTATTGTCAGCCAAGGATGCGCATCCGACAGTTGCTTGGACACGCTTATTGTTTAAAGCTGGGAGCTGTTGAGAAATATGATGCTACTTGATCAAACTAGACGCTGCGCCTTGTTTCTATTTTCTATGTTGTTATGCACACGAGCTGGCTGCAATACATTATTTTTCTGAACAGTATTGTTAAGACAATAACTAGATATTTCCATTATCTTATCTCAGATTATCTGCGAGATGCAACAATTAATGTAAATCAACCGGCTTTTTATTGCTACCAATTAAACACAATTTGTCTTCGTTCTGTATACTTAGAAATGTTTTCATTCCTCGCCCGATTAATTGACAAACTGATTGACGAGTGAAAGAGCTAACTGATAATTTCCCAGTATCAATTAGCCTTTGGGTAATTGTTGAAAGTGACTTTCAAATAATTTTCAAATACATGTAAAATGAAACGTTTAAGCCATTAATGTCACGTTAAGATGCGATGTTCCACTTTCAAACCAATTCCTTGTTCAGTACTTCAATTTATGTAGCTTGGCAAAAAGAAAAACCTGAAACTTTTGACATATCTTTGAAGTGGTTCACTAACTGGAAACATAACGCATGACCCGCAAAGTTTTAACTAGCCTTTCGAAAGAAGTTCGAATGTCAAAACTTAAGACAACCACTTGGCGACATTATTTAAAGTACTTTCCAAATCGCAGTTTCAAAGGAAATTGTTGCTTCAGTGATTTCTCCAAACACGAATGCTTAACAAATATGCAAAGTGCATTTGCGCGTAGCGTTTACTGACTGTTGACTCTTGATAAATTCTAGAAATTAGTGCTGGCAGTTAACGCAAAGTTGAGCTCAAAAACGTTGTGCCACAACAACTTTTCGTGTGGCTGAAATGCAGTCTATTAGCGTCCCTGACCGTTTTGTCACAAGTCGTCGAACTTAAGTGCCGACACGGCCATTGTCGAGCTCGTATTGGAAATTGTGTCCACAAGGCCAGCTACAAGTATTAGTACTCGATACATAGATATGTTTCAAGTGCACTGGCCATGATAGTGGCATTGAGTCCGGGCCAAGTGGAACGTTGGCTTTTAGCATTTATTTCTGTATTTTTTAGTCATCAATTTATTGATTTTCCGCTGTCTGCCATGCGTTCGGTGTACTGGAAAATGTCTGTTTCTTTCACCATTAACGATATGAATATTTAATTAGAATTCATGTGCTAATCACATTGCACATTTTGCTCAAATTAGTTTTGTGTTGAGTAAGTAGCAGCAGCTGCTCGAAGCAGATAACTGCCAAGTCAGACATTAGCATTAAATTCTGTGCACTGATTCTAATTAAATGCACATCAAACTGCGCCGCCTGTGCGTATGCAGCACTTTTCGCCGGCTGACGATGCGTATACGTAATGCCATTATCGTTTCACTCCACATGAGCCACAAACAAGAGGCAAAAGTTTCAGCCTGGCTTGCCAGTCATTCAAAAAAAAATTTTCCAGCCTAACTATGCAAGTTTTTGAATACCCTGCTATATACAAATTATGCTCTGCCCTGTGCCCAAATAAATGGTATTTTAACATTGTAAAAGAGCTTGTCGAATCATTAATCATTCGCATATATACTCTATATAATATGCTTTATTAGGGAATACCAGTGTTGTAAAATGTTTAAAGTGCGCTGTCAGCACTCACATTTTATAAGGATTCGTTCGTACTTTGTTGCCTTTTCAAAGAAGGTAAGGGTATTAAAGTGCTCTGAATTTGTCACGGATTATCAATTTCGTATACCCTATAAAGACGATATATATATAATAGTGATTCCTTGATTATGGCATGGATTCTCTAATGTGCTGGGTATCTGCCCGTTGAGCACTCTCGTCGTTAGCCTGCCCACTCGTTTTCGGTTTGGAAATGTTTGTCACTCAAAGTTAAACGTCGCGGTCGTTATGGTCACCATCAGCGTCGCTGTGCCTGATACTCCTGTGTCTCCTGTTAGTCCTGGCGTTAGTCCTGGCGCTTGCTCTGCTCGGCTCCTGCACATAAATCACGTGGCGACATGTGACAGGTTTTGGCTGGTTGCCCGCTTGCTGCTTGACTTGTCACTTGCTGACATTTGCGGCCCGACACTTGACATTTGTCAGTGCAATCATTTTTTTTTTTTTTTTTTTGGTGTTCTTCCAGTGTATTCTTAGCTTCGTTTTCTTGCCAACATTGGCAACTCGGCCGTAGTTTGATTCGAAGCGACACAGAATATGAGCACTCATCATTGCCTCGGACACGCAGACAATGCACATTTGTGAGCATTGAGCTGCGAGCTATATAAATGATTTTGGCAGGGATTTATGTGAACATTTCTGTGCAGCTGTACAGATAAAACAGTCAGAGTGGGAAATGGCATCAAGTGGCATATGATGAAGTGTGTGAAATGAATTGACTAAATGACGGGTGAATAATAACGAATACATGGATAATATAACAAAGCGTATCCAACTAGACTTTACTTTAGCCTTTATTTGAACTTTCGCATTTAAAGTGAAAATTGACAATTATTCAATTATTATTTATGTTCAAATATTTGAATTGTCTCGCAATATCTATAATTTATATTCAATTTGTATTTAGTTTTAACTGCTTGTACAACAAATTGATTTCATAAATGATCAGATTATGCAATTTATTTATAACTTTAATTGCTTAATTAGTTGACTCGCTTAGCCTGCAGCTCAGCTAAAACGATTCTACCACAAAAATGTTCACATAAATATATCGATTGATTCGCATATGGAACGGGTCAAATGTGCCCCCAGTTTCTGCCCACAACCACAAAACTTGGCTGCATCCAATCAAAAACAGCAGCATGAATAATTATACACATATTTGCTGAAAACAAAACGGGGAGCTTTATTTATGGTTTGTGCAAAAAACGCCGCTGGAAGCAAAAATTTGTTGATTCGCGAACGAATTTATTACCAAAGACTTTTATTGTCGAACAAACATTAATTATATGTAAATTACAAGTTAAAATGAAGAGCGAATAGGGGATGTCCTTCTGGGAGCTATAAAGCTTAGCTTAATGTATGATGCCTAAATGGGAAGTCAAGGGTAACTAAAGCAAATCGACATAAGTTCAAATTTTAAGTATATTTGTGAGGCTATAACAGGTTTAAATAGAGAATAGAGAACGTAAAAAAATTATAATTAAATATGAAAAGTGGCTTTAATAAGAAATGTAAAGGAACAGTATGAGCATGGAGGACAAGTCCATCTAGGTCTAGGTCTAGGTTGCGTATAGGCGAAAGCATTTGTTTTGTTGTTTTGCCAGCGGCCTCGTCAATACAAATTCTCACACACACACACGCACACACGAACACACACTCACACACACACGCACACACTCACTCACACTCTCCCACACACATATCATATTTCTGGTTAGAGTGCGGCTTACCACAGACGTGACCACTGGACACTGGCCACTGTTGGGGCAGCCAAACTCGAAGCTAATCAAATAAAATATGAGATCGAAATGCGAGCAAATTGCAGCAGCAGCAGCAGCAGCTCGACGCACCTGTGCGGCGCCACGTGGCGTATGCGCAATGTCCGAGCGAATGCCAATTAAATAGCTCGATGCAATATTTGCAATAATTGCGGCTGCATTCGGCGCATTTGCATTCGCATTTGCAATTGCAATTGCAATTACAATTGGCAATGGGCAATTGCATTAGCTATGCGTTCTGCTCCAGCGATATAATATATGCCCAATGCGTATACGCCGCGTATGCCCCGTTTGCTGTACACTGGCATTTAAATCAATTATTGGCACACATTAAACACATCTCATTTCATTTTCGTTCGCAGCGTTAATAACGGCAATAACAAATAATTAATTAACAATTAGCAGTTTAATTAAATGGACTTAATGTCGGTCGGCAACTATGCAAAAATAATGCAAAACCAAAAACTGAAACGACATTAATGAAAAGAAAATAATTCAATGGAAAATGTTGCTATTTAAGTTGATTTTATGTGCGAGGGTAGATTTTTCTTCTCATTGACATATTGACGTTTTGTTATATTGTTTGATATGAATATGTTAAGCCAAAGTATATTTTCCATGATAATTAGAGGATATTAATGCCATTTATTGTAACTTTTGCTTGTGCCTAATGTCAAAGTCTATAAATATCAAGATCAAGCTTTTCAGTTACTATGGCCGTTAAGTGCATGCCAATTAGGAGGCGATACAGACATTTTAAGTATGTAACAAACACAAAAAAAAAGGCACAACAAACTGCGAAATTGGCAATACACCGACCCACACACACACTTAGAGCCAATCGCTGAGCCACTTAGATGCCAGACTAACAAGCACTCTGCGCAAATTCAATAAAAGCCCGCAATACAACACACTCTGGTACCCTCTGTTAGAGCCCGCCCCCCTTTCCGCCACTCGAACATCTGCCCATCTGAATCGCATTGCCCTGCCCCAAATTTCAAATTGACACGAGTCGCTGTGTAAATTTTGTAGTGCTTAATGCGAATCGAGTTACGCTGTGCGGCACGCATTGGGGCTAGTTTTTATTGTGTTGCCTTTGCATAGCATAGTTTTTGGCGCTGGGTATGTGAGTGTGTGTGCGTGTGTGCGTGTGTGTGTGTGTGTAAGTATGTGTAAGTGCTTACCATCGCTTGTCCGTATCAATTATTGGACTGCTTCTGCCTGGGCGTGCTGTCCATTTGCTGTCAATGCAAATAGATTAGCCTAATTAAATAGTTCTTCATTCGGTGCAGCAAGAGTATTTTTTCTTCTTCAAATAGCTTTAGCTATATCCTTACTGGGGGTATTATAAGCTAGTCATGAAATGTGTAACTCATTTATATAGCAGGTATATTGTGGAGCTGTATTATCAGCCGAGGCGATATGGATCTGCATTTGAACCCGGCCGCTGCTTTACTACTTTACCATGCAACTGTCACAAAACCGATCGGATCTAGTGATCGATTGAGGTTTTTCTATGTAGGGTATTCCAACTTTTATTTGGTAGAGTATTCAAACGTTCACCATCCCTAGGCATCAATTACCTCTCGTTGTGGTGTTCCCATAGTCGTACAAATGAGCACAAATTTGGTTGCAGTCAGACGCTACGGAATTTTGTGTGCCCAGGGCGATGCAGTAATTGGTGTATCTTGGTCTGGAGGGTGTCAGTGGGTCTTCTTTCTCTGTCTCCCTCATGCAAAATGCCAGCTTAATGGAATTCGTTTGAGCAGCGACAGTATAAGGTTACGCTTCAGTCTTAGTGTGCGTTTAGAGGGGGGCGAGCTGTGGCAAATTCCGATTTTGCCGCACACAATTTTTGACAAATTTCCGCTAGTCATTTTTGTTGTTAGCTAGTTTTTCGGTTAAGGGATGCCTAAAAGCTGGCTAAGAGACATATGCAAAATGCTCATTTGACAGCATTTAGCCGTAAGCTGCACACACACACGCACACACACACACACACACACATGCACACACATGAATTGCAGCCACGCATACACTATTTTATGGTGTTGTAACCGCAGCAGCCACACACGTTCACACACACACACAAGCCGCACACAGACGCATAAATTACGGCATTTTGTGGGCAGCAACATAACTAACAGTAATTAGCTACTTTATGTGACAGTCACACACACACACACAAACACACACACACACGCGTACACAACCAAAGCCCGCAGACTTGTCCTCAGTTTATGCTTTCAAATTTTGTGTTTGTGGTCAATTGGGAATTGCAATTAACGCGTTGCTTTAGTTTTATGACCTTTTGTGTTGTGGCTGTTTATATTATAGTTTTTTGCCACACACACACTCACACACACACCCACACACTCACATAAATTGCCACACTTATTTTGCCATTATAATAAATTGGCTCGCTTTGTGGCGGCAGCGCACAGCGCTTGTTTGTCCTTTTCTGGTTTATGTCCTCTTTTTATGCCAGGCGTACCTTCTATTTTCTTTTTTCGGTCATCTTTGGCTTCGGCTTTGGCTTTGAGTTGCTCATAAATTTTGTATGCTGCATAAGCTGTCTGCAAAACGCAAATTGCAAACGGAATTCGCTTTCTTTTTGCCACTTTGCTTATTTTATGTTGCGTGGTAAATAAGTAAAACATTTTGCAGGTAAATCGGATTTCGGGAGTTTATTTTTTCTACAGTTTTAATAAAACATGCGATTTAAAAGCATTTCGTACATCTGCAGGGAATTTAAAATAATCCGTGTTCACGTAGTTCAAAAATAAACCTCAGTGCTTCTCGCTGCGCTTCTCGCTGCACTCACGCTTTAAAACTTTTCGACTTGCATTTAAAAAGCTTTTGAGAAGTTCTTATGATTTATCGCGTTTCGCCCTGCTACTCTAGCACATTGAACAGCTTATCTCATGAAATATAATCGCTTCTCGCTGCTCGCACAGCCACTACGGATATTTGCCTAAACAAGCTGTTCGCCCAACTCGTCCCGCTCGGCACTTACTATTTGCACATAGACAGCATTTTATGCAAATTCGATCATATATTTAGCTGCTTAGATCATAAACATGTCATGGGAACAACAAAACGGGAAGAATTGCCAACATAAGAAGGCAAACAAATTTAAATGCAAATGAAATATTGCACACATACAGCGAATAAATAAAAATCAGTCACAATCAGCTGGGCATACATAACGCAAACGATGCCATTAAAATGCAAAATTCTTATATCTAATAATGCGCTGTCGATACCAGACACCAGGACCAGGCCGTGGGCATTCACCAAGAGTCAGAGCTTGCGCAGGCCATTTATTTATATATTTTACATATATATATATAATATTTTGCTAGTAGAAATTTTCTAGTAGAAAGCAGTATAAAAGTCTAATTTCTAAACATTTTCCACAGCGATCAAAGTCAGCTTGAAGCTTTTCTTTCCTTTATATTTTACATTAAAGCGCCGGACTTCTAACTTTTTTTGTGTAAATAGTTATATTTCTAATGACTAGTTGAATTGTTGTAATAACAAATATAAAAGTTACATTTTTTGCTGCATTGAACCAGCGTTTTTTAGTCCGACGCTCAGACAACTGAGTTAATTACAACTATATGTACATCATGATGTTAGAGTTTGCATTGGGTAATGTATGTGTGTGCATCATGATGTTAGAATTCTTATGTGCTTCATTTGAATATACAGACACTTGCCACAAATGTTAACATTTCTTAACTAATATTAATGTGTATACCATATATGTATTCACAATATTACACGGTATTTGCTAGTGCTGCCTCGAATTGTGCTCATTTTCTTTATTACTCTGCATTTTTATACCCTGGACCCATTAAAAATGGGTAAAAGGGGTATAATGTGTTTGTTCCGACCCCATAAAGTATATATATTCTTGATCAGCATCAACAGACGAGTCGATCTAGCCATGTCCGTCTGTCAGTCTGTCCGTCCGTCCGTCCGCCCGTATGTCTGAACGCAAGGATCTTAGAACCTATAAGAGCTAGAGATTGGTGTTGGAAGAAGAGGGTTCAAGGGTATCTCCTAGTCGGGCTCCCGTCTAGAACCTCTTACTTGTTTTTTTTTGGCCAAGCAATTGCCACTTGGCAAGTGATAAATTTAAAAGCAAAATTGCGCCGCCGACACATTCTCAACAATGGCGGCGGAGCGGGGATGCAAGCGAGGCGCAGGCACTTTGCCACCTGGGCGTTGAAGACGCACAACAAAGTACCAACCGAAAGGTGTCTGCGGCTGACCACCCACTTCCTCGACGCATGTGTGTGCGCGCGTGTGTGTGTGTGTGTGCGCGCGTGTGTGGTCTGTGTGTACTTAGCAAATTTTTGGTCTTTCTCTCTGTGCGCTTTTTGGCTTTCAGCTTGCAGTTGCAATTAAATGTTGTAGAATCTGCTGCAAACTAAAATATTTTGTTTTAATTATAAACTAGCGCACGTTCACCGTGTGCAGCCTGACAGTTTGAAGTTCATTTAAAATTGCACATTGTTGTAACAAAAAACAGCAACAACATCAACTGCTGCTGCTGCTGCTGCTGCTGCCACTTCATTTGATACCCATTTAAGTTAATAAAATTGCCGGCAAGCAATGCTCGTTGCCGCGTTGCACATGCAACCTAATTCCGTAAATTGACGTGGAAAAATTGGACAACCAGCTAAATGAGCAGCGACTTAATTGGAAATTTGCTGTCGGTTCCAGAATAGTTAGTTACTAGAATAAATGCATATAGACACAAAGCTGTCAGCGTTCAATATATGCCCGCTAAAAAGCTTCTTAATAAATGATAGAAAGTTCTTCTTTAACTAGTCTGAGTGTGGAAAAACTCGCAACATATCTACTGCAAGCTGTATTTCGATATCTTAATTGGTGAGTTATTGTACAATCTCTTCATCTGTTTTTTAAATTCTCAACTATTTGTTTGGTTTAAATTTCACAGTCTAGCTTGTTTGGCGCAGATCTAAGCTCGTGCCTCCCTCTCTTGGCTATCGATAGATCTTTTTATACCCTTGCAGTCGATATTATAACTCCTTACGTTTTCCTTTACTTTCTCCGAACCCATATTCTTGATCAATATCAACAGCCGAGTCGATATATCCATGTCCGTCTGTCTGTTTCTATGCGAACTAGTCTCTCAGTTTTAAAGCTATCGTCATGAAACTTTGCAGAAGTCCCTCTTTCTGTTGCACGCAGTACAGCTGGATCAGACTACTATATCATTTAGCTGCCAAAGGAACGATCGGTCGAAAACAAAGTTGTTGTATAGAAAATCTTTTTAGTTTCCTAGATATCTTAAGCAAATTTGGCGCTTTATTAGTTTAGCTATGCTCCCTCCACTTATGCAAAATCTTACATGGGACTAGTAGAACATATAGCTTCCATAGGAACGATCGGTGTAAAGTTAAGTTGTATGAAAACATTTTTGTTTATCAAGATATTTTAACCATACAAAACTATTCTACATGTGCTTCTTAGAGATACGAATACGGGCAAAGCACTATGAGAATTATGAAAAGGTTGGGTCTGCAAGGGTATTGAATCTTCGGCGTGCCGAAGGTAGCCTTTCTTTAATATCAATTGTTAACTCTCATTGCACCTGGAACATACTGCTTTATTAGAAAATTAAAAATGTGCCAACGATCTTTGGCTTAAATCTGAATGGAGAGCTGTTAATTGAATGGGGACAAGTTTGTTAAGGAGCTTAGCTGAAGTTATTTTTATCAGGGAACTACTTAATAAACTTGGCAAATAATAGTTTTATTGTGAAAATGTTAATTTCACTTATTACTAAGCAAAATACTTTAACACTATTACTTAGCAAATTATATAGTTGGGGGGACTTTTAAGTTTCTTCTTACTTCACAAATTATGCTCTTCTTTTTCTCAGTGTCTGGATACTTCTGATTTCAGATGCGATTGTTATTCTTTCAATTGAATGGGTCTTAAATCAAGCACCATTAATTAATTGACTGACGCTAATTTGCTTTTGGTAACAAGTTTCTGTCGTTGTCGTCGTCTGGGCAGCTGCTTTTTTTTAAATTCAATATGTCAAAACGTCGCTGGCAAAAACCTCTGCTGGCTGCTGTCACCACCGAATATCATTTGCATTCGAGAGGGGCGTGGCAGGTGCCCTAACGCCACGTCTCTGGCAGCTATGATAGACGCAGTCAACAGCTGCCAGTCAATGAAGGCGGGTTACGGCTCATCCTCTGTGCCCCGACTACGGCTCTGGCTGTGCGTCAAGCTGTCAGTCAGACCAGGCGGCGGCAGACTGTTGTAGGTAGGCAGGCAGCTGCTTAGTTAGTTAGTTAGTTAGTTGGTTGGACTTGCCACAAAACCATTGGCCAAACGACTCAGACATGGCCCGAAGCGTGCAGATCCGGCTACGTGTGCTTGCCTCGACTGGAAATGAGGTAAAAAATTGCAGTTGAAGTTTAATTTAATTGTTGCTCGACTCGAGTTTCGATGTAACTCACCTGCACCTCACGCACCTGCTGCTAAGCATAAGTTTTAAATTTTTCTCATTTAAATGTGGCTTAAATGAGGCAAGCTTGAGCAGATTTTAATTGAAAACTTTCGCGGTGTCTATATAAATGCTGCTTAAACGAATAATTAAATGCAATGTAGTAAATATTTTAACTAGTTAGCTTAGATGCTATATGGAAATTGTTGAATTTGGAGAGAACTGTTTGTTTATATTTATGTTCTTTGCAAATTACAAACGACTTAAATGGCGCATTGTTCATTAAACAACATAACTTTTACAAACTTTTTAAAAAATTTTTACAAATATGCCGCAAAGTATTTCCTGCTTTTATGCGAAAAATGGCTCAGTTCAACTCTATGTAGAATCCCCCTGGCAGTTGCAATTTTTAACAGCTACCGCACAATATGCAAAATATGAACACAATGCGACATAATTTGTATAAATCACAGACAAAAGCAAACAATTTGCCCAAATGCAATGCGGAAATGCTGTTGCTTCAGCACGGCACTGCATTGCGGCGAAAGTGTGGAGAATATTTCATAAAATATACAGCAAGAGGCAGCTGATATTAAATCATTATCAGCTACAGCAGCAGCAACAACAGACAACAGTTTGTCTGACAGCTACAAACATTTTACAAGCAATTCAACACAAGGGACAAGCAGCGAAGCAAATGATGCAGCAAAAGCTGAGTTCGATGTGGCGGGAGTAGGAGGTAAAAGGAAAACACGACGGCGGAAAAAGGGGGCAGGAACAGCAGCAGCGGTGGTTCGTTACCCACCAGTGCGATAAAGTTGTCATAGTGTGAAACAAACAATTCATCAGCGTCAATGTGATAAATTATATTTCTCACCGCACACACACACACTCACACACACTCAGGGCGACCGAGAAAATTGGCGGGCAACATTTTTCTACGTAGCACAAAATCGAAAAGTAGAACATGATAAATGGCACTGTTCAATTGAATTATAAACAATAAAACAAGCGCAAGCATCAAGCATACGCATAGTGTAACAGCCATAATACGTATACGCCATGTCCAACGAAAGAAACAAATATTAAACTTTTGAAAGGAACAGCTAGAAATAACACGCTAAACACAATTAAAATGTACCACAAAATAAAAGCAAAGCACAAAATGTGGCTTACTTTCAGTGCTTGCTTTTTCAACTTGGCCAATTAGATTATGTTGGGGCCTTGTCTGGCTTGTCCGCTTTAATGGCACTTTTGCTCTTGTTGTTTCCTCTTCGCTTTATTTTAAAAGAAAACAAATATTTGGCCTTGTTGTGGTTTCATTGGCACCACTGAAATGTTTCGGCCTAATGCGCATCAGCTCAGCTTAAAGCTAAGATTTTAATTTGGCGCATAAATTTCATTGACTGACCGCATTTATTTATTTATCGCCCCAGTTTATGCGGCACTTAGGGGATTTGTAATTTGTAAGCCAACCACAATTCTACTGTAGGTGCGGCAAGCAACACGATTGCGACATGACAGTATGGGTAATTGCTTCATTTGTTATGGAGCAGTTATATCAGCTCGAGTACAGTATTTATGCAAGCCATTTTAATGGGAGTCACTAAGCTAAGCATATGAGTTAGTTATATGTTATTCAATTCGATTCATTTTTCGTAATTTTCTTCAATTTTTACTGGATTTCTCTTTTGTTACTATCTCAATAGGACCTTACGCTTAACTAGAGATATATGAGCAAACGTTTGATTATCAAGAGAATCTTTTTTATTGATTATGCTTTTGCCAGCTTCGTAAACGTTTTACTGGCAGACTGTTGCGCGCGGGAGAACTTGTTGCCTTGCTTTTACCTTTCTTTATTTCGTAATCGTTTTTCTGGCACACTCTTGCGTTTACTCTTCCTGGAGAGCACTTGTCTCATTTGGTTATTCGTTAGGGATTTACTGGCTCTTTCTATGCTTTTTACTTCAATTTTAATTTGTCCTGCTCACTCGCTCAAAGGGAATCCTTTTCGTAGATGTTGCTCTGGCTGCCTTTTCATCAAATTGTTTCAGATAACAATTCAAGCTATAAAACATTCTTAAATGCCAATTTAAATTATTTCTTTCTTTACTTGTGCATCTTTCTTTATCTCGCATTCCACAACTTCGCACTGATTTGGCAAATATATAATATAAATTTTAAACGCCGTTTATTTTCTGCATAATTCAAAGCAGAATTCGCCACCCACAGCTCAAATATTTTAACAATTTGTAGTCGTTGGCTTTTGCCAATCTTCAAAAACTTCAATCATGCATAAATTTTTATTGCCAGGCATTAAAACATATGCTGGCAGGCGACAGACATACACACACACACACACACCCCTCTACACTCTCTCACACACACACACACACATATTTATGACATGCTTGCTGTCTGCTTATGATATAGTCCTTGTGCTTGTGCTTGTCCTTGTTGCTGTTGTTGTCGTTGTCGTTGTCGTTGTCATTGCTTCTGCGGCTGCTGCCATTTTCGATACACTTGTCTGTCTGCCATGTCACTCGACTCGACTCGACTCGACTGCTGCTGCCACGCCCCCCAGCCAAGAGTCATTGTCAATGTTTTTGTGCATAGTTCCTGTTGTTTGTTGTGGCAACTGCTGCTGCCTGCGTGTGTGTAGATTGAAATTTATGCGCGTTGATAACAGGACACCCGCCCGCCCCCCACCGAAACTGTAGACAAAAATTGATATTTTATGGTTATGAATTATTGCCAGCGATTATCTTACATAAAAACGCTGGATCAAAAAGGATTTGCAACCAAAAAGGAAAGGGAACAAGTCAATAGCATAAAAGCAAGTCAATTTTAAATATGGCAAGGATATATATATATGTTCATCATCAGATCAGCGCTGCTTACGAAAACTCGCAATAAACCGAAAACTTTGGCTGCAAATTGTGCGTTCAATACAAAGTTTAAGGTTTTGCTTTTTTTCGGAAAAGCAGCAGCAGTAGAGAAAATGTGCACACTGGAGACATTTGAATATATTTAAATAATATTCTTGTATGTATTTTTTCTATGCAAGTGTTGGAAATGAAGAAGAAATTTTTTCGACTCGCGCAAATTGCATTTGGGAGAGAAAAGTTTTCGTTGCATCATTTGGAATTTGGTAAAAAGTGTGTGCAAATAAATTGTAGAGCAAAGCGATTGAAATAAACTTTTGAGGACTCCATCATTTTCATCTATGTGCACATGGTTTTCATATATTTATCAGCCAGCTTTTATTGAAGGTTTATTTGGTAAGAATTTAAGTTCGATGCATCATTTGTTTATGCTCGCAGATAAAATGTTGATAGATCAAGGCACATTTTTATTGCATCAAACTTTCAGATGATAGTGAGCTGAAAAGGAGATTATCCTGATTAATGATGCTTGCTGCTTAAACCTTGGGCCATGAATAAATGATACATTTGATTATGGAATTCGATAGGTTTGTGAGGGAGTTGCCTTGACTAGCGTAGGCTTTGGAAACATGTGAGGCTCATCAGGTGCACATTTCCATTTGCTGGGGCAAAGGTAAAGGGTCCGCAAAAAATTGACTTAACTATCAAATTCCTGAGCAAACTGTTCTATGGGACAGTCTGGCAGTCTGACATATGCACATATTTTATTGTGATATCACTTTGTAGTTGAAATTAAACTGACAAATATGTTAATTAATATGTTTGTCTGAAGAACACTTTGACTTCACCTTGTGCTCTTTTACACAGCTAAAGAATTCATTTTGCAGTTAAGTTATTTATCATAGCATACTTATGAGCATATGTGCTTATAGTTAGCAGCTTGGATGCTTTTGTTTAGCTTTAATTAGCCTTAAGTCCACCCTGTTGTGCTTCTCCAAAACGTTCTTACAATCAAGCTGCAATTCTAATAATGCATATAAGTATAGCATATGTTGATATTGTGTTTCATAGAAAGCTCTCATTGTTCAGGTCTCAAATGGACGAGCCTTAAGAATCGCCCGCTGTGAGGCTCTCTCCAGCTAAGTCTTAGCTAGGTTGCTTGGTCTACTTGTGGGCACATGTCGCTATTGTTATCAATAAACCGTATAGCTTTTATTGAGTACGCTTCATTTTTGGGGCATCAATGTGTTCGCAAAACACTTGAACCCCTATTGTTCTGCTCTAGTTCAGCACAAGACATCAGCGAGCATCTGGAGCCAAGTGGCAAAAGGACTTGTTCACTTGACTCTTATCCAATTGCTGCTGCCATTTGATGCTGAATCCTTGACACGGTCACACGCTGCGTGGCCGGCGTCATTGGCTCTTTATAATGATTTTCCAGGCACTGCCATATCCAACGCAATTGTCAGCCAAAAGGAAGCTCAATGCATGCCATGCTGTAAATGATATGCAACCAGGGGGAGGGGGGCTAAAGACTAAAGTAGATACTCGCATTAGGCGGACAGGCAAATGCGCTGATGAAGCAGCTGCCGCTGCGCCACTGACAGCTCTGACAGCTAGCAAAAGCACATTTGCGTGAATAGATCAGAGTCATATCATAAAAGTGGGCGTGGGTGGCCGCACAGTCGGGCGCACGATGTTACTGCAGGAACTGTGCTGCTTGTCGTAACCAATGTATCCACTGTATACCACTCACACACACGCACACACACCCTCTCGCTATACCCCGTATGCCCTTGTTACCACTGTAACCCTCCATCAACTGTGCAGCTGCAGCGCGACACGTACTCAAGTCTTCGTTGAAGTTGTTGCCCAGCCTGGCCCGGCAGTGTCGAGTGTTGCGTTCACTTCCTGTTCGAAAGTGTGAGTGCCGTGTGTGTGTGCGTGTGTGAATGTGTGTGTGTGTGTTTGTGCGAGTGTCATGAAGTGCCTGACTTGCATGTGCGCAGCTGCTGACAGTTGACGGGCGACGCTCAAACATCGTCCTGCAACAAACCGGCTTGTCGTACTTATTCATGCCCCATAACCACACCCACAACTCAGACTCAAACTCCCCCCTCTACACACCCGCCACTCCTACCGCATACTGTAATGGCGCTGGCTTCTTTAAATTATTGCGCCATGTGCGTAGGTGTCCAGGCATAAAATACAGTAACATTTATTGTGCCCTCGCCCGGGGCTGTTTTGTGCAATCATTTGGTTTGTTATGTAGCTAAATATTGTAGATGAGTGCTATCGATAATACTTGTTGATTGCAAAGCTAATGACATTATAATTCTAGCAATAATTTATGTTGGCTACTATTTTACGATTATTAACATCGAGAACTTATCGGTAACATATTCTGTTAAATTTCCATATAGATTAAGCGATTAGTATTGCGAATCATGCCTTGTTATCGATATTTGCTATAAAGTTAACTCAACAATAATACTTGTTTTAATCGATAACTGTCAACGTCATCTTCGATAAACCTTGACAATAAGTGATATTAATAACATTAATGAGACTAAGGCTAGCTTAACTTATATTGATATATTGATACCAAGCAAACTTGGGTTCCTGTATAGTATAAGTAGATTAGGTATATTTACGTTTTGTGTACGGTTTAGAGTATCTACCAGTCGGTCAAATCCAATTACAGAACTTTCTTGAATTGTGTTTTTTATGTAGATCTGACAACTCTTTAAGCATGCTTATCTTACAGAGTGTCTAGTATTCGCCATTTTTCGTTTAATTTTTGGTTCTTCCTGATTTTAATAGCCGCCGCCTGATGCCAGCAGGACCATAGAGCTCTTCTCTGTCCGCGACATTCAATTTATTTCTGCATAAACATTTTATACACTCGTTGAAGGCGACTGTTCGCTGTTGTTGCTTTTGTTACTGGCTGGCTTTTGAATTTTTTATATGCATGTAGAATGTCGGAATAATTCATACTCAGGCACACAGACAGACAGACAGACAGACGGACAGACAAACCTTTGTATATAATAATTGCTTTCATATCGCAGTGTATTTATGCTGTTCTCTTGTTTTTTTCTGCAACTTTGTTTTGTGATTTGTTGAATGCTGTGATTTAATTTTAAATGAGTTTTTGATTTATGCATTAAACACATAATTGTAACAGCTTTTTCTTTTGCCTTTGTACCTTTTGTTTTTGTTGTTGTTGCTGTTGTTTTTATTTTCACTCCCAGACAGAGCTGGCGGCTTTTGTCTCCTGGCAGCGGATTTGGCTGCCATTTTATGTGCATAATTTAATGTTTAGCGTGATTTATGGCGACTTTGCTGCAAGAGTACCAAGTAAAATAAAGCGGGCTTTCAAAATGAAGAAAAAGTGGCGGATTTGGTTAAATATTTGAGAGTTTTATAGGGTTTACTCGGGTGGGTTAGTCGGCTCAGCGTCTCGTGGAGCATTAAATTGAGTCTAGCCTTTGGCTCATATTTTCCATTTTTTTTATATCAGACACAAGCTTGGATTGAGAGACTTGGCCAACCCCATTAGCTTCTCACTACAACGCAGCTTAGAAACTGTGTGGGTCTGATAGGAAAATATTAAGGCCTTGATGTTTGAGCTTCTTGGATTTCCACACTGAGTGCCTCTTTGCAGCTTTCAATTGCCCTTTTCCATTTGCCCTTAACTAATGCTTAGCAGTGCATAATTGCAAGAATCGTAGCCAACAACCGATTATGCTATAAAGCTTATAGTGCATATAATCCCATTGAAAATTTGTGAAAATACGCTTGCACATGCACGAAAAGCCTGCACATTTCGGTTCTTAATTTGGCCGAAAATAATCCCAGCTAAAATGTTCAGTTCAAGACTCGAAGTGCAATTAAACTAAAAGCTTTTCAAGGCGCAGACAATCAACATTTACATATGTACATTTTGGAATGTGGCTAAATCAAAACCCAACTGAGATTTGCAGCTACATTGGAACTGGAATTAGGGAGCGTTTAGTGCGTGCGCCATAAAATGCGCAATGAAGTGCAAAGGCATAGAAAATATTGCGTATACGCAACGGGCCCATTTTTATTGTTCTGGGAGGGAATATTGAACTTTTGTCAGCATATCATGTGCGTGCCCCGTTTAACAAAACTAAAGTGCAAACATAAATAATAATAAAAATGCCAAATACCATTAAATGGTAGCCCGGCACAAACGAAAAGCCAACGGCTCGGAGGTTAGCAAATTTATGAGCTTTGACCGTCAGCTGCAAAGTGATTTCGGATTATGACATTTGACACATAAAGTTTTTATGGCCACAGCGATAGGATTAGTTCCCATAGAGCATGGACTTAAGAGCGCTGCGGTGGGTGGGGTCTATGCCCCGTGTCCTGCATAACAAATTGGTATCCTATTTCATGAGGTCAGCTTTGGCCTTAAAGCAATTCCTTTTCATTTTTGCTATTTCATTTGCTCAGCTCATATAGAGAAATAATTTTAGCCTGATTTGCTAGCACACCCGCTCCAGTTCCCTATAAGCATTTATGCAGTTATTGCTGGTTTGCATAAATAAATTCGAGTGTGCTCTGAAAATGTCGGCATCCTGCCAGGCTACTAAACCCATTGCAGCATATATCTACTTGCCACTTGGTATCAATTCTTCTGCCAGAGCTCTGGAGGGTTTTCGGCTGTATGGCAATGCCCGTCAACTGGGTCACGTATAAGCCCGACCGAGGCCCGCCCCCTTGCTCGGCCTCAACACACAGCTCTTCAAGTTATGCTGCATACTTTTTGGCTGCGTGTGTGTGGTGTGTGTGTGTGTGTATTTGCAGGTGTTTGTTTGTGTGTGTGTGCCTTGCTACGTTTTTCTTGTTCATTGATTCGAACGTTTCTCATGCGCTTTGCCTGGCATGTTTACATTTTCATTTTTTCTTCATTTCTCATCGCAATTTTTTTTTTATTTCTTACTGTGATGCTGCAGCGATAAAAATTCAATTTTGTTTATAAGCAAATACCCAACACTCCCTGCCTGGGCTGCCTGGCTGCCTACCTGCTGGTAACTGCACGACCATTTCTCGATTGAATCTTGTCATTCATGCCACACATTAGTCTCAAGTGCTGGCGCGCTATTTGTCCTGTGGTGTGGCAACTTGTGGGTGATTTATAGTTTCCTTATTTATTCCACTCGGCAAACAGATGATATAGCTATTTCCCGGGCAGCCATTGCACTTATATTAGCTTAAGTATTTCTCGAATACTTTTATTACAAAGTTATCTGATAAAGAGTAAAGTCATTTCATGCAGAAGAATGCGATAGGTCGCCATTTCAAAGGAAGGCAGAAGGAAGCATCTCCAACCCCACAAAGTATATATATTCTTGATCAGCACCAATAGCCGAGTCGATCTAGCCATGTCCGTCTTTCCGTCCGTCCGTCCGTATGTATGAACGAAGGAGAGCTCTAGGCTATAGGTCATCCTAGTGCCCACGCAGATCTAGTTTGTTTCCGATAATCGATAACTTACTCCGTTTCCAAGCAATCGACAAAAATCGCTGCCGACATCCTCTTTTTTGAGCAAATTGGGTAAATAATAAGAGCTAGAGTCAATAAACTTGATATGTTGCTTCTAGAATATTATATATATATCAAGTATCTTTCATTTTATACCTATCGCCACCTCCCCGGGTTCAGGGTATCCCCTAGTCTGGAGCTCCCCTTGTTTTGTTTATTTTGCCAACTACTCCCAAATGTATTCGTAATCTGTGATACGCCTCAACCTGCCTCAACGAACCTGATATTTGTTAAGTTTGGCCAAGATATACATTACTTTGTTTGTTTTTTTAATAAACCCTCAGTTTCAGACAACATACACTCATAATATTGGTATTATATATGTAGCAATATATAATCGGATGAAGTTTCGACCAACTTTTTTTTCCTCCTGCAAACCTTAAAACCTGCATCGACATGTTATCAAAAATAATACTCGGAGCAGTCATAAAAAGACAGCGCATTTAAAATACAATTAAATACGTAACGATAATTTTTTAAAATTGAAATGCGACACGTTAATTAACACCTTACGTTCAATACAGAATGATATTAATAATGCATCTGCATGTGCGGGCATAAAAATGCGCACAATTGATTTATGTCGCGTTAATTACACAACAACGTTTATAAATTGCACGGTCGGACATGATAAAATGCGTAATTAATATAATTTATAAAAAAATGTGAAGCATGAAAAAAATGAATAAATACATATGCATTGTGCTTAACAATAATTGATGAGCAAATGCATTAAACATATGCACAAAATTGGCCCATAAATTATAATTACACGCATTCATACACAAGAGCTGTATGTGCAGCCTCTGTTAAATCAACACTACTTAAATTAAGTTATAATTCTTGAATAAAAACTCGACAACTCGCTGCAAGCAGCCTCTTGACTCCAAAGGCAACTCCTTGGCAAACTGTTCAAAGTGCCACTAGAATAATGTGTCAATAATGTGAGATTATATCGAATACAATCAAACCTGACTCACTCTTTATGAGCACATACAAACACGCACATACACACACAAGCCCACACACATATACACACACACACACACACACACACACACACACACACACACACACACACACACACACACACACACACACACACACACACACACACACACACACAAACCCAGATACATACACACAGTGCGGTCGACCTTGTGGCCCTTGTGGATAGAAGAAAAAGGCAAAAGCGGCGCAGTTTGTGTGAAAGTTGCCTTTTGAAGTTAATAACAAGCAGGCGCCTCTTGTGAACTCTTTCTAGCTTCCTCTCCCTCTCCTCTTACTGGGGCACAAATGCGGCTATGCCTTTTTATATCACATATATACCCTAACTAGGATACTTAACAAGCTTGATTATTTGACCGAGTCATAGATTATAAGCTTCCGAACGTGAAGAAAAGATTGATACAAATGATCTCAAGAATATTTCAAGCTTTCACAAGAGCATTTTTCCAGATCCAACGCCAGATATATTTCTTATATCATATATGTTTCGGGGTTCTGCTTAAAACAAATTATCTTTAATCTTTCTAAGGTATAAATTAGGTTTCCAAGAGCAGCTGCTGTGCATATCCAGTTTTAATATGTGCCTGGTCTAAGCTTAATATCAACTATGTAACTACAGGGTATTTCACAGTTCCAATATTTAGGGCATATGCGAGTATATATTTGATATTTTGTACAGTTTTAAGCTGAAAGTCACGTATTTAGATGATTATTTTTATTTTTTGCTTTCGAGTGCAAATAAATAAAAGTAAAAGGGAAATTGAATTGCGCGCAAATTGAGGGAATGTCATTTAGACTTCCGTTTCCGCTTACGCTGCTTCTAGAGCGTTAACAAACAATTGTCAAACACACGCTCACGCACACACACAAAACACACACGCACATACAGTCGCACACTTATGACACTCGAGTCGGAAGTGCGACAATGTGGCATATGATCCCGACACAGGCTGAGGCACTTGCATAAATATATAAGTAGACAATTTTAGAGGCATTATGTCTGCCAAGCCGCCAGTGTGCGTGCGTGTGCGTGCGTGGGCGTGCATGTGTGTGTGAGTGTGTGTGTAGTGTGCAACCACTTTAAACACAATCTAATGTCAACAAGCCAGAAGACAGAGAAAGACATAAAACGAGAGGGAGAGAGAGAGAGAGAGGCAATGACATGGTATTGCATATGTATGCCAAGTTCGACTTATAAATGTGGTTTAACTTCTATTCGCTTGTTGTAAGCATGTGGTGCCAACTGCTCCACATTTCCGTGTGTGTAGTGTGTGTGTGTCTGTGTGTGTGTGGTTCGGCTTTTACTTGGCTTGATGCGTATCAATGAAGTTGTTAGTCGACTGGCGCTTCCTGTCTGCACTAGCCCCCCCCCTTCAGTTAATGTGTGTGAGCGTGTGTCTCGTTCACTTTATTGGATTATCAGGCAAATTTTATAGTATTCCATTTTATTCCTTACTCACATATGGAGTTTGCTTGTAAACTTAAATGGTTTTTTGCCGTAATCCAGTTTTTTTCCTTCTTACGGCATATTTATTTGCCTGGCTGGGTTATTGCATAAATGGGGTGTTACATGTAATTGGATTTTGGCTTTGCATTAACTGGCGAAGGGTAGCTTAGTCAGGGTAATCGCAGACAGTTAATGATTGGGGGTAGTTATAACTAAATATTTGTAGCTATAGCATGTTGAAAAAATCAAAAACAAATTATTTTTAAACGCATTGCCAGATATTTATATAAATAAAACTGGTTGAGCCAATGAAATCAAGCTCAAATAAAATCAATTTATCATTATCATTATAATTGTTAAAATTAAAGACACGAGGCATTGCTGAATTGTTGTATTTAGTAAAATAATATTCGTTCATTAAGGTTGCTTTTTAATTAATGAAATTGGAGCTGAGCAAACATAAGCTGTAAGCAGTATAAGATATCTAGGTTTAAGAGCTTAAGTTTCCAGCTGAGAAAACATTGCTAGGAAGCTCTTGTGTAGCAGCATATTAAATCCCCAAAACACACACACACACACATATACACACACACACACCCACACCGAAATGCATACATAAATTTGTACATTGACAGGCATTAAAAATGTAAACTGCATTGCAAATGTGCTTTTAGCAAATGTTTTTAGCCCAAATATATGAAATACCCATTAAACCCCCAATGGAACGGGCTGTGCAGCACAGCTGCGTTGCACAAAAAGGAAGAAAGAAGCTGAAAAACAATGCAGAAACAATAGAAAACAATTGACGTAGCACAATGCGACAGCAGGACGAGCATAGATTCCGTGCAGATTCACACGTACCCCCAGGGGTAAACAACGCCAAGCACACACAATTGCACACACACTCGCACACCCCAAACACACAACTAGAACAGAGAGCGAGGCGAATGCCTGTGCCCCAAATGCTACGTTTTAATTGTTGAACCACAGAAGTGCTTACATTTAGCTCGAGGGTGCCAGCTGCATGAGGTGCTCGTTGAATGAGACGGGATGTGAGCGGGTTGCGGAGTGGGGGGGGGCAATATTGGGCGCTTACATTTCCATTCAGTCTGCTGTTTGTTTGCCTAACCCACATACAAGACTGCAGTCGTCTGCATTCAACTTGAGCTGCATTCTAATTTAGACATCAATTTTAAACCCCAGCTACAAAACGGCAGAAAGACATAAATAAATAAGGTTCAAATTAAAAACGAGAGCAAACACTAAATTCAAACAGCCAGTCAGACTCGTCCCAGCCTCAAACTCCTTCTCCCGTTCAGCTATCTAAAATTGTATTTGCTCGTCCTTCGATTCGAGCAGCGCTGCTAAATCACCCGGTAAAAACAACACATCGCACACGGTCTGCATTCAAATCAGTTCCAATTTTCCAGCTTCCACCGTGCAAAAAAAAAAAAACAACCAGAAGCTGCATGCGGCCAAAATCGAATTTTGGGTAGTTTTGCTTTGCAAAAGGTGCGACAAATAAATAAGTTTTCCGCCTCGTTTATTTCTGCAGTAAAAGTCACCAAATGCAATAGAAGACGTTTCAGCTAACAGGTTCAGTTAAGCATAAATTTTGTCTTTCAAACTGGAGCATATTTATTTTATTTTTACGTTTGAAACATCTTAAAATAAAATTTTAAATTGAAATTGCTTTAAATTATAAACAACAAGTAAAATGTTCTAGCCGATCTTCCAACGCCAAATATATACTATTCTAGAAGCTACATTGGCAAGTTTTCTAACTCTAGCTATTATTATTTGTCAAAATTGCTGAAAAAACAGGATTTCGATATCGATTACCTGGAAACGGAGTAAGTTATCGAATATCAGAAACAAAGTCGATCTTCGCGGGAACTAGGAGGACCTACAGCTTATTTCAAGTCTCAAGCTCTTATAGGTTTTGAGATCCTTGCGTTCATACATACGGACAGACGGACGGACGGACAGACGGATGGACGTACAGACGGATGGACGGACAGACGGACATGGCTAGATTGACTCGGCTATTGATGCTGATCAAGAATATATATACTTTATGGGGTCGGACATGATTCCTTCTACCTGTTACATACATTTACATATTGCACAATTACAATATACCCTTTTTACCCATTTTCAATGGGTTCAGGACAAAAAAAGTAACTAAAAAATGTTCGCTATAGCTTATTTATAGTTAATCTTTTTGCTTTCTGTAGTTTGTTTTCTCTTTATTTAGCTAGCTTTATATGATTTATATATTCAAAAGCATATTTGCACACAAGTTGGCAGACCTGCTTTCATCTAAATAAAAAGTCAAAATCGTTTCCGTTGCTCCAATTTAGCCCAAAGCTTTGAAACCAGACTTAAAAAAATTTGTCGATTGAAGCAATTTAAAAAATGTTATATTTCGAATTTTATTTGATCGACGAGCAAATTTTATTGGTGTTCCAAATATGTAAGACTTGAAGACTTGAATGAATTGGGGACAACATTTGCTTAAAATATCTTCTATAGTTTTTGTTTTAGTAAATTCCATGAACTTTAAGCTGGTAATCAGGCTGCTTCATCAAACAGCTTTTAATCTTAACTTAGCTAGTAAATTGTTGTCTATCATATAACTCTTAAATATTTCGAAAGCTGTGCAAAACTCACTGAAATATTTATAAAGCTATGCTAAACTTGTCATTTCGTTTAAAACAAGTTGGCAGCACTGCACAAACTTTCTGACTTATCTGTCAGAGCCTGGCCACTTGCTGCTCATAGTTCGCCGCGTAACTGAAAGGCTGTTAAGAACCGCTCGGGTTGACGGCAACACATTGGCTTGAGTTTTACGCAAATTGGCAGCACGCTGAATTCGCGATATGTTGGCAGCGCATAAACTGAATCAACTGCCAGAAAAAGCCAGTGCCGTGGTTGTGTGCGGGGGTTGGCTGCGAGATACGAGTTGTGAGTTGCGAGCTGTGGCATGCAAATGGTGGCAATAAATTTTGAAACGTTTGCACGTTGCAGGTGACTTTGTGCCACCCCCTTCCCCTCCCCCCTCTTTTTATTTGTGCTAACAATTTTAGCTGACACGCCCACTCTTGCACGCCCTCTTTGCATTTTTGGTGTGCCCCGGCAATTTGCTGCTCAATTGAACTCTGCGCACGGATTTGCCAGCTGCTCTTCGACTGTCTTTCTGTCTGTCTCTCTATGTGTTTGTGTGTGTGTGTGTGTGTCTGGCTGCCTATTTTGCATAGGTTTTGACAATTTTGGTGGAGTAGCTGCGTGTGCCGCATGTTTGTAAGCCAGTATGCAGCTGCTAACGAAGTCATTCAGCGTTTTGCCTGCCACGTGACAGACTCAAAGAAATCAGCCCTGCCAAATTCTGTTGCAGCGACGCGTCACGAAGTTGCATTTCATTATGCCAGCTACATGTCGGCTGTGAGTGTATGTGAGGGTGTGTGTGTGTGGGTGTGTGTGTGTGTGTGTGTGTGTGTGTGTGTGTGTGTGTGCGTGTGTGTGTAGCTGCCGCTACTGTTTGATTTATGTTGCCAATCAGGACTTCAGCATTTGGTCGGCCTACATGCAGCTCTCTTGCGCACAGCATTTGATTTGTTACTCATACGCCACGTAAACAACGTTGCAAATCTGTTTTCATGTCTATGTGAGTGTGCGTGTGTGTGTATTTTTGGCTTATGCCACATTCTCATCTTACGCCGGCCAGCTAAAGCGTTTTCTGCCTCAAATATACAGCATTGCATAGAACAGCACAGAACAGAAATTTGCTGGGCGTCAGACTTCAAATGCACTTCATCGCACAAACCTGTTTTTGACAGATGCTTGTCAGGGACCACAAATCATTGGCTATCAATTCATTGTTTGATTGCAAGCTTTAATGTAATTTGAGCAGCAATTCGATTAGCTGTAAGTGGTATTTAGACATTGCAACTTCAGCAGAGCTTTTAAAGTATGTGGATGCTTTAAGCGGGCAAAGTTTAGCTGATTAATAAACTTTTTACTCGAAGTCGGCTTCGCAAGCACATGAATTCTTAAAGCTTCTTGCTTAGGATATGCCGAGGTCCTAACTTAAATTAAATTACTCTTCCGCAGGTTTTTAAGCACATTAAAGCATTTAGCTTTCTACTCAGGAAATGATAATTACACCAGCTGAAACGGAATCTTGCACCTTAACAAACCTTTAAAAAATAACAAAAAATGAGATGCAAATAAGCGCCGGATTGATGAAAATATAAGCCTTTGCGTAGTCCAACCGTGAGCCTAACTTAAATCCAAAACCCACTGCTCCTTTAAAGTATCCTTAAGGAACAATAACGAGAAACTGGCTACGCTTAGCACTTCTACCTTTTGCAATTTACAAGCACATCAAGTTAAGTCAAGTCCATAATTCAACATTTGACTGCACCCAGCTCGCAGCCAGCTAAGTTATGTGAATGATATCAGGGATTGGGCAACCTTTTTCTTTTCTGGCTTTTTTCCGTCTCCGCACATTCTTACATTTTGCGTGCCAAAATTTCTTTCTACTTTACTTGCCACATTTTACATTGAACAGCAAAAACGTATTAGATTAGCTCAATGTGCTCCATTGGGACGCCATTATCACTGCCAGCAAATTCAGGGAAAGTCTTGGCTTAGGACTTCAAGTTGTCTTTAAATTTGAGCATATTTAACTGTGTGTTTAAGGCTTAAAGATGCCCTTTAGTTATTTAAGTTATCTACAGTTTTTTTTCACTGGAGACCTTTCAGACTCAAAGTTTTGATTTCTAATGCATTTTAAAGTAAGGCAAATGGTTGAACTGTAATGATTTCTGTTAGTCAATTACATTAAACTAAATCATTTTAGTATCTGATGCAGCTCATTTTGATTAAGTATAAAGCATGTATAAAGAGATCTATTTGTGTGGATACACATATATCGGAGCAACACGAGCGGCAGCTGTCACGTTTGTTCGCATGGATGCGCGTGTGATGAATACTTGGCAATTAGGCTGACTCTTTGCCCGGTTGTTGGTTGTCGTTTCTTTCATGTTGACACACACAACAGCCAACAGGATGAAATCAGTTAGGACAATGTTGTCGTCTATTCCGGCTATACCCATATTACACATTCTAATAGCTAGCAGAGCAGGGGAGTGCCGGGGCCCAAACGTTCCTTGTCTCGCATAAATATTTTATTTATTTGCTTTGCTGATTTTGGTAATTTCTGTGTGTATTTTTTTTTTCTAGCAGCTACGTGCGCAAAATACTCAATTGATTGAACAGTTTTTAGTTGACATATTGTAGACAAAAAAGAAACTGGCCAAAAGACCGGTAAATGTTGGGAAATTTGTGTAAATGTCGGGGGGAAAAGAAGCTGACATATGTGCAACATCAGTAAATGGGAATGGGTATGAGATTGGCATTTGAAAAGTTTGGGAATGGGGCTATGGACATTTTTGTACTTATATCAATGAGTCCCGAACTGATAACCCATTAAGATTCATTCTTATTTAAATCCACATACTCTTTTCTTAAATACTAGATTTTGCGTTTGCTTTAAACAATTTCTTATTTGTTTTAGTAAGTGTTAAGTATTCAAAAATCAATGGGTTGAATAAAGATGTTGACCAAAAACGATTCGTTTATAAAGTCAACTTTTTTTAATAATTTTTTGTCTCAGCCAAATAATGTCAGATTTTGAAATTGAATACCATAAAAACCCGTAAAAATTAACAATTTCGATTGAGTTAATAACAGATGAAAATCTAATTTGGCTATTTTATTACGTCTTTATTATATTCCTTATTACTGATTTGATGTATTTAGGTATCAATGTTATATTGAATTGCTATTAATACTAATTGCTACAATTTTTTTTGCTCTTTTTCTTGCAGGTATGTAAGCAGTTACGCTTTAATGGCACATTTGCCTACTTCAATGCGATTGTTAGGTAAATAAATGGAAGAAAGTATTCAGTTGAATTCACAAGGCATGTATTTGCCACTTGACAATTGTGAAAGCTGGTTGGAGGAGCGAGAGGAGAAAACAGCACGTGCTCCCGCTGTTAGGCATCAGTGCATTTGTAGATTTGAATGCTGCCAAGCGCGTGCCGCAGCAATTGATAATAATGTAATGGGAGAGGGAGAAAAGTGAGCGAGAGAGAGAGAAGTAGAGAGAGAGTGAAGCAGGATAAACCTCGAGCCCAGGGTAAATGGTGATGGTTAGTGGTTCACATCACGCAGCTGGTAAACTGTTGGGTAATTCAATTTGTGGTTAAACGCAAGTTAGTCGTAAGCAACAACAACTTTAACAACAACAATAAGTGCAGCCAGTTGGTTACGCACACAAGTTGAATAATGTGGCAAAGGGTGCAAGTCGTCCTGGCAACGTGTGTAATTGTGGCATCGAAATAAACGCAAGTTGCCAGCGAAAAGGAAACGAAGCCACACTAAAACTGCCAAAGCAAGTCGAAGAGCAACGACTCGAGTGTGTATTGGTGTGTGTGTTTGTGTGTGTGTGTGTATGCTTAAAGCACACAAGCCTCAATGCAACAACTGCAACTGCGACGCATTCTGATCCACTTGGCAAACCGAAAAACCCAATCCGAATTCCCTCGCGTCTAGTTGTCGTTGTTATTTTTTGGCGTTCAACCGATTTACTCCGTGTTTTTTTTTATTTTTTATTTGATGTATTTTTTTACCATACATTTTGTATTTGTTTTCCCTTTGCCTCTGCCACATGACGTATGAGTAATGGCTATGGCCTGAGCTGAGCGCACGAGAGCTTTTCTCTTGTTGTTGTTTATTTTGCGGTTGCATTGCTTTCAACAAACCATGTGAGCGTTCAAGTGTGCGTGTGTGTGTGCGCGTGTGTGTGCATTTTGGGAGTTTTTGTTATGCCAAATTGGTTTGGTTAAATTGAATATGCGGCATATACTACATGCAAGCTATAAATTTTGTAGTAGAAAAATGTGTAAAATAGCTTTATTTGAATGTAGCTCAAGCGATTGATATGTTTCGCAAATAAAAAGGAGTGGAAACCTTAAACTATGGATTACAGTAAACTGCGCACGCGTGGGGCAATTTTTGGTTTAAGTACGGTTTTTTGGGTTTAGCTTTCGGCTAAATTGGGATTATATATGAGTTATAGTCGAAAGCCTCATGACCAGCATTTGGGCAACTAAGAGCAAATAAAGCTGATATATAGCTGTAAGATTTAGTCAATCATAAACCAGTTAACCAGGCCCTGCTTAGGCGCCCAACTATATAATTCTTTAATTGTTGTCGCTTTCGAATATTTGCATACACTTCCCTTGAGTAAAACCGAGCCAAAAGCTTGGTGTAAATAACCCAAAGGCATGCGCTGTGACTTAATCTGGCGCATAATTCAAATCCGCCGCACGACAAAAGACGCCGCAAGGATAAAAAACAAAAAAAAAATTTGCAAAGTTTGCAAACGCCAAAATCTTAAAGCAGAAACCAAAGCGAATGCGCGAAAAACCACTAAACCGCATTTTTGTTCAGCATAAGTCGTGTGCCACCCCCCCCTCCACGTCCAACCCTTGCGGCGGTTGGTGCCAAGAAAACAACGCAGCGTTACGCCCACTTTCAACTGTCGCCCACATTCACTCGCAGCTACTTCATATTTATGTAATAACTTTATGTTTATGTTCAACATTTTGCAATAAGAACAACAATGATATGCGAAAGACTCTCGCACAAGTTGTTGCCAAAACAAACCGTGGGGCAAGCAGCATCCGCTGAGTGGTGCATAGGCACACACACACACACACGCACACATATACTGGCACACAGAGCACAACAAAAGACGCGCGCGTTGACTGACACGACTGGCGTCGAAAGTTGATTTCTTAATGTTTAGCCAGAGCAACTGCTGCTGTTTGTCTTGCCGCAACAAAATGGCAGCAGCAAGAAGGATGCGGAAAATATACACATGCACATACACACACACACATACACATAGCTATACCCACTTTCAGGACATCTCTCACATGCGTGCAAAGTCAAGTCTTCAAACTTTCAGTCAAAGGCAGCTCCGACTGCTGCGCGCATTGGCAGCAAAACTTGCCCCGAGGCAATTTACACTGGCAGCTGTTTATTTTGAAACACTTGCCAGGACATCTCGCAGCGAGCAAGGATAACAGAAACGCAGGCAGCGACAGCGACATAAGAACACCCAGCCAAAAGCAATCGCATTGGCAACGAGCTAATATTTGCTGTATAAAGAGCTTGGGCTCGAAATGGCGCCGATATTTTTACAGCGGATGCGGAAATGTGCATTATTTGATATTACTCTCTGTTTGCCTTCAAACAAACTCTCACCCACACACAGACACACACACACACACACACACACACACACACACACACAGACACAGACAGACATGCTCGTTTTCATTAAATGTACTCAGAGTCAAGTGAGTGCCTTGTCAAGCACTCAATAGACATTACAGAAGAGTTTCAATTCGAGCATTTGTCAGCTCAAATAGAACGATTTCTATCAAGTGCTGAAATTTAAGGTTGATTTCATTTGAAATTGGAAGAAATCTAACTGAATATGTGCTATATATAAATATTTCTGTAGGTTGCACTGAAACAAGTGCTTGTAGTCTAGCCAAGCATAAGTGCTTTTTGTTTGAGTGATTGATTAATTGATTATTGAAAATATGACATTTCAAATCCTGCCCCCATAATAGCTGTGAAACGCGTGTTAATTCGTGTAGAAATTCGTGTAATTTGGACATGGCTAGCCCAATTGATTGATTGATTGACTGATGATAATTGAAAATTGCAAACACATCTAATGTAGCTGAGCAAACCTGTTGCCTTGCGCAGTCGTTAACACAAACTGACCTCAGTCAAAGAGAACTCAGAACTTTGCTGGCTTGATTGATTGATTTGTGATTGAAAGCACGTTTGATGCAACCGCAAATAGCTAGAGCTCTACAAAACTCTGTAAATTTGTATTATCGACTGAGGTCAGTCAAGTGGAATGTGTTTATACTAGCCTGCTCTTGCTGCATTGATTGACGGTTGATTGACGGCATGCCCAGAATAAGTGTTGGTATTGCAAAAGACGACTCGTTGCTTAAGACCTTACTCTTTAAGCTCTTAATGATATGTAATTTCTTTTTACTTAAACTTTTCGGTTCAATTAAATACCAATTCCGTTGCCTACACTTGAGCGTCGGCTGGTAAACCAATCTATGCTGGAACTTTCTCAAACACATTTTTGACATACTGTAGGCGTAGAAAATTTGCCACTTTCTTTACAAATTGCCACAAAGCGTTTCGCACAAGTTTCAGCCAATTAGTCGCAGCCGGGGAAAAAGGATAAGCAAAGGCGAACAACAAAAAAGCCAAGTCCCTCATCAACCGCAGAGTAGACAGCATAGCTGTAAAGATTTATATATTAAACTGAAGCTCCATATAACAAATTGCCCTAACGCTAAGCGACTAAAACTAATTAAAAACCTAAAACTTTTACCTGGGACTACCCAACCACCAACGGAGAAAAAACTATTGTAATAGAAAATGCGCGTGAACGAAATCCAACCCCTCCAAAGTGTCGGTTACCCACACCGAAGGGCCAACTTTACAGACATTGTAATTGCTGGTAGGGGCAATTTTGAGCAGCAAGTTGTACAACAAAGTTGTACAATAATCCCAGTCAACAACTAAACCAGAAAGTAAATACAAACAAAAACCCAACCCAAGCGAAAATGAAACAAACAAAAAAAAAATCCCAAAAAACGGAAACTATCTAAAGTTTTTAATCAAAGCAACGGCAAATCAAAATCCCTTGAACTTTATACGCTCACACACATGAATACACTGTCGCGAAGTTACCCAAATTGACTAGCCACAAAAATGAAAACCAAAAGCAAAAAAAATAAAAACCCTTCGCCTGGCAAGCCAATTAAAATTTGCTGCGGGCTCACACGGCGTATGCGTAACGTTTGCCGGCCGCAAAACGTTTTGTGGCGCCGTCGCCTCGCGCTGTGGCATTTAATGGAGCTCAGTTTATTAAAATTTCGCGAACAACTTTTAATCTAGCTCACAGCCGCGAAACAGCTTCAATTGGGGGGCGTGGCAAACGCACGGGCAAGGGTCTGCAAAATTTACCACTTGCCTAAAAGGCTCGTAAAAAGAGTTTTTGATGGTAAAAAAAATCATTCAAGGGTTTTGAACTATTATTTATGTTCCATGCGAAATTCCCGGAACGTGAAGTGCGCAAAAAGTTTTCTCAACTGCGGATGCTTCACATTTCCGTTAGGTACTCGAGCATAGGACTTGAGGCTCAAAAGTTTTGTGCGCTTTTGAATATTAACGCTGTACCATTCTTTATTTATATACCCGGTTCAGTTTTTTTTTTTTTTGTTGTTTTGTTTGGCTATCAAATTTCGAAGTCCGTCAAATGCAGAACCACTCGGAGAAAAGTTTTTGCACAGTTCTTGGGCCCGGAGCTGGCAACAACAACAAGAGCACGTCGAGAATATAACATGAATGAGACTTGTGCAAAAGTTTACACAACAGCTATGCAAATTCTGCTATTGTTGTTGTTGTTGTTGTTGTTGTTGTTGTTGAAGTGTTTTGACGCATATTGACTTTAATTTGAAGGGGTTGCGAGCATATTATTATTAAGCCAGTATTATAATGAAAGCTGCTTAAGGTAAAGAAACGCAAACAGAAGAACTTAACAATTGAGTTGTTTAATGAGAAAATACATTTTGTAATTAATATTTTCACTTTTGGGCTTCAAACGAAAGCTGCTTAACATGGTCCAGAGAGTTGGAATTAACGATAATTGTAATATTTAAATATTTGACTTTGATAAATGATGGACTGCACAGAAGTGGAAGTGGAAGAGCAGTTCTTACATGTTATTTATAGGCATTAAAAATGCGATATAAAGATTAGAGTGAAATGGATATATAGATAAATAACAAGTATCAATATATACCTGCAAGGATAATGATATAAATAATTGATTCTCTAGCTATTTATCTATTGGAACTTTTTAAATATAGAGCACAAAATATTCCAACCATGTCGGACATAAAAGATTTAACAGCAGATGAACAGAATATATTACAACAATCTACATACAATTTAGTTTTTATAAACAGGGCATTACGTAGTCGGGCAGTCTCTCAACCATTCTCTCAAGCTTTACTAGCAAGTAATTACATTTTCCAAATACATATTCCAAAGATTCCAAAGCAACATTAGAGACATTTAATCACATGCAATTGAATAATGTAAGCCGTAGGCTGGCAACAGATTATATACAAATGCAAATGAATTATTATTTACATGTATATGCACATACATATAGATGTCCATAAGTAATCAAGTAATTAAAGGACATGCTGGCCTTCATCAAAATGAATACATAAACTGCGCAATGCCTTAATGTCAACATAGTTATGGATTCTACTTGTCACAAAGATGAATGTTCTTATTGCGTAACATGCGCATTTTCAGTTAATATCAAACAAAAGAACACACACTCGCACACACACACACACAGTCAGAGACACACACACACAGTCATTAATTAATCATATTTGACAAGGCGTCGACTTTGTCAGCGGCTTACGGTAATTCATCAAAAATAGGCCGTATTTTAATTACTTTTAATCACATCAGGAGCCAAGTGGCTTTTTTCTGTTGTCGCATCATATTACGCAGCACATATTATTCGCCTATATACCCTGTAATTAACTGGCATAGGCCGTATGTGCTTATTTGCACTTATTAGAATTCAAAAAACAAAGAATCGTGAAAAGGGGATATAAGTTTTATACAAATTTGTAAAAGTCCTTTCAGTAATCGAAATCGTGTCCAGTCAAGAGCTCTCAATAGCTGCACAACTCTACAGCCTCTTATACTTTATAGGGTATTTCTTATGTTCACTTAAACAGCTGGAATTTTATCCACCAGCTGAAAGTATATTACATTTATATCAGGGACTCATTCAGAATCTGTTATATTATTTTTTACAGGGTATCTCCCAATTTCTGTTGCAAAAACTATTCTTATGAAGGTGCTGCAAGCACACAAGAGCGACCTCTCTCTCTCTCTCTCTCTCTCTCTCTCTCTCTCTCTCTCTCTCTCTCTCTCTCTCTCTCTCTCTCTCTCTCTCTCTCGCTATCTCTGTCTTTCATTTAAATTATTATTTTTATAGGGTATTCCTTAAGCGCATAACTTACGTCAGCTGCATTCATACATAATTTTCACACTATGCGTATTCCCAAGGCTTATTATTATGATGTTCGTTGGGATCTGGCTTTGTGTGTGTGCGAGTGTGCATCTGTGTGTGCGTGTTGTGCTGGAAATTGACGCCGTGGCAGCTCATTTGCTACCACCTTTTTTTTTGCTTTCTTTCTTATTTTCTCTACTTTTTTGTTCGCTTTCGCTTTGGCTTACGGATTTACTTATTGGATTTGGGACTTTGCGCTGATGCAGCACTGGGATTTATTTGTTGTCTCTCTCGCAAATTCAGCTGAACAGCGGCGCAACGTATATAATTAGGTCTGTGCCACACGATACGCATATGTGTATGTGGCATGTACTCAGTAAGTGTTACGGCTGATTGTGATGGCACCTGCCAATCGCTGCTTTATGCAAATGTTGTCCCAACAGCTGCGTCCAAAAATAGCGTCAAAAAGAAAGGGCGGAAAACTACCTCGACGCCAACCCACTGCAGTCCCCAAACATATCTATATGCATATTGATTCTGTGGTCCGTTCTGATGCTTAACATGTGTGTGCGTGTTGGGCCTCCCCAAGCAGCTGTCTGTTTGTCTGTTTGCAAGTGCCGGCATCACGATACGCATCAGCAGCCACATTTTCCAAGCCAAACACTACACCTAGCAACATGGGACAGCAACAGCCGCAGACGGAGCCGCAGGGCAGCTCAACCACGGCGCAAATTGTCAAGACATGCACAGGACCCAGAGCCAGAGCCAGAGCCAGAGCCAGGGCCAGGGCCAATGCCAGGATGTGTGTTTGTTTGAGCAAATAGCAAGTCCCAGCAAAAAGCAGACAAAAGCAACCAACTGAAAGAAAAAGAAAAATTTGCATATTTTCTTGCTTTTTTCCCATTATATCCTACCTCGTGTTTTACTCGGGCATCTTTGGCATCCTAATGCCCATGTTGATAATGCTGCAGAGGACCTTTGGCTTTGCCTAATGACTCACAAATACATGTTCACTTTGCTAGCAAATCAAGACCAGGCCGCAAATGAAAACTGACAAAATAGCCGGTTACATATATCAATATTAAGTTGCTTCTCATAGTATTTTCCAAAAGCTTATGGTTTCCACCCAGGCGCATTTGCAATGCCTAAGTAGGTTTAAATATAATCTCATTGTCTTTGAGTGGCGTATCCAGACTCTGATTTACATAGAAATTTAAGTTTACCTAAATAAAACCTCTAGTTTGAAAAGGAGGCAAGTAAAAGAAATATTCAGATTTATAGTAGCATAATATTTATTTAAAATGAGCAGTGAAACCAAATGCAAAATGAAGTCAACCCAAACAAATTTAAAGTTAAAGTAAAAGTAAAAGTGTGACAGTAACAAATATTAGACACAACAGAAAAATGTATGTTAAAAGCATGCCAATATATGTTATGTTATGTTTAATAACAGTCTACTTAAAATAAAAGCACATCTTTATTACATAAATATAAAAGTTTACTGTTAAGAGCTGCTTAACAGTGCGTACAACTGTTAATAAAAGGATGCAATTTTCTGTTATAGTGCTCTTAACCTGAATTATAAACCTCAGCCTAATTAGGCGAAGCCAGTTAAGTCTGTTCAACTTGAATTGATACTTGAGAAGCCTTTTGGCCCAATTGCATATTCGTTATGCTGCCTGCTTTCTGGCTGTCAATAAGATGCACTTTACATTCGCACTCGCTGGCATCATCAAGTATTTTGCCAGCTGCTATGTTATTCCACTTCGATGCCTGGTAAAACCAACAGCTAATTGCAATTTAAAAACTACTTCAGCATGTTGCCTGACACATTCAACGGCAAAAATGCCAGGCAAAACAATAAATCAAAAATCTGCTGCGTTTGCAGAAACATCGGCCTGTCTGGCTCCGGCAAAATGTACGCACAAAAACAAAGCTTGATGGGTATCGTGCAGAAAATTTCACATTCTGTAAACAAAAGTGGGAAGCACAAAAGAAACCCAACCAATGGTCACTTTTCTTTTGGGCCTGTGGCTATGTGCCACAACACGCAGCATACGAAATTGAATTTCAATGGCAACGTCACAATAATTGTCAAGCCAACTTGTGTGGCATACTTGAAGGCGCCAGCGCATTGCGCACTATTTGCCATGGCTTGTATCTATAGGCACTTTTCGGTGCACCATTGTTGTCTCTGTACCCTGTACACACAACTGTCATGGGGTATATTGATTGCCTGGCAAGTTTGCAATGCGCTACGCGTATTTTTTTAACAATAAGTTAGAGTTTTCAATGACAGTGTTTATATTTATGCAAAACATTGCCAGGTGGCAAGGCTGCACCTGCTTTTGCTTTTACATGATTATTTATCAGTCGGATAAACTGCCATGTAAATTTCAGAGCTGATTAAAATTATATTGGATTTGAGTTAATGTCAATGGACATAGACAAGAACAACTGGTTTCTTTTGAGTTTGAGCTCAGCTACAACCCCTTCAATTCACATATTAAGCCACTTACAGGGTATCTAGGACGGCACACCACGCGGCAACAGGCTCAATTTTGTTTTGCTGTGTTATTGTTATTGTTGTCAGGCAACAGCACGAAACCATTAACGCCCGCCAGCGGCGCGCGAGTCTGCAGCAGTTGCAGCAGCAGTGGCAGTCAATGTCGCAGTGGCAGTCGCGGTCGAGTCCCAGTTGCCGTTGCTGTTGCCGTTGCATTTCGCATACGTGTAAATCGTAAATATCCGGCACAAAGCGATCTAAAAGCTGTGGCAGGGGCAGCACTCGCAAAAAACCACCTTGCCTCCATGCGGCAATAACAAAAGAGAGAGAGAGAGAGAGCGAGAGGGAGACGCCACTTGGGCATACGCGCACCGTGTGCGGCACCTCTGCATGTGCAACGACATTTATATGATTGTGCGTGTGTGTGTGCGTGTGTGTGTGTGTGTGTGTGTGTGTGTGTGTGTGTGTGTGTGTGTAGGGCTGTCGCATTCAATGTAAGGCAAAGTTTATGGTGCATTCGCAATTGTGTCAACAGAAGAAATGCAAATTTTATGCGACAATTGCGAACGGTAACGGATTCACTTAAACATAAATGCTGCCTGATGGGGGCATAGGCATAAACTTTAATGACACGAGCTGCAAAAAAAAAAAACGGGTTTTCATTATGCAAAATAAGCAATTACTCAAACACAAACAGCTTTTAGAACCTACTAAGTGCCTTTAAAAAGCTTTAAGTGAGCTTTATTGTATTATATGCAATTCATTCGACGAACAGTGGAAAGCTTTTTTAAAAGCAATTAAACTGATAGAATTTGGCTCTAGCTCTCTGCAGCATTAAGCACAAGCTCGAAAGGAACAACCATATGCTTCTAAAAAATTGATTATGATGACTCAGAGCTTAAAGCTGACTTAAGTGGCTGTCCATAATCAAGTTCAATGATGTACTTTGTGCTCTTATACCATCAAGTATGAACTGTAAAAGCCCAATCAAGCTGTTTGAACTGTTAAAGCTCATTTACGCTACAGGTCCGTTCAATTGAATTGACTCTTAAAGCTCAAAGCTTTATAAAAAGACTAAAAGCGTGCACTTTCCTTCGCTTATCTCGTTTCCTTTGCTGTTGATTATATTTGAACTAATAGCAAAATATTTAATACCAGCTTTTCCGAACGCAAATTATCTGCAGCAGTCTAAAACCCCAACAACAGCTTCATTATTCCATATTCCATTTGCATATTTTCCATGTGCTAGTTGACCAGTTAAAAATGAAGAAAAAATGAGGAAAAATATGACAATACATAGATAGATTTCTCATCCTGAAATTGAAATCTTTTGTGGAATCCACCCTAACGGTTGCTTATTGTCAACGTGAATTATTTTCACACTGCGGTATCTGCAGCTGCTGCTGCTGCTGCTGCGGTTGCCTTTCAGCGATTATTGCTTTCCCTTTTTTTCCCTTCCTCTCTTTCTTACCCAACAATTTGCATCTAACTCTCTTATGGCTGATTTGATTGCGCTGCGCTTTGGTTGGCATTCCTCTTATTTTTTTTCCAGGAATTTTCCTTCTCATTTTGTTGACTATAATGCTGCATTTTTGCATCATACTCAAAAATATTCATAAATATTTATGAGGCAGCAAACAAAGGGCGACTTCTGATCTATTGCATCCTTGGCAATGGCTGAAGCATTTGCGTTCGCTTTAAAAGGCATAAAAATCCCAACCCGAACACAAATCCAAAACAATATCGAAAGTAATCTGGCAAAGTGCATATAAACCAATCGACTCTGAAAACAATTAAAAACGCTTTAGCAAATACAAAATTCATGGACAGTAAAATTCATTAAAACGCAATAAGTTTCATGTGCTGAAAAGCACTTCAACACTAGAGATGGGAAAAGGGTCACGGCCAGCGATATAATAAATATATGTTTATCGATATATCCTGTGCATCGACAGGCATACATAGATTTCCGTGCCGAGATATGACGTTTGGAAGGACATAACTACGCTGTCGAACATCGTGAGATTATGTCGTTTTGTAGGAACAACATATCACGAAGATCGCGAGATTATGTCGATCTAAAGCGACATTAACATAGCTCCCGATGGATTTTGCAAGGATTGTGTAAAACGTGTTAAATAAACTTTCCCAAGGTTCGTTCACTCTTATCGGATTTTATGAAATTTTCATATATACCATTCGAAATGAAGTTGAACCCAAAACTTCATACACCAAATCTCTGAGCCCCATTTCCACAAAGGAGGGATAGATTTTGGAATGAAATACGTCGCAAATGAATTTTCCTAAGGATCTTTGCCAATGATCCTACATCTGAAGCTTAGCCCATTCGAAGTTTTATCCAAAAAGGGAGGACATGCGAGAGCTATATTACTTAGTTTAGGGAAGACTCACGTTAGTTATTTCATGAACTGTTACAGCTCATGTTAGTTAAAGCTTATGCTAACCTTTTGAGGAACTCCTATCTGTATTACAAGCTTTATTTTATTGGCGAAGAGCGTGAGGGACTTGCTTTACGATATTGACACGCGCTCATCTCTTCTTCCCACACATGCACATCGAAAAGTGGCTAGCGCAAAAATGCCCCTGTCGGAATTGCAACTCGCAAAACAATTTCAATTTCACTCTGCAACTGAAAACTCAAATGTGAGTGCCTTATATGCCACTTCTATTACATATAAATAAGTCAAAAACTCAAATTTTTACCCATATTTGTGTGGCTTATGCAAAAAATATGCTTTGAGTTCCGACATCCGATAGGCAAGCTGTGTGTCTGTGTGTGTGTTGTGTGTGTAAAGGAATGCGTGTGTGTGTCCTTGTGCCTCGTCTAAAAGTTTTACAGTCTGTATGCCAATTCGATTAGTTGAAAATAGTTTTTTGCGGCCTGCCACAGAACTTTGCGTATGACAAAATTGCCAAGTTTATCATATTACTGAAAAAAAAACACATTCAGAGACAGAGCTGTCGAAATTTTGCTAAAAGTGTATAATTCAATATTTATGGTTGCAGAATAAGTGTAAGTAAAATGCGAAAGTTAAATAAAATCCAATTAGTTGGCTCAACATTAGTTAGGAACATTCGCATGCACATAGATCATAAATTTGTCTAAAAGAATCTTTCATAAAAATTTTGATGCAAGGATTAAACTTTCATTAAAGTTGTTGGGAATTTACCAGAAAATGCGAAATTGCTTTACCAATGCTGGCAACTCTGCGTATGCGTAATATGCCACAACAAGTCCACAGCACACACGAATTGTTGCATACTTTTGGGGCGTGACTCTCAGCAACACATGTGCCGTTGAGCTGGCACTTTAATTCCACAGTGTTCATCATTTTTCACTTTTTGTTAGTTTGTTTTTATGACAGGGTTCCTGAGAATTCGGGGCAGATGACAACGGTTGTCGGAAACTTGGCTTGTTTTCCTTTCTGTTTCGTGCTTTTCTTTTTTGCACACCAGCAACAATAACAAATGGACTCTTTTTCACGCACTTCATTTTGCAGCAGTCTGTTGCCTTTTGTTGGCTTTTCTTTTTATATTTAACTGCAAATACTAGACTTGATATACCCCGTATGGCAAAGCTTGCAAACTGCGAAAGTAATTCGTGTGCATTAATATATTATTAATAAGTATATATAAGAGCCGAAAGCTAACAGGACCCCGACGCTGACCGGCAAATCGATAACAGTTAATAGGTCAAGACTTTGGTACAAATTTCTCTTAGTGTAGAATGCAAATATTCCGAAAATATTAATTTCATTCGTCCAAATAGTACGCTCATATGAATACCAATATGGGTTATGATAATATCAAATGTTTTACAGAGTATCCCAACGTCTTCTACTCGCAATCAACGCATTTGCACTTGTATTTCCTGTTGTTTTGTTGGCTCTTCACTTGTTGTTGCCTGCCTGTCAGCGCGCAACTTTTGCTCTGACTTTAATAAAGCCAAAAACTTAACGCTTACAATAACAATAACAATAAGTGAGCCATCAGAAGCTCGCTTTCACACAGCCTGATGTGCTCCTATCTGGTATCACAATCATAAATTTTGACTGCACAACCCTAACGCTTCAGCTGTAACCGTCTCATTTCATAAATTATTTCATATTTCATTTCCTTTGCGTGCTGCACTGCCACAAAAAAACGAGAGAGACATACCTATATATACGTAAATATGTATCTATAAACATTGCAACAAATGTGTTGGGGGCCACAATCAAATGCGAGTTGTGTGCCCCGCAGCGTTGCAACAAAATTTGCTGTTTATTTTTTCACTTTTTATGGAACCGGTCGCTGCGATCCAACGCCCAGCGCCGCCAAAGTAAATATAATATTACCAACTGCAACTTCAATTTCCTCTGGCAAGCAAAACTCTGGCTCACAGCTCAACTAGCCAAATGAAATGTTGTGCAAAAAGTATTAACTATTGTGGACATAGCTGTTGGCCAGATACAAAACTGTGAACACGTTGACCTTTGGCAAAAGCCTCACGATATTTATATTGACAATGTTGTTGTTTATTTGCAATTTAACAGCTATATGCATTTAAATTAATTCAATAAATTAAATTTTTAGACAAAGGTATTATTTAAACAAATTAGGTTCCATTTCTGAGTCGGAACTCGCGACGTATTGACAAAAAGCTTAACCTCAAAAAAATGCCAACTTTTAATAGCTTTTTGTCGAATCTAATCGGATTTTCATCTCACTTTTGTTGTTTTTAGCGAAAACTTTTACTAGAAAATATGCGAGTGTTCCCAATACATGTAAAAATAAATAAATAAATGTTTAAAAAACGTTTGCGCACAACAAATTGTTCTTTTGAGTTTTTCCAGTAGTCATTTTTATACCCTAAATCCATTAAAAATGGTTAAAAGGGGAATAATGTTTTTGGGCAAAATGTAAATGTATCTAACAGGCAGAAGGAAGCATCTCTGACCCCATAAAATATATATATTTTTGATCAGCATCAAGAGACGAGTCGATCTAGCCGTGTTCGCCTGTCCTTATGTATGAACGCAAGGACCTCAGAACCTATAAGAGCTAGAGACTTGAAAAGACTTAACTTTAACTGTAGGTCCTCCAAGTGCCCGCGCAGATCGAGTTTGTTTGCGATAATCGATAACTTACTCCAATCGATAAAAATCGATATCGACATACTGTTTTTTTTTTAGCTTCTAGAGCAGTATATACTTATATCTGCATTTGATATAGAAGAAGAAGGTTCAGGGTATCCCCTAGTCGAGAGCTCCCGACTAGAACCTCTTTCTCGTTTTTTTTCAGTAATTGTTAAATGCATTTAAGTTGTTAAACATTGTTATTTATCTATTTACATGCATTTATCTATCTACATGTTTCTAGTCTAACGTGACTGCAGATGCAATGCTGAAATAACTAAAACTAAACAAAAATATTCTCTATAATTAATAGCTTTATATATTTAGAAATTAATAATTGACATTTTATTTTTCTTTGCAGGTATATTTCAAGGACTTTACGCAAGCTGACAATTATTATTTACTTTAAGCTCAAGTGCAGTAAGTAATTCTTCATTTAAAATTGTGAACAAGGTTATTCGCTTATTTTCTCGCCGGTTCTACAGAAGAACCAAATATCATCGGGCAGGTAACAAACGCCACCAGGTCTACGCTCATTGTAGGCTTTCTTGATGTTGTCGGTTACTTTGTCGGGCCTGCCTTTGGGATTGAAGTACCACAGATCATATGTGGGATTATAGGCCAGTTGGAGCACGTCGTCCGGCAGTTGGCTAAATAAGGAAAAACCCGTTTAAAGTCTCTCTCACACACTTTTCTCACTTGATTACTCACTTATCATTGGCTGCGGCTATTGTGAACAGCAGCAAAAGGCCAATTGCGATAAGAGCACGAGTCATGTTAGCTGTTAACTGTTGGCTATGAGCTGTTACCTGTTACCTGTTAACTGTTACCTGTTTACTGGTTTACTTACGCTGTGCAACTGACAATTTATCGCACTGTCGCCTGGTATATAAGGCCGCAGCGAAAATAGCAAGTGGAGAATTGTTTAATTTTCGACACAATTTGTTTTGAGTTGTAATATTTAAAAAAAAAAAAACAAAAAAGCGGAAAGAGTTGAGATTCGCGTATAGAAGTTCATATACCCTAGAAGATATGTATGTGTTTTAGCTAAATTAAATTAACTGTCAAGAGATTTTTATAAAATTTTCATAAGAAATTCGTTGATGTTTAAAAGAATGTTTTAATTACCAAAAAGTTGTCATCTTAAAATTAAACAAATTAAAATTGTATTGAAACTTGCTGCGTCCACTTTCTGGTCCCACCCACCGAGCGTCTAGACTTGATCCCTTTGATCCTTTTTGGTGGTAATTGCTGTTAATGTCCTGCGGCTTGCAGACCAAACACTTGGCTGACCAAGTTATTCATACCATAAATTCTACCTCAGCTGACATTTTGCATCGAAATACCTCGCAAAACAGTTGCGTTTCGTTTAATGAACTTGATTGTGCTATTTGATTAATATGAAGTGTTATTTTGCAGGAGTGTTTGTTTTATACGATTGCCCTTTTTGTTGTTTGTTTGTAGGGTATATTACAGCTTTATCTTTATGCAGGTGACGCATGTGCACTATCTGCGTTATATTTTTACCTATTTAGACACTTTAGGTCTTATATTGATTATATTACATAAATAGGGCCTTAAGTATTCGACAAGCTTAAAGTAGATTTTCTTTTGTTTGCTTTTCAGTGGCTATAATGTATATACATTTGATTGTTCTTTGATTTTTTATAAATTAGGCACGTTCCGAAAAGTCATCATCAAGTAAAAAAATATATAAATATATTCTAATATTTGTTTCGCATAATCTTATTTTGTTTTGTTTACACTTCAATACCTATTTTATAGCCCTTAACTATGTTGTTGTTCTACGATTGCTTTGGCATTCTGATTGTTGTTTTTGAGTGTTTCAATGCCGTGGCGCCGATAAAAGGCGTTATAAACTACACGAATAACATTTAACAATAGTGATAGACAATGCGGGCGCATTTATCTATGTCATGACATTTTATTTCAACCGCGGCCCGCACGGCGTATGCGCAATTTGTCAAGTATAAAGCTGAACCGAGCCTGTGGCCAGCACAACTGTGGCCAAAACGAGAAGCAAAAAAAAAATGTATTGGATAAACACTTGGCATAAACACATTATGAGGCAACACAAAATGGAGCCGCAGAGTTGAGTAAATAAATAAACACAAAAGGAGGCAAGTTAAACAAAGAGCACGTGCGTGTGTGTGTGTGTGTGTGTGTGTGTACATATGTGTGTTTTAGTGTGTGTGGAGCAATTGTTGGCTAACCCAAAGCGACAACAAAGCACGTGTAAAGACAATTGCATGCATGTTTTCTAGATTTTTTGAGTAGGCCACAAATATGTATACGTATGTGCTTAGCCACGCCCACAAATTTGAAAATGTTGTCATCCTTTATGCTTTTATTTGTCGCATGCAATGGCATAATGGGCCAACACATTGTCAAACAACCACGCACTATTTCTCTCTCTCTCTCGCTCTCTCTCTCTCTCTCTCTGTCTCTCTTTAGTTTAGTAGCAGTCAACACTCATACGCCTCGTTGCACGGACTTGCTGCACGACTCGCCCCATTGTTGTGGCATATTGTTGCACATGTAAAGCAGCTGCAACAACAACAGTTGCAATCTGAGAACGTGTCTGGCATGCAACTAAAATAGCTGCAGAATTTCATGTTTGTGTGTGTGTGTGTGTTTGGACTCAAGAAGTCCTCTGTCTTTGTCTCTGTCTCTGGCAACACAATAAATATGCAAAGTGTTTCACAATTTAATTAAATTATTATTTGAGCACTCGCTGCTGCTGACCATAGGGAGCTAAATAAACTGCAGTTTACAGTTGCCAGCTTGAATTTAATATGAAAGCCCAATTAAGTTCGCTCTAACCTGGCAGTTAGAGCAGTTAGTGTACAACATTTTTGGCATTTATATCAAAGTGCCGGCAGGCAAGCCACAAAGCACAACATGGCGTATACGTAATGCGTTAAACGACTTTGGCTAGCTGCTGTGCCACAAAAATGCCTAAGAAAACAAATCCCGACGGGCCAACAAACAACAGCAACAGCAACAACAGCGCAGCCAAAAAGATTAGCTGGCATTTGATTAAAGTGCGAACATATCCAAAAAAAAAAAGAAGAGAAATAAAAAACCGTCGAGGACAATGGCTGCCTCCTGAAATCAAATCAAATCAGCCAAGAAAAAAAAAAGAGCCAAAACAAAAAGATAAATAAACCAAAGTAAGCAAAGGAAAAGCCAAAAGGCGTGCCCATTGCCAGGCCACATTCAAGCAGGTTTTTCCTTCTCTTGCTCCATTTCAATCAGCATTTTTCAGCTAACAACATAAAAGAAAACATCAAGGAAATGACATTGTTGGAAAACATTTGACCATTTTTCCTGTCCATGTCACGTAAAATTGAATTGTATCCACCCAAAAAAACAAAAAACAAAAACACCCAAAGTCAAATTTAAAGCGCAAAAGTTGTTGCCCATTTCACAAAGATGAAGTATTTGCTGGAAATTAATGCCTGAAATGAAAATTGGAAAGATAAAACCTAGAAGATAATCTATGTCTGTGTTTTTGACAAGGGATACCTTGAAAGTCATATTTCAAAGTAGAGCTACAGATTCAAGTTGAAGCATAATTATTGATAGAAATAATACGCTCAGTGTATGCATATTACAGGGTATTCAAAACACATGTGCCTACCTTGGGCTTACCTTGTTTTTAAATTATTTCTAAAGCTCGCCTAAATACCCTTGTCATTGCTTGTTATGACAGTTGGGCAAACAATATGCCTCAACTTGGGCCTTATATGAACTAAGTGACTAACTTAAAACCTGCGGATTACCATACTATGATTTACTACACTCAACTTACAAAAAGGAGCACTTAAAAAAGTAATTTGAGCAACTTTTAGTTGCTCGAGCACAAGAAAAAAAAAAGAAAATCACTTTTCATTTAAATTTACGCGCCAAGTTGAGCGCAATAAAGGAAATTATGAAAAGTTCAGCCAAATAAACCGAAAATAAAAATGTCCAAAATAAAGTTCACTTTTCAAGCAAAATTGTTGCGCTGCATAAAAGAAATATTTAAAAAATAAAAGCTAGCGCCAGGTCGCGACCTCTTAAGGTTCTTTAAGTTGCGGCAAGCCAAGGCTGTTGGGTCTCATGCATTATAGCATAGTCGGCGAACCGAATACTTTGCACATTTTTATGGCCCTGACAACGAGACCCAACAGCCCAACAGCCCCAACAGCCCCAAGAGCTCAGCGCAGCGGTCGCCAATTATGTCACACGCCTTCACATAGACACCCCTTTCTCCACCTCCCACTCTCTCTCTCTCTATCTGCCAAACGAGCAGCCACAACAATTTCTTACACCAGTTTACGAGCATGGAAAAGAATTTTTAGCTGTTAAAAAGAGCAATTAAAATGCTTTGGCGTGAGCAAAAAAAGGAAATGGAGATGCATGAAAATGCCACAGAAACTAAGTAAAGTCCTTAAATGTTGCAACATTCACTGAATTTCGATGCTGCAACAATCTAAAGTAAAAAAAAAAAGAGCAGTAGAAGTGTATGATAAAGTTGGAGAATGTGGCAGCATTGATTTGCTTTATCGTCATTTTCGAGCCATTTCACTTCATTTACTGCTTTGGCAACTTGCTGCAAAACCAAAAACAATGCCAAATGACAGCGCAATAAATGATAAATATGCAGAGCTGAAAAGTTCAGGAGTTCCGGCGTCTATAAAGTCTAGAGAAGAGTTGAACGACCAGCGTGTTTTTTTTTTTGCGTACGTGACACGAACTCGCATAAGTTATTAGCAGTATCTAAAACTACTTAAACCTTGCCTAACACTGCCGAAAACTACTCAGTATTTATAACCGTCACATTACTCAACACGGTTTTCCATTACTCAATCCAGTTAAACACGGCCTCAACACTGTTGGCCAATATGAGGCAAGTTAGCACTGCTTCGCACTTCTCAACACTGTTTGCCATTACTCAATCCTGTTAAACATTTGAATACTTCCTCGTATTATTCAACACTGTTTGCCACTCTCCTTCTCAAGCATACTTATGACAGCATAATATTAGACAGCATTTCACAGCACTAGTTACAGTAATTCAACACGATGTATTTGGTACTTTTAGCAGAAATATAATTATTTATGCATTTCAAAAGATTCACTTAAATATTTCAAATGAATAAGCATTTATTTGTTCACTTCCGGTTCAACTTTTTTAATACGAATTATGCTATTTTAATATTTTATAAATTTGTTTGCTTTTTGGAAAAAAAAAACACGTGCTTGGCTTGAATTTCTACTTCGTGTTTTTTCTTGGAATAATTCGGCATGCTTTCATCTCTTTAAGCACAGAATCTTTGGGCCATCATCAGCATTTGGCATCATTTATTGTGTTTGTTGTTCGGGGGCTGTCTCGTTGCCGTTGCTTTTGCTTTTGCTGCTGCTTTTGCTGTTATCGCATGTTAACACTTCATAGGAAATGCGGCCTGGTCCTTGCGATGACCTTTATATGGCTGTGTGCGTTCCCTTTGGCCCATTTGCACCCCGAGATGTGGGAGGCCAATACGCTTAGTTAGCCCCATAACACGCCCCTTGCCCCCTGTACGCCCTGTACCCATGCTCATCAACCGCTTTGCGTGCAAAATGTCAAAATATATTTTAGTTGAATTTATGGTCAGTGACCAAAGGCGAGCGGACAGCGCTGGACTATCCAAAGCTATTCAGCTCTTATAGGGGATTTCTCTATATGTGTTTTTGTGTGTTTGTGTGTGTGTGTGTGTGTTTGTGTGTGGTGCGCTGTGTCTTTGCTTATTTTTGGGGATTTACACAACGCTTATCACAAACACACTCGAAGTCTAGTCGTGGGTTTCGGCAAATGTCTAAACTGAAAATATTATGCTACATTTCATTAGGGCACACACACACACACGCACGGACACAAACACACACACACGAATCCGTTTGTTCAATGCTTTACAGCCACTTAAAATAGATTAGCTTTCAACGTTGTGCTTTAAAAAATAATAAATAGCTGCCCATCATTTCTGGTTGCCTTATTTTCTTTGCTTTCTCGTTTTCTTTCAAGGGAATCGAGCAGAATATCCATTGAAAACATAAGCAACTGTCAATGATTTAATGCCTGAAATCACAACCCAACCCAGAATGTTTGAGCTTCCATTTGATAAATGAAACGACAAACACCACACACACACAGCCAAACACACACACACAGAGCACACAAAATGAATACATCAATCCGCACCGTTTTGGACTGTCCAAATTTATGGATAGCCCCTGACACAAATGGCTTACAACTATTTTTACTTTGTGCATGGCATGTCATAATTTAATTCCAGCTTTCAAGTGTTTATCGCAAGTTTATTCACATTTATTTAGGCGAATAAATTAAATATTTGACAGACATTTACATATCATATAATGATATGATACCCAGAAACCGAAATGGTTTTCATACTTCTCTTGAGATTATTTTATGATTCTCAGTTTCATGGATTCAATTTCTGTTGAATCTAACAACATTTCTCCACAGTTGCTTGAACTTTTATCTAGGCGCAAGCATTTCAGATGGAATTAACTTTCCGAGCAAAATAGAATTTGAAATATATTTAATTCAAGTAAATAGAGGTATATATTCAAAATACAAGCTAAATAAAACACTCACCTTGTGGCACTTCAACTCCAGTTCGCTTACATTTTTGAGCTGAGGTGCGATGACAATTGTTGAGCTTAAGCTATATTTTTATATGCCTTCTAAGCCCAGCATCAGTCAAGTTAAGAGTTGTTAGGGGCAGCCCTTTTGATGCTGTCATTACCATTTTTGTGGCTAACCATTCAATGGGCAACTTGAAAGCACACAACACAACACAATCCATATACAATCAGGCGCCCAAAATGGCCAGCCAGTAAGGACCAAAGGACTATAGAAGGACTGTGCACACACTCGCACAAACACTCACTCTGTCAGGTAAACAATAAAGCTGGAGGCAGACTTCGTGCTATCGCATAAAACCCAATGCCCCCATGTGGCTGACATGAAAACGGAAATATAAAAATTATACAACACTGGCACATCCACACGCATGCACACACACGCATGCACACTCACTGTTCGAATGATAAATTACATTACAGTGCTGCATTTTATTATCATTTAAACAAATACATGAAAATGCAGAAAAACCTAACAACATTTGGGGCCATGGGCGTGGCCGTTAAGGGTTGTATAGAGTAAATTTTGGCCTGAAATTTACAGCGAACATTTTGTGTAAATTTTGTGCATAAAATGGGCGCTTATGCGATTTTAACATGCCAATGCGATTATTACACGGCAAATGTGAATTATTTTCGGCGCCCGCCTTGCAAAAACCCAAAAGTCACGCCATTAGCAGACGGCATATAAATATTTTATAGCCCGCTTTTGGGGCTGCGCATTTTAGGCTCGAATTCGCTTTGTTTGGTATCGTTAAGTGTGTATATGCGAGCTTAGTCGCAAAATTGTTATAACATGCATAACATGCATAATCAAAGCAGCATTTAAGTACTATATTTAACCTAGCTCAGCTATTCATATGCCTAAGCAGCTGACTAATGGAGCGCACCTAATATATAATTATAGTACTTGAATGAAAGCTGGCAATATTGTTTTGAGTAGTCGTTTTACTTGACTTGGTCTACGCTGATCATTAGTCATTCTTAAGTTCGTCTTCTTATCAATGCCAGGCAACATCTTTTACTTACTCAATCTCATCACTCAGCTTATTTGCTAGTCGTACGTTCACAATCCTAACATTTCATATTCTCAATTGAAAACCTAAAAACAATTTACGTTCAAATAGCTCTATTAGTAAAAGCATCGACATATTTGCATAAATAGACCATTTATTTATACCCTGCATCCGATTAACAATAGGTAAAGAGGGGTATACTGGATTGTTGCTCACTTTGTTTAATTTGCAGAGCGCGATTAAACTTTTTGATTTCACAGCAGTTTTTCTTATCGAACTATTGCAGGGCACCTGCTCAGTCAGGCACTCTCGACTAGAGCATTCTTAGCAGTTTTTGTTCGTTTGCCTGAAGCGTGTTTATCCCTTTCATACCCTGTAAACAAATGGATGGTGAAGAGTAGAGCAGAGCAGAGTTAAAGCAAGTTTGACTAATTGTCGTAGCACACAACTCGAATTGCTTAAAGAGCGTAAAGCGTGTTGTTGGCTTTTGTTGCCGCTGTGCTTGCTGCAGGTTGTTGCCGCATGTAGTTGTGGCATGTTGTTGTTTACATTTGCATCGCGTTCAGCTTGCACGCTGCTCAGCTGCTTGGTGGCAGCTGCCACATCAGCGCCATATGACCAACGTACGTAAGCGCATAAGCCAAAAGGCGAAATTTTCCGTTTCAGTTTCCTAACCCATCCAATCCATCCATTCACTCGCAGCCTGTGGCGAGAATGAGGAACGCGCCTGTTTGCCCTGCTACGAACCGAGCTGCACGGTGCCCTTTAACTACGATAGCTCCTGCTCAATGGTCTGTCATCTGGGCTGTGGCTGCATAGCCAGCTTTGTGCGTGACGACAGCTCCTTGAAGTGTGTGTCCATGTATCAGTGCGACAATATGCAAAGTTTATCGAATGACTTAATGCCATTAAAGCGTTAAGCGTGAACTGCACTATTTTTCCAGTTTCTAGTTAAGGTAAGCCCCGGCTCCAGCTCTTTAGCCAGACTTATTTTAGCCATGTACGCAGCTCAGTTTCAACTATTTTTGCTGCTTATTTTAAGCATTTGTCAGGGCTTGCGGGCGCAGACTTCTGAGGAGTTAAGGGAAAATGGCGAACTAATGCCCAAAACTCGTGAGTTTCTTTTTCTTTTATTGCATTTTTCAGAAAAAGTTGCTCTATACTTAATTTGCCTTAACAGTTTGTCTACACGATATCACCGGACACGTAACTATCTGTTACAAATAAAAAATTTAACTGCAAAGAAATGGAGTTTTTTTTCGTTTTTGTCTCAAAATAAGCAATAAACCAGATTGTGTATACGTCTACAATTTTGCAGATTCTCCAATTTATTTTCTGCATTTGCGTACATTTTTATGGCACGGGCAGTACGTATTTCTCCACAATTTTCATTTTCATTTGCTTTTCTATTTCGTTTTTGGCTTTTATGGCCGCTCAGCATCAAATCTTGAGCAAGAAAACAGCACAAAAAAGTTTTATTGTTTACTTTTTGGTGTGCTGCAAATTTACGAGTCCTGACGAGCATGTGTGTGTGTGTATGTGTGTGTATGTGCACACTTACACAGTTCTTAGTCTATATATTTCTGCTTTATAAAGCGCACAATCTCAAGTCCCAAATCTGTGAAGCACACACTCTCGTAAATATTAATTTACTTAACTCAAACTTGCGGCTCCTGTCGCTTATTTTATTTGTGTTTTACTTGTTTTTTCTCTGCACGTAGATACTAAAAATTATGACTGTCATAAGCATAAACAGAATAGTTTATTTTTATTTTCCAGCCACCTCCGTTTTTCAGTCTGTCCCAAACTGCTTGCCAAGACCTTTCCGGCAGCCGTTTGCACTCAATTTAATTAGGAACGTCAAAAAGTTAAAAAGCGATGAGATTGCGATTTCCTCCCGCTAGTTGAAAAAATAAAACTAATAATACCATAAATAATTATAGTTTTCATGGCAAATAAACTTGTTACCAAAGCTGAAAAATTGTCGACGAAGAACTGTACAAAATATAAACTGTTTATTGTGGGTTCAACTTTGATCATTTTCGAATGCACTTTTTTTAACACTTATAACTAGTCAAAATATATATACACAAAAAAAAAACATATTTAAGTTTTAACAACTACTCAAAACAATAATTGCCGTAAGCTGATTAAAGTTTTACCATATACACCCCATAAGTATGCAACACAATTTTCACATTATTGTGCAGAACATTAAATATAAACTAGAGATGTGCTCGTGACTTGTGCTTTATGTAGCCAGGGAAGCACGAGATTTGGGTAAAACACCTGAGTGTTAGTTCATTTGCATTTGCTTACGAATAAGGCTAGAGACAATAATACAAAAACAACCTCAAGAATCGCAGGAACACGCAAATTTCGCTGCTGCAGTCAAAGCAACTTCATATATAAGAGATTTTTAACAATTTTATCGTAATAGATTAGATGGATGAATAGATTTTTGAGATTGGCGTGAATTACATAGTATCAGGTATAATGGAGAAGACATACTTTCTTGTAGTTCGACCCAATTGTATTCCTTTATATAAAATATTGTACTTTATGTTGCAAGAGGAAGAAACATGTTTCTCATCTGTGGCTGTGGATGTTGGGGTTATGAACCCTGGCTGTATATTAATAATAAGAAATAGATGTGTCACGTTCCCATCTCTAACTTAAACACTTGCAATTGCGTGTGTATGCGTGTGCTCAACAATTCTCACACATCTACAAACTCACACAATGTGCCATTGTCTGTATTTATGTGCGCGTGAGCGAGTACATGTGTGTGTGTGTGTGTGAGCCTGGGAATTTTTTGGCGCGTGAACAGCGAACAAATTTGCCCACTAAATGATTACTATTATTGTATTATTACGGAATGCTGCGGGCATTAACTAAAATGTGGCTCGACTTGGACGTGTTAGTGGATCTTTTTGTTGGTCGGTCAGCGGTCGGCGGTCGACGGTCGACGGACGGCGGTCGGTGGTTTGCGGTCCCTGGCCATAGTGTGTGTAATTTTTTTTTTATGTCCGCCTATAAAAAGCAATTAAATGGCCAGCAAAGTGCTTGCCCCAACACACACATGCGGAAATGTTATTATTTTTGTTGCACGTGTTGTTGTTGTTGTTTAGTTGCGAGAAAATAAAATTAAATTACTCATTAATGGTAGATTTCCGTCTCGTTTTCGCGCAAATTGCATTTTATGCGCTGCACATAAATTTATTCTATTTATATACTTTCTTATGCCGAGCCGAAAATCGCAGAAATTTAAGTACACCAAGCACACAAATAAATAAACCTTAAGCAGCTGGCCAACAAAAGAAAATAAATAAAAATGAATGCCCAAGGGCGCCAACTCAGAAGTTTTGGCCATTTTTCTAGCAGTTGCCTGATAATCGAATTCTCTTGTTCCTGCTGCACAATAAATTCAAAACTTTTGCACCTGTCCAGACGGTAAACCTTTTACCACATGCAGCTCGCCTGTGTATTCCCTCAGCCCTCTTCTTCTTGTGGCCAAGTTAACACGCATTCATGCGCTTATAAGATAAGGCCTATGGCCATAGAACATCGAGCACAACCAGCCAAACTGCTGCTTAATTTCTTATGAACCCACGCACCAGTCCAATCCAAACCCCACGGACAATTGTTTAATGAGCTGCTCGGTTGGCCCAATTGTTGTTGTTGTTGGTGTTGTTTTTGTTTCAGCTTGTTAGTTGTTCCGGCTTACGCTTTGGCTGGTGGTATGTACTGGCTTTTGGCCATAAGCAGCGGAAATGCTTAGATAAGAGAGAAAGATTGAAAGAGTTTCGCGAAAAGTTGCTCATTTTAATCGAGAAACTTTTGCTTCAAGTTCTAATGACTTCAATGCTTCGTCTCTGAGTCACTTGTCTTTTATTTTTTAACTATAACCGGACACTGAAACAGCATCTGTTTGTGAAAGGACTAAAATAATCACGGAACCAAGCAAAGAAATTATGTTATTATCGTTTCAACTTCACACTTGTTTACTTTAATTTACTTTTTAAGTGGGTTTTGCAATAAAGAAATTCTGATTATATTTTATATTATTGTCATGTGTTGCTCCAAAAAGAAAATTTACAACATAAATTGTTCTGTATGAAAGAAAAGGTAAAGTATTTATAAATCGTTTGATGTATACAACTGGAGAGTTTTATATTAATTCGTTTTCTGCTGAATATTAGTCTTTGGCATAGCGATTATAAATTATATTGTTTGAATTCAATGAAATTCTTCTGCCGTTTCATTACGAACTGCATACCATTACCCGATTCGTCATTCCAATTGGATTTCAAAGGAAATCCAATAGCTACCGACATTCCATGAAATGCGCTTTAACAAATTAAGATGCGCGCACAAAAGTATGCAGCGGAAAATGTTCACGCCAGCTGCTTTTGAACTCGATATTAATTTCGCGGGCGTATAGGTAAAGAGTAAATAAATGCGACAAATAGCTCAAGTGCAACGCAATTACACACTTAATAACCGTTGAGTGAGTAAAATAAATAAAATAAAAAATTGCACATTTCAGTGGACAAATAAAAAACACGCAGCGCAGCGTTGAGCAGTTGTTGTCCGTCAGGAGAGTCTCGACAGGCCGACCGCAATATGCAGCGTTGACACGCCTGAAGATATAACAGCTGCAGAGGTAGCCTGCTGCCCGCTTCACAGAAATGCATTTAATCTCGTTGTTCATTTAATTCATGTTGAAAACAAATAAACACCCAGCAATATACTCACTTGCACTCACACACACACACACACACCCAGCTGGAATGCATGCAGGTACTTTGTGTAATTTTTGCTGGCAATAAATTTAATTTTAAATCCCATGCTGGTAATAAAAAGACAGAAAAATGATCTAGGCTAATAGAGGGTGATAGACTACCAGATGCCCTGTAGAAAGGGACAGCTTTATGTTAATTATTTGACAACTGATGCATACTTTTCTTTGAATATCTAGATCATTGCATACTTTCGTGCGGCCCTTTAACAGCACCCCATTTACAGAAGCTGCTACTTAACAGTCGACTGTTAAGAGTTAGCAGCGGCTTAACATTTTTGCCCCTTACGCGTATGCAATACAATTTTTAATTCGAAATTTTCTGGCTACCTGCTAGGTATTTCTGTTCGCCTGGTACTTCAGCCAAATTTCGTTCAAAATTGGGCAACCAACGGCCGACATCCGTCGACCCTTGCGCGTATGCAATGAAATTTGTCGTCCGCTGTTTTTATATCTACTTTCTTGGCGTTGCTGTTCCCCTGGTATTTCGGCTGAATTTTAATGAAAATCTCGTCAGCCAACGGCCCAAGGGAATGCAATTTAACGACCGTTAATTTTTGAATTTTGAGTTTTTAACTGATCTTTATTAACATTTATTTTAAATGTTGTTTAAATAGCGAAAGAAACGATCCCAATTTCTAACAGGCAAGAAACCATATCGTAAATATTCTTGTTCTTACTTTTATTAAGACGTCGTTTCAAATATTTCATTTACAATTAATTGTCTTCTTCACTCTATCACATTTACACACATATATACTATATGCCCGGAGCACTTGTTATTTTTCTACAGGGTATTATGAGTAATAAAATAACATTTAACAATTTTCGGCGTACTCATTTTTAATGCTATCCACTTTTGCTCTTATTGCCCACGAACCACAGGTATGCGCGCTCTCCAAACGCGCCGTAATACTCCAGTCCTCGGACATGATGGCCTACAATGAGCTGCAGCCCGTGGCGCTGCATCAGGCTGGCAACAACAATAACAATAACAATAATGTGGGCGGCAGCACGGCCATTGCGTCGAAAGCCTCAGCACTACAGAACATTATAGCCAATGCAGGACTGAGCTATGAGGATGTGCTGAACGATGATTTCCAGTTCGATATGGATGGACACGATGTGATGGTATTTTTGCACATACAGAAAACAGGCGGCACCTCCTTTGGACGCCATCTGGTGCGCGATCTGGACCTGAAGGTAAGCTGTGTAAGAATTTTCTATCTAATTGAAGAAATCTTCAATGAATACAACCTACAGCGTCCATGTGAGTGCCAGCGTCAGCGCAAGCGTTGCTATTGCTTCCGTCCGCATCGCAATGAGAACTGGCTCTTCTCCAGATACTCGACGGGTTGGAAGTGCGGCCTGCACGCCGACTGGACCGAGCTGACCAGCTGTGTGGACGTTGAGCTGGACAAGAACGAGGGCGAGACGGCCAAACGTCGCTATTTCTACATTTCGCTGCTGCGCGAACCGATCTCCCGCTATATGTCCGAGTACCGACATGTGCGACGCGGCGCCACCTGGAAGGGATCACGGCACTGGTGCCTGGGCCGACAGGCAACGGCCGTCGAGCTGCCGCCCTGCTATAAGGGCAAGGATTGGCTGGACGTGGATCTTGATCAGTTTGCCGGCTGTGAGTCGAATCTGGCTGCCAATCGGCAGACCCGCATGCTGGCCGATCTCGCCCTGGTCGGCTGCTACAACAAGTCCTCGATGCCGGCGCATGAACGCGATCGGGTCATGTTGGCCAGCGCCAAGCGTAATCTGGCCGCCATGGCGTACTTTGGACTGACGGAATATCAGAAGGTTAGCTAGAGTCCATTTATAGTTATCATAACCAAACTTACCTTAATCCATCTTTCAGATGTCCCAATACATCTTCGAGGAGACCTTCAACCTGCGCTTTGCCATACCCTTCGAGCAGCACAATGCCACAATTTCCGCAGCTGCCGTCACGAATCTGCGTCCCGATCAGCGGCGGCGCATCGAGAAGCTCAATGGCCTGGACATTGAGCTCTATGCATTCGCCAAGAATTTACTATTCCAACGGTGAGTACTGCCAGAGAAAAAAGATTTGGTTAGAAATTATTAGCCGAAGTTATAGATAAGATAAGATAAGATATGACAAGCAAAACCAACCAATGCCTTATACTATTTCAATTTTATAACAAAGTGACGATGGAGAACAAATATTAGATTTAACTTAATTTTAAAAGTGATGAATGAATCCAGTGTAACAAAAACTGCTGTTAATGAAAAACCTAAAGAGAAAATGAGAACAAAGTGAACATGGAGCAAATCATTATGTAAAATGATATTTGAACTCAAACTGTGTGTAAATAAAGAAGCTCTCTAGTTGAATACATTACAAGCATAAAGTGACAATGGAGGACAGACAACAATCAACATCCCCGATGAACATCTAGCTGATCACAGCATAACCCATTGGGACATGAACAAATAGCATAATAGATATACATTTTCAATTCAAATATTTCCTACTCAAATATCTGACGCCCTTTGAATCAATAGAGTATGCAATACTTAAGGCATATCCATTGTTAATACGTACATAATTGGCTTATATGCAGATACAAAGATTGTTTGCACATAAATCTTAAACTCCAACGGATTCTTAGTTGCATTTTGCACGTTGCATCCTGCTGCTGACCCAACAAGTTTGTCCGGTCCTGGTGCTCCTTTTTGTTGCCACGCACATCGCGTAGCTCATGAATGGTTCACAGTCTCAGGTCGATGACTCATTATGAGTCCTTTTTATGCTTTTGTGTGTTGCTGTTGCTGTTGAGGGTGCGCAAACCCTTTGAAAGATCTTTCCTTTGTGGCGATCACTTTGCATTGACATCCAGACAGGGCAACAGACAAAAACATGGCTACACAAAGGACTCTTCCCTGTTTTAATGGATACCATGTTACCCACTTTCATCTTGGCGTCACATTTGGCGCATTGAGACCTAATTTAATTTGGTTATGCCTCATCAGGCATGGGAAATTATCGGCGCTGTTCAAATGTGCTCAATGAAGTATATTGCATTTTGTTGAGAAGGGTTCAATAATGATCTAAAATTAAAAAGAAAAGATCATATGTTTAAAAGCAATTGAGATAAGAAATGATATAAAAATATTATATACAAAATTATTCACAGAAACTGTTTATGCTGGATATGTATTTAAATATGTTTATCTTATGAAATATTTCACACCAAAATCCTGCATAGAATCGCATTCAGCTGTGGATAAGTTCTTGTTACCCTTTAAGGGGAAGTTACACAAACTGTTGCAATTAGAAACCAGCTGCTAGTTAAGTCTGAGATTTCTTCGGTCTGCTGCCTTAAAGGTAAAAAGTAAACAGTTTACTTTGTGCAGGGCAGGCAGGCTGTCGACTCCTTATCACCACAAACAGGCTACAATTTATACATAACTAGCATAAATGTGATATATATATGTATATACATAATATATTCCAATGCATATATGCTTACCCTAGAGACCCCTCTGTGCTGTACTAAGACGCACTTCCATTGACATCTGCACAATTCAGGAGTTTTGTCAGTTGTGGCCATCCCGTTGGGTGCGTCCTTCGGACTGAATGGCTTATATGTGTTCTAGGTGGTCAATTTACCTAGTGCTTCCTGGCTCGAATTCAGGTCTAGAGAATGCGAGTTGCCATGTCCCAGCCGAAGTCCAAAGCACTTTTGCCAGTAGTGGCATTCCCGCTGGGTGCATAAAGCAGCCAAACTGGCAACCTATAAATATTTAGGTGAATATAGTTAAGCGTTGATCTGCTTATAGCACACATAAACGCAATTCAATTTACCTTAACCATTTGCCATGCAATTGAATGGTAGGCGCAGTCGCAACGCTGCGCATTTTCACATTTTCCACGAGTTTTCTTTTAATTATGCGGGTCGAGTGTCAAATATTATGCTGGCTGCCAGCTGTGGCCGCCACCTTTTCCATGCTTGGAGTGGGGGGCACTAACGGTTGCATATACACACATATATATATATATGTATATATATATAGCGAGAGGTATATGTGATTCTTGGACAGATGTCTGCGCACACACACACACGCACTACTTGGACGTTTCTTTAGGGATTCCTTTGCTGTCTTGACAATTGCAACATTTGCGCGCGCCAAAAGTAAAATTTCTATGCTTCACATAAGATAGCGATAAGGTAGTGTATGTATGTGTGTGGTACGAACCACCACCAAAAGGTAACCCCTCGCTACCTTTAACGATGCCTGATCGAGGGTTGTTTTGCTCGTGATCGTTGCGCAGGCCGCGTTTGCGTCGTCGCAGCTCGCAACGCTTCAGTTAGGTTTTGACAACGGAACGCGTAGGAACAGAGCTATAGATGCAGCTGCAACTAGGGGCAAGCGGGTTGCGGGAATTTTCATAAGAACAACAAAAACAACACCAACAACAACGGACTATACAGTACAGTGCAAAATTCAACGGACATTTGTTAAAAAGTTTTTTATAAAAGTTAATGTTGTGTTTGCGAACTAAAATTGTTATATTGAGTTTTTGTTATTGAACAGCAAATTGTTAATTAAACATTAAAATATAATAAGAAAAGTTATAGAAGCAAAGTGTTAAAGAAACCCAAACAGAAACAACAAAACATGTCCTTTTCCAAAGCCAAATTGAAGCGTTTCAACGATGTGGATGTCGTTTGCGGCTCTCCAGCTGCCAACTCCAATTCGAACAGCTCGGCGGGCTCCACGGGCAGCGCCACGCCCACAGCCGCTGCCGGGCCACCGCCGCCGGAGCGCAAGGAGCAAATCGAAAAGTTCTTCAAGGATGCAGTACGATTTGCCTCCAGCTCCAAGGAGGCCAAAGAGTTTGCCATACCCAAAGAGGACAAGAAGTCTAAGGGCTTGCGTCTCTTTCGCACCCCCTCGCTGCCGCAACGTTTGCGCTTTCGCCCAGCGGCCAGCCACACAGTAGAGGCTGCAACTGGCAGTGGCGCCTCAACGGCTGCCTCCACGCCGCTGCACTCGGCGACAACGACGCCCGTGAAGGAGGCCAAGTCGGCGAATCGGCTGAAGGGTAAGGAGGCGCTGCAGCAGGAGATACGCAACAAGAACGAGCTGATCGAGAGCTATCTGAGCCAGCTGGACGTCGTGCGGCGTCATGTGGACCAGCTGAAGGAGACGGAGTTGAAAATGCGCGAGGAGCACGAGCAAACAGCAGCCAAGACCGAACAGCTGCTGCAGGCATTGGGCAGCGAAAATCTGGGCCACAAGCAGCGCAACGAGCAGCTAAGCCTGGAGCAGACACAGCTGCTGGAACGCTATGCCCAGCTGGAGCAGCAGCTGCAGCAGCAGCGCGAACAGCACGAGCGGCAAGTGGAGCGTCTACTGGCCGAAAACGAGGCCTACAAGCTGGCCAATGAGCAGCTGCAGCAGGCCTGCGAGCAGCAGCAGACCACACAGCAGCAGCTCCAGGCGCAGCTGGACGCGCTCCAAGCGGAGCTCAACGAGGCGCGTGACACATGCAGCTCGGCACAGCAGCAGAACACAGAGCACTTGGAGCGCATCGAGAGCTTGCAGTCCCAGAACGCCGAGCTGCTGTCGAATGTGCAGCAGCTGAAGCAGCAAATCGAACAGGATGCTTTGGCCTATGGCCAGGAGACGAAGATCAGTCAAACGGAGCTGGAGTGCTTGCGTGTGGAGCGCAACACGCTGAAGAATGATTTGGCCAACAAGTGCACGCTGATACGTTCGCTGCAGGACGAGCTGCTGGACAAGTCGTGTGAAATCGATGCACACTGCGACACCATACGCCAGCTGTGCCAGGAGCAGGCCAAGCACGCGGAACAGCAGCAGGCACAGCAGCAGGTGGAGAACGAGCTGGAGAGCGCTGTGGAGCGTGAGAAGTGCTATTGGCGCGCCGAGCTGGACAAGCGCCAGAAGCTGGCCGAGAATGAGCTCATAAAGATCGAGCTGGAGAAACAGGATGTGATGGTATTGCTCGAGACCACCAACGATATGCTGCGCCAGCGCGATGAGAAGCTACAAAAATGCGAGGAGCAGCTGCGCAATGGCATCGACTACTACATCCAGCTAAGCGATACGCTCCAACAGCAGCTGGTCCAGCTCAAGCAGGACATGGCCAAGACCATTACAGAGAAATACAACTATCAGCTAACACTGAACAACACACGCTCCACGGTCAACATACTGATGGAGCGCCTCAAGAAATCCGATTCCGATGTGGAGCAATACAAGGCAGAGCTGGAATCGGTGCAGCTGGCTAAGGGCGCCCTGGAGCAGAGTTATCTAACGCTGCAAGCTGATGCGGCACAGCTGCGACAACAGCTCACCGAATCGCAGGCAGCTCTGGAGGCGCTGCGCAGCTCCTCGCAGACACTACAGCAGGAGGTATCGTTGAAAGAATCGATGCTGCATGAGCTGCTAGCCAGCGAATCGGATACGCTGGCCAAATTCAATAAGATTGCTAACTCGTTCCAGGAGCGCATCGACGGGGATGCCCAGCTGGCCCACTACTGTGACATGTACAGTGATCTAAAGCGCAAGGATGAGACGCGTGAACTGTATATGGCGGACATGAAGAAGGCCTTGGATGAGTTTGCCACAGTGCTACAGTTCGCCCAGCTGGAGCTGGACAACAAGGAGCAGCTGTTGCTCAAGGTGCGCGACGAGTGCGAACAGCTCAAGCTGGAGAATATTGCGCTCAAGTCGAAGCAACAGCCGACTGTGGCCATATTGACGCCCAGCAAGGCGAACAAGCCGAATACCACAGATCTGGAGAAGATTGAAGATCTGCTCATCGATTCGGAGCTGCGTGCCGAATGCGATAAGATCACCTCCTGGCTGCTCAACTCCTCCGAGAAGAACGTCCGCCAGGATAACAACAATGAGCTCAGCGAGCTCCTAGCCTGCAAATCGCCCAAGACGCGCACACCGCGCACCCCCCACAGTCCACGCACGCCGCGCACGCCCAAATCGGCGGCCGGCACGCCCAAGAAATCGCTGATCTTTGCCAGCGGAAAGGAGAACGTGCCCAGTCCGCCGCAAAAGCAGGTGCTCAAGACGCGAAATATGTAATGGCAAACGACCAGAAACGAAATTCAAACGAAATTAGGCTAAATTTCTTTCAAATAAATTATTATAAATAAGTTAAGAACCCCCCACTCTATATACGAAATACACGATGTGCTTTGCTGCATCTACGACAAACAATCTGAAAACTCGTTTTGATTTCCTGCCCGTCTTTTCCACAAGTTTTTCCAACCCCTCTGCCAGAAGACGACGCTGATTACGGCTGTACGACGCAGTCAATGGGAACTTTCCGGACTTGCGACTTCCTTCTTGCAAGTTCCTCAGGCGTAACGGATGCGGCTCGAGGCACAGCTGTGCAGCTGCGCATGCGTGGCTTAAGGGTAGGCCACAACAACAACAAAAGCAACTACAACAAGAACAACAGCTATTAACAAGCTCTAGAAAAAGTGTTTTTTTCAACTGCAAATGACTCAAGTCCAGGGTTCGAACTGCCTTGAATGGACTGTTGTAAAATCTGCTGCCTGTCGGTCTTTGTCTTGGGTTTTTTCATCTTTCGTTTTGTCAGGGTTCAGGTTCTGCATTGTATATGACCTTTGACATTATGCGCGTAACAATGCCCCTGGGCTGCGACAAGGTATTGCGTCGTCGTCTTCCTCCTCTTCTCTAATTATATACAGCTGCACCGAGCACAGCTGCAGCAACAATTGAATTTTGATTTGCTGCATGAGGCATGAGGATTCACTTACGACGGTACAGCTTTGTGGCAAGACCCAAAAAACAATCGAGGCAAATACACACGGGACAGAGGGTTGGAAGGCTTAAGAAAGTTCCCAATTCTCACAATCCGCACACAGTTCTCTCCCTTTGACTTTTGTAAATCGAGCGATAAATTGTAAAAATCAGCTTTGGCACTCAAAATGTCCGAAATAAGGTACAGTATGTGCCAAATAAGTTGATCCGTCTTAGAAGTCTGCCAAGGCGAAGACAACGAAAGCTAGTCCGAAGATCTAGCAAACATTCTTTGAAATTTCTCCCATATTCAAACTAATTTCATTCTTGTCCATTCTCTTCTACACTTTGTTTCTACGGGAAATTCTTAGATCGCGCTGAAAAACTCTAACTCATTGTCTTGAGGATCAGCTGGCCTTTTCGTCCTGGCACGGGTCAGGTATTAGACAGTATTTCTGCCTATACAGGTAGTCCACTTTGCGAATAAAGGCAATTCCTTATAAAGGATTTTAGAAAAGCAATTGCTATGCGAAGGTTAAACACCATATCTAAATAAATATGATGAAGGTCAAACGGTCTTTGCTTCTTACTCTTGAATTCAACCTATAGCAATCATTAATATTGACTGTGGACTATATAAGGATGTGGTTGAATATTCTACTAACCAACTCGTATAAGAATCAACAACAAATAAGATGAAGAACCCCTCGATTTTATCATCAGCAGAATTTGCTCTCGTCTCTACAATTACAAATGCCTTGTCCCCTTCCGAAGCTTTAACTTGTTAAGAATTACAAACTTTCGAAGAACGAAATTAAGTACGACAAGGCTTAAAACTTAAAATACATATCGATTATATCTTATATTAATAGAATAAATATTTATATATATAGTTGTACTTACGATTTATTTGAAATTCGACTTGATATGAATTGTCTTTCCTGTTTTTTCATCTCTATCTTTCAGCTTTGAGCACCTGAAAGCGAAAGATGCAAATTTTGAGCAACGCTTCGCGAATCTGGGCAATATATTTTACAAGCAAGGAATTACGGAATTCAATTGGGATAGCAACATCGAGGATGCGCTTAGCACGGATCATTGAACGGATCTTGGAAACCAAAAATTAATGTGTAGCATTTCGTTTTTAAGAGCAGCCCCTTCCTTACCCCATTAAAAACAAAACATAACCCCATAGAAAAACAAAACAAAGGACTTTAAACTAGTGTCTAAGCATAATGTTAACGATTATTATAAACTGATAAAAACTAAACAAAATCGAATTACTATACATACATTCAACTCAAACGAAAACAGAAAGCTGCAAAACAAGCGACAAGCGAAATATGGCACTAGCTGCGCTCTCTCATAAATGTAACAAAAATCTCTGTGCGCATATAGTATATGATATTTAGGATCTTAGTCTTAGAGCAGATAGTTATCCTACTTATAAACCAACTACTGCACTCCTTGCTGATAAGTCGCACTCCACACAGCCCTCGTATATTGTAAATAAAGCTATGTATCTTATAAATTAAACATATATACAAATATAATTATTATTATTTAAATGCATCCAGCGCATAGACTACACGCCATAATTTAGTTGTAATTTAATTTAATTAGTATATTTAACTTGTTTAATTACTTTCGTTAATGTAAATTCTTTGCAAAAGCCAAATCTACATTTAGTGCATAGCTCTCAAAGTCTAAAAAGCGATTGTTTTTCTTTTTTTTTCTTCTTTTCTTCTTAGATCCAAAAACGCATTTATTTTATATAACTACTCAGCACAACATGTAAATAACATTAAAAACAAGGAAACATTAACAAAAGTAATGTTTAATTATATTTTCGATTTGTTACGTGCATTTTATTTGTAAAGCGTTAATATTGTTAGCTGGCATAATTGTTTAAGACAATAATTAATTGGAAAAAACCAAAACAACAAAAGGAAAACGAAAAAGAAAACGAAATTGTATTGAATTTGCAGCAAATTTGAAAAACAAAACCTCGTTTAACAAAAGAAAAACCAACGAATTACGTTTAAAAGAATTAAATTGATAAATCAAAAAAAAAGGCCAAAAAATGAATGAAATCGGCTCAAGAATAAACTGCATATATATAGTTAGCCGGCGATTTGTGACATTTTATGGCAACAAACAAAAAAGAACTAAGAAATCAATAAATACACAAATAAACCCAAATAAATGAAGAAATAAACAGCATGACTTTGCGCGAAATGTAAGCAAATGAATTATTTCAATCATGATTTCAAGTTTCACGATTCTCCAAACGAGACAAACAAATAGTGTGAGAACAGATCAGATCGATTTTGGGCATGAGGAAATGAGATATATACGAAATTAAATGCAGGTCAGAATGACTTAAATCAATAAATAATACATAATACGAATTTGTGCTTTCTTCGTTTTTCTTGACATTTGGGTTGAACATCTTTTTGGATCTGAGCATCGTTTTTTACCTTTAAGGAACTTATTTCCCTAGCATAATAAGTAAGAGAATCTTTCGAAGTACTTACCACTCGACGTGAATCATCCGAGGCTCAACTTCCTGCTTCTGGTTTTCCTTTTCGCATGTAAATTGAATTTCAATTATCACCACGGTTCTATTATGATCTATTGTTGCACTTTTACAGCCGCATCCTGTGAATAGAAAAAATGCAATAAACTTTATTATTTGTGTAAATTCTTTTTTTAGACCGTGTTATTTGTTTAACGCTTTGCGTAGTTTGCCGTCATAACAAAATAAAACAACGAAAGAATAAACGCTTCAGATGCGTTTAACTGACCATGCTATACTCTGTTCGCAATGTTATAAAAGCGGATAGACACTCAAGCTGGCAATGCCTCTTAAACTGTGATTTTCAAATATATAGATTGCAATATTCTTGGCTTGAATCTTAGAGAGGGTCATCAGTCCTGTGTGATATAAAGTCTTTTCGATAGAAGGTCCGCCCCTTAAGGGCGTGGCAAATATTTCTAACATATTTTCAAAAGCGGATAGACAAAAGTATATGTATGCCATATAACGGACATTGCACTTAACGAATATACCCATTGTGTCGCCTTGTGAACAGCGTAAAGAAAATAAATAAAAATTGCTCTCCAAACGATGCAGCATTTCGTCTCGTATCGGCAACTAATTTGCACCCAATTTGTGAGCCCCGTTTAGTTAATAGCAAAAGCAAACCTGAATTTATTTCCTCGCCCATGAAAATGATGTCCAAGCTCAGTGCGCGTGTAAGTTTCAGCGGGAACATGACGACGATGGCAAGCGATGCGATCTGTCAGCGACGCAGATCCTCTGCACCAGCGCCGGGCGTGGATATTGTCCAGCATATCAATGGCAACTTTGGGCGCTGGCAGCTACGCACAATACTCCTAATCTTTTTGTGCAAGATACCCACGGCCTGGTTTATGGCCGTCATCATATACACAGCGCCGTATCCGCAGCGCGGCGAACTGGTCTGCCGTCCGGGCAACTGGAATGACAGCGAGCCACTGCAGAGCGAGAGCCGCAACACGGACCGGCTATTCAGCGTGCAGGTGTGCAATGCCTATGCCCAGAGCTTGTCCCAGAGTTTTGTGCAGCGCTACGGCCAGAGCTGGAATGGCACGCAACAGACGACTCTGCCCTGTGAGCGCGTGGAGCACCATGCTGCGTACAAGTCGCTGATCATGGAATTCGATTTGATTTGTTCGCGCCGCGTGCTGGTGGCGCTCACCCAATCCTTTCATGCGCTCGGCGCGCTGATCGGCGGTCTGCTGGCACACCAGGCGCTGCGACAGTGAGTGCTACTCGCATCCCCTCGCAACAAACTAGTTGATATCTTTCGTGCTTCCATTTACAGCATAAGTCCGCGTCGCCTGATGCTGCTGGGCATGCTGGGTCAGATCTTTTGTGGAAATCTCACTGGGCTGGTGGACACTTATCAGCTGCACATCTATTTCCGTTGCCTCACCTCCGTTTGCTGTACGCTCATGTACACCGCCGGCCATGTGATATGTAAGCAAAACAAAAGACTTAAGACACAAACTTGCTCAGCTCTGTTCGCACTTAGTAATGGACATAACGGCGGGCAAGGCACGCATCTTGGTGGTCACATTATCGGAGCTCTTTTGGTCCATTGGCTTGGTGCTGCTGCCCGCCATATCTATATACTTTGATAACTGGAGCCATCTCTATGTGGCCATATCCTCGTCCCTGATTGTGCTCGTCTGGCTGCATCGCTGGATCTCGGATGCGCCCCGCTGGCTGCTGCGCCATCAGCGTGTGGAGCAGGCGCTGCGTTTGCTGTTGGAGTCGGCCACCCATAACAATCGCATGGTGCCCCTGACCCTGGACGTTAAGCTGACCATTTATGCCACCGAATTGGCCGCCAAGCAGCGCAGCAGCTATTGCCAGATTTGGGATAAGGAAACAAAGCGACGTCAACTTGTCTACATACATCTGATCTGGGGCTGTGCTCAGGTGCTGTATAACATTATATTGCTGATGATACGCAGCCTGGGCGAGGCGCAGGTGCATGTGAATACCGCCGCGTTGGGCTTTGCCGAGATGTTGGGCCTCTTTGTTGGTCTCTATTTCATACTCTACACGCGTCGCTATTGGCGCTGGGCGGGCAATCTGATGATCGTAGCGGGCTTTTGCACCTATCTGGTCTGGCTGCTGCCGGAAACAGGTGAGTGCTATATATATATATATGCAGTTCCTCTTCTATAACTACCAGCTTCACACACAGATCGCAATTCACGCCGCGTTGGCCTGGAGCTGCTCTTTTGGATGCTGTTGAAATTTGCCAACTCCGCTTCCATAGCAGTGCTGACCACCTGTACAGGTGAAATGGTATCGCCGGAGAAGCGCGTGCTGCTCATGCTCTCCGTGGTTAGCTTCGGGCGCTTATGCCTGGTCTTCTCGCCGCTGTTGAGCACGCTGACTGTGGTGCATCGCCTGCTGCCCATCACGATAATAGCCACACTTGGCTGGCTATACGGGCTGGTCATGCGTTTGCTCAATCGCTACTATTGGAACACGGAGCAGCAGCAGGTGGGTCAGGTGCCCACGCCGAACACCTATCGCCGCAATTCGGCTGTCATCCTGCGACGCTGCAGCACCGCCAGCTCCGATGTGAGCGGCTACAGCAACGAGCTGCTCAGCAATTTTGAGCAAACGGTAGCTGTTAGCATTGCCGATCTGTGGCATATTAATTTCAGTACGATCCATGAATGTGATAGCCTAAAGGAGGCCAATGAAGCGGCACTCAAGTCCCAGAGCATGCACAGCATTTGAATTTTGTGGCACGGCCCAAAAGTAGGCAACACTTTTTCATCGCCAAACGCAATTTTATGCCTAATGTGAAGATCAGCCATAAAATCTGATGAGCAGATAAGATTAAGAATATATGTATAATAGTTATAAGATATATTAAATAAACAAATATAGAGCAATAAATATATGAGAGTCCCGCCTTTCACACATATATCTGAGCACATTTTATTCGGGTCAGTGGATTGCGACTAATTATTATCATTTTCCGTCTGTCAGTTGCGTTAATCCACTGCTAATTAAATTAAACAGAAGTATTGTCGTCATTTTAATTAATATTTAACTAATTTGCGTTGTATGAGTTCAATTAGTGGCAGAGGGTAATCGAAGCGCGTGATACCCAAACGGCAAAACCTCCAAAATATAAAGGCATAAATTATTGCAAATTTTGGTATAGATATTACATGTGCCTTATAGTCATATAGCACCTCTTCGGTTCGTTTATATAGTATTTACTAAGCTTCACTGAGACAACAATAGTTGGACGGACAATGATCTGTGCGAGTTCATTAGTCTCAAGATAAAGCATTCACAATGATTTATGCGAGTTACAAAATATTCACAGCTGATAACAGTTGAAATATTCTAGAAAAAGATTATTCGCCCAAGAGTTTGCTTAACCAAAACAAAGAAAGTTTTACAATTGCAAGATTCTTGAATAACATTTGTATTTGTACTTGTAGCTGTTTTTTTTTTAATATAGAAAGAAGGTAAATATTATAACTATGTCTGGTTCCCCAACAAATATTGGTCAACTTCTTTCTAGAACTAGTTCAATTTTAAGATTCTTTTGCTTACTTGGCAAGTTTTTGTTCTGCAGCTTTTTACTTCATTTGACTGCCAAGAAAAGTAGGCCCCATTTGTGTCAGCTAAACGAAAATAAATGCCAATGCGTCATTTGGCAAAATCAAGCACAATTGCGACAGGTAGTTCTATAAAGATTTAAATAGAAAATCCCTAGCAGGCAGAGCAATAAGAAAATTGTTTTTATCAGCCAGAATACTAGAATGCCAGATGCAACAAGTGCACAGTTCTTGATTATAATTAAAGTACTGACAATTAGCTATAGATATATATAATCAGCTTTATAATCTAGCATGTAGAGCCAGCCCATAACCCGGACAAGATATTTCACAAGTGATACAACAGCGCATGGCCAGGTCGAGTGGATTAATAAAATATGGAATTTTATTGATTGTGTGTGTGTGTGTGTGTGTGTGCAGAGGAAATTATGGATGACTTGTAATAATATCCTGTTAAAACAGCAGGTGCCTTGAGGTCGGCCAAGAAACAGAAGACAACGGAAGCGCTTCAGTTGAAGTTTCCGAAGCGCTCGCAATAAGTTTTAAATATTTGCACAAATTCATTAAAGAAATTAACGCGCCGATTGGGGCTTTGCGAGCGCTGCGGCTATTGCCACGATATGGCGACTCGTGTGCCACTAGCTTCAGTTGGATTCCGTTTCCCGACCGATTGAGACGTTCGCGCGCCGCAGCTCGATAAAAAGACGGGAGTGTGTATATAAAAAAAAACTCGCAGCGTGCAATTCGAAAGCCCCTTCCCAACACAATACAACTCGAGCATAGACCATGTTTATTGTCGCTAAATAAGTTGATGATTAATTTGTATGCCAGCAATTAAATAAAACAAAAGCAACATATTGCCATAAACGGAGATATAAATCGACCAGAATTGCCCAAAGCTTCGATGTGTTAATTGAAGGCAAGCCCCAGAAGAAGAAAAATAAAAGAGTTTATCCAAAGTGAGCTACGATTGTAAAATACGTAAATTATTTAAATAAATACTCCCAAAATCAAGCCTCCAACTAATTTAAAGATCAGTCTTATATATTACATAATACATATACCCTGAACCGATTGAAAATGGGTAAAAAGGGTATATTTGTGCATTATGTAAATGTATGTAACAGGCAGAAGGAAGCATCTCCGACCACATAAAGTATATATATTCTTGATCAGCATTAAGAGACGAGTCGATCTAGCCATGTCTGTCCGTCTGTCCGTCCGACCGTTCGTCTATCCGTCTGTCTCACCATCTGTCCGTCCGTCTGTCCGTATGTATGAATGCAAGGAAGAAGTGGGTTCAGGGTATCTCCTAGTCGAGAGCTCCCGACTAGAACCTCTTACTTGTTATAATAGTCTTCTTTTTGTATAAATAATATTTTTGGCAAATCTCTGAAGAAATTTTATTAAATAATTTAAATTTTAATTCTAATCTATGAATTTGGTTCTATGCCTCAGATATTTATTTTAAATAGTTTTATGTCTGAAATACTTTCAAAAACTGAATTACGCAGCCTTTAACTATTTCATGGTGTTCTATATACATATTTTCTATGTAAGGATATATGTCTAGAATATCTACATATGCATCTAAAATTTTGAATAATATAGTCAAATTCCAGCTACAAAAGTAGAAAGTTCTCCAACTAGACTAAAGATCCCATATATATATATATATGATATTTCTTAGATATTTCTGGTTTTTCCATTACCATAAAAGGCTTTTGGCATATTCTGTTTGTCTTTCCTGATCTAGTTACGGAAATTGAGCACTTGCATTTGCTTTGTTAATTAACTTAAGATTAAATATTCAAAACAAACCATTAATAAATTGCACCTCCTCCCTTCCCCCTCCCCCCTCTACCTCAACGCTTTTATATGGGCACTTATTAATTTGCATTCGCACAACAAGTAATTCAACTTATTCATTAATGCCCCGCGCACCGCGCCCCCTGCCCAATGCTGCCCCGTGGAAAAGTGTCAATTGGTATTCGTATGGAAAACTCAAATATGAATAAATTGGGGAACCAGTTTCGTATACCCGATTGCGACCCACTGCAATTAGCACTAACGCTTGAATTTGAAATCAAAATATTTGCACGCCTAACTGCGACGGCCGACAGATGTCTGGCCCCGGGCCATTGTTCCATGGCATATGCTCCACATGACAATTGGCCGCTTCGCTTGTTGGATCAATTGAAATTAGCACCCAGCAAGAGAGAGAGAGAGATCCGTGAAATGAAGTCGCAAATTTGTTAAATTGTGAGGAAAAGGGTTCACATTAACGGGCAAATATTAAAAGTACACATGATTTCAAGCAAACCAAGCGACATTTCAATTGGTAGCTATCTTAAAGGCCAGATAGGGCATCATATCATATCATGCTTGTCTTTGGCAAATATATAAGCCAGATAAACACAATAAAGCTGGCTGATAATCAATAATCAGAAACGCGATAAAGCCGTTTCATATGTCATTTCTCTTTGTAAATTGATAAGCCGATTAAAGAAATCAAATCAAAGAAGAAAACATAAAGAATATCAGGTAGAAATTGTTACGTTTTTTTAGATTGTGGTAGATCCAGACAAACATTAAAAAAAAACTGAGCAACTAAAGAAAACAACAAATACACAAGAAACAAAACTCATATATAAAGTCTTGATTCGGCACGCCGAACATTAGATACCCTTGCAGGCATATGGCAACTGTGCGGCATTTTCCAATGCATAGAAATTACTTTTCATTCATTTAATTCATGAGCTTAGTTGAGCTTAAAGCTGCTGAAGAGAAATCTATTGTTTTTTCAAGAATACGTTTGAAAACTAAAAACTATATTGCATAGCAACAAGGAGAAAGAGAGAGAGAGAGAGAGAGAGAGAGAGAGGGAGAAAGAGAGAGAGGGAGGGAGAGAGAGAGAGAGAGAGAGAGAGAGAGAGAGAGAGAGGGAGGGAGAGAGAGAGAGAGAGAGAGAGAGAGAGAGAGAGAGAGAGAGAGAGAGAGAGAGAGAGAGGGGAGAAAGAGAGAGGGAGAGAGAGTTAGAGAGGGAGAGAGAGAGGGAGAGAGAGAGAGAGAGAAGACAGACATCTTATATAGCTTCATAGCTTCATCGACTCGGCTGTTGTTACTAATCAATATATAGATATATACTTAATTTCAGCGATATATTCTTCAATGCGTTACATATGCGATGATTAATTGAATATACCCTCCATAGACGAGTATAAAAACCATTTTATGTGGTGTTAAATTGTTGAACTAATTGTGTTAATTAAATTTTAAGGCTGACGAAACTCTAAGATATACTCAAGAGTATTTTTCTTTGATATTTGCAGGTTTATAACTTTTTCATTTGCTTTATAAATTGTTTATAATGCATATTAAATCAATGGCCACAAATTTTTACGCTTGACTTTGCCCAAAAGGCAAATCCCTCGCTCAGATTTCGAACCACAGGCATTTGATGAATTTTGCATGATATTCAATGCCGTCCACCGTCCGTCATCCGTCGTTCCTCGTCCGTCACCCGTCGTTCCTCGTCCGTTGTGGAAAGTCAACTGATTTCAGCTGTAACCGCTTTCAATTGATTTCAATTGAGTGGCGATTGGAAGGGGATGTGTGTGTGTGTGCATTGAAAGGGGTAGGCAAATGTTTTTAGAGCATATCGTATGTTAATATTTATCCATAAATAAAATAAATAAATGTACACAATGTGCCACGCAACTGATGGAAATTGTCGCCGATTCGATTTGTTATTCACAGAGCTTCAACGAGACGTGGCTAAAGCGAAAAATGTGCCTCTAGAAAAATGGTAAGCCAGGCGTCCACAATTCGGGCGGTCGGCGGTCTTTCGCCCATGTCCAGCCCCCAGCTATCGCATAGACACATCTCACATGCCAGCCCCAAGGATGTGGGTGGGGGTATAGCCGCAACAGCAGCTCCACCAACTCCTGGCAGTGACATCATTGGCGATGTGGTTGGCAACTTTGGTATCTGGCAGCTGCGCACCATACTCATCATCTTCCTATGCAAAATACCCGCCGCTTGGTTCATGGCCTGCATCATCTTCACAGCGCCCGAGCTGTATCCACGCACGGAGTTCGTCTGCGACACCAGCTATCTGAGCAGCTCCAGCTCCAATTACAGCGTCTCGGATAACCAGTGCTATGTGCTGGACGAGAACTCGGGCAGTCGCAGCGAATGTGAGCAGTTCAGCTATGTCTCCAGCTTCGATTCGCTCATCATGCAATTCAATCTGGTCTGTCTGCGAGACATTTTCATTGCCTGGACCCAGTATTGGCATCTGTTTGGCGTGCTAGTTGGCGGCGTCGTGGGCACCAAGATGATGCTGGGCATTAGTCCGCGCACCACCTACTGTGTGGGCGCCGTGGCTCAAATCCTGTGCGGAGTTGTCACAGGCTATGCACGGGACTTCAGCCTGCACTGCGCCTTCCGCTGCCTCTCGGCCGTGTGCTGCGCCATTATGTTTACCGCTGGGCAGGCCATATGTAAGTGTAGTCCATCCTACTATACCACTATAAAATTTCTTCGTATTTTCCCTTTTTATATTAAGTATTCCTTCAGTTTGTACTAAACAGCTTCATAGAAATGCACTTCAACGAAATCAGTATTACACAAAATGTCCTTTGTGAACAGGAAAGTTCATCGAAATCTGTAAAATTAACCCTCATTTTCTTTGCAAGAATTTAATTTAAATGTGTCTTTAGTTTTCTCTAAATCTCATTTTCACTTTCTTAGGAATTTCTCCTCGAATTTCCCATTCAAATAAAGTACTCTGCATTAACTTAACTTAATTTCCCATCAGCTTTTTACAAATATCCCTTCAAATTTCACTTTCTGATAAAAGTGTTTAACGGAGTCTTGCGGATTTCCATTTAAATTTGGTTTAGTACTTAGCTTGTACGAAAGCTGTTCATCCCAGCTTCTTGTGAAATTCTCTGCGAATTTTCACAATTTTTGCTAAAATATTAATTGTATATGCCAATAGTTTCCTCTAAATCTCCATCTCTCTATAGCTTCTTGGGAATTTCTCCTCGAATTTCCCTTTCAAATAAAGTACTCAGCATTAACTTAACTAAATTTCCCATTCGTTTTTTACAAATATCCCTTCAAATATCAGTTTCATAATAAAAGTGTTTAACGGATTTCGTTTAGTATTAAGCTTGTGCAAACGCTGTTTTATCCCTGTAGATTTCCCTGTGAATTTTCACGACTGAAAATTGAAGTTGTCTCCAGATCTTTTAATAAGCTTTCTTTACTTTCCTTTAGTTACGGATATCACGGCTGGCATGCATCGCATTGGCGCCATTATACTCTACGATACGTTCTGGTCCATTGGCGTTATCCTGCTGCCCACACTCTCGTCCTTTTTCAACAGCTGGTCGCTCATCTATGTGGGCATCACATTTCCCACTGTGATGCTTATTGTTCTCTTGTACTGGACACCAGATTCGCCGCGCTGGCTCCTCCGCCACGCAGTGGATCGCCATTCCATTACGAACGTGGAGGAGATAGTGCGTGAGGGCGCCGCGATTAATGATCGTTCCTTCAAAATACCGCCTGATTTTCGCCAGCAGCTGGAACAGCTCAGCGAGAGGCTGAAGGCAGCGCCTGCACCCGCACCCTGGACGCAGCTATGGCAGGGCAAACGGGCCAAGACGCACATGGTCGCTGCCCACCTGGCATTGGCGTTCTTTGTCATCAATTTCATGGGCATGCTTTTGAATATAAGATCCTTTGGCCGAGATTATCTGGTGCCAAATACCATAGCCATGGGTGAGATATGCTTGATGCCTAGCTGAGTCCATTTACTAAAGAGTTTGTCCTGCAGGTTTCTCTGAGATTATTGGCTGCTTCCTCGCGCTGCACTTCACACTGAAGCACAACAAGTGGAAATGGCAATGCGCTGGTACCTTCAATATACTCGCCGGCATGCTGGGCTGCATGGGTTGGCTCTTCACGGGCGCCGACTCCAGTGAGTGCTCCAGAAAAGAACCCTATCCCCCATATCCAAAGCTAATATTCGTTCTGCATTTTAGTGGATGCTGATCTGAAGGTCTCGCTGTGGATGATCATTGCCACGATACCCAAGGCGGGTGTGTCCTGTGCCCAGTCCATGCTCCTGGCCTGCATGAATGAGCTGGTGCCGGCGAATAAAAAGCAGCTCTTTGTCTTCTCCGTGGTCACCTGGGCACGTGTGTGGCTGCTCTCCGCACCCTTCTTCAATGTTCTCAAAAAAATCGATACGGCACTCTCGCTGACCTCATACTCTGTCTTCAGCATTTTTGGTGGCATCTGCACCTGCCTGCTCCTGACGCCCCGCACCACCACGGCGCCAGTGGTGCCTCAGTTGGAGCAGCAGCAGCAGGACAAGAAGGAGCAGTCGCCGCTCAATGCGCCCGTTTGGACCATCGAATCGGATGTGCATAATACGCGCTTATAAAAATCGAATTAAGAACTACTTAAATTCCAGATATTTTATCTATACATTATATATATTTAGCTAATAAAACTCAATTCTCTGTGATTAGTTAAAGCCAAGCAATTTATTATTGACGATCAATGCGACAAACAGGTCTATAATAGCACATAGACCAACAGCATATAGAAGCACAGATGCGCAAAAATCCAGAACCAATAGATTCTACAAAAATGCAAAGAAATATTTTAATCATAGATTTGCTGACTGATTGATTGAAGATCAAACCACAGCCCAAACCGTAAAAGTTAGCCATTAAATTTTTGTTTTGTTTTAGATATTCCACCCAAAAGGGTGGAAAATTAGTGTAAATGTTTGTATCAAATTATTTCTTTCTTAGCCGAACCACTTTAAACTCTTCAAAAACTTAACTAACAATTTGGAAAAGTTCTACTCCAACCCCCCCCCCCCCCCCACGCACACACACACACACACACATTAAAAATGGAAGTTCTGATTTAAGCCGCTTAATACTGGCTAGTTATTTAAGTGAAACTTACCTGGTCACCTGGATTTTGTTCGCGTCAACTGTAAACTTTTCGCGATGTAAATATTTATTAATGCCTATCATATGACGTCTGACATAATCATCGTAGTTGAGCTCTTCCAGATTCCAGTAGAGCATGGGGAATGTACCGTTGTCAATCAAATGCTTAAAATAAAACCGGCTGCTATTTTTAAAGATCCATTCATTCAGCGAGAAGAAACTGCCTGAGAATAAAGAAAATATATATTAGAACGATCTCTAAAACTTAGGTGTGTAGAGTATCTACCCGCCAGGCAGGCCTGTCGAAATTTCTTTGCAATGGGCGTGACAAAGCGCTGCTTGGAGCCCAGCAACAAGGTACGCAGGTCCATAAACAAAGCGGGCACAAAATGCAGCATCCACACGGCGAGCTCGTGCCGCAGGGCGCTACGACGATACTTGAAATTGGGAAACATAATCATACGCTTGGTGGGATATATGCGTGCCCATTTCATGGTCAGATCACCCAATCTTTGCCAGCTAATGGGATTCGTTACGCCCGATGTGGCATTGCATATGCTGATGCTGCAGGTGAAGAAACTCTATCTGGAGTCTAAAGATCTTAGGAAGTTATCGACTGACCACTTACCTGCCCAGCTCGGCCTTGTGCACCATCATGATCATCGCATTGACCACAAAGTCCACTGGGATAATATCACAGATCAGATCCTTATCCCCCAAAATGCTGCTAATGCCGCCCTTGCCGATTTCCATCATAATGCCACTGATCGCCTGTATATTATCGATCCAGCCAGGATATGGCTCCCTATAGGCAGCCGTCACAATCGAGGGACGCACTATGACAATGGGTATTAGGTGTCTGTAGGAGTTCACAATCTGCTCCGCTATGGACTTGGTAAATGTGTAGGTGTTCACATGTGGACCCTTTATATAGTCGGCCAGGCGATTCAGATAGTATTCGGGTATTTTTTTGGTGCAGCTCAGAAATTGCTGCCAATCCACGGGCGGCAGTGTGGGATAAATGCACTCATCCACATATTTGCGTCCGGGATTGCAGTAGGCAGTGGAAACGTAGAGAAAACGCTGTAAAATATAAGAGTTTTGTTTAAATTATAAATAAATCATATTCAATTATATATAGATACCAATTAGATTAGTAGAGGACAAGAATATTAATAGAAAGTTAAGCTTTAACATTCTTTTCATTTTAAACTTTTCCAATACGTTTCTAGCCAATACATCTTGCATCTATTATTAGTTTTCCAGCACTGTTTCTTACTAATTAGCGACTTTCACTGATTTTGCATATTTTCTAACACTAATTTAAAAGCTTCTAAAAGATTTCAGTTAAGTTTATAGTTTTTCCGAAAGTTCATTAGATTAAAATAGATAAAAACTTTAATTAAGTGCTGTATTATTGTTAAATTTAAAAAGACTTATTTTGGAGTATATGAAAACCTCAGGCTTAGCTCCTAGCTCCTTGGATCCGATCCGTTGATTATATAAAAGCTTCTGGTTTTAAGCTCAATTGCTTAAATATTAATATTAACTAAGCTGTTTTCAATTGAACAATTGAAAGCCGACTTCTACTTCTACTTCTGCTTAAGTCTAACAGCTTCTGTTTAAAGCCTCAATTGCTTTAATATTATTTGATGCTCATCGGGAATTGGGAGTAAATTGCAGACTTACCTTTAGCTCCCTCATTTCTCTGCACATCTCCAGCAAATTGTAGGTGGCCACAGAATTGACGCGTGCTGCCACATTGAGGCACTCGTTGAAGCGCACCTGTGAGCAATCATTATCTAAATACCTATATGTATACGAACAGACTCCATGAAACTGGAACTTACCGTCGCGGCGCTGTGGAAAATAATGTTAACCTGCGCGCACAGCTCGCCTCTGTCCCGTTCATTCAAACCTGTTGGTATTGAAAAAAAAAGCAAAAGCTTTTATGTTGTTTTCAATAATTTCACTCTCCGACTTGTCTCCGACACTTACCAAAATTGTCATCCTCAATGTTGCCCGCAAAATACGAGATTTTCTGAAGACGTGCGGGATATTCGCTGCGCAAACGTTGGAATATGCCATTTTGTAGGAAATTCTGGAAACGCTGCTCAGGCGCGACGCCAGCCTTGGCTCTGATGAGCATGTAGATGCGTTTAATTTGTGGAAAACTCCAGAGCAGCTTCTCTAGCAGCGCTTTGCCAACGAAACCAGTGGCGCCTATCGAGTAAAAGTGCATTGAGAAAATAGAAATACAAATTTTTTATTCAAGACTTGCCTGTGATGAAGACGACTGCATCTTTATAGATATCCAACGGGGCTTCCATTATATCTAGCTGCGGCACGTTGTGGCCACTGCCGTGGCATGAATGCAACTGTTTGCAGGGGCTTTTCTCTCGGCTTGCAACTGCAACGTTGTTTACTTAGTTTTGCTAATTGTTGTTGCAATGAAAGTGAAAAGACTTCAACAACAACAAATACAACTGCAGACGCTTGAAAATCCTATGAAAACAAGTTTATCGCAACTCTTGAATGAAGTTTGGACTTGAATTGGCTTAAACTTTGCGACGTAAACAATTGTCACGTAACACCTTGGCGGGAACTTATATAAGTCTACTTAAATAGGCCAAACGGCCACGACCCTGAGCTAGTCGCCTTCTTAAGCCAACCTTAACTTTATCGCTTTATCTTATCTAACCTAACTTAACCTCTGCCTACCTAGGCAAGCCTTACCTAACCCTACTTTTAAAAACCTAACCTTACTTAATCCTTCATTACCTAAAATAGTCTAAACTTAGCCAAGTTTCTACAAGTAGTTTCTACGAGTGTGTTCAAAATTGGTGTCAAATTTATAAATAAAGTTTAGAAAAGTCTAGTATCAAATAAGATTCCTATATTGGATTAACAAAAACTCGATATTCTTATAGATTTTTGCTATATTCTTCAATTACATAATTCAAAATAGATTAGATAGACCCACACGTAACCCCATTGGTTATATTTGATTGTACATCCGATAGGTGGCGTTGCAAGAAACTGAAGGTTGGAGTCTCGGCTAAAAGAGCTTTATGCATGGCTGAAAACTGTCGATGTTTATACTATGAGGTTTTCCAAAGATTGTACGCTCTATTACTATCCTGCTGCTATAAATTGATAATATAAGAATATTTACGCTGTCCAAACATATATTCAAGACTAAACGAGTTTTTGGCCTGGCCAACAATCGTAGTTGTAAATATATTTAGATATCCGGTAATTCAACAGATATTACCTAGGAAACTGCTTCGTTCGATCTTTAAATAGCCCTTTAATAACTCACAGTCTAAATCGATTAGCTTTGAGAAACATCCCACATATGAAAGTAAATTTTGAGAGTTTCTCAAGTGAAAGCCTTGAGAAGTATTTTCATAAAACATTTTCATGCTTCATATCCAACAGCTCTAAAGTAATTAGAAAATAACTAGTATAAACAAATAAGAAAGAAAATTCCTTAGATAACTGAGAGCCTAGATGGAGAGTCCTTCTTATACTAAATAACAGAGAGCATAAACTTAAGTAAATTTTCAGTCCTTAAACATGACAAATATTAAGTAAAGAATTCTTTTCACACATAATGTTTACCAAATACAAAGGACGTCACGAGAAATTTGTATCTTTCATAAAACGCTAAACAGTATCTGCCATAAGTTTGCGTCTAACGTATTATAGCCCTAATGGAAAACCTTTACAAATTCTATTGACATAATCGTTTAGGAGCATTCGGTATTTGCATTGGGCGAACAATTGAATACATCTGAATTTAATTGAAGTGACAATTCGATTAGCGACGATATCGTTGACTAGCACCAACTGTGCCCACTGCTCCGCAATTGTCCAGACGTTCAGCTGGCTGCGCCAAGCGCTAGCGCAGTCGCAGTTATGCTGGAGGCTTGAAACCCGGCAGACGTTGCTACTGAATTATATATGTACGCAGCTGAAATATGAACGGAAGCTATAGGCTTAATGGTAACCAAAGGAAAGGGCAAACGCTGAAGGCAGATGCCCAACTAAGCTGTATAAACGGCAGCCAGGATGTGGAGCAGGATGTGGCAACAGCTTCAACTGCTGGGGAGGATGTCATCGGGCAGGTTCTGGGCGACTTTGGCATCTGGCAGCTGCGCTCTGTGCTGATCATTTTTCTGTGCAAGCTGCCCGCTGCCTGGTTCATGGCCCTAATCTTATTCACGGCGCCGGAATTGTATCCGAGCGAGGAGTATTGGTGCGACACGAGCGTCTATGGCGGCATGCAGAACACCAGCGTCTCGGCGGATCAGTGCTATGTGCTGGTCGCCTATGGTGAGGGCAACTTTGCCATGCGTCAGTGCCAGCAATTCAACTATGCCCACAGCTTTCGCTCGCTCATCATGGAGTTCGACCTGGTCTGCCTGTGCGACATCTTTGTGGCCTGGTCGCAGTATTGGCATCTGTTCGGCATGTTTGTCGGTGGCGTTGTGGCCACCCGGCTGATGCGTGTGCTCAGTCCACGTCGGGTCTACATAGCCGGCATTTGGGGTCTGCTCGGCTGCGGCACGGCCACCGGGCTGGTCAACGATTTCAGCTTGCACTGCTCTTTCCGCTGCCTGTCCGCGGTCTGCTGCTGCTTCATGATGACAGCCGGTCAGGTTATATGTGGGTACAGCCACAGCTTGAAGCCCAGTCAAGCTCTTTAGCATTCTTCATTCTTCTCCTTTTCAGTTAGCGACATTACGGCTGGCAAGTGGCGGCAGGGCGTGCTGTTGCTCTATGACGGCTTCTGGTCCATTGGCGTCATCCTTCTGCCCGCCATTGCTGCATTTGCTCACAGCTGGCGACAGATCTATGTAGGCATTACCTCGCTGCCATTTGTCATTGTGTTGCTGCTGCCCTGGCTGCCGGACTCGCCACGTTGGTTGCTGCAGCATGCGGAGCCCACAGCTGCAGTCGAGCACGTCCAGCAGCTGCTGCAGCAGGCGGCACGGATCAATGAACGCTGCCACCGGCTGACCCGTGATCTCACCCTGCAGCTGGAGCTGCTGAGCGAGCGGCTGCGCACGCAGCCCGCACCTGCACGCTGGCTGGAGCTCTGGCATGGCCATCCGCAGGCCAAGCTCCATATGCTGGCCACGCACATGGCACTGGCCACCTTTCTGATCAGCCACATGGGTCTGCTGCTGAATATACGTTCCTTTGGCCGTGACTACCTCACGCCCAATACCATGGTCATAGGCCTGGCGGAGATGCTTGGCTGCCTGCTGGGCGTCTACCTGTGCCTGAGGCACAGCTCCCGCAAGTGGCAGTGGGCGGGCGGCATCTGCATTGTGGGCGGCGCCGTTGGCTGCCTGTGCTGGTTCATCAATGATGTGCAGAGTGGGTTTTTAAATATACAAATATTTGCCCAACTTAAGCATGACTAATCCTCTGCAGCTTTCAGTGCCCGAAGTCTATGAGATTATCCTGTGGATGTTCTTTGCCGCCCTGCCCAAGGCGGGCGTATCCTGCGCCCAGTCCATGCTCATCGCCTGCATGGATGAATCTCTGCCGCCGGAGAAACGTGGCCCCTTTGCCTTCTCGGTGGTCACCTGGGCGCGTGTCTGGCTGCTCTCCGCCTCGTTTCTCACGATGCTCAAGCAGCTCAACATTGCCCTCTCTCTGTCCACTTTCTGTGTGCTGGTCATTCTGGGCGGCATTTGCACTTGCTGCCTGCGTACGCCCCTCAAGGCAAGGCAAGAGCAGAAGCAGCAGCCGGAGACGCAGCACAAGGAAGCTGACTGCTACAGCACGCATTTATAATATGTGATAGAATAATTTACTAAGTAATAGTTAAATATTAGCCCTAAAATTACTTAAGCTTAGCTAGGAATAAATTTGTGATTATCCGCAAAACCTTGTCTGACGAATTGCCTAAATAGCCAGGATCTGAGTATGAATTCTAGGTATAGTTTATGGATATGACGTATTTTAAAGAATAGTTAACTTTTATGAATGTGATATTTAAATATGTTTTATAAAATAGTTATCTAAAAGAGTCGCAGGCTAAGAACCTCTTTTAAAATTGCTTTCTAAATTCTCCTATTAAATGTAAATAATGTGTAGGAATATTCCGCCACCTTTACCTCAGAGAATTTTCAGGTGTTTATGAATCTCATCAAAGAGTGCTAATTAAATTAGATGATATTGATATTATAATCAAATATATGTAGACAAATTCAGAACTTTGTTAACACACCCGGCAAGCCAGGCCCTCGTACATACCCCCCGCCCTGTGCTCTAGCCTATTCGGCGTTCGAAGCTGACACCAAAATAATAGGCATAGATATTTTAAGCTCTTTGCTCTACTGACAGTCTTTTTTCACCTGATTTTACCTGCCCCCCACAAAAAAAAGAAGAACTAGTGAGAATTGCAAATCAATAAAAACGAAACCATAAAATTGCCAAGAGTCTCAGCAATGGGACACAAATTGTGGCAACTTGTCATTGTGGGAGCAGCTTTGGTGTCGTTAGGACGTGGCCAACAGACGTCGTATACAAGGATAATCAGACCACGAGCAACTGCTGTTTGTGCTTTGTTTGGATGCAATGAAATCCAAGAAATCTGCCTTTGCCAATACATCAACCGGATACGGCAAGCACAAGCAGAGCGGACACGGCAAAGGTCACGGCCACGGCGACCACAAGGACAAGGCGGAGGACAAAAGCAAGGGTAACAAGGATCAGCAGCTGCATGAGCACAAGGATGAGCACGACCAGGATTTGAACTCCGGCTTTGGGGATTATCTGCGCACGCCGGAGGGTCTGTAAATGCCCAAAACATATATAAACTCAAACTATGCCTATTTATCTGAACCTTTCTCTCGCCCTTCTCAGCATTTGAGATGATGAAACTCTTTGTCTTCGCAAATACCGTAATGTTAATTGTGACCATGGCCTGGCCGAATATTAGAGAACAGTTCTTTATGCTTAATCAATGGTGGGAAAGCTTTCGTGAAAGGCAACAACAACAATAGAACTAGACAAAAAGCTGAGTAAAACTTTGAAGAGGACAAAATGGTGGGCCCATTTATGCAGGGCATGTTACTTATAGGCATCATCTATTGGTACAGCCAAACTATATATACTTATTATTGTGCAAATATCTCATATTGAATTTCCTACTCACAAGGTATTCCAAGAGCATGATGTCCATGATTAATGATTATTATCGCAGCGAATTTCAAAGTAAGCTCCAGGCGGGCGACAATGCAAAGCAAGCCGCGGACACGCCTCTGAATGTGGATAACTTTATGGATTATGTGCGTGAGCTGGAAACTAAGGAACAGCCAGATCAACAGGCAGTACAAAAAGTTTCAGAAAACGCCATAAAACCATCAACAGTCAACTCCCATCAGCTGCTGTACTTCCTTAACATCACAGGCGCCCATGCCTCGCCAGATTCTTGTAGCGCTGCAGACAGCTCCATAAGCTAGCTTACAACTAAGACATATAGCATTTTTTTTAAATTATTTGATACAATACTAAATGTCATTTTAGTACGTTCTTATGTGCTAAATGGATTTTATATATTAGTATATTTGCTTAATTATATGTGTTTCGTGAAATACAACAATCGCCTATGCTGCAAATGTTTCGAGCGTTTTTATTCAAGTATTGTAGCAGAATATATATTTCAAAAATTTCTCAACATTATACGAACTTTTCAGCTTACTAAAATACTATTTTTCTTAATCATTTCAATTGGTCAGTTTTTGTTTTGTTTTAATCGTTAGCAATTGCAATTTTTATATAAATGTTATAATTCCTTTCACTTGCGTCTATATAGAAGTTATTTTAGTGGGAAAATATAGTGTGCTTTGTGAAGATATGATAGATAGTTATTAAGTTGTACGGTGCAAATTCTCTGTTTAAGTTAAATTTCTACTTTTCTTAGAAAATGTTTGCTCAGGTATTCAATTCTATTATGGCACAAATATTTAGATTGTGAGGTTTGTTTGAAACTGAAAATGTTATCTTAGACTTAATTGTGCCTGGCTCTTAACTAGTTCAGCTTAGAAATGGGATAGTTTACCAGAAAGAAAAGACATACAAAAATATTGTAAGACTAGTTTAAAGAGAGCTGTTTATAGTTAGGAAAAGAATATTGCTTAATAGTTTGACGCCGTCAACTGGTTAATAGATCTTTTTATGTAGATCTTTCAGCGTAAAGTTCTATGGAACTGCTTACAAGCTTATAAATAGCTATAAAGGTGCCTAGGGATCTAGGGATCTAGGGATCTATATATCTTATAATCAAGTGGATAATTTTGATTTTTCTCAAACATATTTCATTTACAATATTTTATAGGCCCTGAAAAAACGCTCAGCTACATTCAATTCAAGATTGCAACTTATAAATATAAATATACAAAATAAAATTTGTACAAAATTTCGTTTATGAACTCAAAAATGACTTTTTAATGTATATTTTATATACACAACAAATATTCATACATCAGTTTATTATAGATTAAAATAATAATAATAATAATTGCATTACAAATTAATAAAGCAAAAATACAGAGTACATCAAATTAAAATTGATAAGACCTCAATTAAAACTATATACTATATATGTACATAGAAAATACGCTCGACTTTTGCTTTACTTCTTTTCGAACATGCAAAGAATAGTTGGTTGTTCAACAGCAAGTACAAAGCGTAACAAAAAATTTTACAACAAAGGCAACAAATTTCAAATTTGAAATCACATTTAGAAATTGTCTTTCAGAAATTGGGAAACAAGTGCAACGGAAAGTTAAGGAAACACAAACCTTCATTTATCATTTTCATTTCTGTGTATCACAACCTTTTAAATAAGGATAACAATAATTTTTTTTTTTAATACGGAAACATTTTCCGCATGAAATTTCGACAAAATTGAGTTAATTCATGAATGCCTACTACAGACTAATGTATATATATATATATATATATATATATATGTATGTATATGTGTGTGTGTATATCGTTTATGTATATCTTTTAACATATGGCTAAAGTAAAACACATACAGTTTTAATTGCAAAGAATACAAATGCTGAATACAGAATTAAGTTGCTTTCCCTTTATATATATATATATATTTATATATATTTATATATATTGAATGCAACTTATTGAAAGGCTTTGTTTTAACTAAATTAATGTGCGTTCAAGTCTTAGGGTTAACATATAGAAAGCGCCACCGGTTAACTAAGGATTCGCTATTAACTACAATTAATCCGCCTGTTTGCGTATTGTTGGCGGCGGCGGCGCTGGCACCGTTGGCCTTTTGGGCGTTTGAAATGAGTTTGGCGATATGGGTGTGGTAGGCGTGGCTTGCTGCTGCTCCTTATCCTTATCTCCCGCGGTTAGCGGCTGTTCATGATTATGGTTGTGCTCCCTGCCTGCTGTGCTTGTTGCTATTGCTGTTGCTGTTGTAGTTGTATTTGTTGTTGTGTTCGTTGTTGGCCCCGTTGTCGCCTCCTCTCGCGTGCCATTTGTATCACAATTTTCGTGTCGCAGTTTCTCTATAAACTTCTCCGTGGTAAAGCGCACATTGCCATTGCCATTGTCAATGATCGCCTGCGTAGGCGTTATGGCCTCATCGTCGCTTTTACTGTCGCCCTTCGGCCCGCCGCCGCCCACTGCCAGCACCATGGGCCGCTTGGGCAGCTGGGGCTTTTGTGGCACATCTGGCTTTAAGCGAAAGCTGCCAATGCTATCCATGCTCCTGCGATCCGCCGTGGGCGAGGGCAGATTATCCAAGCCAAAGAACTGTGTGCGCGTCATGGGTACGGGCTTGGCGGGCGTCACTGGCGGCGGCGGCAACGCCTCCAGCTGTGTGTGCGTTGGCTGGCTGGACCCTGTCGGCTGCTGGAACTGCGCTAGATTGGGCAGCGGCGGCTTTGCTGGCTTCTCCTGCTTCTCCGGCTTTTCGTCCTGCTGCGGGAACAGCTCCTTGGCATGTGGACGATGGTTGGAGCCAACGCCATTGCTGGTGGCCTCTGTTTTGGTTGGCGGCGAGGGCGCATTGGGTTTCTGGCGGCGCAGCGTGCCATAGCGCGGACTCTCCATGACTTCTAGGATGACAAGCAGAGAGTAAAAAGGATTGCTCAATAGTCTGTTGCCTCAGTACTCACCACTATCGTGCTTATCCAAATGCTCATTTGAGGAATTCGATTTGCTTTTGCCTTCGACAAACAGTTTTTGACGCTGCAGCGTCACATAGAACTCGACATCGCCATCAAAAAAATATTCCCACTGACTGATGAGCAGCTCCACAATAATGTTCGCTGCCGAGGAGCTGTTCACCTGGCCAATGTAATCGGCTGGGGCATTGCTGCTCTTGTCGACGCGCGGCCAGAGCATGTTCGGTGACATGACAATCGCCAAATTCTGGGAGCTCATCTTATTGTGCACGGCCCGCTGCTGCAGCAGCGCCAGAAAGCGTGTGAGGTAGCGCAGATTGGCATAGTTCTCCTTGGGCAGTTTGCCCAATATTGCTTTAATCTCCGTCTTGCGCTCCGCTTCGGTGTGCCGCTCCGCAATGCGTATAAAATCCTTGTATAACGCATATGTGAGCAGAGGCTCGGGCAGTTCGCGCAAATACAGCTTTAATATGGAGCCAATGACATGCGGATCCTGATACTCCAGTGGCAGGGGTGTTTTCACATGCTGAGCCTCCAGTGCGTGCTTCATGCGCCGCAGCTTGGTGCTGGCACAGCCCACACGCAACAGTCCCTCCTCCTCTAGGCCATGCTCCAGCAGGCAACAGCAGCACAGTTCCACAATGTAGGATATGTCGCGATGTGTCGACTGCAGATGCTCCTTGAGCGAGGTGCCAAATCGTGATTTCTCCGTGCCCTGTATGGTATCCTGAATGCGCGCCAGCGATTCATTGACATGCTGCAGCGCACGTTCATGATAGTTTCTTTGGTTGAGCACATAGTCACGTATGCAGCTGACGATCTCGTCCTCTTTGGCAATAAGCTCCAGCATTTGTGCCGCCCACGCATCACGCTCCTTTTCCAGCTTCAGTTCGCACTCCTCCTGCTGGCCTTTAATATGATTCACCTTAGCCGCGGGCTCATCCAGTCGTATGGCCGCCTGAAAGTGAAAAGAGCGAAGGCGGAGAGTTGGTTTAGTCAAGTCAAACATTCAAGAGATAAGAAATCTATCTCGCTGCGCTTTCTTTTGTTTGACACTGGCGTCATTTTCACACGCTTCTGCACACTGAGTACCCCTGCTCACCCCTTATCTATGCCCACCCAAAAGGTGGCAGCTGTTGCGCGACAAGTGTCTGTGATTGTTCCACTCGCCCCTTAAATGGGGCCTATAAAAATACGCTGTGACCAGCTGCAGCAATCAATTTCTTTGTTTCACACGCAAATGGAAACATTTACAAGGTAAATATTGTACATTTTTATGGGCGTGTGCACAGCCTGACCGATATTTGCGGGTAATTGACATACCCCACTGCGTTGCACCTTTGACTCATAGCTTTGGCATTAAAATTCTCTCAACTTAACGACATATTGATAAGACTATTTTGTGAATTTAAGTAGAGCTCAGAATAGGGTCGCACAAAGAGTGATAAATAATATCAAAATTCGATTCGTAATAATAATTCTTATTTCTATAATATGGTATTTGTAAAGTATATAATATAATATATACAATATGGAATCGAATCTGAGCTTATGCGGTAAATGCGATACAACCTGAAGTAATTAATATGGGAAATTTAGCTTTTATACTGGATAATTTAAACAAGGTCAAGGTAAAGAAAACAAGCTAAACATATCTATTGATAATTTAGTGAAATATTCTGGATATCTGTATACTATATTTAAACCGAATTTCGGTGTGTCTTGCACTTAGAGTCTCTGGCAAGTTCCGGGTATAATTAGTCCCTTCACATATTTATGAAAATACTTGACTAGCTAGTTAGTGTATTTAATCAGCCGTATGCTGAATGCTTTCTGTATAATAATTCTTATCGCGTCGCGCGGCACAATTCTCTTTAACCTCTACGTCAATAAATCGAACAGTCGTAAGTTTGCTAAATATAAGCAAAATCGTGACAAATTGAAGTCTCACCCACTCTCTGCTTCTCTCTTACTCTGCCCTATATCTCTATCTCTTTCAATGTGCAACAGTGAATGAGCAAACAATGCCATCCACCGTCTAATTATAAACTAAACCCAACACAACATCTTTCAATGGCAGTCAGCGTGTGACTCACAACCTGACCATTTTGTATACTGTAAGTAATAACCTCTAATGACCTACATTAGAGTTGAAAGCGGGTATGCGCGACGGTTTGCAAACATAACACACATTCCGCCCATGCTCTGCCTAAAGGTTTGCACACTTGCAAGGTGCCACAACAACAAAATTTGTATATAAGTAAAGTCCAATTAGAGCACTCCGAATATGAAATGCTGGCTCTCGATTAGCTGCCAGCCAGTGCCGGACCCGCATTAGTTTTTATGGAGTGGCGATAAGATTATGGTAACTATAGCCGCATATAAAGTCGAAGAAATTCTACGTAAATTCGATATGACATACGAGTGGACAATTAATACTAGATTGATGTTGATGCCAAGCGACTTGCTCGCTCATTGCCTCAATTTTCAATTATGATGTCACTGGGTGTCCGGCCAAAGTCAAAGAACGTCTTCCGACACCTTAAACAGCAATAACAACAACAACAACAAGTATAAGCAACAACAACAACAACAATGCGCAGTTGCGCTTGATTCGCTCGACTCTCCATATAAGGCATAAAGCGTGTCGTCGAGTTGTCTTGGCTTGTAAAACGGAAAGCAATGCCAAAAAAAATAAATAAAATAAAATAAAGAAAATCATCATAAAAATCTTAAATAAGGTACGAAAAAAACTTGACCACATCGTCACAAAATTTGTCAGGTAATCGTCAAATGTTAACGGCAAAACCAGACTAAAAGCTATACAGTAGTAGCTCACTTGAACGAACGATAGGTATCCTACTCAGCAAGCTCATCATGAAATATATTTGAAAAATGCAGAAAAAAAGCCACACATAAATCAACCTGAATATTCAAGAGCTTTTCATTTTGATTCCAGAAATACCGCAAATTGTCAACTAGTTTGAAGCCCCAAATGGAAATGGGAGAAACTGCCTGTTAGTAGAGGCTTTACTGTGCCGCCAAAAGTCAGCTCAGAAGACATTTGAGAAGAAGGTGCGTTTGAAAGATATTTGAAAAAAGGCATATATATCCATACAGAAATCAAACTGAATATTGAAATGAATCTCAGCCCAAAGTCTAAAAATCTGTATTATGGATTCCGCCCATTATAAAGGCTTCACTGTACGGTCAAAACTCAGCTCATTTGCTAGAGAAATTGGAACGGCAACCGTTAAAATGGCAAACAATCCTGCGACCATATCGTTAAGACAAGCGACGCCAAGCGACACATAAATCGAACAGCTTGGCCCAACAATAACAACAAAGCAATAATAACAATGGCAACAATTCTATTGTGAGATGATAAAAATAAAAAGAGAAAGAAATAAACCATATACTGAAATTAAAAAGAAGAAAAAGAATTGATTGCTTTCTTGCCTGGCGCTTGTCATCCGGTTGGGGCTATATGTAAAACAGTGCTTAAAACTCAATTGGAAAAGAATACAAAACGTGCGAGAGATTATTATATGTTGTAGGCATATAATAGAATAAATTAGAATATAATAGAATAGGATAGTATTGAAGAGAATATAATGACTAGAACGAAAAGGAAGCTGAGCAAATATTCCCAAAGAGCTAATTTGTATGCATCTGTAAACTAACACTTTAACGCTATGTTAAATAACAGCAAGTTACACACTGTAAGCTAACATTTTCGTGTTATATAAAATCAAGTAAACTATATGGAACGAAGTCGGAGAATATTTCTTAAGCAACTTATTAAATTTTAAAACAACAGCTTAATAAAGGAACTCTAGTTAGTTAATACAAGCTAAATTACCTAGAAACTTTTATCAAGAAGCACTATATTTTAACAAAACAATATTAGTACTATTAAAATTTTAAACAAAAAACAAACAGAATTCCATTTGATAAGGTCTACTATCAGATAATGAAAACAATACAGAATGCACAAGTTTAACTAACCTGAATTCAAATAATTGGAAAGTAAATTGAACGCTTTTCCATTCAACTAAGACTCATTGAAACACGAACTTGGATTCGTATTTTTATTATTGAGCAGTATTTGTTGACGGTACACAAAAATACCTTGGAAAACCCACAAAACGATATTAATCCAATTATTAATTCAACTCAATTGCATTATACCAAGTAAATTTAAAGTTTCTATTTACCTTACGAGCAACTAAATGGCATTATTCAAACAAATTCGAGAACCATGTTTGTTATACGAAGCCAATCGTGTTCTATTCTACGGCTCTCGTCCCACTGTGCATTGTGGTTTGTGCTCCATTTAAAGGGGCGCACACGCACACGGCACAAACAAACGGAGAACTTGTATAAATAGTTAATATGGCTATTGTTATTGTTGTCGATGTTATTGTTATTGTCGCACTTTGACGCCGTTGACGCTCCGCTTTGCAATTGTATTCTTTCAGCGTAATCAACGCGAATTCCTCAATTTGGATAAGTGCTGCGCTATTATCACAAAGCACTTGACCAGCTGCTGCTCATAATTTACGAGCTGCATAATAATTTATCAACCAAAAGTAGCATAAAAAACTAATGAGATACAAGATTAACTCAAAGTAAAAAGATGTTGATTAAGTTTAAGACATTGAAGACCCTATATATCAAACTAGCAGGTATTGCCCGGCCTTGCCCGTGAAAAGTTTTGTGCTTAACCTTCCACTAAGTACACATTCGTGAAAAGTTCAAATCTACCCAGTTCAAATCTAAACCTCTATTTAATAATATCTTTCAGGTGCATTGAATAAAGAACCAAGTGTTGGAATCAACGAATTCCGCCCATGTTAGTCTTGCCGTGAGAATCTTGAAGCTTTAGAATAAACTTTCGTTAATTAAACCTTTGACCCGCATTTGCCACCCAAGACCATATCTAATAAATTCTCACAAAGATCTTTGAAAATGTTTTTGAAGCCGATCGGATGGTAAGCAAAAAACTTTTATAAAACCATTTTTCGCCATTTTTCCACATATGAGGGTGGAATTTATACAGTGAATATTATATTTAAGCTTTCTCGCTTTTATGGTTTGGGCTGTGCGCTGATCATAAATAAGTCAGTCTGTCAGTCAGGACAAATAGTTTTATATTTAAAGATTAGTTTTATATTATTAGATTAAAGATTGCTCCTTTAAGTTCTGAGATATGCTCAAAAACACGATTTCGATACCGATTTTTGTCAATTTCATGGAAATATAATAGAGTCTGCAATTGGCGAGCTTATACATACGGACAGACAGATTCGACTCGATACTGATCAAGAATATATATACTCTATGGAGTCGCAGATGGCTTCTTAGGGATATAACAGAAAGTATTATACAATTGTTACCCATTATCAATGGGTTTAGAGTATAATATAATTAATGTTTAATTAATTATGAAGTGCTTTTGAAACGGCAATATCTTTACCACATTTGCTTAACGTCCAACTTTCTTTTAGGAATATAGTCAAAGAATATTACACGTTCGCACTCAGTTTTGTGCGGAAGGTTCCACATTTTTTTTACTGTGTATCAAACATTATATGCAGAGAGACAAAGATTTGTTGGCTGCCTGTTCTGGTAAGGATTGGGATAACTTACCTCATGGCTGCGTTTCAGTGAGGTATATTCCTGTAGTGTGCGCGACACATTACGCTTTAGCGTTGAGATCTCTTGTATTTCTTTATCTAAGATGTTTTTTAAGCGCCGCACAACTTTCGTCTCCGTTTCCAGTTCGCTTTCAATGCTGCACTCGGCGATTGTCTTCTCCAGTTCGCCTGCAAATTGCGAAAGAGTTTTTAAATAAATACAAAACTCTAGTTGATGATGTAAAGTGCAAGTGTGTGCGCGTGTCTGTGTGTGTGAGTGTGTGAGTGTGTTTGTGTGTGTACGTGCGAGTGTATTCCCGAGTGTCTAAGTGAGGAAGTCAATGCTTATTTAAGACCTTATCGTTGCCGAACGGACGGTAGCAACTGTTGTTGCTGTGTGTTGTTGTTGTTGCTGTTGTTGTTCTGCCGGTTCATAGTTGTGGGCCATGAATTGGGAGAGCGGGCATGGGGGCGTCACTAGCTTCTCTGACGAAGCTGAGTAAGCAAAATTGTGATAATTGTGTTGAGTGCGACGACGCTGTCGACGCCGACGCCGCCGCCGGCAGAGCCTATCACACAACAATAGGGGCGCCGATGCAGGCAGAAGGGAGGGGCGACAACACCACTGAAGTATAAAATTGAAGATATGCTCGCTTTTTTTTTTGTGGCAACGAGAAGACGGGGTGATGAAGCGAGGAGGTGGAATTGAAGCGCGTCGTGGCTAAGAAATAAATTGAAAAAGGGCACGCTTGAGACAGTGGAGCAAATACGTTAAAATAGTTAACAAACCAAAACTATCGAAAAGATAGCAGTAAACGGACACAAGTTAAAAGATCGAAAACTTATCAAATATTTCAAAAGGCAATTGAGACCAACTCAAGATGCTAATTGAAATTTGAATTTGAATATTAGTTGTGTCTTAAATAAAATAAAATAAAATAAGATAAATACATTTTCTAAAGAATTAATTTAAAGGTACACGTATTTTACAGCGTATATATTTAGTTCTCAGCTATCCAAAAATTTAACATTAGAATTACTTTTATATTGTAAATATCATGTGCAAAATTGTCTCTTTTCATTTAAAAACCTATTCCAAAATAAAATGTCTTTATTTAACTTGTATTAGAAATGGGAACTGCAAATGTTTAAGTGAATTTAGCAATGATAAATAAAAGTGATTGGCTTTACTCTATATATTATTTATTTATACAAACGCAACCCTGTTTAGCATTTGTGTACGTGAACTTTGTATAAATTCAAATATGGAGCTGATAAATCCAAAGCTTACACAATACACGTACAAAGCGACAAATGAGAGAGCTGGAGAGCATTATGCCTGAATAGTTCACCTATTTTTGTATGCAGGCCAAACAAAGGCTTCACTTTTGCCTTATGTCATAATGTTGCGGACAAAACTAATCAAATAAAAGTTGTACCAAGGTAATTTACAGCTGTAAACGTTGATGCGCTGCCTCTGCTGCAGTCGACGCTGGCAGTGTAGCTAAATTGCAATTGCAGCACGCATCTGTTGTGCTTATGTACGGGTGTGTGTGTGTGAGAGTCTGCTTGTGTGTGTGTGTGTGACATGCTAAAACTGTCAGTGGAGTCAATAATGAGTAATACAATAAAGAGTGAGGGAAGAGAGCGAAACGCCAAAACAAAATAAGGTGTGGGGGTTGTATATGTAGGAGGTTATATGAGTATCTGAGTGATTTTTTATTTTTGGCACAACTTTTACTTTTTGCTCTGCGTATCGTAATCATAACATAATTATTGCAGTTCACTTTTACTTGGGTTTTTTTTTATTGAATGAAATGCACAATGAAGTTTCGATAGAAAAATAAAACATAAAACCGGGCATAAAAGAGCGGGTGTTGCCTGGCGGGTGTGAGGCTTAATAAATACACATAAGCACAATAACAATCAAAACAAAAAAAAAAACAAAAAAACAAAAACGAAAACAAAAACCGTATAAATAGATAGGCAAATAAAAATAAGAGCGGCAAACCGCAAGACAGCGGCAGCGGCAGCGAATGACTGTTGAAAAGAAAGCAACGAAAAAAAAATCACCATAAAAATTATTATAATGATTAAAAACGCGCTAAGCAGCAGCGACAACTCTGCTGGAGTGTTGCTGACTAGCAGACACCCTGTACTTAGACTAAACACATTTGTATTTTTCTATATAAGAACGTACTCACAATAAATACGTATTGAAAATGGAATTACTGAAAATAAGTGTTTGTTTAATTTAAGGGAAGCGAGGGGAGCTATCCGAAAATAGAAAAATGTTCGGTGTATAATATACATATGTACATAGAAAAACCTAAACAATAAATATACTGACTATTGCCTCTATATATTTTCGGTCTATGATAAAAAAAAAATCAATATTTGTCTATTTCGATAGAAAACAGAAGTTATGTTGTTCCAAAGACAGCGCAGATCAACTTCTGCAACATACCCTATTTAAGCAGATTTTAATGGGTATAGGGTATAATAATCGACGTTGATGTTGAGAAATGTAAATGCCACAAGGCCAAGCGCAGACAAGGCGAGGCCACAAACACACAAACACAAGCACACATACACACGCACAGAGCGCACGCAAGCCCGTGACACACAGTCATCAAAACATATGCATAGACATTTATGCGCCTACATATACATATGCACGCAAACATAACTGTGCACACCTTGCGCATTTTATGTGGTTTCGTATTCAATTTTTTTTTCAATTTAGATTTTTTTTGTAGCTGGCGCCCTTATCATAGCCAGCAAGACGCCGATAAAAGCACACATACACACACGCACTAGTAAATACGCACAGACACTCACAAGCACACACACGATCCCCTTGGATTTACTCACCGCAATTCGCTAGAACCTTGTGCAACGGCATATCCTTGGGCAACTCCTTGGCAGTTTCGTCCAGCGCCTGGGCAATCTTGTAGTGACTGTTTTTCTTGATGCGCTTGTCATGCTCCTCGATGGTAACGGTGCCATTGCTGCTGCTGCTGCTGCTGCCGCTGTGCGCTGGTAATTTGCGCACAATTTTCTCAATGGTTTCGCGATATCGGTCCACCTGTTTCTCAATGGTCTCAAGCTCAGAATCTTTGCAGTCAGATTTTGTAGATCTATGTAAAGAAAAACACAACAAATACAGATATAGATTCCGATACCGACACCGATATACATATATGTAAATGCCATTACACAAATGCCGTTAGGTCATCAGCTACGTAAGAAACATGCATATAAAAAAAAAACGTAAGCGCTGCGCTTTATTTTGGCATTGATTTGTGTTGTTATGTTTGTTGTTGTTGCTGCTGTTGTTGTTATGAGGCAACACCTGCGCCCGCCACTGGCTGTTTGCGCTTTTGTCTGGCGCTTTTGGAAGTCGTCGCGTCTTACAGTTGCCGCTGCCTGCCTGCGCCCCCTGGCCTTTGAACTTACCTTAAATTTTCAGCAGCAATTTTTATTTTTGCAAATTGTTTCTTCATTTTGTTGCCGCTTTGCACACACTACCGACCGCCTTTTTACGTTTTACAAAAACAAAATGCACTTTGTTGTGGTTTATTTTGCTGTATTAAATTAACTCGGCATTTACAAATATTTTTAAACACTGGCAAAAATTAGTCATTCTCGGACGACGAGTTACGGAAAAATGATGTAAAGTCGAGGTATTTTAATATCGATCAACTATCGATGGCTGTCATTTAGATACCAGGGCATGCCCATAGAGTCTAAATATCGATATGTGCGAGCATACAATAATTATTGAGTATATCGCACGACTGACTGTATTGGGCGGCAAATAGCTAATTATGATAAATTCAGTAAATAAATATTAATATTAAAGTTTTTTGAGGCTATTGTACTATCCAATAATCGACCAAAACGATTATTCGATTAATTAATCTATCGCCGTCTTCAACTGTTGCACATCGCAGTTCGCGATAGTATGCCTTCTCTAATGAGCTTCAACTGCACGTGCGAGCTCAAAATAGTTTTTTGTTTTCTACAAAAAATTGTGTTTTTATCAAGATTACTATGGATTATATGACTGATGAGGAGGCGGTTAAGAGCGTTTGGGACTACTACAACCGTGAGAATGGCAAAGAAGAGCCGAAGCAAGACCAGGCCACGATCAGGAAACGATTTGAGCAAAAAGTGCTCCGGCTGTTAACAATACACAATGTGCCTTATTCCAAAAAAGAAGGTGAAAACACATTCGACCTCCATTTATCGTTTAATTTATACAACAGTATTCCAGATGAAGACACTTACGAGGACTATTTGCTGTCTGACGAGGAAAATGCGCCAAACCCAAAAGGTATCAAGCCCAAGACGTCAACCAGAACTGTGCCTGACGACGACGAAGATGTGGACGGGCGCATTGCGTCCATAAAGAACAAATTGCGCCAGAAGAAGCGTCCAACCACAGAACGGCAACAGAAAAGACGAGAGGCCAAAAAGCTTAAACAAAGCAAGGGAGTGCAAAAGCTGCTGCTGTCCTCGGCAAAATCAATTAAAAACGAGAACATTAAGCAAGAGAAACTGAAGAATGGGTTGATCAAATCGGAGTCAAAGGAATCTGGAGATGCAACGGACAGCAAAGCAAGCATTCAGCCCGTTAAAGTGGAGCCGGTGTTTAACGAGGAAGCCAAAATTGTTTATTCCAAAATCGATTTTGCGGCCAATCCAGGTGCTAAAGCTAAAAAATCACATCAGAATCCAAAAGAAATTCTTAAAAAGCTGAAAGATACGCGTCAGCACATAAACAAACTCAAGGAACAGGGCGAAGCAGACAAGGCAGCCGAATTACAGAATGATATTGCATGGAAAAAGGCATTTGACAAGATTGAGGGCAAGAAAGTGAAGGATGACACCAAGCTTCTTCAGAAGGCGATCAAAAAGAAGAAGGTAGAGAAACGGGCGGCAAAGAAGAAGTGGACAGAGCGCAAACAGAAGGTGGATCATGATATTGCGAAGCGTCAGAAGAAGCGACAGGAAAATCTTGACAAGCGCAGCAAGGATAAGAAGAACATGAAATTGAAGAAGGCTAGCAAAAAGGGCCGAATTATACCCGGCTACTAGCTCCTGTTGGCAAATAAATTATTTTAACATGTCAAATATAAAAAAAAAAAATTGACAATACAAAATTGTGCTTTTAAATTCCCCTTTATATAAATTTTCATATATTTCTGGCCCATAATTTACTCCAAATTTCTTTTGTGTATTTTTCGATAACCTTTTGGTCACTTGATGTCAGTATATGTACCACGGTACACAACAGAGGCAAGAAGAAGAGCAGCGCGCAACAGCTGTAATCAAATCGACAGCTGCTCCAAGACTGTCGCCTTGTTGTATTTTGTGAACTAAACAAAAGTTCGGGTTTGCATCAGCAATAACTTCGCGTTATTACCAGCAGTACCACGATAGGGAACCGGTGGTGCTTAGACGCAAATAAATTAATCTGTGTCATGGATCGTCGGCAAAAACGGCTTCAAAAACACAACTGCTAGGTGAATACCAAAAAAACAAGCAACAATAAGAAGAAGCAGATACTGTGGCCAGCGCGCACGAAACAACGTGTGAGAAGAAATCAGAAAAACCGAAACACACACGCACACATACACAAACACACACGCTTACAAATACACATACATGCACACACCGCCAAACGAGTGCAGAGATACAGCAACGCGCCGAGCGCAATCTATTTTATTCACATTTTCCACACACAAAAATACTAGCAGCGCGCAGCGAAAAATTAACAATTGCGTCGTACAACAGACGAGAAGCTAGAGGAAAAACGCTTAGAAAAATATAATTCTTGCGAGTGAAAATCAACAATTGCTACAGAGCATTGTGCAAAGCTTAAACGAATGACCAGCAATATTTGCTTGTCAAAATAGTCCAGAACAACCTGGCAACAACAAGAACAAAATACCAGCAGCCCCCGAACAGTAGCAGGAAGAGAGTATTGTGTGTCTGTGTGTGTGTGTGCGACTGTGAGCGAGCGGACCCGCCAGCTGAGATTTCCGTAATACCCAGCAACATCAGAGCAACCAGAGCTTCACAATGAGCATGGTACGGCGCATCATTTTGCTGGCTCCAAGATATAAAATTTGGACAAAGGGTAAGCGGCAAATGGCAATTCACAATCAATCGCGAACATACAGAACATATTAAATTTATGATTTGCTGTGCAAATCGTATACGTAACTGCGTCATTTGCTGAGAGCGGGCCGTCACGTAGCCGCAGCAGCCGTAAATAACAGCAGCAGCAGCAACAGCAATAACAACAACACTCAGTCCGTTTGGCAAAATGCTTATCAGAATTTCTTTGCTGCATAATAAACAATACACTCACTTTTGGCTTACATGAAGGTCGCATTTGGCTAACAAGGCTGGCCCACATGTCTTGAGCCATTGATTTAGAGTCAACTTGAATGCGTTATATCATTTAAATTCATGTCAAACAGCATTTGACGAAGGTCAACGTTGCATAGACGTAACGTTATTCCAATCAGACAACGTAGCATGTATCGTATTAGCGCTGATTTGTTGTTGTTGTTGTTGTTGTTCGATTTTTTGTTTACAGCGGCGGCGGCAGCGGCCGCGTTTTTGAACTGAACTTGAATTGTTTTTTAATATGGTCGAGGTTTAATAATTGCGGTTACAGCTTTGACGCAATGATCGACCGCTTGAAAGCATAAATTTTTTTATGTACGCCTGGCTAATGTGCACAAATGGCAAAAGTCATTTTTCCAGTGGTCGCAGGTAATAAACTTTTTTTCTGTATAAACGTAGCAAGAGGTTTGGCGGAAGTGTGGAAAGGCCAATTATATAAGTGCAAGTTGTTAGGGTATAATGACCAGTCGTTTATTTAATGTGCACTTTCATGTACAGTGAAAGCTCAACAGACGAACAGACTTATTTTCCCATGATTTTCCCAAAGAGAGTCCAGATACGAAAATGAATCTAGAAATAAGCTTAGGACAGGAAAGCTTTGAAAATTATCAAATTCGGATTAAGTTGCTAACTTCACGAGGTTCTCCTCAAACTGAGTTTTCACTGTATTACTCTTATACTTTTTTTTTATTGCAAATACAGCCCGAACCTGTAATTATATAGTATTCAAATTCATTATTTACTGCTGAAAGTGCATTTTTTTTTCCGAGTAAAATATCAATGTTCAGCATTTTCCCCTGAACTTGTCAGTTTTTTTTTTAGGCTCTAATTGAATTGAACAATCTTTATATGCGTAGCCGCTAATTGGCCTTGGATTTCATCCACTATCAGCGAGAACAACAATTTGCATGAATTGTCAACAGACACCGTCCAGACGAACCTCAATATAAGGGATCGATTCAACGGCCCAGAAATGGGACAATATTTCGCGATCCTATGTTTCCACGATAGCTTCATCATGATGTAGTCAAGCGATCTTAATAGGATTTGGCTTGTTCAAGGATTTGTTTCTTGTTCCTTGCCCAAAATTCATTAAGATAGCTACGAGCGCTTTTGGCTTTCATTTGTTTCATCTGTACTGGTATGAATATCATGGATGAATATATAGATATTATAGAAATTGTCCAAAAAGTTAGAGAATAAATTTTCTTCTTCGACAAACTCGCTCGCATTCTCATATACTATACATTATATAACATACGATAATCAAAGCTGTTTACGATCTGCAATCTGAACAGGCGTTGAGGGCATCAAAAGTTCTTGGCGGAGGGTTCAACGTGCTGGACGAAAGCAAATCAATTTGCAGCTTGTAAATTGTCATATTTAGCAAATACTAAAGTCTTCTCTTTCCCTCTTTTTCTCTCTCTCTCCTCACTCTCTTGCAGGAAGCAGCCACGTACAGCACACACCCAAATGCATCATACTGAGCACTGGGCTGGTGGGCAGAACGATTGCCTTGCGCCAGTTCCATTTGGCCACACAGCATTGCACCGCCAATGGGCATCTACTGTTCGAGCCGTTGGTAGCCATACCCGCCTACATTGACATCACGAATGGGGTCACAACATTGTCGGATGCGAGTAGCGGCAGGGGCACAGGCACTGGCACAACAGGCCCTGGCACTGGCACAGGTACCGGCCCTGGTCTAGGCAGCGGCGGTGGTGCCGGTAAGGTACCTGGCGCGGGCGCTGGAGGCAGCGGTGCAAACACAACCGGCGGCGGCGCTGGTGGTGATAAGTTTTTGTCCTGTCCGAAATGTGGCAGCGCGTGCACCCAAGTGGAGACATTTGTCAGCTCAACCCGTTTTGTAAAGTGCGCCAAGTGCAATTATTTCTTCGTGGTGCTCTCCGACGTGGAGACCAAGCAGCGCATCAAGGAGGAGCCAAAGAACCAGCGTAAGCCGCCGCCGCCGCCACAAAAGATCATGGAGTATCTGGATAAGCATGTCGTGGGCCAGGAATTTGCCAAGAAGGTGCTCGCCGTTGCCGTTTACAATCATTACAAGCGCATCCATCACAATTTGCCGCAGCTGCAGCAGCCAACCACGGGCTCGGGCAGCGGCAGCAGCGGACTAGATGGTATACCGCGCACGGATTTGCTGCATATCACCGGGATTGGTCACACACTGAACAGCACGCCAGGCAGCGAGCTGCCGCCAAAACCAGCCCAAATGGGTGGTTTGGGTGGTGGAATGAGCGGCTCCGGCCTCGGCAGTTCCCTGCATAGCAGCGCTAGCAGCGTCGCCTCCGTGCGCAACGAACATCGGCCCGGGTCCGAGATACTGGACAAGCAGAGCAACGATGTCAAGCTGGAGAAGAGTAATATCATCATGCTGGGGCCGACGGGCTCCGGCAAAACCCTAATTGCCCAGACAATTGCCCGCTGTCTGGATGTCCCGTTTGCCATCTGCGATTGCACAACGCTCACCCAAGCCGGCTACGTGGGAGAGGATATCGAGAGCGTTATATCAAAGCTGTTGCAGGATGCCAACTACAAGTAATTTACATTCCCACTATTGCATGACATTTCCAATCTGTTCTGCCCGTCAATTCCAAGCTTGCTTTCCACCCAGTTTCCAGCCTTGCTGGTGATTAGTCATTCTGATTCTCTAGCCAGGATTTGATCATATCGATCTGTGATCAGATACTAGCGGAGGAAATTCCCCAAGGATACCTGAAAATGAGTTCGAAACTTCACACAAATAATTACTTCCCACAGTTTTGTACCAATTTTCCACAGTTGCGGGTGGAATTTTCGAAAACCCAACATAAGCATGTACCATCATTATATAAGAGAACTTCTGGACAAATTTATGTTGTCTAGCTTGGCGGATTGGTCCACGCGTTCATCTTCAATCAGTACAAAACATTAAGACTAACTCTCTTTTCTCTCCTTTTCGCTTGCAGCGTGGAACGTGCCCAAACAGGCATTGTCTTTTTGGATGAGGTGGACAAAATTGGCGCTGTGCCCGGCATACATCAGCTGCGCGACGTGGGCGGCGAGGGTGTGCAACAGGGTATGCTTAAAATGCTGGAAGGCACCGTTGTCAATGTACCCGAGCGCAACTCACCGCGCAAGTTGCGTGGCGAAACGGTGCAGGTGGACACAACGAATATACTTTTTGTCGCCTCGGGAGCCTATACGGGCTTGGATCGCCTGATTGCCCGGCGTCTAAATGAGAAGGTGAGAACTGAGCCGTAGGCTAAGCCCGAAAGCTGTACTCATCTCTGATTTGGTTTCTTAACAGTATCTGGGCTTTGGCATGCCTTCGACCAGCGGCTCGGGCCGTCGAGCGGCACAATCGACAGCCAGTCCCATGGACAACGATCAGGAAGAGCGTGATAAATGCCTGACCAAGGTGCAGGCGCGTGATCTCGTTGAATTTGGAATGATACCCGTTAGTAGCTCACACTTAACTATCTTTAAATAGTATATATATTAAGATATGTTATTTACTAACTTGGCTGTTTATAAACAGGAATTCGTTGGTCGCTTTCCGGTCATTGTGCCCTTCCACAGTTTGAACGTTAGTATGCTGGTGCGCATTCTAACTGAGCCGCGCAACGCCCTGGTGCCGCAATATAAGGCGCTGCTGGGCTTGGACGAGGTGGATCTTTCATTTACCGAGGACGCAGTAGAATCAATTGCCACATTGGCCATGGAGAGGCATACAGGCGCGCGCGGTCTGCGCTCCATAATGGTGAGCTCTAAGAAATGTTAGTGAAGTGTCTGATCTTAATCATATCATATATATCCACAGGAGACACTGCTGCTGGATCCCATGTTCATCGTGCCCGGCTCTGACATTAGAGGCGTACACATTACCGCGGAGTATGTGCGCGGCAATACGAAGCCCGTTTACATCCGCAACGGCGATGAGGATGCCAGCGTGACCAGCGATGGCACAACGGAAACAACAGATTCGGAGCCCACCAACGATAATGATAAGAACTTTGAGGATAGTGAAAAAGTACGGCTCAAACAGTAAACGCCCAGTTAACAAAACGCAGTAAACAAAAGCTAAAGCGACTAGCCTAACAACAGCTACAACAACAACAACAACAACAACAACAACAACAACAACACAAAATGCAACGCTTTATCTTTTGTTTTTTACCCATCTCCGAAATTTGTGCCTGCGCTTTTCATTGAATTCACTTTTTAGACTTCTTAGAGTTACATTTTGTTAAAACGATTTCTGCTTTGCGATTTGCTTTAATTTCGAACTCTATTTAATCTTAGTCCCATATATATGATCGTTAATGTGTTATATTATTTTTAGTCACGTTTAAATGATACTTTGGTCGGTACATAGCCCCCTACCATCTGTCGCACAATTTTTGAATGGCTCTTGTGCAATTTATATACATAATATATATATCGCTTTCCCCGCCCCTATACCCAATGCACCTGTGATTCAGAATTGACAAGCAGCGTAAATTGCTCAAGCACGCAGCCGTTCAGAAATAGTTGGCAACATTCAAATCAATTAAGGCCAATTGTAAAAACATAAATTTTCACTAGAATTGTGATTCAAAAAATAATAATAATAAAAAAAATACACAACTTTTTTAAGAACAATCCATAGCTGGAGCAAAATAAATATATGAACGACAACCGTCTTTGCCTGTTTCATAAATCCCCATATATCCATATATATAAATATATATATATATATATTTCAATAACTTTAACTAGGCAAAAGCAAAAGTGAGTTACACATTTTTTTGGTAGCCCAATTAAAGAGATGAGAAGCAAATCATATTTTTAACTAATTTAAGTTGTAAAAGGAAACATTAAAAAAAATGTTAAAAAACAAATGAGGCCTGTTCAATATCGCACGTATCTACAGTAGGATCATCTAGAAATAAGCGCCTTGTAGAGGGCATTAGAATTTGATCATGAAATGTGTAATGCATAGAACACATCTTCAATCCGTAGAAGTATGTTTATTCCGAGACGTCTGCCCGTTCTGTTTGCCAGAGACATTACCTGGATCGCAATTGGCCCGATCTGAGGACTATCTCATCTAGCGGACATAGCAATGATCCGTCAAAAAGTACTTCTACGTCCTTGTATGGAAAACCTATTTGTTTTTCAAGATGTTTCAATCAAAGTTGGCATACATAAAAATATAATATATCATATGATTGGGAACGATCGGTCGACAACTTTGTACTTGTATCCACAATTTCTTTATCAAGATTGGGCATCTATAAGTTTCACTACACTATATAACTGTCATCGGAACGATCGGTCGAAACGGTTGATCTTTTACATTAAAATTATTTGTTTATCAATATACAAACCATTTGCAAAAGCTTAACATTCTACTATATATTTCATATAGCTACCATAGGAATGATCTGTCGAAGGTAGGTTCTTGCATGTACAACCCTTTTGTTTAGAATATATTGACCAATTCGACATTATATATGTACATATACCTGTGATTGCGATGATCGCTCGAAAAGGAGGATCTTGTTTATATATAGCTTCGGTTTCAACAACACCCCTATCATTAAAGCTATATCTTATATAGAATGAAGTATATATATATAACTATATAGAAAGAATCGGTCCAGCTCACATCTGTCAATTCGTAAGGCATATTTCTACAAGGCTATTCAACATGCTATACAAGTTCATTTTAAGCCATAAAAGATTAAGTTGAATCCATTTTAAAGAATTTATTTAAATATAAATTGTTGAAAGTTTTAAGGCTTGGCATTCGTTTCTCAATAATTGGATCATGAATTCAGTTAAAAATGCATTTAAACAAATTTATGATTAATTTTATTTATCATATTCAACTAAACGAAATTTGCACAAATTAAATTGACTAAGGTTAACTACTCAATAAAAATTGACTCGTGACTCAACTTGCATATTCGAAACTCATTAATAAATATAATTAAGATTTATTGCACATATGCACTAAAATAATTGTTTTTTGTTTTGTTTTGATCTCATTTTTTTTTGGGGATTTTTTTTTCTTTGTAAGTGATTTTTTTTTGTAAATTTTTTCGCGTAGTTTAAAATTTGTATAAAAATTTGTAAGTAAATAAATATATTTTGGTTTGCGTCTGTATGTGCGTGTGTGTGTGTGAGTGAGTGATTGAGTGAGGGTGAATCTGTATAGTATACGTATATAAATATATAGTTAGACCCGAATTTTGATAACGAGCTTCAATCATTCTCCTCAGATATAAGCAGCTCGTACTCCTGTGCCGCAAATCGATCCCAATCGGAGGTCTGTAAGGGCAGGAAGAGAATATATATATATATATATATGGATGGGATAAGGCTGGAAAAATGGATTGGTCATGGAACATATTTACGGATTCATCGCGCTGTGCGGCAAACGGATCGCGCTGTTCATGATCCAGATACTTCTCTAGATTAAAGAAGGTATCGAAGAACACGTGCGTCATTTTGCATCGCTTCAAATCACCCAAGGTAATGGAATCACGGTTTGCGGGCTTAATCATGTCCAGCATCTGTGAGAGTCAACACGAATGGGAATTATGATAAATGTAGTCGAGGATCGGGGGCTAACCCACCTGACACAAACAATCCTCGAAGGGCAGGCACTCAATGCCAATGCCCTCCATGCGCTGCTGCTGCTCCTCGTAGAAATATTCCAGCTCGTACATGGAGAGGGCGCCATCGCCATCAATGTCCATGCAGCGGAACCAGTACTCAATGGCCGTCGGTGTGCGTTTATCCTCCTCGGAGAGTATGAACCACACGAAGTCTGTGTAGGACATTTTTGGTTCGTCGTCGGGCTTTTTTTTGTTATCGCTGCGCGTCACACAGCCGGAGAAGATCCGTTCGACAATGCGCGTGGAGAGGGCATTGTCGCTGTGCTTGGCCAGATCCTCCTGATTGATGAGCAGATCGTGATCCTTATCCAATTCCCAGAATTTACAATAGATCACATAGAAGTGCTCGTAGCTAAAGAAGGCCATTATCTGATTGATGTCCTCCTCCTCCTCCAGCAGGCTGATCATCTGAAATGCTTCGATTACTATTTGCCTCTTAGCGGAACATATGTGAGTGGATCTCACCTCCAGCAGATCGGAGCGCTTGAGTTCCGATATGGTTATCTTGCCGCTCCAACTGCGATTCACCGAATAGAAGATGCGCGCGATGACCGTGTGCACGTATCTGGAATGGAATTCGGTGGCCTCTTTCAGGAACGCCAGACCTGGATGCGTATCAACCACATCTTGCACCATCGGCACCAAGTCCTCTGGCACAATATAGGAACGAAAGCGCTGGCCACGCGATAAAATATACACAAAACGCGAGGCCGCCTCATGACAATACACATTCATTCTGGAGAGAACGAGATATTTAATTGAAAATTTTGGCAAGTGAATTCAATATCAACTCAACTGCTTCCAGAACTCGACGAAGCGCTGACGTTCCACCAGACCTGTGGCGCCTGCCTGGCAGAAGATCATGACCGGCATGCGCCAGTAGAAGGGCAGGCCGCACAGCTTCAGGATGCGCGGCAGCTCATCCTTGGTCACCTGATTGTTGGGAAAGCTATCGAAGGCGGACAATATGCCGCGTATGACACGTTCCATGGCAATGGTTGGCTGTGGCTTGCCATGTGGAAAGTAAAATCTGCCAGATGAGAATATAATATTAGATTGCCAGATCAAACGGAATGCTGCTCTAGTCGGGAGTATCCGACTAGGAGATGCCCATACTGTCTACAGGAAATCGTATCTTGATTACAGTCCGTTCTTTAACAAATGTTTTCAGAGATTAGGCATGACAAACAAGTTTGTGTATATACCAAAGCCCAACGTCTACCTTTAAAATGAGCCTCTTTTTTTTTGTGGAAAATGGAAGGGATTGGAAGGGATTCTCAATCTGTTTATCTAGAATCTAGCTCTAATAATTCTCGAGCTGAGCCTATAGAACCATGTCTTAAAATCGATATTTATCTATACTTTACAAATGGGAGATAATAACAAAATAAAATCAAAAACAAGCTCATCATACATATGCTATTCAATTTTATCTAATGCAGTGCTCGAGATCAGTTTGCGGACATGATAAAGTCTCCTCCTGCCAGATGAATGCAGAAGGACATAACTAGATCAACTCGGCTCGTCTTCGATCGAGAGGACAAGCCGAGGACTTAATGGAGTCTCAGTTATCTCCTATTCCTTTTTACCTCTTAATTTGTACAGGGTATACAAACTGCTGTCTTTTACTTTGCTCACCTGGGTATGTAAACGCTCTTTGAGCTGCGTATCTCCTTTTGCAGTAGATTTTGTTCCTGTGATGGCGGCGGCGGTGGCGTTGCATGCAGCTTAACCTGAAACGAAAGACATAGCATAAATATATATATCTATATAGAAAACTGTTTGTCCTGAAAGGCTGACTGACTGACTAGCTGACTGACTCACTGACTGACTGATTGGTGATCAACTGAAAGCTGAAATTTTCCCTGTAGTTACCTTATGTGATGAAGGTGGAAGCTAAGACGGGGTTTCGGGAAATTCCACACGCCTTTTTCGAAAATCGTTCCCTCCTTGGTGGAAATGGGGGTCAAAGACTTGGTGACGTTTCGCACTTAAAGACATTTCCAAGGATCAATAAGAAACATCATTTGAGATATGTTTCACATTTTTCGCTGAATCCGAGCATTCTCGGTAAAAGTGCGATTCTAACATTTTTTTGGTGAAGCTTTAAGTTATGTCGGATTTGCTTCGAAATCATTTTCAACACGGGCAAGGCCGGGCTATACCCGATAGTATAGATATAGATATACGTACTCTTTTATATAGTTGCCCAATATCTCAAGTTCATTGTGTACACAATTCAATATGCCGCACTTTTCGCGCTAAATAAATTGAGAATTTCTCAGTTTTTTTTGCTTTTGTTTACATTTGCGCGCATTTCTCGCGTACATATTTCCAACTGCCACGCCCAGAATGCTGTGCGCCCTTTTAATTTATCATTAAATATGCTTATTTATTTAAATAAACAAATTGTGCAATTCCGTTTAAACATTAAATACAACTCGAACAAAATGCTAAAGTATATTTTCGTGGAAATTACATCAAACTCAGAGAAAATCGGAAAATGAGCAGCAGCTAAATACACACTCAGGCGAATTTTTTGCTGTTTTTTTGTGCTAAATTCAGCAGCAAATTGAAGCTAAATTTACAATATCTTAATTGGCGCCAATAAAAATAATCTACAGAAAGAAATCTATACAAAATTGAACTAGGTGGGGTGTGTCTCTGTCTGTGTGTGTGTGTGTGTGTCTCGTTGGGGGCTCTTAAAAAGTGCTTAATTTAATGAAATTAGGCGCGATTGGAGCTGACAAAATTAAAGGTTAACTGGGAAGCATTATAAAACAATTAATTATTATCGAAGCAGAGCAAACATTTGTGTATGTATTTAAGCTAGGAAGATGACAAGCTCGAAAACCTTTTAGTCCGTTGATTACATGTCGTATACTTGATATTTCTTTTATATACACGAAATACTCGATATACCTTTCATAAAGTCTTGTTCGTTAATTTTCTCTTTCTCTTACTCTTACTCTTTCTCTCTCTTTCTTTCTCTTTCCCTTTCTCTTTCCCTTTCTCTTTCCCTTTCTCTTTCTCTTACTCTTTCTCTTTCTCATTCTCATTCTCATTCCCTTTCTCTTTCTCTTTCTCTTTATTTCTCTTTCTTTTTCTCTTTCTCTTTCTCTTACTCTTACTCTTACTCTTACTATTACTCTTACTCTTACTGTTTCTCTTTCTTTCTCTGTCTTTCCCTTTCTCTTTATCTTTCTCTTGACTTAAGCGTGAAATAACATTAAAGAAATTTTTGTAAATTAACAAAAATGAAATGTGTTATAAATAGCTGAGATTGCCAACGAAAGCCACGTGCGAAATATTCAATTAGAATTGAACAGTTTCCTTAGTTCAATAGCTGTGCGCGCCGCCCTTTGTTGTGGCTCGATGCTTTTGTGCTCAGGCTTTGTGCGCCATATAAGCAGAAACGGCTGCTTTTGGCCATAATTCTCTTGCGAGAAGCCGCAGCTGAGGAGCATAAAGCACGCATGATTTGAAAACTGTCAACGACTGCATTAATATTAATCTCGAGTTGACACGCAAGACAGAAGAGAGCGCACACACACACACACACACACACACACAGCTATTGTGCGCACATTACGTATACGCACGGATACGCTCGATAGCCAAGCAAAATATTACGCATACGCATAGTTGTTCAATAAATAAATCGAAGAGGCAAAAGAATTCAATTGCGTCTGCTGCGATAGCAAATAGCACAAATAATTTCAGACAAAGTTTGCGTAAATTATTTATAGCAATTATTTACTTAAAGCCCAACAAAAACAAAAACAGGCACATTTCACAATGAAACGTAGTAAATGCCATAGCAAACGGGTTATTCTATGGAGTCGGACACGTTGTAATTAAATAATTGGGCAAAATACAAAAAAAATAAAAAATGGCAGAGGATACGCTTTTTAAAAACGCCAGAAACAATAGTCATGAAAAAAGTGCATGCAATTCGAGCGTTTGCTTAAATAATCATGTGCTTGGATCGTATTTTGCTCGCCGTTGCGCTGTATAATGGCTTTTTTAATACCCTTTTGTAGGGTATTTTAATGATGTTATCGAATTTTAAATGCAAGGAAAGAAACTAACAAGAGTACAAACAGCATGAAGTATATACATTCCAAGTCGATAAAGCCAAGTCTAGTCCAATCTACTTCAGTTAAGTCTAGTCTAGTCTAGTCTAGGCTACTCTAATCTAGTCTAGTCTAGTTTAGATCGACTAACTATTTGGCGATCTGTAAGTCAAGCTTGGCATTCAATAGCATCACCATGCCCATATAGTTTCATTGGAGGAATCGTTAGATTGACCCAACTTCAACTTTCCCAGCAATTACTTCGTTTATTATTCTTTTCTGCAAAGTCTGATCAAGATTTCGATGTTTGCCAGGGTATTCAATGTTCAGCGTGCCGACTTTAGCATTTAAGTTGATTTTTTGAAATTTTTTTCGCCTATGCACGATCGTGCTGATCGTAAATGCTTAATTTGATTGTTTGTATACGAGAGAATATATGCATGCCCAATAGGGGTATTCAGTGTTTGAGTGCAATAAAAATAAGGGTAGATATAAACTAAACTATTTCGAATAAATCAGAAATAATAGATATATTGAAATATTGTTAGTTCAGCTATCAACTTAATGGTGCATGTATTGAAATTTATGACAGAGATTTCAACGGAAATGTTTACTTTCTGCTAAAAGATATTTGCTTGATATGATATAATTGATATAATTAACATCCTTTGGTTTTATTTATCGTATTTAGGATAAAGAATAAACCTATAGACATTTTATGAGTGGACGCAGAGCCTTGTATATGGTACTAAGACTGGCAATTTCTGTAAAGATGCGATTACCAATCCCAAATTGGGATTAAGGCTTGTTATAGGGACAACTAAATTTAAAGGTTGCTGGTTCTAATCGCACTTTAAAGATCATAATATTGTGCTTCTCAGGCGCACAGATTTTAGACTAGAATCTTGCAGTTGGAGTTTGAAGCAACTTATCTTGACTAACCCTAATGGGATATTGGCCAATTGTATTGTTTTCTACGTTCTGTATATATGTAGATATATATATTTCTGGTCTCATCTCCGTTGGCAAGCGATAGCTACATGGCGATGGCGTCTTGGGGTAACCTTAAATCAATCAATGATGCTAAGGCGGCCCGATAACAGCCACACGATATATTCTAATTGCGGGGGCAGGTGGCGAGCGAAAGGGGTGAAGGGGGTAGGGTGCGGGGCCTAGCGATTTGTTGCAATTGTTGCGGCTGTGGTGATTTTTATTCAGTTGCAATGTGCAATTGTTAGATAACCACCGACAGAGACACACACACACACACACGCACACATGCACGGCAAACTTTTGTAGATTTATTTTGGAGTGTATTTTTCTCCGTGGGGGCTGAGCTCTTACCTTGAGCAGACTCTTGGGCGGCGCATCCGCTGGCCGTTTGATATCGAGAAACGAGTTGCGCACATCCGGACGCTTCTCAAAGAGCAGCACGCGCTCGGCAACCGAGCCACGTGTCAGGATCGGTCTGCCCACTGCAATTGGGTGTGTATACATATAATAATAATAAATAATTTTATTGATTTGTTATAATTACAATTCTTATCCTGGCCATTTGAGAGCGCTGCACGGCTGCCGCTAGACGGTTTGGTTTTATTCAACGTTGGCATCGTTGTGTCCGCCAATGTTGCTGGCGTGTCAGCGGCTGCTGCTGCTGCTGCTGTTGCTGTTGCATTGGCCACAATGTTGCTGACTTTGCTGTTATCAGTGTTGCCGCTGCGATTGTTGCTGTTAGTCAATTTGCGCGTTATTGTTGGCTTTTCTTTGGTTGTTGCTGTTGTTGTTGCTGCCGTTGCCGGCTTCAGTTGCTGCTCGCTGCTGTCGTTGCTGTTGTTCTCTTTGGTCTTGTGGAGCTTGCGACCGCCAATTGCTGGCTCGTTGGCGCTTTTAGCTGTCATATCAAGCACTGACACGCCCACACGTGGCGCATCTAACACGTCCATGGGGCGTATATTGCAGCTGCTGTTGCTGCTGCTGCTGTTGATGCTGGTGATGCTGGTGTTGCTGTTGCTGCTGCTGCTGTTGCTGTTGTTGATCCTAGTTTTGCTAAGTTTCTTTGTGGGCTGCTCTGTTGCTGTCAACTTGATGCTGCTGCTGCTGTTGCTTAAGCTGTTGCTGCTTGCTTTGCTGCTGCTGCTGTTGCTGCTCTGACGCTTTTTGGCAGCTGTTGCCGCCGCAGCGGCTGCCTCCTTTTTGAGCAGCTCGCTGATTTGCAGCAATTGCTGCGTCTGTTGCTGCGACAAATTGTTTACATCCAGCTGCAAATTGATGTCATAATTGAGATTCACATCGGGCTGCGTTTTGGCTGCCACAGCAGCCACTTTTTTGGGCGATTGCAGCGCCTGCGCCGCCGTCTGCGGCTCCACTTGACTTGATTTGCCCGCCTTGCCAGTTGCTGCTGCTGCTGCTGTTGGTGTTGTTGTTATTGCCGTTTTTTTCAGCTTGTTATTGCCGTTTGACTGCACGTCCACGCCCACTTCCGACATTTTAATACCACTTTTGCCCCTCTGTTCTTTGTCTTTGTTCACAAAGCTGGTGACCATCTTCTGCAAGCCCTCAGCATTGCTCAGATCTGCTGCTGCTGCTGCCGTCGCCGTTGCCGCTGCCGCTGCAACAGCAACATCCGCAAAATCGCCGGTGGCCGCCGCATTTGTGTACATCTCGAACAGCTGGGCGGGCGGCAGGCCGCGACTCTTCCACGTGTGATAGATGGCATCGGCATGCTCGCTAATCTTATTGGACAGCTCCTCGATCTCGGCGTGCGCATCGCTGCTGCCGATCAGTGGGGGGGATTTGGGGCCCGCCGTTGCCGTTGCCTTTGCAGCAGCAGCAGCAGCAGCTGCAGCGGCAGCAGTTGCCTGTTTGCGTGTGGTTGTTGTTGTTGTTGTTGTTTTGCTGGCAGCTGTCATAGCCACAGCGCTGCTGGCGCCGCCGCCGCCGCCGCCGCTGCTGCTCAGCTTTTTCGCCTTGGTTGTTGTTGTTGTTGTTGTCGTTGAAGACGCCTGCATTTTTGCCCCCAAATTCGTGTGAGCTAACGTATTTTTCTAGTTTTCCTCCCCCCCTGTTTTTCCTTATTTTTGTTAGTTTTATTTCACGCACAATTTTTATTATCAAAATATATTCACATTTTCGATTTGGTCTGTGTGTTCTCTCTACACTTGAACAAAAACTGTGCGTGTTATTCAATTGTATCCTGACGTTTTCGCAGCCAATTTCAGATGTTCTGCTTTTGTTTTTTAATATTTTGTTCAGTTCAACATTTCAGAACTCAGTGGGCCCCTGTAATTCTGTTTGATTTTAACAAATTTCTCGTGCGTTTCATTCACTTTTCACATTTTCCTCGTTTTAACTTTTCTCCGTATGGCGAAATCTATTTATATAAAGAAATACCAAAATTTCCTATTTCGTTAATTTCAGACGCCGCCGAAATACACAGCCCGCAACGTAGACGCAGTCGCTCACACACATACACACACTGACACACACACACATATATATATATATATATAACGGCGGCATTAGCATCGGGATCGGGGCATCATCTCAATACGTAAAACGCGCACACTGTGCACAGTGGTTGCGGAACAATTTGAAATGGTCAAGTTCAAACTCTTATAGTTCGCATAATTAATTATTCATTTGTTATTATTTTATGTGATTTATTCAACTAAAATAATGTTTTATTTTCTAAAAATTATAGAATATTTATTGAGTGTCAAAAGTCATGAGAAACTAACTCTTTTTTTTGTTTGTCAATATATGTGCTTTTAAATATTATAATAAAGTTTTATGTTTTCGCCTATTTGCAGGCATTATAGTGTATATGTTCAGCCTGCTTTGACTTTGTTTGTTTTGGCATTTATTTGTTTATCTATTTCGGGCAGTTTCAATAGTGAAGGGTGCATAATTCACTTAACATATCGTTGGAACTAAGTAATAAATAAATTTTCACACTTGGCTGCGAAATATTTTGATTTGTTGTTGCAGCAATCAATTTAATAAATGCTCAGCCCGGCCCAATTGGGGCAATGCAAATGAGTTGCAGTTCACTGTGCACGCGTAAGAAAAAAATCGAGAGGCTGCCCCTTCGCCCGTTGGCGGCATTTTTGCCTTGCCTTTACGTTTAGCGGCGGCTGCTGCTGCTTCTTCAACTTTGTACTATTTATTCGAAAATAAATATCGAAGTAGTTGCCGCTGCCGCCGTCGCTGCTGCTGCGGCTGCCGGCGCTGCTTATGCTGCTGCTTCCGTGCAGCTTGCCACACACTTTTCTACTGCACTTAACATACGTGCATGTGTGTGTGTGTGTGCGTGCGTGTGCGTGTGTGTGTGTGTGCATGGAGTCGGCGCTATCGAGTATATTTGAATGCTTGTCTGGCTTTATTAATGATTTAATTGCATTTATGCCCCAAAGGCGCGCGCTGACGACAGTCACGATGACGCGCGCCTCGTTGTTTGAATTTCGTCATTAATTAATAAACCAAACAAGAGGTTAAACGAAATTTGCAATTTGACATTTCGTTTTGGCCACCAATGAAAAAAACAAGTTAACAGCGATCAAAGTTGAGCCAAACAATAACAACAACACACACGCACACGCACACGCACGCGCATACCTAAACACATGTAACTGTATTTGTACATATCGGCATGCATCTGGCAAGTTGGCGGAAAACCGTATTTGTGTTTTTCGTTTGGAATCTTTGACCGGTGCGCTAAAATTAACAGTATATTGCCGTGTTCCACACAAGAATATTTTTACCGAGCGCACTGCACGCGAACCGCCAAACGCTGCTGATTAGCTTCGTGTTGTTACTGTAAATCTTTGGCCGCTCTGCTCGCGGCTGAAAATAACATCAGTCGCAGTCGCTGTCGCAGTCTGCGTTGCAGCCTCTGCTAACGTCGCCATCACTGTTGGCGAGCGTAGTGTGAAGTGGAAGTGATCTCAGCTGTTGCAGCAGCAGCTAATGACACTGAGAACAGACGATTAGGGCGCTCCCACACACACGCACACACACACACACACACAGTAATACACTCCTGTTCACTCGCTCAATTGCAAATGAGAGCTCCAGCGTCGCCATTTACTTTGGCGTTCTTTGAGCAGTGGCCGCAGCAGCAGCAGCAGCAGCCGCCATCGCAGCCAGACTCTCTCTCTCTCTCAGTGCTCTCTCACTTACCCCCACACAGCACGCACACTCAGACGCAGACGTAGACGCAGACGCAGACGCAGAACACTTGCCGTACCCACACATAACACGCTGTCGAACAAAAAGGAAATAAAAAATAGCAACAACAACAACAACGACAACAACAACAAAAGCAAACAGCACAAATCAAAGCAAAGGTGTTTGTTATTTATACGCTATGCAAGCAGCACGGGGTATATGGCATACGTCATACGTCACACAGCTTGCAGCCAAGAATAGTTGAAAAATTGTGTATTCAGTAATTTTATTAAGTCAAGAGCACAGAGGTCAAACTACAAATAAAATTATTCCAATTTAAAAATTGGACTTATATCAATTGAGCTTATTTGATTAGATTTTTGTTTAGGTTATATATTGAACAGTATTCTCATATTCGGTGTCCACTTGAGTTTTTTTTGTGCCTCTGCGAGACACACGAAGAAGAATAAAACCTGAAACATTTATTTCGCCTTTGCTAATGCTAAATAACTTATATCTGTTGTGCCTTTTTTGTGTCATGATGTTTGTTGCAGTTGTTTTTTTTTTTTACCTTTTTAAATTAATTTTTTTTTGTATGTTTTTGGAATTTCTCGCTGCTTCGTTTATATACTTTGTGTTTATATGAATTTTGCAGGTGGGCGCAGTTTTGTTTGTTTAAAGCAACTCGAAATGATGTTCGATATTCTGCGCTCTGCTCTGTCATATCATATAAAATTGTCTGATGAGGCATCTTTTGTTATTTACACGTTTATTTTTCAAAATTTCTACATATGCACTCACATACACACACACTCACACACACACGCAGACATGCATAGCACTAGGCGACAGGCGGATTAACCGCAAACAAGTGTTGTAGCTACCGTGATGACGTTCGAAATGCTCATAATGATCGTGATGATAATCGGCAGCATCAGCGAAGCGCAGCTTCCGGTTTGCGTTCTGTTTGATCTGCTGCTCATTTCTATCTTTATTGCCCGTTGCTGTATCTTCTTATTCGCCCGCCTCGCTCTTTTCGCGCTCTGGCTTGTGGTAATTGATTTTAACCAAAAGATCTCAACCTTTACACATGCTGATTGTCTCGTAAATTGACAGTTATTTAGCGTTCCGTTGCCATATAAGGGTGCTACCAGGGAGCCCTCAGCCCCCGCCCCGGCAGCATCCCTCGCATCGGATTAGCTGTGACCCAATTGATGCGTTTGTGTTGAGTTTTTCTCTGCGCATAAAACAAACAAAGCGCTTAATGCCACCATAGAAGATTTGACAAAACCCAACGCCCACACCCCCTAGCGGGCCACACACACACACCCAAACACACACACACACACCCGCACACACTTATTTTGTTTAGACGCTCTCTGACATGTGAAACAACACGTAAACAATACAACACGAGCGTCACAATTGAAGTGCGAATAAAGCTATTGACGGCACACAGCCTGAAAAAAACAGCTTACGTTAAATGCTAAAGATTTGATCTAGGAATATAAATAGCATTAATGACAGATTAAAGTCTCTAGCAGCTCACATGCAGCACTTGTGATTCATAATTGTCATCGAATTTGAAAAAGATACAATATTAATATAAATAGGAATAATCCTAGATGCATATATACAGCAGACTGAAGAGAAAAGAAATAAGTAATCCCGCGCAAAAATATAATAATTCCAAATATCTCATTAAAATTAATCATATTAAAATGCTTATACTTAATAATGATGTTATGATGATATAATGATATTATTTAGATGATAATGATATTATTTAGAACAATAATATTAAGTATATAGTAATATTATAATAATATTATCAACGAACTGTGCAAACGTTATTTGTTTTAATCTTGAGTTAGTGCAGAAAATGTTCTTTAAGAAAAATTATATTAAAATGATTAATATGTACGTGCTTTTTTTCTTCAAAGTTGCTGTAAATTTTCATTTTTCCCCTTTTTGTAGCTTACATCTGCTGCTAAAATGAAAGCCTCGCCACAGTGCGTATGCGCAATGCGCAAAGATCTCATGCAGAGATTACGCATACGCCGCGTAGAGTCAATGAGCTTGCGAGCTGCTGTAATTGGAATGTACTTTTCAGTTTCTTTGGCTTGTGCAGTGCATTTATTGATTTGCTTGTGCTCTTCATATTTGCACATTGCATTGACACATTAAATCGCTGACTTTCCACGCCCACTTAGTTTATTTTGATTTGTGTGCGGCCCAATGTCAACTCAAGTGTTGGCATGTTGCCAGCCGGGCGCATCTCGAGCTTGGAAACCTTTGAAGTACCTTTAACAAGAACCATAACCATTGACATTGGGCTAGCCAGTATTGTCGCGTTATCGTTGGCAATATTATATTTTATATTTTCTTATATATTTCTTTTGGTTTGTTTTATAAGCCAAAAGCTGTTAACGCCTTTATTTTTAGGCCTTTGGTTGCAAGAACTAATTGAATTTGGTTTGTTTAGGAAAATAAACTATAAAAGCGCCGACCCAGCCAGGCCCAGACGCAGGTTTCAAAAAACCAATCGCCGCGAATAGTCCGCTCCAGTGAAATACATTCAGGGAAAGATTTGTAAAAAGTGTTCGAGATTTATAAATATTAGAAAAGAAATAAATATTAATTTGCAGCTTTTTATGTAAGTCGCAGAAGTTCGTGAAAGCGAAAGCCGGGATATAGTGCAAAAGCGGATATTTAAAATTCAAAATGGAGAGGTAAGCCTGGGACAAAGCCAATCTTTATGGAATATACTATTATCTGTAAAACATTTGTCGCGCAGCTTCGCAGCAGTTGCCACACAGCTGGGTCCACACTTTGCCGCCCTGTCCAATGGATCGGTCGTGGACAAGGTGAGAGAGAGGGAGACGGAGTCAAAGAGCTAAATCGCAGTTAATCCACTTTCACAGGTCACACCCGATATGGCGCACTTAATTAGCCCATATTGGAATCAATTTCCCGCTATGGATCCCATTTGGGCGAAAATTCTAACCGCCTATATGATCATAATTGGCATGATTTCTTGGTGCGGAAATGGCGTGGTGATTTATATATTCGCAACAACAAAATCGTTGCGTACGCCTGCTAATCTATTGGTGATCAATTTGGCTATATCCGATTTCGGCATCATGATTACCAATACGCCCATGATGGGCATTAATCTGTACTTTGAGACCTGGATGCTGGGTCCGATGATGTGCGACATTTATGCCGGCCTGGGCTCGGCCTTTGGCTGCAGCTCCATTTGGTCCATGTGCATGATATCGCTGGATCGTTATCAAGTGATTGTCAAGGGCATGGCCGGCCGTCCAATGACAATTCCGCTGGCATTGGGCAAGATCGCCTATATATGGTTCATGTCGAGCATTTGGTGCCTGGCGCCCGTCTTCGGCTGGAGCAGGTGAGCCAAATAACTAGAAAAATTCTTGATATACATATAATTTAAATACGCTTTGATTAGATATGTGCCGGAGGGTAATCTGACATCGTGCGGTATTGACTACTTGGAACGCGATTGGAATCCACGCTCATATTTGATCTTCTACTCCATCTTTGTCTACTATATCCCCCTGTTCTTGATCTGCTACTCCTACTGGTTCATCATTGCTGTAAGTTGGCCAGCGAAGAGAGAAAATCTGCCCTTTTCACACACCTCTCCCACAGGCCGTCTCTGCCCACGAGAAAGCCATGCGCGAGCAGGCCAAGAAGATGAATGTCAAGTCGCTGCGCTCGTCCGAGGATGCCGAAAAGAGCGCTGAGGGCAAACTGGCCAAGGTCGCTCTGGTAACCATCTCACTGTGGTTCATGGCGTGGACACCATATCTGGTCATCAACTGCATGGGCCTGTTCAAATTCGAGGGCCTCACACCATTGAACACCATTTGGGGCGCCTGCTTCGCCAAGTCGGCTGCCTGCTACAATCCAATTGTATATGGCATCAGGTATAGAAATATCCCAAATTCAAATCGAATCTTCTTATCTAACACCCGATTTCTCAGTCATCCCAAGTACCGCTTGGCTCTGAAGGAGAAGTGCCCATGCTGTGTCTTTGGCAAGGTGGATGATGGCAAGTCCAGCGATGCTCAGTCCACAGCGACAGCTAGCGAGGCTGAGTCCAAGGCATAAGAGACCGCAGCAACAACAACAACAACGTTTTACAACAGCAACAGCAACAAATAGAACATCAAAACCAACAAAACAACAACAACAGCAAAAACAACTGCAGCAACAGAACGAAACGCTTTCGAATAACAATAATAACAATTTGTTACATAACATAACTATGTTAACTAACATATGTCAATTTCAAGCTTCTGCAATGTCAATAAAGACTAAAAAATCTATAAAAAAAATAAAGGCAAACGAACTAGAAAAGTTACATAATTCTTTTCCACAATTAACCTTAGGTGGAAGCACTTTTAACTAACCCGGGAACTACAGACTTTCAATAACAGTTATGTTGATAAGTACAATTCCAACTGATTCAACTAACATAAGATAGTCTTCCTGTTTTACATACTGTAAAAATAACAGAAAGAGCACACCTGTTTTTGTTTAGTCTTTCCCTCAAGTATAAGCTTAATTTGGTTAGTGTATACACAAAACTCTGTTACAAACAATTTTCTGATATGTTTACATAATTACTGCTAAAATGTAAACTAACAGCATCACTTTAACATCTCTGCCGCATGTTATGGGCCTTCCGCACAAAAATAAACACATCAGTTAGTTAGCTCATTTCATTATGCATCGAACTTTTCAAAACGTATGCAATTCTTTTTCACAATGTATTTTAGTTTAATTTTTGCATTAATTTAAAGGCACTTAAATTCCATTTTATAAATAAACATGCATAGTAGATAAAAGGCACACAGTTGCCTATATACAATTAGGTGTATATGAAAATTCATTTTTAAGGCGTTTGAAAAACTTTATGCTTATTTCTAGGTTTTTGCAACTGTTAGTAGTGGCATGAAAAAAATACAACATTTACAATTAAAAAAGAATCAGTTAAAAACAACAACAACCGATCCTCCAATCTCCTCTCTCTGTTTCTTTTCTACTCTAAATCCACTTGGTTTCTGGGGCGGCTTAGTCATTCGCTGCATGAAGCGTACTCGCTTTCGCTTTTTCTAATCTTTCCCTTGGCCAGGCTTATAATATCTTCATCCGTTGCATTAGTTGTGATGGTATTATTGTTAACAGGTTCGTGATATGTGCCCGATGGACTGTCCACGCACACCGAAGTGCATGCCCGTTCCTGTATGATGAGTTTCCACAAGCGCACCTCGATGCCCACGCTGCAACAGAGTATGTAAAATTATTTAAGTATTAAATGTGCAGGGGTTAATTGCTGCATAATCTACCGTAAGCCTAGACGCATCAGATCCAGCTTTTCCATGTTATAGATGAAATCCTCAAATGTGAAACCTTCATTCAGTATGAGCGACTTTGAGAACTCATCAATGTCATGCTGCGCTAGCCACTGCTCCAATTGCTCGTCTATTTCGTGCAGACCAAAATTGTGCTTGGTTAGCTGGCGGCGGGCATTGGCATTTTGGGCTGGGCGTGCGGCAACGTTTCCCGCTCCGCTCGGGCTCATCCTATGGCACTTCTTGTTAAATCCGTTAAAGGTGCGCCTGCAAGAAAAGCCAATAGATATATTCTACTATCTTTGCTCTACCCACTTGCAACTCACCTCAAGCGCTTGCGACCGCCCATATAGATATGCGCGAGCTCCTGGCTGATGTTGTGCAGCGCGCGCAGATTCTGCCGGTTCTGTTCCATAATCTGTAGCTGCAGCTGCTTCTGATTGTCGCGTATATCACGTAGGATGCGCACACACTCCACCGAGCTGCCCACGCCATCCACTTGATCACCGCCGCTGCTGCTGCCGGGCAGCAGCTTATCCATTGCATGTGGCTGCTTCTCCTGACTTTCAGTCGTTGCGTGTGGACCAGCATTATGCACACTTTCATCATCATTGCCCGACAAATCCTTATCCGCCAGATTGGCGCCCAATTCGGGTGAGAATATGGTGACAGCCGCCTGCACAGCGCGCTTCACCAGATTGTCCAGCGCAAACATCCAATGCGGCTTGATACAGTGTAGACGCAGCGCACAGACAACCGCATCTTGAAATGAGTATAACGCCAGATGCAAATGATCTAATGCGATGGCGTCGTTATCCAGTTTCTGCTTCAGTTCATTGATTGTCGCCTCCAGATGCTTTTCATTCTCGTTCATAATGTAGTCGCGTAGGCCGCGGATAAGCAGCTCCAGATCGCTCTTGCGTATGGCTATGGAGTTTTGATCTGAGTTGATCTTCTTCTCCCAAATCTCACAGATCTTGGACTCGTCCAGTGCCAGCACTTTGGAGAGCGTTGTACGCCGCTGCGAATCCTTTTTCAGACGATAGAAGCCATCCATTTCGCTTGTGTCGCTAATGCTGGTGCGCAGGGACGGCGTCTGGGGTTCAATCTCCGGCGATAACAGAAAGCCAGACGAATTCCGGCGTTCAATAATAAAATTCTGTGTGCTGCTCAGCTCATTAATGTCCACCGACGATGTGCCAAGTGAGACGCTGCTTGGAGTGAAAACATAACAAATTAGTTATATAAATATATAAGCAAAAAGCTGGAACTTACTCAAGTTCCGGAGTAGTGGGCGTATTCGATGTGGTATTGTAGGTCAAGGGCGGCGTCGTTTTGTGCACCAAGCGATCAGCGGGCACGGAGATGCTGCGTCCAAACTCCGAGGTGTTAATCGGCAAGGCAGGTCGCAGCTTGCGTGGCTTGCTGTAAGAGAAAGCAAAAATAAATGAGAACTGCAAATATCTGCAACCGGGAGGCACTTACTCTGTCAGAAAAGGATCATCGAGCAGCTGCAACGCAGAGGGTCTGTCCTGCACGCTTATGGCAAAGCAGCGTAAAATAAAATTCTTGGCATTCGTGGACATCTCCTCCGGTATGTTGGGATGCTTCTTGTAGAAGCCCACCTTAAACATGGCCGCCTGTGGATTGCCCAGTTCACTGAACGGCGGACTCCCGGTGGCCATTTCAACATTTGTGCAGCCAAAAGACCAAATATCCGCAGGCGGACCATAACCGCGCACGCCCTGATCAATGACCTCTGGCGCCATATATTGCAGTGTGCCCGCAAATGTGTCTGTCATGGGATTGATGCGCGCCAGACGTTTTGAGGTGCCAAAATCGGAGATCTTGACGACACCGCTGTACGTGTTGACCAACACGTTGTCACCCTTGATGTCGCGATGGACAATGTCCTGTTCGTGTAGGTACTTAAGACCCTGCAGTATCTGCTTGGAGTAGAAGGCCATGGTGGACTCGTTATCCTTGAGCGGACCCCATTTGGTCTTTAGCAAATCGGATAGCGAACCACCGGGCACCTGCTCCATGAAGATCTTGAAGAAGCCATCCTCGGAACGTGAACCCAAATACTGTACAATATTGCGATGGCGCAGCTGCGAGTGCAATTTGATCTCCTCGTGGAGCGGCTGCACATCCTGTGAATTCTTCTCCGGCACCTCCTTAATGGCAATACGGACCTGCGTTTGCTTATCTCGCGCCGCGTACACAGTGCCATATGTGCCCTTGCCCAACGTAATCTTGCGATTCTGATCATTATAATCGTATTCATACTGCAAATTTTTGATGAATTAGAGGAATGGATTCAATTAGATAAGCATTCAGTTTGAAGCTCACCTCGATTTGCGCCTCATCAGTCTCCAGATTGACAAACACCTCCTGATCGGCAGTCATTTCCAAGATGCGTTCGTAAAAGCTTTGCCGGCACTCGGTGGATGGAAAGTATATTTGAAAATCGTCCGAATTGTGATGCACATACAGATACGCACAGAGATCGTCGCGTTTGTACAAACTAACTGATTTAATCTTAGAAGCAACAAACAGAAAATCGTGCAGCTTTTTGCAAGCATTCTTCGAGTGCGCCAGACAAATGTTTACAATCTGTATAGACTTCTCATCGGCATCCATGTTTATAGTCACATAGCTGGGCATATAAATCTTGTTGGGCTCGAGTATCTGCAAGAGATAACCATTTAGTGATTAGATGTTCAATTGCTTGACCAATTACAAGCACAATACCTACCAAAATGGGAAAGCGTATGCTATTAATCTCTTTGACATTAATGGCCATCAGAAAGAAATCCATCCAGAATTGAAAGGCCTGCTCCTCGATGGGCAGCTGCCGATCCTCGGGCTTGCGTCGAAAGCGATGTATCAGCGATATATTGCCAATGGTTGACTTAAGCGACCAAATGGGCGGCTTCAGCTTGAACATGCACTCCGCTGCCTGTATGGCCTTGGCATAGTCCTCGGCCAGCACGGAGATCTCAAAGAATGTCGCCACATCCCAGTAGCCACTTAGCGTTGACAAGCTGCCCTTTTTGCCAATGAGATTGTTGAGCGTCATGCCAATATGTTGCAGCTCGACGGTGTTGCTAAACTCCTTGCCTTCGATTACCAGCAGGGTGGCCAAATTGATGCCCGCATATTCATTTGGCTGCACCTCAAAGCTCTGGCGATACCATTTGATGGCATTCTCCAGGCTCTTTGTATCCGTACAGTCCGACTCGACAAACATATCCTTGTAGATGCGCCCGCATAGGCACAACATATCCGGAAATGGATTCTCCATCTTTTCTAGCGCTTTGAGTGATGATTCTAGTGCTTTCTCGCGATCCCCCGGTCGATTGCGTCGATTCAACGCAAACGCATACAAAAAACTCATATTGTCCGTTTCAACAAATTTGCGCGTGTTTGGTATGTTCTTTAAATCATTCACTAGACGCACCATCGCATCATAATCCTGCACATCCCGCAGTGAGCACATAAAACTGTGCAATACCTCGCCGGACAGCACGTGTGGATCGTCCAGGCGTTTACGCATCTGAAATGCGGGAACACTAATTTATTAGCTAGGATAAATTTAAGTTTATAGGCGGAAAAATTAATCATACAATATAAACGTTTAAAAAAAAGATTGAAGTATTTTTAAACTTAATCCGCACTGCGCCTTTTTTCTTGAAACTTGGATATTATTCATCATTTTATGTAGTCAAGCTTTGCAATAGTAATTAAATATATGTGTACAGATAAATATTTGCATTAATCTTACCCCATGTAGAATGCTTTTTAACTTATCATCGCTGGGCGCGTAAGCGTCTCGCGCCGCTCGCATATCACTGAGAAATTTCTCGCGCATATGCGCCCTATGGTTGGCAATTGGGATCAAGTAAATATTGATGCAATTTCATTAATAATGAATGTGTCGCAAATACATACTTTGATTGTATTTCAACATCCTGCAGTTTGCGCTTGAGACGCGACTGTAATGTGGTGGGCACGCGTCCATCTGCGGGTGGCTCCTTGTTGCTGGCCTGATGTGTTAAGTGGCAGGAGTTGGTCTCAGCATTACGCTTATAGCTGAGGAACAAATAGTTCGCACAAGAGAGCTGTAATAGAGGAAACATAAAGCATTAGAGTGGACTTGGACAATGGAATTGTTTTTAAGACCAGCGGAGTTAAGGGCTTTTTGCGTAGACAGAATTTTTAATTGAACATATTCTGGTAGACGCTTGCATAAACTCTAGCGAGAATATAAATAGATTAGTTTTCGGGGCGGCGTAATTTAAAGCATAAGTTAAGATGGATACGTTTTTATGGCTGCTACAGTATGTGTACCAATATATGAGCCTGACATGTTTTTTTGGAGACCGGTGTACTTGCATACAGGCGCTGCGTTTGTTTATAGCGTGCATGTTTATATTTGTATATGTGTGTGTGTTTGTGTGTGTGCCCACGACGGCGTGCGTGTTGTTTGGTGTTTTGCGTTGGCGTCCGTGCATTTGTTGTTGTTTTGTTTTATTGTATTGGCTTTTCGTGCTGCGGCGGCCAAAACAAAAATAACACCTTTTGGCTTCACGGAACGGAAGCACAACAAAAAACGAATAACAACAACAACTTGAGTGGCTGCTGCGTCTGCTGCTTGGCGCTGTTTTAAAAACTTAAAGCAAATGCTTATTGCTTGGTCATTTATCTTATCGGCAGAGCACGTCGATTATGCTGTATGTTTTGTTGTTGCCCGCCCTGCATTTGCTAACATCTTTGCTAATCAAGCGGCCCGCACACCTGTTTGCCATTACACATTTTCTTTATACATACCCTTAAGCTGAGCGTCTGTTTAGACTCCAAATCGTTGTAGATTAAGATGTTTTCCTTCATGCCGAAACTTTCGCGCACCCCATAATGATAGGACAGCGGACGCTGTTGTGTTAATATGCTTAAATCTATGACGGCAACATCGGCATTATAGAAGGTTTCTTGTACATTCGTCTCGCCATAATCCAAGCGCTCGAACTGCAAATCAAATGTTGCCAATATATTATTGTATAACGATTTTCTTTTATTTTGTGTAGTTTTCTTTTTGTTTTTTTAACCGCCAACGCACCTGTACACGCTGAAAATTGGCTCCTGCTGATTGCACGGCCTGTTTGATCTCCTCTAAAGCGCAGAGGCGGTCCTCCAAATGATCGCCCACAACAGTATCAATTACACAAACAACATCCATGGCTGCTGTCGCTGTTGTTGGCCTATTGGGCTATTCCTGGCGCACAACGCCTGGGTGTGTGTGTAAGTGTGGGAGGGGGGACGGAAAACTTAGTTCGTATATTTTTGCTAACATGCGTTTGGTTTGTTGTGCGCGTTTGTGCAAATCGTAAACAGCCTCATTACCACACACTTGTTGTAATTGCACTGTGCTAAATGTTTTATAACGTACAACTAGTAATAAATACGAAATTTTGTTGAAATGTGCGCAGAGTTGATGTTGACGCCGCTGTAAAATAGGCACCAGTGTGACCAAATGCGGCGATCGTGAAAATACCTATATCTTATGTGAAGGGCGAAAAAAACACTATGTTAATAGCAGAGCTACTTAACAGTGTTCTTTGCGCGGTTAGTCCATGTAAACTGAAAACAATATGAATATGTGTAAATTTTTGGTTAAATTGACCTTATTAGTGAATTATTACAAGGTACCTTTAATTTGCTTTCAATTTTAAAGTATTATTCAAGCTAGCTCTATGATTCAATTCAGATAATCAAGAAATCTGCTGAGCCTACACTTGTTGCATGCCTACACCATGGAATATATATAAAGAAGGGTACATTATAGTCGACTCGAGACTTTATTGCATTTAGACTTTGTGCTTAAAAATAGCTTTAAAAAAGGAATTGCCAGTATTAATTAGCGTACTCCTTGAGTATTGAGCCCGCCACAACCAGGCGTTGAATCTCTGAGGTGCCCTCATATATTTCGGTTATGCGCGCATCTCGGTAATGTCGCTCCGCTGCCATATCAGTTACATAGCCCATGCCGCCCAAGACTTGGATGCACTGATGGGCGCACAGTGTAGCCGCCTCGGAGGCAGCCAATTTGGCCATTGCCGCCTCTTTCGTATAGGGCAGCTTGTTATCCTTAAGCCAGGCGGCGCGCCAGGTCAACAAACGGGCTGATTCCACAGCCAGGGACATGTCGGCAATCTTTTGCTGTATGGCTTGCAACTTGGAGATGGGCTTGCCGAAGGCCTGACGCTTCTGCGCATAGTCAACGGCCAGTTCCAGTGAGGCCTGCGCAATGCCCAGGGCCTGGCTAGCGATGCCAATACGTCCAGCGTCCAGCGTTTGCATGGCAATCTTAAAGCCAAAGCCCGTTTCGCCCAGCAGACTGTCCTTGGGTATTTCGCAGTCTTCGAATATGAGCTGACAGGTGGAGGAGCCACGAATACCCAGCTTGTCCTCCTTTTTACCAAGTGAGAAACCTTTAATGCCCTTGGGAACTATAAATGCGGAGATGCCCTTGTGCTTCAGCTGCTTGTTGGTGGTGGCAAAGACGACAGCCGCCTCCGCCTCAAATGCATTGGTTATCCACGCCTTGGTGCCGTTCAGCACATAATGATCGCCCTTTTCCGTGGCAACAGTTGACGCAGCGCCCGCATCGGATCCGTTGCCAGGCTCGGACAGCGCAAAGCAACCCACACGTTCGCCGGTCGTATAGGGTGTGATGTAGGCAGCCTTTTGGGCAGCATTTGCGAAGCTCAACAATGGGCCCAAATACAGTGAATTATTCACAGACATAATAACGCCCGCTGAGGCGCAACCACGTGAGATCTCCTCCATGGCAATGGCATAGGCCAGATAATCCAACCCAGTCCCGCCGAGCTCCTCGGGCACAGCCACCGCCATGAGGCCCAGTTCGCCCATTTGCCTGATCTGTTTCGCAGGATAAAGATGTTCGCGATCGAATTTGGCTGCATTTTGACCCGCCAGTTCAGAGTTTGCAAAGTCACGGCAAGTTTTTTGGAGCATCTGGTGCGTCTCCGACAAAGCGGAGAGCGAGGCAATTTGCCGCACATGCAAGCTCTGACGGGCTAATAAGGTGTTAAGGATGATCGTTTTAACATACTATATACATATCAGCAAGACAAAGTCCAGACGGGATGAACTTACCAATATTAAATCCTCTACTTAAAACGGACTGCATTTTACTAAACTATAAAGTTAAAAATTTTGCTTAATTATTTAACTAATTGATAGCGGTGTATTATCAATTATTGTGTGTGAAATAAACCCGCTTTTTATGCGAATGTGTTCGATAAGTGTAGTTCAGTTATCGATATTGTATGCTATGTAACAGAAGCCGCACACTACTTTAACAGGCTGTTAAGTAAGCGTTAATAAAAATGCGTGCAATGTTAGCGTTAATAAAAGTGCGCGCAATGTTAATTTTTAAATTTTTAACTGTGCTTGTTCATAGCTTGCATTCAACAAAAGTATTGGAAAATACAAGCATTAAATGTAAAAAACAGAATTTAATAGAGAAGTTCGTATAAATTAAATCAAAGCCCATAAGGATAACATTACACAGGCAAATTATCGATAACATTGCGCCTGCGCCGCTCAAAATCGAGAAAGAAGCAGACCCATTTTCGAGCTCGCACAAACTTGTTTAACGTTTTTTTTTATTGCACAATTACATTTAATTCTATAAAAACAAGCACATAGGGCACCATTTATTTAAAAGCGACAATAACAACTAGTGTTTATAAGTGAATTGCACGTGTATTAATTGGCACCATAATCGTTTGTTGATTTCCAGTAAAATTTGTGTTTTTTTTTTCAGTTCATTTTCCCATTTTGATTTTCTGCATTTTTGTTTTGCTGATTTATTTGCGACGCTGTAAATTGCTAAAAGAAAAAGCTATTGGTAAGATAACATAAGCAAAGCTTTGGCATTTGTTTACCCAAAAACGATGTTTGTTTATTTACAAAGGCGCGCTGTTACGAAAATTCAATAAACATACACAACTGTAACTGTAATTTGAGCTTCCGTCGGGGAAGCCTCTGATAACTGTCAAGAACGTAGCAGTTGCAGCATTTTTGCATTTGGATTGCACGTTTTATCAACATTTTAGCTAACGTTCATTTTCATTCAGAATGTGTCAGTTCGTGGCCTCTTATCATAGTTTACTCCCTCGATCACATCACGAATACGAAGTCGAATGCTGATAAAACCGTTTGCTGCTGGATTAATCGCTGGCTATAAAAGTGCGTCTCGCATCTGGCCAAGAGCCCAGTTACAGTTACAGATCTGGACGCGACGCTGCCAGCCGGTTCCAGTGCCATTCTGTGAGTCCAACGCGTTTCGTCCTTGTGCAAAACGTGAAGTCACCTCTATAAATATACTTTATAAGCGAGATAGTGTATTGCGTGCTCATGCTTAATATGGTGTGATTAATTAAAAAGAAATATTTTAATTGAACTCAAAGCTCAAAGTGATTAAAAAACTGAGCGCCAAGTGAAAAATATTACTTACAATAAGAACAACCAAAAAACGGGCTCAAATTCCCGAACTTGTTTTAGACGAACTAATTCCTATAATAAATGTTAATATCCATCTTCACAGGGATCCGATCCCTAAACCTTGTGCTTAGAATGCCGACGCATAGCCCTCAATAACTGCCCAAGTCAGAACTAAAAAATTCTTCAAATTTAACCTTCAACAAATGTTACAAAATACAAACAAATTGCAAATACTTTAATGAATGCCAACTCACCATGATTATGATTATGCGCCAGACTTTATAATCGCATATCTAGCAATTAGGCGCGGTTCAGCCTCCTACAGCCAAGATAAGTGTTATGTTATGACGTTGACAGCCTGTGGAATACCACTCAAGAAATCATAACCAAGCCGGCCATAAAAAAAAATAACAAAAATCTTATCAGCTAACAGTTTTTCGTGTGCCCAATAAAAGCCCGAACTTGTATGGGGGAAATATTTGAATTAGATGAACTGAAATCCATGTTAAATTGACATATAAACCATTATCATCTATATTACAGCGGCGCTTGTGGTTGTCTGATAAAAAACAACAAAAAAACAACAACAACAAATGACAAGTTATTGAGATATTAAAACGAACTGGATTGACAGAAATTAGCCAAAATGCAGTCCGTCAACGTAGATCAGCTGCCGACGAATCCGCGCGAGACGGCGAATCCGTTGTCATCGCTGATGTTTTGGTGAGTTCCCATTTGTAATTATTTCTAACAATAATTTCTAATATTTTCCTTTTTTATTACAACTTACTTATATATTTCACAGCTATACTATGCCCACATTTTTCAAGGGACGCAAAAAGACTCTGGATGAAAATGATCTCTATAAGGCGTTAAACGAACACAAGTCCGGTAAGTGCATGAATCACGCCTGCATATCTTGTTGAAGTCTTTCGGATTGTCCCAAAAAGAAGTTGTGATTAATTGCGTTTAGGCCGAAAATGTTGCCGTCAATCAAAATCGAGTACATACGGCACTTAAGCTGTGCTCTGCATGCCAAATGAGCTGAGGTCTGGTAGAAATATGCCTCTTCAAATAAGGACTCATAAATAAACTAAAAGATTCATTCGAATTGAACTCAAATGATATGCAAATTTAAATTAATAAACAAGTATGAGGTTCTAGTCGAGAGCTCCCGACTAGGGGATACCCTGAACGCTCTTCTTATCTGATGTATATATATATCAAAAAACAGGATTTCGATATAGATTTTTATCGATTTCCTGGAAACGGGGCAAGGTTTCGACTATCGGAATCAAACTCGATCTGCGCGGGCACTAGGACAGCTAATAATTTCGAGTCTCCAGCTCTTATAGGTTCTGAGATCCTTGCGTTCATACATACGGACAGACGGACGGACGGGTAGACAGGCGGATAGATCGACTCGGCTGATCAAGAATACATATACTTTATGGGGTCGGAGATGAATCCTTCTGCCTATGGACAGAAGGACAGACGGACGGACGGATAGACAGACGATCAAGGATCAAGAATATATATACTTTATGGGGTCGGAGATGTATCCTTCTGCCTGTTAGATACATTTACACAAATGCATTATGCCCCTTTATACCCAATGGGTTCAGGGTATAATGATTGGAGTAAAGGAGCTTCTAGAGCTATGAGTCATGGAAACAGGCAACTGCACGTCCAGCTCAGATTAATAGGGTTCAATGTACAATTAGTTTCGATTTCGGAGAGACTCTAGACCCAAGGCGATTAAATAATATAGTTATCTGAAATACCAGTTGTCTCTCTTACGTGATGGCAAGCAATTGTCAGTGGTTTTTCTTTATGTGTGAAAATAGAATAGTATGACAAATGATGTGGCCAGGTATTATCTATGGAAATATCAACTGTTGAGACACATTTAACGTGTGATTTGAAGTGGCAGAAACGAAACGACGCCAATGGAAAAGGCACTTAAAAGTACAGTTTTATTTGTTGTTGTTGTTGTTGTTGTTGGCTTCCAACGATTAGATAGAATAGACCATGTGCCAGGAAGCTAGACTGATGGATAAGCAGGTTTTTTTTTAGAATTTCGTGGGCCATGGCAGACAATGGCGAAGGCCCTTTTGAAATGATTATATGTGCCTACTATCCGCACTTCCTATTGCAGTTAACCATTATCTGTTTGAGTATTATCTGCGAACATTTTTCATAAATCATATGCGAACTCATCCTTTGATAAGATTTCTGTCATTTCAATTGACGCTTATAAAAACTCTATTAAAAGTTTTTCAGTTTAACGCGCTTATCAGCCGAATTGAGTCAAAGAATAAAAACGAATTGAACTTTGATTTTTATGGGACCATTAATAAAAATATAAAAATCAGTGGCCGTAAGGTGCCAAATTTTTTTGGGTGATAGCCATTTGATAACTTTGACAAGCAGCATTGCCGCAATTAATGAGCTTCCCTTTTGACCGCAAATGATATATGAGATATATTCAATTAAATATCGGGCGCTTATTTACTTCACAATATACGAGCCCATAGAGACACGCTGAGCGCTGACATTAAGTGGACTCGCGTACAATCTAATCGGACATACGTCTTGGGCAAATATTTATTTAGGTAAACAATGGCAAATAACTAATTTTGTTCTTTCTTGCCTTTTGTCACATACTTATCTAGTATATGCATTTCAAAGCCACTTAAGATTGGCCAAAACCACTGCGGAAGTGCCCATGACTATGGCCATTGGCTATTGGGCGGGTATATATATGGGTGTTGAGGGGCCTGCAGGCAGGTCTGACCAGGTGGGATTAGCCGGGCCAACTGTTAACTGATAACTGATAAGGCTAAGGGACAGCTGATTGCAACTCAGGGTTTTTACGGCACAGCGCGTTGGCCATAACTCACAGCTGAAGCAGAGACAATAGAAACTAAAAGCTTGATATGCCTTTTTATAAGCGATAAAAATCATGGAATCGAATCGTAAAACCCTCAATTCCATGTGCTTGTAATAATATTATTGCCTATAAAGTCATGTCTACACAAGCCATTATATCACGATAATCAGCTTTCATTAAAGAGTATTACGTTTAGAAAACGGGCTTGAAATCCAACTTGAAAATATTGAAAGAAATTCCTAAACGAGACTGAAAAACTATCAAAAGGGAAATTGTTAATAATTTGGTGCAGGGTTCGAACTAACCTTCGCTTTAAGTTTCGATTCCACATCAATTAAAAACTGTATTGGACTTTAACTATTTGTTTAACTAAAACTATAATTTAAGTATTAAACGTTTCGTTGACTATAAATCAAAGTTATTTGAGGAAATTTCGATGTGGACTTATAACATAATATCATATTTTTGTTAACTCAAGATAAACTTGGCAAGAAGCTCAGCGATGCCTGGGAGAAGGAGGTGGAGGAGAAGAGCAAGAAGAAGAAAACGCCCAGCTTGTTTAAGGCAACGATGAGCGTCTTTGGCTGGAACTTTGGCATACTCGGCTTCGTTTTGTTTATAGTCGAGATGGGTTTCCGGTAAGCTACAAGCAAACCCATCTGTTATTTATGATCCCAATTATTGTAATCTGTTTGTCCGCAGCGTGACACAGCCTCTGTGCTTGGGCGGCCTGGTGGCCTTCTATGCGGACCCGGACAATCAGAATAGCGATGACCAGACCACAGCGATCCTGTATGCCGTGGGCGTTATCTTGTGCAGCGCATTCAATGTTATATTTATGCACCCCTACATGCTCGGCATGTTCCACACGGGCATGAAGGTGCGCGTTGCAATGTGCAGCATGATTTATCGCAAGGCGTTGCGTCTCAGTCGCACAGCGCTGGGCGCCACAACGACCGGCCAGGTGGTTAATCTTATATCGAACGATGTCGGCCGCCTGGACGTCTCTGTCATACACGTCCATTATTTATGGCTGGGCCCGGTGGAGATCGCCGTGGTCACTTGGCTTATGTACAGAGAGGTGAGTGCGAACGATTTTTATACTTTTGACAAACTAATTAATTCGATCAGCCTCAAATTGTCTTATGATATTAAATATTTATACAATTCCTTCCCCTGCAGATTGGCGTTTCGGCTTTCTTTGGTGTCGCTATTATGTTGCTGTTCATACCGCTCCAAGCCTATCTGGGCAAGAAGACCTCTACATTGCGTCTGAAAACGGCTTTGCGTACGGACGAGCGTGTGCGCATGATGAATGAGATCATATCGGGTATTCAGGTGATCAAAATGTACGCCTGGGAGATACCATTCAGCAATATGATTAACTATGTGCGCGGCAAGGAAATGAATGCCATACGTAAAGTGAACTACATTCGCGGCACACTCCAGAGTTTCATCATGTATGTGACGCGCATTTCGGTGTTTGTCAGCCTGGTGGGCTATGTGCTGCTGGGACAACTGCTGACCGCGGAGAAGGCTTTTGCTATTACCGCCTACTATAATATTCTGCGTAATACAATGACCATCTACTTTCCCATGGGCATCTCGCAGGTAAATAAACACTCAATATCTGTGTATATATTGTTATAGTCTAATCGCAAGTTTGGTTTAAGATCGAAATATTCGTTAATGTTAACGTATATATTTTCAAACTTACCTTAACAGACAAAAGTAACAGCAGATCTGTTAAAATAATGGTCTTAACGCTGTTCATTAGCTTAACAGCACAAGTTTTTAAATAGCGCTGTTAAAAATATAGGTTTTAACAGTTAACATTAGTTATAAATAACATTGATCGCTGTTGCTTAACTTAACAGGTAAACGTTATGCAAAAGCCCGGCAAATAACAATTTGAAATTAATTTTAAATTTTTGAAGCTTTTTCATAATCAATGTTAGTGAATTTGTAATATATATTGTTGCATTTTTTAAATGATATCTATATTTATTTAAATTTCTTTACAATTTTCCAGTTTGCCGAGCTGCTCGTTTCCATAGGCCGTATACAAAAGTTTATGATGCACGAGGAGACCAAAGTGCGCGACAAGTCCAACGATCTGAATGAACAAAAGCTGGGCAAAAAGCCGCTAGACAGCCTGGTGGAGGAGCCAGCGGCGACAGTCACCGGTGTGCTCAAGCCAAGCAGTCGCCGGCCCAGCGAGGCTGAGAGCAGTGTGGTCATCAGCAAGATGAAGGCCAAGTGGGACTCAAAGTCGACCGAGTATACGCTAGACAATCTGAGCCTCACGTTCAAGCCGCGGCAGCTAGTGGCTGTCATTGGACCCGTCGGAGCCGGTAAATCCAGTTTGATACAGACCATTCTCGGGGAGTTGCCGCCCGAATCGGGCACCGTAAAAGTGAATGGCACCTTGTCGTATGCATCGCAGGAGCCGTGGCTCTTCACCGGCACAGTTCGTCAGAATATACTGTTTGGTCTGCCCATGGACAAGAGCCGCTATCGCCAGGTGGTGAAGAAGTGCGCGCTAGAGCGTGATTTTGAGCTGCTGCCGTACGGAGACAAGACAATTGTGGGCGAGCGTGGCGCCTCCTTATCCGGTGGCCAGAAGGCGCGCATCAGTCTGGCGCGTGCCGTGTACCGCAAGGCCGATATCTATCTGCTGGATGACCCGCTCAGCGCTGTGGACACCCATGTGGGCCGTCATCTATTCGATCAGTGCATGCGTGGCTATCTGAGGGATAACATTGTACTCCTGGTTACGCATCAGCTGCAATTCTTGGAACAAGCCGATCTTATAGTCATTCTGGACAAGGGCAAGATCAGTGCCAAGGGTACCTACGAGTCCATGTGCAAGAGTGGTCTGGACTTTGCCCAAATGTTAACCGATCCCAGCAAGAAAGATGAGGGCGCCGGCGATGCGCCCGACAAACGAAAATTATCGCAGATCAGCAAGCGCAGTCGCGCGAACAGTGTCTCGTCCATGGAATCTGGCGCTGAATCTGTGGTCATGGAGTCACCCATGCAGACCCAGGAGAATCGCACCGAGGGACGCATAGGCATGGGTCTCTATAAGAAATACTTTGCTGCCAACGGTTACTTTCTGTTCATTGTGTTTGCTTTCTTCTGCATTGGTGCCCAGGTGCTGGGCTCTGGCGGCGACATGTTCCTGTCCTACTGGTGAGTAACTATCTGGGGAAATCAACTGTGTTCGCAGTGTAAAAATTAAGTTTCGCAGCTCTTACGGCTTGGCCGATGCGTTATGTTATCCTAACATTGTATGCTATGTTACCAGCAATTAGCTTACAGAGCTCAATATGTTAAACTTAAATGTTCCTATATAAACTTTCAGGGTCAACAAGAACGGGGAATCGAGTACGGATACCTTTATGTCACGTCTGCGCCGGTCCTTTATGCCGAGAATCAACAGCGATACCGATCCCGTCGATATCTATTACTTTACGGCCATTAACGTCTTGGTGATTGTATTCTCCCTGGTGCGCAGTGTGCTCTTCTTTTATCTGGCCTCCAAGAGCTCCACGACGCTGCATAACAGAATGTTCCAGGGTGTGACACGTGCGGCGATGCATTTCTTTAATACAAACCCATCGGGTCGCATATTGAATCGCTTCTCCAAGGATCTGGGTCAGGTGGATGAGATATTGCCATCGGTCATGATGGATGTCATGCAGATATTCCTCTGCATTCTGGGCATTATTGTTGTGCTGTGCATTGTGAATGTCTGGTATCTGTTGGTCACGTTTATACTGGTCGTTATCTTCTATCTGCTGCGCGCCTTCTATCTGACCACGTCCAGAGATGTCAAGAGATTAGAAGCGATAAGTAAGTGTAGCATTTGGAGTTGATTACGTAATCCTGGTCTCATTTTCAATCTGATCTTCTGCAGCTCGCTCGCCCATCTACTCGCACTTGAGCGCCTCGCTGAATGGTCTGGCCACGATACGCGCTTTTGGCGCACAGAAGGAGCTCATTGCGGAATTTGATAATTTCCAAGATTTACACAGCTCTGGCTTTTATATGTTCCTGGCGACAAGTCGTGCCTTTGGCTACTGGCTGGATTTGGTTTGCGTGCTTTATATTGCCATAATTACACTCAGCTTTTTCCTATTCTCGCCAGAAAATGGCGGCGACGTTGGCTTGGCTATAACACAGGTACAACTCGTTATATTGAACATTGAAAACCTTTGCTAACTTATCTCTTAATATGAAACACAGGCCATGGGCATGACAGGTATGGTGCAATGGGGCATGCGTCAGTCCGCTGAGCTGGAGAATACCATGACTTCGGTGGAACGTGTCGTTGAATATGAGGATCTGGAGCCGGAGGGCGACTTTGAGTCCAAACCGAATAAGAAGCCACCCAAGGATTGGCCCGATGAGGGTAAAATTAAATTCGAAGATCTGAGCTTGCGTTACTTCCCCGACAAGGATGCGGATTATGTGCTGCGTTCGCTGAACATTGCCATCGATGCCTGCGAAAAGGTTGGCATCGTTGGACGCACTGGCGCCGGCAAATCGTCCCTGATCAATGCACTGTTCCGACTGTCCTACAACGAAGGCTCCATTCTCATCGATCGCCGCGACACCAATGAACTGGGCCTGCACGACTTGCGCAGCAAGATATCCATTATTCCACAGGAGCCGGTGCTGTTCTCCGGCACCATGCGTTACAATCTGGATCCGTTTGATGAATACTCCGACGCGAAACTCTGGGAGTCTCTGGAGGAGGTCAAGCTGAAGCAGGTGGTGGCTGACCTGCCCAGCGGACTCATGAGCAAAATTTCCGAGGGCGGCACTAACTTCAGCGTGGGTCAGCGCCAGCTAGTGTGCCTGGCGCGTGCTATTCTGCGCGAGAATCGCATTCTGGTCATGGACGAGGCCACGGCCAATGTGGATCCACAGACAGATGCCCTCATTCAGAACACGATTAGGAGTAAGTTCAAGGATTGCACAGTGCTGACAATTGCGCATCGTCTACACACGGTCATGGACTCGGACAAGGTTTTGGTTATGGATGCCGGACGTGCCGTTGAATTTGCATCGCCCTTCGAGCTGCTCACCGTCAGCGAGAAAAAGGTGTTCCACAGCATGGTCAAACAGACGGGCGACGCCACATTCGATGCGCTGCTCAAGGTTGCACAAAAGGTGAGTCCTTTTAAATAATATAAGCCAGGAGCATTATTTATAACTGATATATTATTAATCTCGACAGGCGCATGAGGATAATTTGCGCGCGAAAAAAGATTCTTGACATTTCGCTGTGCCGAAGGCTTTTAAAGACTACATACTTAAGATACTGGAACCAATTACGAACCACCCGGCTGCCAATGCGCGCATACAAAAGACCTTTCTGTTTGCGGAGGCTTCCAAACAGAAACTATTAGGGTAGCCCAAGAATAAGTAATGCAAAAACAAAACAAAAAAACAATTAAACAATTATAGTTAAGCAAAGAATTTTTGTAACACACAGATGTACAAATCAAATATCACTAAATGTTAGTTGAATTGATTATAGAACTATAGAACGAGATGTTTGACAATAAGCTCAGGTTTGAGCATGTAAAACAATATGATAAAAACAAAACAAAACAAAAAAGAGGAAAATTCTAGCTCAACCGCGCAAAATGTACCTTGAAAAGGTCTCATTGAAAAATGTATAAAATGTGTTCCATATCGACAATAACAATGACAAAAACAAAAGGAAAAAAATAACTATGAACTGTTACTTCTAGTATTAATGTGTGTTTTTTATAGTAATTTATTAATGTACAGGTACACATAATAAATGTAACAATTTAGATTTTTATTTGGATTATTTTTTTGATTTTCTGCATAATTCTTAATTTTTACTTTCGCATTGGCTTTTCAGTTCGTTAACTTACTTGTAGAACTGCATTTAAATCAACTACATCTACAAAAAAGAAAAATCCAAGATTTAATGCATTTATAACAACAAAAGAATGTTTCTTCCATTTGCTGCAAACTGATTAAACCTTAAAAAAACTAGAATTATAAAATTCAAGTGCTCGAGAGCTCACATTAAAAACTAAGCATCGCTTTTTAAAAGCGCATAAATATAGATATATATTGATATTGATATTGATATAGCTGCTGGTGTACACACGCGTAACTTCATCTAGGCATTAACTTTAGTTGATTTTATGTATATGTAGATAATTGTGTGCCATTATATTTCTATTAACTATCAGATCATAAGCGTATATATAAAATCTAGACCACCAGTGACAGCCAGGCGCCAATCAAACAGAAGCCCCCCATGGTGGCATAATGCTGCAGTCGCTTCTCCCCAGTCAGAGCACGATAATACATGCAGCCTGAGAAGAGTACGGTGCCCATTGTCATCAAAACGCCAGTCTGCAAATGATTTAAATATTATTAAGCATATGCAAAAGAGAGAGAGACGCATATTATTTATACTGCATTTAAATGTTAGACAATAATAATGTATGGCCTGCATTTTTTGATGTTAGCTTTAGTTGTTGGCTTTGAAAAACAAAACAAAAAGAAAGATAACCCCAATGCAAGCTCTACGATTTACTTATCGCATAAGGCTGAAAACCAAATTATTGAAAAAAACAAAATAACAAAAATTTAGCAGCGTTATTGAAGCTGTCTTTTGGTACGTTTTTTAAAACAGAGAAAAATTAAAGAAACCAAGTATATAGTATTAAGCTAAACAAATACATATTTCCTATACCCTCAAAGCCCTATACCATATCAGATCTGAACCTCTCATATCATCTATATATAAAAACTAATGATGTTACATGTTAGCAATTATCGTATACAAGTTTCGTAATGTGGTATTGAAATTACTTTTAAGCTGCAATTAGTGGTTGTTGAACATTTAGCTTTAGCTTTGAAAAACGAAAGAAAAACACAAATTTCATATACAATTCTGCACTACAAATAGAACGTAATTTGTGAACGCTTAGACCATACCATGATTCAATTATCTTCTTTCTTTTTTATTTACCAAAAACGAGTGTGTCAATTACATATACATGAAGAAAAAATGAAGAAATCCATATTTATATACACATTACTGTTGAATATCGAATTTGAATTGCGCTGAAATCAAATCATTCAAAGTGTAACGCGAGTTGTTATAAATTCCGTTCAAAAAATTTAACTCTTACAAATGTGAAATAACTGAAAAAGCTTTATGATGCTCAATAAACGGTATGATGATCCAACGGAACTCTTTGGTTTTTTTTAAATCAACGGTAATCCCCTAAATAAATACAAAAATGCCTTAGTTGAGGGTGCCAGACTGGTTTGTACCCTGTGCTTCTCTTTTAAAGACCTGCATTTTGGTACAATTATTTTTTAAATCATATTATCAAAAATATAGATGTATGCATTTACGAAATACCAATCTTAGAATAAAATATATGGCTAGATTAGGTTGCACTCCTGTTCTAGAATTTCTAAGGTCTAAGATGCTTTCTTCTATTATTTGCAATGGGCATAGATATTCGAAACAAATAAACAAACTCGCGTACTTACAAAAATTGGATAATGTGCCAGAGGCATGCACATTAGTGCAAATGAATGTAGAAAATGTATGCGATTGGCAACATCAGCAAAGGCCTGTGACTCCAGCTGCTCCTTGGGATCGTGGACATCCTTCAGAAAGTATTTACAGTAGGCGCCCATGAAAATGGCCGATGCACCGCCTAAGCCGGCAATACGCACAAAGTTATAGTGACTGCCGACAATGCCGTGCATCGAGACATTTAAAGGTTGGACCTGAATTGGCACTCCTACCGAAGAATCGTTCATAGGTATATTCTTAGGACGCAGTCCCTACAAAAAAAAAAAAAACAAAGCACTTGCAACGTTAAACGACAAAAAGAGAACACTGTTGAATAATATGAACTTACTATCGCACGCAATATTGATGACGATGAACTGATGAGCGACCGACTGATGGGATTGCCAAGGGTTATATACTCCAGGGTGTCCGCGACCGACATGTTTGTTCAACTAGCTAAAATGGAGTTTAATATCTGAGAATATATTTTGGCGCTGCAAACAGCTGGTGTACAATTTTGGTGTTTAGTGCTTGGGAAGATGAACGACGTTGCCAGATTGGGTCAGAGCGCGAATAACTTGTTATCGATATTCGATTGCATTGAAGCTGTGACTGTCAATGTTAATTTCAGTGTTATGGTGATATTTTGTTTAAAAATACATCATAATGTAAAAATGTTTAGAATTTTTTGATAATTCAACAATTGAAATGTTTTTACAAGCGAAACCGAACAAAGGTGATTTTTTTTACTTTTGAAAGTTACCCAGTGTGACCGTATATTAAAACTAGATAATGCTCTAGAATATCGATTGATTAACGACAGTTATACTATACATATGTTCAAATCTATGTACCATTAACGATTAACGAAATACATAATGAACTTTTTATTTACATTTATTTTTACATTGACATTTTTTGGATTCCACTATTAAAGCTAAATATGGCTAAGTAGGCTCTGGTGTTGTACCTTTATAGCCGCGTGCCAATAAAAAATGTTCCGCTGAGTCGCCACGACTTGCGCGTGGCTTTATACGTTTAACTTTCTCGTAATGGCACAATATGTCCCGTTCCAGTTTTGGTACATCGCCATTGTCCCAGATCTTGACCACCAAATTGGCTTGTGGTGCGGACATGGCAAGCGCAAACCTAAGCACCTCGTAGCACAGATTTGTGATGCTCTCCTGGTCCAGCATACGCACGCCCGTAGCATTGGGTGCCATGTCCGAGAGCACACAGTTCACTTGTCGACCCGCCAAAGACTCTCGCAGACGCTGCTGGGCAAGCGGCGTGGTAAAATCCATTCCTCCAAAGATAGTCGCTCCGGGCACTGCATGGAAATGCAGGAGATCTATGCTATACACTGCGCCCCGTGGCGTACGCGCTACCTTGCCATTTGCGTTCGTGCGCTCAGCAGCCACTTGTGTCCAACTGCCTGGCGCAGCACCACAATCTAATACAACATCGCCGGGCTTTAAAATTTTGTATTTATCATCCATCTCCAGAAGCTTGAAGGCGCTGCGACAGCGAAAATTTAACATGCGCGCCTTCTCCACATATGGATCGGCCAACTGCCGTATTAACCAATCCTGGGAGCTCTTGCTTTTACCCTTAAGGTTGTGCGCCTGCTGTTTGGCATGTTGCACTGTATTTTGTGTTTGTAGAAAACGTTTAAATAAACAATTGCTTAAATTGACGACCGGTTGCCGCATTGTGCAACAAAAACCAAAACAGCTGTATAGAGAACTGAACATACTGTCTGGTATTTAGTATTTTTCAGTATTTCAAAGTTTTTAATTTAACCAGTTCCATTAGCAAGAAACTAATCTGTTAACATACACAGTTCACAGATCGAAATAATATCAAAAGAATGGTTTTTATATCACGATATTAAGAGTTGAAGAAAAGTTTTAGAATAATCAATTAAATTAATTAAATTATATATATTAAATTATTAATTATATATATATCAACGTTCATGAAAATGATAACCAAAATATAGATTATTACACAGAGCCAGTTTGCTGGTTCATTGATTCTGTGTGAACGTTCATTGTGTAACCAGTATGAACAAACTCAATTCAGTTCGGTGAGCAATTCCTTTTTTGTTCATACGCTCGCGAACAGTACAACTCTACGCAACAATGACGAATGAAAGAAATACGCATTAAATGTAAACTCATGCAAGTGTGTGTGTGAAGTGTCAAATTAAAGCAAATAAAAATTTATGAAAAACCACTGAAAATATGATACATTCGACCAATAGCAAGAAATTGCAAGTGCATAAATAATCAAACGCAAAATACATATATTTTTTCATTGTGCGTCGCGCGATGTCAAAAAAGACAAGAACAACAAAGTCGTCGTATAGATTTTGCAAAATGAAATGCTTCGTTCGTTGTTGCGCGTTAATTTTGCTATTGAGCAGCGTGATTGCATCAGCAGCAACACAAACGGCAGGTGCAAATGCCGACTCAGCAGAAGTTGTCAGCAATGCCGAAGAAAAGACGGTAAGGGGAGGAATACGTTTAATGCGGGTGCCCAAGCTGCGATTGCCTGTAGCCCATCAAATGAATAGTTGATGACACTTGTTCAATTGTTTTTTCTTTTTGGTCTTTGGTATAGGATTGTACAGACCTTGCCCGCGACGAGGAGGCGTTGATGGTATTCTCCACGCTGGGTGGCGGGCTAACGGCAATCGATCCAATAACAAGCGAAATACGCTGGACAATAGCAGATGGTAATTATACGCGCACTACTAACACTAACACAAGTACTTCAAAGTAACACACACATACAGGCTGACACGCAGCGAGACAATTACAGTTTCAAAGTTTAGTTATAGTGTTTGAAATGCACCCGTAAAAAGTAACCTCAATATACATTGCCTGTCACTCTCTCGTTGCGCGAGTTGTGTGAGATACTAAGCATATGGCAACTCTCCTACTCTCCACACCCGCTGACCGGCAACGTAACGACCCCAAAAATGCTAATAAAAACACTGTTGCATTAAAGGCATTTCGCCATAATTGTGAAAAGTGCAGCATAGACCAGAGCGAATCGCACTCCGATGAGCTCATCGCATGGAAAACAACAAAAACATACGCATACGTATATATGTATATATGCGTGTATTGTAGAAAGTATACTGTATGCCAAAGCGAAGCGACCGGCAAACAAGATGCTGCTGGCTTACTCTAATTACACTTTTGCTCTCGACAATGCGCCGTTATTTATGTATGCTATTGTTTTCGACTGATAACAGAGCACGCCATATATAAGTATGTATGCATGTGTGCTCAAGTGTGTGCATGTGTGCATGTAGTACATGCGTAATCTAGACGCGCCACGCTCACAACATACAAATAAAGTTCCTTCAATTAAACTGCCAACGCAACACGATATCGCCACCTACCGCTCAGTTGTTATTAATATGACTTTTCCGTTATTTTATTGACAACGTTTTAGATTTTAGATTTTAGTTTGTTTGTCAACTGCTGTTTTACGCTATATCAGATGGCTATTGGACGCCTTTTAATCCAAATTAGCCTGTCTTAGTCAGAATAACATGAAGCTATTTATTAAATTGGCCAATACGCATGAATAAACAACTATCCATATCTCCTTTCTTAACTTCTCAACCTAACCTCAATTGTAGATTTATTATTAATAGTATTTCAAAGGAAAAAAACCAATCTTTGTAGTTGAGTTTGTTTTTACGTGTGACATTTGTTAAACTGTTGCTATAGATAATTTTTTGTTTCTTTTTATTGATTGCGTGCTGGAATTTGCATTATCAACTAATATAAAATCCAACTGTCTCGTGTCTTATCTTGAAAAATCCAAACAATTATTTATTATTAACTCCATAATCAGCATCCGGCACGGCAGTTAATGGTACGCCCACCAAAATTTAATAATATGTACATATACATATATTATAAAAACATATGTTTGCATATATCGTATATGTTGCTCAGGGTATCCTATGCATTACAAATTGAAAATATACCGCGGTTTGTGTGTTTCGGGTTTTTATTTCCTAGAATATTTCTAATTTTTAATGGAATACAACATGTGTACAACATCTTCGCTTGATTTTCTAGGCAAGCGCAAGTATTTTAAATATAGAATGGTTGATTATATATGGAGCTGCTTCAATTATAAACACGCCGTGTAACGGGTTTATAAATGCATACAGATTAGTTTTGCATTAATTTTAATCAGTCAGCCATAGCAAAAATATGTACATATATGAAGTTGGTGCTGTGCGTATAGTGAAACCTTCACTAACGAACAACTACGTTGAGAAAACTTTTAGCCCGATCATTTTTTATACGATGAACCCATTGAAAATTTGTAAAAAGGGTATATTGTATTTGTGCAAATGTATGTAACAGGCAGAAGGATGCATCTCCCATAAAGTGTATATATTCTTGATCAGCATCAACAGCCGAGTCGATCTAGCCGTATTCGCCTGTCTGTCTGAACGTCTGTCCGTCTGTACGTAGAGTCATCAAAAGTGATATGTTTACTCTAGAATAGTATATATTTTCATTTTCATGTGTTGTTTTTTTTAAAAAATTGCAAGAAGACGTCTTCATTAACAGAACTAAAATCTGGAACCGCTCAAGAGAGTTTTTACTGTATTTGTAAATAATATTTATATTGATTTATAAGTCCAGATATGGCTATTATTGCTATTACCTCATCACATGCCCAGTCCGGCGCAATTGTGTTTAGAATCCAGATGCTAATTAGAGTGCCCGGCGAGGCGAGTTAAATGACCTGGCCAAATGGGAAATGGTTGCCACAAAAAAAAACCCACTCTCTACGCCACACTTCACACTCCCAACCTCTACTCGCGCTCCCGCTCTTGAGTGTATTTCCAATAATTAACATCGGCCTGTTGTGGGTTATTTGGTGATAAGGCTCAGCACGAGAAATGAGCGCGCAGCCAACTGTTGATAAAGCCAAACGTTCGCTCGATTTCTGTTGCCGACTACCCGCAACAAGTAAAATTGTTCTAATTTCAACGAATACACAGTCATAAAATGCAGCAAGAACCCATTTGGGATGATTGTAGGGAGTTTCAATGTTCTCCAAGTGACTGCCATTTCGCAGCTGTCATTGACAAACGATATTAGATTGCTAATATCATTATGTCACGGGCAATAACTCACGCTTTGACGTGTGTTCACCTGTTACATGTGCACTAATTACCTCAGTTATCTGATTAATGTTAAAGAGTTTTCCCAAATCCCTCAATAAATACTCTACCTTAACTTCAGACTTGCCCAACTGTCGAAACTGGATGGAATTCGAAGCAGAAAACCTCCCCATGGTTAATTTTACACTTTTTCCCTCTCGAAATTCTTATGAATATCAAAATTCCAAGATTTATATTAATATAAAATGACCTCCTCAAATTGTATCTTAAATATACGACTCGTAGCTCTCGTGTAGCGCATTTCGAATCTTTCATATATATATTCATAGATAAAGATAAAAGATAAGCAAATAATTGCATATATGCCACACGCACATGCACTTGCTATAGTAAATATGTGCTCAAGTGTTTTGAGAAGCCTTATATTGATATAAAAGATACGGGTAGTACTTAAATTTACTTAAATTTGTTCGCTGTTTTATTTATTTATTTCAGATCCACCCATTGTAGCGGAACCACAGCAAAATGTGCAGGTTCCGCATTATCTGCCTGACCCTAGGGACGGCAGCATTTATCAGCTCGGTCAAATGGGCAGCCTTAAGAAGCTGCCCTATACGATACCCCAGTTGGTGGCCAATGCGCCGTGTCGCTCTTCCGATGGCATCTTGTACTCGGGCAAGAAGAGCGACACCTGGTACATGGTCGATCCAAAGACGGGCAGACGTGAGAAGGTCATGGGCTTCGGTGATGCCCAAATGGAGGGCAAAGATGGTGAGCATATTGGCTGGGCCACATCGCGTGCCATCTATCTGGGACGCACACAGTATACGGTCATGATGTACGACAGTCAAGCTAAGGATAAGAATGCCAAGCCCTGGAATATTACTTTCTATGATTACAATGCGCTCAGTGCGCCGCCAGAGCTAGCCAAGGAATATGGTAAAATATATAAAATTAGTATTACATGTGCCTAGTCCTTATCTCTGATTTCGTTTATAGAGTACATTCACTTGACCACCACCAGCAATGGCCAGATTGTTACCCTGGATCGCAAGCAGGGAAAATTTTTATGGCAACGCGATCTCAAGAGTCCCGTGGTGGCCGCCTTTCTGCTGGGTCCGGATGGGCTGCTCAGCGTGCCCTTTACCACAGTCTCCGATGAGGCTTACGAGGCCATACTGGAGGAATCCAAGACGGGCAATGTGAATACTGTAAAACTATTGTAAGAAACAATGAGATGCATTTCCAATTGATAACTGGCCAATACTTACCCGCTTCCTCTTTCACAGTCAATCTTTGTATGTGGGCGAACATCAGCGTGGTCTCTACGCTCTTCCCTCGCTGGTGGATAAGAATACGCCACGCATATCGACAACGCCGCCTATCAAACTGCTCGATGGACCCGTCGCGGAGTTAAACAATAAACAGGATAACGATCCACGTACCATTTATATTAATGATGTACTACAGGAAAATCCGGGCATTATGCTGGGGCATTACAACATGCCCAACGAGGTCAACAACAAGGGCAATTTGCATTTGTCTCCAACACCCTCGGCGAACAAGGATGTGCTCAGTCTGGCTACCATACACAACTATAATGATGGCTATGGACTTTTGGCAAATAATGAAAAGAATGCCGCCGACATAGGCGTACAAACGGAACCGGAGATGGTGGAGATTACCATTGACCCGGGACGCTCAAATACCATCAATCGCACCAAGACCATTATTATGGCCAACAGCAATAAGGTGCAGGCATTTATTAACGAATGGTTCATGGATCATCCCAGTGGCAAGGTGCATCAAATACTGATTGTCATTGTCCTGGGTATGGTGGCCCTTTTCTGGTACACGTGCAGCACCATGCGGGAGTTGCAGAAGCAGAGCGAGAATGGATCCAAGACAATGGCACAGCAGGCCGCGGGTGGCACCAACAATGGCAGCACGGGCAGCAATGGCAGCAACATTAGTGCTCAGGATCTGCTTGATCTGGGCGATGGAAATGTGCGCGTCGGGAAGATTAGTTTCAATTCCAACGAAGTCCTGGGCAAGGGCTGTGAAGGCACCTTTGTGTTTAAGGGTAACTTTGAGGAGCGTTTTGTGGCTGTGAAGCGATTGCTGCCAGAGTGCTTTACCTTTGCCGATCGCGAAGTGGCTTTGCTGCGCGAATCGGATGCCCATGAGAATGTGGTGCGTTACTTTTGCACCGAACAGGATCGTCAGTTTCGCTATATAGCCGTGGAACTGTGCGCCGCCACGCTTCAGGACTACACCGAGGGCGAACGTTCCAAAGAGCTGCGTCAGTATATAGATATTAGGCAAGTGCTGGTCCAGGCAGCCGCTGGGCTCAGTCACTTACATTCACTGGATATAGGTAAGATTGATCATTGATATAGAATTATCTAGCTGCTTGCTTATAATATGTCATTTAATTTCCTTCTTCTCTTCTACTTGCAGTTCATCGCGATATAAAGCCACAGAACGTGCTGCTGTCGTTGCCCGATCCTAAGGGCAAGGTGCGCGTTATGATTTCGGACTTTGGCCTGTGCAAAAAACTCAATTTCGGACGCACAAGTTTCTCGCGTCGCTCGGGCGTTACGGGCACCGATGGCTGGATTGCGCCCGAGATGATGCGCGCTCAGCGAACCGTAAGTTATACTGCTTACATAAATGATTAAAAATTGTATATAATGCTTTGCGTATTTTTCAGACCACAGCTGTCGACATTTTTTCGTTGGGCTGTGTCTACTACTATGTGCTGAGCGGTGGTTATCATGCCTTTGGCGACACTCTCAAGCGTCAGGCAAATATACTCTCACATGAGTACAATCTGTCCAAACTGCGCGCTGAAGATGACCGTGAGGATAGCAGAATTGTAAATATCAAGCAGCCTTCAAAGAGCGCTATACATATTAATCTAACTGCAAATAATTATTTTTAGGTACTGGCGGAGCAGCTCATATCCGACATGATACACAAAGATCCACAGTCACGTCCGCCGGCGCGCTGCATTGGTAACCATCCTCTCTTCTGGGATGAGCCGAAAATGCTCAGCTTTTTGCAGGATGTCAGCGATCGGGTGGAGAAGCTGCAGTTTCACGCCGAGCCGCTCAAATCGCTGGAGAAGAATGGACGCATTGTTGTTCTCGACGATTGGAACATGCATTTGGATCCATTGATTACGGATGATTTGAGAAAATATCGCGGCTATATGGGCGCTAGTGTGCGGGATTTGTTGCGCGCACTACGCAATAAGAAACATCACTATCACGAGCTGACACCCGAGGCACAGGAGCTGCTCGGCTGCATACCGCACGAGTTTACCAATTACTGGGTGGAACGCTTTCCGCAGCTCATCTCGCATGCCTACCATGCATTCAGTATTTGCTCCAATGAGCCCATATTTAAGCCGTACTACAGCACCGGCTATCACTTTTCGCGTCCCTGGTACTTTGATGCGGACGATGCAATGTTTCCCATGCTAATGCGCGATCCCAAGCCACTACCCAAGATGGCGAGTCCCAAGAAGACTCCACCAGCGCCGCAAACATCCCTAGCGCAGCAGCAGATAAAGCAGCGCAAGGGAGCTTACAACTTTCGCAAACAGCTCAACGAGGAGCTAATCCCCGGCGTGGGATTACAGCGCAATTTGGAGCCGGATGCGCAGGCATTTGAAGCGGAAATGGGCAAACGCGATGTCTTTGCCAATTTCAAATTTCGACGTTCCAAGCCGAGTAACAGGAATTACGCTGGGGGCGGTAAGGAGCAGGAGAAGGAGAAGTTCGTTAGTTGGACAATGCCGTCGACTACGACGGATTAAAACTAAACTAAACTTGACTAGTTGTTAATCCTTTATTATATTTAAAAGTAATATTAGTTTTCTTATAATTAGCAATAATTATTATAATTTTACTTGTGCAATTTATCTATGCAACTATTCCAAAACAATTCCCCGATTTTATTTAAATCTTTTTAGCTAAATCTATCAAAACCCGTACTGATCACAACATTTATGCAAATGATAAAAGTTTTAAATATTTTTATATATATATGTAAATATATATAAACTCGTAGGCAAGTGTAACGATATGAAAAGTGTTGCTATCGAATGCACGCAATTTAACTGTGATAATTTATTGTAATTCTGTTTAATGCCCAAGTGCAAATTTATATAGAAAATAGTGCAAGTTTTATAAACCTATACAAATGTATAATTTTGCATTAGTTAAGAGACCCAACAAAAAAACAACCCGGTACAGAAAACGAAAGTGGAAGAGCTTTCTCTGAACCGTTACCTTAAGCTAAGTTATTCTTATTGATTCAAATAATAATGCACTTAGTATTAAGCATTTCGCAATAGAAACCAAAAACCTTTTTTTGACCTTTGCATACTTCTATATACCCTTCAACAGCCTCATTTGCATTTTGATATATTTAATAAAAAATGAAATATTTAACTATATAACAATATTGTGTTTTTATTTATATGTTTTAAGTATTGCATTTGCATTGTTTGTGCAAAATATGTATTGGGAATTGCGAGATTATCTTTTTGAAAGATTTATAAATTAATTTTTAAAAATTGAATTACTTAAAACTAAAATTGGCCCTAGCTTGGTATATATATATAGGCTGATGCTGGAAAGATATACAATATCGGACTCGGACGAAATGGAAAAGATTTGAAAAAATTTTGATTTTAGAATTTGACTATTTGAATGGCAATGGATAGACCTGGTCGAAAGATTTATTTCATTTGAAATTCTCAGCATATTAACCCGAGATTCCGAATCTAGTTCGTGCTATGAAGAAGGAAGAAGAAGTTAAGTACTTAACTGTATAAATATGTATTTATTTATTTTTTAACAACTGCATTTCTTGTGTGAAATGTCTATATAAATTTGAAATCATCTAACAAATTGCAAATTTATATTTATAACAGACTCATTAATCCATTACTTTTTATAATTTAACAATAATAAATAGTTTTTTTTTGTTTTTTTTTTTAATAATTTGTAGCTAAAACAGGAGATTTTTGTGTTTCTTTAGAAGAAAGTAATTTGTAGCTAGAATTCGATTATATTGTTTTTTGTATTTGTTTCACTTTGGCGTTGTTTTAGTTTCTTCATATCAACAGAGTGTTGGGGGTCTCCGTACCCTCTAATAGGAAGGTTTCTTTAGCGCAGCCATTTCATGATAGAGACAATGCTTGAAGGCGTCCCAGCCCTCCGATTTGGCTACGGACTGTAAGGCAATAGTTTTAATCAATTAGTTGAGGCCAAGTGGGGACTAACGAAAACATAGTTTAGTATTAAAGTGCGAATTAGTGGGAGATACGACAAGTAAAAGAAACGCGGAGCGGAGCGAAAAATTAACTTGGAAGGGGTTCCATACGGGCCAGAACCAACCTTATTTTGGCAGCGCTTGTGTCTTTGGTTTTTTTTTAATAGTTCATCTCAGCATCTTGGTGGGCTAAAAAGCATTAAAAAAGCACGAGTGTTGGCCACGCGTTGACTAAATTGAAGCTTTAGACCTGTCTTTATCTTTATGGGTCTGTGAGTCAGGCTTGTCAACAATAACAAAGTTTTTGGCATAACAAAAATATTTGATTAGCTGATCAACAACAACAACGACAACAATAACAACAACAAATCAATTAACAAATGAAGGTGATGACTTGTGAGTTAATGAAAGGCGTGAAAAAAACCCTGAAATTAATTGTGGTATTCCTGCCTGATTCCACACAAACAACAACAGTAATAAATAAATGTTTTTAAAGAATTTTAAACAGTATTTAAATGATTTGCGGCACAATAAAAAAGGGTTTAATTAATTGCAGGCATAAGCCTAACATTAAAAAAACAAATGCTTGCATGTAAATTATATTTACGTAACATCTTTTAGATTAAGCATTTAAGGTAAACATTGAATAAAAAGCCAATTTATTGTGTATATATAACTTTTAATATGTTTATGGCCAATTAAGAACTAAAAATAATCAAAACAAATGTTTATGCGGCGTGCCTAAGTCCAATTGAGTCGTTAAACAATTGGTCACAATATAAATTAACATATTAATAGAATGGAAATAAATAAAAAGCTTAAGCACAAACAATGATTAATGCTTAAAACAAATTAAACACACACACGCACAAACACACACAAATTAGACAACACGCGCACGCACACATACACAAGCGATAACAGGAACAACAACAAAAGCTGTTTTATATTAAATTATTAATGCCACAGCGCATCGCTGTCAATGTAGAAGTCCAATTGCCGACAGACGCTATGGCGCCAGGCTTGAAACATGGGATACTCGGGATCATCGTATGCATCGAGTGCCTCATTGTACTCAAAGAAACGACCACTTACTCTGAACCCGCGATGCAAGCGATCCTTCATAATGGCTATGAACTCCTTATAATGCAACAGGCCATCCCCATCTGCATCGAATATGGCAAAGACCGTATCAATCATATGCTGACTGAGGGAATAGCCAGTGCAGATTTTGGCAGCGCGCGCAAATTCATCTGCTCGGAAAATACAAACTGATGAGCTAAGCAGATTTATGTATGTACGCATTGACCACGACTCACCCTTGGATATGGAGCGATCGGCCAGCGTGTACATGCGCATGGCTATGGTGAAATCATCAAGATTATTGAGAAAATGACAAAAGTCACGAAAATCATTAAAGGATATGCCCTGCTCATCCTTGACGCGATGCAGCAAACGCTCCAGAAACACATCGTACTCATCTGTGGCCAGATACGTGTAGCGCAGCAAGATCTTGGCAAAGTCCAGTTCGGTTATAAAGCTTTGTCCCTTGGAGAACTCATTGAACTCTAGCTCGAGCACCTCCGTCTGCAGATTATCCATAAAGCGATAGAAATTGTCGTAGTTGATGACGCCGGTGCCGCGCTTGCCAAACAGATGCAGCTGCAGGGTGGTGGACACCACATGACGCCGCTGCAGACCCTCGGCATCCTCCACAAAATTACGCTGCAAATTGAAAATATTATTAGTATACTTGTATATTTGATATATAGTATTCGGTTTAGTCACACCATAAGACACAGGCGCATGCTCGACCTTACCTCGTTTGGCGTATCGGACGTTTCATCTTGATTTTGTGACGCCTGATCGCCGTGTTTTTCTTTCCAAGCGCCGCTGAAAATGCGCTCCATCTGGGATTTTGATTTATATACAATTCGTTGGGATGGGAGCATTGTTGGGTGGTTGGGGTTTGGTTAGATTGGGAGAGAATAAAAGTTAGGTTAGGTTAAGTAAAGGTTTTCGGTTACAGTTGGGCAAAGGATTTGAAAAGAACGCAAAGAACGAAACGTAACGTAAGTGCATAACGTAAGAAAAATATTAAAGCATACAAAATATGAAAAAAAAAAATCAATAGCTTAATTTGACTAGGCGCTAGCAAATATACAAGGCAGGTGCGCAGTTTTGGACACAACAACATAATACATAGCGTAACATAATATAACGTAACGTAACGCAACGTGAAATCAAACGTAACTATGCTAAGCTTCTACGTATGCATTCTGCGCATATTTTACAACGCTTTTTTTTTGTTCTGGAAGCAAAGCTTTAGTTTTTTTTTTTTGTTTTTGAACAATTCCTCATAGACTTACAAGACCCTTGGGTCGTGAAACGGCTAGAGATTCTACCGTTGGTTGATCCTCATAAGGTACTAAGCGCCGCAGCTGTATCATATTATTAAATAAATTATAACATTAAAAAAAATGTAAATAAAATTCTTTATAAAATTCCTGTCGCTAACGCTGGCTATTTGATTTTGAATAGAGTTAAAAATTATTTAAAACATAGAGAAACAATAAATCAAATCAAAGCTTACAATTTCCTTGGTTTTTGGGTCAACATCTTGTATGGACTTTATGGCGCCGGCCAAAATGCAAATAATCTGTTAAATTAGGATTCGAAATAATATTATTATGAAAAATAAATAAAAATAACTGATAATATAAGAAATGTTCAGGATCAGAAAGAGAGCAAACATATATATACAGATAAATAGATCGCACTTACGACTAGAAACTCGGCCTTATCCACACGCTGATTGCCATCCGTGTCGAACATGTTGAAGGCAATGCGGAAGCCCGATTTGGGTTCTGTAAACATAAATTATCATAATCAAATCACAATATATACAAATATAATTATCATAATAGTATATGGCAAAGTTTCAACAATATTCTGATATAAATAAATCAAAAATATGGAATCTAACATTTAAAAATTTGTGTTCTCTTCGAGTTGTTATAACTCGTAAGCTTATTATGAGACTTTGATATAACTTAAGGTGCCTCATACTAATTCTTTTCTGATTATAGCAAGCGTATAATATATCTTGAAAGATTTTAGTTCATATTTACAGATTTTCAAGATCGTATTCTATTGAGTTTCTAGGCGCTCCAACACTTACTCGTCAAAATGGAGAGCAAGAACAAATACTCCGTGTAGGAAACAATGCCTGTTTAAAGAATAAAATGAATATTAATATATTTTATATAGATATATAGTTATTTTGTACGCATACACACCCTTGTCCCTGAGATTGCGAAAGAGACGTGATGAACCCTTTTTGACTGCAGGCGTATTGTCCTTGTATTTTTCAACCTCCTCGCTGCTGAGCACGCGACGCTTCAGACGAGCTGAAAGATCGACAATAATTGAAATTAATTAAGTTAGTTTAATATCTAGAAAGTGCTCACGTCTGGGCTCCTGCTCCACAACAGATTCCAGAAAATCCTGTGGCGTCATATACAGCTGATCTTCGTACTCCACGGAGGCGAATTTAATGAAGCGTCGCTCGCGTGCGGTCAGTTTAACATTCTCCAAGTCGGTATCATCGCGATGCTTTATTGATAGACGATAAAAGATGAATCGTTGTGTCATTTGATATGTGAGAGAATATATATATGTATGTACATGTACACATGCATAATGGGCATAAATCAGCGCCAGATCGGATCGCCCAGAAATTTCCGCCGCTGGCGCACAAAGGCGGCAAATGCAGACGACAAATAACCGATCGATATCGGAAACCAGACTGAGCGTCTGGTGACGTTTTGATTAATGTTTAAAAGCGACCTCAACTGCAAGCAAAATTATTATGAATATCTGATGTGATATATACTCTGATTTGCAGTCTGCTGTGTGTGCCTTTAAAGTGCAATATTAATGGGCTGTGCTGGCGCTGGACAGGATTCCCACGTTAAGCATGGCTAAGCAGCCAGGGCCAATAAAGTGCCAAATTGATTTGGTCACAAGATTTTGTTGTTTGTCTTTGGGGGGCGGCACATACGTACACATACGTATACGTATAATAAATTGGCTTAAGCTCCATAAATCTGACATTTAATGCCACACACACAAAATGTGGGCAGTGGCCGCCCCAAGGAATGACTCAATTTTGCGGGCCACATGCATAATTCGACTGTCTGGGGCACATGTCCCCCGAAAAATAACAAGTAAATTTGCTCCAATAGTGAGTGCCCGACTTGCAGATACCCTGCTCTTCACACAAGTTCGAAATCTCTTTATATAAAACTGTTTGTCCTTATTATCTCGAGCTGTAAAGCTGTAAAAACCAGAGTGAGCTCTGAATATTTCCACCCGCAATGGGGGAACATTGGCGGAATGAATGAAATGAAAATTATCCCTGAAAAGTCCAAATTTCGAAAATCTATAGCTATATTGTCTTTGTTAACTGCAGCTGGCCACTGTCTCTCTCTCCCACTGTCTCACTCTCTCTCGGTCTCTCTCTGCCTTTTCAAGTTCATTATCCCCCTTACGAAACCATTTTTAAGGGGTATTGGTCTTAATAAGACACAGACCGGCGCACAATTTGAATGTTAGACATGTGCAGCAGCCACCAGCCTCGATTCACGCCCACGCGCTGCAATTGAATCGTGTGTTAATTCTTCATAACTGGGCTGACATCATCCAGACCAGGCAGGAGAGCCCCAGGCGCTCTGCAGGCGCTGTATTTTCTCTCTCTTTTTTTATTCTTTATAGGCAACAATTAAAGCTCATTCGTCATCATCATCGTCGTCGTCGTCGTCGTCGTGGTTGTCATAACTTGGCTCAGGGACTTGGCACATGTCAGGGACGCTGCGGCCCGAAACATAGCCACGCCTGCGTCTGGCATTGGGCCCGACCGCCTGCTAGCCTTATGGTGGGTGTATCCAAATCCACACTAGCCAGATCGATTGATAGATAAATTTTGTGGTAGCTGGCATTCGTGTCAGCGTACGTTCTGGGCACGTTGTCAGGTGCGTGGGCGGAGTTCGCAGCTACTTGGACACTTTATCAACAAAAACCAAATGCACTTTTCATTATTATTATTATTCTTAGTGTTGTTGTTGTTGTTGTTGTTGTTCCTCAGATTTCAAGGTGTGTGGCAAAGAATATGCACAGTTGCGGCACATAAAGCATTTTTTTGTGGCACCTATGTTGAAATTAATGCCAAGCCAATTACATATTCAAGATCACATAGATTGTCTATGATATGGGCATGTAAATTGGCGTATTAAAATGTCTAAGAATGTCACTAAAAACAACTATCAAAAGTGACTGGCTAGAAGTTACCCTGTGCGTACGTGAGCACGTTTGAATGGGGAAGCCAAGAATTTCGAAAATACAGGAACCTATATACGAAATTGGATAGTTCCAACTGCGATAGTTTCCGAGTTCAAATAGACGAGCAAGGCTTTTGTGACTCGACTTTTGATGAGTATTAAGAATATATACTTTATAGAGTCTTCTTTTCTCTTCTTTGTTATCAAAACAAGCCCTAAGAAGAATATCGTATTCCATTTTCCTGCAACTAATTAAAATTACTTATATTTCTTACGTCGTGTTAGATGAAACAACTTCAATTTAACAATCTTTTATAGTTTACTCAAATACATTTTAAAACGGTCAAAACAGGTTCAGGGTATTCCCTAGTCGGGAGCTTTCGATTAGAACCTCATACTTGTTAATTTTGTTGTATGGGTTGTTTGTAAACAAAATCTACCCTTTACTTGCGGACACCGGCTCCGGCTTCGACAGATTGGATGGTGGAGCACCTTACACTCCCACATCTGAAGGTTTGATGGTGCCATGGACGGCGGCTACACGTAAAGGATCCATTCCCTTTGGATGGCCATTGAAAGCAACGCAGAAACCATTCTTGGGATCGACCAGGCGATGGCAAATCTTGTACACATCGTCGTCAATGTATATGGGCACTCTTCAGTCACAATTTCAGCAATCTGTTGAACCTAACCCTAAAATGTCCACGGATGAGACATAAGATTATGGACCTAATGTCTAGCACAGAGAATTGCATACAGAATATAGACATAATGTCTAGCACAGAGAATTTCATACTGTATGGGTTGCCCTTATATTAAGTTCATCCATCTTCAATAAATCATTGTCAATATGTAAATAATAAATTTTTTATAAATAATTTTAAATGTGAAATCCTACAAAAACTCCACCCTAACTCCACAAAATTTCCCCAACTGCGGGTGGAATATGGGTGAGTTCTATAAATGGAAATAATTTTAATTGTTGTCCCAAGAATATTATTAATGGGAAGCTAACGGTATTAGCCCACGGGACAGAACAAGTGCTTGTTTGCCCCAGAAATCTCATGATTAAATAGGCACGACAATTAAGAGCTTTATGTATTACATATTGCTCAAGCCTTAACAACTAATTACCCAAAGCACTTTATGTAAATATTAGTACTTCACACTACAGAAAATAGACACAAAAAACAAAAATGCTTATCAGACCCGCGTCAACAGTTTTTGGGGTTTAGCAATACGCCAAACAACAAAAACAAAAAACTGACAATGTCAACAGGTTTGAAGACAAGTTTTGAAGTGTTGTCGGGTTTTTTTGTTGTTCAATGAACTTGAGCACAACAAAATGAAAGCGGCGTCCCCCCAAAAAGCGATAAAGACCGTGAACCACATTTTTCTTCAGTCCTACAGCTAGTCCAAAATGGGTAATAAACATTAAGCTGTTCTAGGACAGCGGGGGTAGGCAAGGGGCCCTGGTCGTGTGTTTGTTGTTGTTTATCAAAAGCCAATCTAAGCAAACAAAACAGAAAAGCGCAACGAATGCGGCGAGCAAAACAAACACAACACACACTGAACGTCAATCAGCTGATTGCCGTTACGTTATGGCAAAACGCAACAGCTGGCTGCGCTGCGTAACGTAAGCTGCCCCAAGCTAAAAATAACTGCGCGAGTCTTTTACGGTCATTTATTGACTTTTCCATACTCTGCTGCACATACATACAAGCACACACACACACACTAACGCACACAAATGCATTGTTATCACTAGCTGCTATTGTTTTTCATTTTGTTTGTCTTTACCAGGCTCTTCTTTCGCATCGCATTTGCTGTATTCGCGGCGCTTCTCAGTCGAATAAACGCGGTCAGTGCAGCCAATGAGGCGACACTGCCGCCCACCAGCACCAGCAGACGTTGTGTGCTCCTTGGTGGCAATTTATTCGCAAATCCTGTGCTGGCATTTCGACAATATCCCTTATACACGGTTACACTTTGTCGTTGGGTTAAGAGTGCACTAGATTTGACTGTTAAACGCGCCACTACTTTTGCCATTGCGGAGGGCCTCTGCGCGCTGCCTGAGAGAAAAAACTAAACGAAGTGACAAATAGAAAAACGTAAGCAACGTAATGCGCTGTGCGCTTGTCGCGTAAGGCGCGCATAGCGTTGCCACCAAGGCAAAGTAGTACACAGAGTTGTATGCGTTATGTCGGCAAGAGGCGCGCATTTGAAATTAAAATAAATGCTTTTTTACAACTTTTTTTTAAATAACTTATGTTACTACGTAACCAGTATACGGAACTATATTGAAAGCTGTGCAATTGTCGTTTTGATTTTTATCAAATATTTATTCTCAGCAGACTTTCGATAGAAAACATCGCAAAACAGTGAAATTTTAATTGATTTTGTAAATCAATTTATTTCTTTTATATTGACAGCCAACGACTATTTGCGGCCAACGACGTGGTGGTGTGCTACGTGCCCAAATTCACACAAGTTTCCAATTTACGTAATTCGAAAAACTATTTCTAAATCCTGGCAGCGTAGAGCGCTGCGGTTTTTCACCGGAACACTCAACAAACAAATTTGACTCACTTTCGCTAATTTTGATTATTTTATTAGGCATGTCCAAAATATGCACGATAACGTGCCCGCTCCCTGAAACCGTTGCGTCAATTCCAAGTCCAAAGCTCAAATGACTCACAGCCAATCGAATCAATAAAAATGTTAAAAGATTTTTAAGGAAAAACAAATGTACCAATTGGATATCAATGCGATACGATTCAGATCAAAACCGGTTTGTTGGCCCATCAAGTTCAATAGAAATGTTCTGGACCGCAAAAAACAAAAATAAGAAAATATCGATTTCAATAGATTTCTTTAGGAGCTGCGCCCTTCGGTCCGTCCACAGAGGCCACAGGTGAAGTTACAGTCTGCGCCGCAAGATCAGTTGACACCACACGCTCCATAACTGGCATCTCATGGGCTCTATGAAACGGATGGCATTGTTTTCGACACGAAATCCCTAAGACGACAAGTCGAGTCTCGAATCGGGCGCTGGGGGTTTCGATTTTCTCTGTTACCAGTTATGAGCTCGTAAATTATTAAATTCTGTTTTATTTTCATCTTTTGTATGGCTCATATTTACGCTAAGGATTGTGTTTCCTTTTGGCTCGCCAGCAGCATTTCCTGCGAAGTTGTTAAAGTTTAGCGTAGTCCAACGGCCCAAGCGCCAGTCTTTCCGTCTGCAACTTGGTAAATACAATTCGTAAGCCATTAAAACGTATAAATATCCGTTGGCACATAAACATTTCTGTTGACGCCTTCGCTTGGCTCTCCCTCCCGCTCTCTCTCCCCCCTCGCTCTCTCTCGCACTCTGTTGTGAATATCCTGCGGCTATATATACAGAGGCATGCGTTTGTACACAATTTAAAAGGTTCAATTTTTGGTAGTAATAAAGTCGTTTCAATTAGCTTTTGACTTGCAACCGCAACGTTTTTTATTACAAAGCCCCCCCCAAAACAAGATAAAGAAAAGAAAAATTTGTTTTAACTTGGCCTCAAACTTAGCGCCAGCCTTGAGGGCAAATTCATGAATTTCTTTTATACTCTTGCGCAGGGTATAATTGTTAAGTCATGAAGTGTGTAACAAGAACAGGAATGTATATTAATGTAGAAGACTGTTTATAGTTGATCTAGACGAGTCGTTATAGCCAGGTTTTTCTGTAGTACAGACTCGTTGACGGTGTTTCATTTGTTTCATGGAAACAATTGGTGTTTATTAAATTTTTTGATTCACAAATTGTTGTTTTATAATATTTGATCACTCTCTGATCAACATTGGACAACTGTATCAACTGGGTTCAAATTTTTATTTTGCACAATGCTACAAAAAAGTCAAAAGCCAAACCATTACGAACCTGGAATTCCAACATATTTTACCTATAACCCGGATTCTTTAAGACATTTAAGAAAAAACAGTGAATCGGAGCCAGAATCAAACGTTTTTTCAAAATTTAATCTTTGATAAATCCACCAAATTGAAGTCAGAGATCAGTTCCTGTAGAATTGGATGAAAATAAGGGTATTCAATATTCGGCATTGAAATGCATAACGTTTACTTCACGTTATTCTTTCGTTAACTTCGCTTGTACGAAAGTTAATTAGTTTGGCATTTAGGAGCTACAAAAGGTAGCTCCAAGACGGAAATTTTTCCCTCACTAAGCCAGCTATTAGGTAATATTGAGCTGAATATTAAAACGATTAACGCATCATCTAACGGTAAACTTATGAGTCTTTGATATACGAGCTGGTGTCCGATGTATTTTTCAGACATTTATGCGCCTTCTCTTTAATAAACTGATTATTGAGATATGTCAACGTTTGGGGCCTTCCCACGAATTCAGCTGGCTTACTGATCAGATTTTGATTTTCGTTCGATCGTTTCTGATAACACTTGAATGCCATAAGAAAATAAAAGAGTTCAATGTCAATGCTCAATCAGTTAAAGAACATTTTGTGTCAAGTGATTTGGGCAACAGTTGATGCATCTGACTCGAGGTTTCCGAAGGGGTGTTCCGAGGAGGGAATATGGTAAATTTTTTGTTGTTTTTGGGTAATACTGCGGCCACCACCTGTTGGGCGAGTTCAGTCGAACTCATTGAGTTGTAATTAAATGAGGACCACACGCATGATTTAAGCAAGGCGTTGCCCTGTCACACACACACACACACACACACACTCGTAAATCTTAACGGCATATGCGGGGCAGGGGCAGGCGCTGGGGCATGTACAGCCAATGCCACATCATGCATTCAAATACAAGTAAGAGTTCTCTAGGAGAGAGTGCTTGGCGAGAAGATATCCTATGCCCGGCTTCCTAATACCATATACATCATTTGTTATTTGTTATGTTTATACTTCACCTCCTCCATAAACATTTTTCATCCTTTATTAAGTTTTTTATGATAGCATTCATATGTATTCACAAACCTAACGCCAGGGCTGTGTCTCCAGCATTTAGTTGGAGTAAGGTCTGAAAATAGATAATTTTTGAGCCTTGTTCTATGTGTAAACCATCCATTCATATACATATGCAACAAAGCTGTATGGGTAGATGCTGCAAATCATCCTACGTTTTAGCTACTTTCGCCACGTACAGGGTATAGAAAAGGTGTCAAGCATATAAACGCATTAGCTAAGGACAACTGAGGTATTCTTTTGTTGGGGGCGCCGGCAACAGCAGCCGGTTTTCACGGTTGGGCCTGGTTCAACAAGTTGGCCGCGTCGGCCGGCATCTAACATGTTGTTGCACCTTGATTTATGCGGTCGGGCCGGGCTGGTCAACAATGCTTGGCCGCCGCTCCAATTACATCAGTCAAAAAACTACAGTTAGGGAACGCGCGACCAAGCATCTGCAACACGTCGCTTGGCTGTCACATTAGGCCACACTAATCAGACGCAGAGCCAAGTTTATCGCGCAACAAGATCTCCAAAGGATTACAGTCTAGACTCTAGACTCTAGACTATCCCAGACTCTAAACAGACTCTCAATAGTAATTCAGGCTGCTTGTCTTAACGGTTCCACGGGCCGGTTTGCAGCTCTTTACGACTGGCGCTAGACGCATGCGGCATCCCAAATAAAAGAAGAGTTCAGAATTCAGAATCCAGAATTCTCAATCCTCAATGCCTCTCTTTGTCTCGTGATTAAGTTTTGATATCGCCGTAACCCGAGCTCCCAATGCCCCATTGGCCACCAGAGCTGCCTGCGCTGTATCTTATTTTTTTATTTATTTATTTATTTTTTTGTTTTTTGATTTCTTCTAATTTTATTAATTGTTATTGCTGGCAAGTTCCATAAATTGTTGTCTATCGCGCGATAGCCGTTCCACTGATTTGGTTAATAGCCGCGATATTGATATCGATTTCGTTGCAGCCACAATAAAAATTGCTCACATTAAAGCTGCAAGAGTTTCACAGATGCAACATGCCCCATCATTAGACAGGTGTCTGTCTGCTGGCCGGGCAATGCCTGGGAATCGTTACAAGACAAGGAGCTACCATAGATAAGATGAAAGCTGAAATGTGTCTGAGTTGAGGAATTTTTTATAAAAAGAGAAATTTAAGAACTTGGGCCAAGAAATGGTTGAAATATTTGAGAAATGATTCAAGTTAGAAATATTTCTAATGTATTTTCTTAATATACGAAATGATATTGAAAAAATTCTTGAAAATTAATTAAATTACTTTAAACTTTTTGAAAAATTAAAAATTTAAAATGTAAAGATCTGAAAAAAAGTTTGGCTATTCTTTTTTTAAATAAAGCGAGCTATGTTATGTAGTATAAGTTGAAGAACGGCTTTCAGGATAATAGAACATGTTTATCGGGAAAATCTCTTCATTCATCAAAAAAAATCTATTTGAAACCTTGCTAACTCTTTAGAATTTATATTATTTAATATTATTAATAAATCTTTTGAAAAATTGATTTGTATTCTTTAAAGGAAAACTCCTTTGTTAACTCCCTTTGTTCAATCCAAACATCAGTTGCAACGGATTCGTGGTTCAAGGTTCCCATTTGGCTGGCCAGTGTGTGAAGGTGCCCTTCACTTGCCGCCCATAAATTACTCAACACTGGCCAGACCATGCGATCCCATTAAAACTCAAGCGCCTAATTTATTAAATTGCCATCGATGGCTGCCAAATTAAAATGTCAGCCAGCAACAAGTTGAAGAAAAAAAATAAATAAAAATGATATAAAAAAAAAAGTTCGAAAAAAAGTGTCATAAAGTTGTGTGACAGATTTCTTTGATTCATAACGCTCATAAATTAGGGGCAGGCACATTTTGGGCGTGCCGCAAACACTGAAATTGTTAGCCCAAAGCCAAAGAAATCAATGCCAATGCGGAATGCATAAATATTTTGCCAAATTAAATGAGATTCATTAAGCTGTCGACGTTGTCATCATGTGGGAAGCACCCGCGCCATGGAATGCAGCGAATGGATTCGGATTCGGATTGCCATGTTGCATGTGTCGAACGCATAAGTTTTCATTTTGGCCAGTTGATGATGACATTCGTGTGGCTGAGAGAAGCTGGCGACAGGCGCCGGTTGGCTCATCAAGTGAATCACTCGCATCTGCTTAACGAAATGGGTCAAAAATCGTATCAAGTTTACCATTAATTCTATCGCACCTGTTGCGCTCATAGAAATATAGTTTTAAATGCATTCATAAATTTGTTTAGAACCAGCAACCAAGTCCCTGCAACTGGCTAAACCACTTTCAAGCGGCGATTCCATCAATTAATGGCCAAGATATTGGCTTGAAAATCTTGATTTTGGCCAAACCAACGATTTTATGCACAGTTTATGGACTGGCAAACGCCCAGGGGCGTGATAAGTCTACTAAATTAGAATTAAGTCTGGCAACGCGACTGCTGAAAACCAGTTGGTAGCTGCTCAATTTGGTTTATTGCGAGCGTTTTACAACACTACAAATAGAATAAAAAAAAAGAAATAGTACGTTATTGAAAATTCTGGATACGTTAGTCGGCTTCTAAACAAATATGCCAAGCGCTGCTTGGGATCGGTCCATCGAAAACACATCGTTATCAACCATATAATCAATGAGCAGAGAGTTCAGTTTCTCGGAAGTATCGCTTATGCTTATTAACTCCATGGCTGCCGATGTATTCTCATAGGTGAGCTTACGACCCGCAGGGACGAGCGCTAGTTCCAGTTTCTTGGATATCTTTAAGGGTAAAATGTATGGGAAAAATGTTTATGGACTATTAGAAATGTGTGTAATCGATTATTATCGATAACTTATCGACAGTCACATCAAAAGAGATTATGCAACTATATGGAAAGCAAGATCTTTCCGCAGCATTGCATAATCTCGGCTCAATGTGTGGTAAAAGTCGATAGCTGTCGATAACTTATCGATTGACCAAGGCGCTTTCTAGGCTTTCCTGGAAGTCTTAAAATCGTCTAGCCTTAATCGATATGTGTATTATAACGAATAAACATAGCATCTAGTATCTGAGCCTAGATCCATTTGCGAATAGCGCCATCTTATCAAATGTATGTTATAAATAAAAAATGATCGATAAATATCGACAACTAAATTGATGAATAAACTGATACACATATCGAGAGTGTAAGCTACAGACAGTAGGCTTTTGTGTGGGCTCGTTTTCAATATATACCGACACAAAGGTCTTGACCAGGTACTGTATCCAAGACACTCGCTGGCTCATCGCGTCCCGTACAGTTTCAGCGACTTTTGATACTGGGAACAACCTGCGACAGAATCTTTTGCATTGCACTGAGAGGATCTGGAGCAGATTCTGCAGCAGCGGGCGCTCTTCCAGTCGAAGACGATGCACATTACGCAACAGGCCGCTCGATGTGGAGTGGGGCGTGAGCGAGTTAAGCTGCAGCCAGATATGCAAAAGGGGCACAACACGATTACTGTCCACCGGCTGATAGCTGGCCCAATCGGCTTGTAAGTAATAGTTATGTTGTGGCTCCTGCCCGCCAGAATGGCGATCACCTGGGTCTAGACCATGCCGGCGATTGCGACATCTCCGTGGAACAGCTTGATTTAGGCTATGGGCAGTCATTTATCAGCAACATCCAGCAGATCCTCAGGGTGAGACTATAGTTACCGCCAATTCCTAACATAGAGCTGTCGCAATTGCCGGGCAAATATCTCATGGCTCAGTGACATTTGACGGCAAATTTTTGAATAAAAACTAAGGTAACTGACAATTTTGCTGTGCTATACAAATAAGGCATTGAAAAGACAGCGCATTTTCTTCTGTTCTTTTTTTTATACATTTATACACGGGATATGCCACACCCACTGCCTCTTTTTTCATCTGCACATTATTTTGATTTATGTATATATAAATTGCGCGGAAACATAAGAGCTGCCACCTTGATCTGGTATCTATGTATAATTTTTCAGTCCGGTTGCACTTTGATTAGCATTGCAATCTAAATCAAAATATTTACAAATCAATTATTATTATGATTAGCAACTGTTGCAATCACTTCCAGCATAATCGATCACCCAGCTAGGGGCACTCCAACTGGCGACCAACTGGCGACCAACTGGCAACCGCTGCGACGACAGATCCGACGAGAGTCCATTGAAATTTGCATATTCGTACGTAAAGTAATCGCAATGCTCAATATTTATCCCACAATTGCCGTTGACGCATTCGCATTGAGCTCTGGGAAATGTGTACTTGGATTTGTTTTGGGTCAATTTTATGAAATCTAGGAAAAACGTATTTTTGTTTAGGAATTTCAAGATTTTGTGCCGGAAAATTGTTTTCTCCTTGTCAGAAAAGCAATAATAAATCGGGCTATCATTTGATTGCGATAGCTGCTTTATTTATCGGGTAGATGAATTGTTCAAGTAATCAAGTATTGGGTGCAACGAGTTATTAGGCTCGATTTCCCGATAAGATCACACATCCTTAAGTTCCTCATAATAATACTTGGATTATTGACAGAATAAACAGACAAACTCTCTCATTGAGGTCAACTACAAGGTTCGAGCCTCCATTTAATGCTAATGTTTATGTTTTGGTGCAGTTTCATAGCTGATATTTAAATTCATTACTCATGATCTTCAGTTTTGATCTTCGAATAAGGTTAGGTCTCCTTTCAGGCCAATAGCTAGCAATGGGTTAAGAATTATTTGTATCGCGCACAGTTATTTATCTTGCAAGTTGTTCAAATTAATCAGTCAGTCAGTTGGCTAAAAACAAAAGACAGCATTGGACATTACATTAGCGGCACAAGTTGTAATTGATTCGATTCGATTTGAAGTGTCCGCCTGCTGGTTAAATGTTTGCTGTCTTTGTCGCCATTTGCTGACAGGCGGCGGTTACAATTTTATTAACATAAATTATCTCTAGCTGCGTTATAGCGCACTTATACTAGCCGACGATGATGAAAAATTAATACCCGCTAATGTATTATGACGAAATTGTTCAGCTAAATCAGTTAATTGGCGGAATGCGCATTTGATTGGAATGGCGACAAAGATATCAATTGTTATCATGCTTAATCAAGGCAAAACAGAAGGGTTCGCGGCAGGCGACAATTCACGAGTGTAAGTTACCCTGTAAACAGATCTGCAGAATCCTAAGATAGATAGATAGATCATGATTCCTTTTGAATGTGCTTTGCTTATAGAAAACATGCGAAAGAAAACATATACCAATTGACCTTGTGGCCATAAGAGTTTATGCCAACTAACACAGCAAACAAGGTAGTTATTGCCTAAATACCTCTTGGATTCAGTCTGCTTCTGCATGTAATACCTATTTGCACAACCTTATGATACCTTTCGCATTCGCTTGTACAGGGTACAAATCTGCAGCTACATATCAACTATCATATCATGACAATGTACATGACAATATATTTTGTAATTTAATCTGGGACAATCGGAACGCTGTGGAACTGGTCAACAGGCGAGCTGCACAACAGCACAACAAATCGACAGCTTACAAGTAGGAAGGAAACTCGCGCAGCCTTGAACATGGATTGAGCGCGGCCGCGAGCGATAATAAACGCGCGAGAAACGCGTGCGATTGCTCTTAAACAAGGTGTAAAATAGGCAGTCACGTTTGTCAGGATCAGCCAGCGAAGCGTTTAATAATGTGACAGGCTCCGTGAAGAGGGGGGCGTATCGTAGCAGCTGCCCGGCAGCAGTTCATTTAGTTTTGGATACAACTCAGCCTTAGGTAGTAGCAGCAGGACGATCGGCTCGGGCAACACATATATCTAGCCACTTGCTCTGGCTACGCTTTAATTAAACCAACATCTTGGCAGGCGGCTAGGCAATTACACGGAAAAAGGGTCAAAGGTCGGCGGCTGTTGAGGCGAGCACATTAAGCCGAAACACTCAACAGCGCTCGAGCCTTAATTAAGTCATTAGCTGTAAAATGTCCTGCTGTCCTGCGCCTTAATTAATCATTTTAATTGTGTGCGTGGCAGGGCAAAGTCAAGGACAAAGCGTGCAACAGTCACCGCTGCAGGAATCGAGCCCAAAAAAAAACCTGCGGGGGGGAACGCATTTTGTCTTTAGTTATTTATAGGTCAACGCTGGGGCTGGGTCTTGACATTTGGCATGCGCTGGCAACGACTAAAATGTTGGGCACATATTTTCCAAATGTGGTTTCTGGTTTGGGCTCTCTATCCTAAATGGGGTTGCGAGCTGCACTTAGCATTAACACAGAATGGAATGTGTTTCAGAAACTATGTTTCTAAACCAGAGCAGAGCTTAAGCGCTGATCCCTTTGGGCGATATGGTTGAGGGAATCACTTAGATTAGGAATTTATTTTGTGGAAAGTAGTATGACATTCTTTTAAATATATCAATGTTTTCAAATATGTACTTACCAAAATATGCACATAAAAGATGATCGTTTGCCATCTATTAGTAGGAGAGGAATAGCCTTTAAATTTACACATTGCTGAAAAAAAAACAGAAAAAAACGGATTAGAGTAGCAAAAGAAAGAAGGAGGTATAAAATGAAAAAAGGAATGTGTAAATTAGATATAAAGATGATGATGCTGCCATACTCGATTATATCGTTTATAATTAACGTATGAAAACCTAAGGTCTTACTTGACATCATGAGAATCGCATAGTAGGGCGAAATTTGGAGCAGACACGAAACTGTCTCACACTTGCATACACTCATATATACATACACTCATACATACATACCTACATATATACGAACATAAATACATTTTACACAATTATTACAACTATGTGCAGAAACGGAACGTGGTCATATATACAAATACCATAGACCTACTTTCATACACACATACATACATATACATGCATACATATATACAAATACCTACACATACCTACATATACACACATACACACGTACATACATACATATACATCCATATATAAACACATACATACTTAGTCAAACATATATAAATACGTGAATATATACATACATACAGACACAGACATACATACATACATACCAAAAGACTGAGTTATTTGATCTTCAACACCTCTTGTTCATAAAACACTTATAGTTAACCCAGAAAAGCCTCATACAGAAATACATACATACATACACGCATACTCACATACATACATATGTACATACATGCATACATACTAACATAAATACATGCCAAAAGAAAGAGTTTTTTTGATCGCCAACAGCACTTGTTCATAAAACACTTATATTCATCGATTGAAATGCCCAGGACCTTACATGAACTTATGAGAATCGCATAGAACGGCAATATTTATAATTATGTTCTTTATAACATGCAGCGCAGCAGCAACTCAACTTGGACATATGTACAAATACAAACATACTAACAGACATACCTACACACATATATATATATGTATGCACATATATATGCGAATACATACATATATCAAATCAAATAAGAGTCATAATTTTGCCTCTCCGTAAATACCTTAACCATGTAACCCATCGATTTATATTATCCTATCACTAGATCTCTGCAATATTCTTATCAGTTACCGTGACGCGGACGTCTACCCCAAGGAAATTGCTTGCCATATTTGGCCAAACTATCCGACAAGTTCAATGTACACATTTGCTTGATTTTTTGTTTTGTGAGCATGTGATTTTCATAAGTGTCCCCACTCAAAAAGATAAGATAACTAACATATATAAGTTGAAAAGTTGAGCTATTTTGTTCCATATAAATCTAACGGGCTTGCTGCATTTAACAGCTGGCAGTTTGGCATTCCGGGATTTAGTTGCAGCTATTGGTCAAAGTACTTATAATTAGACTGCATTGTTGATTGCCAAAAATAAATTTAATGACTTATCGTTTAGTTGCGAGCGTAGAGCATATACGAAATGGGTCGTTAAATACATGTATGTATACATCTTTTTTATGATGATCCAACGTCACAGTCTATCGATTGGAAACGCCCCCGCGATATTCAAGCGCTTATCGGAGACAATAATGGAGCACCTCTCCTTTGGCCCAGTTAATAAAAAGAGTTAAAACTTTTCCCCCTTTGCTGGTGTATCCCCAAACGCGTTTGTGCGTCATTTTGTATACACGCTCACGCGTTCGATGAAAAGGGTATATTAGATTGCTGCAATGCTTGCCTGGCTTTCGATTCGACCGTATCAATGCAATTTTGTTTAGCTGATTTGGGGTAAGTGTCATGAAATTTGGAATATATATGCGTATATCCGGTTCCGAGAACGTGTTTGGCTCTGTCCACTGGACGGCGTTCAAACCGCGAAACTATCTCTTCCACACTTTAAGAGCCATATTTGGAAGGAAGACTACTGTTGAGCTGCTCCAAAAAGTTTGCCTACGCTCACTGGGGGCGTATCTCTTAATTAATTTGCCAACTAACGTGTTTTATTGGACTGCGAACGAGTATAATGCAGTCGATTGTATCCGTTACATGTTGTTTTTGTATTTTTATTCCATGTCAGCTGCACTTTGGGCAAATGTTAATTGGTGTTTGTGCACTTGTGAAATCAGCAAAAAAAAAAAAAATAATAATAAATAAAACCAAAGCAAAAACGGGGTCTACGCGCCAAAAGGCACAAACGCCAGCCCCAAGCACTGTAATCTCCAAAAACGCTACAAAAACGCGCGCAAAACGCGCGTCATGAGTTCCACGCGATTCAAAGTACGTAACAAGGCAATGCAGCAAATTACGGAACTGGAGGAAATCCAACATATTTGCCTAATGATAATACAATCCTTAATAATCGATAATAAAGTTCAACTTTTAACCTATTTAGACCCAGTTTTGTTATATAGAACTAAAACAATATCAATAAATTAAGATATATTTTTTTGTGAAGAGCACATAGAAAATGTATTTTATTTTAACAACTCATAAAACTGTTTTCTTTACTGACGAGAATCCAATATAGATTTTGACGCAACATTCGGAACCAGTTCCGTTTATTTCTTTGAATTGACTGGAACTTCTTTTCTCAAAGAACCAACTATGTATATCTGAAGCTGAACTGGATCCTTTAAAGCTATTTATAAGTCAAGTAAATGAATATAGAAAATATATAAAAATGTCGCATTTTGATATCTAAATTGCATGGAACTCAAAAAAAAATGACTCAAAAATTCAAGTGAATTCTATTTCCCAGCTTATTCGAAAGAAGCGCCGTAATAAAGCAAATAGGAATTTCTTACGTGTTCTCTTAAAACGAAAAGGGTAACCCCTCCTGATACCAGTTCAGGTTTAACACAATATACATATGTATATGCATTTCCAGAGCAATAGTTATTACTAGAATGTAATGTACGTCATGCCGATGGTTATCAGATGCTTCAGATATGCTTCCTGGCTAATGCCGGGATACAACTCCACAGCCCAAGTGGCAAATCGGCTGACCGCAAAGAAGCCGAACGACGGACCCGAAGCACACACGAGCGTCGCGGCAGAGCTGAGCGCCGAGCGGCGTACGTTTGAATGAAATCTTATATTTAGTCACTCGCTGGCAACCCATTTGACAACACACACTGAGCGGAGGGTCCGCTGATAGCGCCGTCGGCAGAATTTTCATTTTTTACGAAATCGAACTGTTTTTCTTTCTTTGGTTGAGGGACGTTGTCGTAGCGTCGCGTCGCGTCGATCGTGTTTTTTTTGTTTCATTTCTTTCGTTTTTGAAATCGTTGTTCCGGTTTTTTCATTCACATAGAAACCTTGTGAAAACTGATAGCTAGAGGCGATAAAGTAAAAGTCAAAGAATTGTGCAAATGGTGCTAACATTAAGCAACAACTAAATATTATCTGTAGAGCATCTGAAGAGCGGGCCTTGCCGGTCAACGGTTGCTCACGCAATTTTCACACATTTTCCACAATTTGCCAAACAAATTTTGTGCTTGCAAGAAAATCGTTTTGAAAATCAAATTGTCAAGAAACGTGTCAAACCATTCAAAAAGAATAGCCACAAATTGAGAAATAAATAATAATAATAAATAAAATCAAGTGCTGTGTTAAAGTGCAAAACACGAAAATGTTGAATTGTTGCTGCAACAAAATTGTGCAAATTTTTTAAAGTGTGCCAAAGTAAAAAGATTTTGCAAAAAAAGCACAAGCATCTGCAGGAAAATTACTTGAACAAAATTCAAAATCGTAAAAGGTGCGTAAATTTAAGTTCGACAGAAAAAATTGAAAAAAATTTTCGTTACATAAGTTTCAAGTTGGTTTTTTCTTTAGCAGCAAAAGTTGCAAATATTACTTGTGCTGCTGCCTAAAATAATTATTAGCTTTTGCTGAAGGTTTCAGTTGTTGTTTAAAAAGAATTTCCAAAAAGTTGCCCGTTTTTTGCTGACAATTGGCCAAATTTCATGCGTCTAATTAGTTGGCTTAAAGCTTTCAAGCAAAATTGTCGGGATCAAGCTATGCACTTTGAGAATCTACAGACACGAAGAGAATCTGCTCCGATATACATACATATATATATATATATATGAAGGTATATGCTATGCAAATTTTGACATTTAAACAAATTGAAATACTTTATACTTGGCAGCCAGCCGAACGAAGAAAATAATGTATACAGTTCTTTTTTTTTTTTAAATTTTAACAACAATTTCCATTTGAACGATAATTTTCAATTTCATCATGGATATCAGGCAAAAGTCAATGGCTTTTTTTGGGTTAACTCTCGCTGCCGCTAAACAAATAATAATAATAATAGTAAAGTGTATAAAATTGGCAAAAGCACAATTTCTATTAGCTAGCTGCTAATTGCAATCAAATTCATTTCATATTTCGTTTAGATTTCGACGCCTGCCTAGAAAAGCAAAAAACAAAATAAACAACAATTAAATCGAAGGGCTTAATCGTTTGATTAATTCCTGAAATACTAAATGCATTTTGTGAAATACTATTCAAATTTCTTGCTGTGCGTGTGTGTGTGTGTTTTATGTTATCAAAAGTCAACACCTTTGTGCATACGCAGTAATTTTCCGCTTATTCAGATAAACAGAATACAAAAATTTCGACTAATTTGGCAAACTTCTCGACAGGCTCGTTGATGAAAGCGAAATTTCTATTAAATAAAATTCTATGTGCGTTGCGCAGCTCTCATTGGCTTATTTATAGTATTTTTTTTCTTTCATTTGCGAAATCTTTCTTCTATCTCGATCTATGGCTGTGTATCTGCTGTTGCGTGTGCCGGCATGCGTATCTTATAGTACGCGCATCGGAACACACGAGTTTCTAATCTCGGGCGATTTGCAGAACCTTTCCGTTTTCTTCTTTTTCTTATTCACCTTTTTATGCTTGTGTCCTAAAAACTTGTCGGCTGCTGTTATCTAACAGTTCAGCGCGGTGCTAGTTATCTAAGCTCAACTGACGCCGTGTATCTGTATCTGTGCCTGTATGTTTTTTTTTTTTGCAATTGTATCTGTATCTGTGTGTGCGTCCGCACGCGAATTTGCGTTATTTGTTACGTCAAGCGGACTGCGGCTGTGTGCGCGCGCGTCGGGTTCAACAACTGCTAATCACATGATATGTATATACTACAAAGATCACAAGCATTAGACAGATATCGATAAGGTTGGGTATAATAATCGCAGATAGCTTTGTTTCAAATGATATATATTGCTCGATATGTTGAGCTTGTTTACGAGGATAAACATGCTTTCGAACTAGATCAATTACGTTTTCCAATCCTTACGTTTTCTATGCTCAATTCCAGTTGAGCGTTACGTCAACGCAAACTTCTAAGTCAAAAGGGCAAACAATAAAACTAAGAACTGTTTAAACTTGTAGTTGTATCAAATATTGAAAAAATTGTATTGGACTTTTAATGCTGATACGGCCATTAAATAAACCAAATTCCATTTAGTCAGTCATAAAACAAAACTCATTCATTATACCTCAGAGAGTAGCGTGTGCTTTTTTTCTTCATTTCGTTTCGTTTCGTTTTGTTTTCTGGGCTGCTGTCGTAAAAGCTGCACGATTATCAAGAACGAAATATTTATAGGACTTGTAGAATGAAATTCCATTTGTTGTTAATTTTCATGACACGGTTGGGCAACCGCGCATTCTCATCTGCACTTTGACACAATTCGTGTGCGCGCCACGCTTGATTGATAGGCCTGGAAATTCGTTGCAAAAAAACAATAACAACAATAATAACATGAAATACAGACCATTATTCTATGCCATCAAAGAGCTGGTGGTGTCGGGGCCGTAGGTGTTGGGCAGATAGTGCTTATCGCACGCAAAGTTTTATGGCCATGTGCGTAAATAGTGTAAAGTACTTAGCTGAAAGTGGCGCAAAAACTGTCGCCCCTTGGCACCAGCAGCAGGGGCAGCCGCAGCCGCAGCGGAGGGGAGGGGAGGGGAGGGTAGGGGAGTTGGCAGCACAAAAATGCAGTTTTCTTTCTTATTTGGTTTTTGTTATGTTGCATTAACGAAGCGTGAACACTAGACCACATAATGTGCGGCACACATTTGGCAACACCAACACACACACACACACACACACACACACACACACACACACACACACACACACACACACACACACACACACACACCCGCACTTACAAAACTTGAGGTACAAATCGTAGCCCCTAAAAAAAAAAGACAAAGGAAAACCAAGAAAATCGTCGCACATTTTCCACACATTTTTAGCTTCTATTTTATTTTATATTATTTCTTTTTAGTTGTTTGACGCATTTTAAAAATATCCCAAACGTAATTGTAGTTGTTGCTGTCTCTTTTCACATTACTAATACGCCGCGTTGTCTTTGATTTTTTGTCAGCTCTTTTTAGATCTGTTTTCTTTTTTTTTAATTTCGCGCGAAAAGTGCGTGACTTTTAATTAGTCTACAATAAATGTGCGAAATTGTGTGGGAGTCTCGATAATTCTTTTGCATTTCCATCTTGTTGCAGATACATTTGTTGACAGCCTCAAGAGCTTGTACTGTCGGCTTCAGAAGATAAATGTACTTTTTGTATAATTCTGATTTGTGTTTTTTTTTGTTTTCTGCAAGGCAACTTAAGAGCTTAAAGATACTTTTCGGTTTGCCTGGAACTTGTGCTTACAGATACTTTCCGATTACTTAATAGAGTTCTAGATACTTTCTTTAAGGGCCAGAAAGCTCGCAGATACTTGTATAATTAATGGATACCTAGTGAAAGGCAACTGCTGTCTTGCAGAAATTTTCAGTGACAACTTAGGAGCTTCCAGATACTTTTAGATAACCCCTATGCACTCCCAGATACTTCTATGCCCAGCTGAGCGTGTGTAAAACTGTAGATACATATTAAGTAGCTTTTAGAAAGTAGCATATATTTTATTTGGTGACAGCTTTGGTGCTTAAAGATGCTTTTAGCAGTTACTTCTTGCAACGCTTTGATTTGCATTTCTACTCACATAAAAGCTTGAAGTGAACGCGCGCGAATCTCGAAAGAAAATATCTTTCAGATACACTTGTCAATAGCTCAGCCAATGATATTTGCTTTGTAGTTAGCAGCTAGGCGGACACATGTGATCTGCCTGCCTATGGCTTTGCCCTCGCTTGTCTCGTGCACTAAATATTTAAAATAGTTGAATTTCTCGAGAGGATTGCGGCGGCAGCAGCCGCAGCAGCGACGCGTCGGCCCAATTGCTTCCGGTTCAAATCGATTACACAAAAGCGCGCTGCACTTTTTTCTTTCTCCCTTTTTTTTCATCTTTTTTCCTACTTCAGGGTTCTTCTGTGTTTCCGATGCTTTCTAAATACTCGTATTGCTGGGCAAGTATCGATTCGGTGAGCGCTCAAGTATCTGCAGCTCTTCTGGTTGTTGTTGTTGATGTTGTTGTTGTTGTTGTTGTTTCTATACAAATGAAGTGCACAACGATTAGTGCATTTGTGCTGTTGCCTTTTGTTTGAGTTATGTTTCGGTATCTTTTTCATTTTTTTCTGCTTCATTTCGTTTAACCTCCCCCCTTTGGTCGGCCTTACGATAGTTTGCTGCTTTTCTTGTTTTTCCAAAGAAAATTAATTGTTTTGTAAACACGTGAGTGTTTTTTTTTCGTATGGTCCGCAATGACAACGCATTGCATTGAAATCGACAATTGCCGTGAGAGTGAACAGAAACAGAGCTCCTTAAATACACACACACACATATATATATATATATATATATATATATATATATATGGAGACATGTATTTGGTGCATAAGCATATATATTTTACACTTGGCAACGACAATATCCATACTTTGGCTGCATCTTAATATCTTGTTGTTTGCATTCAAATAGAGGGGCATTTATCTATGGGCTGTCAGCAAATGCTGCCGCACATCAATCACGTTCTAAGCACTTTTATACCTTATATAAATATCTGCATGTGAACTATATATTTCTCATTCAATCTTGTGACTTGTATGACTAAGAGACACGAAGACCAAAAGTCACAAGCTAAGTAAATATGAAATGCATAAATTATTATAATTTAACTTGAGATATTTATTATATTTCGTGTTGAAAATGTTTTCACTTTCATCGAGATAATCAGCCTATGACAGGAGCGTAAACGTTGAGAGTGCTCGACTTACCGATACTCTGTTGTCGATTATTATGCTTACTTTTACTCAAACTGTCGACAAACAATTGATCTGTAATTTTTGGAAGGTATTGAAAAGTATCTTCTCAGCGCAACTAACTGTTAGATACAACATTGAATATACCTTAATTTTAGCCCATTGTTTAACTACAGGGTACAGTAGCTCGCATTATACCCTGCTTTGGCATTGAATTGGCTTAAATGGTAAATGGCTTTGAATAAATATTGGGCCGAAAAAATTCTTACAACACGCCATTAACACGACTTTGTTTGTTTGTTCGCCGCGTTTTGTTTGGGGCAATTTATTTTTATTGCCTCGCATACTAGTCTAAATACGAAAAAAAAGCAGCTATCCATGCAGCCATGCATATGTATGTAACCACAATAATAAAGAGAATTGCAAGAAAACTGTATAATTTGCACATAAAGCATAATGTAAGTGGGTTTTGCGGTTAGCTGTCTTTTGGCCAAGTTGCATTACCAAAATTGAAATTGTGGTGAGTGGAGGAGGCATTGCAAGGATAGATCAAGTGTGGAATTTCTGGAAACGCAAGGGACTAAAAGGAGATACCCTTCAATAAGGGTTAATAAGGAGGAAGGCTTAAAATATAAGTTAAGTTAAGTTCAGATTACATCATCTATCGAAAAGGAATCAACACTGTAAATATTTGGGGGCAAAAATATAAAACTATTTTTAATTTAATTTAATTGCCTATAAAGTTCATTTTTAGTAAATTTCTAATTATAATATATTTTATGTTTCAAAACCGGTTTGCTTGGCTTTATGTTTGCTTTTCGCAACTCGAAAACGTGGTTATAACTTTTAAAAGGTTGAGTTTCTAAATTTTTTGTTGTTTTTGTCTTTAAGTTCGGTCCTTAAGTGAATTATTGTAATTTTTTTCGTTTTTTTTTATGGGTTTGTTTTGTGATTTCTTTTTTTAACGTTTGTTATCAACAACAGAAAACTATAAAATGTATTTGTCTATCTAAAAATAAATTGAATTCCTTATAAACACAACGTATTGATTATGTGGCCTTTTATAGCACTGGCATTTGGCTAAACTCGATCTTTTCACTGACACGCATAAGAAAATGTCATTAAAAAATAAGTTAATACAAAGTTAATTGATGACAACAAATGGCATGAAAACAAGATATAAAAACAAAAACAAAAACAAAATACCAAAACGCATTTGAGCAACAAATCAAACAAATATAATTACAATGATAACGAGAAAGAAAGATTAGCTTCGGCACGATCACGAAGATCTAATACCCTTGCAGATCAAAACCCAACTAAGAAGCACAGGGAAAATAGTTAATTCCGTGTTTGGTCAAGATATCTGGATAAACAAAAAGGTTTCTAATCGAAAACCTAGTTTTTTCGATCGATCGTTCCAATAGCAGATATATGATATAGTAGTCCGATGTAAATAAGATTTTGCGAAAGCATAGTGAAATCTTTAAATGCCGTGCTTTATCAAAATATCTTGAATGACAAAATAGTTTTCCATACAACAACTTAATTTTCGAACGATCATTACTATGGCAGCTATATGATATAGTGGTCCGATCCTGCTGGTTTTGAAATATGTCCTGCGTGCAACAGAAAGAGGGATTTCTGCAAGGTTTCATAAAGATAACCTTAAAACTGAGAGACAAGTTCGCATAGAAACAGACAGACGGACAGACGGACATATATCGACTCGACTGTTGATGCTGATCAAGAATATATATACTTTATGGGGTCGAAGATGTCTCCTTCTATGCATTACACATTTCACGACAAAATTATAATACCCTATAATACTCTGCAAGGGTATAAAAACAACAGCTCAGCTTTCAAATGTTAAAGCAAACAGGCTTTACGCATTTATTTAATGCAAATAACTATGTATATTTATATTAATAGACTATAATATATATATATACTGGGCCGTTATATTAAATTAATATCACAATTTCCGTCTGAGCAGCACAAATAAATAAATAATGAATGTAAAAATTTGCATTCACAAAAAGCGCATTAAAAACAAAAACAATCGCATTTAAATTTCAAATGTTGCTCAGGTGATAAATGTTCAAGACCGAGCCCCCCCCCTGCCTTCTGGCGAGTGTTGTTGCCCAAGCTCGAGTCACAAGCGTGAGTCGAGGAGCGGGCAGGTGCTGGGGCAGGGGCAGGGGCAGGGGCAGCCATGCGTCTGACATGAACTAATTAAGTTGCGCAGTTTGATCAGATTTACTGGCGACCAGTTTGCCTCAGCGATCCGTGGCAATACTTTCCCAACCTCGGACCCATCTGTCAGCGAAAACCCTATAAAAACAACAAAAAAAAAACAAAAAACGGCCAAACTAAACAAAGCAAATGTCAAATCCGTTTGAGGCGCATAAAAAACGGCTGATAATCGCTTTTGGCGCTCGCAGACGCATAGTTCATTGACTAGGTCTAGGCGGTGTATGGCAAAAAGTCAGCTGGGCGAGCTTCAGTAAGCAAATGCAAGACCCCAAAATACCCTGTAATAGAAAGCAAATACTAAACTTTAGAGGCTGCGCTTATACCCAAACGAGTTCCGACTCTATAAGAGCTAGAATTGGCAAACTTTGTACTTGGGCTGCATAAAAACCTACTTGGAATCAATTTGATTGTCGTTTGGGGTATTCCCTCTGCTAAGCTTTTGATGACAACTTTTGTGTACAATTGTTCTATAACAACTTAATACTCAAGATCTTTTATCTATCTGTCTTTTGAAATTTGCTTTTGTATCTATAAAAGCTAGTCCAAGCAAATAGATGAATAAAATTGGATCACAATTTTCAAATTGAAATAATATACAGGGTATGCCCTCAACCAGTTATCTGAGTGCGTATGTGTTTTTTTTTCTTTCTGTATCTTCGACTGCTGCGACTTGTCGTCAAGCAAGCGACAAGATGAATTTGCCTAATTTATTAAACGATGTGCCGCACAGTGGGCGAAGTCTAGCTAAAACTCAAGCCAAATGCTGACAAAAGTCGATTGATGAATTCTAGAGATATCTGCAATACATTTGTATTTCTCACACAATTGGAAAGTTAAGAGCTTATTGTAACTGCCTGAAAGCCTCAAAAAAATATTTGAATAGGCCGTTTTTTTTAATGATTGGTGATTCGCAAAATTAAAAATATTTTCTCTCTTTACAAAATGTTGCTTGTCAGCGTTTTGGCAACTCACATTTTTTTGTTATGCAAATTATTTTTATATATTTTTTTGATGCCGCCTCTAATTTAAATTAGTTTTATGTGAACATCAATTTGATTAAAAGTTGCGCCCAGAATTTGGGCCATGCGAGCTGCCAATGGGGCGTGTCAGTCTTTGTCTGGGTCCTACAAACTTTAGGGGCTGGGAGCGAGGTTGGCTATAAATGCGATAAGATTTGTTTTCTTGCTTATCAAAGCTCAAAACCAAAGAAAAACTTTCGCTTTCTCAATTGGGTCGGACTGACCAGTCCAAGAAAAAGGGTGTAATTTGCTGGGCCACACAGGCTGGCAGCTTCTTGGCAACGATAGCAGATGATATCGTATAATATGCTCATATATGGCACATTATTTTTTATGCTCTTCATAATTTGTTGATTATGCGCCGCCGGGCTTATGAACTTATGAATGACAGACGTTGTGCCTGAAACGTAGCGCGGATCGTTAAAAGATACATTTCATTTGTCTGTTGTAGCCGACATCTAGGTGTTATTTTATACAAAATCCACATTCTTCTTCCTTTTTGGCTATTTTTGGTTGTAGTAGTTTTTTTTTTATAACTTGGCACATGTGTCGCTTGTCCCTAAATAGTTTTCCTGAGGCTTTTTTTTATTTATTATTTTTATGCTGTACCTTTATTGTTGTTGCAGTTGCTGTGGTTCGCTGTGCGGCTTGTGGCCTTTTGATGCCCTTACAGAATATTTAACATAAATTCTACCAACTGGCGGCATAAAAACAACGACAACAACAAGAACGAAACTTTTGGCGTCGGCTTGGCACACATTTGGGCCTGCTGGGTCGACTGGGCCTTCAATTTGGCAGCTGTTTCGGGTGAAAGGCATTGAGAAAAAACAAAAAAGTCAAGCCGAGTTGCCAAAGGGTTATGCATTTTTAAATGCTCATAAGGTTATTTTTATTAACAAGCTCGAAGCTCGCGCATGCCAATAAAAACGGCAAAGTCAGCACGCCGCATTTTTGATTTGGTGTGAAGCTCAGCTGTTAAATGTATACAACAAAATTCTAGTTTGTTAAGTGAAAGGTGTTCAGATATTCTTTTTTTTTTCAATTATCTACATCTAAAAGTTTTTTTCTTTTAGGTTTTGTCAATTTTTAATTGATATTTATGTTAAAACGGCATCTGCTTAACATAAAATACAAATTTTAAGAAATGTTAACGTAAACTTTAACAGTAGACAGATGTCTAAAAGTTCATATGTGAGCCCTTAATCGTCTTGCCACCTGATAACAGAGTTCATACAGACAGCTAACAGCGCGCCGTTTACTTACAGCCGCTTAACATAATATACAAATGTTAGTGAAAGTACGCACCAAGGCTTGGCTTATAGGAGATTTGATTAAGTTCTTATAGAAACACATAAGAATATATTGGCTATAAATTGTAACCGTATTTTATGACCCAACTGGTTGGCATCAGAACTCGCTTGCTGGTTGGCCCTGGCTTTGACATGTGCCTGAGTGTGTGTGTATGTGTGTGTGTGTGTGTAACGTCTTTGGCATGCGAATGCCGTTTTGTTTTTGGGACGACTTTTGAGCGGTCATAACTGTTTGCGTTTTATGTGCGTTTTAAAACGCGGGCGGGCGCGTGGCAACGACGACAAATTTGAATTGCGTTGCCTTTGGACGTTGCATAAGTGGTGCGGGCGGGGTGGGTGGGCGTGTGCGTGTGCGTGTGCGTGCGTGTGCGTGTGCTTGTGTGTGCGTGTGTGTGCGCATGTGTGTGCTGATTATCTGCAGTGCTGCGACGTTGACGCAGCAGAAAGCAATTAACATTTTGATGCCTGAAATTTGGCCCACAGAAAAACGTGGCAGACGGACAAGCGTGCAACGTGCAACATTATGAGTTGTCTGTTATTTATATTCGTTTAGTCGAGTTGGCGGCAATTGAATTGTTGTTGTTTATTGTAATTAAAACGGGGTGCACTTAAATGTTGCATAAAACATGCTGCTACTGTTTGCAGCAGCAACTGTTGCCGCCGCTGCTGCTGCTGTTGCTGCTGCTGCGTAGGCATCTGAACACGTGCCAAAAAGTCGGCAGCAACGTCTAAGTGCAACGACAACGTCACTCAGCTGCCCCGTTGCATGACCTGCGGCACTTCCTTAACGTGTATCACATAGATACACTTGTCGCTGCCGCTGCCGCTGCCGCTGCTGCTGCTGCTGCTGCTGCAGTTAGTGCGTGATTATTTTCAAATTCGACACAGTTTTATGCGCGAATTGTTTTTGTTGCCATATTTATTTTTAAACAATTTGCCAGTCGCGTTGCGACTCTTGACTATTTTCCCTTGCTTGGCTTCATTTTGCGAGTTGTTTTCCAATCTTATTTTTTTTTTGCTCACTTTTTCTCTCGCTTAGTTGGCCAATTTGTGCGTTCGATGGGGGAAAGTCATTTTCGATGTTTCGATGTGTTTTCACCGAGTTTTTTGCATAACTGCCCGAGCGAGCAGCGTCTCCCTTTTGGGGCGGTATTTATGTAACCCGCTGACCACTTGACGCGCCCATAGATACAATTGTATCTTTGTGTTTTGTATCGCCGGCTACGTCTGCTCGTCGAGCTCGCACTGATAGTCGCTGCCTAAAAATAAACTGTGCCACTTTGCGGTGCCATCGTCAGGCGTCTGCTTAATATAGCCGCAACACTAATTAAATGTCAAAATTACGCATAAAAGCGCTTAGATTCAAGAATTTATATACAATTCGGCTAATCTTAAATGTTGGCGTTGGAATTTTCAAAGCCAATTCGAATATGCAATAACTTTTGTGTGTTAAGCGCTCTTCGAAATACTTTAAAAATGTCATATGACAGTTGGGGCTACATATAGCTGTAGCAGGTGCTCCAACTGATGATAATATCTTTTGATGGTCAAGCTTGTAATAGAGATGTTAAATATAATTTAAGATTCAGATCGACACTGCAAGAAAACGACTTAGATAAAAGACAAATCATATATAGAAAGATATTGAGAAGTCCGATAACATAAAGATAAAGATATGGATAGAAAATAGTGTAAAGACATAAGTGACATATAGAAAATAGATAAAAGAGTGAGAAATATGAAATATAGATAGAAGATAAGGGCTTTAGATAATAGAAAAATTAAGGCTATTTAAATATATATAAGATAGAAGGAAGATATATACACGAGAGGTCAAAGATAGATAAAAGATAAGTGGAAAGATAAAAGCGACAAATGAAAGTTATAAGGGAGAAAGAACTTAAGGTAGATATTGGGCAGATAATCGAAGATAGATAGCTGAAAGTCAGATGGAATGGAGATAAAAGAGGAAGAGTCCAAAAATATAGAAGCGAGATAGATGGAAGATTAATAAAGGTAAGAGAATAGAAAAAAGTTACAGAAATCAATATTATGAAAAGTATTCATGCATTATTATATTCCCATCAATAAACTTTTTGCAATACATTTCTTCTGAGCTCCAAATCATAAGTTCGTTTATAATTCACAACTTGCTTAAACACTTTTGCTCAATAACCTTTGCTCTGCCCTTCTCTCGTTACAGTTTCGAAACTGCGATATGTTAACGTTGCAACCACAAACCTAAGCACACAGCAACAGCGTTACGTACAACAACAAGAAATTCGTTGAGTTGTTCGACTTTCAGGCTTGAAAAGACCACACTGTTGACTGCTCTGACATGACTAGGAAGTCAGTGGAGTTGATAAAATGCATTATCAGCGGGGAAGACGAAGATGAAGATCCGCAACATCAAGAGCAACAGCAACAGCAACAGCAGGAAGGGCAAGCCATGAAATTGAAAAGTGTTAAACAAGTCTACGATATGATAACCTAAATTTCCTGCCAGCAAGCGGCGAATTTATTTCAACTGGAACAGAGAACTCTAAAAGAAAACGAACACAAATAAAACCAAGAAAAATCAAAACAAAAACCCACAACGAAACGAAAGTAAAGGGATATATATATATATATATGTTTTTTTTATGTTATTGAAACGGGGCGTTCATATGTTTCAACGATATTTAAGGGCGTGCCGCACGCCCAGCAACAACTGACAAACTGAGGGGGCAGTGCCCAACAGCAACAGTCGCAACAATATTATAAACAACAACAAGTACTTGAAAAACTGAAAAAAACGAAAAAAAAACATCAGCAACAACAACTTAAAACTCTTGTGAAACTGCAGTTGTAATCTTTCATGCGAAGAAACCTGCGTTTGGATTGGAGGGCCCTGGCGATGCTGGGCGCCCTCCTTTCGTTTATCATAGCCTGGTCGGGTCTGGTGTATGCATTGCCAGCGCAAACGGCGATATCGAACCAACAACAAGCCACAAACAATACACAAGTAAACGTAAATAATAACAACAGCAACAGCAATAGCCGTAATCAATATAGTAGTAATAGTTCTATACAAAGTGATCATAGTCGTAATAGTCGTCTCGTAGTGCTGAAGAGTGAACATAGTTTAGATCAAAATCAAAGTATTAGTGCTGAATTTAATATGCGAACGTTAAACATAACAAATCCATCAACTGCCATCAACTCAATTACCGCAACAACAACAGAAACAGCAGCAACACCCAGCAGCAGCAGCAGCAGCAGCAGCAGCAACAGCGACAGCAGCAGCAGCGACAGCAGCAGCAGCGACAGCAGCAGCAGCACAACAGCAGCAACAATTGCTGATGTGGATCCTTTGGGCTTTGTCTTCTCATCGGAGCCACGTGAACATTTGGCAATACTCTCACGCACAGAGCGCAGCATACGACATCAGCATCTGCATCTGCATCATCAGCAACTGCATAACAGACAGCAGCAACAATCGCCTGTTGCTGCTGCTTCGGCTGCTGCTGCTGCTGCTGTTGGCAGCAACAGCAATTTCATTGGTTCGAAATCGAAAAGACTGAATAACTCTAGAAATAATCTACACATAAATAGTAGCAGTAACAACAATCCCAACAGCAACAGCAACAGCAACATCAACAACAATAATCCCAGCAATTTGGATCGCAACGAACGCTCCACTATCTCCCATATGGCGGGTGTATCGCGCAAAATCCAGTTATATATCAAGAATCGTATACTACAGCTGCTGCCAGATGGTACTGTAAATGGCACACAGAACGAGCAGAGTGAATACAGTGAGTACCCATCTATATTTACCACTAATATTCGAATCAATATATTGGGTATTTCTAAGGTAGGGCTCTCCCTTGCTAAACTGTGATTGGAAAGCTGGCGAGAGTTCACCAGCAGGTCGATTTTCAAAGTTTTTGTATTTTGGAAAATCATTTTCTAAAATTAAGATAACATTAGTTTATATGCATATTATGGATATATTAACTTTTCATTCTGCAAAATACTACAAAGTTTCTTATAGAATAAAATAGTTGAACATAAACGTTCTATGAGAATCATTTTTCATTAAAATTTCCCATAGAATTTGAATGTTTTATATACAAAAATTAAGCAATATCTGTATAATATTGTTTCAATTTAGGTAAATCCCCAGAGCTAAATTTGGCTTTTATGTTCAAGATTGTAACTTTGACCTTATGTGTAAGAAGCTGTCCAACCGAACTTCAAAGATGACGCCCCAATGTTTAAGTTTCCCTTCCACCAAACTTGCCCCAAAAATGTTTAGTTTCTCTAACATTTTCATCAACATAAACAAGCAAATAAACTAATGCGCATACAACATACATAATATATGAAATATCAGCAGAGCAATATATAGTATATATCTGTGTGTGCGTGCGTGTGTGTGTGTGTGTGTGTGTGTGTGTTTGTGCGTGTTTATATAGATCACTTGGCACACGCCCACTCATGCAGCGCCCACAAGTTGAAAGTTCTCATAAAAAAACGATGATGATGTTGTATTTTGTGTTTGTTTCAACGCAAAAAAAGCTGCCTGCGGGCCGGGACGTGTTTGGTTGGCCAAGAAAATACAGAAAAATACACAAAAAAATTGTAGAAAAATGTAAGAAAAATATTTGTAGCGTAGCCTGTTTATGTTGAGCATCATTAAGTCAGACACTTGATTTGGCAATCTGCTGCTGCTTAGGGCGTCCAGGAGGGAGGCATCTATTGTATTATTTGCCATATAAATTTATGTTGTGCGTGTGTGTGTGTGTTAAGGCTGAATTGCTGGCATAAATCTTGCTTTAATGTACTGAGCGACCTGATTAGCTGCCGCTGCTCATGAGTCAGCCCATCATCAGCTGGCTGGCCATTTGCATAACCTGGCGGGCAGTTTGTTTCTCTCTTTTTTTGGGGGGCTTAAGCAGCCTATCGCAACTTGTTGGCCAAATTAATTTACAGCTTCATTTTCATTCAGTTAGCTCGTTTTTTTCTCGCTTTTTGCTGCGGCAATTTGCAAGGCTGATAACAAAAGCAGCAGCCAAAACTTGTTGTACAAGCGGCCGGTTTTAGGCGCGTTTTTAATCGCGCGCAGGCATCGCGTCATTGAGACATCAGCGCCGCGATGCCGCTTAGATAGTGCAGATACATGCTTGTTATTGTTGTTGTTGCTGCTGTTGTTGGTGTGATACCAAATTTATGTTGTTGTTGCTGCTGCCTGCAGCTCGGGTGTTAATTTGATTTCATGCGCCTGCCTCATGCGATAATGTTGCCCGGCTGCGATAAGATTTAGCCCGAAAAGCGTATTCAATGCTTTTTTCGTTTTTGGTTAAAAGGCGCATTTGTAAGGTGTTTGGGAAAAGATTTTTATAGCAATTGCTCAATATTTAACACTCGACCACTTTCTCAAAGCGATTGTGTGCGTGTGTGTGTGTGTGTGTGTATTTTCTTTATTGCATCAAGTTGGTGAGTTTTTTATGAGCTTTCAAACAGAAATCACGCACTTGACGTGCTCTTAACTTCTGTCGAGCTAGTTTATCAGCCATCATAAGCGTTTTTCGTTGATAAGACGCGCTCTTGATTAACATGACTGTCACAAAAAGGAAAAAGAGGGACACACAACATTTTTGGAAAGTCTTGCGCAAATTGAAGCTGTCTAAAAATTGCATACAATTTCCACGCATTTTCCTCTAAAGTTCAGCAAAGCAGTTGACCTCTAAAAAAATATAAAAAAAAACGCCAACTCAAGTTGCAATTTGCTCGAGCAGCTAACGGTGAGTGAGTGCCATGAGACTGCGCAGACCGGATCCTCGTAGCTGACCTCAAACCCTTTGGGGTTTTGCTGCTGATGGGGCGTGCATATTTTCATAATGAAATATGAGTGTACCAGTACTTGGCGTTTTTTTATTTATATTTTTCTTCCAACAAGTCTCTGTGGGCAATTATGCGACTGATTTAGTGCGTGGTGCGTGGTGCAAGGTGTGAAGTTAACTGAAGTGGCTCTGGCTTAAAGCTGACGTTGTGTCTCGGGTCTCGGGGCTCGAGTCTCGCCTGTTTTCATTTGGGCAGATGCTAAAAGCTTCCGACAGATTTTTTTGATAACTTAATTTACGGCACGTCTTCAGCGAGTTGATGAAGTTGCTGCATCGATTTTTGAGCTGCGCAGCTTGAGTTACTTTCACTGTCACTCGACTTGTGGCCCGCGTGTTAATTGCTTTTCGTAAATACTATGCATATGCCGCTTTATTCACCAGATTTTGTTGCATTTTAGGCACATCAAAGACTGTGCTTTCAGCTACATAAATGTCAAAAGTGCGAGCAACAATAGTTTGCTTTGTTCCCATTCGATTATGATTTAATTTATATTCTTCTATTTCCATCAATAGAATGTTCACATAAAGCATATAAGTTATAGCTAGCTAAGAACTTTCCAAGCCAGCTGAACTTCAAAAAGCTACACATTATTCCGGCGCAGACAAATTGCATAAACTGCGTAAACCCCCCGGCTCCGGGGCATTATCATGATTAATATTGTAATCATTTGGTTAAGAGCCTATTCAGGGCGAATTTCGACACACACAACACAATCAGATTCAGAAGAGCCCAACGTAGCATGTCCAAAGGGCCAGCAATTATATCATTTTCAGCACATAATACAATAAATTAATTTTTACAATGGCCCAAGAGCTCAAAGTATCAAAAGATACATATCAAGATGTATCTAGATACAGCTTTATAACTTAGGCAACTGCTCAAAATGCCTTTTCCTTGTGGATAGTTCAGCTAGCTTTTAGATCATTTTCAGCACATAAACAAAATATTTAATGATATGAGCTCTTACGTCACAAACTATATTTATCTAGATACCTGTGTATCCAGGGCTTACATGTGCTATGAAAATATTCAAACTGTTCAAAAAGCTTTGGAAATAATTTAGCTAGTTTTTAAATCATTTTCCACTTGGTAAGCAATCAACAAATGTTTACAACTTCTCAGTTTTGGATAAGCTGCATCATCAGATACTTTGCTAGTTGCATCGTTTAAATGGGTCAAGATGAAATTATGCTCGAATAGATTAAACGTGTTGCTACGTCATGAGGCAGATTTGTATGTATCTAGATACAATTGTATCTACAGCCTTTAAATGGGTTACAAAGACCTATAGATAGCTTTCAGATCACAAAATTAAAATAATTATTGAAGTATATAAATTATAAGAGTGCTTAAGTCAAAACTTTTGGTAGACAGTTTAGTCAGCTATTATATCACTTTCAGCACATAAAATAATAAATTAAATTTTTACAGTAAACTTGAGGTAGCTACGTCACAAGATACACAGCTATATTTATGTATCTAGACACATTGCGAAGAATTTCTAAAGAGATATGCTTGGAACTGAAAAAAATGTTAGCATTAGAACATTTTTGGATAGCCTAATGAGCCGGCTGCCACAGTCAGTTTACGCGTGTGGGTGGGTGGTGCTGATGCTGCACCACTTGATGTAGCATTGTCAGCGAGTCGGCTCATCAGAACGCACGGTGTGTGTATCTTCTGTGTGATTTATGCGGCGTACGAGCAGCATGAAAGTGTTTTGTTTTAGATAAGATTATGTAGTATATATCTATATATATATATGTAAATGTATAGGGTATATGGCTGAAACCGAAGCGGACAACGCAATATGTCACATGGATTTATAGTTGGCGTTGGCGTTGGCGCTCTTCGGTTCTGCTCTGCAAAAGTTTTCCGGCTGCTATTTATAGTACAGATGGCAATGAACTGTACTGGTTGGAAATTGCTCAAGTGCTCGGCAATTCGATTACGTAAAAGGTCTAGGCCATTAAAGCAATTGCTAAAAGCCAACTCATCCAATCACCCACAATTTGGTGGCTGCTTGGCTGGATTTTATGGTCAAGTGGTTTGCTTTAAAAAACGCACAAATTCCGAAGAGACATTGACAAGAATGTTAAATTATGCGTAAAGTTCGTTAAAATTTGTAAGCCTACCAGGTTGCTACGTAATATTTATGAAGCTGGTCAGGCTATATAAATTATCATGATTAATGATATTTTGCACGCAGTTTGTTGCCAAGCTGCTGGCTGCTGGCTGCTGCCTTTGCTCTTGTTGTTGTTGTTGTCGTTGTTGTGGCCGTTGTTTTACAAGCTTTTTACGAGCAATTCATTTTCACCCCAGTCCCAAAAAGCCAGCAGCAGCCAGTCACATATTGACCGCTGACCAGTGGCAAAAACATTGACACAGAAACCAAAAACTACAAGAAAACCGAACAGCAACAACAACAACAACAAGTCACAGCCGCAGATATTGAAAATTTATTGTTTAAACATAAAAAGTGTTTAACAACATGCTAAATAAAAATTGTTGACCGTAAGCCGAAATGAAGGCTGATTGGCTCATGCGGCGTATGCGTAATTTGTAATCAGAGTGCACTTTGCTACCGTCTCAAGAGATCTAGATAGCAAACGAGCCTGTTTTATATAGCTGAAGATTATTCTTAAAGATTTTCATAAGGTGAAAGAGAGCCGCAGTTCTTTAAAAGACTTGCTTGAAGCAAAAGGTAATTTTATTAAATTAGCACGAATTTCTAGAGCATATACGATAACTAGAATTTCTGGAGTAGGCGATATTCTTATCAATGATATGGCTATACACTTCCATAAATATATTTTAATCCTATACTGACTACTTAATACATTGATTTACGGTCGTAAATAATGGTTAATCTGAGAGTATTTCCCCAAGTCTTTCTATACGTAAAGTACTCTCTTCAGACTTAAAAAATAATACATCATAAATAATAATATAACTAATCTAATAATAATTATTTGTACAATGCCATCTAATAATGAATGGCAAATAATTTTATAAAAATGATCCAGCTTAATTTACAAGAAAATAACTTTAAAACTTTCAAGCTTTAAAAGAATGACATGTTATCGATAAGTCGATAGGTAACTGTTTCTGGCAATTGATTTGCAAAATGTGGTCACACTTTTTATTAAAAACAGCTGAGTTTGTTTTTCAATCAACTTTCTTCTATTCGATTGCTTGCCAAATTCTTAAAATCGTGAATTTTTGATATTGCTCATGGAAAATACCAAAGTGATCTTATAACCCATGGCCAGACCTTATCTACATGGCATACAAAGTTCGTTGTGCTGAGCAGAGAGAGAGAGAGAGAGAGAGAGAGAGAAAGAGAGAGAGAGGGAGAGAGGGAGAGTATCAAGTGTTCGTCTTTATTATTGTTTTTGCTTTTTCGTTTTATGATAGCGCACGCGATTGCCAATTAGAGTGCAATTAATTTATAATCCCGGGCACTACTTGGAGACCCACATACGATCGTTTGACACAGTTTCGGTATACAATGTAGCGTATGTGTGGCAACATGAACGATAATGTGATTGCACCTGATATGATATTTATGATAGGGCAGGTACGTTCATATATATGTATATATAAATATATATATATGGGGAAATACCAGGCGCCAGTGCATGAAATGAAATTTCTAGCTTCAGCTTAAGGTATTGGGCAATGAGTCATAAATAAGTCGCATGCTAAAAAGCCGTGTAATTTATTTCGATAACGATTGCTTATCGATAGAGCGCATTAGTGGAAACACTTGCATTTTGTGATTCATTTTGGCATTTTATTGACGGCCTCTCCAAGCCAATCGAAATGCAAATTAATCACATAATTTGCACGAGTTTCAAAACACGTTGCAGTCGGACTATCGAATGCGGACAAAAAAAGAAAAATGAAAAGCCAAATAAAACGTGTTCAATCTTTAGCTGGCCAAATTGCAAATTGGCTTAATAAATTGATCCAGTTCGGTGTAATGCATTACAGACTTGTAGGTGGTCATGTTTTGGCTGTTTAACTACTTGTTGCTCTCTGATGTTGGCCGAATTCATGCTCGAATTTCAGCCCCCAACTCGCTCTGGCTAACCCAAATTTTTTCCGGAGTCTCGGGTTTTCTTTTATACTCATTTTTTTTTTCATTTTGGGAACGCGTGTCTCGGCCACTGAAGATTTACGACTCGTATGACCATGAACGTGCTGGTATGGGGTGTACGTATGTGGGTACTAAACTCAATCGTATGGTAAAAAAAATTATCGCTTTGGTATGCGAACAAAATTGAAACGAAACGAAAACTGAGAGAAAAATAAAGTAAATGGTGTGTGTAAGTATCTCAATGCTGTGTGTGCGTGTGTGTGTGTGTGCATAGAAAGCGTTTGCTTTCGGTGTATTGTTTGGAAAGACGTTAGAAAGGTGTAGGGAGCTGGGTTATACGACTCTGTGGTTTGTGTTTGGGTGGGTCGTGAGCAATCGTGAGACTCAACTTGCACAGACCTTCCGGGAATGAGTAAAGCTTTAAGTTGCAACCGCTTATTGTGCAAGGGGATTTTAGTTATATTGAATACTAATTATTGAATTGCATTTACAACAGAATTTCCTCAAAAAAGTTTGAAAAATCTTCACATTTTGTAGGTATTTACAATGTCACTTGACTTTCTAGATGTCATGTAACATATTTTTCTCACTCAACTCACAAAATCTTGTAGAATCAAATAAAGCGAATCCACTTCCGCCAAATCTTATCGGATATGAGAACAGGTGATTTCCAATCGCAGTTAAAAATAGAATTTAAAAATAGCTAGAAGTAGTTTTTCACTTATCTTTTATCTCATCTTTGTCCTCTGTTATGTCTAATGTCTAGACATTTTCCTAGACATTTCCCCAAGTGCGTAACCCACACACAGTGGCAGGTAGGGCTTTTGCGTGGCGGCCGCCTATTGAAAATAGTTGCATACATATCTCTCGTATTTCTAGCAAGTCCAAACAATTTATTAGCGACAATTCGCCGGCTTGTAAATGATATATTAATGACCGTTTCACGACAACAACTACACAAGTTGCAAGCCGCACACGCGCACAAAATAACAAATTTCAATTACAGCGCGTACTATGAATCCGGTTTTAAAATGAAAGCCGGAGCGTTGCCTGGGTGGTGGCCAACCACTACTGAGGCAGCAGCAATAGCAGCAGCTCGAACAGCTCTCTCGTATACCCACCTAGGCATCCAAAACGCCTCTTGCCAAGTGCAGCTTAGGCATAGATATGTTCGCACTTAATAGCTCAAGTTTACGGCAATCGACAAATTGGCGCGTTAATCTATGCTGCGCGAAAAAAAAACACAACTCTTGAGCCTATTGAAAATCGATAAGAGGGGTATAATGGTTTTGGCCAGAGGTATGTAACAGGCTGAAGGCCAGCCGACAATCTGAGTCGATCTAGAAATTCTCATTCTATCTCATCCTATTTAACATGATCGATAATTATCGATTTTGAGATGTTATGTTGAACATCGCTTGATAATGAATGAATGGAATAATGAAATGCATCCGAAGTTATTCAAGAATGCAATCCCATAGTGTAGGGCGTAAGGATCTTCTGCCTCGCTCTCGCTGCACAAATTGTGCTACAGGGTATCCTTTTAGTTGGTCACTCCCGACTAGAGCACCTTTGTGTTTTTTGTGTGTTTATTTTTGCTGTTTTGTGATGTTTGAGGCTTGCGTATTTGTCATGCGTGAGGCGTAGGACACGGGCGGCTCTTAATATGCGTCGCACCACATGCCGCTGGCAATAAACATCGTTCGAGGCCCGAGGCAGGCGGCATTTGGTTGAGGATGGAAAACCCGCTCCACATACGCTACTGGAAGCGGGTTAAGTGCGTGCAATTTGCGCTGATAAAAAGCAACGTGCTTAGCCGGGCATTGCGAGGGGGTTGTCGTTAACGGGCAAGGGGTATAGAGAGTGGGGGGAGGGGTGGCTTAAAATTAACTGAAGCGGCCAAATGACTTCCGTTGGAAAAGTGAAAAGTCGCGCAACCGACAAAGTTTCAAGCGTTTGCCTAATGGCTTGCCTTTGGCGCTGTTGTATCTTGCAGATACATTTGTATCTTACAAGTAGGAAGTGTACCCAATTGAGGTGATGACACACACAATGTTGTCGCTGGTGCCGGTGTGTGCGTGTGCCGCAGCTCGTGCAGCCTGTGCGTTGTCTATATACACAACAACAAAATTCTAATAGCATGCGTGCGAGACGTGCGTCTGGTATCGGGTCTGGCACCGGCACCGTCACCGGCATCGGGCATCGGGCATCGGGGCATCCACTATAGTAGTATAGTATGCTATACTATCTGTATGCGGCCGGGCCATTGACTCTCCCAGTGGCAGACGCTTTTATTTAAACTAATTGACGCCCGCCGCATAACGCAAGCCATATGAAAGGTGTGCGTGTGTGCGGGTTCGCTTCTGCAGAGGTGCAATTGGAAAAGTGTCAATTGCCAGGAACTGCAACTGGATCTAGGGGGGGCGTGTGGGGCCGTACACCGGGCAATTGATGCGCGTCAAAATGAACAATGAGTTTCAATTAGCTGGCACGTTGAATTCCTGCAATGGCCATTTGTGATATGCCATGCAATGAGGAAGTCTGAATGGTTTGCTAATTGAGCTGAACGGGTTACCCGCAGCACGCCAAGCGGACAGCGCGAGCTGTGGCAGTTGTGGGTGCTTGAACTTGCAATAGCATATTTTCATGACGTGTGTGTGTGTGTGTGAGTATTTGTGTAGGTGTGCTTCAAGCTAAATACGGCTTGAACTTGAGTTATTAATTTGTACAAATGTTTGCGTAAATGCTTGCACAACAAATTGACGGATTTCTTAATAACTGTGAAAGCTCGTCTTAAAATTAAACAAAATTCTTGAAACGTTGCTGTGCTGCATATCGATATGTCATCGCTATCAGTGTTGCACAACGTGATTATGTGATGCATATGTGCATACATCTATCGAAAATCTAAAACTGTATCAATTTTAGTTTCTAGCACCATGTGCTTAGCGCACTTTCACATATATTCCCAATCTTGCGCAAGTTCCCCCATATTCTTACCAATCAGTCACAAACACCTAAGCTCCATATATGTATGTGTATATAATGTGGCATATTTTAATACTTGAAACAGGTGTTGAACAAAGTGTTGCACACCCTGGCGGCCACCATGCGTCGTGCCAGCTTCTTGGAACGTCCGACGGCGGTAAACTGTTGATCGTCGACGGTGATGATCATGCGATGCACGGTTCCGTTTTGTCCATTGTTCCCATCGAGGCACTCATACTTGAGTCCCGGTCGCATTTGGTCCAGCACGCTGGCTGGATGCATATTATCCCAATTGGCTGGCAGTTCCTTTCGCAAGGCGTTTGGCGTAGCCTTTCCGTTCTTCGGTCTATCCTGGCACTCCCAATCGGCGTACAGCTTGTGTATGGCAAATGAGGCCAGCTTGAGTATGGCCAAATCTTTATCGTCTTCTTCCTCACCGGAGCTTTTCTCATTAGATTGAGCCATTTTAGCCATGAAATAATCGCGCAGCGCTAACTCGCAAACCCGTTCCTTGGCCAACTTCTTTGAACGGCCAGTGGCCACGTATGTCTTAGAGTTAAAGTTGATGCTGGCCTTAAATCCATCCTCTTCCCCGCAGGTTATTTCCAAGTCGCCGAGCGAAATGCCCTTGAATTCCTTGAGCACCCTCACGGCGCTCTTGGGCACCATCAATCTGGACAACTGATGTATTCCTGCGTAGGCGATGTTTGGCCTTATATTGATTTAAATGATTGTACGGCTTTTAACTACTTGCCCAACGACTTCCTGCGCTTTATGCCCGTTTTCATCAGTGATAACTTAGGATCCTTGGCACTACGATTGAGCTTTAGCTTGCCTAACTTGGCCTCTGCAGCCCTCTCAGACTGCCAAGCTCCTGGCTGCGATTTGTTGAAATAGCTGCAGTCCATTTCAGCTTTATCGAAAATTTTCGACGAAAACTGCCCTAGCTTCTTTTCCCTTACAAAAGCTAATGAAAAGTAAAATTGTTGTAGTGCTGCGAAGCGCAAAAACATTTACAACGCCATCTTTGTGATTTATTTTGTATTTTTTTAATTTTAAAGAAACTTATTTAAAAAACTTATCTCTGATTTAAATAAGCATTTATTAACGAATAAGGAGAAACATATAACTGTTTGCCTTGTTTGGTAAATTCTACTCGCAATTGTGAAAAGCTGGCGAAAGACCGTTCAAAAATGGAACTTTTCACATCTTTGACTAGTTGATGCCTTTAGACTTTGTATCTACAAAGTTTTCGAGTCTTTCATCAAACAATTTCTCAAGAAATTCTTGACCTTTCCACATGGAAAATTTCCGCATTGCCAAAATGCCGCATTTAATTAACGCTGATTCGTATTCCATTAATAAATCGCACATTAATTAACACATTTTATTAGCTGGCCAAAAGTGAGACCTTTTTAAATGCCTACCGACTAATTTCAGCACAATTCTAACTCAAAGGCTTTATGAGCCGCAGGCACTATATACCCCATATGAACCCGTCCATTAAGATCAAACACTTTCGCCAGACAGCGGCAAATGCTTCCGTGGCAGCAAAGGCATTTTATGAGCTAAGAAGCTGCCTTGCACCAGAATGAGGAGGCAAATTGACTGCTGGCTGCACTTGATTGCAACGGTGCAACAGGCAACGTGCAAGGTGCAACGTGCTACGTGCAACGTCCAACGGGCTCAACTTGTTTGTTTTCAATGGCATCTTTTTTGTGGTGTGGTGGTCATTCGGCTAACCGCGGGGCTAATAGACTGACAGACCCGCCCAATGCCTATGGCCATGCTATGGTTTTTAACGAGCTCGCTAATTTGCCAAACACCAAATGCGGCTTTTTATTATTTACACGGCCCAAGCACACACACACACACACACACACACACACAAACACACATATAGAGACACCCAAGTCGCCGCGTCAAGTGTGTGTAGGCGATCTTGCCATGGTTGTCTAGCCAGCCAATTGCCAGTTCAAATATCGTTTAATTGAAGAGCAGATAAACTGCTCGAACTGCGCCACAATTCGATTTTTTTATGACCGGCTTTTAATGCGAGTGCAGGCAATTGCATAATGAGCTGTTGATGAACTCGGGCAAAACCATTGACCCACTAAGAAAGAATAAAGAAAAAGTCATGAAAAATTGGCGAACTTCAAATGCTCTTGTAAAGCGCCTCGGCCAAAGAAACCAAGGACTTTGCCATAGATTTGCAACTTTATCAATTGATGTTTGATTGTAACAACACATGTGAATGTTAAATTATATAGTACTATATATTTGATACAACTATTAAGTTTAGTTAGGCGTATGTATATGTATAAGAACTCAGGTAACAGAGCCACGAGGACTCCGGGAACGAGTCTCAGGCTAGGGTCTATAAATGTTTGTATAAGAAATATCATATTTGACTTTACCAATCATAGCTATATGTCAACAAAAAGTTTTTAACTATAAAAGCTTGATGATATAGTTGAGCGACCCGACTAAACACAGAGCATGCGTTGGCTACAGTCAAAAGCAGTCTCTGCACTGAGAGTCGAGATTGCATTGAATTAAATGATATAGGGATTTGCCCCAGTTAATGATATAACACAATAACGACTTTCAAAGCGTTGATAACATGCATATACTCTTCTCTTAAGGGCATTTTAAATACAAGTCAACAAACTTTCAAAATGCAGCCCAGCTGCCAGCAAGGGAAAACGTTGCCCACCCACGTGGACAGAGGACAATCAATTTAAAAAAAAAAAGAATCCGAAAAACGTCCAATTTGGTCGCATCAAATTGCTGACTACTTGCGATTTTGGACGGACAGACTCCGGACTCCACGCTTCAGACTTGGAGCTCTGACTCAGTTCTGTCCTGTGCCAGGTCCCGCTGTGCGACAATTGAAAGTGGGGCCCTGGGGCCATACAACTTGTTAACTTGTACTTGCAGTTGTTGTCCGGCTTTCTTCTCTTTTTGTTGTTTTTCCTCTTCTTTTTTTCTGCCAGCAATTTTGCAGTTTGTTTCGATTACTTCATTTGCCCGTTCGTGCCACACAAAACAGTTCTCTGTGAAGCGTGTGACCCAGTTTGGGCTGCCGCGTAAAGGCCACAATTTGTTATGGCACAAAAGAAATAATACAGTTTTGTTTTTTTTTCCACAAATATTGTATACGAATTGCACCCACTGAAATCGTGCACCACTAATTGACCACTGTGCCCACTGATATCGCATATCACCAGCTGATGCCATAGGCCATTGTAAATGTGACTATTTGAATAGGTGGCCAGACATTAAATTTATTACCGGGCCGTCTCCAGTTGCGCATTTCGTTTGGACAGATTGTTGACAAATGTCACGGGAGTTCGCATTGTCCGTCCTCAAACGTGGGCTGCTATGCTAATTACCAGTGCAACAGCTCTGACAGCTCTCTGACAGTCTGTTCGACTACTGCGCACGCCCACACACCCAGTTTCCGAGTCAATTTCGGATCCAGACAGACGACGCCGTGATCTATGGGTGCTGCCAGCGACACAGCCAGTTTGCACGTCACAAATATCACAATCAAAATATATGTATGTATATTTAAAAAGTATTTTTTACACCTTGAAAATTGCACATATTTGTCAAACATATAATAAAGTAAATATATATGCAAACATTCTATATTGTTAACTAGTCTTGAAATGTCAACGTGTAAACCTTATCTAAATGTCACCGCAACGCACCCATTTGATAATACCGACATTAATTTATGCGCTTGCATAGTTCTGCTTCAATTTGAGTGCTGAAACCTAATTAATCAATTCTCTTGATTTACTAAAAGTCAGTTAAATAGGGATCGAGCTTTTACGAGTAAATGTGTCAATTTTGGGAGCAGAATTCCCCATGTTCATGTTTTGCTTTTGTAGCTAAGTTTATAAGGCGAAACTTCAACGTTGTAGTTGTTTTAGTGCTGGCTTAGCTAGGCTTCTGTGTGTACGTAATTTACAGCACTGTTTTTAAGCAACACTAATCACCCATCAACGCTGTTTGACACTGGCACGCGCGCCCGCATGTAGCCCTTTGAATGCTGAGCTAAGGAGTTTATCATATGCATCGAGAATAAAAAAAGAACAAACGAAAATTGAATTTCCCCTGAGGCGATAATCAGCGAGTGCTTAACTCGAGTCATTCAACATGCACAAGTTGCATTTTATTTTTAAATGTGGACCGTGGGTGTTCCACGGAAGTGCCAGCTGCCTTTTTTTTTTTTTAAATCTACTTCTCTTCTTTTCGGTTTACATCCAAAGTGATGTACTTAGAAGAGGCCCGCCTCAATAATGTGCCATTAAAGTATTAACAGCACTTGGCCCACAGTGGGTGTCTAAGCCCAGCAGCTGCCAGCCTGGCCAGCTGGCTAGACGACACTTCAGGTTTTGGAGTAGCTAGCTGTCTGCCTGGCCATAATCGATGAGTGAACATTTGTAGCTGTGTTCTGAATGTTGTTCAGGATTTGCGCTTAAATAGACGCTGAAAACTGAACATCAATCAGCGCAAAGAACTGTTTACATGTCGCTGGGTATCTACTAAGTAACGTATCCAATTTTTAATTGCTTTGAAATTCTTCGACAAGCTGACAAGCCTTAGATACTGATCTTAGAAATGTGGCTCATCGCTGCCTAACGGTGGTTTTTTGATTAAATTCAATTCAATGCGATTCAATGTGATATATATATATATATCCACGAACGCCAACACCTACCCCTACCCTACCGCAACCTAATCCCTCCTTATAGACCCGCTTTCAATTTGATTTTGTTTTGATTGCGTCTCTAAGAGCCTGGCTACCAGTTTTTCCAGCGGCGCCTGTTGAACCTGTTGATTTGCCTATCAGCACTTGTCGCTGTCGTTAATGTGTTGTTGTTGTTGTTGTTGTTGCTGTTGTTGTTGTTGTTGCTGTTGGGCTGGCTTTCCATGGCATTGCCACACAGTTGGCAAAGAAACCAATGCCTATCTGTGGCATTACATCAGGCCGGCCAATCGATATTTACATTTATCTCGCTCTCCCTCTCTCCGAGCTCTCGCGCAGCCACATTTTGATTTGGCAGATTGATTTGTATCTTGGCCAGCCTAATGAAGACAAATGTCTGCGGAGTCTGGGCGGTCTTTGGGCTGTTGCAGCTTAATTGATATGTGGCCACGAAATTAATTCCACTAATTGAACATTTTTGTTAAATCAATGAACAAACGCGCTCAGCTTTCTTTTGGCCAGGGCGTTAGATGTTTTCCTGCTTCTAGCATACTCTAAGCCAATATATTGCCTGCCAGCAGCTGTCTCTCGTTTGACAGTTGGTAGAAGTTTTTGGCGCATTATTATTACGTTTACTTTGTTCTTTTTGTCTGCCCCCTCTTTGACGCACGCGGCGTATGCGCAATTTTATATCACTTTGCTGAGACTTTTGCGTCATTGCCGTGAAATTCTTTCACAGATTTAATTTGTTTGACAGCTTGTAGAAAATAATACTCAGGTATATTTTCCACAGATTTATTTTTAAATAAATAAGTGATATTTTTTAAGGCTAAAAGGGAAGGCAACTAGACACTTTTTGAAATATATCGATATTATATAAAATATTTAGATATATTCAAAATTAGTTTATTGAGAAATTTTAGTTTTTTTTTTTTGTTTTAAATAAAACAATTTTGAATAATCGTAAATTGCCTCTTAACGACAGGCCCAATCTCTTCAGTAGCTAATTGCCTTATGCTAGGCCTTAATTTATCTTAACGATAGCAAATGGAATCTTTCAAAATGTGAATGTAGAGACATATTTTTGTTTTAAGTTTCGCTTGAGGCTTTCAAAATGTTTTAATTATTATAATATTTATTTTCTTATCGTTGGGCTGTCTGGAAGAGTGAGCCATCTTTCACTTTTGTGCATAATAAGCTCTTGATTACTAATTTAAGCACTTTAAGCCGCAGAAATAAGTTTTTGTTATGCTTATTTTATGTATACATATATAAATTGAAATTGTTGCTGATCAACTCAATTCAACAGCTTAAAAGTCTAGCTAATAAGCAAGAAGTCGCTACTTCAAATCCCGCAGAAACCAAACAACTTTTTTTAATATTATTTTAAGCACTTCGTCCTTAACTCAGACTGTTCAATATGTACTTAACGAATGCCAGACACTGCAATATGTATATATATTTTTTTATTTGCTTTAAAACAGCAGGGAATCAGTGTGAGAAGCAACCGTTATCTGCTGTGGAAGCTCATGTGATCTCCGGATCACGTTGAACACAAATCAAAAAGAAAACTGACCACAGATATATGTGGGCTGGCACATGCTAATAGAAAAGCACTTTGAGAACAACAACAACAACAACAAAAAAGAAAGAAAGAAAGGAAGAGAAAAAACTCCAAAACAAAACGCGTTACACTTTAGGTGTGAAAAACAGGCGGAAAGGTGAGCAGAAGATGGCTAAAAAAAACGTTCGCAGCTGCCGAACAAGAAATTGCAATTTAAATGCGATAAATTAAATGGAAATGGGCAAGGGAATCAGGAATCAGGAATCGGGAATTGAGAATTGGGCATAAATAATGCGCGTTTCTAGCCAAATTGACGCGGCGTGCAAATGAAATGAAAATTGAAACGAGAGCCAAGTCAAGTGATAAATCTTTCTATTAGCCAAAGTGCGCACGTAGACGCAGGCCAACAACTGCAGCAGCAGCAGAAGTAACTGCAGCAGCAGCAGCAGTAAATGCAGCAGCAGCAGCAGAAGTAACTGCAGCAGTAACTGCAGCAGCAGCAGCTTTGTTAGCGCCGCCGCCAACGCGACTGCAGCCTGGCGATTTTAATCGCGTCGCCGCCGCCAGGCTCGACTGCATAATTTATAAAATCCATTTTAATCAGCGCGCGCGCTGCGCTAAGAAATTACTTTGTCTGCATTTAAATGGCAAAAACAGGGCCAAGCGCTGAACTTGGCCCAGCGGCAGGTGTTGCCGCAACCAATGTCTGGGGCCGCTTTGAGCCTGGCTCTCTCCTGATTCTGGCCAGTACGTGCCGTAGGTGTGTTAATTCGAGCTGATTGCGTAGCGCATTGGCCGCTTTGCTCATTGAGTTGTCAGTGCGTTGTCTCCGCCTTGCCAACTGCTCCATGATAAATGGCCCACAATTATGTCGGCTGCGTCTATATCTACGGACATCGATGTTCTGCCTCTGGTTCTTCTTCTTGTTTTTGCTGTTTGGTTCAAAGGCAGCACAGCCGGCAAACATAAACTAAATGAACAAAAAAAAAACCCCAAGGCTAATTGAATAAACACGCCGAAACGCGCGAGAAAGCAGCGGCTAGAAACCTCTTGTATCTATGTATCATAAGCTACTTATTTGACTCTCATTGTGTGTGTACGTGAGAGTGTGTGTGTACGTGTGCGTGTACGTGTGTGTGTGTTTGCATGTGTGTAGTTATGCTCTACACAAATTGACACAAGTGGCAGCCAAACAATTCTCACACATTCACACGCGCTGTGCACATTTCCAAGCGTTTAGAAACGCGCGCGATTATTTTGTTGTGCTCTTTAATCAATTTGTTTTTATGAAAATAAACAAAATTTCAGAGCTTCCAAATTTGGCCACATTGAATGAAACTAATTTATCTATTTTGATCATCTAATACAGCTAGCTGTTACTTCAGATATATATTTAAATATATATACCATACTCCCTTCTGCTACTCAGTTCTTCTGTGGCAATTGAAGAGAGGCAGCAGCAGCAGCAGCAGCAGCAGTTGTTGATCTTGTCGCTTGTCACCAACTGTGGGTCAGTTTGTCAATCTGTGAGGCAATCAACGATGCGTGCCGCACGCATTTATGTGTTAGGAGTGTTCCTTCAATCGATGCACAATCAGTAGGAGCTCGACTTTCAGTTGAGTTGCCCTTCTGCCATACTAACTTAGTGGCCATTTTTTGTTTGATTATCAATCAAGCGGCAAATCAGCGGCAAATGATGGGCAATTGGTCGGGTTGGTGCTGCAGCATATATGCATACAGCTGATCATTATGCAAAATTCCGTGGCACAACAGGGTCATTAACTGGCCACAAAAGCGCGTTGACTTCTGCGGTCAAATTCATAAATCAGCTGCCCTCCAACGTAAGCAGCCGACTCCCCTCTCTCTCTTGCCACCCAGGCAATTGAGCTGGAATGCAGCTCACAGTTCGCAGCTCCTAAGATAGATCGCGGCGCAGTCTCAGTCGCAGATAAATTGATGATATGGGGCGGGCAGGCGCAGCTGGCGAAACTTCAAGAACGTAAAGATCCATTGACTAATAGTGTTAGATTCGCGCACGGCCGATAAGCGTTTTGTTACCAGTCCCAAAACTAGCTCACCAATTGTCATCAATTATATTGATTAATAGTATTTCAGCAATAGGCACCGGCCCCTCCGACTTTGCTACACTCGAAAATAGTTGTGTTGCGTGTTTTTTTTCTTTCGAGTGCGCGTTCACTTTTATTATTGCCATAAAAAATAGTGAGGAAAAAAAAAACTGCCATGCTAAATATGTCAACGCTTATCGGTTGTTGGCCCGCAAACTTTTTTATTTTGATAAGAATTCCTGCGAATCGCGCGGTCAGCAAAAGCCAATTATGTGCCCAATTGCAAATTGTCAGCTGACTTCCGCTGACTTATGCAGGCATTAGCTTTAAGGCAGGTCATGTGAACGCCTCTCACTTGGGTAACAGTTCCTAAATGCACCGTTTATAAGAGTTCAGTTGTATGAGCACTTAACCCAAAATGTTATCTCAAGCAGCTAGCCATAACTATTTCCGGTTTAAAGGCTGTGTAGTTAAGATAAGGCTGTCGCACACGTGTCTACGTATAAGGCATGCAATGGTACGAAGACAGAATTGTTTCTGGTGCTCAACATACTAAATACAAAATAGGCTTTGTTTTAGCTTTCCCTTTTCAACTCAAAAGTTGACAAATGGAATAAGTTTTTCCTATAAATATTTATAGCTTTAAACTTTACAATATTATGCTCTTGCATGTCTTAGTTTTTTTGTCGATTGCTCGCTCCAGCTGAAGCGCTGCCATTTGATGGTCTGGCGAATAATTTCAGCTCCAATTGCCATAGAAACGCATAGACAAGAATGCATAAATAACTTTTAAGAATGCGCAGTTGTCGACGCACATGTGTGTGCCGCACACGCGGAGTTTTGGCATAAACAAAAGGCCAAACCGGAAGGCGGCATAATGAATGTGGCACTCGAGCTCGTTGCAGTTGGCTTTTATGTGGCCCTTGTACATTATGGGCGGTAATCCAAGAGTGCGCCACTTAATTATCACCGCAGATACAAAAGTATCTATAAGTTGTACTTATTATAAATGTACTTTATGACTACAGTAGTCCCTCGCTTTGCAGCCTCTGGCAGCTGGAATTGTCAACATCGCTGCTGCTGTCGCACTCAAGTGCATTTTTATGATCGCTCATTAAATTTATGGCTTTTAATTTGTCGGCCTTTGTGCGTGCTGCGTTGATAAGCGCCCATCTCTATACCCAATCTCAGTCTCAATCTCAGACGCCACACACACGCACGCTCCGCACTCAAGTGTTTGCAGCTTGTTAGCTAGACACAGCGAATGATTGATATTTGTTTATGGTATTTTGTTGCACACTTTTGTGGCAGCCGCAGCGACTTATGTGGCAAGAGTATTAACATTTTTTCAGACATTTAAGACACGCTTCATATGGCTGGCTTGAGGCCGAAGAAAGCGTGTGAAATAGGCGTTTTATATCTTTTAATTGCATTAGTGCTCAAACGTGATGGTGGGTGGCAACTCTACAGTTGCAGTGCTGCCTATCTGATTAAAAAGGAGAATAACAAACTTCAGCTCTCAGGCGTATTTATTGAGCGGGTTGTAAAATGCAGTTTTTAGAAGTTGTGGGAAGAGACTAGAGTGAATTATAGTTTTCAATTACAATTCAATTGTTGGATAATCATGTATTTGCGATTACTCTAGAGTTCCAGTGCTGCCCATTTGCTTACACAGGAATGCAAAGAGAGTAAGGTGTGATAAGGAAACAGACATAGCTCATATAATAATAATATCTTTTTTATTTGTGATTCTTGATTGTAATAGATAAAAAATGTCTTTTTATGGCAAAGAGAAAGCATCTCTATAAAGATTTCATAGGCTATCTAGCTACTTTTCAGCTTTCATTTGAATCTAGACAGAAAGGAAAGGAGAAGTGCAAGACATAAAAACAAAGGAAGTAGACAAAGATTACTGGATTTGATGATTATAAAAAACGAAACCAAAGAAAAGAGTTAGCTTTTTTAGGCGTTGGTGTGGGTGGAAAAGCAAAAGGCCATGAATGAGAATTTCAGTTCGAGTTGATTGTGTTTATAGAGCGAATAACAAATGAACTATAATCAGCCCAGGGTTCTACTCTAACCAACTCGAAGAGAGTAAAAAAAATGCAAATTACAAACTGTTATCGACAGCTGCATCTGCCTCGGGCAAGCATTTAAGTTGCAACTGAATAAGGAATAGTGTGGCATAGAGAAGTGGCAAGGGTATAGAATATTCGTTGCAATGCCATACAAAGTCAACTCCATGCACTCAATACTTATCATTCGAATATATATTTATTGCAGTCTTAAGTACTTTTTTCGAAATTTACGCACTTGCTCCATTGACCGACTTCGTACGGACGCAGCTCATGTCTCGATCATATAATTCAAAGTAATATTGGCTGCCCCTCTACCTTTCCCCTCCACCATGCAAATCCTTGCCAAAACACGTAGCACACAATCAGCTAATTGGATGTGTGTGTGCGTGTACACGTGTGTGTGTGTGTGTGTTTGCGTGCGTTTTGGTGTCGTCGCATTTTGTGGCATTCATTAGCATTTCGAAACGGGAGCCTCGCCCATAAGCGATCTTTAATGGGTAGTACGTGTTGCGGATTTCTGTAATTAATGTGATCCGTTGTGACCTTAACAGAGTGTTGTCAGACTGATTAAAAAGTGTTGGGAAACAAGTTGTAAATGCGCGCAAATGAAACGGAAAACGGCGAAAAAGCGAAAATCGCAGGAATTTCAAAAGCTCATCGAACGGTTTTATTGTTTTTATTTGATTCTTTTATTTTTTACTCCTTATGTTGTCATTTTTAATGGACAATGCTACCAGTTGGGCCCAGTTGTCAGCCTAATTAAAGCGAACATGTGCCAAGATCAATGTCGATGGCGCCGCACCGAGTCCGTGCCTCGCCCGCGCCTGTATCTCACGGATACTTTAGCGAATGCAAAAACTGCAAAAAAATTAATTTATGCCATATTCATATATGACTTGTTTGCGGCTTAATTGCGCTTTTAAGAAAACATTCACTGACAAATTGACTGCCCCACACAGCCCCCCGCCCAACTCTATATTAAGCGAATTATGAGCGTTTTGCATGCGATTTATGCACAACATGCGAATTTCGATTGTTGTCGTTTGTTATTGCCTGCAAATGGCATTGAACTTTCGTGCGTTTGGGGGCTGAACATTTTAACTGAGTTGTATTCATATGAAATCTAAACGCTGACAGCCTGTCAAACGCATCCGCGACGAAATCTTGAACTTAATCTAAATAACTTTTATGCAGCCCCACCTTTTTGCTATGTTAATGAAATGTTTGCAAAATGAATCCTCCAAAAATGGGTGAATCGGGTATAATGGCTTGGTGCAAATGGATGTAACAGGTAGGAGAAGACATCAACAATCAATAAGAACCGAAGAAGAGGGCAAGGCTGAGAGAAAAATAATGCAGAGAAGAAGCATATGTAGGGAAAAATGCTAGAATATTTGCTTGCCATTGTGTCAGGGTATCCACTAGTCGTGCACTCCCAACTAGAACACTCTGACTTGCTTTTTTTGGTAGCGTAGGATGTGACAGAATCGTGAGCTGCTCATAACAGTGAAAGAGCCAACTTGATGGGTCGCTAAGCTAGGCCCAAATAATGTCAGCGATTTGCATGTAAATTGCAGAAGAGTTTTGGTCTTATTATTCTTGAAGTTGTTTGCTGTTGCGCATAAGGAAGTCGCGCTAACAAGGCCGTTAAGGCCATTAAACTTGATACTGCAGCAGCAGGGTGGCAACTCTGGCAGTCAAAGTGCAAATATGTGACCCGCCAGGCGACGCCCACACATTACTCAAACTCACGCCCAGACGTGAACTACAATTCAATTCAGAAAAGGTCTGCGTTGCCCTTTTAACCGCAGCCTAATGAAGCTGAAGCTGAAGCTGAAGTAGAAGCTGCGACTGTAGCTGCAGATACTTTGGGAGTATCTCAGCGTTGCGGCTGCGCGCTGGGCTAAATTTAGCGGCAGCCGCTGCCGCTGCCGCGGCCGCCTACGATAAATCAAAGTTAATCAGATCTAGTTTCGATTGGTTTTTTATGGACGCTTTGCGGGCCCGCATTGGCCACGCCATTTAAATTAGCTGCCGGGTTATTTATCGCATTGTTGCCGCTCGCAGGTTTCGTTTAGCGCCAGGATGCCAAACGGACAGACGGCCAGACATGACGGCTCAGACACAAAGGCCCAGACTCTGCAACACAAGACAAGGCTCGAATGGTAGCCGAGTGTATCTTACAGGCCTAAAACGAAACGGAACGGAACGGAACTGCATGCCTGCCAATGGCTAGCCGATAATTACGCATATTTTGTTGCCTGTTTTGATGGCGCTCTTTATTTTTATTCAATTCTTTTAACTTATGCCCTCAGACCCGCTGGGTATTATAAACTTGTGAAGCAATTGGCGAATAGACTAACACACACACATATCTTGTGTACTTGTTAAAGTTAGCGAGGCACTGAGATTCAATCGGGCTAAGTCAATTAAAACTTGGCCTAATCCCTACAAATGTTTGTCAAAATTTGTTTAAACAAAGAAAACAGATTAAGAGACAAACAAAGTTAGGGAACTTCTTCTTCGAACATATTTTTTTTATCAGTATTCCCATAAGCTCTACAGATCATTTGAAATTCTTAAAATATACCACATTTTCTGTTCTTTTGACATTTTAAAAATTCAAATCTGAACTTGCAATTATTATAGAAAAATGATGCTGTTGGAGCTTTATTGATATTAAGTTTCATGATGTAGCCGTAATAAGAATATGGAATATATTCTTTACCAGAAATATTTAAACTAAATAAAATTGTTTAAAATTACAAGAATTCGGTTTTAAGCAAAATGTTTCTTAAACTTATGAAGCATTTCCGAAAGAATAACAACCAATGGCAAGCTAAATCAGCTCAAGAGCAAATCCACTTCGGCGTGTTAATAATTAAGCCGCTCAGAAAAGTGCTTAAAGTTCAATTTCTTATATGTGAGATCGGCCATCGTTGGGTTTTTAGTAGCTGTTAAATGGCCAGATACACAGTCGGTGGTCCCGAGTATCGATGCAAGTGCTTGGCTTGTTTTTAACACCCAGGCACGTTGGACGCAGACGGGCGCAGAGCAAGTCCCAGTTGAAGCAGCAAGTCAAATGGGTTTCAATTTACACACTTGTCGCCTGCTCCTCGAGCCGCTGCTTGCCCACATATTTGCCCAGTTGAGGATTGGCAATGGCCTGGCCTGGCCTGGCGTTGTCAACGCCTGGGCTAAGGCGCTTATTTATTTGCTGAGAGCAACGGATAGAGAGCGAGAGAGAGGGCGGGGAGGAAAATGTATCGTATCGCAATTATAAATCAGTTTAAGTCGCTTGTGGAGCCCCTGACATTAAGCAATGAAACCTTTGAGCTTTGTTTAGCTTTGTCAAGTGGGCTGGGCTATAACTGTCCCCCTGTCAATCCTGGGTCGGCTTTCCACGCTCCGTGTGGCACCTTTGTTTGCGCAACGTGTGCCCGCTGCCCGCTGCCTGCTGCCTGCTGCTGATTGCCAAACATTGGGCCAATGAATGAACAACTGAACAAATGACTGATTGCCGACGTCTGACGCCAACAAGCTATCAGTGTATCTATCAAGAGAACTCACACGGATCTCTATCTCTACATCTCCCTCTCCTCCTTCTATGCATATGTCTGTGTTTGCTAATAACTCAACAGCTAATCAGCGCGCTCGTAGGGGTGAGACGGAGGGGGCGTATGGCAACGCAGCGTGTTGTCCGCAATTAAACGAGCAGAAATGTATCTTTGTATCTTTTATCTGGCAACTGCATCGACGAGCAACAAAAAAACAAACAGCACAACACAACCGCCAGTTGTAATTGCCAAAGCCCATGCAGAGTTTCGGCTTGCCATGTGCATTAGACAAATCAATTATGCTGTCCCCTGTCTTGTTGCCCCTCCCTCCCTCCCTCCCCCCACAACTACTCCCGGCGACTATTTTCTTTTATTGGGTGCGGCCAAAGTCGTGCCGCAGATGCAAACACGATTGTCCCGAGACTATCTAATGATTGCTCTTGTCGCACGAGCTGTGCGAATCAGATTAAACTTATTTACACCACAAAAGATAGTTCCCTTTTTTTTTAATTTTATTTCTTGTTTTGCAAAATGTTTTCATAAATAAGAAAGCGGAAAGTTTTTCTCCTGAAAACACGAAGTAATCTAAATTCATATTAAATTGCACTTAAAATTTATAATCTTATCTTTTATAACTATGATTACTGGGATAACTAGTATTATGCAAAAGACACGAGTAAGTTATTGTTTTTTCGTTTATTGAATATAGAAATTAGGAAAATCAAACAATTTTTCATAATTTTAATTTGTCCGACGCTCAGACAGCTAAACTAAACTAAGCTAAAAATTAACCGAGCGAGTTTCTGGCAAATATTTCTAAACTTCTTCTAAGGTTGTAGAGAGAGCTTGTGACATTTAATAATCTGTAGAGTTTTCCGTAGTAGACTCTTTGGTATGCAAGTATTTTTCATTATCTTATAGCTCAGTTATCGCAAAATCTCAGCATGCATAAACATTGCAGCTCCATATCTATGACATAAACTTGAGTGAAGAAGAGTGAAGTGAATCGAAAAGTGTTTCGATGGCTGCGCAGATAAGCTGCAAATCGTCTTGAGTTACACAGACAACGATCAGATCTGAGTGTTAGCAGCTCTTGCAATCAATTCATAAGTTAAATAAATGATGAGTGTGAATATCAGAAATGATTGCTTAAGGATTTTCGCTTAGTCTATGGAAAATGGGGTTATTGACGCATGTTTTGGCCGCTCGGCGTGTTTGGTTGGTTTTTATACATATATTTCTTTTTTCTTTTTTTGCTGTTTTCATTTTGGCGTCTGCTCGCAGGAGCTATAAATAACAATAAAAGCGCAAAAAAAAAAGTAGTTGCTTAGAAATCAGAACAGAATAGAATCGCGCAGAACTACTTCAGAGATGCCTCGCAAGGCAATGCGGTTTTTGGCATGTGATTAATGCCTGTCCGTGCTGCTCAGTTGTTGATGCTACCGCAAGGCGAGCGTTTTTATGGGGTGCAAGAATAATTATTCCAAAGAAAATATTAATAGAAATGAAAACAATCAAATTGTTGGGCGAAGTTCGTGTAGGCCTCGGCCTGTGTGTGACTATGTGTGTGTCGGTGTGTGCGTGTGTGCGTGTGTGGCATGCCACACTGGCCAACTGTCTTGACTTTATTTGCTTGCGGCAAGTCAATAAACAGAACCCAAGCAAAACACGGCCAAAAACTGGTACCACAGCGATATGCAGTAGAAAGCGCACAAATTTTCATTCATGCCACAATTTTTCTTCGTTTTTTTTTATTATTTTCTTTTTTGCAGTCCTCGGCTAGGTGTCGAGCTGTAATTTGCATAAATCACAATTACCTGTCAATCGATAAACGATCTCAACACGCGCGCAAAGTGTGAAAATGTTCAGTTATAGCCATAACAACAACAACGACAACAACAACAGCAACAACTTGGTGGCAAGTGCTGAATGTTGGCCGCAACGCATGACAAATGCTCCAATGCTCCATGCTGCCAACACTGGACACTGGGGGCTTTGGGGGTCTGGCTGGCATTGCGCCAGGCCTCGTGTATTGTTAAACGTTTTCCAAATGGGCGGCTTTTTATTGCAGCCCGAACAAAAGACGGCAAATGCGACTGATTGCACAGTAGGCGAATTGTTGTTGTTGTTTTTTGTTGTTGTCGCGTGTCTACAAGGTGGTCGCGACTTTAGCTGACAATGCATTTGACAAGCGGTTAACAAGCAACGGGGTTGCCAGACTAACTTAGTATTGTCAGAGTGTTGGAAAGCGATATATTTATTATGATTTATGAATATGCCTTATGTAGGGAGCGAACTTAGAGGCTGCTTTGTGTTTAAGATACCAAAATATAATTTAAGTATTTCTGATAAATTTAGGTATGTGTTCTAGAGTCTTCCATCACTTTGAGTGTCTGTTAAGATATACAGCTAATTAATATGTAAGCAAGTACTTCCGAACATAGATTCTTTTGTATCTCCTTCACGTAAAACAATGCTTAACAAATACATATACATATATCGTTTTCATATATCTCTAAAGTGAGCGCTTCACAGCTTAAGCAGATCTTTCTCTCTCTCTCTCTCCCTTTCTTCTTTATACGTAAATAGTATGTTTTATTTATGATATAGGATCCCAGAATTCGTGAATATATATTCCTAATAGACCGTTCTCTTTCTCTCTCACTTTCTTAATCTCTTTTACTCAACTGAATGTTGTATATATTTTATCTATTTTTAATCTTTATCTTTTTAATAAGGTAAATGTGCTAGAAGTGAAACAGCTTTGTTACATAAAAGATAGAATCAGTTATTTGTCAAAGTACAGATTCTGTAGGTTTTAAATAGTTGTTTAACTAGGCGAAATTGTTAAGAAACAATCCCCTAACTGATTTATCTGAAATTCTTCCCCCGTCTCCTCTTGAAAATGCAATGTTCCCAAAATCTTTCCAGCTGGCATTCACTCGCCTCCCCTAGGCACTCAGAGCAATACTTATTTAGTCAAGCATTTATTCAATCAAGCGTGCCAAACATTCAGCTTATGGATTCAAGTGTAAAATAATACAATTTCATGCCGCATTATGGGGTTAATTAAAGCAAACATTTAAATAATAATTAAGACCAAGGCGCAACCAAAAATAGAAACAAGAATAGAAAAAAGAAATGAAAACATAAAACGATATTATAGAATCGAAAATTTTATAATAGCTTAACACATCGTAAAGATTTTCTCAGCCCAATAATATAATGCCATATAACGTAGAAATTTTTAATGGAAAAAAAAACTTTACGCAGATGGCCGCGATGAAAGCCACAATTTTCCTCATTTATGATGCATGTCGGCGACAATAAAGCCGCTAAAGATAGATAGATAGATACTTGCTTTAGATACTGGCCTATTGAGCAATGGTCTTATCTAAATTTATTTCGTATTTGTTTATTTTGTTGTTTTACAATTTTTATGTGCATTTTTCGAATTGGAGCAAGCACTTTCACTTTCTTCATACCAAGCTTATCGATACCTTTTGATAGGGGCCTGCATTCGATATGTATTTGTATTTTCATTTGTGTCCATGTCTAAATTGGATCTGTGTTTTATGATCTGCTTTGCTTGCTTTTAATAGGCATTGTCCCGCGCACATTGACGGATTTCTTATGGCTCTATTATGAAGTTTATTTTTGGTAACAGTTTAATTGGATTGTTTAAAAATAAGTTGATCTTGAGTTTTAGTTATTTTTACTTGCATGCTAATTTAATTAATGGGCAATTACCAGAAGTTCATTTGAGATTCTACGGAATTTCTGATAATATTTATGAGCTCTGGCTTTTATAAAGACTGACAGCGGTCAGCTAATAAAACACGAATAACAATAATAGAAATTGCTCTTGAATCTATAAAAACACAACTCACTCAGCTCAGGTTTGGGGCACTTGAAATACGATAGTTTTCTTATAGGGGAAATTGTAACCTTATATGAATTGGTCCGAGAACCTGCGAGGGCTATTTAAACTGAAGACCACACTACGAGGAGCAAATGAAGAGACACAACAATCTACAAGCCTATTGTGCTGGAAAACACAATAAAGATACAGTATCTGAAGCTGAATATGTAAATGAACGCATGTGAGTGCATCTATGTATCTGTGTCTGTAGATCCAAATGTTGATGTGTTGAGTCCGAGTTCAAATCAGCAAACATATTTGAGTCTACATTTGCAATTATATCCATAAATATATCTGATGTATCTATATTTGTATCCATATGAAGAATCATTTATTTTTCAGATGTATCCATATCTGCATCTTAGTATATATATTCTATACTTTTATGCATAACTGCAACTGTCAATACATCAGTATCTGCATTTGCGTATGCGATCTGTATCTGTACATGCTTAAATGTATCTGCATCCCAGCCTATAAATGTATCTGTGTCTGTTTCCTTGACTGATGAGGTAACACTTTATAAGTTTTGCTGCCTTCGTATTTGTTTAAAATTTTAACTGCCCCGTGCCCCGTAGGCGGGCGTTAAGTTTGTTTATCACATTGTGTCAGCTACTTGCAGTTTTGTTTTTGTTTTTGTATCTTGCAAATACATGCACGCACACACACGCACACTCATGCTCGTTGCGCGCTCGTGTTTTCGCTGTGGTGTGAAGTGCGAATTACCAACAACAAGAACAACAACAACAACAACAACAGCAACAATTTGCATTTGCGTTCAATGAGCCACTGACCTAAGTCAATATATTTTGCATTGTGCCGGCCGTGTACAAGTGTATCTGTAGCTATGCCCTGTATATATATCTGTATCTGTATCTGTTTCTGTATCTGTATCTGTTCATGTATCTGTAGTAGGTGTGTGTGTGTGTGTATGTGTGTGTTACCCGGCGTTCATTTGCGCCGATAATTATGACGTGTGCGCGCAATAACAACAACAACAACAACAACAACAACGACCAAAATTGCTGACGTTGCAGCGTTTGTTGTCGTTGTCGTTGTTGTCGTTGTTGCTGCCGGCCACTCGATAAGCGACAACGTCGCACTTTTCATTTTTATTTTGCTGCTCGGCTTCGAATGCAGCGTGCAGCTCGTTTTACAGATACTTTTTTCGCTACGTTACAATTACACACGAATTTCAGCTGTTGTTGTTGTGGTTTGGCCTGCTAATTTATTTGCAACATTTGCTGTGAATTAATTGCAAATGCAGCTAAGCGCGCTTTGCGCTATTTACGCGCGCACTAACACAGCTGCAGATACGAAATGTATCTATAAGATACAATGTTGGATTACAAACACATACATAGAGCAGGCAGCATTACACGTGCGAGCTGCACTGCTAGCAAATGGAGCGCATGAATTGGCCAAAGTATCTGTAAGTTGGGTGAGCCGTTGTATCTGTATCTATATCTTCTGGCTGTATCTGTATCTGTGCTACAACATTTGGGGAAGCATTGGCTGATGATAACCGCTTTGGCTGCAACAATTCAGCTCTAACTAATTGAAATATTTGCTTTTATTTTGAGAGTGTCTGCGAGTTGAGGGAGCCCTGCGGCCTGGGTGGGGCGGTGGCATGTCAAATGTCTGGCGGGTTGACAGCTAAATATATATATTTGCCCCTTGACGTTGACAAGGCGACAATTTGGCTGCACGCACAATAACAACAACAACTACAACAACACCACCAACAATTCGTTGCGCTCCAGATTCCAAGTATTTACATGTTTAACATTTACATCTATATATAAATACATATATTTTGTGCCCCGAGCCGTGTCATATGTGTGTCAGCAGGCAGCTCCAATGCCAATTCTATTTCGGATTACCAAACCGAAGCGAACCAAATCCAATCCCATGACATGGCTAAATCATGTCAAGCTGACGCAAATGGTGCCGCCCGCGATACAAATGGAAACGCTTTGAACTTTGACTGCAGCTCGAATTAACAATATGCGGGGCCCAACCCCTACTTGCCCACAAATCAATTGGTGCTGCTGTTTGGGGAGCTATTAGCAGCTCTCTGAACTAATTTCTTTTTTATGGGCAGGCCGCATGGCTGGCTGATTATGTCAAGAATAGGATAACAGTCTCTGAAGTTTCGGTTGTGGGAGAATTGTGCTTAAAACTTTTGGCTTTTGCTAGTCAGAGTCTGATAATTATAAGCTTTACAATAAAGGGTACTGGATATGAACCCAAGGGAGATACGATTCTTCTGATCTAAAAGAAAGCACTTTTTATGCTGCCTTCAGCTAATATCGGTTGAATACTTCTGATTGCAAAGATTTTATTTTCCTTGATTTAACTGAAATCAAATACACATATTTCATAAAGATTTTTTAGGAAAATTTCAACGTCAATATTTTGCATACATTTCAGTCTGATTTCGACATATATTTTTAGGAATTATCTATAATATTTGAAGCATCTTTTCTTACTCAATTTAACTGAATTTACAAATATCAGAAATAATTTAAATTTTAGTTATATCGAATTTAATTTGTCTCGACTTAAATCAATATTTTCCTGAAAACCTTCAGATAAAACACAATTCTATTTCAGAATTTCGAAAAGTTCGATAGTTTTAGGAAAACCTTTGAATATAATATTTTGGCAATCTGAATTTAAGTCAGAAAACAGAAACTTAGAAAAGTAATATGCTTATATTAACTGTCCACTTAATATGAAATGCAAATAGAGCAGATAATTTGGACAGAATTTGTGTTTACAGCTTGGAGATTAGCCCCTAGACTTGCCGAACTTTTCAGGGTCAGATACAAGTTGCAGCTGCTGTGAACAGCGCCCGAAGGCGGCATAGGACAGCAACTAGTTGCCGCTGCACTCAAGTAGTGGCACAGTGTGTGCCAAATATTTGCATACCGCATTAAGACGATCCCTCTCCCTCTCTCTCTGTATATCTATATCTCTCTCTGTCGCTTAAGTGCTTCGAGTGCCTACACTATCGTCGTTATCATAATGTGACACATTAATGCTGTCATTAAATTTATAACAAAGTATGCGAAAAGAGTCAACAAAGCGTCCGATAAGACTTGCCGTACGAGCTGCTATTTTTGTGGGCGTGTCACGAGTACGAGCCGCCCCATTAGCCGAAGGCCTTTGACTGCAGCAAGCTTCGTGCGGCTTGGCTAATAGAGCGTCAATTAATTAGCCGCTGCAGATTGTCACAAATCAATTAGACAATTTGTCGGCTGTTTGATTTATGCTATAAAAAAACTTAAAGATACTTTTCATATATGCAAGTATATACATATATTTGTATATCTTTTAATTACATGCGCGACATGCAGACTGGCGGCCAAAATGAACTGTTATAAGCCGCATGTTTTGCACGCATCGCTGTCAAAGCCCAAAGCTGTCAATTGCCATTTGGTGGACCCGTTCGCCAATACTCCCCGCCAGCCACCAGACCGCCCAGCTGCCCGCCCAGCCGCCGACCGCCCGCCTGTCAGCGCTCGCTGCTCCAATGTCTGGTTAGACGGCATTTTTTATGCCACAAAAAAAACAAAAAAAAAGGAAACGAAAAAAATGTAAAAGACACACAAAAATAGTCGCTACATAGAATCCATAAAACATTTTTAGCATTTGCAGACGTGCGGCTTTTAAAATTGTCTGACACACAGAGAGATACAATTCTTGTATGCGGGCAGCAGACTGTCCGCACAGACTGTCCGCACAGACTGTCATCAAGCGGAAGTCTTCGGTCGCGCACTTCTGGTGTCAACCGATCGAAGTTTGCCTATTATATGGGTTAAGCGAATGATCAATGGTCTGTTGTGGTTGTGGTTTTTCAGTTTTTCCCTTTTTTTTTCGTTGAGTGACGGCGAAGATCTGGCTAAAGTTGTTCTTGGAAGCGTTCAAGATCAGTAGCTAGCAATAAGATCAACACAAACTGACACATTGACTAAGAATAATGGACTGCAAGGCATTAGCATTTAATATGAGAAGTCATTTTCGAAATTAGCAACATTTTATCTGTCATAAATCAATCCAAAGTTCTTCGAGAAACAAGATCAGTAGCTGGAATAAGATCTTTGAGCTCATATTTAACATAAAGATCTGACGCAAACAGAAACTTGTATTATTCTGCATAAAGACTATCAGAAATCTTGCATAAACATGTTTTAAAAAGAAACAAGATCGAAATTGAAAGAAGATTATAAAAAGCTTTATATGCTTTCTGTCATAGAACAAGTTGAACTCAAGATCAGTAGCTGCAGTCAGATCAAAAAAGTACCTTGAAACTTAAAAATATCAAGATCAATAGATCACTGAAAATTGACATTCGCATAATTTCATTTTTGTCTAGAAATAGCTTAATCTTAGATGAGGATCAGTCGATTACAGCTACTGATCAGGTGTTGCTTAGTTCCTAAGTTGATAGTTTCGAACAGATTGTGATTAACGATCTGCTTTTGAGATCTCTACCTGCAAAGCATTGCAGTAAGTCATTTAGCATGTGTAGAATATATAGAATTTGTCTTAAGAATAGTTTATGAATGTGACATGAACAAACAATTCATAGAGACATTCATTTCTAGTCTCAAAACTGTAACTTAAACTTAAGTTAAAGCTCTCTCGCTCTCATCAGCTTTCTTTTGCGTGGCATTATTATAGCCATGTTCTTCTAAGCGATTAATCCATTGGTCAAATAAAACTTGCAGCTGGAATTAAGTGAAGTTCGTGTCTGATCAGCTGATAATCACCTGTTGATCAACTTGAGCAACTAATCAATATTGATCGTGCGATAATATAATTGAATTAAACATGACTTTAATAGCTGACATACTGAGCAGCTGACAATTGTATAAAATAAACGATATGATCAATGGGCCGCATTTAGAAACCGATCACAGCCTCTAATGGCCAGTCAGCCAAATGAGTCAACACCTGCCCTGCGTAGAGCTGGGACCTAAACCTGTAGACGCGGACACGGGCCGCCGTGTCGCTTTATTCTTGGCCTAAAAAGCTGATGCGGCCCAAAACGGCAGGAGGCAGTCGACGGTTGCCGTTGTCGGTTGCCGGTTGCCAGTTGCCGGTTGCCGTTTGCCGTTTGCTGCCACAGACGCTGCCACAGACGCTGCCACAGACGCAGCCACAGACGACGCCACTTGTCTTGTCGTGTCTCAAATTAATTAAAGACTCATCTACATATTTCATTTCCACTCCAACTGGTTGCGCCGATACAAGAAAATGCGGAAAACCAAAAACTTGACGCTGACCGCAACGTTGACAACGCCGCTGGCTGCGACGCCGACTGCGACGCTGGCAGCGGCGCGCGCAGCGGGCGCCTTCAAATTGGCCTGTCATTGGGCCAGGCATTGGGGCGGCAGCGTCAAATGAGGGCGTGCCACGTTTTCGAAATGCGCCCACAAATTATTCTTTCATTTTTTTTCCAGCTTGATTTTTAACAACTTCTTTAAAAGCTCTTTTTTTGACATATTTTTTAACATGCATATTTTTTCATGTTTTTCTCTTGTAACATTTTTACAACAGCTACAAATTGTTTGAAGTTTGGTTGGCTTGTTTTAATTTGTAAGAACAACATGTTGCACATATTTTTCGGGCATATTTATATTTAAATCAGCCGAATAACGAACTTTCACTCAAAAACTCTTAGACAAAAGCGGCTTAGAGCTTAGAGCGGCGGCCCTACACGGTGGGCCCCATACTTTACACATTATTAGACTAATTTAATCAAATCAATGCACTCTCAATATCTAAGTTCATTTTTCATTAATGAATTGGGCTTTAGTCTTTGGGCTTCATTTGCTAGAGATATCATTTAAGATTTCTCGTTGATTCTTTCAAACGGTAGCTTTTTATCGTTAGAAGGTTACAGGCCATAAATTAGACGACAGTGAAAGCCACAAAGAGCTATAGATGGGCTAGTTTAGAGCCTCGCACAGCTGGGCGAACTTAGCTTATGTGATTGAGCGCAGCCTGACAAATCCCATCAATGTCTACGTTTTTATCATTACAATAGATCTAGAGACTAATGAAAATGCTGAAACTAACACATATGCAGGCATTTTCATATTGCTTCTCAGTTGCCATATGTGGGCGTGGCCGGATTGACAACAACTATGCCAATCTATAGCAACCCCTAAGTCGTCAGCTGTCAATGTGTTTCATAATTTATACCTATGCGCATTTGCCCTATCGGATATTGGGCGAATGCGCAGGAAATCCGTTGACAACCCCCTCAAAAAAACACAAAAAAAAAGAGACACATAAGTAAATGCAATTCGATTATTGGCGAGCCGAACAATAGCTGCCGATATGATAACAATAATTGCGAACAGACACACGGGGGTAAAACAAAATATAAATAAAAAAAAACGTAGCCAACTGTGAAAATGCGTGTGTTGGCCAACGTTTATATTGAATGGGTGTTAATAAAAGATAAGATATGTGTATTTTTCAATTTTCTCGTGCTCTTCATAAGGGTGAGAGCGCCGTCGGCTTTCCCACAGCCAGCCATATTTTCATGGGCAGTTTTCACTTTCGTAACGGGACCCCCCACAATAAACATTTTACCACTCCGAGTGCCAATAGATATGCGCATAAAGCGCTTATCTGAGCGCCCATGCATATTCCGGCAAAAACCCAATCTTAACTTTAAAGATTTATTGCTTTTGAATAGACAACTCAACTAAGCGGGCAATAATTAGTTTTTAATAGCTGCAAGGTTGCATGTATCCATAGGATACCATTTATTTGATTGATATCCGTTGACTCTGTTAATGCTATTAAATTGTCAAAATACTCTGCCCACATACATAAATTATCAAATAACAACAAAAGGAGAAACACAACTCGATCATAAAATCGCCGCACAGTAGTAAAAATACAATCCATTGTGGTCGACTCTATAGGGACTCTGTCAAATTATGTTAAATAACCACAAAAAGCTGCATAACTTGTATTATATGTCACACATCATTTTCTTTGTAAGTATAATTAAAAATATAAAAGAAAAATACATCTTTTAATATATGCATGTGCCTTTTTATGTGCTTGACTTTTATGCACACATTAAAAAAAAAAAACAAAAAAACTTTTTTGAATATTTTTTTTTTGAACTTTTATTGAAGAGGCGATCATAAATTTTATTATTATCGACTGTCGAGTCGGCGACAAAGTCTCGAAATTAAGGCCTCATTAGCATAAATTGTGCGCCTTCAACGGTGTTTAACCACAGCGGAGGGAGGTGGGGAAATATTTGAAGTTTGTCACATAACTCAATTCCGTACACCTTCCAGAAGAACTTCACCCATTTGACAGGCATATTTTGACATTTTAATTATTGTGGAGAGTGCGTGCCTTTCTGACTCGTCTGCGTGCTTAATATGTGGGCAATTTAAAGCAGCTCGAATGCGTGCCTCGAATTTGGAATACGAATTTGATAAACTCATAATACGTATTCGATATTTCGATTCTGCGTACTCTTCCTGTTCCCAAATACATTTCACAGGTTGGTTCAATGAACTGCCGAGCAATTTGTGTGCTGCCAGCTCATTTATTGTTCAATAAATGATCATTCGCGTATTGTTATTATACATTTATTTCACACCTCTACGAAGTGAGAAGTATTATTAGTTTGTATTGATTTTTTATCTGGATTGGCTTAGCTTGTTCAAACAAATTTAACCTTATTGCATAAACTTAATAACTAGCAGGCGAGGGAATTTATATATCTTTCTCTAAAAATGAAAAGCTTAATTAATTTTCATAGTAAAGCTTCATAAATAATTTGGAAAAATGTTTTAAAAACGTATAAACAAATACATATATGTAAATAAAACTTTATATACATTTTAAAAATGTTTGTGCTTTAGAAAAAGCTTTAAAAATAAAAAAGTAACACATGCGACTACTTTCGTATCGCTAGGCCCCGGCGAGATTCGAACTCACGATCTCCTGTTTACTAGACAGGCGCTTTAACCAACTAAGCCACGGCGCCACTTGCCAGCATAGCGCACAAAGTTCCATCACAAGCAGCACTGAGCGCACCACAAGTTTGCTCATTTCGTATTGTGAATAGGCGCTCTCGTTTTCCCTATCTCTCGCTCGCTCTTGCTCACACTGTTGTTGCTTTTGCTGCTGCTGCTGATTTGAGGGTTAAATTTAACACAGCAGCAGCCGCGCAGAGCAGCAGCAGCAACAACAAAAACAACAAGATGAATAAATGCGTGGAAATATGATTTTTGAGCGATTCGTTGTGCGACCCAAACACATAATCCCAACTAAATGTTGTCATATGTATAACACATATATGTATGTATATCCACAAAAAAACAAAAATATTAAAATGAGATAAAAACAAGAAAAATTACTTATGTTAACTCGAGCTAAACAAATCGTTTTTTTAATGGGGCAAGTCAAGTGAAATGCAACACCAAAAGCGACATTTGGACACACACAAAGTGAAAGGCTGTCACTAGCAGCACCTCCTCTTCGGCCCCTTCCACCACGAACTCCCTCAACATTTTCTAACAAATGAACTGAAGCGCTTAGCATATCATTTATTTTAGTTTTTCTTCTTCATTTTTGTGTATACATAAATATTTTTCTAAGGCGCAATTGCATTAAAAACTTTGGCAATTATTCATGGCTTCGATTTTTGGTTTTTAGCCGCGTGGAAATTATAAATCAAGCACTGGCTAACAATTTTACTTTTATCCGGCGGCAACTTTATAATTTCCGTGTTGCTGTAAATAAACGACCAGAAATGCATTTTAAAAAAATGCCTCAATGTTGTTTGTTGCTCCAGTTTGTTTAGCTTAGCTGCAGCTACAGATACGAATACAATAGATACATATGTAGCTGCAGCTACGGATACGCTGGGCGGTAAATCGCAAAAAGCTCATTGAAACCAATTCTTGTATTTTTTTAAATATTTTTTTTTATAAAACTTTTTCTGCGCCGCCCTGGCGTCTGCTTATCTTTGACACAGTTTTAGCAAAAAGTTCCATACAAGCGTTTGCCATAACCGACATTTTTACGCACTTACGCATATCACCAAGTTTACGCCTACTTTCAATCAAGTTTTCTTGGAAAATTTCATTTAATATGTTGCCCCAGTTCAATTTCCATTTGTCATAGCTCATAACGTGCTCACATATTGCCAAAAGTTACCATCGTAAATATTTACTGGCGCCCTCTGCTGGCTGCCTGCCACATTTTGTCTTGACTTTTTCGTGAAATATTTTGTTATTGGTTATTCGCGACACAAATTTTTCTCATTTCCTTTAGACATAGCTCATAAAGTGCTCGCATAAAAACAAGTCAAATATGCTGTAGTAGGAAATGCCCGACTAGGGGATACGCTGAATCTTCTTATTGGAGGTAGCCTCAAAAAGAAAGATTCTTGACCTGTGTATACTATTCGAGAAGCTACATGTTAAATTATGTGAGTCTAGCTCTTATCGATTGGGTGGAAGCGGGGCAAGTTGTCGATTATCGGAAACAATTCGAAGTGAGTGGGAGGAGGAGCAATGTTCAAAATTTCAAATCTCCAGCTCTTGTAGGATCTCAGATCCTTGCGTTCATACAAACCTACAGACGGATGGACAGACAGGCGGACATGGCTATCAAGAATATACATATGTATATACTTTATGAGGTCGGAGATACTTTCTTCTGCCTGTAAGATACATTTGCACAAATACATTGTACCCCTTTTACCCACTTTTTGCTAGCGCCATCTGCTGGCCAATCAGCACGCCTTTATCCATATAATTCATAGTTGATCATTACCGTAACGTAAACAACTCTTAAAAGAAAACACACTCAGTTTTCCTTCATTTTCGTTTGGCGTCAAAAATCAATTTTTCGATCACTCAAGTGGGCACTCAATGGCTTTTGGCAGCAGCCAAAAATCAGATCTTCGAAGTGTGTTCCGGCATTAACTCCCTGCAAGGCGCACTAATAATTTTTTCATTATATATTTTTTGTACTTTTGGGATGCTTTGATGATCTCCGCGGCAGCTGCTAAGACTTCAATTGGTTCATAACAAGCTGCAGTTCAAGTATTTACGAAAATCTTGTTTATTATGGACCAAGTGCATAAGGTTCATTGAACGTGTGTGTGGGTGTGGGTGTGTGTGTGTGTGGGTGTGTGTGTGTGTGGGTGTGTGTGTGATTGTGCCGGCAACAAAGTGCTGACACACTTTGGCCAGGCAACACAACAAGCAACTGGGAATTGACAGGCCGTTGCCGGGCGGGCGGTCCCTGCGGCCACACAAGTGGTTTGACCTTTACAATGTGCCTGAACTTGAAATTCACTGCGATTCAAGTGCGGCAATTTCAATTAACCTCCAAATATGCCATTTATAACCTCACTTTAGCCGGCAACGCCCCAGCTACAGTTGACAAATTTCGCACAGCAGTGTGGCGCTGCACGCTAAACTCTTGCGCTAGCTCTATGCCATGATTAACTGCGAGTTCGAATACGGAGGGCGTATCGTACTTTGTCTGCTCAAATGTTGTTTTTTATTTATGTTTTATGGGCTCGTAATAGCTTTTTGATATACGTGGCTTGTTTGGTTAGCCGTAAGTGCGGGCTACATTTCTTTTTCATCTGGCCAAAACGTAGCTGCAATTTCTTTTGACAGCATTTAAAGTGTCGGACATTTAATTAACAGCTTTGGCTGTGTCTGGGATGGGCTGAACTGGCTCTGGGCTTGGGCACCTCACTGACATCCTGACACACTGGTTCTGGGTCGGCTAATCAAGCGGCTTTTGTGTGTGTGTGTTTTTTTATTTATTATATTTCATTCTTTTTTGTTAAGTCGCAGCTGAAAATTGATTGATAATTAATTAATACGTGTGCCCTGCTTTCTTTTCTTTTTAGCCATTCTGCAGCGCTCAACTGTGGATGTGGGTCGCATTAAGATACAAAGTGTGGCCACCTGCTTGTATCTGTGCATGGATGCTTGTGGCGCAGCCTACGCCTCGGTAAGTAAACAATGCAATAGGCTAGTAACTACATATACTATAAGAACTAGTCTTAAGACTAGGGATTACACGAGAAGTGTTAATATTTCAATTCCATTTCATTTCACATAATCGGATTCCATTTATTGCATACTATTTCAAATCTATCTCGCTCTCTATCTCTCTCTCTCTCTCTCTCTCTCTCTTTTTCTCCCAATTCCCGATCCTAGACTAGACTTTAGACTAGGGCCTAAGCGTGAAATGTGAATATTTTAATACCAATCCCGTTTCATACCACATTATCTTATTCTATCCATTCCGGTCTTTTAGCTATATGCAAATGAAATATACGATCCCGATTTCTATTCTCTTCAGTCTTTCTTTGGTATAAGCTAATCTTTCGAATCCAAGAATATTATAAAGTTGAATTTCTTCTAACCGAAAGTCAATTCTAAGCCCTTCTCTCCCTCTAAGTCCTAGAATTTCCGACCCAATTATTTTGCACGTGGCGCCATTTGTCGCACAGATAATAAACTAAATTCTGATGGATTGTTTTCATTGTATTCGAAATTATGATTTCAATTACAATTATGTGGCCTTATCTTCAACTGAAGCGGCAAATTTCGATAATGCCCAATAACAAAGGCACAAACAAACAAAAGATCCAGCCATAAATAACAACATTAAGTGCGTCGAGTGAAGTGAGCAACAACAAAAAGCCTCAAGGAAACAACAACAAACAGAACACACGTAAAGATATCCCTAGTCCTTATATATGTGCACACATTTTTTTTTGGGTCATTCGAATGGGTTTTGGTTTCGGTTTGTTTTACTTTTTTTGTTGTTGTCTTTTGGGGTGCGTCGTCAAGTGGCAAGTGAGCAGGGTCCTGGCGTGTCCTGTCGATAATTAATGTGACACTTTCTGGCCGACGACTCCCCGCTGCAATGCGCGTCGCATTTCTCACCGCCTGGCGCCAAGCGGCGGCTGCATTGTTGTTGTTGCTGTTGTTTCGCTTTGGTTACCGTTGAGAATTTGAGTTTTGTCGCCGCTCTTTGACCTTTTGCGCATGCAGCAGCCAAAATAGACGCATTTGTGCCAATTCTGTCAGGCTAGGCGCGTTGTGCTGTATCTGACAGATACAGATACATTTGCAGCCATAGCTGCAGATACTTGCTGTTGATTGATGCGCTTCAACACGCAACACGCGGCAACACTTTGCGTTGCGGCCCTTTTGATGGCGCCGCATTTTTCAAGCATTTCACTAAGTTGGTCAAGTGGGCGTTGTATTCGGGCGGTTTTTTGTTTATTTTGGCGACCGTCCGACGGAGTCTGTGCATTTCTAAAGAACCAGCCAGCGTATGCTCTCTCTCTCTCTCTCTCTCCCGCTGCCCCCTCGCTAAAATTTCATGATTTCCGCCCAAAATTTCGAGCTGTGAGTTCGAATTGAATTGGGTTTTTTTTTGTATTGGGCAACGGAAGCGGCCACAATTTGTATTTGGCTGACATACGCGTTTCCGGCGTAACTTTAGTTTGAGCGCGTTTTTTAATTTGTAATTTTAATTACATTTATTTTGTCTCATGATTCATATTTATCAATAAGAAATTTAATGATTTATAGTTTTTGTTTTATGTATAATAAATTATTAATGTCAAAAGAAACCTAAAAATTAGTTTGTTTTACTTTCTTCTCCAAATTTTTTTTTACTACTACGAAGTTTTTCTTTCTTTTCTTTCTGAACTTTATTTTAAGAATAATTTGAACGAATATCATTCATAGTTTTGTATAAACTTCTTTATTTTAATTTTATTATTATTTTGTTATAATTATTACTATTATGATAATTATTATTATTTTCAGTATTATTCTTATTATTATTATTATTATTATTATTATTATTATAAGTATTATTATTAGTATTCTTATTTTCATTACAATAATTTTCATTTTTATTATCATTATTATTATTATCATTATAATTAATATTATTATTATTATAATAATAATAATTATTATTATTATAATAATAATAATTATTATTATTATAATAATAATAATTATTATTATTATTATTATTATTATTATATATTATTATTATTATTATTATTATTATTGTTATTATTATTAGTATTAATATTTTCATTATTATTATTTCCATTAATATTATTTTCATTATTATTATTTTCATTATTATTTGGTTCATTATTATTATTTTCATTATTATTATTATCATTATTATTATTATTATTATTATTTTTATTATTATTATTATTATTATTATTTTAATTATATATATTATTATTATTATTATTATTATTGTGATTAACATTTTTATATTAATTATTTCAATCATTTATATCGGCAATTAGAGAATATTGGTTATATCATTCGATGTTTAGCTAATTGTCAAAAATGTTTAACATTTTTCTTACAATTTATTAGAGTTATTTTTACTGTACTGAAAGACCAGGTGCTAAGTTAAAAGTCCCCTGCATATGATTTAAATAGCTCATTTAAATATATATATTTCCATTAAAGTCGCTTTCTCGGCAGCTTTAAAATAGATTTTCATGCACTTGCGAATTGTTTTCCTTTTTAGTTGTTGTTTCCCGCATTCTGCTCTGCCCTCCTCTCCCATCGCCCCGCCCCGCTTTAATGCATTTTGAAATGCCAGCAACGTTGCGATCTTGTGACCGTGTGGCAGCTGATTTGATTAGCTGCCTAATGGGGCAGCTAATTGAAATCCCAAAACGTTTGCCAATTCATAAATTTGTTGGCACCCAAAGATGAGAGAGACGGACAGAGAGAGACAGAGAGAGAGAGAGAGAGACGCGCGTGAGTCAGCGTTTCGGGCAACGGTGTTGGCCAATTAAAATGTTTTAGCCATAAGTATATAAATGTGATTATTAATTTGCATAATTTGAACTGTGACTGGAATCTCTGAGCAGGCAGCCCGAACATACAAAAAGCCGACCGCCCGCGGTGCATGCACCACGGCGATCAATTAATGCCCAGTCATGCCTCCATTGCCAATGAATATGTTGCGGCATTATCATTGTTATGGTCCTGTTCAGCTGATAAGTTTGGGCCCAAAAGAATGTGGTTGGGCTTGAGTGGTACCGTTTTTCTTGTCTTTTTTTTGTTGGTTGTGTTGTAGGCGTGCGTCTAACGCTGACCCTTGACCCTTTCCACCTGGCGCCAGCCTGATAAGCGGCAAGTGCTCAGCTAATGGCCTTTGATATGCCAGCAGACAACTTCATTTCCTTTCTAACTGCAATTTTCACTTAATTCAAGTCCAAAAATAGCCGGAAAATCTTCGGAAAGAATCATAAAAGACGCTGCCTGCGACGCGCCCTGCCACATTCTGTTGTCACATATGTCAAAAACTGTTGTCTAGCCGCGGGCGTAGAGGACCTTTGAAATGGCGTCAACATTTTTAACCGTATTTTGCAGTCTGAAAGCGCCCCTTTTCGCTTTTTGTTCACATTAACTCCCAACCCCACTTGATGCCTCATTTCATATCAAATTGGTGTAGCCGGCAGACGGCAAGCGGCGCGACATTTGGTCTGATTAATTTCTAAATTTAAGCGACGACATTTGCCACATGGCAGTTGGGTGAGTTTTCTTCTCTTTTTTCGCTCTTTTGCTGGGCGCAACAATTTTAATTGCCTGACAAGCGAATTAATTCAATGTTGTTAATTGAATTTGATCTGCCGATGGGCAAACAACAAAGCGCTGCGGCGCATCTAAAGGCCAGAGAGAGGCAAGATCACAGCCGGGGCCTCAATCCTTTGTAGCTGTTTTACATTTCTACCTAAACCATGAATAGTTGAAGTCTGCGACTTGTTTTGTTGTCCTTTTGTGCGGCTGTCATGTGGCATTCATAAAATAGGCAACTTTATGGTCAGTGTCAATGTCAGGGTCAGGGTCAGGGTCAGCATCACGCACAGTGTGCCGGCGTCTATCGATGGCCAACGCCGATAGCGAGCACATCCTGTGATAATGAGCACATTTATCTAACAGATACGCGTTCCTTTTAGATACAAAAGGCCACCGACAACAAGCAACACCCATTGCCAACTATGTAGGTAGCCCTCAGGCATTTAGGCTTCCTTTCAAAAATGGTCAACTTTTTTTCTTGCTAAAGTTGGCCCTGTTGTTTGTTATGCATATGAGAAACCATCAACACAGCCATTGAACGTTTTGTATAGAAATATTATGTATTTATAAAATGCACAAAAAAAAAAAAAAACAGCGTGTGATCTATATTTGAAGTCTAGATGATACTCTATCAAACTGTCTTGCTGAAGCCTTGAGCAGACAGTTCTGCTAATAAGCTGTAAAGTAGCGAAAGGTACAACTGTTAAGTAACATTTGCCATTAACCAAGACATGTTACCAGAGCACTGTTACGCGAACATTTCGCTAGCATATAACATAACATTATCTTTAACACATCAATCAGCTGTCTTCTCAGCATATTTATATGTTGCCTATTTTATAGCCAAATAATTTAATTATAGTTCTCAACTGTTACAGAAAGACTTCACCGACGACTGTGTCTTCAACGAGAATGTGGAGCTGCATAATTACAACACATACTCATCCACATACAACTCGAATTCGAGGCGAATATTCTATTTGGCGCTAAATCGTTATGGTGCGCCGCGTCGCACGCAAATTCCGGCCACCAGGACATTGGGCAAGCTGTCCACGTACACGAATGCGATCACCGAGACAGTGCCGCAGGAGCGTGTCGAGCAGCTGATAGCCAAGAATTTTGGGGCCAATCGCGTCCAGCATGGCGTGCGCCAACTCTGTGATACCGGCAAGCCGCTGATAGAGCTCATCGACGCGGCACACTTTACGCCGCGGCCGAAATGCAGCAGCAGCAGTGGCAGTAGCAGCAGCAGCAGCAGCAGCAGCAGCAGCAGCAGCAGCAGTAGCAGCAGTAGTAGTAGCAGTAGTGTATCTGTGCCTGAGTTCAGGTCCAGTAGCCTGCATAGTATTAGTAACAATAGTCAAAGCGACAACGGCCATATTAGCAGTAGCATTAACAGTAACAATAGCACTAGCAGTAACATTAGCAGTAGCATTAACGGTAACAGTAGCAATAGCAGTAAAATGAACCGGCTCAAGAAGAAGAAAAACCAGCGCAAGTGCCGGCCAAATGATGAAAATTGCCTGAGGCGGGCCGCGGCCGCCGCTGCAGGTGCGGGTGCTGGTGCTTTGCGCAAACGCGGCCCCAAGGGTCAAGGCGGCAAGAAGTCGCCGGGCGCGGCAACAGGCAAGCGCGCACACGGAGCAGCAGCCGCCAGCAAGGGCGGACTGCAAAAGCCCCGGGCCCAGGGCAACGGGGGTGGCAAAAGAAAGCACCCCAAGGGCGCCAAGGCGCGCCCCATTGCGGGTGGCAAAAAGCAGCGAGGGGGCAACGCGGGCAAACGTCTTGTGACAAAGAGGCTGCAGCGCTTGCTAGAGCTAAGCAGCACGACAACAACGACAACAACAACAGCGGCAACAACAACGAGCAGCAGTAGCAGCAGAATGGCCAGCAGCCTAGCAACGCCGGGTGACAGCTGGGAGAGCAGTTCGCCGCTGCCGGCGCTGGCTCTCAGCGAGACCAGCGATCGGGTCGAGCGCAATGTGCGCATGCCCCCAGCCAGCGCAGAGGAGGACCTGGACCTGGACCTGGAGGAGGAGCACGAGATCGAGCCAGAGATGGACTCGGAGGAGGAGAACAGCGATGAGGATGCACGCAGCTCCGCCGGAGACGATTCGCTCTACTACGATCAACTTGATTTGTGAGTTTTGCCTAAAAACAAATTATAAAATTTATATAAACAAGAAACAAATTTATCCTAACCTTTCAAAATCTCTAATTTTTTTTCCAAATTTTCAACTTTTTTTTTAAACTATTTTTGGCATAATATTTTTGATCTAATTGGCATTAATTTTGGAATTTACATTTCTCACATTTTGTACGGTTGCAAAATTATTTTGACATTTAATTTATTTTTGGTTGTTGTGTTTTTTTTTTCTCTTAAACATTAATATCTAATATTTTTTCAAAATTCCTATTACTCCTTTTAATTGGTATTGAAATTGATATTTTGATATACTTTCGGGTATTTTGAAACGTACAAAGTGTGGAAAGTTGTTTAATTGATGATGAATTTGATTTACTTTGAAGGCATTTAAATGGAATTGCAAAGAGAACATAATTATTGGGATTGTATGTAAGCCCAGTTTATGATTAAGAAATCGAGCAGGATCTTGTAAAAAGTTTGGCTTGAGTATGCGATATTGTAATTTGCAAGTTTTCAAACACACACACACACACCCCGAACACACCCCGAACACACACCGAACACACACCAACAAACGCATTACGCTGCACAACACATGCATACATCACATCCATCCTACACTTATGTATGTACATCATATGTATGTATGTCATCATAGACCCAACGACTGTGGTTCAAACAAGTATTTTTGATGCAGCTCACGAAATACTATCGATAGCTATCGATAGCTATCGATAAGAGTTATCGTGTCTGCCTAAACAATGCAAACTATCAAGAAACAGAAGAATATCAACAAAAATAAATGTATTACAAACGGAGTCTCGAGTATTTTTTATCTTTCTTCTTTTTGTTTGTTATTTTAAGAACTTTTCCATTGGCACCGAACCATCAAGCAATTGTATAAAACAAATATCAAATGGCACGCACATATTATTATTATATTTTATTATAAACATTTTTTACTAGCCAAATGCATTATGCTACTTATAGTTTCGAAATACTTGAGTCTCTGATAAAAACCAATTTAACCGATAACATGAATAATACTCAAAAATACCAGACCACTCAAAAAAAACCTAGCAAAAGCTCAACCGTCACGCAAACTTGCAAAAGTATAAGAAAAAATATGTATTCCTTGTAATAAATAATATTATAATAATATAAATATGCCTTGTAATATATAATAACAACAACAAACAAGAGTCTATTTGTATGTGTAAAATGTGACAAATTCGAATAGTTCGCATGCGAAATTTGTTTTGTAAATAGTTTTACGATCAGCTATATATACTATATATACTATATATACTATTTATATATTCAGTTTGATGTGGTATTGTCGAATTCGAGCCTCGCTGCCTCTCAGTGCGTAGTTTAAGCCATGTAAACCAATCTTAAGTGCGGCAACAACGAAATCTATTATAATCCCAAAAGCCATAAACGAAACAATGAAGCCAACGACAAACGAAAAGAAATTTATAAAAAAAAAAGAAATGTAGCTCACAAATCGATAAATTGTATTTGAATTGAAAGTTTAGACTAATCTGTAATTATTCTATTTATTTGCTACGATTGCGATAAATGTGCGTGAAATTCAATTTAAATATACATTTAATTAACAATTAATATACTTTTTAGGCTATTTATTTATTATATTTGACTTTACGATTAGAAAACAACATTTATTTATACATTTTAACTATTAAGTTTTGTCTTCAGATTGTAGACTAACAAATTTTTTTAGTTATAAATAAATTTACTGAGTAAAAAAAACTCGACAACGAAAACAGCATGAAAAACAAAATATTAAAACGAAAAAAGAAACAAAAATAAACAAAAATAAAATTAAAATTATATAAAAAATTAATATAAACAATTTGTTGTTTTTGCAACTGAGTGGAAATGAAACAGAAAATAATATTTGAATGGTAATAAAAAAAAGTAGTTGAAACGTGTTCAATCATGTTCTTAGTTGGGTTTGGCATTGTTTACTTGCATGGTTATTGAAAAATTATTAAATATTTAATTCATTTTGGCATTTTGCACGTAACAACAAAACACACACAAAAATGAAATGCAAACTACAAAATTCCACAATAATATCTGACTTTTGGCATGCAATTCAGTTTTTATGCCCAAAAAAAAAAAAAAACAGATCTCGAAATTAACCGATTCCCGTTATCTTATTGAACACCTTTTCTATGCATTTTACAGCCTCCAATTGTTGTTCCTACAGCTGCTCCTGATTATGCTCTGGCTACAGCCAAGTGCCGCCCTCTGAGTTGGCCAACTGGGAATGTACAAGTATCTAGACGTACCACCGAAACGCACAAGCTATAGTTCCTGATCTAATTTATAGGCCTAAGCACTATTCAAAATTGTATATACATATACCTACGATAAAACCTTAGTTATAGTAATTAGATATAGGCACCTTTTGTTTAGTTTAAACACAATTTCTATTATTTAAGACTGAAGACTATGAAATTATAGTAAGAGAAAGAACGGAAAATCAAATTGCATGAAATAAATTATACTATGCTTAAAACATTCTAAAAATATTAATGAGCGTTTAATTTTCTTCTTTGGATTGAACTCTTAAACGATTTATAAATGTTTTGCCTGCTCGAACCACTTTGTTTGCCAAAAAATTGACGCGTTTTGCTTATGTTTTTGGACCAGGAAAACTCTCGACAGTCTTTTATTCTATAGACAAACAGCGGGCGGTATTTGTTGTTGTTTTAATTGAACTTCAGTTTTTCGATTACTAGATACAGTTTTTTTTTAGTTTCTATATTTTAGGCAATGTTTGTTGGTGTTTTTATGTGCCATCTTTATGTGATTTATTTGGCATGGAATACCAAGCAAATTTGTCTGGCAAAACGAGCAGCTGGCAGCCAAGTATTATCAGCAACTGAGAGAAAGAGAGAGGGAGCGAGAGACACTATCTCTGTTAAGTAATCTTCCATTCTCTCTCTCTCACTCTCTCTCTCTCTTTCTCTCTCTCGGTCGGTCGGTCGGACGACTGTCAAAGACCTTTTGTCGTAATAGCCAGACGCTAGCACGTGTGGCAACAGGCAAGATCATGTGGTGTGCGAGCAGCTGGTGCAATTGTTATTGCGAAAAATAACGCATACGTAGCGTGTGCTATAATTGAATAAATAATGGTGAGAACAATTACGATTTGCGCTCAAATTACGACAAACATAATATACAGTGGGCGACAAATGCTTAAAACGAACGCCCCCTAGCACAAAATGTCAAGTGCGGAGACTCTGCACCCACCGTTATAGACCCAGACCCAGTTCCATACATACATATGTGAGACAAGTCACGTAGGCCTTGAAATGGCGAAATTGTGACGACAACTGCTGCTGTTGCCGATTGCTCAGGTTCCCACATTCACATTCATTCATTCAACGCTGCTGAAATTTTCGCATGAATAGACGAAACACGAGGCAATTGGCAAACGGAGCAGCCATCGCATAAAGCTCTGCAGCACTTGGCAACAGAACACAATTTGCGGGAGCTGGGCGCCATTCGTCAGCTCTGACGTGTCACGAATGCGCAGGACCTTCAAACGATAGTTAAGTGTTGGAAAACAGGATTTGTTGTCGGATTATTTGGTATTGCATTGATTTGACTGAAACATAGCTGAAAGAGACTTGATCAACATGACTCGATCGAGTTCTTGTTGGGCATTGTTACATGTAAGCAAATCTTTTTTTTCTTTACGACTAACAAGATCAACGAATATTTATATATATATCGGTCAGGTAGTATTTAAAAAGACTTAATCCATTTTCATGGTTAGCTGGTCTTAAAAGCAATACTTCTTCTTTTAATAGATTGTTTTAAATAAATAAAATATGTAGATATTCAAACAAAATGTTTGCTTTATATCAAAAACATTTACTTTTCTACAATTTCAAAGCGTGTTCGTAAATTTTTCGTGCTCATCGTGCCTCGTGTTGACAATGCCGTACCGCTGCCCTCTTTAGATTTGCAGCAACAGAGGAAAAAATAACATAAATCAGCATAAAGCATACAGTTCGATGACGTCGCAGTCGACTTCGCTCGGCACGCGCACTTCCACAAATTTGTGAAAGAAAAGAGAAGAAACGAAAAGGAAAACAAAAATTTGCCGCTGCTTATCAGGCAATTCTGATGATCATAATGACACGGCGAAGGTGCCGGCGTTTCCCTTCTCTACCGCTCTCTCTCTCTCTCTCCCACCCTCCCTCTGGCTGTCTCTGAATGCGCATTGTGCTGATATCAGAGCAATTGGGGCTGTCGCTGATTAGAGGCCGGTGGAAGTTCAAATAAGAATCCGCCGGCTGTTGGGCTTTCACTTGTGCGGCGTCAGCTGATCGCGCCCCGTTATAATTGTTGTGTCTAATTGGAATATTGTTGAAAAAACGGAAGAAAACTGTGTACTCCGGTTTTTAAAGGTTATCAAGGGTTATATTTAGATGTCATTATCTGCAATTGTTGTAGGTCGCGTTTCCCTTGCATTTGTATAGATAATTCATTTGATTTTTGATTAGATAACTAATGCACAACCCATATATTTATAGATATCGATTCGCTTATTGAAGTGGGGAATAGAATCAAGTAGATAATTTCCTGTTTGCACAATATTAATATATTTCATTATGAATGCACATTTTACTCGCAAGCACTTTTAACCTTTGCTCACTCGCTAAACTATTCGCATATTTCTTCGCATTAGGGTATTAAAGTTTCGGCTTTTACGATATTGATTTAGCCGCTTACGTTTATGTCTACGTCTGCAATCGATTGTTTATTTTATTTTCCGCAGTTTCGCACAAATTTATGGTAATTCGAGTATATCGGTTTTGACTTTCAGTTTATGCATGGCTGCTGCTCTGTCTACGTGACGTATAGAGAATACGCCGTTTTGACTGAATCACACGCAACAGGTAATGCCCCCGGCAGCAGCAGCAGCAGCAGCAGCAGCAACAGCTGCCTTACCAGCTGAGCTGCAATCATTTAATGGCAATGTCAATGCCATTAATAGAGGGCGAAGCTAAAGGGAAGTCCACAGATTAGATAGCACATTTAGACATTAGACCAGTGGCACCTGGTCACAACCCGACTCAATGCCCGGATATCGGTACTTGAAATCTTTGAAATTAACCTGATTTCGTTTGACTGAAAGGGCTTTCAAACTTTCGATTTTCCGCATTTCTCAAATGTTTGTTAAACAGATGAAAATAAGTTATTTAAAATATTCGGGCATTTTAGATAGTTAGTTAACTTTGTCTACAAATTGTTTATTCAATAAATTTGAATAAAAGATAACTTTAAATAAACTTAGCTATTTCGTTTTTTCGTTTTGCTTTGAAATTCTTCGACTACAATTCGTTGCACATTTACTTTTCCGCTTAAGTTAATATTTTGACACTTACGCAAGAAGTGTTATGAAATATTATGAAAAGTGTTGAAAATTGACAGAATTCCAGTTAAATTCAATTAGATTTTAATCAACGCAACATGACGGAAATGTCTGCATTTTTCACGATATTCGTTTAGTTTCCCCCTCCGTAGGTTGTCTTTCTAGTTCATGGCCTGCATTTGCGTGAATATGATGAATATGCTTAATTGGATTAGCGTCGGCGACTTCTGCCCTGGCTTCTTTTACTCTTCCTGCTCGGAGCAATGGGCGCACAGCCGGGAAACGAGCAAAAGCTAAACCCGATTGCATAACATGTTAGTTTGGGTTTTGGGTGGGAAGCGTGTGAATTTAGAAGCATTTAAATTGAGTTGAGATGTAGCCTGCATAATTTCTAAACCAAGTAATTGGACAGTGCTTGAGCACAAATGTCGCAGCCTCTTAACTAGCTTGTCAATCAAAATGGGAAAAAATATTAAAAAAAAAAAAATTATTAACAAGACAAAAAAAAACTCATTGGAGATGCGGGGCATCGATCCCCGTACCTCTCACATGCTAAGCGAGCGCTCTACCATCTGAGCTACATCCCCTTGTAGATGTCTAACAGTAGAGTTGCTACTTAAGGGCTTTTCCACTATGCAAGACCGTTCTAAAACAGCAACAGTAGACGGGCCCTTTATTGATGTAACAAAAAGCTTTTGTATCGAAAGCTTTAAGCTTTTAATAGTGAGAGTTTTGTATTTAAAGTAAATAAACATTCTTACCGCAAAAGGTGTGTAGTACAGATTCTTGTTTAATTAAAAAAAAACATTTATTTATTACATATAATATTTTCAAAATATTAAAAAATAAATGTTCCCGCCCGGGTTCGAACCGGGGACCTTGTGCGTGTGAAGCACACGTGATAACCACTACACTACGGAAACCTGTATGACGAGGATAACAAAACGATGTTGACTTTACGAATGGAAGCAAAAAGGCAAAGTAAATCCCTTTTGATTGAATTAGAGAATCAAACCCAAACACGTACACTTAAAAGAAAACGTGTTTCTAGGTTTTCTTAAAAGTACTGCACTTTTAAATATAGCTATGTCTATAAGACTGAACTTTATATTGTTAATTTGAATGCCGAATCTGTCAATAAAGACCATTCAATTTTAAAGTGTACTTTCTACCACCAATTCAACACCAATTTAATAGAACATTCCGCTTCCGCTATGGGTGGCATGCGTTGAGTGCGCTGCCCAATAAAAGACGCTGGGGTTAATAAATGGAAACCATAAAAGTGTCAGGATTGGAAGTCATGCAGGGGCTGACATTGGCGGCTCGTTAAACAGTTGAAATTGGTGCGTGTGTGCCGAGGGTTGTATGTTTATAAATATAATACACACCTAAATGATCGTAAAACGAGGCTCATTAAATGGGAATAAAACTACCAAAAGGTGCATGCCTGGGAGTAGGCACATAAATATGTACATTTACACGTGTTGATATTGACGTTGCTTGCGTGTAAGCTGGCACAAACACGCATGAACTTGATTTCAAGGAAAATAATTACACCTAAATATAACTTTAAAATTGCGTGCAAAAAATGGTAATAAAAAAATTCAGACTTGTTCCCGCCCGGGTTCGAACCGGGGACCTTGTGCGTGTGAAGCACACGTGATAACCGCTACACTACGGAAACACTTGAAGATCAAGTCACCTAAAACTCAACTCGTAAGTTGGACTCGTCGTGATAGGGGAAAACGATTCACTTTTTCCTGCCAGCAATTAATCAGCGTTTAATTTGCATATTTTCCAAATAGGAAAATTAATGACAGCGCTAATAGACGTGAGCTTTATTTATGGGCACTGCGATAAGCAGCGGAGTAAAAGTGTTAGCCATGCCGGGCGAGACAGGCCGGCAGCTAAGACCATGCTATTAGATTTAGGTATTTGTATATTATTTCTTAGAGTCTTTGAACTTGCACGCAAAAGCAGTCTTAAAAATACATATGCATGTGTATATACATAGAGTGCATGTGTGTACTTACATACATGTGCAAATGTGTGTGTGTGTGTCATGCGTGCGCAACAAGTATATTTGAGATTTTAGTATAAATTAGCCAGCATCCTAAATATTTCTATTCACTCTTATAAATCGAACACTTCACAACTTATCTGTGCAGCAAACACTTTTATTTAAACACTTTTTCCACTTTTATTTGCAATTGCATTTACAATTTACACTCTGACTGCGCGATGACATTCAACTTTTGCGTGTCACTAAAGAAAAGAAAAAAAAACCAATGTGCACCGCTACCCGCCAAAAGTGCAAAGCAAAAGCGGGAAGAATAATTACCGTTTTGGGCAACACTGCGCAATTAGCAACAGGCAATGTTATCAATATATCGATTATCGTACCAAAATTGGTACATTTATTAAATGACACTTATTAATGTTGCATTGCTTATTTTTGAGTTTGTTCATAAATGTTAAAAAGCTTTAAACTATTTTTAATGTTCTTTGTATTTTATATATAAGTTAATTACGTGTTAAAAACTGCAAACACGCATATCTAATTGCATTGGTACATTTTCCTAATTGCTGGGACATTTTAATTTTGGCAAGTGGCAACCGCAGCGCTGCCAGCGTTGCCAGTTATTATGTTGTTGCGTTGTTATGTTCGCGCGCGTTTTCTTGTGAAATAGTTTTAGTTTTTGGTTAATTATCGAAATGTGTTTTAAAAAGTGTGTATTAATAAATATTGATTAGTGCGCTGCACCGCCAAACGCACTTGTTGATAGCAGCCGCTACCTTATCAATGCGACGACGCACAAGCCCACACAAAAATTCAAGGGCACAAAGCCGCCCACGGCCAAAGAAAGAAGGCAACTATCTGAGGCTCCCTTTCGAGCTGTGCGCAGCGTGGCTTAAAATAAACAATTGGCAATTAGTTAGGGCCAAAAACTCTTGCAAATTCAGGAGGCCAACTGATAAGCCATTAGTGTGTGTGTGTGTGTGTGTGCCTGCATGAGTGTGTGTTTATGCACGGACACCCGCAAGCCAAACGGGCTGCAGCCGATACAAGTGACATGTGAACATGGAAAACTAATTTATGTGTGTGGGGCGCATGGCAATAGGTTGTTGCAACCAAACTGGTAAGCAGCATAATATATCTTCAATACACACTTGTAGACATACATACATACATATATACACATATATATACATATATAAAGAATCGGTTATGCCAATGTCTCTCAATGAAAGTTACAGCGACATTTGCGGAGACCTTGACCGCATCGCAACGGTAATATGAAACCGCTAAGAAAAATGGTACTTTATAACAGGCCAAAAGTGATTGCAGCTACGCTAACAACATTTTGCTCTTAACAAGTTTTTAAATACCCTTCCAGAGGGTAATCTAGTATATTCACGCATCATGCAACGTGCATTCTCTTAATCAGCAGGAACGGACAGGCCCTGTCCGCTTCCCGGTTTTCAGATAGCTGCGACTTTTTGCAGCAGGTGGCAGGCGACCTCAAGGTCGCCCGGATCGTACTGCTACATATATCATTTAGCTGCTAAAGCAAAATCATTTAAAAATTTAGTTTCTTTTGTATTTCAAGATATTCAATGCTTTACTTGCCTTCTAATGTATAGATATCATATCTAGATACCTTGATCTACTTTTACATTGTCTTTTACAGTCGGATTATAAAACCAATGTCTGCAAGGGTGTTAATTATTCGTCAACATAAAATTAACTTGCTTATTTTTTTTCCATCTTGCCTGCGGATCTGGGGACGTGTTAAGGAACTGCTGTCTATCGCAGCATCTGCGATATGAGCAACAAGTTGGCCGGTTTCATCTTGGCCCTGGCCAGCAGGCATAAGCCATATCACTTGTTGCTCTTGCTTATTACTGACCAAGTTATGCTACAGCAATGTGTCATGTTAGCCCGTTGGCGACTGCAGCTTGGCAATATGTTGGCTGCCCCTCGCCACAGTTTTCACACCTCCCACAACGGGGGGCTGTGGCGCGAGGGGTAGGCTGACTCCAGCCGCTGCAGGCGCCAGGCGAACCAAAACAGCTGGCCAGCCTGCCAGTTAGCCACATCAGCAGGCACATTGATCTCTACTGAGTTGAGCTCTCTCTCTCACTTTTGTGCGCGATACCTATTGAAAATGGGCAACTAGGGTATACTGCAGTTGTGCATATGTATGTTATTTGGAGAATATCTACAAACTCAATCGGGTTTTCAACTTTCTGTTTTTAAATGTATCTGTAGGCTTGTGAGGACTAGAGATTTTCGGCTTTGATTGTGTTCACAAAAATCAAAGAATAGTGGGTACAGGGTATCTTGTGATCGTGCATTCTGCGCCTGAAGGCCTCTTGTTCTCTCTCTCTCTCTCTCTGTTTGCGCTTGTCTCTGTCCAGCCACGGCTAGCATCTTCATCTTTATTAATCGCTACATTTATTTGATTATCTTACCCGGAGACGGCTCCTTGGCTGGGGAGTCGACTACTCGATGAGATTTATGCCTTGGCCGTGTTATTTACGCGCTAATCATGCAACACTTTTCATTTTGACACGTTCGGGCGGCTCTCATAAAAGCACCGCCAGCGGTAATTATGTAAATTTTCAGTTGCTGTCGTTGTTGTTATTGTTGTTTCCTTACATTGACCATGGCCGGGGGCAAGCATTTTATGATCTATGCTGGCCGATTCGTGCTTAGAAATGAACACAAATTGATAAAAGCAACAACAGCCCCGGCCGAGCAACGAGTTTCGAACACTATTTTTATAGCCCGGCATCGATCGATCGTCTCCATTCGCGATCGACCCGTTTGTTTTCACTGGCGAACACGTCTCTAACATAAATTAACCAGCCCGGAGTTGGGAGACGGAGACGACAACGGAGCCGATGATGAGGCGTAAGGATCCGCAGACCGCGGGTAACGCTCTGAAATTCCAGGGAAAATGCGCTGCGTGTTTTGACACCAAACATCCGCCCAAAGCCGCACTCGCATTAGCTTGCGTTAAGGGGCTACAGTTGTGGGCTGCAGGGGAGCAGGGGGGGGCGGGGTGTAGGTATCGATCAGGGTGTTCGGGTTATGGCTTGGTGGCGGGGTTGGGGGCTACGCTCAACGTTGAGATGTTGATCTTGTTAGCCGTTGCCGCTCATGCGCATGACTGCAATTTAAGCGCCATAAATTGTGTGTTCTCAACGTTCTCCCATGTCGTTGGCAATGTGTCAAAGTTGTTATGCCAATGATTATATAGGGTATTCAAGCGGGTATATTATTTGCAACAGCATTTGTGCCATTTACCTATTGGAAATTGTATTTTTAAACCAACTTTGTTCAGGCAAAGTACAACAACAGACTTTTCAGGCAAGAAAATGGTTATATTATTTAGACAATTTGTATATTGGCTCTTGTGATCATTATTAATATGCTCCGCAGACAATTCCAATCTAATTTCCATCTGTACAAAAATTACTTTTGGCTCAGCTCGCGGCTAAAACTTCATGAACCCGAATTTCCTTTAGCCTTTAGTCTTGGCTAGGAATTCGCCCCCCTTAAAAAAATGTTGTGTCGACAAAGTTAACTTTATTATTAATGGGTATATAGGGTATGTGTATGCGGATGCTACATATAAATTGTGTTCTTAAACTATTTTACAAGAATTTACATTTCATTACAACTATATTCTAATTCCTATGGATAGGCAACATTTTTAAAAGTAATCTATTCTAATTCTTAACTATATTATCAATTTTAAATGCAACTATTGGATTTATTAGAGATCTCTTCACCTAAGCTCCAAATAGCTCTTGACTTTGAAATAGCCAAAAAACATTTTGTTTTAGGTCGTTTTAAGTCCATGGTTCAATTAGCTTATGACTGTATCTTAGATAAAGCCCATTGTTTCACATTTGCTGGCTGGCATTATCTTCTGTGGAATGCTTCCTTCATCTCGCTGTTTGGGCCTGAAAAAAGTTGCACAAACTCAGTTCAGTTGATTTATGGAAATTCCATTTCTTACCATAAAAACGTTTTTCCATTGCACGCAAACATTTCGGCCAATCGTTGTAGTTGTAAACAAAGAAACCAACTAGAAGTGGGCTGTGAAAAGCTGTGAAGCTCAGATAAGTCCTCAAATGATTTATAAGTTTTTTGAAAAAATAAGTCATTCTTTCTACTATAAAAATTTTGTTGTAGCTTAACAATTTTAAATGGCATTTAACGCTTTGGCTCGCCTAATGAAATAAATACCGTTTTTGTAGGGTGTATGCAATTCGAGCTGTCTTCATCGAACTGCTCTATGGCTGGCCAGCACTTTCTTTAATGCGAGGCTGCATTAGATGGCTTAATAGGATTTTTCTAGTGAGCTAATAGTGTAGAAGCACCGCAGGGGGTAAAGATAACTGCGGGGGCTCTTTGCTTTGACATATGCAAATGGTAAAACTAATTAAACAATCCTTCAAACAGCATAGACGACAGGCATAAATAAGTTTATACGGGCACAACAGTTTTTTATATAATGCAATAACATTTACTTACACGTTAATTATGGTCAGCCCATATAATATATTAACTGAATAGATGGTAAAATCCAAACCAGCAGCTGTTGTCGTATGTGTAACTGACAAGCTAGTCGACAGTTGGTAATGAATTAATCAGCAAGAGCTGGGTTCAGAGTTCTGATCAATGTTGCGCTGATCACTGATCGTAGATAGCGGCTTGTAGATATGATCGATCAGAAATCATTCGCTGGCATTTAATTATACATAGACACACATTATTCCAAGTGGCATTACTGACAAATGATAATTGCTATTTGCATGACAATTAGAAACGCACGGCGATCTCACTCTCTTTGAACAAGATCAGTCGAGTTAAGCCAGGTTAACCAAAGCTGGGCTCAGGCGCCAGGCAGCTTTGAAATGTTGCCCCTGGCATACCGAGGCTAATGCAATTGGCTACGTCTTGCACTTCCTGCATATTTGATACGCCTGAACAGGCAGGGGCCGCGATCATGATCATCAACAACAGGAAAGCCGCATGATCGCTGGCAAGATCAGTGACAAACATCTCTCTAAATGCCCGAATAAAAGAAGAAGAAGATGAGAAAAAAAATATCCAATGCGATTGTATTTCATGAACTTGACATTGAAAACAACAGCCTCGCGACTGTCAATCAGCTTAAGAGCGCTCGATCATTATCAACGATCCTTTGCGATCCGAAATGAAATCAATTTTTGGTCTTAAGTGCCTGTTTAATTGTTTTTGCTGCTGCTGCTGTTGTTGCTCCAGCAGGGCGTATCCAAACATTGAGTTTATTTTTAGGGTTTGCACCCAAGCGGTGCTCATGATTCACGCCGAGTGGGGGGGGGGGGGCCAAACGTATCCAATTGCAATGCTGACAAGATCACGTACAAAGTACAACTTAGCTTAGCTGTCAATCAAATGTTATATACGATCAGTTTCCGCAGAGGCATACCCCCACGCATATCATCTATTCAAAGGTTAAAGGGTTGTTGAACTGAAATGCGACTAATCAGTAGAGCTATGAATTAAGATGTCAAAGAGGGTTGACAGATTGATACATTAGGCTAGCTTAGTAGCAATTGGTGATCTACTTATCTCTACTAAAGGTACAAGGATCACTTGAAGGCTTTGCTAAAGATTGTCTATGAACTTGAGCAGTGGGATTTTCTCAGGGATACTCTTTATTATTCTTAATAGCATTTCAGTGGCCTTCGGATAAGACATTTCTACAGCCCGGAGTTTCACTTAACTTAATAATTGGCCACTTCGACAATTCATCTTCCGATCACTGCAGATCACTTCAATATAGTTCTGTAAACATGTGTTTAATGGGACTTTTGGTTTCAGTCAATTTACAGAAAGAGCTGTTTATGAAAACCTAATAAAATCATAAACAATTTCTCAATAAGTTTTAAAAGCAATTTTTTGAGTTCTTTCTTGCCAGTTATATGTTATAGTTGGAAAGTCTTCAGCTCTTTAGCATTCGTTTAGCATTTCTTAACACAGGCTGTTAAGCTCGCAGATAACAGAGTGTTAACAAACATGGCTCTCAGCGGATATCGTTGGAAAGTCTACAGCTCCTTAACATTCTCTTAACAGTTCATGAGAGCTTTTAACAAAGTCTCTAATTTCGCAATCTTAAAAACTTAACTATCAGCTGATATATGTTAATTGGAAACTCTACGGGTCTTTAAAATTCTATTAAAAGCCCGCAAATAACAGACTGTTAAAAACATTGCTAAGCTTCTGTTAAAACCCTACAGCTAGTTAACATCGCTCTATTTAACATACTCTACAGCTATTTGCTTGACTGTTAAGTGCGCAAATAACAGAGTGTTATGGGTTAGCTGATTAACATTCACTTAACACTTTCCTAACATATTCTGATAAGCTCTCATTTATTTGACTGTTAAAAATTGGACTCTCAGGTGATATTGTTTGAAACTCTAATAAACATTATTCGCAAGCTCATAAGATAGTTGGTCAAGCTTGCAATTAACAGACTGTTAAATTCTCTGCAGGTATACCCTACAGCTATTTAACATGCACCTAACACTTTACGACGACTCATAACATGCTAAGCATAGAAATAACAGGCGGGAAAGAACTTAACTCTCTCTGATTATTTAGGATCTTCTCAGTACTTAAACATACTTTTAAATTGAACATTTTTTGCTGGTCATATATTAAAGTTAGTTCCTCGTTCCACCATCGTGCCCATTGTTATTTGGTTGCCAACATATCGCTATTGTTGGCTAATCATTTATAGATAAGCACGTGATAATGCCAAAAAAATACAAAAGCCAAAATGAATACTTGCGACTATCTAAAGCAATTTTTGGCCGGCAAGTGTTTCCGATGCCTTTCACCAAATGATTGAATGCTAGAATGTGTGAGTCATTTAATAAATAAAATGCCTAAACGCTAAGACTTAAAGCCAAAATATAAACAATTAATGTCCATTGCGATGGTCGGTCCACTCTTTGCCCAACGCCTGGTCTCTGGCCTGTTGACGCAGCACCTTGCCGCTGCCCGTTTTGGGCAATTCGTTCAAAAAGAACACACCACAGTGAAGCTGCTTGTGGGTGACCACCAGACGCTTGGCCACATATTCCACAATATCCATTTCACTGAGCCGACTGCCGGGCACCTTGACAACCGCAGCAGCAGCTGGATCGCCATCCACCTCGTTCCACAGGCCAAAGACACACGCCTCAATCACATCCGGCAACTCGGCTATGACCTGCTCCACTTCGTAGGGGCAATATTGGGCGCCATGGAAACGCAGCATGTCCCGCTTGCGTTCCACAATGTGCAAGAAGTTCTCGTTGTCAAAGTAGCCCATGTCGCCGGTATGAAACCAGCCCTGATAGTCCTGCATGCGTTTCGATTCATTCGGATTGCCATAATAGCCATTCCATACTTTGCCATTGTGCACCAGAATCTCACCCGTTTCGCCATGGCCCAAACTGCGACCGGCGTCGTCCAGTATTTTCACCTTAACGCCGGGCACAATTCTGCCCACTGATGAGGGCTTGGCCACGCCCATATTTGCCGCCACACCGCCGCATTCGGTCAAGGCATAGCCATAGGAGATTTGACCATTCAGCAGATATTCCTGCAGCTTTAACAGATTGGCCACGTAGCAATTGCCGCCGCCAATGCTGATGAAGCGCACGCTGGCCAATCTCTGTTTGCTGAGCGTGGGCGCTTTTAGCAGCGAGGCTGCCTGCTGGGGCGCCAGGGTCAGCAGCGTGACCTTATATTTCTCGATCAGCTGCAGCATATATTCGGGCGTATAGGCGCGGTCGGTGATGACGCGCGTCGAGCCATGGCAGCAGCTGAAGAGCATGTTGAACATACCCGGCGCCCAGTCGATGGTGCTAAACGAGAGCAGCACATCCTGGCCGGTGACAAAGCTGCAGAGAAGGAGTATCATTAAGTATCTAGCTGCTAGAGATTTAGAATTCAGAATGCTTACCCAAAATCGAACAGACAAGCGGAGTTCGAAATGCAGACCGCTTTGGGCAAGCCCGTCGTGCCGGAGGTGCAGAGTATAGCCACGGTTTGATCGCCGCCCAGCATCAGTGGTTCCGGTCTGTAAGCATGGAATAAGGTTTAGCAGCTTATTTGGGATGAAAATTAACTGGACAATCAAAAAATATGGGGGTTCTTTTCAGAAATTTCTTATTGCTTTTCAAATAGAAGGCAATATTGCTTCTTTTGGGTTTCATGCGTGTATCTACTTACATATAGTAAATTTCCTGTTTGGTTGGCTCCAAGAGATCCTCAATGCGCGGCAGTTGGATTCGATGATCCTTGAGCGTATAAACGGGCGCCTTTAGCATTTTGGCAATGGCGCTCAGTCTGTCATAGACGGTGCCATCGCAAAAAATGATGCGCGGTCGGGTGATGCAAAACAAATGCTTGAAGGTGGCCTCGTCGTGCCAGGGGCTAACAGCATGAAAGGGTGTGCCATTGAGCAGGCAGCCCAGCACCACGGGCATCAGATATGTGGTATTTGTGCCCGCAATGCCAACGACATCGTCCTGTCGCAGATGCATCGCCTTCAGTTGCTGGGCGATGCGTATGGCAAAGCTGATGGCCTCGCCATTGGTCAAGGCTGTGCCCTCCGTGTCGGAAATCTGCAAGTGAAAGAACACGAGTTAGTTAGGTTTGTCACTTTTTTTTTATTGTTAGCCCCACCTGGCAGAGGCTCGCCGGATGATTGCGCATAAAGGCAAAGAGTATCTTGCCAATGGAGCAATCGGCGTCAAAGAAATGCGCCGGCCTTGGTCCACTCCAAATTTTTGTATATTTATCGAACTGCGTGCTGGGGCCGCCCTCCATGTTCGTTGATAACTGATAAGAGACGTCGATTTGATGTGAGGGTGTCCGAGCGTCGCGCAAGCCGTTCAGCAACTGCCGACCGTTGCGTGGGCAACACCTGGGCAACCGCCACCCTATCAAACGGGTAACAAACGTCACCTAGCAAAAAGCTCGAGATATAAGCAATGTTGGCGATAAGCCGAAAAGCTGTCCAGCTGATAGCAAGGGCCATTAATTTCATGATATGTTAGCCTTTTGTTGGTTTGGTTAAAATTATCTTTGCTAAACTGATGATGTTTATGATAAAAATATAGTTGAAACGAATTTAATCAAATATTCTACATTTTCTACTTTCAAATAATTACTGGATACAATTTATTTCATCATTGTTAATTTAAATAAAAAATTTTTCTGCACAAACTTTTTGTGATTGCAATTTTTTCTCTTTGCCACAAAAAGCATTTTGCTCTATACGATAAAGCAGTGCACGAAAGCAGTATACACAAGCAGTTTATCGAGCAGTGTGTATTTGCTGCTTATAGTTCCAGAAAATGTCAACATCTTTAAATGGCGCTTTGTAGCAATTCAGCGCAGCACTGAGAAAAATTATATAGAACAATTTGTAAAACAATTTTTCTGAAAAATTCCTTTCTAATATCATGAATTCTTTCAATTATTTTGGCTTATTTAATGAAATATCAAACCATAATGTTATAGTTTAAGTCAACATTAACAGATTTCTGTAATTGTCAATACTGTAATCTATGTTAGCACTATATACTTATATGTATAAGTACACCCTAAATGTTCGCGATTTGATTTAACAGTGTGGAGGCTAATACTATTCATTTCATTCTATTGCAACAAGCCCAACGAGCCCATGTAGTTGGTCATTCGCAGTTCAAATAAAGGAACTAGTTGACTTTATTTACTGATGACACGAAATCGAATCTGGCAGCATTTTAGGGAAGTTTATACTTTAAGATAAGTAGTTCGCTTCAATTCACTTATAATGAAAAAAAAAAATGATCAAAGGCATAAATATATATGTAAAAGGAACATGGTACTATAGCTAATCAGGACTCTCTAAAATTTTAAACAAGAAGTTAAAGCAGTAAACGGAATTGGGCTTTTCATCAAAGTTCCAGTTCAATGCCACCATACTGCCCGCCTCCGTGAATGCATAGCCCATATGAACGCAGTCCTTCCGCAGATACAAATGATCTCTCCAATGGACAGATCGGGTGCAAAGTATTCACGTTCCTGCTGAATACTCCAATTCTTCCGCTCAGCATACATTTCAAACCGGACGAGTTAACTTTATCAAATGATGAGACGAATGCGAGTCTAGATGGTTTTTATACTCGAAGATAGCGTGCATCTTATATAAGAAACATATCTTGCAATTGTAAAAGGCTCAAGTTAACGAGTCTACAACTCATTTAAAGATTGTCTAGCTATGATTGTTTGTGTAAACACGTTTCGTACTAGGAGAAGAGGTATTTTAAATGTGTTTTCTTGTATGTGCCACTAGATAACTGATCCATATACGATGGTCTATTCTGAGCCCCTGACTAGCATAGACAACCAATTATTACGCTTATGAAAAGATATTTCGACTTATTTAAGACAATGGCGCCCCAAATGTTTCAAAGTCAAATTAAAAAAACTGCTAATAAACAGATCATTTCACTCGATTTATCTATTAAATTATTTAATCACAATATACAAATGTTAAATTTAACTTTAACAAATTGGAATTGTTTTAAAACCTTGTTTCAAAAATTTCCCCTTGCAATATATGTTTCTACTAAATATATATAAGTTTACAAGAAACGATCGTGATTTGATTGAACGTTTCTGGAGGCGAATAGTATCCAAATGTTCATTCGCTCAAACTTCTATCTCTATCTTATCTTAACGATCCTATCACATAGATTTGTGATTGGTTAATCTCTATAGATGTCGACTAAGTTTTTCAAATGAGTACGCGAACTGCTTGCTTTTTGTTGTGTGAGCAAGCAGTCTCTGCACTTATACTAAACATCTACCTAAAAACTGGGGAACTTCGCAAAATCAAATTGAAATGCCATAAGAACAATCGTTTAAAAGATAAACCATCGAAAATATTTTTATATCACGTTGGTGATTTCATTGTTATGTTTTTATTGTTTTATTGTAATTCATTAAACATTTTGAAATATTTTTTTATTATTTAATTTCCATTATTTTTCTGCTGAAGTGAAAGGAAATATTCCTTTGTGGCCTTGCGATTAGTTTTACCATTGGGGCTACGCTTTAATTCGTTCACTATAATGGCACCTCCGTGCAAATGCTTATTCTGTATTTTAATGTGCTTCTGCACATAGTCTAATACATCCTGAGCCTGTATATCGAAACCAATCTCCTTAACCACAGCTGCAGCGGCCATATCGCCATGGACAGGATCCCAAATTCCAAAGACACAAACATCAGACACGCCTGGCATCTGGAAGATGACATCTTCGATTTCGTGTGGGAAGTAGTTGAAGCTCTCGAACTTGAGCAAGTCCTTTTTCCGATCTACGATATAAAGAAAACAGTCGTCATCCATATAACCAAGGTCCCCACTGTGAAACCATTGAGTCGAGTCACGTATTTTGTTTGTCTCCTCGGGATTTCCATAATAACCGGCCCAGTATTGACCAGAATAGACGCATATTTCACCCACTTCGTTTGGTCCTAGGGGCTGTCCCTGATCGTCGAGTATCTTCAGCTTGAAGCCATTTAACAGTTGCCCAACCGATTTAGGTTTCTCATCAAAGTTTAGGTTTACGGCTATAGCACTTCCCACCTCTGTAAAACCGTACATTAAGTGCATGCAATCGCGTTGCAAACGTCTCCTTATTTTATGTTGTGCCTCCAAGGAGCAGTGACCACCTCCGTAAAAGTAATGCTGTATGCTTTGCAGGTTGGATTGTTCAAATGCAGGACAATTGGCAGTTATAGCCAAGTGGGAAGGTGCCTGCATCAGCCACGTGACTTTATGCTTCTCAATAATGCGCAGAAGACGAGCAGGATCGAAGGCATTATCGGCGATAATTCGTTTGGTACTGTATATTCCCGAAGTAACCGTGGTCAAAACTCCTGTCACCCAGTCTAGAGTACTGTGCGTGTACTGAACGTCAGCAGTGGTCAGATGTCTAAGATAGTACAAGATATTTTACATAGATAATAACTAATAACTAATAAATTGTTGTCTTACTTACGTGGTCATGTTTAGGATCCTACGACTGTTCGTGATGGTCACTGCCTTGGGTGTACCCGTAGTGCCTGATGAGCAAAGAATGGCCAGAGTATGATCATTTCCCTGTTCAAGGCGAGAGGGTTCAAAGTTCGCTTGTACAGGCGTAGCCAGCACTTCTTCAATGCTAATGGATCCGATTTGATGGTTACGCATTGTAATAATCTTTACGTTTAAGTCTTCCGTAGCCAATTTCACTTTCTCATAGTCTTCACCATCGCAAAATATTAAACGCGGCTTCGTTATATCAAAGAGCTTCTTAATGGTCGCCTGCTCGTAGATTATGTTGAGTGAGTGGAAGGCAATTCCATTGAAAAAACATGCGTAGGCCACGGCGAAGATGTGCGTAGTATTTCTCGCTATGATTCCCACAATGTCCGATTGCTGCAAACCCAAAGATCTCATATAACTGGCCACGCGCATCGAATTCAAATGGAGCTCCTCCCGGGTCAACACAGTGTTTTCAGTGTCTGAGATCTTATCGTGAAACACAAAGTTGTTAAATAGGTATTCTATATTATGCAGTTAAGTTCTTACTTGTGCTATGAGCTGTGGATGTCGACGCATTTCATGAAAAATGATCTCTCCAATGGACAGATCAGGTGCAAAGTATTCACGTTCCTGCTGACTACTCCAAATCTTCCGCTCAGCATCGTAGGTGGTTTCCGGCTTATAAGACATTTCGAACCGAACGAGTTAACTTTATCAAATGATGAGACGAGCGTGTGTCTAGTTGGTTTTTATACTCGAAGATAGCGTGCATCTTATATAAGAAACATATCTTGCAATTGTAAAAGGCTTAAGTTAACGAGTCTACAACTCATTTAAAGATTGCCTAGCTGTGTTTGTTTGTGTAAACATGTTTCTTGCTAAGAGAAAAGGCGCGTTTAATATGATTCCATTTATGTCCCACAAGATAACTGATCCCTGTACGTTGGCCTATTTTGAGCCCTTGGCTACCACAGATAATCAATTAAGCCGTAACAGATAACAGATACCTTTGACTAAATTAATATATAAATACGTTTCTATATATGTATATTAAAATTATTCTTACGTTCTTAATAAACTAGCATACTAAGCACAAGCAAAACAGAAAAACAAGTATGGGGGAGCTCCCAACTAGGGGATACCCTGACCCTCTTCTACCAAAACCAACTTATTGATTATCGGAATATTGTACTGCACGGGCACTAGGCGGACCTAGGTTCAAAATTTAAAGTCTCTAGCTCTTATAGGTTTATACATACGTCCACGAATCGTCCGATCGGCTTAAAACCCATTTTCAAAAATCTTTGAGAGAAGGAAGGCCGGAAACACAGAGGTTAATAAGTAATTATATATATATACGATACGCTTTAAAATGAAAGATACTGGAAAAATATATACTTTTTTCGAAAGAACATGTCAAGTTTGGTGAATGCAGCTATTATAACATACGAAAATTGCTCAAAAAACAGGATTTTGATATCGATTCTTATCGATTACTTGGAAACTTAACTTGGTTAAGGTTTTGTTCAACTTATTTAAATAAATGTTATTAGTGTATTTTTTATTTAAGGAAAAACTAACATATATTATTGCTTAACAGATATGAAAATTATTTAATTTTCTTAAGGTTGTTATCCATTAATTTTGATTTCTATCTTTAACCTCGAGAAAATATGCCTTTGTGGCCAGACGATTAGTTTTGCCATTGGCAGTACGCTTCAGGTCATCCACAATGATGGCACCTCCATGTAAATGTTTATACTTAGCAGTGCAATGCTGCTCCACATAGTCCACCACGTCTTGTGCGTGTATGTTGGATCCAATCTTCTTCACGACAGCAGCAGCGGCCTCGTCGCCGTTGAATTGATTCCAGATGCCAAAGACACAGACTTCTGCCACTTCTGGCATCTGACCAATCACATCTTCTATTTCGTTTGGGTAATACATGATGTTCTGGTACTTGAGCATTTCCTTTTTCCGCTCCACAATGTAGAGGAAACCATCGTCATCCATATAACCAAGGTCCCCACTGTGAAACCATTGAGTCGAGTCACGTATTTTGTTTGTCTCCTCGGGATTTCCATAATAACCGCCCCAGTATTGACCAGAATAGACGCATATTTCACCCACTTCGTTTGGTCCTAGGAGCTGTCCCTGATCATCGAGTATCTTCAGCTTGAAGCCATCCATTAAACGGCCAACCGAATTGGGTTTGTCATCAAAATGACAGTTCATAGATGCCATACTTCCTAGCTCCGTGAAGCCATAAGCCAATCTCATGCAATCACGGCGCAAACGACTCCTTACTTTATGTTGCGCCTCCAAGGAGCATCGGCCACCTCCGTAAAAGTAGGACCGTATACTTAGTAGGTCGGCTTGCTCAAATTCGGGGCAATTGGCAGTTATAGCCAAGTGGGAAGGTGCCTGCATCAGCCACGTGACTTTGTGCTCCTCAATAATGCGAAGGAGGCGCGCAGGATCAAACAAATTGTCAGCTATAATTCGCTTGGTGCTATATATTCCCGAAGTGACTGTGGCTATGAGTCCGGTCACCCAGTCTAGAGTACTGTGCGTATACTGAACGTCAGCAGTAGTCAGATGTCTAAGAAAGTTCAAGATATTTTATACAGATAACAACTTGATTGTTCTCTTACTTACGTGCTACAGTTTACGATCCTGCGACTATTCGAGATTGTCACTGCTTTGGGGATGCCCGTGGTGCCTGATGAGCAGAGAATGGCCAGGGTTTGATCATTTCCCTGCTCAAGGCGAGAGGGTTCAAAGTTCGCTTCTACAGGCGTAGCCAGCACTTCCTCAATGCTAATGGATCCGATTTGATGATTTCGCATTGTTATAATCTTCACGCTGAAATTTTCCGTGGCCGATATCACTTTCTCATAGTCTTCACCGTCGCAAAATATTACACGCGGCTTCGTAATATCAAAAAGCTTTTCAATGGTCGCCTGTTCATAGGAGATGTTGAGTGAGTGGAAGGCAATTCCATTGAAAAAACATGCGTAGGCCACGGCGAAGATGTGCGTAGTATTTCTCGCTATGATTCCCACAATGTCCGATTGCTGCAAACCCAAAGATCTCATATAACTGGCCACGCGCATCGAATTCAAATGGAGCTCCTCCCGGGTCAACACAGTGTTTTCAGTGTCCGAGATCTAATAGGGCAAGACAATGCTGTAAAATATGTAAAATATGTAAAGAGCATGCAGCTAAGTACTTACTTGAGCTATCAGCTTTGGATGACGCCGCATTTCATGAAAAATTATCTCTCCAATAGATAGATCGGGTGCAAAATATTCACGTTCCTGCTGACCGTTCCAGATTCTGCTCTCCGCATCGTAGGTGTTGTCCGGTCTGTAAATCATTGTGAATGCAACAAGTTCACTTTGTTAACTGATGACACGAAAGTGAATCTAGCCGCATTTTATACCCGTAGATCGCGTGCTGGCAATTCGTTGATAAGAATAGCTCGTTCGTATTTGTTTTAAATTGCAAACAGTGCTCAACGACAAAGCGGTTACTTATCAATGTGAATATATATGTAAGCATAGCATGCTTTGAATACACTCAATTGAGTTTTAATTTTAAATTGTTGAGCTAATCGTGACTCAACAAAATTTTAAACTATACTTAGTGAATCGCCAACGCAGTCTCTTCTTGACATTGCTACGATCTACAAGTGAATGCAATGTTCGCGATTTGATATAGAAAATTAGTAATACTTTTCCTCACTCCCTTGCTTATATCTCCTGGCAAATTTATCCACCTGTCAAGGACTGAACTGCTTCCAATCAGGACACGAAGCAAGCTGTTTTAGATTGAACTGTTATCGACTGACATCAACCTTTAAGCAAACACTCGTGTTTGTTATAAGTTTTATTTTTTAATGTGCTTTGGTATTTGTTCCTTACTTGTAGAAAATCAGTTTTTGTTTGCAGCTTAGATAAAAATACATATTAATTTTGTTTGCTTAGTACGTGTGTTTTATTAGGGTGTCCGCTATTAGTTGAGTACATTTAATTTCTATCTTTAACCTCAAGAAAATATGCCTTTGTGGCCAGACGATTAGTTTTGCCATTGGCAGTACGCTTCAGGTCATCCACAATGATGGCACCTCCATGTAAATGTTTATACTTAGCAGTGCAATGCTGCTCCACATAGTCGACCACGTCTTGTGCGTGTATGTTGGATCCAATCTTCTTCACGACAGCAGCAGCGGCCTCGTCGCCGTTGAATTGATTCCAGATGCCAAAGACACAGACTTCTGCCACTTCTGGCATCTGACCAATCACATCTTCTATTTCGTTTGGGTAATACATGATGTTCTGGTACTTCAGCATTTCCTTTTTCCGCTCCACAATGTAGAGGAAACCATCGTCATCCATATACCCAAGGTCCCCACTGTGAAACCATTGAGTCGAGTCACGTATTTTGTTTGTCTCCTCGGGATTTCCATAATAACCGGCCCAGTATTGACCAGAATATACGCATATTTCACCCACTTCGTTTGGTCCTAGGGGCTGTCCCTGATCGTCGAGTATCTTCAGCTTGAAGCCATTTAACAGTTGCCCAACCGATTTAGGTTTCTCATCAAAGTTTAGGTTTACGGCTATAGCACTTCCCACCTCTGTAAAACCGTACATTAAGTGCATGCAATCGCGTTGCAAACGTCTCCTTATTTTATGTTGTGCCTCCAAGGAGCAGTGACCACCTCCGTAAAAGTAGTGCTGTATGCTTTGCAGGTTGGATTGTTCAAAAACAGGAAAATTGGCAATTATAGCCAAGTGGGAAGGTGCCTGCATCAGCCACGTGACTTTATGCTTCTCAATAATGCGCAGAAGACGAGCAGGATCGAAGGCATTATCGGCGATAATTCGTTTGGTACTGTATATTCCCGAAGTAACCGTGGTCAAAACTCCTGTCACCCAGTCTAGAGTACTGTGCGTGTACTGAACGTCAGCAGTGGTCAGATGCCTAAGATAGTTCAAGATATTTTACACAGACAATAACTAAATTGTTGTCTTACTTACGTGGTCATGTTTAGGATTCTACGACTGTTCGTGATGGTCACTGCTCTTGGGTATGCCCGTAGTGCCTGATGAGCAGAGAATGGCCAGAGTATGATCATTTCCCTGTTCAAGGCGAGAGGGTTCAAAGTTCGCTTCGACAGGCGTAGCCAGCACTTCCTCAATGCTAATGGATCCTATTTGATGGTTACGCATTGTAATAATCTTTACGTTTAAGTCTTCCGTAGCCAATTTCACTTTCTCATAGTCTTCACCATCACAAAATATTAAACGCGGCTTCGTAATATCAAAAAGCTTTTCAATGGTCGCCTGCTCGTAGATTATGTTGAGGGAGTGGAATGCAATTCCATTGAAAAAACATGCATAGGCCACGGCGCAGATGTGCGTAGTATTTCTCGCTATGATTCCCACAATGTCCGATTGCTGCAAGCCCAAAGATCTCATGTAACTGGCCACGCGCATCGAGTTTAAATGGAGCTCCTCCCGGGTCAACACAGTATTTTCAGAGGCCGAGATCTGTTTGGGAAATACACTTCTCAGTATTATGTAATGTATGAACTGGGCACCTGAATTGATACTTGAGCTATGAGCTTTGGATGCCGTCGCATCTCATGGAAGATGATCGCACCAATTGATTGTTCGGGGGCAAAGTAGGCTCGATCATCTTGTCCACTCCAGACTCTACGCACAGAATCGTAGCTGCTTTCCGGTTTGTAAGGCATTGTAAACGCAACGAGTCAATTTTATGAAATGCTGAGCAAAAGACGTAACTAGTTGCATTTTATAGTCGTGAAGCTTAGATAACAAGTGCAGCGCTCGCCGAATCATATTTTCTGAGTAGCTTGTAAAGAGTCTAATCTGTCAGTACATAGAAAACATATAGTATATTAATGTAGTATACACAAGCTGAGTAATTGAAACAGTTTAGCTAATCACGAGTCGTTAACTTTAAGCGACGTCACGTGTAAATACTGTGGGGTATTTATTATTAAAAATTCCAATTCCATATTAAAATGGGTGTGATCGAGAATCGTCTGTTATATATTTATAAGATTATAATATAAGATCAACCCATTTAGCTTTCCTCTATCTTTCTCCAAAATTTTCCAAATTATCATACTAAAGCCTAAGCCTACACCGCTTCATATTTATCATACCTATAATTAAAAGCAGGAATATTGTTGCGTGCTGAAATTTGTTGACCTTGAGGATGGTTAAGATGACATACACTTGCATATCATTGTTTTTTGTAGGGTACGCATTACACTATCAGCCGGTGTAAACTTTCCATGCTAGCTCGTTGATAACCATCATAGCTATGATGGGCTCAACAGATTTGTAACGCAAAAACAATGATATGATGATATGTCCAATCTTTGTGCTGAATCATTATTTTAACAGCTTCCATTTGGTCTTATTTGTAACTTTCTTAAGATTCTCACGAGTTCTGTTACGTAGTTATATGACAATGCACTTTGGCTCACTTTCTTACACTCTTATCTTAACTAAATTCGTGTGCCATTTAGATAAAATTATATTCAGATATATATTTGTTTTGCTTGCTTTTAAGTCATGTCCAAATAAGCATATGCGCATAGTTTCATCACAAATAGGTTTGTGACATTTGATCCTGTGTTTTTATAGTGTGTTTATATAATTGAGACTGTCGAAATATGTACTTCCTTCAGTAGATCGGCGGACAGTCTGTCGTGACGAAAGCTGTAAAGCAAAGAGGCAATTGTGCGTGGCAGTAGACAGACAGACAGACAGAGTCTAGCTATATCCACCCGAAAATAAGTCCTGGTGAGAAACATATAGATCTTATTTGGTTGTAGATGTCTGCTTCTATGCGTTACACATTGCACATTAAAATAAATATGCCCTCTGCATGAGTATATAAAGGGAAATATACATGTAACCTTGACATGACCCTTATACGAATGGAACCTACAGTTACAAAAGAGTTTAAGGGAATGCTATGTTTATCCATAATATTCGATTGTTTTAAATTATTATTAATTTAATACCCATTCCATATTATACTGCTAATACATTTATTGATTTAGTGATATTATATTTAAAAGGTTATCATAGGGTATTTACTAGTCAAGCACTCCAGATTGCATCACATTAATTGCGTGCAACCTTATCAAACTTTGGGAGCAACCTATTATGAATCAGTTATCTCTGTTTTCCCTGCTGCTATTAGATAAGCGGCCTTCACGGCCTGACGATTGACCTTGCCATTGGCGCTCTTCGCCAGCTGGTGTACAATCTGTGCACCTCCATTCAGCTGTTTATAGTTTACACTGATAAGCTCGGCCACAAATTGCACAACCTGAGCGGAGTGCAGTTGACTACCCGGTCTGGGCACCACAGAGGCAGCTGCTGCATCGCCTTCGGTCTCATTCCAAATGCCAAAGACGCACACCTCGGCGACTTGGGGCATTTGGGCGATGATCTCCTCGATCTCATGCGGATAGTACATCATGCCCAGATACTTGAGCATATCCTTTTTGCGCTCCACAATGTACAGATAGTTATCCTCATCGAAGTAGCCCAAATCGCCAGTGTGGAACCAGCCCTCCTTGTCCTTCATCTCAGCTGTGGCCAGGGGGTTGCCATAATAGCCACTCCAGTGCTGTCCATTGTGGCAGTATAGCTCCCCATGTTCATTTGGACCCACTGCCTCCGAAGACGCGTTCACCACACGTAAGCGTACGTTGGCCACAAGAAGACCCACAGATTTGGGCTTCGTGTGAATGCTGGGGTTATAGGAGATGCAGGTGCCCAACTCTGTCATGCCGTAGGCATTGCGCAGGATGCCCTCGCTGCGTAGATGTGTCTGCATCTTTTGCAGCGTTGCGACCAGGGTGTGGCCACCAGCGAAGAGCAAATGCCGCAAGCTGCGCAGCTGCTTCGCTCTTATCTCTGGACAATTGGCAAGCATGGCGATATGTGAGGCGGCCAACACCGCCCAGCTGATGCATTGCTGCTCGCACATGGCTAGAAAGTGTGCGGGACTGAAAGCCTCCATTGAAATGAGACGTACTGTGCCATAGACCCCAGCCGTAATCAGGGTGATCAAACCCGTAAGCCAGTCCAGGGTACTCGGCGCATATTGTATGTCATTGGGGTTCAGATAGCTAGAGAAATATTTACTATACAGATGAATCACATATGGCAATAGGATGCTCTAATCGAGAATGTCCGTGCTTAAATTTCTCAATCCTAAGCTACCTTTTCCTTACTAGTTTCTTATGTAATAAGGTGTAGGGTATTTAAAGAAGAGATCCTACCTGTGACTCTCGAATATCTGGCGACTATTTGAAATGGTGACCGCTTTGGGGGTGCCTGTTGTGCCCGAGGAGCAGAGTATGGCCATGATGCGATCGATGCCATGCTGAAACTGGGCTGGTCTGTAATTCTCCGGGATTGTTGCTTGCAACAGCTCCTGGATGTTCAGGACACCCGCCACGCGTCCATGTATGATTAGAATTTTAGTACCCAACGCTGATGCAATTTTTTGAAGCTTCTCATAATCCTGTGCATCACAGCAGATAATCCTTGGCTTGGTTATACCAAACAGGTTTCGCATTGTGTGCTCCTCCAGATTCGGATTGATGGCATGAAAAGGTGTTCCATTGAAAAGACAGCCATAGGCGAGGGCAGCTAAATGAGTGCTATTTCTGGCGACCAGGCCCACAATATCCGTTTCCTTGCGATATCCCTGCGCCCCTAGATAGACACTCACCTTGGCCGCGTTGTGCAGCACCTGGGAGCGGGTCAGACGCGTATTTTCGCTTTGCGAGATCTGAAAGATGCGTTGCGGTTCGCTCTGCAGCTGCCTGAATATGATTTGACCAATGGTCAGGTCGTCATTGTAAAAGCTCTGCTCTCGGGCGCCGGACCAGATTTTTAGCTCGGCATTGTAGCTAGTCGTTGGATTGGCGTTGAGATCCAGCATTCTGAGGGAACTGATGCAGCTGGATTCATGGCTGCGACTATTTAAAGGTCAGCGCAAATAACTGCAAACAGCTGGACATGCAATTGATACGGAAGACACGCGATCTTCCCTATGATTATCGGAACGATCGAGCCAAAATTAGTCGGCAATTTAGCGCTTAAAGTGTCTGTATCATACTCACCCTCGCTCTTTGTCTATAACTATCTCTACTTGCTGCCGTATGACACGGCATTGTCGGTGTGTGCAACAAAACGTGTGCTATATAGAACGGCTTAATTCGTATGATGATTAAAAACAATTTATATATGAATAGCTTAGAGCTGTTAGTTTAAGACCTATAAAACTGAATTTAAGATTAAAAATACTCCTAAAAAGTATTCAAATATCTGTTTCAATATCTTAATTCAAATCCATATGTAATTGTTGCCTGCTTTCGAGATGTTACGATTACATGAACTGCTTGCTGTTAAGTGTTTAACCAAGCAGTTCAATTTTCAAAGCAGTTCTGTAACTGATAAGTAATTTAAGTATGTTAGCCTTAGAACACTTGTGTTCTTTATAGGCCTACAAGCAGTAAACAGCTTGTATCTACCAGGGGCAACAACTGTTAAGTTAACAGGCATAAGAGCTGTTAAATTTAAAACATAACATTGCCAATAATGGAAAGTTGACAGAGAAACAAACGAAGAATTATTGTAACTTTTTGACTTTATAATAAAAATAAGTATAAAGTTAAAATAAAATAAAAGACTTGTGTTGCGCATAGGAATAAAATTTGCTATATTTTATCCAACATATTTATGACGTACACGCTTGTAAGACTTGGACTAAAGAAGGGGCAAAACCGTTCTAAAAAAATATAGATAAAGAAAATTAAATTAATAAATAATAAATATATATTAATAATAAAACTGAAAAGGCCAAGGGTTATGCTGTTATTATGTTAAAGTAGAAAAAGATTTTGTTAAATTTACATTTTAAATTTGGGTTTTTATTTAAACATGCCATGTTGTGTATTTTTGTTATTTTCATTTTTTTTTTAGCTTTTTTTTTGTTTTTTTCATTTATAAACATTTCACAAACATTTTCATTATTCTGAGGGGTCTTACACATTTGCTTTGGGGGGATTTTTTTTGTTTTGTTTTCGTTTTTCGTTTCGGGTTGATGGCAATACAACAATTATTTCAACTATTTTGTATAATTATTTGACTAAGTTTTTACTTATGCATTATAATCTCATCATCTGAATCATTTTGTTCTTTTCGTTTTATTTGCGGTTTTTCGTTTCTTGGCGTTTGGATTTCGGCATGTTTTTCACTTCACTAAGCTGCACTACAGCAAATTGTTCTTAAAGTCTTACTTTAAACGCGTTAAGAGTGTGTGCTTGATTTCATTTCATGCTCTATGCTAATTTCAATGTGTGTGTGTGTGTGTTGTCTCTGTGTGTGTGTGTGTGTTTGTCCACTTAGCTCTATAAAGTAAGGGGTTTTTACGGTGTTTACTGATCTTTGGTTTGAAATGATTCGTATTTACATTTTGTATATATGTACGTTTGTTCTTCATCTTAGAAATGATAATTGGAGTTTTCCTTTTCTTGCTTTGATTGTTAGAATTAGTTCGGCATTATGGCCACCGATTTTGTTTGAAGATATGTGTTATGATTTATAATTTGTTGTCATTATTAGTTGATTTTGCAATTTGTGCGAGTTGAATTTCTTAAGTGTTGGCAAGTGAGTGTCAAGAGAGTTGAGTGATCGAATTGAGTTGTTGAGTGTGTTTTTTAGTGTTTGCTTGAAATAGAATGCAACTGGGCCTTGGCGTTAATTGTTTTTAAAAGTAGTATTTAGTTAATATTAGTAATATTTGATGACTAGTCTATGTGAATGCGTTACCCAACACTGGTTTTTGGTTGTTCGACTTAACTTAACTACGCATAATGTTAACTTATGTGCTACATTTTGCTCGTTAAATGTTAAATTTAGCTTGTCACTTGAAAACTTGTAAGTCTTTTTATTTTTAGAACGCATCTAGAAGTTGTGCACTTGTTAAACCTAACTTTTGACATTTACATATATTATGTATATAATATTTAAACTATTTACATCAAAATCTTGGACTGCCGCATCGTATAGTCGTATAGTACGTTACATTCGTTATGTTTTACAATCGCGCCAAAAAATGATAATTGACCAAATTGTTGAACGGCAACTGAAGGCAGCACACAACCTATATGCCATGTTTCGAGAGCCGAAACGTTTTGATCTCTAGTACTAAGCTACTTAGACACGAACTGGAATAGCTGGGCCAATTATTTCGATCGATATAGCGCACTCGGCTAGCTCAGATGTTTTACTATTACTCACTACGTCTCATTAATTTATTCTCTTTGTTAGTTACGTTTAGATCAACATTAATCAACACATATGAAACAACATACCCAACATTTGGCTGCTACGAGGCCTTCAACTGAGCGCCCGAACTATCCATCCACTACATATTTGCTCACATTTAAAACCCTGTATGTTCAATAGCTATAGCTTCATATACAATAAAACTATATTCTAATTAATTTAGTTCGCCCATGCTTTCTTTGTTTGAGTTAAGTTTAAGTTTAAGTTCTTGGTGAAATTTTCATTTGTTTCTTGCTTGGCACGAATTTTACAACATTTATTTCATTTCCCCTTGAGGTTCGCTTAGTGACAATATAATTATATATTTGGGTGCGTGTTTATCATTGATTTTTGATTTGTTTTTTGTTTTTTGTTTCTGCGGCTTACCTTTGTTATAATATTATAATTTTCGTGTATTTTTTTGATTGTAAAAGAAAGCGAAAATATGATTGAAAGCATAACATTAGAAAATATTTGAATAAGTTAAGTAAATAAACAAGCTGAACAAAAATATATATTTAAAACTACAAAATATTGGTTGCTTTTAGTTAAATATATAAATTTTTTTCAATATATATTTATTTGGTTCTTGTTTTGCTATGTAGAATTCAGTTTTGAGCTAGAGCGAAACTTATTAGCTTAAGATTTGGTGTTACGTAATCGGGTTCGTTTGTGCATAGTTTTTTGTCAAGTTTTTTTTCGTTTCATATATGTATATATATAAATATTTATTGCTGGGGCTTCGAATTGCGGAAATGATTAGTTGGTATAACTGGGAAGGCGTGGCAGTTAGCCAGCTGCTGTTAACTGCAGGACTCACTCCTCATACAAAAGGCACTTATAAAAAACAAAAAGCAATTTTGTTTACCAAAAATTAGGCAAATGCCACGCCTTCAGCTATTTGTGGGCTTAAGTGTTGATATTGTGTTATTGGTTATCGGTTTATTTATTCTGTTTAAACTATTTGTATTGTCTGTTAATTGGTTTATGGCTTGTTATTAATCGTTATTGCTAGTTATTAAACTACCTAAAGAAAATAACTTACTAATCGAACTTTACATTAGAGAAACACAACTTTCGAATTGTTCTTAATTTAGTTTTAGTTTTCTCTCATGCGCTGTCCCCAATCAATAATTGAATTCAACTTGTATACTAATTTATACTATGTATATGCATATATATTTGTATAAAAAAAAACTAAATTTGTAAGTTAACGCATAAGTAAGGTGTTTAGCATTAGGTCCTAAAAGATATCGCTAATAACTACATGAACAAATTTGGCACTAATTTAAGTCGTAAACAAGCAAAGGAAAAAATTACTTGATAAATATATGGAATTGTTCTATAGGATAGATAATAAAAACTTGCAATACCCACCAGTTCCAGTTATATTTTGCTTTTAACTTAATGCCAATTGAATATAATTTGTAAAAAAAATACAATTAACTTGTGACAACTGTTTCACATACCCTTGCAGCTATATGTCATACCATATTTATAATTGTGCAAGTTTTGGCCTAAATGTAGAATTTGTCGAACCTAAAGCTACAGTTTCTATGGCAGCTATTTGTTATATAAATTCGATGCGATGGTTTCCGAAGCTTATAAGCTTCAGCAGCGAAATACAAAAGATCTGTTTCAAGTTTCAAGAGTCACAGAACGAGAGGCTGATGGACATGACATTTGTTAAGAGAACTTTCTGCCAGGGTATCAGAAACTAGAAGCAAAAAACACTCACTTTGCTGTGAGTGTGCGTGTGTGTGTGAGTGTGTGTGTGTGTGTGTGTGTGTGTGCTTGAAGAGTTAAGTTAATAAACAAAACATTGAATCATGTTCTGCATTTTATTTGCATTTTATCCTCTTTTGTTTTTTTTTTCATTTTTAATTCGATTGTGAACATAATAATTGAATTTGCCTAGGATTTGTTGATTTCGTTATTGTTGCTTATTTATGCCTAAACTTAAATTTATCTACACGCATTGTTTCGTTTTATGCTCTTCATTTTAGAATTCGAATTGTGTATAAACTAGCTGGCTTAAAACTTATTGACAATATGACAATATTTACAAACGTCGTGCGACTTACTTTGCTTTTTTCTCATTTTGTATCTGTTTTTTTTTTACATCTAACTTAGCGCATTTTTAAGTACAAATTAATACTAATTTGTTTCGAACTAAACTAATCGAGTTGTGAACAAAACGTATAAATTTATAACAATTTTGAACATTTCAAACGAATGGAAACAAACGAACTGCAAGCGTTTTATCAAATCGCCATCGAATCGCCAACAAATCGCCAGCAAATCGCCAGCAAATCGCCTCGATTTCGTCTTTTTAAAATACAGCATTTTAATAGTTTTTCTTCTTTGCTTTTTAATTTCTATACTTGTTTTATTGTTATTACTTTTTTTTATCTACTATGCAGTCGTACTTGATCAACTTAACTTATAGTTAGAAAATATATTTGGTTTCAATCAAATTTCTTATTGTGGAAATGCCTTGAAGCCTTGTGTCGCCCCATTTGATCATGCAAAGCATTTACCTATATATACATACATATCGGTATATATGTATGTGTATATGTATATATATATATATCTGGTTAATTTCATGTTGGATTCTACATAGCCTTTGGTTATCAGAGACGCGGACGCGCTTTAGAAGGTCCTTTTTGTAGTTGTAATCAAATGAATCGAATCAAAAATCATACATATATATACATATATAGATAGTTTTATTTATATATATATATGTATGTGGAAAAATGAAGCCGAACAAAGCCATACGCAACAGAATTTGGAACGTAAAGTTGTAAATGAAAGTAGAAAATTAAGAGAAAGAGAATAGGTTAGTACAATCTTTGGTATTGTGGTGCCAGCATTAAGTTTTTAGTTGGTTTTTTTGTTTTTTTAGTTTTTTGTTTGCTTGCTTAGTTTTTATAAAGTAAATATTTAGTAAATAGGTAAACGGCATTTACTCATCCTCCTCCTCCCTGAAGAGATATGTGCTCCAGTAGACCAGATTGAAGAGCGCAAAGACCAGCGGGAATGTAATGCGCGATATAACATCGATTCTCTTCGATCTAGAACATTGTCTTGGATAAATATTCAACAAGTACAAAACACATTAATTGATCATCTAGAGATTGGCTTTTTGATTTGTGATTGTTCTTTCGTTTGGTTTGGTTTTTTTTTGTTTTTTCTGTTTTGTTTTTGCATGGCCTTTTTTGTTTTTGGTTTCGATTTTATATCAAAATAATTTGTTTGTTTTAAATATTTGAATAAAGAAACAAAAAACGATTTCAGCTACGTGCTCGTAAATTATAAAAGTGCTTTGTAAGGAGTTAAGATCTATTAAGAACAAAGGCCTGTGATCAACTAGCAGGTCGTATGGACTTTGGGATGCGGTTCTGGTACTAGGGGGCGGGGGTGGGGGGAAATAATTTTTGATAATTCTGCAACAAAAGTCTGTTTAAAACAAACAAATCAGTAGAGAGCAAAGCACACAAGAAACCTTTTGAATTTAAACGGCAGCTCATGACACTGTGCAACAAATTTGGGCTTATGAAAAAAAAAACCTTTAAATACACAAATTTTTCAATAGATTTGAATGTTTGGACTATGAAAATTTGCAAAGGAACAAAAATACTTTCTTTCTTTCTTTCAAAAGTTTAGAATTTGGTTTAAAAAATCATATTAATTGTCGAAATTCGTAAAGTTTTGCCTTAATTAATAAAAGAGTTACACATTTGCAACTTTTCTCAGGCTAAAAGTTTCAATATGTTTAAATGTAACATGACTTAAAATTGATTACGTTTTATATAAAACAAATGAAATCTTTAAATCGTAAATAAAAATTATGAAATACCTAAGGAAATCTATACAAATTTTGGAATGAAATGTATTCCATTCATTTCGCAAGTTCGTCTTGCAAAATGTAACCCTTAAATTTGTTGCACAGTGTAATTAGCATGGAGCCTAATGCAAATTATATTTTCACATTTACTTGACTCTGGACTTTGGGGGACCAGATGGAAATCAGTTGGCAGCAAGCATTTGAAACAAAAGACAGCGAGCAAAAATAAACGATGGCAAGCAGCAAAGCAAAGCAGATGTCGAATCGGGTTGTCTTTCATTTAAAGTAAATGACTCAATTTATGGATTCAATTCAATTACTGTTAATTAGTGTCATAAAAAGTCAATAAGAGTTTTGATATAGATATATATATTGAAAGAGACAGACAGAGAGAGAGAGAGAGAGAGAGAGAGCAAGATGTAGATACATATTCACAACATCAAAAAGGAAATCCATCAACTACTAAAATTTAACAAAATTCAACTATATACAACAGATTATTGTTATTAATTTTAGTTCGAGAGTTACCTTGTCGGAAACTTGGATAGCCAAGTCTTACAGCAGCTGGGACGCTTCGGTGGCTGCATGTGCACCTCGCATTGGCGCAGCTTCTCCAGCGCCAGTGGATCGCCTGGATGACGCACCAGCGGCTTCTGCAGGCCACCACCGCGCGATAATTGCGATGCCGTTTGACATGGAATTTTGATTGTAATTGATGCAATGAGGGGATGGTCGATATTTGGGGTGGGGGGGATGGGTGGATGTTCAAAATGCAATGGCGAATAGCAATTGGTGGCATGTGCGTAATTTCATTTAATTTCGTTGCAATTTTTCATCGAATTCCAGTTCAGTTGGTTGGGTCGATTGAATGCCGCGCAGCGAAATTGGTTTGATGAAGGTTGTAGTTTTCATTTTGTTTTTTTTTTTGGTTTTGGTTTTGAGTTCAAGTTGAATGTGTTTTCAGTTTTGAGGTTGAGTTTGGTTTTTATGTGTTGGTTGATTTAGTGTGCGTGTGTGTGTGTGTGTGTGAGTGAGTGTGTGGTTGTTTCGTATGAGCACGTTTGAAAAAAGTTTTTAAATTTTGCGTTTGTTGATGTTTAAAGTGTGTGTGTTTGTGTGTATAAGTGTGTATAGTGTGTGTGTGTGTTTGTGTGTATAAGTGTGTGTAGTGTGTGTGTGTATGTGTGTGTATGTGTGTGTGTGTTTGTGTTGGGTGTGCGCGTGTGGTTTTTAATAAAAAGAGGCAAATATAAAAGGAAATAGTTGTTTTAATAGTTTTATCATAAACATTTTGCAAATAGCCAATTTGAGTTGGTTTTGTTATGTTTTTTTTTCTGCTTTTTTCTGCTAAAGAAAGCTGATGAAGTTGCATTTGGGTTTTAGTTAAATGGTTTGATGTGCATTAAACTTGGCAATGGCTCCAAATATTTTACTACTCTCTTAAAAAATTATTACCCAATGGTCATTTCTTTCTATGATAAAGCTCAAAAATAGCCAAAATTCACTTTTATAGATTTAAAAGTTGCTGTTGCACCCTCATAAAATATTATTATTATGGTTATACTAGTTAAGTATCATCTCCGTACACGCGCGCAATCAAAAAGTTGGTATACAGCTGCAAAGAATTAAGTTTTAATCGCGTGGCGCCCAACGTGGGGCCACTGCCTAATGAAATGCTGTTCTTTAGCGTTAAATAGGAAAAAACTATCAATCATTCCCACATATAATTGAATGAAGTCCCTAGTAAAACACGAAATTTAAATTGGTTGGCGCCCAACGCGGTGTTGTAACTTTATCTTAAACATGAAACCACTTTAACGAATTTCCACTTATTTCTGATTTGCTACAGCTGAAATATAATTTCACATTTGCAACAAACTTTTGCCATTCTTCAAACCCATCTAAACTCTATTCTATGCTGCACACCATAAATACACATTTATACACATTAAATTCATCTAAACTCTATGCATTAGTGCCCTCAGTAAGTTCTTAGGCTAATTAATGATCAAATTAAGTTAGTTAATTGAAAGGTAAGTACCATTGCGAATGTTGCATTGCTATCTGTATCGAGCAGATCTGAAGCGGCATCTAAACTGGCCTGCTCCAAATCGCGACGTTTCTTTTTCATATTCTCCTTATGCATGTCTGCGGCCCGATCCGTATATTGTTGCATGTGATAGGAAGATGTTTGACAAGAATTTATATGTTCCACAAAAATGGGATAGTTCGAATAGATTCATAGATATTTTTCAAATTTGATTGTTTGTTTTTTTTTTTTTTTTTTGGCGTAATTTACAGTTGATTTAAATATTTTTTGGTTTTATTTTTAGATTTTAGTTTAGATGCATAGCACACATTTATACAGTTATACAGTTAGATAGCGACAGAGACAGCGAGTGAGAGAAAGAAAGAGAGACAGATAGAGATAGATAATCACACATACAGAAACAGTAAACAATTTGGAAGTGTTGTCAAACGATAGTTTTTGTTTTTTTTTTTTAATTGAGTGCAAGTTGTGAAAGTGGTTTTTGCCAAATTATAATAAAAATAAAGAAATATATGTGTGTGTTAAAAGCACAAAAATAATAGAGTTTTCGGTTTCAGTTTCAGTTTAGTTTAGGTTTTAAAAATGAACAAGCAATGACAACAGCAAAAGAGAATTTGAAATGCGTTGGTGTCGATTATTGCAAAGTACAATTCGTTTTTTGTTGTCCAATTTGTATTTTTTCAAACGCGTTTGGGATTTGAGTGTGTGTGTGTGTGGGTGTGTGTGTGTGTGTGTGTGTGTGTGTGTGTGAGTTGGATGTGAGTGTGAGTTAGATGAGTGTGTGTTTGTGTGTGTGTGGGTTGGGTGAGTGTGTGTGTGTGTATGTGAGTTGGATGAGTGTGTGTGTGTGTGTGTGAGTTGGATGAGTGTATTTGTGTGTGTATGTGTGTGGGCGCACAATGAAATAAGAGAGTAAATCAAAACAATTGGATTAGTAGAAATATACACACAGAATAGATTTGGTTTTACAATATTTATGTGAATGATAGAACTAAAAATTCGAGAAAAAAATAGATATATATATATATACTATATATATATAAATCGAATGAAAATAAATGATAGGCTAGAGGCTAAAAATCGTTGGGGTATTTGATCTGTTGAAAATTAGTTAGTTGCTTCTGGTTGTTGTTCTTGTTGTTGCTGGCCAAAAATCAGTTTGTTTATAGCCCAAAAAAACTGTGTGTGCCACGCCGACGTGTAGATGTGAATCTCAACTGTGACTTGTTGTGGATGTTTATGTGTGTTTGTGTGACACAGAGGCAGAGAGAGAGAGAGAGACAGAGTGTGTGTGTGTGTGTGTGCGTGACAGTCCGTTTGAGTTTTGGGTAGAGTTGGATATGCGCGTGATGTTAGTCGTAGTTATATACAATATACGTTACATGTAGCATATATATATATATATAAGGTTGTATATATATTTATATGCGTTGTTCTCGACAAAAATAATGATTAAAAAAACAACAAATAGAATAAACACCATCGATTAATACATTAAGTAAGTTTGTTAAGAAGCATATCAAATCTCAATTACTAGCTTTATTCAAACCTGAGCGGGAGGCATAGTTCACCAGGGCGAATTCAAGTAATGCCCCAAAGACAAACGTCAAACAGACGCCGGTCCAAACATCGATTGCCTTTGTATAGGAAACGGGCGGCAGTGAGGCATTAATGCCCGATGTTTGTGTGGCCATTGTGAGTAAAGTGGTCACACCTTTGAACGAGAAACCAAAATAAAGCAAGTTGTTAATAATATAGTTAACGTTAGGTTCTCTATACAACTGATATTAGTTTTAGGCAGTGAAATGTTACCCCGAGTCTACAAGTTGGGTCTGTTGAAAGGCTTGCTTTTCTTTCAATGCATACTCTATATATATATAGTTGGGTACTTACCTAACGATACACGCGCTGGCACTGCGCCTTGATCCAGCCAGAATGATACCCATGAGACAATGACCAACATACAGCATGGTATATAAATTTGTATTAAGTAATATGAGAATTCTCGCTTGAATAGTAGATCGACTTTGAGGCAACTGTATTCACCTATGAGTATACAAGGTAATATAAATTGTGTCAAACTTAAAATGTACGGGAAGGATAAAATGTACACGAAATTGACATTTATTTTGTACACACACGCACGCTCACACACACACATATGTATGTATATACAATACACAGAGAAATGAGTGAAGGCATCGTAAACCAAAACAAACAAACCAAAAAAAAAAAATAACAGACACAGACACAGAAACACACACACATTTCCAATATTTATAATATATTTATCAAAGAAAATTTGTCATCCAATAAAAAACACAAAATTTGACTTGCTTTTAAAATTTTGGAGAAACGAAAAACATTTATTTGTCATTTCCATTTAATTTCTTTGTATTTATGTACAGGAAATAAAACAAGAAAAAATTATAAAATTATGCACAGTGGGTGGGGCGGGGGTGGGGGTGGCACGTCAATGTATATACACAAAATGAAAGTAAAAATGAAAAAAACACAACAAAATCCAATACCAAAAGAAGAAGAAACACACTGAGAATGATATTAAGAGACAGAGAAACAGAGACTTGTATTGGGAAATCATAAAATGGCATCATAGGCAAAATGTATTCTAACATCAATTCAATTTTGTGACTTTTTGCAACAAAACTCTTAACGGAAATGAAGTTCGTAGGGCTTGTGTAGAAGGTTTGTTGTTCTTGTTGTTGCAATTGTTGTTGTTGTTGTTCTTTTCTCGCTGCTGTTGCTGTTGCTCCTGCTGCCAACTTCCGCCGTGAACGCCCCCACGCGCCCCCTTCATTTCCGTTAATTTGTTGACAGTGCGTTCCATACTCTTCAAGACAAAGCTGTTTTATTATTTAACATTCTCATATTTTCATTTTCGGTGTACAAGATTTTCATTTCATTTCTCTCGCATTAACTTGATCATCGCTCCATTCTTTCGTTCATTCTTTTCTGTTTTTGTATTTTGTATATTTTGCTCATGTTTGCATTTTCGAGTGGCTGCGCGTGTGGTTTATTTGCCAGGCTCTCTGGGAAACTCTGCTACTGGATACCGGTTGCTTGTGGCATTCGCAGACGTAATCGCGATTGCAAATGCCATTTGATTTCTTTTATATTTATTTTGGTTTGAGCAGTTTTCTTTCCATTTTAACGCTCATAGAAGACATAAAATTAATAAATGTTTATGTGAGCAACTAAGTTCAAGGCGAACTAAATGCAAACAACTACGCAACGACTAAAAACGGGTTTCGGGAAAATTATGTATAGAAAAAAAAGTACATATATACATATTTGTTTTTTGTAAGAGAATATTAAAGCATATACGATCTACGAACTCATGCTGAACTCTTTAAAAGCGAGGATGAGCAAAGCAAATGATTTCAATGAATGATATTACACATCTTAAGCCTTCGAATGAGCTCTACGTTAAGTGTGACTAGCTTTCGGGAGGGGGTTTGATCTAGATAATACGCGCTAGTATAAGGTTAATATTAAACCTAGTAAGATCTAACAATTATCCTTGGGTATCTATGGTTGATATTTTATGCAGAGAATATATATGCGCAACTGATAGATCCAGTTGGCGCTATGTAAGAAAGTAGCCCGATGCTAAAAGGATTTCTTTCTATATGTTAGGAGCAGAGGGAATTACCAATTTAAGCCAAGATATCTGAAAACCCCTTTTTATTTGTTTTTTAGACATCTTGAGCAAAGTCCGCAGTTTTAAGCTTTAAAATTCTTCAAAATTATATACAAAGTCTTATCATTACGGATAAATATGTTATTGGCTTCTATAGGAACAATTGTTTACAAATTGTTGCTAGGGTATTTGATTTGCGGCTTACCGAAAAAAGCCTTTGTATCTTGTTATATATACTTTTCTAATGGAACAGCCGATGACCACAATACCCTTTAATAAAGACAGCCTTAGGCATATCAACAAGTGGACTGCTAAGAGCTAGCCTTATGATAATTGTGAATTTGGGTATATCAAAATATATGGTCTGCAATGGGACTGCGATTGGTAGCATGAGTTATTTGCAGTAAGCGTCGAGGCTAAAGTGCAGCCAAAGGATTTTCTATGAAGTGCTCAAACGTAAGCAAATCACAAATCGGTTGCATTTTCTAGCCATAAATTATCCACCTAAAGATGCTGACAGACAATTTGCCAAGTTTGTGAAAAACTTTTGCGTATTTGTATGCCGCAACTTGGGCGCCCACCTAGCCTCATAGATACACACACAGCCACACACACACACCCACACACTCACACACCCACACACACATAGATCATCATCATTGGTTCAGGTTGAGCGGCGGTGAGATGAGTGAATGGGGGCATTTGCTCTTTGTGCAAGTTTAAGCAACTGCGTCGCAAACAATTTCCTCGATTAATTTACTTTCCGTGCCCGCCTTTTGCCATTTTCTTTCATTTTCATTTTCCGTTTCGCATTTGCCTGTCGGAGACGCAGCCCTCAGATGTGAGTAGTAGTTCTTGGTAGCCAAGGTAAACATTTGCTTAAAGCGCGAACTGATTTCAAAGTGCTCATAAAAACCCGGCTAAGGTAAGCGACACGAGATGCCAAAAACTGCACTAAAAATGGGCGAGTGGGTGCGGCTGCTAGAGTTTGAGTGTGTGCGTGAGTGTGTGTGAGTGAGTGCGTGTCTGCTAGGAGTGTGTGTGAATTACATCGTAAAAAGTTGGTTTTTATGCGATTCGGGCATTGATAACGGCCCAACGGGAAGCTCATGTGTAAACGGCATCATTACAAGCGTGTAAGTGTAGGTGTGTGTGTGTGTGAGTGTGTGAGAGGTGTGTTTGCTATGAAGTGCTTATGATGCCGTTTGTTATATATAAGCATATGTACGAGCCAAACACTATATTGAAAATAAATGCTATAGATTCAAATAGAAATACACATATACATACATATATAAAGTAGTTCTTGGATGCAAAGCCTAAAGCATAATCCTGATGGAAAATTAAAAGTAAAACGCACAGGCTTTAAGAGAAAAGCAAATTTGTTTCATAACGAAAACCAAGCAACAACTTACGAAAAATAACTAAAGTAAGCTACAAGTTTATATAGAAGCTAGATATATATTAAGAAAAGTTCAAGGAGTATAGTAGATCTCAAACACAATCAACACAACTTTTTAAAACACACACAAACAACGTACCCGTGTTGGTTTTACTGTTACAGTAATCAGTCAAAAACTTCTCCAATGTGAAGCGAGGTAGGTGTAAGTTCTTAACCACTTGCACTGGATCACCCTCTTTCCAAAGGAATACCAAATCGTTGGTGGTCCAGCCGTCTATCAGAGAGATATAGATATCAGATATAGATATCAGATATAGATAGAGATATAGATATAGATATAGATATAGATATAGATATAGATAGAGATATAGATATAGATATAGATATAGATATAGATATAGATATAGATATAGATATAGATATAGATATAGATATAGATATAGATATAGATATAGATATAGATATAGATATAGATATAGATATAGATATAGATATAGATATAGATATAGATATATAGATATGCAATCACTTACAGCTAGCCATTCGTAGTGAGCATATTTGTCTATCCAATGGATACAGTTTGAGATTCATTGGGCAGGCCAATGTTAATGAGATGCGTATACTATAGAGCACTGAACCATTGGGAAATATGCGTATATACACATTGGGCATAATGATGTTGTGAAAATGTCCCTCCTTCTCATTGGAGAAGAACAGATCCGGCATCCACACACGATTCGCCTCCGTCAGTGTGAGATATTTCAAGCGACCTGTAAGGAAATTTAAATTTGTTTATAACCAAAATAATTGATATGCAGCGAGATACTCACCCTGTATATCATCGAATTTGAGACGCTCATCCGTCCATTGTTCTCGGAAAGTTAACTGTACACTGTACTCCTGTAGGGCGTTGTTGTTGTTGTTGTTGTTGATTGTTTAGAATAAGAGAGAAGTTTGTTTCATTATAGTTTCATTATAATTTCAATTCAATGCAATTCAATATGAACTACAATGCAAATTTGGTTATTTTCGAATTTTTGGGGAATTTCTAGAGTTTTCATTTTTCGAAATTTGTTATTTATTTTTTTTTAATGTAGTTTGTTTTCGGTGGTGGTGGTGGGTGTGGGGCTTGTCAATTGGTGGGCTTGCAAATTGCTTTTGCGAGGGGGACTTTAGCTTGACTTTTAGACTGTTTAATTTTTTGTTGCTGTTTTTTTTTTTTTTTTGTGGTTAATTGTATGATAGAGCGAGCAAGGCGTGGCGAGGCGTGGCGAACGTTTTATATATTTTTCGAGTAGTTAGTTTATATTTGTTAGTTAGTAAGTAATATATATTGTTGCTATATATAATTGAAACTTTTGAAAAGTTGTCGTATTGTTTAAAGCGTTTGGCCTTAAACGCATATGTTTCGGTTAGAGAATATTTCGGCAATGGTATTGGTTTAAGTAGTATGTAAGTATTCATGTCATGGCACATTCACATATATATATATAGGGGTATATCTCATAATAAACGAATCAAAATGCAATACAATCTGGGTCTGTGATGCTGAGCATGCAATATCAAGCGCATTCAACATGACCATCATTATCCAATGCATTGTTCAACATTGCAACGTGTTGCATACAAAACACATAGCAGGCAATAAGCAAAAATCAGCTTGCAACGTGCCAAAAATGCATAAAAAGATACGATATTGGCAATAGAAAATGGACAAAAACACTATTGAACAGCGACACAAGCGAATGGCAAAGGCAACACAAAGCAGGCAGCGAATAGCAGGCAATAGAGTTTTATAAAAAAAAGCAGGCTTATATATATGTAGTAACTAGGTTCATACTTAGACATTCCTTAACATATGAGATAAAGCATTAATATATTCTTATATATATCTTAAGATTCGTTTCATTAAATAAGGCACACTTTACTTGCGCCCCAGACCCAATTTAGATAACGAAAAGAAACAGAAAACATAAAGTTTAGTTTTAAATTTTAGAGACCTAAAACAAAAAAAAAAATAAATAGAGTAAAGTTTAACGTATAAGGAGCACAATATTTATGGAGCGGATTAGAACTCGAGTCCTAGGCTAGGCAGGCAGACGCTCTAGCTGCAGCGCCATGCTCCGTGAGCGTGGCTCGAGCGCCGCTGTGCATAACCATTTATCTGGTAGGCAACAAAGTTCCAGGTTCGAGGCCCAGTGCAGTAGCTTGCACTATTTGAGTAACTTGTGTTGATTTATTTAAATTAAATATAAATTCTCATTATTCCTTTTAAAAGCCCCAAAATATGCATGTTAAGAAACATAAATTACATATATTCATGCTATATATTCTAAATGGATCAAATAATAAATGGCGGGGTTTTGTTGTGAACCATTCAACGGAAGGTACAAATTAAACAGGAAACAGAAGCTTGAATTGATTAATAAAATCCTATTAGCTTTTCATAATGAAGTCGACAACTATTTGCATTTTGTTCATGGCGGCATTGTTATATTTTATTGAATTGTACTTCTTTTTTTTTGTATGCTGTTTCAAATTTTGTTTTATGCGATAAAACAAAAAACAAATTTATGAATTACCAAATGGCATTTGTAAACAGATGAGCCAAAAAAAAATGACAACATATAAATTTGAATAATTAAAACAAATATAATTGGATTTTATTTATGTCATGTACACGTATTTGTTCAAATGCGTATGCGGCTCCACTTAATAAATTGATGTCCAATTTTTTACGCTCTCTTAACTTTTTTTTTTTGTTTTTTATGAGGCAGCTGTCAGAGCTGTGCCTTTTTTTTTGTTGCCAGTGTTCAGAGACTGCAATTGGTTTTTATGTAACTATTTTTTGTAGCGGAATCGCGATGACAAATGTTGAGACCTTGAACACACGCTTTGACTGAATTAATTTAATGTGTTTAACTCTTTGTGTTTAATTTGTTTTTTTTTTTTTTTGTACTTACAGTTAAACTTGGCTTTTAATAGAAAAATAATATTTGGTACTCGTTGGATTTATGTTGCATGTGTGGTAAGCATTTTTTCTGTTTATCTTAATTGATTATAAGAGAATATATATATATATTTCACTTTTGTAAATGTCAAGAGGGAGGCATAGAGAAAAATGAATAGCTTTTAGAATCGGCGAAATTTCTTTTCTCTCACGTTTTGGTCAATGAGCAAATGCGAATGAACTGAATGAAATGTGCTTGTGGTTGGGCTTAAACTCCTTTGGTTTTGTCTTTTTCGACTTAAACTAACATAGCTGGTTACAAAATGGTCTAAAACTATGAGAACTTACAAACGGTAACTTAGGAACTAACTTAAATTATAATAAACATTTCTTGAAAGTTGTGTAGAGAGCGCGCGCCTGCCGAAACTGGCTTCATTGTGTGAAATATAAAAAAAAAGAAAGGAAATTAAACACAAGTAAAGAACACATATAAAAAACTGAATTAGTATTTGACAAAGGTACATTGGGAAATATACATAGATATAGGTAGATGCATACATAAGTACATGTATGCTTGCAAAAATAAATATGTAACTATAGAGGGAAATCTCTAGCCAGTGTTGCATAACGAACAATATATATTATGTTGGCGAGAGATTTCCGGAAAATGAATTCGAATTTTGCAAGACAATTGAAAAAGTGTGACGAAAAGAAAAATAAATATATAGATATATATTTTATACAGCCAATTGGATTAATTTCAATTATTTATTTTATAATAATGTTTAATTTGTCTTTTATTTATAACATACTTTTATACATAAATATACATATTTAGTAATACAATATACATACACACAGCTTATTTATGCATTTCACATAGTTGTATCTTGCTTTGTTTTTTTTTTTTGTTTTTTAATATTATATATCGAAAAAGCAAATCTTTTGTGTTTATTTTTAATTTACATACACAATCACACATAGACACACGCACGCACAGTTGAAAAAAATTGATATACATTTGTAATATATATTAGAGCAAAATTTGTAAAGCGCTTGGATGTTGTACTTGTTGTTGTTGTCATATACAAATTCATTGTTTGCTTATTCATATATTCGTTAACTGCCTTTGAGCCTGCACTCACCATTTTGTAATCATCAATTTTTGATATGGAGCGCAGGAACATGTTGACCTGGACTAATGTAGCCAAATTTGCTAAAAGATTATTATATCAAAATCGAGCAGCATTCGCTCTATGAGTTAATCATATTCAATCGAGAACAATGTTATACCTATTTATATGTATATAATGTAGGCTTACAATATTAATGCTAGCTTAAATTGAGTTTCATGTTTGTTTTTCTTTTTGATGAATTTCATGTGAGCCCCAATTGTATGTTCAAACCAAATCAAATCAAATGCAAATCAATGAAAAAACTATAAAAATTGAAAACAAACAAAATACAATAAGAGATAAAGAGTTTTTCAAATTGATACGGACAAATGTCTGCATGGATCTCATCGAAGTATGAGGTTTAGGTTGACTTAGATATAAACATACACAGGTACAGTTAATTAACACATTTAGTCAATTGCTCTACCGATTCTAAACACACATACATATATGTATAACCTATTTAACTAATCTGATCGAACTTGTCTTTTGAGTACATTTATCACAATGAAATTTGGTCTAGATGTTGAGTTTTGGTACGGCTAGCACAGCCCGATCGGAACACTTTATCATATATATGCCATAGAAACAGTTTCTTTTTGTAATCTCTGCAAGGATATTTAGTCTTCGACAATCCGAAGCTAGTCAGTTATTGTTTTTCTCTTGTTTTAATATAAATTTTAATGTGATTTTAAAAACTTTTTTTTGGTTCTTTTTAATGCATGCCACACATTTGAAAATTGTTAGCACCTTGAAAGCTTTTATCAAAATGTTTTCTTGTTTGCTTTTAAGATGAATATGAATATAATATCAATAGCTTCGAGGGCTTAAACTAAACAAACAACAAACAATATGCAGCTTAATAATTAGTTGGTGGTCTCTAACTGAAAGTTGGCTTGTGAAATTGTGAGGATTGGGGGGTGGAAGGGGTGTAAAGTTAAACAACCAACACACGTACAAAGCACACGAAAAATTTGGATAACACATTTTGTATATATATTTAATGAATTGTTGTAGACAATTACATTTTTGATACTAAGTAAATAGATTAGCTATAATTAAATAAAATTGAAACTGGCAAATGTGTATAAAATAATAGAAATTTCTTAAACATACGTCATCAATTCGGGCTTGTATATAAATGTATTGTTTTTACTGGAAATACACACACGACAGTTAGCATAAAGGACCAAATATATATATAGATATATATATATATATGCATATTTGTATATATGTATATTTATATATATGAATAACTGTTGGCCGGCAGCCATCATCATTACAATTAGTGGTAATTTGATATGAGATATAAAGGTAATTTATGTTGGCGTAATTAACATTAAGAGGAGTTCATAGTTGATAATTGTAAAGGGCGAATTCGTTATAACAGACAGAGAGAGAGAGAGAGAGAGAGAGAGATAGATGAATAGGTTGAGAGTTACAGAGAAATAGAGAGTTGAAAATGAAACTAGATTTACAAACACTTTGGTCAAAATAAAGACAGAGCGAGAGAGAGAGAGAGAGAGAGAGAGAGAGAGAGAGAGAGAGAGAGAGTGTGTGAGAGCTAAACACAGTGTTGCATATATATGAAAGATAGATAGAGAGATACAGAGAGAGAGAGAGAGAGAGACAGATAGAGAGGAAGAGAGATCCAAAAAGACATTTTCTTCATGTTTTGTTCATTTCATACTACAAAACAAATGAATTATTTTACATTTTTGTTAGGCAAACGTAATCAAAATATTTTCAAGAAAGTAAAATTCAAATAATATAGTTACCAATGCTAAGATTTAAATGAAAACAAATTCAAACCAATATGCACAATCTAATTATAATGCTAAATTGTATGATTAGCCAATTAGTTAGTCGCTAGAAGAAATTCTTGTTCACAAACGTGGAACAACAAGTTCTTTGATTCAAAGTTCTTTGTAAATTTTGCTCAAAATTTTGTTATGAAGTTAAAGCAAATTTTGTCAAATGAAATATAAGTATATAAAAATGAAAAACACATCGATAGTTAAACAATTGAACGTTTGTTGAAAAATACCAATATCCGATATAGTTAGTTTGATATGTATATAGTATAGTTGTTATTATTATTATTAATCATATAATTGTAGTTGTGTTTTCTGTTAGTCAACGCCTGGTCATAGATAAGACATAAAACTAACATAAGATACGCGCACTGTTATTATATATTTATATATAGGGTACAACCTGCTCTATAAGACAGAGACGGATGGAGACAGAGAGACAGAGAGAGAGTGAGGGGGAGAGAGAGCCAGAGTGTGTGACAGAGACAGAGAGCACGGGAGTTAGACAGAGATTGAGTTCGGGTCGGGACACGACGACTAGTTCGTAGTTCATTGGCACGGTTGTAGCTGGGGCGAAACACACACTCACACACAACTTCAACATTTGTGGGCAAGGTCGAAGAGTCTGTGGTTCTTATCTATATGATGGTACTTTTTTGTTTTTTATTTGGTTTTTTTTATTTTTTTTTTTGTAATTTTTTGCGCGCACTTACCATGGTTACATCATCGATTTTCGAAATACTTCTAACGAATATGTTGACGCGCACAACAGCTGGACCATCTGGAGGGATGATACATATAGATATACCAATTTGTACAATTTGGGTAATAAACGAAATTTAAAAACTGGTCACACTGCAACGGGCACGATTGGCCACACAGCTGCCGCTGCTGCTGAGTTTGCACTAAAACTTAGCATATAAAATATTTAAAATTTCCAATGAACTTTGTTATACCCGCCTGATATCCTATCTGGCTTTATGTGTTTTTTTATTTTCATTCTTGTTCTTTATTTTTATTTATTTTTTGGCTGCAATAAACTTTAACTTTTATGTCTATGGCCTGCTTACAGTAAGTTATGGTTGTCACTTTATATTTCTTATCGAGGTAAGCTTAAGTTCTTGTTAGTTTTAACTACATAATAGAGTCAAAGTTAGTCTAAAGTATTTGATATATGCATGAGTATTGTATGAGTTAATATGTGGCTTAAAAAGTATGTTACACAAATCGAATGAAAAAATCATAATCATTATTGAGCATGTATAAGTACGATGTATTTTTTTTATTTCTTGTGCTATATACGTATATTTATGGTTTTTATTTTGCCAATGGTATGAATGACTTTTACAAATGACTATTTTGTTGGCCGCTTTTTATATTTATGTATTTGGTTGATAATTCTGAAATTTTAATGATGTCATTGTTGCGGCAAAAGTCAACATGACAGGAATACACACACATACACACACACGTAGACACACTCAGAAACGTACTGTAAATGAAATTCAAACTTGATTGTAATCAAAATGGAAATAAAATGATCTTAAATCAACATGGCTAAGTGGATAGTGGCCATTAAACACACACACACACACACATGAACAATAGAGTTTTCCACGTAATACATTTAAAATACGGTTTTAAATTGGATACGACCGAAAGGTGTGTGTAAGAGAAACACTTGAAATTCACATAAAATATTTAAAAAAAAAAAAAAAATTTGTTGTTTTTATTTTCCATTTCAATCGAGTTACAGATATTATCATAATTATAATTGCCAATATGGTTTTCAGTACTCGCATGTCAATCTTGTTGTACTGTCCCATTAAATATGTATATATAACAATAGCTAACCCTGCAAACAATTAATTGTATTTGATATCCCTTTTCTGCCTTATGTACATTGCTATAACTGGCAATATCGCTTTCACATTTGCCACAAACAGACAAGGTCCGTTTTTGGCCGAAGTGGAGTGTAAACTAACTGCTAAGTGTCGGGGCATGTTGCCAGTAGAAAACGTTTTGTCAGGTGAATTAGAACACGTTTCACCAGAAAGACAGAAAGATAGTAAAGTCTGAGCATAAGAAACCGATATCAATTATTGCTATAAATCATCCAAAACTTTTCGAACACTAACTATCTTGTTTGCAGGGTACTCAGAAATCGGTGTGTGCGTTTGTGTGTGTTAAAAGCCAGCAAATCGAAAATGCTTTGTGCTTAGCCCAAAAGTAGGCAACAGTTTATGTCAGAAATTTAGTTGAAATTGATGACTTATCGATTTGCTTGCGCAGCTGGCAAATCATCAGATTTTCCAGCACTTAGTGTGTGTGCGTGTGTGTGAGTGTGTGTGTTTGAGTGTGTTGTGTGTTTCTGTGTGTTGGGGTAAGAGTTAATGCATGTCAAATTCGACATAAAGGAAAGAAACTTAAAATGCAAATACTGCTAGCTATAACTGCAAATTGTAGTAGTAGTAGTAGTTGATATATGAGCAGTTTATAAGTATGTAAGCATATTGTCTATATATATATATATATATGTATCTAAATATATATATGTAGATATATATAGCAGAAGTAACAATGTTTGCCCGGAGTTAATGTATCCAAAGCAAAAACAAGAGAGAGAAAACGAAACGAAACGAATTTAACAAATGCAAAAAACTCTTTCTCTAAAATATGCGTAAAACCAAAACTGAAAGATAAAATATATATATATATATGCATACATATACATATATATGCATACGTATATAGATGTCTGCACACAAGAGTATCCAAATACATGTGCCATAAAAGTGGCTTTGCTTTCAGAAAAGGAAAAAAAAACGAAGTAGAACACGAAACAAACGCAAAGAACGCAAATTTCAATAGCCATAGAACTGCAAACAAACTTAGATATGGGGTTAAACAGAGCGATAGAGAGAGGAACATTGGACTAAAGGGAGATGGGTTAGCTTGGTCTATATGGTGTGTCTAAGTTAAACAGAGCCAGAGATAGAGAGAAGAGAGAGAGAAAGAGAGAGTTAGATAGAGATAGAAAGTTAGTTAGAAAACCCAACTTCAAAGCAAAAGCAAACAAAGTGTAATATGTTTTTTCCTTCTTTTTTTTTTTTAGCTATCTTAGTTTACATGTATGTGTGGGTATATGTATGTAGCATCTATATATATGCTGTGTTTGTGTGTGTGTGATTGTCTGTGTGTGTGTGAGTGAGCATAGTAGCATAGAGCATATAGTTTAGTAAGTTCTAGTAGTTGTTATTGTTATGATTAAAAACTGCACACTACCAAAAATATTTGGATATGCTTGGTTTTAAGTTTGGGTAGTTGAAAAAGGGCTAGTTACTATAGTGTACTGCATGTCGTATGGGGTGCTGTAAGATGAAAGAGGGGAGAGAGCAAAAGAGAGCGAGAGAGCGATTGGATCTATCGAATTCGGTTTTTTGTTGGCCAAGGTTTTTGGTTTTTGAATTAGTTTGATATTTTTGTGTTTTGTTTTTTTTTGTTTTCGGGCTAACTCTTATATGGAACTTACCATTTTAATATCACTAATCGTCATAATACTGCGTACGAATAGATTGATTCTGACTATGGCGGGACCATCTGGCATAGAGTTTGGTTTTTAAAGTGTGAGTTTTTTTTGTTTTTCTTTCATTTGTTGTAATTTTTTTTGTTTTTTTTTTATATTTGTATAACTAACTAAGCTAATGAATAGTATGAACTCTGTATGTCTCCATACTAAGCTAATTTAACTGTTTTGTACTTATTAAGAGACTTACAAATATACATAGATTAATAATATATGACCAATTGTTGTTATGGCATTAACTTTTCATTGACTTTGTGAATGGAATTAACAAATCACAAAAAAAATAGAAAACTGATTAGAAAAACGAATAAGTAAAGTTTTTAATTACGTAGATATTAGCAGCTATTAGAGATATATAGATTTGTTGTATTGCTTATAATTTGTTTTGGTATAGTATGTGATAAAAGTATATGCTCACCTGTGCCATTTATTCCCGATGGTCGTATTCTGGCATCGTATTTGCCTGCACCTAAAATTTGATCTAAGACTTTTTTCTCCTTTTCTCGGAAATTTATTTTGGCATTATTTGCTCTGAAATCAGGATATGGATAGGTACGCACGTGTAATTTTAATTTTTTGAGTTCTTTTCATTATGTGATTGGGTTTTGTGTATTCGAGTATTTTAGACAACATTCTGAAGTAGTTTTGAAAAATATGCTGAACAAATTTTGGTGACTTTTTAGAATTGCAATAAACGAAAAGATTTGCATAAAATGTACAGCAACTTGTGTGATTTTTTTGTTTCCTTATTTTATTTTTTGCTTAATTTGTTCTGTTGTTTCCTTTTTTTTTTTATATAATTTATGTACAAATTGAGTGAAGTGTGTTTGTATGTTTTTATTGATTTTGTGGACTCTGAAGACATCTTCATTATACACTGTCGCACTTATCAGAAGCCCAGGCAAAGCCAGGTCACAATTGCTGCTGGCTCTGTCCTCGGCTTGAGCGTAAATAATTCCAAAATTTATGCTCCGACAAAAATTACATGAAAATTAATTACATTTTAATGATGTTGTGAAGTGAAACTGTTAAAATGCATAAAAACATGTTATGGTAATGAGATTACAAGTTCAAGTGACTGGGCGCTACGGGGCGGGGCGGAGCGAGCGAGTGGCGAGAGAGTGGGCGTGGCTGAAAACACAACAAACGCAAAAAGCGAACTACAGCTGACTAAAGCACTACTTAAAATATATATATATCATGTATATCATATACCATAGATACTCTTTATAAGTATATGTACATGGCCTCTCTTTTGAGGGGGCGTGGCCATCCGGCAAATTAACGGCAATTGTATGCAAATCGACTGCTGAAGCGTCGGCACTCACACGCACTCGAGTGCAACATGTGAGGTCAAAAACCAAAAAAAAACATAAATCCAACACAGAAAAAAATGGGCGACAAAAACATAAATAAAGTGGCATACTTTTAGCAACTACTGTGAGTGTAATGCATCTGCCTGAATGCGTGTACTTACAGTGAGGCGCTGCACAGGCTGGTAAAGTAGAAGATCGCCCAGAAGTAGTGTCCGGTGCCCATGGCTAGGCGCAAACTCTCCACCTAGCTGCTAAAACTGATCCTCTGGCTGAGGCTCTAGATCAGCTCTTGTCTGAGTGTATATGCTGTGCGATCCAAGTATTGACTAACTGTAAAGATAATTAATACAAATATTATCAAGGCTGTCAAACCAATAAAGAAAATGTTGCTGCTGCGCTTTGGGTTTCAAGCCAATGTCTAAAGAATTTAGTTTGTTGTTCATCAAAACAAAGCTTTGGCTTTCGAACCCATATTCATTTTAGCTTCTTTTATTCAGTGTCATTAATTTAATTTGTTATATATTTTATCTATTAGAAATGCATTTTAATAGGCTTTAATTAAATGTCCTTATTTATAGTAATGTTATCTTCACCTGTATATAAGCCTTTCGTTCTATCGCCTAAGCTTGCGAATTTCAACCGAAATGCCTAAAATTTAATTACTGAAATCTTAAGCACGCACTTGTACACCCACACACACCCACAAATATCCACCCACATGCATGCACATGCATGCATAGATGGCATCCTTTTGGTGTGAAATTAAGTTCAAAATCAAATTTCGGCCAATTAACATGCCACTGGGCGAGAATCTGAGCAGCAAAACCCATTTGCAACTATGGATGTTTGTTTGTCACCGTTCGTAGCCATAAATTCAATTTAAATTCGATATTTGGCCATTTTAAGTGACCAGCTGTCGTTTGAGCAGACATAAAGGTGTGCGTACAATTGTCAGACACTGTCAGTCGCATCCGAGTGCCATAAGAAATTCAGACACTCAGAGAAGCTTGTGAGAAGCTGGCATAAACTGACAAAATCGAGTAAATCAATTTGAAAAACATATAAATTCTTGTTTAAAATATAGAAATTTATGAAATAAAGATTACAAAAAGGCACACATAGATTTTAGTTTGATGTAGATTGGTAATATCTGACATTTTATATTTTGAAGAAGAAAAGACAATATTGCAGTCAATTATAAATGGCCGTTGCCATGATTTGTCGCTATATTTTCAAAATGTTGTGTATCGATAGCTGTTATCGACAACCACATAAGATAGTTGTTATCGATAACCACATAAGATAGTTGTTATCGATAACCACATACTACTTATTAAGTACCCTTTACCCACAATCTCAAAAGTGGATAAGTAAATTCTCTTACATATGTATATATTACTTTTCAAACTATTTGTCAACTTGCGGCTGGCATAAATAAATAAATATGTCGTAAAATAGAACATGAGTCAAAAGAAGACATCTTTAAGCAAATGCTCATATATATCTGTAAAAAACTATAAAAAAAAGCAATCCAATAAAAGCAATACCAGAGTTTACAGCTCATATATGCTTAAGTACTTAATGGTTGCCGAACTGGCGCTACCCAGTAAACTAGATTAAAATGCAGTATGCAGTAAAATGGGTCGTAAAGTCCATGAAAAATCATTACACTCCGGACAATTAAAACAATGCCGCTTGACGGACAATGCAAAAGTGTCTTTCAGCAAGGCAACGCTCTCTGGCCAGAAACAATATCCAGCAACTGCAGTCAGTATCAGAAGGAGAAGCAGAACCTGAACCAGAGCGTGGGCCATGCAAATGTGAATATTGCAATCGAATTAATCCATTTATAAGCATTTTGTGCACTTCACTGGGCGACGTGCTGTGAATGCCGATAACTGCGTGTGTGCGACTGCCACGCCCACTTTTGAATGCGGCTTTTATGCATATCAGTTGCATAGCAGGCTGGCTGGCAGGACAGCAGTCCTGGCACTGGTATTGGCTATTGCTGATGGCCATGACCGAGTCCAGCGGAATTGCATCTGCTTAATAGTGTGCATGTGCGTCCGTGTGTCCGTGTGTCCGTGTGTGTATAGGCTTGTGCAGTGCAACCAAATAATCAATTTAACGGAATGGGCATAAGAATGGCAACAGGCTGGCCAGGATTCGTTCTGTGTTAATTTGCTGCTGTGCCCGCAATTTCGTGCCATAAATACACAAAGTTGCTGCCGTCATTGTTGTTGTTATTATTGTTGTTGCTGTTGCTGTTACTGTTATGCATTGTGTTCTTGTTGTTATGCACGGGCTAGCCTGGCCATGTCAGTTTTGTTGACTGTTTTGCAGCTGATACTGTAGCAGCCAAAGGAGCAGCAGCTAACACAATCACACCCACACAGGGTTAGAAGTGCCAGAGCTGAGCGCATGTTGCGCTTTCGTGTTCGTGTTTTTGAAAGGGATTTTGTGCGAAAATACTATTTCACGTGATCTAACACGATTTGACACGACGGAAGGCTATTTAATAAGACTTAGCACGACATCGAACACGACTTGAAGATGGAATGCGCTGCGACATACACGACTTTAAACTTAACATAAGCGAAGAAGAACTGACTCTGTAGAGCACGAACAACTAGACTAAACTAGACACGACTTGACAAGTCATAACACTACCTTCTCACGATTTGACACGACGGAACATAATTCCAATCGATATGAAACAACACAATATGACTTAACACGATACAACACGACTTAATTCCTGACTTCATAATGCTTTAGAGGACAGGCGTCTCTTAACGGATCTTAAGACGACTTGACTAGAATTGTTATAAATAAACTTTTGTCAACACGTCATGACACGATCTTATACGAACATGACACGATGCAACACGAGTTAATGCCTGACTTGTCAGGGTTAGGCTCGACATGACTTAACATTGCTTGCTCACGACTTGGCACGACCTAACATAACCTGGCACGACTAAGCACGGCGTTAACGCGATTTGACACGTGTTTTGCCATTCGTGTTTCGTGTTCATTATAAAAACAACTCGTTACATGCCCATCGCCAAAACAAATCTACGGGCGGTCTACGCTTTTGGCCCGCTGTCAAAGGAACTCAACAATGCGACGGAGCAACTGCAACTGGAACTTCGACTGCGACTGCGACTGCGACTGCGACTGCGAGTGCGACCACGACTGCCAAATGCCCCACATTTGCCGCTTGCCAAGCAGCCGGCGCCACCGTCTCACGTTGTCAGCTCACACTCGTCAGCCCACACAGTGGCCGGCAGCCTGCCCCGACCCGCCGTCACAGTTGGCAGCGGGCTGCTCATCCTTCTTCGAGCTGTGGTGTAAATGGGTTTACTTTTATTTCATTTGTTTGTTGTTGCTGCTGTTCTGTTGTTGTTGTTGTTGTTGTTGCCAAGTCGACACACTTTTGCGCACAGTTTTTACTACACTTTTGTCTGCCTCCCTCGGCCCGAACCACCCGCTGGCTCGCAGCCTCTCTTGGCCAGGACTTTGCGCTTCTCAGTTTCAGTTTGAGGCCGATATTTTATTTTTATTTTTTTTTTTGCATGTCGCTTGTCACAACGATTGTTGTTGCTGCCCGCTCTTGGCCATAAGTTGAATGAACGCCCGGTACAAAAGGCTCTGCGAACAATATTAATGGGCAGCAAAAAGATATATAGAGTTGGGTCTTACATGGGCGGACAGTCAATGGGTTCACAGCTGGTTGCCATATGCTGAGGAAGGTAGACATTATCTATTTATAAAAAGAAAATTACTTCTAACTTTAAGTGTATTCTTGTGATTGTTGCCTGCTGCTGGGCTTAAGCTACTTAGTTAATTTATGCATGCATTATTGAAGTTGTGTTCATTTTAACACGAATTCTTTATAATTTTGAAAAGATTTTGATGTTTTATATTTCGTATATGTATATAGATTAAAAAGACAAATACTTGCGTTATAATATCATAAAGATCGGACTATAAACACCGAAGTTAATCACACATACATTTCCCATAGATAGTATGCAGTTAACGTGAGAAGAAGGACATAAAGTTCAATTCAAATTGTTATTGTTTTCTAGAATATCTCAACTCAACTCAACGTAGTATTAAACTATTTTATCATCTTTTCGAAATTCGATAAAATCTTAAATCTGCAAATTTTCCTGAAGCGTTTAGGCTCTAACATTTGATTGCCCGTAAGTAATTGTCGCCAAGGCAAAGGGAATTTATTAAAGCAACAAACAATATACATATATTTTTTTGCTTGTTAAGCTCAAATACTCGGGCAGGCAGAGAGGGAGGAGTGCATAAGGCTTAGGGCATTATTCCGGCAATGATTTCGCAAATTCTGAAATACCAGAGCTAGTCCGTTTGGTCTACCCCTTTTCCGGGGGGGTTTTCTTTTTTTTTGTTTGTGTCTTGGGGGGGCGCTTCGCTAGGCTTAAGGCATCCACAGTAGACAGCCCTGATTTCGCGCAGTGTTTTCCAGCACTGCCAAATAGCGTGTTGAGCGTGTTGAGCATGCTGTGTGCAATCTGAACGCACACACGCACACATGCATGTGTATTTAAGCACTCACATTGCCGTGTTTGTCTGTGTGCGTGTGTGTATATATATTTATTTTTTTTTATCATTTTTTTTTTCATTTTATGCCGCTCAGCGGCGCTTGTAGCTCGTTATGTTGATTGGATTTTGTGCCGCCCGCTTGTATAACGGCGCGAAAGTAGTTCACACACACACACACACGCACGCACGCACACATAAAACCGCACACACACACACCCGCGCGCGCTCACGCACACTTACGCTGCTGGCAACGGAATAAAGTCAAGTGTTGTGTTTGTGCCTCTCTGTGTGTGCGTATGCAACTGTAGTTGTGTGTGTGTGTGTGTGTGCGTGTCATAAAGCTGGATTCATTTTTTTTTACGCCCGCTTCACTCGTCGTTTTATGTATGCAAAATTTTTACACTCTCGCTTTTGCAGTTTCTTGTTGTTGTTTTTTTTATTATTTTCCCATTTTTTTTTGTTTCTCGCTAAATTGTAAGTAAGTGGGCTTAGTATCATTTTGCCGTTTAGTTGTGTGCGTGCGGGCGTGTGTGTGTGTGGGTATGTGTGGGCTTGTGTGAGTGACATTTTGCGGCGCAAGGATTTGCATAAAGCCCACCTCAGCCGGCGGCTTAACTCTAACATTTATTCTCGCAGCCATTTGATAAAGATTTCAAATCAGCAATAAACAACAACGAATAAAATGTGTGTGCGTGTGTGTGTGTGTGTGTGTGTGTGTGTGTGTGTGTGTGTGTGTGTGTGTGTGTGTGTGTGTGTGTGTGTGTGTGTGTGTGTGTGTGTGTGTGTGTGTGTGTGTGTGTGTGTGTGTGTGTGTGTGTGTCTGTGCGTTGTGCAGCAAGTGAAAGGCACGCTGAAAGAGTTCACTTAAAGGCAAAGGTTAAAGTGCAACGCCGAAAAGCGAGATGCGACCAGAAAATTGGCTTAAAATTATTATTTAAAGATAGTTATAGTTACCAATGGAAGCAGAATAGGTTAAAATATCAAAGTTTATTTGTGCATCAAATATTGAAAAAGGAAGGTAAAGTTTACGAAAGGATTCGATTCTCCGAACTAACTAACCCTGTGTTCCATACATAATCGATTCAAGAGAATCGTGTTATAAGAGTTTGTGGTCCAGTTGAAGTATTTTTTCAGGAAATGAACCTAATTCCGTCACTTTTCTTATAATTAATTCACTACATGCAGGCCTTGACCTATTTCTAAACAATTTTTCTTACTTAGCCAGAAGTTTGGGGGTTAAAATAAATGTACATCTCGATGTTGGGGCAAAGCTTTTGTTTGTGTGTTTGGTTTTGTCAACGCTTGGAATGCACCTCGCCCATCTCTCCGGCTGGGCTTGTAACATCAGTCAGAGCCAAAGGTCAAAGCTTGCAACGAACGATGTTTCCAGGCTCTTAATTAATTGAAATGTCAATACAATGTTTGCGTCTAGGCGAAAATTTTAATGAAAGTGGCGCTGCAAATGGGACGACAGGGCGCCTGCGGTACGTGGAGCAGAGGAGAGGGGTTTGATTTTCCGCGCTATTATTAGCCCCGAAGAGGAAAATCATCTATCATGGCGCGTGTAATAGGCCGTGTATGGCCGTGTGTGTGGGAGTGTCTGTGTGTTTTTCTGTGTCGATGTTAGTGCTATTTTTAGAGACAAACCAAGAGAATCTCGACGTTAACTCAAATTTAGCTCACATGAAAATCGAGTTGCCCCCTCTCAACCAAACAAAGTAGACTCACAAAATAGATGGCCATTCAATGCCGCTAACAAATTGCCAGCCTGTTACTTTACCTAGATAGCTGTCGGTCGTCGTGTTGGGTCAATAAACTAAACTAGCCCACACTGGCTGGCGATAAAAATTATACACATTTTGCTGGCAAAGAGCAAAAGCAAATAACTCGCGTGATAAGTGCGATAAGCGGGCGCTTGCATGTGGTCAGCTAGTCCTGTATAAAAGGATCTGGTCACGCTTACCCCAAAATTGCCACAAAGCGTGCCAGAAATGCACACACGCACACACAGACACCAATATATATATATATTTTGGTTGTATATATATATGTATGTATCACAAATTCCTGACGCTCTGCGGCCATTTAATGGCTGTCAAGATAAACTGCCAGCGTACCGGACTCCAGGCAAAATAAATAATTGCCCAAAATTGTGTGTGTGACAATGCTTTAGTGTTGGCTAATGCCAATGGTTAGCCCCTGCACAGCACTGGGAAAGTGCATTTTGTTGTCCCGCGCAACAACACGCAGTTGTAATAGCTTAAAATGTTGTTATTGTGTAAAAGCTTGGCTCTTAATATTATCTGTTTTTTTTTTTTTTTAGTTTAATTTTATTTGTCATTCTATTGAAATGACATAGAAAACATTTCGAATAAATTGTCTGGTATTTTTCTGTCACAGTCTGATTGCTTTCAACTGATTTACAAATATGTTTACGAGTATGGAAGTTGAAAGCATAGTATTAACAAGTTATAATCTGTTGTGGTATTTATGTCATGGGGCTTTTATCCATTTACAAATTTTATTTACTTAGTTAATGATATTTTTTATGCATGCCCCCCTCATGCCAGCCCTGTTCATCAATAAAAGTAAACGTCTGATTTTCAGAGTTTTTTCATTTAAGCTGCTGGCTTTAATGTTGCAAGCGTTTCCCTGGGAAATTCGTTATTGAAATTGCCGTAAGCCTATTTGTTGCAAGCCAAATTAACATTCATATATTTTCCAAAGAAAAACAATTTATATATATATATATTTAAGAAAAAGCGAGCTGTAGGAGAAATTCGTTTCAAAGTCAACTTTCTGCAGTGTCTGCAATAAATATACGCTTGTGTGCAGGCTCTCTTCTCTCTTCTGTGAACTGATTCTTACCCTGAACTGATTGTAAATGGGCAAAATGTACATCAAGATTTTGCCTGAGTGTTTGTTACAGGTAGAAGCAGGCTTCTCAGTATAAGTTGATATATTCTGGATCAGCATCAAAAGCTGAGTCAATATAGACATGTCCCACTGTCTGCCCGTCTGCATGTTTGTTCATATAAAAGCGCCTTACGTTTGTGACCATATTTCGGAGCTTATAAGAGCTAGAGGCAACAAATTTAGGCTGCAGGATAACTTCGAGTACATACAGGTACAGAAAAGGCTTTGTATACCTAGCCCCTTAACATGAAAAAGTGAATGCATTATTGGAGGTGCAGACTTTTAAATGTTATGTTATGTAATTCATGTTATGTAAAGAGGATATGTAACGCATAGGTGGAAAACCCATAGTTCGATAGCTCTGGTTCATTTAGGAAATCGACAGAGTCGATCGGCATGAAGAAGATAACAAGTACGGTCAAAAAATTGCTGCTGCCGGTTAAAAGTTGCTGCTTGTTTTTAAAAGTTGAGAATATCCGAGTACTTAATGGTTGCTGATCAGCTGTTGTATGTCAGATATTTAGTTGCTTCTAAATCTGCATCTAAATCGCATTCACTAACTAAGTGTCACATGATCTGCCCATACTAAGTATTGTGAACCATAGTGTGCGTGTGTGTAGAAGAAATCTTCAATTCTTCTTGTGGCGCTGATCTGACCCTTGTCGTGCACTTCTGTCACGAGCGCTCTTGTTATGCAATTTGGTGATTATTTATTTATTTTATTTAAGCCTTTTCGTTTATTAATTTTGCTGTTTATTTAACTTGATATTGACTTGCATATTTGTCCAGTTGGCCGCGACCAGGCCATTCCATTTGTGTAATTAATAACCCGGCCGGGTAAAGTTTTGATGCCGTTTGCCCTGGCCCACACACACACACACACACACACCCACCCGCGTCCCTGTTTGTATCGTTTGTTTTTGCCGTGTCAACCTGTGCGACCCTCTTAAATGATTAATGAAGCTAAAAACGTCAACTTTTTTGTTGTTGTCGTTATTCTCTCTTTGCCCATTTTGCGAGCTTTGAAGTAAAGTTTGCTTTTGAGCCAACGCACCTGCCAGTCAAGCAGTCGTCGTCAGTCCGTCAGCTGCTTCGTCCATCAGTCAGTCAGTCAGTCAGTCAGTCAGTCAGCCATTTGTTGCAGCTGTCCGTCAATTATTCATTAATCAAGGCTAAATACATTAAAGCTGATATTAATTTCCTATGCCAATTAATTAGCGGAAGTGCAGAGCCACAAGTCTGCGCAAACTGTAGTCGCAGCTGTGTGGCAAATGGCAAGTGGCATGTGGCTGGGGCAAGATTCGAAAGTTGCAACAATTTCAATTTGCAGCAGCTCTCGAAAGTTGGCCAGTAAACAAAGTGGTAAAGCGTATCGGGTAACGGGTACACGTCGCCACATTGAAGCAAAGCGACTGCAATAAGCAGCTGCCACTGGGCCATAAAATAAATGGGCGCGAGAGCGCGCGCTCGCTACACACGAATGCCACAAGAGGCACGGCTGTGGCAACGTGGCCGTTGCCGCAATTTGACCAGCGCTGAGTGCAGCTGCAATAGTGTCAATTGACAATGAAACCGAAATGTGATGCGACCTCTGAGCAGACAACCAAGTCACCCAGCCAGCCAGTCAGCCAGTCAGCGAGTCAGCCAGCAGTTGAGCCATAAAATCCCTTACATTGAGTGAGTTGGCTCCACGTTAACGATTTGCCCATTTGCTTGAGCACTTTGCTGCGCCACCTTTTCTGTGCTGGCTGCTGGCTTGGTTGGGTCAGGAGGGGGAGCGGAGATGGGGCGTATGAGCAATGCCAGCCATTTGGCTAGCTATTTCAACTTTGTTGAGCCAAGTTGGCCCGACGAATGCTTGGCTCTGGCTTCGCATATTTGGGCATTGCCACAGCTCCCGCTGGAGCGTTCAATCTTCAGCTTTAGCTAGCTGCCAGGGCAACTTAATTGAAATGCTGCATTTGTTTTCGACAACTTTTGTTGGACAACAACAACAACAACAGCAGCAACAGCAACAATCGTGTTGCCCAGCTAAAGTGCTCAACTTGGCTTTAGTTGTACTTAAAGTTGTTTTATATAATTCGTAGCAGCCATTGAGTTCATTGTGCTAACAAAAACGTGCACATGATTAATAAAATAGTCGACATGAATTAATTAACAATTCGTGGTCAATTGTTTTAATTATCCTTAAACAGTCAGTAATAAAATAAACGTTAATATAATAAACAAATATAAATCTCTTTGAATTAATCAGAGATTAATCATTAATACAAAATATAAATTAATTCAATCATTTATATTTAACACAAGTTATAATTATAGTTTGATGCTTGCAATAAACAAATTAAATGTACAATGAAAATGCATTTTTTCATATAAACAAAATGTTTGCCCAGGTCTGCTCCTCTTTCTCCTACTCTCCCTCTCCCTCCCCCCTCTCCCTCTCCCCTTCACGCTCTCTTCCTCTCAGTCGGCCTGTCGCTTTATCTGTGTGTTAAATTTGATACAGCATAAACAACACGGTGCCAACTGTATTCAAAGTTTGCTCACGTCCCATGTCCACATACAGCTGGCCCCTTACCTTAATCCCAATCCAGCCCGACGGCTGCCTGCTCCAGCCACTGCTCTCCCTGGGGCACTTCCTTTCCGAGTTTTGGCTTTGTTCGCTTGCCCGTAACCAGAAAATGACAAAAGCCATGTCAACAGCATCTGCAAGGGTTGGCCTGGCCTTTCAGTCGAGTGTGGGCGTTGGGTGGCTAAGACAATGCTTCGTCCGTAACAACTACTAGTTTATCCCTTTGCATTGTCTGTGTTTGTGTGTCTCCGTATCCTGGTTGCTTATGGCCAAAGTCTTGGCTTAAACTTCTCTGCTGGGCACTGGGCAATTTCTGGTTACGTTTCAAGCAGCAAACAATGGACCGATAATTTATTCATATTTGGCTACAAAAGTGCCACACTCATGTGTGTGCGTGCGTGTTTGTCTGAATTTTTAAATAACTATAAATTTCTAAATTTACACAAGAGACCTTGCACACTCACACGCACGCACAACTACAAACTGAAGACACATTGCACTTGCGATAAGCCACAAAAATCTTTTCGGACCAAACAATGGAAAATTTTAATGAATATTTTTTGGGATCGTTGCTTTTGTGTCCAGAGAGTGTTGTTAATTGCCACATAAATTTTCTGGACACACCAGCACACACACACACACAACTAGTAAAAAAGGTCAAAAATAGAAGCAAATATAAGCACACATACATATACATATACATATATATATTTATATTTCTTAGATAAAGTGCTCTTCACAGAATTTGCTTTATGCTTATATATATTTGCATAATGAATGCAATCAAAATTTTTGCGCACACGCTATTGTTGTTGTTGTTGTTGTTGTTGTTGTTGTAGCCACTTTTAAAGGTCATCTCTTATGTGCATAAATATTTAACAGCACACGCGCAATGTTTCTGACATGCACGAGTTGCTTTGCTTAAGACCTAAATATATATAAGACTTTGGCATTTATACAATATTTAAATTAAAATTCAAAAATGCGCAGAACATGGCCAAGATTCTTTCTTCAAACGTATTAAAGTGAAACAAAATATTTAATAAACATATGAAATGTTTATTATTGTGCCAAAATAAGTATGAACAAGAGTTCTGCGGGCTTGTATGTAAATGTGGTTTACAATTTATAGAGAACTAAATATTCTGAAAATTTTCAAACAGACTTCAAATACATCAAGAAGAGTTATATAAAGTCAAGACTTTTCCAGACGCACAGATAGACAAACTTTACATTTCAATTTAGAATAGTTACAAATACGATTCTTTTCCTTTAAAAAACACAGGCTATAAATTGTTTTGCCCCTTGCTAACTCAATAATCAATAGACTTAGAAATATCTATATTCTACTTGCTCCAAAAGTAATTTCTTAAACTTCATAACATGTCAAATTTATCTAGTTGGCGACAAATTGACTTATATATTGGATATACCCAACGCTGGCATTCGATAGGTATTCAATGTGTGTTATACATAAATATCATTAAATCGAGTGTGTTTGCCCGGGGGGTGGTGGCGGCGGGCGCGCTTCAAATTGCATAACGCATACGCCGCGTACACCACATACAAATCTGCCGACGGCGTTGTCGATTTCAAACGATGTTGTTGCTGTTGCTATTGTTGTTGTTGTTGTTGTTGTTGTTGTTGTCGTCGCCTGTGTGGCTTGGGTTTTGGCATTAGTGCCAAGAAATTTTGTGGAGGGACGAGCCAACTAATTGCGGCTGCATAACTTGTTGCGCTACAGCAAACCGCACCTCGAACGTCCCGCCAGAGCGCCTCGATAATGCCAGCAAATATAACAGCGTCTGTGTGTGTGCGTGTATGCGTTGTGTGTGTCAGTATGTGGGTAATGTATACCGCAGACAGACGGTGGGACAGAGCTACAGACAACGGCTGTCGCCTGTCTAAGAACTACAGCTAACAACAACAACAACAGCGGCAGTAACACAAGGCCAGCGGCGCATTGCATTAGCTATAGCTATAGCACACTTATACGTGTGTGTGTGTGTGTGTGTGTGTATGGGTGTTTTTGTGTGAGCCACGCCCACGCCACGCCCGAAGGCCATATCGCTTGTTGTCTGTTTACCATAAACAAAGTCAAAGTGTCTTTGGCAGGCAGCTTGACAAGCATTTTTGTTTGATTTGCCAGCAAATACAGGCGACAGCCACGGCTAATGAAATAAATATCAGAGATGCTAGCGACGAGCTTGGCCCCTCACCACCTTCCCCCTACCCCAACCCCCTCACAGCCTTGAGTCTCATCTAGGCAGCTGCATTAAATGCAATTTAGTTGAGCGACAGTAAGCTTGAAAGCTGCAAGTCAACTGCCAATCATTCAAGTGCTTAATTAAAACGAGAGAATATTATTTTCTATTTAATGTCCTGCAGCGTAAATACTCTATAAAAAATGAACCAAGGCGGAGAGTCCAACTCTTAGAGCATAAAGAATATCTTGGGCATATAGAAGTATTTCATTAACAATATTTAATATTTAGCTAAACAGCATTTATTGTTTGTTGCATATTATATATAATATATTATATGAATATGAGTTCCAAAATAGATTTTTTCTTTAATAATATTGCTGTCTTCATTATTTTACTTGATTTTCCTGTGACATGTGCCCTTTAAGTTTAATATAAGAAGCAACTCGTGGCTTGATCATTAAATAAAAACCTATAATTGATCCATATAAAAACTTTAAGAGCATGTCACAAATGAAGTGCTTCAGTGTTTGGCTCCACTTGCAATGTTGTTAAGCAACAATAACAGCAACAACATGTTGCAGCAGTCAACGAACCGCAAACAGAAAAAAGGAGCAGCAGTAGCGGGAGCCGGAGCCGGAGTGGGAGCGAGAGCGGGAGCGGGAGTCATAGAAGCATCAGGAACTCCAGACCTGCCCGGTTTATGGCCGCTGTCTGGCTAAGAGCTTAATAAAATTATGTGACGATGATTGCCAAAGAGCGCAGAGTGTTGTTGGGGAGGGGGAGGGGTGGTGAAGGGGCAGTTGTGAGTGGGTGGGTTAACTTCAGTTGAAGCCCGATGGCTTGTCCGGTTGCGGATGTGGATCGTTGCCTGCCTGCAAAATGGCCGCCACGCCAGCTGTTTCCGCTGCTGCTACTGCTGCTTGGCTGCCACTTGAAAAACGCATTAAGGCTGCAGTTTTGTGTGCCATTTGTATGTGTATATATAATATATATATATACATATATACATAAACTTATAGCCATACATATGCACTTGTATAGCTGCCCCATATGCACGCCAGAGTGGTTTGTTGATTGCATGTTAAAAGGCTGCCGCTGGTGCTGGCGCTGCCTTTGCTTCGGCTGCTGCTTCGGCTGCATCGTCTGCCATGAGATTTAATTAAAAACTTGTGTGCCATGAAATTACATTTCGACGTGCGTGCCACTGTGTGGGTGTGTGTAAGTGCTTGAGTATGCTGCCAGCAGCAGCAGCTGCAGCACGTGCAGCGCCCAAAGGTAGGCAACGCACAAAGGCAAATGCTTGATTTTTAATATTACAAAAAGAAAAAGGAAAGGTAGCAGAAAAAAAATGGGAAAAGTCACCCAAGTGCTGCCAACAGCCAGCAGGATATGGAAATGGCCGCCTTCCTGTCCACATCATTGCAATTGGCGTTGCGCACATCGGACAGTTATCACGATCTACTTGAGGCTCCACTCTGCCAGGGCCAGTGCACAGGAAATGGTCACGCCATGGAAAAGGGCAACAAAAAAGTGGACAACAAAAATGTGCTCAAAATACTACAGAGTTTTTATAATAATAATTTTAATAGATATACTGTGAAATATTCAAAAACCTTTTCGATTCAAAACCAAACAATGTTTTTTTCAGTGAAAAAATCTAGAAAAACGAGGAAGAAAGGCTATCTTCGGCACGCCGAAGAATTAATACCCTTGCAACCTTTTAATGCCGAGAAAATGGTTAATGCCGAGTTTGGTGAAGGTATCTTGATAAACCAAAAAGGCTTTTAATCAAAAACGTAGTTTATGACCGATCGTTCCTATGGCAGCTAAATGATATAGTGGTCCGATCTTAAAAGGATTTTGCATATATATGAGGAGCTCAGTAAAACTAATAAATGTCGAGTTTGGTCAAGATATCTTGAAAAACAAAATGTTTTTTCATACAAAATCTTAATTTTCCACCGATCGTTCCTATGGCAGCTATATGATATAGTGGTCCGATCCCGCTGGTTTTGGCATATGTGCTGCGTGCAACAGAAAAAGGTACTTCTGCAAAGTTTCATTAAGATATCTTTAAAACTGAGAGACTAGTTCGCATAGAAACAGACAGCCGGACAGACGGACATGGCTATATCGACTCGGCTGTTGATGCTGATCAAGAATATATATACTTTATGGGGTCGGAGATATCTCCTTCTATGCGTTACACATTTCACGACAAAATTATAATATCCTCTGCAAGGGTATAATAAAACAATAAATTTAACATGAAATTAAACTCGGAAAATTCCATATAAATTGTAAAAACAATTCGTACCAGAATTCATAAAATCTAATTGGATGGAATATCCGCATTTTGTATCATAACAATATACCAACTTGTAAATGTAATTGAAATATTTATATGCACACTGCGCTAATCCAATAGCTGACCGCCAATTATGCTTAGCTTGCCGTGCTCGGCTCATGATGTTTTCATGAGTGCGCATTATGAATGCAAATCTCGCTTAGGGATGCAATCAAATTGCAACACCTCCCTGTTGTTGTTGATGTTCTTGTTGTTGTCATTTGTTATTCAAAAATCACGCTAGATGCTGCTTGCTGCCCGCTGTTTGCGAGTTTCAATTAAACATTGCACATACGCCGTGTGGCACAGCGGCAGCAGCAGCAGCAGCAACAGCTGCCTGGCGCGTGGCTTGCAGTTAAATCCGCTTACAACTTATTCAATTAAACTTCAGGCGAAGCAACAACAACGAAGCAACAACGACAAATTCGAGTCGTAAAAATGCAAAGCAAATGGCGAACAGCAAATGCTATACAACGACGAGCTTATTTTTTGTACTATAATAAGGCGGGACTAGTTGCAGGCTTTGGCGAAGTTTAAATACCCTTACAAATGTGAAAGCTATTTGAAATGTCAGCTATGCTTTTTTAAGTAAGACTTAGTTGAGAAAAGTTTCAAAAATAATAGACTGTTCTTTATGAAGCAAATATGCTTGTTACAGCATACTAAAGTAGTCCGATGATAAAAATCGTTTCAGCGACTGCTGCAAGTTTCAGCATCCTTTTAGTTCGTGACACTCCGTTAGATATATAAAAATAAGTATATACTATTTATTTGATTTTATGGTTTCAGTGGCGCATCACAAATTTCGTGAGTAAATTATGATACCCGACTCCAAAGCGTGCATAAAAATATGCACATAAAGCGTGTATAATAAATCCGGAAAGCTGCAAGGGGGCAGCAGGTGTTTGTTTGTGTGGGTGTGTGTGTGTTTCTGTGTTTGTGTGTGCCGGGCCAACGAGTGGGCAGCACAATAAACTCTGTGAAATGGTGGAATAAAAATGCGGTGAATAAAAATAAGCTGTCAGTTGTCTGCTGTTGTGGCTCATGCTAGGTGAATGGCCAGGTGTGCAGACAGGTTCTATATTCTAGGGTATACAGAGTATGCAGACTAACAGACTATGGTCGAAAATATCAATATATTGTGATATGTTAAGCTTATCATTTAATAGTTTAATTTGCTTGCGATAAGGCAACGATAAGATTAGTTTTTCCATAGTGCATAAAATGATTTTGTATAATTGTCTATAAATGAAATTAATTCTGAACTGAAGCTTCTGATGAACCTTGATATAAATGTTATCATCAAGCTAGTTGAGTTTCTGTTACCTATATTTTTAATTGAGTTCGGCAACATTATTTTAATTAATGACAAAAACAGATGGTGCGGCTTTCAAAAGACCCCTTCCTTTTGTCAGGACGAAAAATAATGTATATAGCATATAATTTGGCATCTTTACAATGTTGTTAAAGCAATGAAAGTTAATGAAATTCGAATTTCCTGTCCCATGTATTTATTTTCGAGTAACTACAACAACAGATGGCGCCACTCGAAATATGCCTGTTCATTCTGGGCCCCAGAAGCGGCAAGTGAAAGAGTATTTATGTAGTACATTATTTTTAACGACTCTGGAAGCATTGTTGTTGCCGCCGTCGCTGCTGCCGCTGCTGCTGCTGCTGCTGTTGATAATAATCTGCAAATCAGCTTAAAAGGTACGGTGAAAATATCACAGTTCCCCAAACAACTTGAACCGTACAACTTTAGAAATCAAAAACTTTCTGAATACAGACAGGCCACCTCCCCAAACCCAAGGCCCGCAACTTTCAACCCCTGCTACTTTAGCGTTCATTCTTGATTTTATTTTTATTTTTTTTTTGTGTATTTCGGGCTGCTTTTATTCAACACTCATTTTGGCATTTTGTTCGCTATAGTCCGTGGCTTTGGTTTGACTATTTTTATATACTTATTTTTTATGTTTCGCTGCCCGCAGACGCCACAACAAAGCACAATTTGTAGGATGCGTGTGTGGGTTGGGTTGAGGTGGGATGTCTGCTTGCAAAGCCGGAAACGTGACTTATTTCAAATTTATGTACTTTTTAGCCAGCGACAAATACTAAAAACCACTCGTATTTTTGTTTATGCAATAAAAAGCAAAGCGTCGCATTCAAAGCCAGAAATTTCTAAAATAGTCCAAGTTTGAGAAGTATTCTACTCTCGAAAACGAATATGTACACACAGCCATGTGTCAGCCATTTTTTGTTTTCTAATTTTTGCTGGCGCTTAATTAGAAAACATTTTTTTTCGTGCTGTTTTCTTTTGCCAAATACGTGCTGAGGCCTGTGGCACATGGCGTATGTGCAATATGCAAATGTGTCTGCATTTCACATTCAGAAATTGAAATCAACGAGCTTACAACTAGATAGCTTTTTGTGCCCCGCTTTAGCTGGCACATTGCATAGCTTCTTCTTTCCCTTTGGCTTGCTACTCTTCTCGTAATGTTTCGTTGCGCTGTTCGTTTCGTTTTTTCCAGCACATGTGTCACAAACACACACACACACACACACACACCCACACACCCATACACATAAGCCATTCAGTTGTTGTGCTTGCTGTTTGACATGCATCGATTACATAAATGGGATGCGGCGTTTGGGGCAGCTGTGGCACGGCATAAGTCACGAAGCTTCTGCTAATGATGAGGACCATCATGACTTTTCAATTAACCAAGTGGGGAGAAGGTTTCTCAGTTCAGTTCCCAGGCTCATTTCGTGTGGCGCAATAATGAGAGATGGCACATGTGTGACAATTACGACAACGACACACAATTAATAAGCAGCAAATGGGAAAGAAAGAGAAAGAGAGAGAGAGAGACAAAGGCATGGCAACGAGTGAATGAGAAAAAGAATGGAAAACCTTGACGCAAAATATTACTGAATGATGATAAGTAGTTAGATTGTAGGGGAAAATGCAGCATAATTAAGCTGCGAAATGGCTTAAAGAGCTCAGAGAAAAAGCTCTTTATCGATAAATCCAATTATCAATAAAGAACATGGTCAAGAAAAACAAGTAAATTTAAAGTTTAACTTGATTTTATCAAGAAGATTTCAAAAGTATCGACAAAAGTTATGTGAGGTTATCGAAAGATTGAAGATCTCAGAGCAAAAGCTCTTTGTCGATAGAACCAAATAGAGATTTTCATGTTCAAGAAACACAAATAATCAAGAAGATTTCAAAACTGACGCATCGAAAGTAAGGTTATCGAAAAAAAAGTGTTGTAAAAGAAAAAAATGTTCATATTTACATAATACTTCAGTGTTATATCAAAACTTATCTACAAAAGTCTATAAGTACAGTCCTTAAATAAAAAAATAATAGGATTGGAGCTTGTTTTGGATAATCTTAGTACAGCATATTTAATATAAATTAATAAATGAAAATCAATATAAATAGCCTTCAAATACTTGCTATCAAGAAAGATGAATTTAATAGTAGGCTTTGAAAATTAGTTTTCATTAGCACAATTAATTCAAATCTTTTCAGCACATAGCAAACGTTAGCTGTAAGTTAAAAATATAATTTCGATTCATATCCATAGTTATATTTGACATGCAATAGAGAAACGTAGCTATGTCAAGGGAAACGCATCTTATAAAGATCTTTCCGGAAACGGATCTAACAGATATTCATCGCATCGAGCTGAATGCGGTGCGCGAATTGCTGTTGCGAAGCACCTGGGAAAAAGAGGCGGAAGCAAAGCTGAACCGCAAGAGACAAACCCTAATCGCTGCCATGGATCACCTGCTGCCATGGGAGAATGAGGAAAATGCCATCGAGCCAAATAGCAAGAAGCCAGCAGTTCTAACGTCCTGGGATCATCTGCTGCCCAGAGATGAGAAAACTGACTAAAAGGAAATTACAATCGGAGCGAGTGACAATGAGAGAGAGAGAGAGACCCAAGTCCAAATGGCTGACCAGCAACAACAACAACAGAGAGCCCATATCGAGTGCATAATAATATTATAGAGAGCCGGGGCACATCCACTGAAATGCCCAACTAAGCGTCTAATGCAAACAGAGTGCCAACATTTGACTCTTGATGAATGTGCAGCCAATAAATCCATTTATGTTAAGCACTTGCTTATTATTATAATCCGTAGTGCTGCACACGAAACACACACACGAAACACACACACCATACACACACATACAGTCAACACATCAACACATCAACATTTAACCCTAATTTGCATTTATGTGCACATGAAAGCTGTTTGGTTTATGGTGGGGCCCTGAACCCGAACCCGAACCCGAGCCACGGCCCAGGCTCGGCGATTACCTGGCGAGCTCTTTTGTGTCTTTAGCTCTGCATAAAAGCAATAAAAGCAATTCGCAAAAAAAAAGTAGTTACACAGACACACACATACACACAGCTACTTATAAACTCACCTTAATTAAACGTGATTAAGTAGATTTCCTCGTTTTTCTGCTCAACGAACTGTTTAGTTGTCGATGTGTTTGTGTGCTGTTGTTTTATTTTTCCTTTCTTTCTATTTGTGTGTGTATATACATGTGTGTTTGTGTGTGCGCGTGTGTGCCTGGACAGTGCTTATTAGTGTACATATACTATGCACCAATACGATGGTCGGCATAACACATTTGATCAACTTGTTGGCAACACATTAAGCAACTATTATGTGAAGTATTTGATATATTCAATTGAAAGGTCGAGAATTGGATATATCGTCTCTTATTGACGGATTACAATTCTCAGAATATTGCTGAACTCATGTGCTCAAAGTGCTTAAAATAGTTTTCTAGAACTATATTGATTTTCTTTGACGTTCGAAATTAGATGTTTCATCTGTTATTCGAATATATTAAATTAATATGGCCCCGGGCTAACCTATAATTATAATAAACTATACATTTTTTCTTGAGAAACTGCATATTTTTACTTTAAAATTATCTCTTTTACCCTAATATTTACCTGAGAGCAGTCTAATATACATAAGTAATATAAGTTTCGGGACTGCTCTTTCGGTATTCTAACAAAGCAATATATGGTCACACTGACTAAAATGCTATAGCAACAGTTTATGGTCATACTTTAATTAATATTCTATACAACGGCTTAAGGTCACACTTTGTGAAAAATACAATAGAAGCAGTTTGTGGTCACACGTTGCTTGAAATGCTGTAAAAATAGTTTATGGTTACATTTTGTCTAAATCTCTATAGACACAGTTTATGGTCACATTTTGCTTAAAGTGTATATAGATTCCGAATTTTTCTGGCTAAAGTACTTTAACAGACATTTCTTACAACTAAATAACAATTGCATAAGAACTGCATAAGAGTTACGAATCACGTCCTAATCTCAGGTTGGGAATCAATTCTTCTATGGAATTTAGCTCATAGCAAGCTACATTTAGTATTTTCATCGTTTTTTATGGCTCTCTATAAAAAAGTGTACACAGAGCTTAACTTAATATTAGGTTAGGACCTTGATAATAATACATAATAATTATGTATTATTATGCATATTATTGCTGTAATTATTATTAGGACTCTCATTAATATTCTGATTATTATTTTATTATTATTATTATTGATATTTTTACTATGATTATGATTACGATTAAGATTAAAAAAACGTGCCAACTACAATTCTAACATTTGTTTATTAACCTTGACTATTTTAGCCCACGGCCCGGATACTAAACCTCGCCTGAAGCTCGAAAGATATTTATACAAAAAACGCACATTAATAATTGAAAGGTTTGTTATTCTAATTAATATTTTATTGAACTAGAATAAGGTATTATTTATCAATGATTTACTTGAACAGAAGTGAAACTAATTCAAAATTCTGATAATGTGAAAGTCTATATGCGATGCGGTCAGCGGTTTTACTGGGGGAATGTATCTGTTGTTGTTGGCGCACGTTGTTGTAATTTAGTTTCATTTGTGCATGAAAATGAATTCGTATTATTGTTTGCGTTAATTTGCCTTATTAATTACATTTATGCCCATTGCCGACTGCGACTATTATTTCTTTTTCCGTTTTTTGTTTTTTTTTTTTTGTTTCGTGCTCCGCCTGTGGCACGCCCCGCTCCCTGGGGGTAATTTGAGCATTGGCTGTGCGGGCAATCAAATAAATAATGAGGCTGCTGCCTCTGTCGCTGCCTCTGCCGCTGCTTCTGTCGCTGTCGCTGTCGCTGTCTCCGTCGGCGCTGGCGCTGGCAACTTGAAGTTTGTTTAATATGCGAAAAACGTTGCAGAACTTTTGCAGCTACTTGTCGTTGGTGGCGACGCCAGCAACCTTTGTTGTTGTTGCTGTTGCTGTTGTGATTGTCTATGGCAACTTGGTTTTATTATTTGTTGCTGCTCGTCTGTATATTTCTATAATTGCCTTTTGCTTTTGTCTGCGAGCAGCGCCAAGTATCTGTATCTTTGTATCTGTATTTGCAGCTGGCTCAAGTATCTCAACATTAATAGCAGAGAGTTTTTTATAAAATTGTTGATTGTTGTTGCCACCCAATTCACTTCACTTGTTGTTTTCCCTTTTTCATTTTGCGCCAGAGACAAAGTTCAGTGGCTCCTCTTTCATTTGGCTTTCATCCTGCCAAATGCAATTGATGCCATTTGTCGATTTCTCTTGCATTTTAAATTGAATTCAAAAGCCACGCTACGTGGCGTATGAGCAATGTAATTATGTGCTCATTTAAAATTAAATCAAAAGCTGCCAGCATTACGAACTGCCACAGTTACGTTCAAGTGGTTTCTGTGGCTCGTATCTCTTGAAAAAACGTACGTTCAATCGTCAATGAATATTTTTAATGCAAGCTCAATTATATTGTTTATTAATTATTAACTTAGAGCCTTGTTCATTTGGCTCTAAAACTGATGAAATAAGCTTTATTATATTTTAATAAACCAGTTTGTTTTATGAAAGTTATGTTAAATAAGGGAAAGTCATATTAAATAAAGGATTTGTTGGCAAGTTGTGGATGCAATACTTTGTGGATAACGAAGAGGTATACAATATGCGAAGCTTGTTTATACCCTTGCAGAGGGTATTACAATTTTGTTTCGAAATGTGTTACGCATAGAAGGAGTCATCTCGGAACCCATTTAGTATAAATATTCTTTATCTGTATCAATAACCCAGTCGATAAAGCCATGTCCGTCTGTCTATTTCTATGCGAACTAGTCTCTAAGTTTTAAAACTATCGTCACGAATCTTTGCATTCGTTCCTCTCTCTATTGCACGCAGTACAAATGTCGAAACCGGCTTGATCGAACCACTAAATGGCTGCCATTGGAACGATCGGTAGAAAAGTAGGTTTTTGTATGCAAAACTTTTATGTTTATCAAGATATCTTTATCAAACTCAGCATTTATTAGTTTTCTTATGCTTCTCATATATATGCAAAATCCTTTCAACATCAAATCATATAGTTGCCATAGTATCGGTCGAAAATTAAGATCAAGATGTCTTGACCAAACTCGGCATTTATAGGTCTCGTTGTACTCCCTACCACCACATCATATAGCTTCCATAGGATTGATCAGTCAATAATTAAGTTGTATGAAAAACATTTTGTTTTTCAAGATAACTTTACCACACTCGGCTTTAACTATTTCCCAGTGCTTCTTAGATACGGGCAAACATTTGAAGCATTATGAAAAGGTTGGGTCTGCAAGGATATTAAATCGAAGACTACATTTCCTTGTCGATTTATGTTAAACTTGATTGAAGCCACAAATTTTTGTGTACTATTTAATACATCGAATTTCTTTCCTTTATTTCAAATACATACATTTGTATAAAAGTAATAAGCTACTATGGGCTTATAACTCAGAAGAGCTATCTCTATGCCAGGAATAAAGGAATACGTTTAAATGCTAATCATTTGTAGTTCATTTATATATTTGATAGGTCAGCAAACCGAAAGCTTATTCTGTTTTTGAGTACTTCATCATTTTTATACTCATGCTGAAGATTCTACTAAACGTTTAATCGAACACATTGTAAAAGGTTTGGGCAACGAATTAAACACCAGAATTATAGCTGTATATAAATATGCTAATTTCATAACAGAGCATCTATTAAATACTTTGTCCGTTTGTCTCTTCGTCCGTTTTCAATAACTCTAAGGCAGTCAACACAATTTTGAACTCATAGTTTTGGCGTACTTAAAAGTTCAGACTATCCCAGTTGTTTAAGCTAAGCAATATATGTACCTAAATCTAAATAGAATATTTTTTGGGCAGGGCTTTGATCCATTTCGTTTAGAACGTGTTTGAAGTTTTTAAAGCAAGCGCCGCTTGCAAAGTCAGCTATAAAATATGGCCCGCAAGTTGCATGTCAGTTCGCTGTGGACTTCTTGTGAAACTCTGAAGCTGCAGCTGTAGCTGGGGCGGGGCAGATTTGAAGCAAAGTAACAAGAATAAAAAACTTAAATGTCAACTCGCTAAAGCTAAAACACTTCACAATCAACTTGTGTATAAAAGTCGCAACGGTGGAATAAGAAAAAAACAAACACACAAAAGCCCGCGCACGTCAACCTCAAGCAGCGCACTAGGCCACGTTGATTTACACACACACACACAGAGAGTGAGTCACACACACGCTGAGCGCAATAACAACAATAAAATAAAAAATGAAAGAAAGAAAGAACGAGAATAACAACAAGCAAACAACGAAAAAAGACTTCCGTGTTGATTGTTTTGTTTTGCTTGTGCGAACGGAGACGACGTCAACGTCAACGACAAGCGCCATAAAAGCGGCTACGTCTGCGAAAATCACTTTAAAAACAAGTGAAAGGCGAGCAGAGTGGAGAAAAAGACACACACTCAAACACACTCACACACAGAAGAAGCAGGCACAAGGCTCAAACCTGTCCATCAACAAAACTATTGCAACAATAAACAAGAACAATTTGACAATTGAAGTGCTGCCCCAAGACAGCAAAAAAAAAAAATAATATAAAAAAATAAAATCGGAGAGAGAACTGAGCACAACTGACAAGTAGCCTCAACTGCAAGAAACGGGTAGCGGGGGGTGTAACGGCCAATAGCTGTGGGGGGCCGAGGCTGGCCTAGGCACTTGAGCACAGTTTCCGGTCATTTACACGTACACATGCCGCACATGGCATGCCAATCTCAGCGTGTGTGTGTGTGTGTGCGTGTGTGCGTGTGTGCGTGTGTCTTGCTGACACACTATCCTACATTTTTATTTGCTTTGCCCATCAAGCAGACGCCCATTGCTCTAATTGTGCCTTTGGCTTTTTCATGCTGCTATCGTTATCTCAAATAGCCCCGCAAGGTCAGCTGTTCAACAAATTCAATTTCAATTCACGTAATTGTTTAGTTTTGTTTACACATTGTATCAATTTTCGCTCAAAAATTGGCCAACACAATTAGCACACACACTGTCACACACACACACACTCACAGGGACAATAGATGGCGACACAGCAGCTAAGAAATTGCTGAGCCAGCAGCAGCAGCAGCGACAGCAGCATAAAAGTATGCTACGAAAAATTACAAAAGGCAACTGAACCAAAAACTTGGCCCAACTTGGATGCCAATTGCTTTGCACAGACTCCACGTGCAGTAACTGAGAGAGTGAGAGAATGAGAGAGAGAGTGGATAAGAAAGAGTTGGCATTAAACAAGAGAGCGTTCCGCTCTTTGCGCAGCTGCTGCCTGTTGTTGTTGCTGCTGCTGCCGCTGCTGCTGCTGCTGCTGTCGCTGTCTCCTGCAGGATCAGGGTGTGGTGAGTATGCTGCTGGCATTTGTCTATGCTCTGGCTGTAAAATTAATGCTGCGCCCTACCTGCTGCTGGCGTCGCTGCCGGCGTCTCTGCTGCCGTTGATGCTGCTTCTGTCGAACAAATTTTCCTGCTGCTGCTGCTGCTTCGCTGCGCGAACTCCACTGAACTTATTTGCTTTCTTTCTTTCTTTGCTGATATGTGACACGCTGCGCTCTCTCTCTCTCTCACACACACTCACGCAGACACACGCACGCACGCACACACACACACGCACACACGTTGGCACACTCACACGCGCGCGAGACTCTTGACGTGCTCTTGTTGTTGTTGTAGCTGTTGTTGTTGCTGTTGTTGTTGCTGTTGCTGCTTGTTAGTTGTTAGTTAGCTGCTGTTGTTTGTATTTCACATTTTAACATTTACATTGGCGCACACTATTGTTGAATTTGCTTGCATAGCTCTTGTTGCAGTTGTTGTTATTGTTGTTGTTGTTGTTCTCTGTGTGCGTTTAGCAGGCAACTTAGAATTTGTTCTGTTGGTTGGCTTTCTCGTAACGCTGCTGTTGCACGCTGCCGTTACACAAACCGTTCACGTCAACTGTCTGCACCTGACTGACTGAGCAGAGTCGGAGACCAACGAGTCCAGCGCGTCCACATTCGCTGCTGCTGCTGCTGCTGCTGCGACAGAGGAACAGAGAGTGATAGAGAGTGAGAGAGTGCGAGCTCGTGAGCGCGAGCAAAATCGATGCCAGCGCCGACGCCATCGGCCTGTGGATGCTGCAAAGCGACAGCAACAACAACAACAAGAGCAGCAGCAGCATCGGCAGCGACAACATCTTCGTCTGCTCTTTGCATAATTTTTGTTGCTGCTCTAATACACGCCTCTGTCGCTGCCGCTGCTAGCGTCGCTGCTTTTGTTTTGATTTATTTTTGTGGTAGGTTCTGCCGAGATTGGCAAAGAGCAAAAGCTAAGAGCAACCAGCAGCAGCGGCAGCAGCGACTAGCATAGCAGCGGCAGCTAAGGCAGCCACAGCCTCGCAAATTTCGCATAACTACGGCTATTTTGAGAATTGCCTTTCATTTGCAATTCATAGCCAACGGCGCTGACCCAGAAACTCCCCAAGGAACACACACACTGGGAGACAGACAGTGCCTGCTAACTCATGTTGACAACTATAAATAAAACCAGCCCCTGTCGCATTTTACATTACTTGTAGCTTCGTCTTCTGCTTCTTCTGCTTGTTCAATCGAAATAAAAAAATATGCGAAATAAAATACGATGCATATATAATTTTCAAGGGCCAAACAAAAGACCAGCCCGTAAATAAATATCATAAAAAAAATATATGAAAATAAATAAATAAGTCGGGCACATTTATAAATATTTGGTCAGCTACAGTTACCGTGCAGCGCGCAGCTCGAGCTTAACAAAAGGGCTGAGCTGGGGTAGTGTATAAAGGTGGTTGTAAGGGGCATGGTCTACAAAGGGGGGGCAAGGGAGGTGGCTGGCCGCCTCACGTATTGGGAGTTGTTGCTGTGTTTTTTCTTTTAAGCGGCGGCTGCTCTTTATGCAAACTTTGCCCCCCCGTTGTCGCCGCTGCCGCTGCCGCTGCTGCTGCTGCTCGGCCTGTGTTTGCCTGTGCTTTCAGTGTGTTTGTGTGCGTAAGCGGCTCATGAATATGTAAATTGTTATTATTGCATATTGTTCAGCGCCAGCAGCAGCAGCAGCAGCAGCAGCGGCAGCGGCAGCGGCAGCAGAGGCAACAGCAATGCCAACGTTGATCTGTGCCTGTTTGGCGTGTTGTGGCCTAAACAAAGGCAGCAAAACAGCAGCAGGTAAAAAAAAATAAAATAAAATAAAAAAGAAAACTTCACTTAAATATCTGCCAAAAGCAGCCGAAGCTGTGTGGAAATGTACTCGAGCTTTTCTTATAATTACTTAAGCATAGCGCAGCGTAATAAGAATTTAGCTCGATTTGAATTAATGTTTATTCAACGAATTTTTGGCTTATTTAAATAAATTTGAGACGCATAAAAGTTAATTGTAGGAATTTCGTATTTTATTTTAAAGTTCAGCCAACACAATAGATTTCCGAGCTTAGGACTGGCATTTTACCCGAATGTAGGCAATTTCTTACAACTTGTGGAGAGGGGGCTGTTATCCAGACTTTTTCGTTTAAGCTTTTCGCTCTCCCGCTTTAGAAAAAATTGTTTCCCTTTTTTTTTTTTTTTGGTTTCTATTGGACTCTTATCTGGGAAAAAAGGCTTTAATACCTTTAGCAGCCAATTTTCAAGCAATATCTTTAATCAAATTATACAAAAAAGGGTTTCAGTCAGCTTGCATATTTTAGCCCTTCATAGACGTGGATTCCTCCTTTGTTCACTTTTGACTGCCAGAGTCAAAAGGTCAAACGGAAAACCATTTTGGGCTGAGCTATAATAATTTTTCATTGCATTTAAAAAGGCAAATGTTTGATATACCCCAATGAGGATTTTTACTGTAAGCTCTTTCTAATTAAACAAACATTTTTTTGTAATATGCGTTTCTTAAGCAAACATTGGTTTTTTGTCTATTTATTTGACTATAATATATTTGTTTGCAAACTGTTCAACTTTAGTTGTAATTGCAATTTCTATCAAAGTCGAATTTTGAGAGGCAGTTGCTAGATTCAGACTTGTTGAGATTGAAGAGCTGAAGCAGACAGCGTCAAGTTAGGTTACCTCAAATTTTTGTCAATAGCAATGCCTAGGCAACAAAGTAATGGGCAACACACACACACACACACACACACACACACACAGAGAGAGAGAAACACAGACATATACACATGCTGCTGCTAGTGCTTGAAGCCCAGCCATACTGACAACCTGAAACATGCGATGGAACAACAAGACATTTGCCGCATCGCCTCTGATTGGCAGCTCTCCGAGTCACTCAGAGCAAATGCCGAAGTAGAAGGCAAAAATCATCATTGACTACACACGCTGTCGTCATCGCCATCATCATCGTCATCTATAATAACATCAAACAGCGCTGTCCAGAGACAGCCCAGCTGTAAACCCGGTGCCCATCTCTATCCAGTTCCAGTAGTACTCAGATCGAGTCCCAGTTACCATTCCCAATTTTCCGTGCAACTCCCTGCTTGTTATCACGCGCAATAAAAACCAAGTTGGATTTTTTTTCTTCTCTCTTTTCTGTTTATACTCTGCCACACTCTGGATACACTGAATCTGACTCGAAGTTGGCAAATGTTTGACACATAGAAGTGGCTATGAAAGAAACTAGTTCAATTAGTGTTAACCTGTTTTTTGTTTTGTCTGTTAATTTTTTTATGTTAATATAAATTGATGGAAATTATACGCAGACCTTTTTTCATAATAGTTTCATGTTATTTCATATAACATTCAAGATTTAATTTTCAAATAATTTTGTACATTTCGAGTTCTATCTTTTAAGCATACAAAATGTACAAAATGTTTGTTTCAACATTTTCAAATATTTTCCTATTTATTTTTCTTATTCTTTATCAAGTTAAATCACAGAAAGAGAGTCTCCAATAGTATAACGATTGCTTCGAAGATTTTGTAATCCTTTCAGCCCCTAAAGGATAACCAAAAGCTAAACGCAAATAAATGAAATATTTAAAGCGCCTAAAGCCTAAATGATATATTTACCTTTTATGCAAAATTCGTATCTTTAGTTAATAACAAGTAATAAATTTTCCAAGGTGCATTCGATAAATGCTCAATCATTTTAATAGACTCGCCCTTCAAGGGCATATAAACTTCGCTAAAGATAAATATCCTTTTTTTCGCTTTTTCCTTTTATTTTGTTTCTTTCATTTTTTTTTTTTTTTTTGGCCTGCGTTGATGCTTACTTGATTTTTCCTTCCTTACGATTTTCAAACATTTACTTTCGCTTTTCGCAAACGAAAACATAGACGAACACACACACACACACACACACAGACACAGACACAAACACCAGTGCACACGCATTCAAATTGTTAAGGTTTGGGGCTGTGTGCGTTGCCTGCGGGTGGTTGGGCGAGGGGGGCGTGGAGGGTATGTAGCTAGGTAGCTAGAAACCAGGGGCTGCCAGTAGGCGCATAAAAAACGCCGTGTACGCAGGCGAAAATTATTGTTGTAGAGCTGTAGAGAGCGGTGTTTGAAGGGCGGCCGGTGCGGGGGAGCTATTGCGTTGCGTTGACTGTTTGCAAGGTGAAGGGGAAAGGGCAGTGCGCGGCTGCGGGGGGTATTTGGCTTTGTGTGGGGTGTGGCACGCCCAGCAACAGCGCTGCCGCCAGCGACGTCGTCGCCTGAATGCGCGTTTAGTTTCAAGTGTTATTTTTGTGCTAGAAGCAGCCGCCAACGAGGACATCTCGTCGTCTCGTCCTTATGGGGGCAGCAGCGGCTGCTGCTTCGTTTTTCTACGTCTTCGTTGGCGTTGCCAACGTCGTCGTCGTCGCCGTCGTCCTCGCCGTCGTCGTCTGTTTTGGTTGAAGTGCGTAATTGATGTGAAAAGTGGCAACAAACTGTTTTTTATTTGCGCTTGCTTTCAATTTGTTTAAATTGCTGGGCGCTTTCGTCGTTGCTGGGCGTGCCAATGTGTACACACGTACAGCCAGACACACACACTCACACACACACACACACACACACACACTCACTCACACACACACATTTAAAAACGCTGATTGAAGTTTTATTGAATTTTAAATTGTACTGTCCGCGTCTGGTTCAGTTTCTGGTTCCGTTTGTCTTGCTTCTATTGCTCTAACTTGCTTCTACTCTCTTTCTCTCTCTTTTTCTCCAACTCTCTCTCTTTCATCTTTAATTTTTCTCTGCCTCTCGCTCTCTCTCTCTCTCTTTCGCGCGCTGACTGACATGTTTTTTGAGTGTTTTATTGTTGACACAAATAATGTCACTCAAATGTCGAAAAGAGGCCGCTTTTTCTTGTGGTTTCTCTGCTGCTCTCACCGCATCTCCATCTTCTTGGTCGTCTCCTCTGACATACATTAAAGCAAGTTTGTCAGGTGCGTTAGGCAGTTTGTCTAGAAAGTTGTGCGCCGCTGCCACAAAATAGCCAAAATAGCTATTGGAATTGCTAAAAAGATAAAAATAAATGTCACATTTTGCTCCGCAAGCTTTCAGCGGAAGAAATTGAGATACTTTCTTAAGTACTTCTGACATTTACATCTGTTACTAATAGATTACAACAATTGACTTCAAATTTGTGTGTGCCAACACGTTTTCAGCATCCAAAGCATAAAAAAAAAAACAAAAAATGGATGGGGTGCCATAGAAATTGGGAGCACGTCTTGAGCTGTTGTTAAAATGAAATCAAAAGTGGTTAAATTGAACTGCGTTTTTGATAGCGCTCTAACAAGAGTTTTCGTTAGGCAGATGAATCCGTTCCTTTAGAGAATATAGTAAGAATATATATATATATTTTATTAAGTCCACATTTATTTAAAGTAAACATTTAAAGACATTTATTAGTTCAAATGTGCGCGTTTTTATGCATTCGTATAATATTCAGAACTAAAGTGCTTTGATAAGCAAACAAAAAACTGTTTCTATCCGAAAGCTGGCTAAAATGCAAGAAATTTTTAGAAATGGCACTAAAAGTACGTCAATAAATAAGTAAGATATATAATATTATGTTACACTTTCAAAGATCCTCAATAAATAAAAAATCAACATTTCCTTTTATGCTCATCGAAGCAAAAACAAAATTTAAAAGCTCTAAGAACAAATAAAGTTGATAAGCTGTGTTGATAATTTTTACCTTTTTCATCCCTGATATGCCACTATTATCAATCCCAAAATATATAACTATATTATATGAAAATCGCAACTGCCGTTAAGCGCTGACCCCTAATCGGCCTAAGCGCGCACCCGTCCCTGCTTTGTGTATTCAAATTAATGTAGCTAACCCAAGCAAATTTGTTTAACCCCACTAAGTACTGTGGGGCCACATGGGCTATTAACACTTCAAATGCGGCGAACTGAACAAAGAACTGGAACTGGAACTGGCACTGACCCACAAAGACAATAAAGTTCAATATTAATGCACCCTTTGACACACACAAACACACACACAGAGAGAGCAACAGCTCGAGCCCCCGAATCGGGCGCCATAAATATAAGACAAACAGGCTACTTAAATGTCAAAAAAAAAAAAAGGTCGGGGGTAGCAGAAATTTTAATGATCTGTCATAAAAGTGGAGACGAAGATAGCGAAAATCCCCAAAGCAGTTGCTGAAAATTGAGCGCAATGCGGGGGAGGTTTTTCTTAACACATAAAAATGAATTTATTAGCATTGCATACTTTTGAGGGCAATCATGTAACCAAAGAAGACGCCCACACACACACACACACACAGCCGGTCCGAACTGTTGCAGCAGCACGAGGCAAGTGGGAAAGGGGGGAAGCTAAAGGGTCGGACGTCGCAATGTGTACAAATCCTTTTAAGCACTGTGGCGCCACCTAGCGGGCGCCGATTGTGTGTCACAGCGGCAGCAATTAATTCCGAAATCACAATAGCCATAAAGATGATGATGCGACTACAATTTGAATGCCACAGGCCACAGGCCAAAACTGACAACCTCAACCCCTCTATCCCCATCCCACCCTCTTAACCCCTCTTCAACTACCCCCTACACCGGTCACCGGGTGAGCAGCCGCTGTCAAAGACACGACCAAATTGACAACAATGGCGACAGGCGGCGGCCGTAATAAGTAGTGGTAGCAGCTAAGCTGAATTTTCTACACATCCCCCCTAACGCCGCCCTGCCGCGGGCTTACCCTTAGGGCTGCCGGCCATTAAATCAAGATTTTTAAATCAGACTGTAACTGAAACGGGCCACTGAAACTGGAACCTTTCGGGCTTTCGGCGTCCGGACTCTGGATGCGACCCGCTGCTATTGCCGCATTTCTGTGTCATTGTCTCTTTTTATTGATTTATTTTGCCTGGCCTCTTCGTATTTTTTATTTTTATCATTTGTGGATTTTATTTGTGTGCTTATTTTTGATTAGATTTATTTATTTTTATTTGTGCTGAGCCGTCGTTATGCTTCCGTTTGCGGCTGCCTGCGATGCCGATGAAATTTAATAATTCCACTTAATGCAATAATAATTTCGTCGCCCTTTGTTGTACGGCACAGGACAGGCAGTTCGACCAGCTCGTCCTGGTTGTGGCTCCTGCCCATGCCCCTTTCCAGCCTTTCCACTCCCCCCGCTGTCGTTATAGTCGTCATCATTTTGTGGTGTTCGTCGCATAATTTGTGCGAAATTTGTCAGATTGCTGGCACATCTCGAGGCGCTAAGTCTGAGTAATAGTGCCCAGATGCTGGCAAGGACGGGGAGCGACTGTGAATAGTCGAGGGTAGAGGTAGAGGGCCGGGTGCGGCATTTGTAATATGTTTTATTTGACTTGTAGCAGCTGCAGGCATTCTTCTTCTATCTATTGGTAATAAACCCAAAAACTTCCAAGTAATTGACGCGCTTCACTCCTGGGAAAGCCGCAGCGTTAGAGGATGGGCCGCTCGATTACAATTGGATGCGTTGGTAATTGCGGCCAAATGACTGCCGAATAGGTAAATAAATAGAAGATATTTAAGCTTGGCGTCTGAGTAATGGACCCAAGATAAAGATACAATGGAAATTGAATGAAGCGCGTTCCCTAATGGCCATCGACAACGATTGAAATGTTGCAAAAATAAAAAACAAATATACATAAAATACCCAATTCCTAAATGCTGGTTAGAGGATATTGTACACAAATTTTAAATACAGGCTTAAAAGTGAGGGCTTTAAGCCCGAATGAAAAAAAGTCAGTACTTCGATGCTTGATTTGAACCAGCAAAAAGTTAGTGCTTCGATGCTTGGTTTGAACCAGCTTCAAGACTTTAGGTTTGGTTTGTGAACCTTATTTTCCACATTCTTGAAGCCAGGCTTTACATGAGACAAGGATTTAGTGTACATTTTCATATTTTATTATTCTATTTAAATAACCTTTTGTTAATTAACAATTGTTTTTTAAAAATTGTTTATATTTCCAAACCAAGATTGACATCTCGTCTATGGTTAAAGCTCATGTTAGGAGTCTCACGAAAGTTTTTAGCTTTGCTTTGATTCGGGTTTCCATTGCACTGTTTTATGGTTCGTTGGTTTGGTTTTAGATTCGTTTCATAATTAGTTACTATTTTTATATATATAAATATCTATGTGGTTAAATTAATATCCGATGTGCTGTTACTGTTATCTCCCAACTTTTAGCAGAGTGAGCATCGGGGCAGAAATAAACAAATAAAATTTCGTATTTCAAATAGGGCTCAAATCTTGTTACAGCCTTGCTCCTCAAATGATTTTCTGCTCAATGGCATAAACATATAAAACATTTTCATCTTATGCTTATAAATATTAAGAAGTCAATCAATTAATACTTAAAAAGTCGAACACTCTTCAGTTCTTAGTCTAAATCATTTGTTAGCCTCCTTGTTAAAACTCTTGAACTAGTTTACACACTTAAAACAACATACTTTAATGATGGTTAAGTATTTAAGTACTTTCAACAAATGTGTTCAGCTTAAGCTCTTAAGACTTACTTAGAGATTATTTGAATATTTATTGCAATAATAAACATGGAATTTATAGTTTGCAACAAAATGTTTGCACTTGGTTCGAAGCAAATTAATTAATTAAATTATTTTTCATATATGTTATATATTTTTATTAATTACAAATAAAATAATATTAATTGGAATAATATTAATTGGAATTCTTCCTAATTGGGCCACTAGAAAATTGTCTTAATTTAATTTGCCACAGTCTCAAGTTCTCAAAATGGCTCCTTGGTCAACACTGCGTATACGCAATGTTTCAATGCCCGCACTTCGTTCTGGCGACAATTCTGTCATTTCGATGGCATAATTCGGCAGTTACAGCTTTATATGCTCTGAGCTCATATTGCGCTATTCACCCAGCTGTTCACATATGTATGTGTGCGCATGTCTGTGTGTGTGTGTCTGGGTGTGTGTGTCTGTGGGTGTATGTGTGTGTGTGCGTGTACGCATGCACATACGCTTTGTCGCTTTCTGTCTTTCATATTTATGCTGTTTTTTTGATTTTTTTTTTTGTTGGGCGGCAGACGCACATTGCGTATACGTAATACTCGAAATGTGAGTGCTTTTAATAAATGCTGTGACATGCGTGCGACGACGTCTCTGTCGACGTCGCTGGCGTCTCTGCCAGCGTCAACGCTACTTTATTATTGAATATGTCGCCGTGCACATTTGCATAATTGATCGGCAACGATGCGCGAATCGCAGGAACAGGAATCGTACGCCGTAATCGTCTGACAGGCATTCGATTTGAGCATTTGCTAAACAATAAAACTTCAGTTCGTGACAGCCCACATATCGGCTCAAGGGCATGTGGTTAGGGGCACATAAGCGTATCTTTATATATATGTATACTTTTTTGTTGTTTTGCTCTCCGTTTTTTGGATGCACAGCAGCAATGACGACAGACTTCAATAATTGATGCACATGTGTCGTGCGTGCGACTGTGTGTGTGTGTGCGTGATTGTGTTTGATTTATGCGCGTCCTCGCCTGCCATTCAATTGTGCAAATCAATTACAATAATCGACGCACGCAACTTGAAGTGGGGCGTTGAACCATATAGATCAAATGCGTGCAAGTGGGGGATTCGAAATTGGGGCGTGGCTGAGCAAAGCAACAGCATATGGGAGGTTGAACTAGATTACTGCAAGAAACGACAAAAAATATTGGCTAATGTTAAATTCGAGAAAGTTAAATTTAAGACCGAAAAATAGAATAGAAGAGAATATAAAACCAAAGTAAATAAAATAATTTAATAATATAACCTATATAACTATATAACCTATATAACCTGGTTGGATCCTCAGGCTTTTTCGTGAATAAACGTCAAAGGCGTCTTCTTTCATCTTCATCGTCACTTAGGTAGTCGGGGTCTCTGGGGCATCTCCTGCGTCGTTGTTGGAGGAGATCCTTAAAGGATCTTCTCTTGAGCCTACTGACTACACACATCCCAGCGAGGTCTCTTGCTACCCGGTTACAGTGTCGCGTTCGTTGTATCGGTTGGCGAATGCTTCGACTTGGCAGTCTATAGATTCCATTTTGAGGACTCTGTGCAGAGTAGAATTTCTTCGATTTGGACGAGATGCAATTGACCAAACCTGTATACCGTATCTCCAAGTTGGCAGCCAAATGGCAATGGGCTGTTGGGGTTTGGTAGCCAGTTGGCCTTGGCCATCTTTAAGCGCACTGCTTGAGAAGGCCGTCGATGTGCGCCCGAGAGGAAAGCTTCTTATCCAGTACGATTCCAAGATACTTGTCGCTTATGCCAGAGTGAAGGGGTTTGCCATCTATCCAGACTGCTGGAACCTTGCCACGCCTTAGAGTGTAGTTGACCGCCTGGCACTTCGATTATTATTATCATTATTATATTAATAGCAAAAATGAAGTTAACTAACTTTTGAATTCCGTAAAGCTTAACATTTTTTCCTATATATTAATGGCCGCGTCAGACCATGGTAATCCTGTAAAGTTGCTTGCCTAATTATAGAATCTGCACAAGTGTGTTGCCAGCCACAGTTTTGTGCATAGAATTATTTTTTAACAAAAACATATGCATATATTTCTGAATTGAAAGGGAGAAGGGGGGGCTGTGGTATTGGTTGGGCTGGGAGGGTGAGAGTGCGACTTTAAAGCTTTCTTCAAGCATAAAATGTTTCTACTAATGACTAAAAGTCAACAGCGCGTGTCGCTCGCCCACACACAGATACAGCCACACAGGCAAGCTTCTACTCAGAAGAGTCCCATACCCGGCACGCATACTGGCACACACACATATCCACACACACACACACACACACGCATGTGCGTTACCACCGGCAATCAGTCAGCCTCAAATTGTTTCTAATTAAGACTCTGGGTCCTGCTCCTGTTTGTGTGGCCTCTTCAAAATGGTCGCTCGCCTCCTGCGCAGTCAAGTGTTGTCTATGGCGCCGGGGACGTCGTAGTCGGCGGCGTCGTCGACGCTGCGCCGGACGCAACTACACAGCCTGTTTACATGCACAGTTTGTTGCACACACATACAGACGCACAGACATACGCTCGCAAATTGGCACATGCAGGTCCTGTTTGTCCGTTACTCGAAGGAATTTAATTATAACTTTTGTAACTAATTTCCGTTTTTGGCAATTTGGCAAACGGATGTGAGCCCACATATGGATGTACGCAAAAGCCAAGGGGCTGGGAAATGGCAGGCGTGCCACTGGGCCTGTCACTGGGAATTGAGCTGTGCTTGCAAACGTTGCACAAATTAATATTTAATGCAACCAGACGCACAGTTTCAAGTGCTGTTGCCAACAACTCATTGAATATTACGCATACGCAGTGCTGGACGCTGGCCAGACATACACAGGGCGCAAAGATATGTGTGAGTGTGCGGGGTACAAATGAAGGAGAGGGGTGTTGGGTTTGAAAAAAGTCAGAGACCGTTGTGTCAGCAATGAACACGTAGCCAGCATAAACATCATCATCAGCAGCAGCATCAACATTATCATCAGCGTCATTTACGTGACTTGCCATGTCCATTAGGCCGGGACTAGGAGCCGGGCAAAGGGCGAGGCCCAAAGGATTACAGCAACCCGGGGAGTTATTAGACCTATCAGCGGCAACAACAAATATAAATAAAAAACACAACAACAAAAAATAAAACAAAGAACAAAAAATTAGAAAACATAAAAAAACTTTTTGCTGTCGGAACTTTGGCCTTGTCTTAACCCGGCGCGCAGCTTAACCCCACTTATGCGCGAGCGGCGGCGGCGGCGGCGGCGGCGGCGGCGGCGGCGGCGGCTAATTTAAAGTTTGTTTTATTTAAAATAAAAAAATAAAATATTAAAAAAGCCAAAGAAAAAGCTGCACGCAAAGGGACACTCGACCGGACCCTTGGCGTACAATTTGTATTTGCACTTTTGATAAATTAATTAAATGCGAAAAAGGGCGGCAAATCTTTAAAATAATTAATTAAATAAACAGGGCGACTTGGCGAACAAATAGCCCAGCACAAAAACAACAAAAGAAAAAGTTGAAAGCAAAAGAAGAAGCGCAAAACCGAATGCCAAATGATGAATGCGCCTCAAAGCAAGTTCTGAGCCAGAGCCGAGGCCGAAGCCAAAGCCAAAGCCAAAGCCAAAGCCTGAAACGAGCTGAAATTATGGCAACCAACTGACACAGAAATCCATTTTTCATTTTGCAGCCATAAGCAAAGAGGCGGCCTTCTCTGGGCGTGGCAAACGAATCTCGTACTGTGTAGCGCGCGGGTGGGCGGGCCGGGTGTAGACTAGCAAAACAGGGCCCAAGCCTTTGCCTACTTATTTATGAGCTTGTATGTCGGTAGTTGGTCAAACAAAAAACGCCGCAGCAACAGCAAAACACCATCTACTACAACAAAAACAAATAAAGGGGGTAGAGATTACAAACAAAAAAATATAAATAAAAAGCAGCAGCAGCAAACAAGCTACCGATTCTTGTTGTTGCTGCCCATTGTTGCGCCTGTTGTTGCTGCTGCTGCTGGCGTGTCCAATATACAAAGCAACACTACGAACATAATGCAGAGTATGCTCGACTCCAAGATGCTCTACATAAAACAATAATAGGCATTTGTGCCTAAATGAAACTTTTAGTTAGCGCACAAATGTTCCGAAATAAAAGCTTTTTGAATGGTTTAACTTTTAGATTGTTTTTTAGAATAGTTTCGTCAGGAAAGTGTCTTTATATTGCATAAACGAATGTTAAATTCTTGCCTTTGCAAAAACGAAGATCCGTAGATTCATAAACAAAATCCTATAAAAATTTTGACGTGTATTGCAGTATGTAATAAGTGCTATAACAGCCTTGTTCCACTGTCAACATTTCTTAAATATATTTCGAATGTTACATTTTTTCCTAATGTAATCAATGTTACCTGTACGTTTTCCCATAAGAAAACACATATTTCACATTTGCCCAATATGGTATATGTTCCATTCAGATGTTAAAGACAAGTTGCCAATGGAACCACAAAATGTGAAGTTTGCAAATGTATCATTTTTTGAGCATAGTGGAATCAGACTGTTAGTTGTTAGAAAAAATGTTAACAATCGATATTAAGATAAGTCTATCGATAGGAACTGAAAAGTGCCAACCAGCTGGGTTGTGAAATGAAAAACTTAAAATGAGATTGTGGAATAACGAAACAACTATGATGACATGTATACAAAATTAATTTAAGAAGCTTAACTATCGTTTTCTTTAAGCTTTTCAAATTAAGGCTTAAAATCCGATTTGTTCAATTGCCATACCTCCGAATTCTTATGCCTTATGTCTACACAGAGGTTCGCACCCTAAACTTCGTGTCATTTCTCTTTCTGCATCTAAATTGATTTAACATAAAAGAAGTTCGGTTACATCTAAGTTACATGTATCGAAATATATTTTTATACCATAATATCAAAATATTTGCACAACAGCGCGTGTTTTCTATTGTGTTTATAATTAACCCTATAGATACCCAACAGATTGTCAAAAATAGCATGTTGCTCACACCGGCTAGGGCATCAAAAATGCTCAGTCATAGACCTTTTCTTATTCCATTTTTTGTTCTCCCCTTTACTTATACTTTTTTTTTTCTTTTGCATTTGGGGTTTCGTCTTGGGCTGCTATTGTCTGCGAAATTACGTATACGCCTGGCAGCACACAGCGGAGCGTGTGTGTGCGTGTGTGTGCGTGTGTGTGTGGAGGGGGGTAGGACATGCAAACAAAAGGCGCTTGTCTGTCAGCTTCGAACTTGAAAAAAAAAAGAGGGAAGCAGAAGAAGCGCTTGGTGCGTAGAGATTTCACAGAAATGAGTTGTAAATGTCGAAAGTGCTTGATATGCCGTAGACAATTTTCAAATGGCGGCAATCTGCAAAGCAATTTGGGAAAGCAAAAAGAAATGGGTAAAAATATGCGCTATAATTTACACTCCAGGCAATACTTTTTTCTCATATTTTTTTCTTTCTTTTTCTTTTTGTTTGTCCAATTGATATTTTGTATGCAGCATATTTTGTTGTTTTTCTTGTTCGTTCTATTTATATTTTTGCCATGACAACTCTGCTGGGAGTGGCAGAGGCAGGCGGCAGGCGGCGACGGCATCGGCGTCTGCTGCTGTGTGGGCTTTGAGCCGGGCTCTGCGGCTGTGGCCTGGGCCATGTTTGTGTGTTTTGGCTGTAAGCAGCTGTCAGTGATTTCTGACAAATTGATTTGACAGTCGACAGGCGGCCAGCGCAACGGGTAGGCTGCGGCAGGCGGGTGCGGCTCTGAGGCTGGCATCAACTCAGGCGCGTGTACTAACAAAAAAAAAAACACACAAAGATGAAAGCTGGCGTTGTCGTGGCTGTTGCCATGTCTATGCAATGCGTGAGAGGCTGCGGCAGGGCTCTTCAGCGGAAAGCTGAAAGAGAAAGAGAGGCAGCAACAACAACTAACTGGCAGCAAAAGAGTTGCTGCCACCTAAAGAGCATAAGCGTGGTGAGTATTATGCGCCGGTGAGTGTGAGTGTGAGTGTGCGTGGGTGTGTGTGTGTGTGTGTGTGTGTGAACATGTCTATTGTTATTGTTTTGTTGTGCGACAGGGTCTTACATTTTAGCTGCAGCCAGTTACCTGCCTGATTGACATACAACAAACGTTTGACTGACTGACTAAACGCATGCATGAGAAGTTCAAAAAAATAAAAAATAAAAATAAAATAAAAAAAAATCTCTGGGAAACTCCATACGAGTGGCAGCTGCCACGCCACGTCTGTCAGCATTTCTATTTCTTCTTCTCTCTTTTTTTTTTTTGCTATCTATAAACTGTGCAAATAAAATCGTAAATCAGCAGAGCAAACCTACGCAGCTGACCTAGATCTAGCCCATGGTATATAGCACGAAATGCGCCTGAGCTATGCCGCATCGAGGCTGGCCACAAATCAAACAATTAATTTTGGCTGTCTGAAATTCCAGCAGTAAATCAACAGTCAAACAATTGAACCATTTAACTATGTAAATAAAATTAATACAAGCAAAGAACACTGCCGACATGGCGGAAGGGGGGAACGGAGGCGGTTGGGAGGCCAGAGTGAGTGCGCGCTTTATAAATGGACACCTTATGCTGCAGAGTCCACGAAAAATCCATTAAAAAGCAATCAATATATGGAAAACAAATGCCAGTCACTTTTGAGTGACCCCTCCCAGCACGAACCCCTCCCCCGCACACGCACACAACAATCCAGTTAGGCGCTTGCTCCCTCTCTGTCTTTCTAGCGGTCGCATAATCTGAATTTACAAGTAATTTACCCAACGCAGCAAAAATTGAAAAAATGTCAAAAAAAAACAACAAAAAAAAGAATCCTGCGAAACATAAAAACTGAAACCAGCGAGCAGCGGGCGGTCGAGAAAAGAATAAAACGAAGTGTCGACTATTAATGACCAAGACCCCCAAGACAAGCAGCGAGGGCGCGCGAGAGAGAAAGAGCAAGGGCGCGCGAGAGAGAGAGCGAGAGACAGGGAGAGAGAAAGAGAGCGTGAACCTAGACTAGGTGCAAGGCTGCCCTTAACCCAAAAAAATGAAGGAAGCGAGTGCGAACATTACAATTGTCTAAAACCGACTGCGCAATGCTCTGTTTACGGTGCAATAATATCTAAAAGCGTCTTAAGGCGAGACTCTAAAACTGTTAATCCAAGGAAGTGGCAGTCAAACTGTGACGAAGCTGAATTCAGGTTGGCTTCGAACATTTTGATAGCGGGTTCTAAATATCTATTCTTAATATTAAAGAGAAAAATTGACAGACCGCAAGACGGACATTGCCTAAAAGCCTTACACTCTCATTCATGCTGCGAACAGCGAATATATATATATATATATATATATATATACATATATACATGTATATATATATGCATATATACAAATATAGCACTGTGAGTTGCCGTTTTTGCTGCCTTTAAAACGCACACGGCTTGTTGTGCTCGGCCTGCGCCTGGTGTTGACCTGATTTTAGTGACGTCATTTGGCCCACAATCTGCTGCTGCTGTCGCTGCGTACACGTATGGTCGCACACACACACAAGTGCAATGCTGTAAATGGGGCGATGCCAAGCGTCTAAACGAGAGCTATAGAACTAGCTGGACCATTTCATACGAATAGGGCTTTTGCATTTGCATGGCATACACGAAAAATAATTTAATTAAAATTGATTTAACATTGAATTGAATGAATTTTTAAAATTTTGGTAGATATATAGATATAGATATCTGGCATCAAATCAAGAGATCATAATGAAAATCTAATTTCTTTTGACAGAGTTTTCGACAAAAACGAGTGTCTTTCTAATTATGTAACACATTAAACAATGAAAATGAAATGAAAATGAACACGAAGAATAGACACTTAACTAATAACATCACCGACCGATGGGGATGTATATGCCGTCCGGCTAGCTATGCCCCATTTCACAGCTAATCTTGTCCGTTACGTTATTATAAGCAAGAAGGAAGGTGTTAGCAGGGAAAATAGGGTTCTTAAGTAAGAATTTTAAACAATCTTTATATTCTTAATATGAGAGAAATTTGTAGCCTGTCCGACAGTCTATGCTCCTACATATAGATGGAAATGGTCAGTGAGGTCCCGAAGGTATTCTGAAAGCAACTTAATTTGGATAAGAGAAAATTCGATGCAGAAAACGTGGTTCAAACTATTTGTCATTTGTTGTGCACGGAGGTAGGAATAAGGGGCGATAATTCCTGGCAGATCTAGACGGAACAGAGAATTGAAGTACAATGGATAATAGAAATGAATACATTTTTCGCATATATTTAAATGTAACGAATTCTTGGGCTTCGAGAGTTTCTTTGTGAATGAAAAGCTATAGAATAGTTTCAATTTGATTCACCAGCAATGTTGTCTAGCTATGAATCACAAGCGAATTGTAGGTATGAGCTCCCGTTTCGATATCAGAAACCCCGCAGAGCAAACGTTTGCAGAGGCTTTTTTAATTTAGCCTGTCCACACTTTATTGTATCTAAGTAACATAATACATACAACATTAATTTAGTAATAAGGCGCGCTCTATCAGTGACTTTCATATACGTAAACGTAACTCCTGATTCTATAACTATATAAGCACCACTTCATATTGATTGCCCAAATTGTACTTCAGCTGTTTTAGTTTTGCTTTTAGTTTCCATCATTGCTGTGCATTTTTCATGCAGCAAACTTTTTGCTTATGTATGCAAATCGTTTTTACCAAGGACTGCCTTTTCTTTGGGCAGGCATAAAGCTCACGACACTTGCCGCCCATCCTGAAGCACGATTCCAGGCCTGCAAGTCCAATTTTAAGTGAGTGTCTGTCGATGTTTTTGGCCCTTTTGTGATCTTACCTGAATTGTGAATGGCTCTGCAGGCAAAACATTCACTGATTAGCAGCAAACAAATCACCAGCATTGTTGTAGTTGTTACCGAGCTTGGAGCTACCATTGACATTAGTTGGAGCTTCTGGTAGGTATTGTAATAAAACTGACTAAACTAAAGCTTTACAAAACATTGACATTTAAATCGTTGCCAAGCCTACAATTCCAACTAGCCGTAGTCAAGTCCCGCCATTAAATGAGTGGGTAAATAAAATTATTATGATAGCCCGCAGACGGTGAGCAAGTGCAGTCTATGGGCAGCGATAAATTGAAATTTCTTAATTAAAAGCTTGAGCAGAAAAAAAGGGAAAACATGTAAGCACGCTATGGCTGGGTATGCCCGACTGTGTGTTGATCTGTAAAAGCCAGCGAGCTGGTGCACCAAGACAAACCTGCCCGATTCGATAGTTTTGGCAGTCGATGTCTTTGTTAATTGTTGTTATCGATGGTTTTTGATCAAGTAATCGGCAGTAATCGATGTATCGGTTTTGATGCGAAACAACATTGAGGCCTATGAAAATATGCAATCCCCAAGAAAACTTAATAATTAATCGGTAAAGTTGATTTGCATTTGAGCTCAGACCGCACCTTTTTCTGCTGTCTCCAACAGCTGTTTCAGAATTTACGACATCTTTCCCTTACTCTCTCATTAAGTTTAATGGCTCCAGGGTAGAGGAGAGAAGCAAAATGCCCGAACATTGGGACACTTTTCAAGCTGCAAATCAGTGTGAAGCAAAATAAACCGCTTAAGGACTTGCGACTTGGCGCTTTCAAAATAACAAGAAAACTGCCTCCAGTCAGTGGTGGCACTTGGACACGACTCCAAGTGCACGTCTGCTGCTGCGGCTGCTGCTCTCTTGGTGTCGGTGTCTGCTGCCGCGGCGGAAGCGCCAGACGGATGCGGATGTGCTGGCCTGAGCGTTGGTTCACCGCAGCGACCAGTTAGCAGCAACAGCAGCAAAGGCACTAGGAAAAAAATTCAATTAAAAGCAACAGCACGTAACTGAAACTTTTTTCTGCTTCTTTTTTACTTAATTCTTTTTTTGTTGTTGCAAGTTTTGTATCTTTTGGGATGTTCCTCTGCCACTGAGCGTTGTTTTTTTACCCAAACCCATTGAAAATGGGTAGAAAGGGTATCATCGTTTCGTGAAAGTGTTTGTGACAGACGGACAAGAGTATGTATGGCTGGGATAACGATATAAGTCGATCTTTGCATATTCGTCTGTCTGTCCGTCCAAGCTAGAGACTAAGAATCTTAAACATATAATCTTCTATCCATTCTTCTATACCATCCCATTCTTATAATATCGATAAATTTCAATTCGAGACGCGGAATAACTCTAAGAATATTAAAGCTTGGTATAATTTGGAATGTAGGTTCTCGTATGGAATAAACTGGCTAAGAATATTTTACTTTTTAGATGCCACTCCCATTTTGCCCCCTCAACACCCGATACATCTTTGTTATAGTAGATTTTTTGATTTAAAATTTTATAACTATCTCACCATAAACACCGAAGTAAGTCAAGATTGCATTTCCCAAACTTTGTACCCGGGCTTAGGGTATCTGGTAGTCGTGTACTCCCGGCTTACTCGCATTCTTACTTGTTTTTTCTTGGTATAGCAGCTGCCCTTAGGGCACAGACAGAGCAGCTCCAGTTGGGCAAACTCCGCCCTCCATGCCCCCTGAGTTATAAGTTGGTGCAAGCTGTCAGTTGCTCTGCGCGCTGCTTCAAAGTTGCAGCGGTTTATTTTCGTCGAACTTCTTTTGCTTCGCCCTCTGCTGTAGTCGGTTTTTCTTAGTTTTGGTTTTGTTTCTGGTCGAAAATTGAATGGCTGCAGCTGCAAATGGTGGCTATCAGTTATTGGTAGTACATGTCCAATAAAAGCCAAAAGTTCATATTGGTCCGTTGTGTCTACTGCCGCCAACTTGATGCTCCAGTTAAAGTTTCTTTCTGCTTGTTTCTTCAGACTGTAGCAGCATATTAAATATTTGACAGGCTGCAAGTGGCGGCAATCAATAAATGTGAATTGAGATAGATGCGAAATGCTTTATCTTACTCAGTTGAGCATAATATAGGGTGAATTCTGTGTAACAGACCTAATATTAAATATAAATCTTTTATTTTTATAACTATCTAACTCAAAACTTATTTGTTGTTGCAGAAGCTAAAACTAGCATAAAAACAAATATTTTACAGAGAAAGCCTAAACTTTCTACGATTTAAGAAAGTGCTAAGTTTCTCTTTTGCTTTAAATATTCAGAGCACACTTTGGCTGCCTGCTTTAAATATGCAATGTGTTGACTCCCTTCCAAATCCCACTCCATATGAAGTTCGCTTTAGCTGCCCTACTTCAGGCATATCTAATTATGCCTCTGTTTGCTCAGCTGTCCAACTATTTCAACAGTTTTTTTTTCCAAGTATATTTAATATATACATATATAACTAACTACATGCCTGTGCCTGTGAGATGAGAATGGCTTGGCCCAACACCTCGATTTGGGGCTAATTTACTGGCGCCTGCCGCCTGCCATTTCCCAACATAACACTCAACTCATTTATCTACACAGCCTGCTTATCTCGCTCGCTGTGTGTGTGTGTGTGTGTGTCCCAAAGGCGACCAGTCGAGTGGCCTCTCAACATTGGAAGCAACACTTGGCATTGTGGCGCCTCGGCCCTTACCTCTAATGAAGCGCAAATGTTGATGTAAAAATTTAATTTAGTTCCTAATCCGAGGCACACACGCATGACCACGCCCATGCCATACATAGAGAGCTAGCGAGCGACCAAATGTTTATGCAACGTGTGCGTGGCCAGATGCGTGCTAACCTACCTAATGTGTGCGTGACATGGACCCGGGCGTCAATGGCCAACACTGAATGCCGTGGCCAATGTTGCGTATGCGCCATGTTGCGTATACGCAGCGTGGACGCCTCGGCTGTTGATGCTGCTGTGGCAAAAATAATAAATGATGCGCCACGTACATGTATTAAAAACAAAGCGCAGAAAAAAAAACGCTGACAGGCTGTCCGACCGCATCCGAAACCCCGCTCGCCATAAAAGTCAGGACACAAAGCAAAGCTAACAAACTGAGGCGACCGGCGACCGGAATGAAGCGTCAACCCCATTGAATGTTGCTGCCTGTTTGCTGGTTGTTGTTAGCGTTTTATGTTTGGCTGCCACAATGCAGCAGCAGCAACAGCAGCAGCAACATCAACAGCAGCAGGCAAAACTAACAAACGACAGCGACAACATCAGCGTGTCCCAGCAGGACGTGGGGATTGGTAGGATGCAGAAGTTGCGCTTGCTGCTTGTTTATGGCTTTGTTTGCACTTTTGTTTATGGGTGTACATTTTAAACGCCAGGTGACATGTGTGTGTGTGGGTGTGTGCCTGCATGTGTGACCGTTTCGTGACGGCTAACGTCTGCCTGCTGCTTGGACATGGCCAAATGGAAGAGCAGCAGCAGCAGCTTCTGCCTGGAACAGCTGACAGCTGCGCTGATTTTAAGCGTCCATCAAGAACGCCTGTTTGACATTTAATTGCCGCACATGGCCGTTGTTCTTTGCGCATCATCATCATCATCATCATCATCTGCATCATGATTATCATGATCAACCTCATCAGCAGGCTCGTTCTCGTTTTGTTTGGCTTTGGCTGTTATTTTTAAGCTCTGCGGCCAACTTTTAACACGCAGCGCCAAAGCCGAAAGCCAAAGTCATGCGACTTTATTGCACATTTCACGGCAATGCGACAAAGATTACACACACAAAACACACACACACACACACACACACACTTACACACATTGCAGCTGTGTCTGCATGTGTACACTGTACAGCTAGGGCTGGGCAGCGTTGCGTATCTTGTTTTTGGCGTGAGCCAACGCATTTACAAGCTGAAATTGCTTTTCGATTTTGTATTTTAACTACGATCTGCACTTAAGAGTCTGCTTTAACTACAATAACAGCTGAAAATAGGTAAAAGGATGCCTTGGGATTAAAACAGTTGCTGAACATCTGTTAAATGTATCCGGAATTCTATTTTATATTTTGATGTGGCCTTTGAAGGCGAGCATCTGTTAAGAAGTCAAACGAATGTTTACTTTAATCAAGCTCTTATATTGTTAGAATAATTAAGTTTGGGATGTGCGGCTGCAAATTTGATGCTGAATGTTCAAAATTAGGAGAGTAATAAAAGTTGTCTCAGAGCTCGATTCAGATTGTTAGAGCTTTAGACGATATGTGAGAATGAGATGTGAGAACTATTGTCCAAGAGATTGGCAGCCAATTGCTTGTCGAATATCTCAAGTTTGTTTTTGTGGCGAATATAACTAACTTGTATTTATTATTTGATTTATTTCCTTGTTTATAATTAAATTCATGATTGTTGTCCTTGTGTAAACACTTTCTGTAAGTTCGCATATCTGAAAAGTAATTCATTTGACAATATTTGAGTCAATTTTCGAGTAACTTTGTTGATGTTTTATAAACTTATTTGAAATCTCTGAAAAAGAAAATAAATAAATGAGATTACGAGATTTGAAAAGTAATTCGTGCCTAAATCTCTTTGGCCAAACGATAATTACTGTGACCGAGAAGTTGTTCAACCCTGTGACAGATGCGCACACATTTGCACTCACTTACAGTTGCACACACACACACACAAACACACACAAACACCCAGACACACTCAGGTAAAACTTTAAAAAGTTTACACGTGTTGGCAAACGTTTTGCGGTTACATTTGGTAGATGGTTGGGACAAATTTTTTTGTTTCTGTGGGTTTTTTTTATATTTGTTTTGCTTAATTTCAGCTGTCGCAGTAGCTGCCTTTGCGACTTAACGTTGAAGCGTGCACACACACACACACACACATACACACACAAACACGTACACATTGGCCATTTTCTAATGGCTTTTTCGTGGTCAAGCATTTAAGCTTCAACCCCTGACCATAACCTCAACCTCGCATCCCTTGAACCGGCTCGGCTTGTTCTGCTTTTGTGCAACCGCAAAAGTCGCTTCGGTAGTGGCAACACACACACAAGCACACACACGCACACGCACACACACATTGTACACCTTTTTCGACCATTTTGCACACGATGTTTTGCGGTCGTGTTGACATTTTAAATGCCATTTCATTTGTCTCTCTGTCTCCCCCGTTCTCTCTCTCTCTCTCTCTCTCTCTCTCTCTCTCTCACTCTGCCTCTCTATCGCCCCGATCGACATCTGCCGCAGTCGTCGCTAATTTCCTTTCATTTGCGCTTAAATGCCACAAAATGTAACTTCACATTAAATTGAATAGTGCTGGCTGTGGCCTTTGACCCCTCCCCCGGCCACAATCCCCCCTTCTTGCCATTTAACGTTTGCATATTTGTTTTTGATTAGCGCCAAAAACTTTAAAGCCCCCTCTCAAACCCTCAAAGACTCTTGGCAACATCTTTTAGTGCTTTGGCTAATGATTCCACAGCGACACTTAAAACTCATACACCCCACACTCACACACACACACACGCTCACACACCCACACTGGCGCACACACACACATTCACATATGCAGTCAGCAAATCGTTCGAAACCCCCGCCAAACTTTTGCTGCAACTACAAAATATTTGCCATATTCGTTTGAAATTTTCACATTTTTTTTGCTTTATTTTGTTGGGTTTTTGTGCCCAACTTAGTTGTAGCTTTGGGTTTTGGTTGCGGGTCTTTGGCTTTTGGTTAGAGTTCGCATTAATTAAATTCTCATTTTCTTTCAGCGGTTCTGCGTATTACATTTCCTTTTTGTTAGTTTTGTGCTGTGTGGGTCGGGGGCAATTAAAGCGACATTTTTCACGCGCGCACAGCGAAAAGCATTTTGTAATGTAATTAAAAAATATCACGTATACGACGCATGTGGCCCCGCGGGTGCGATTTGTTGCCTATTTATGGGGGGCCCCATTTTTGAGCGTAAGCAAAACTTAGTTTAGACTCGATTGAAACACAAACACACGCACATACCGTACGCTATTTATGCGCCATTTTATGGCTTATGTTGGGTGGGCGGGGCGGACTTTTGCCTGGCAGCACAAAGCGCCATAGAATAATGATATCCTGGGGGCCTGCGCAGCTGCGTCTTAAGCATATTTGGTTGCTTCATTAAGCCAACAATAGTCGCATTTTTTCTTTAAGCACAAGTTTATTGTTGGGCACTCTATTACGCCACGAGCTCTTCTATGTGATTCTCATGTGACACGAATTTTTACATTCATGCACTGCGATAAGACTTAATTATTAAAGTTATAATTGTTTGGCCAGCTTGAGGCTTTCGATTTCAATTTGTAGATAGTTTAAATATTAAAAAATTTTATTAATGTGCGTTTGCTGAGCTGCGAACCATTTATCTAATTTAATATTTCACCTTTGTTATTATTAATATTCTTCATTTTATGAACATTTCTATTATAAACACATTTCTGATTGATAAATCAATGAAATTTAAACGTTGAAAGTTGAATCTCTTAAATTCAGATAATTCAATTGTCAATTGTCAAACACAGCTGACCACACAACTAAGCACACTTTTGGCTATAAAAAAAGAATTGATGGTCATAAGCAGATAAACAAAATTTGGAATGCATTAGGATTTGTCATAAATGTTTGCAAAATGTTTAATTGAAAATGCAATAAAACTTGTCGACAAATTCGAGCTGTCAGAGATGAGACAACAAAAGCCAAAAACACAACGTTTTTGGCAAATATTTATGAAATTCTAAACTATAATCAAGGCCAATGTTGGAGGATGGGGCAGGTCATGCGAGGGCTTGGATAAGCGCCAAGTGTGCTTAATGACAAAACTTTGCAAATCAGTAAAGCATTTTATTGCCACACACACAATCACACACACACTCGCACACACACTAATGCGCACGCACGCATCAAAGAGCTGTTAGATGACATACATATGATATATATGAAAACCTCATAATCACTTGCTGCACAAAATGCTCATATCACAGCGGGTTGTCGGGTAGTCGGGTTGTCGGGTTGGCGGCTTGGTAGGATGTGGGCGTGGCAGCGACAAGCCAAAAACTTTATATCTTGCGTGCAGCCAGGACAAACTCATTTGACTGCATTAAAATTAACACAGGGACAGGGAGAGATAGATAGAGAGAGAAAGGAAGAGAGGGAGAGGGGGAAACAGATACAGTTGTTGCTGGCATTGTTTGTGGCATGGGGTATGACAAGTTCCTGCTGCATTTCCGCAGCAGCCGCCGCAACAAAGCACAAAATATGTGCGTGAATATTACGTATACGCCGCGCCGTACAGCAACAGTTTTTGTTTTTATTTCGGCGCAAATAAGCCCGTGCATATTTGTTGCTAAGTCAACAGCAAAACCAACAGCAGCAGCAACAACAACAACAACAACTGCAATCCACATCAGGTTGTTAAAGTCACGGCCCCGCAAACAAAATTGAATTATTTTTCCAAATTTTCACCATATATACATAATTAAAAACTTTTCGCCGTGACAACGTTCTAATCAGCTATGAAAATTTCACCGTTGCAAATTGCTTTAACATTTTGCTAAGCAGCTGCCACGCCCATGCGCCCTGCTGTTAATATTCAAATTATAATTTCAATCAGCTTGTCGCACGTAAAACAAATTTCCACGTCCCGTTGGCCCCACAGCAACAGCAGCAGCAGCAGCAGCAGCAGCAGCATCAGCAGCGAAATTGTTATTTGTTTATTTATTGTTGATGTTGTTGCAGCTGTCAAGTGGCAGCTGCAGCTGCCGCTGCAATGTTGCAAAGTCAACAGCAATTTTCGTAAGAAAATAAATAAATTTGTCAGCTACGTTCGAGACGCAGTGTGAAAGGAAATGAAGTTTAATGGGATCCTTTTGCTAAAAAATCAGCAAATATTTATTGAAGACATTAATAAAATAGAAGATTTAAATTTAGTAGAAATTTAATTTTATTTTGAGTAAAGTTTATGAAGATATTTATAAAAGAAGTAAAAAGTATTTTCAAAAGTCGAAGACTGAATACCCTTACAGACTATAGCATTGACTAAAGCATTTACCATAGGAGCTATAAAATACTTTTGATAAACAAGAAAATACTCTGTGCTACCGGATATAATGTTTCCCATGTAAGTGCTTTAGAATAGTGAGAATAGAATATAAACAGAAAAAACGAGCAACAAGAAGGTTAAGTCCTTGTCGGCTCTGGTTTAAGACTAGAGAAATATAATCTTTGTGATATGAAGAAATTATTGCATTCTTACATATGGAAAGGTCTGGAAAAAGTGACACACTTTTCGCCTAAATGCAAGAAATATCTCAATATGCATTACAAGAGAACCGTCAATAAAGTAAAGATGATCAATGAAGTCGTACTGTGGCATTGAAGCCTTGATCGTTGTTCAAGCAGCTACAATATTGCTTATATATGGATGGAAAAAGCGAGTGATACCGACTGGGAGTCAATTTAGAACGCTTGGGTACTTATGAAAGGATGAGAACAGCTGAAGAATCGAGGCTTTTAACAATTCCTGCATTCTGACAAGGTCTACAAAATTGGCTTAAACAGACGTTGTAAAGCAAAAATAGAGCAAGGGGTCGCACTGCAAGGATCAGCAAAAATCTTTTTAGGTCATAAAAATATATGTAATTTGAATGCTTTTGACTTAAAGCGAAATATGCTTGGCCAGATTTACAGTTCGCACAAAATATTGCTCAAAGTTTTAGTTATAAGTTCCTTTGCTCTCTTGTACTCGCAGTTTTACTGTAGCCCTTATCTTATCAGAGGCTTGACTGTATTAACACCTAATTGCTTTTGTAGCTGCTTACTTTGGTGTTTACAGTGCAAACGCGACGGGGCAAGGTTATCAGTTGTAATACCTGCCATAGGCAGTTGAACACAGGCTGCAACCAAACACACCCGCGTACCCACCTCCCGCGCCGCATTCCCTGCTGCCGGCCTCAACAACATGCCGCAAACAATGGAGCTTAGCGCCCAGTTACAAGCTGCAAGTCAAGCAGCCGCCGGGCAAGCAGCAGCTGTTGCCACAACTCACACACACACACACACACACACCCCATTTATATAGATGTGGGCGGGTGTGTGTATGCAACTCCAACTGCAGTTCGTCGAATTCAGTTGCAGGCCGGGGACAACGTGGCGACGCCTACGCTGAGAAAAATATGCGAAAATTTGCCGTTAAGAGCCGTAGCAAACGCGACTTGGCATGTGCCGTGTCCGGGGCAAAGTTTTTCCCGGCTGGCACATGGCCAGGCCAGGACAGGACATTGTATGTGAGTGAGTGTGTGTGTGTGTGTGTGTGCGTGGGTGTGCGTGTTGGGCTGACAATAATCCAAAAGTTTTACAAGCAAAACGAGCGACCATTACATGGACGGGCGGGCAGAAACAGAAACCACTTGCAAGCAATTTTCATCAGCGATTTTTCCCTTTTTTCTTCTCGTTTTGTCGGGCTTTTCCACAGCTGCCGCTGACAGGCACGATGTACGTTTTGCTTAGTGCCTGACCGCAACTAGAGCTCCCACGAACCTCCCACGTTACTCCAGAGCGGACAACACTGTCTGCTCAAATCTCTGGGCAAACGCATTTAGCATTCGGCTGCAGTGCGGCCCATGTCCAGTTCCACATCCGGGCTAAAAGTTCATTGTCTCTCCTTGAAAAGGTAAACGTTTCGAGTGCAGCTCGATAAGAGCCCAAAGCCAGTGCAACCGCAGCCAGATATGGATAGCTCAGCCTAACAGAGTCCACTTTGCACTACTTACCATAAAGCTTTACCAGCTCCCGGGATTGAAAAGTCTGGACCAAGAGTTGATGGCTTCGCAGATGTAGGAGTGTGGGCGTCTATCCGCACATTTGCCATTTTGTGACTGTAGGGAAAAACAAACACGTAATCCAATTGCAGCTGGCAGCCCGTGTTGTGAGACACTCTGTTGCCCAAGGCTGCAAGGCGGGCTTAAGCGAAATGGTTTTATGAAATGGTTTTATCCCGCAGCTGTATTATATAATATACTATACTATTTATAAACCCAACCTGAAGCCGTATTAACTGACTAGAGAAGAGCATAACAAATTAAATAAACTTATTTTAATTAATATACTTAATCTTCTGCACACAGATGCTAACTGTTTTTGGTCTCCGAAGACATCTTTTATTTATTTCAAAGTAATCAAAATTCAAATTTCAAAGATTTCGCATATGTTTTTGAAACGCAATAGCCCATATACCCCTTACCTACAAAAAAAAATGCAGGGTATTCAAATAAAAAAAAAATAAATATTCCGAAAGTGAAAAATAGCAGTTTACAGTTTAAACTTGCCACAATGCAGATGTAAGCTCCGACGCCCACAACCCCGCCCACTGGTCAGACGCTTCGGCTACTTTCTCCAGCTGTTAATAAATTTAAAGTTTTGTTTTTAGTCGCTTGGCAAAAGGGAAACTCGGCCAGAAAAATAAAAATTGAGTAGGAAACTGTGGCAGCAATAGAGAACACACACACACACACACACACACACACACAAACAAATGTTATATGTGTGTGCTTGTGTTTTTTTCTTTTTTGTGTGTAAGTGGGTGTCTGTGTGTAAAACAGAAAGTTGAAACTATCTTTAAACGTTGCTTGAATTGTTTCTCTTGTTGTTTTTCTCAACGTTGTTGCTGCGCTTGTCCAGCATTCACAGCAAGTCGCTAAAAAAGCGCTTAACAGTCTGTGCACGAAGTATACGTGTGTGTGTGTGTGTGTGGGTATGTGTGTTTTGGCAGGACATTTATTTGCTTTGTTTTGAAGTTTTTTGCTTATGAAATTGGCGAGCTATACGACAATATCGGACGATATATGTATTTATGTATGGGTCCATTGAGTGTGGAACCAGATGAATGCAAAAGGGATAGCTGAAAATTGCATCCGACATTTATCACAGTACTTGAAATCGTATACGGCGATATGGTTACAGAGTCCTTTTCTTTGATAATGAAATACATTTGCAGCAAATTTGTTTAAAAGGTTGATTTTTATTTCTTGTAGGCATTTCTTAAGTACTTGTATTTATTGTACAAAGCTCAACATGTCTTTGTGGCTTATGTTAAACAAGAGTTATCTGCATTTTATTAACTGGGAAACATTCATAATATAAATAAATATTTATTGCTTTTCGTAATTCCTAAAACAGGTGCCATATACAACATTTGCCATGGTGCTGCGCGAGTTAAGAGAGCTTCGATACTTTGTAATACTTAAGCTGTCAATAGACAAAATTGTAGGCCAACTATTGATATTAGATGGTATTAAGTACTCTATCAAAAGAGAACTGTTAAAACGTTACCAAATTCCCTGTAAGCCAACAGAAATGTTTAGATAAATTTCGAAACCTTAGCAAAAGCAGGCTGAACTAGTTTATGACAAGGCACTTGGTAGGTGTTTTTCTCTTCTTTTTTTTTCTTTGTCTAAAACGCACTATTGTTTAACTAACTATATAAGCTAACTGTCACTATTTCAACTCCAGGAGCTTCTCGCCCACATGTGATTGCTTAGCTTGCGTAATATGTGATGTCTTTAAACCTTTAGCCAGCTGCCAGCTAATTAGTAGCTGGGTCTGAAGCCATTGCGCTGCGAAAGCACCGAATCGGGACTCTTGAGCTCCATGGCCAGCTTATAGCCCAGCTCGGGCCGACGATCCCGACCCTCAGCCATGGCTTTGACCTGCAGCAGTTTAATTGATTACTCCGTAAATTAATTAATTAGTATCGTTCACTTTGACTCACCGCATTGGTGTGCACAATGACCCCATCGCTGGTCACCACCTTCTCCTTGGTGTGCTCAATGTCATGGAAATCGGTGCCGCGGCAACAGTCATCTATCAAAATGGTGCGATAGCCGGCGGATAGAGCATCCACAGCCGTTGCGCCCACACAGACATCATAGGCCAGGCCGCACACATAAATATCCGTGGCGCCCTTCATTTTGAGCTGTGCATTCAGCGTAGTGTCCGACAGTTTCTTGTTGTCCCAGAATACCGAATAGGAGTCCACCTCGGGATTGGTGCCCTTGTACACCTTGATGCCATGATCCACCACTTTTAGGTCCTTGTGCAGCTCAGCGCCCCACGAATCCTGCACACAATGACGCGGCCACAGACGCTGCTTCATCGGCGGCGGCCCAGCAAAGATGACCGTATCAAAGACCTTGGCCGAATCGGCATCCAGCTGTGTTTAAGTATTTTAGGAAAGTGTATTAGCAATAGGCTAAATCCAAAAATAACAGCATGATATTCTAGTCAATTGAATTCATCTTGAACTAGGTCACAAAACTTTTGTTCCTTTTAGCTCAAAAGCGAACTTTAAGCTAAGCAATTTAAAATCACACAAAATCAACAGACACCTTTCAGACTTCAGCTCATAATGAAGTTCATTTGTTTCCTGTGGAATTCGAAAATGAATCGCAAAGCTTTCTTATGAAACCTTATATTTTATAATAAACTTGGCAAGCTGTCAGACATAGCTATATTATTTCTCTACAAGCTGTCAACTAACTGCAGCTAAGTTGTTATTATTAAATCCGTAAGTAATTTCTTTCGTAATTTATAATTCCGTCTACGTTTTCTGTTATACTATCGGGCAGTGCTTGGCTTTGCCTGGAGCTAGTTTCTTCTTCTCGTCAATTTTAGTTTCCCGTGCTACGTTTTAAGTGCTTTCTAAAACACGTCCATAATAATTGTTCATAAAGATCTTAGAAAGTTGTTTAGAGCATGTTTTATCGGGTAACAACCCATTTTTCCCTCTTTTTCACAGTTGCGAGTGGAACTCGTAAATTTCTCTTAAAGTGCGTGGATCATCAATCAGCCAATCAGTTAGAAGTCAAAACGAAAGGGTATTATATACTTTTTATATATGGTTTAAGGAGCCAAGTCATTGATCCCGTGTCTAATCGCACAACTCGCATGATATGAAATAATTCAAGTGGTATCTTTCACTTAACTAAAGTATTCGAACTGTGAATCTATACTCACTGCAGATGACTCGTCCATGGGCCGCATTTTGACATTATCAATAAATGAAACATGATCGCTGGGATGCCAGTCGAGCGAGTAGAAGACAGCATCAAAATCAACCGTATCCAGCAGCTTGTTAATGGGCTCGAGTATCTGCAAGAGAGCGGAAGGCGCGCGGTCATTGGATAAATTCCAAAAAGATAACACAAGTAGTAGGCAGGCTGGGCTGATGGGGAGGTGTGTCACGTCTGCGAGTCTGAGTCCATAAAGCGACAGCGGAAGTATGTGTTATTAATTTTGACAAATTTTCATGTTCGAGTGAGAAGCAAGTGAAGTGCCCGGCCAACAAGTGCACCACAGACATGGGCGCATTGGCTGGGCGCGTGGGTCTAGCGGGTGCACAGTCAATTGCGGCAGATGGCAGCGATGGGAATGCCAGGAGCTGATGTCGATGCTGATGTTGTCGGGCACGGGCTCTCGGCACGGGGCTCTCGGCTCGGCAATGGCGGCGGCGGCTGCCGCTGACGATGACATCCGGCGTATGTCGCAGCGCGGATGCGACTTAAGTAAAGCATATCCGCTTCCGACTATGCACACGCACACAGCTACAGCTAAAGCTACAGATACAGCTACAGGCACAGCCACAGTATCTTTTGAGAGGGCGCACCGGGCTGACATGCAGAGCGAGCCTCATCTTCGGCGTCGTCGTCGTCGTCGTCGTCGTCGTCCTCGTCCTCGTTGGCGGCAATGACTTTGGCTCATCCTGCGCTTCGCTTCGTTGCCTCCATTTTCATTTCTTGTTACGTTTTATGTCTTTCCGTCGCCGCATACCTGCCAGCTCCCGCCTCTGCCCACGACCCGCCCACCTGCTCCTTATCAGCTAAGCTGCTGCCCTGTCTGTGGCCACAACTCACAACTCGCAGCTGCCAGCTTCAATTTTTTATTTTTTTTACTTTTACCAGCAACTCCGGGGCTCACCTCATGTCCTTGCTGCTGTGCACTGCAATTACTTATATCCAAGGAACCACTTATAAAATCATTTTGTACATCAACAATGAGAAACGCGTTCACCGGTCGCACAATCTGCCAAGAAAAGTGAAAGAGAGAGAGATAAAGTTATATAGAATTAAACAGAGAGAGAGAGAACGAAATACAAGAAACTTGCATTCTAATCAAATTTCCGACTTTGAAATGCTCTAATATTATTAATATAGCAATAATTTTGAAATTTTTATAAATTACGATGTAGTCATCAGATCTGAAGTAAAATCTGTTATAGAGTGCGGTCTTATGTTGCACATTGTAAGACTGGAAAATGGGAAAAACCGACCTCTGATTCGATCAGCCATTTGCTTTAAGCATTCTATTTTGTTCATTTATCTATCCATAAACACATTAAAGGGAAAAGGTATTACTTTAATGTCCGCTACTTATAATATATATGCTACAGAAGTCTTAACAAAAGACAAAATAATAATTGTAATTCTTAGTTTAGCATCTACTTTTAATACAACAGTTGCCCCCTCACTACAACTTAGTTCTCGTCCGATTCTACTTGTCCTATCTGATTTCCAGACTAAAAAACAGCTTGAGTACCAAATTTTATTACGATAGCTTCGCTGAGAGTCGAGTTCGCATAGGCTGGCGCTGGCAATAAGAGAACCAGACTGTATTAAGCTGCCTAATCTAGACTATATGTATGTGAAAACTTAATTATTATTTTTGAAATATTCTTGACAGTTTCATAATACCCCAACTGCTAGGGTATTAGGATGGTAACATGAGCAGCCACGAAAAATGTGTAAGAAAATTGTATGGGCAAAGTAAGTGAAGCAGACGCCGCAAAAGACGTCGGGCCAAAGTACATAAGCACAAACATGAAAAGCTACAAAGAAATTTGTATACATGTGCATTAGCGGCTGTTTGTGTGTGTATGTGTGTGTGTGTGTCTGTTTTGGTGTGTGCACAAAATTTGTGTGTGTGCGCTGATGAGTTTCTTCATTTTATTCATTTTTTTTTTTCTTCAACATTTTGCTCTTCTTTTTTGTCGCCGCCCATTATAAATGCGTTTTAAATGAAGTAAAAGCCAGTCAAAAAAGCTCTCGAAAAAACGCTTCGCACACACATGAGAGCAAAGAGCTCGTTAGGTTTGCCATTGCTATCTTGACTGGCAGCCCAGAGCTATAGAGTATAGCAATAGAATAGACCATCATCAGCAGCAGCAGCAGCAGCAGCAGCAGGAGCTGGAGCAGCAGGAGCAGGAGCAGGAGCAGGAGCATCCTCGAGAGCGTTCGTCGTCTAAGCTGATTATGTTCGAGCATATTTAAAATTAGTGAAGCGCTTTTAATTTGTTATTTATGTGCACGCTGATTATGAATGATTATGATCTATGCGCAAACACACACACACACACACACACACAGACGCACATCAGTCGATGCAGGGAGACACACACACACACACACACACACACACACACACACACACTGACTGGAACTGAAGCGGGAATAGAAAGAGCAGCAGCCCATTAGCCCGTCAGCACGTTGCAAGCAGCAGGCAAATGTGAGATGGTTGCGTGACACGCGCATCACGGCTCGTGCTCAAACTTTGAATGCACACTCTCCAACGATTAATCTGGTATCTGGTAATGGCATGGAAATATTTCATTAAAAGATTTGCCTTTTGTTTCATATAAAATAAAATGTAAGATCTTATTATTGTATCTTATCAAAAGCTCTTAATCTAGCAATAGGTTTCACCAATGAATTTTGTTTACAATTTTCTATTGATATAACTTCTTTAATTCGGAGAAACTAACCTGTGCCTAACCTGTGCCTTAAAATATTTCACTTTATCCTTCAACTCATCAGATATTGACATATTCATACAAATTTTATGCTTTACTTATCTTGTTCAAAGAAAACATTTACATTTACCCATTTTTTATGGGTTCAGGGTTTAAAAAGGATTTCATAAATTATATTTCAAGGATTTAAATTATTTTCTATTTAATCTTTTTCGCCAAAATTATTCATTCGAATTTCTCAGTAAGCTATAATTTATTATGCAATTTCTTCAAATGTTTCTTATGTAATTTCATTTGATTTATCTTTTATTTTCAGAATTCATTTTAGTTAAAGAGATCAGGCAGCATAGAATATGTATGTAAGTACATGATATTTATATATATATATATATATATTACTTTTTCTATATATTCTCTGGAAATGTATTTAAAGTAGCCGAAAGTGAGTTTCTTAATAACTTTGATATCTCAGATGTATGTCCTACAAACCTTCTCCGATTTCAATATCGGAATGTCAGCCCATGTTGCCATCTCTAGAAATCAGAATTATTTACCGCTTGTTGTTGCCCAGCTTTGATTTGTGTTGCTGTTGCAACTGTTGGCAGAGCGTTTAAAATATGTCATCCAGCTAAATGCTTTAAAGCGGCCAACGTGAGTTGCAGCAGCAGAAGCAGCAGCAGCAGCAGCAGGTGGCACGCAAATGGAGCTGTGTGGCAAAGATGGGAGTGGCCGCGGGGTGGCGCTGCGCTGAAAGGTTAGCTTGTTGTTGCTGTTGTGGGGCAGACAACGCTTAAGCAGTTGATGATTTATCGCCCGTTGCCAGTGGCTGTGGCTGTGGCAACTGGCAGTGGTTAGCATTAGTGCCTCTTGCAACATCGTGGTGCAGCGTGGTGCAATGCCGTCGCATAGTTGCGGAAGTGATTTACATTTCGCATGTTGGGCATACGACGCATTCTGAGCATAGTTTTGGGTTAGCATACTTAGAGATAATGGCCGGATAAAGGTAGTTAATGTATCAATTTGGTTGTACAAGTCTGCCTTGGTATGTCCATGCACGCGCGCGAGTGTGTGAGAGTTGTTCTGGGGCTTAACATTTATCACGCACGGGATTAGATGTGCTCCGGAATGGCTTAGCAGGCCATAAGGGGCTCAAAGTTTTACCGCTCTGCAAGGTAATCAGTGGGTAGTTGCCGGAACTAATGGAAATTTCTAGTTAATATATTGTTATCCTTATTAGCAACATGGGTAAACCGTGTCTAGTTTAGGAAGAATAATTTGTAATATTTTGTTAAGTGTCAAAAATATAATTTTTATTGTGTGCTTTCAGCTTAAGCACAATTTTCATAGTTTCTGTGCGTGCTGATTTTTTGGCAATATTTACAACTATTTAGTATTGTTATTCTCAACGAATAAGGAAACGAAATGTCTTAATGAAAACTAATAGAATTTTATATTTCAACATTATAAGGCTCAAAACCAAAACAATATAAATGAATATATATACATTTATTATGATATTGTTCAATATATTGAAATATTTATTATAAACAAATTAAATTTTTTGTCGTTTTCACAATATATATTTCCGCTCATTGAAAAACTTCCCCAATAATTAGCTCGCACATTTACCTTATTTTCATATTTTAGAGTATCTACAAAAAATACGTTTCCCTTCATCAAAATTGTCGTCATAAATTTATAAATTTCACTTCCGTCGTCTTACTCCCCACCACTCCCCGCATTGCCATTTTCATTTGCCCTCACCGCACACTCAATTTTACCAATTAATTGTACAGCAGCTAGTTGTTCAACTTGGAAAAACTTCCCCAGTTGACCTCAGACATCTCCGTCCATCAATTTTGGCCACAATTTGCACATGAAATTCGCTCACCTCAAAGGGGCTCCACCACAAGAAATCAGAGCAGCAGTCATCCAATTATGAACCATTTGACGCAGCTGCTGCTACAGCTGCTGATGCTGATGAGGATGAGCCTGCCCCTGTCCTTTTCCCCGCTCCTGATCCACTCAATAGGCGAAGTAAAGTTGGCAAATTAACACGCACCTTATCCTGTTGCTGACTCCTGTTCCTTGGCTTTGGCTAATGCAAACAACTGACCCTTAGCCCAAGCACTTATTGTTACCGCCCCTGTACCTCAATGGCCCTGTCGCCACAGTTTAATTTAAAGTTGAAACTATGAATGCTTGATTAAAGTGCCAAGCAACGCTTGCAGCTTAAAGCGTAGCTAAAGCCACAGGAATGGGAAGGGATGCGAGACGGCAACAGGACAGGCAGAAATCCTGTTCATTCATTTGGCTGGCAAATATGTTACAGCTAAATTAATTATTGAGCGTTGAGCACAGGTCCCACAGACAGGTTGTGGATGTGACACCCTCCTCCCTTTGCACACCAATCGAATGCCTCTGCGGGGTGCGGGGCTTGCGGTATTTGCGGCCAGGACAAGACAAGACAAGACACCTTTTTGGTAACCACAGCAAATCTTAAATTCAAATTACACTTCAACCCGATTCTGTCAGGGTTGCAACAAAGGGAACAAGTTATAGAAATACCTTTGCTACATCTAGCACTGTCTCTTTCTCACTCTCTCGCTCTCTCTCTCTCTCTCTCTCTCTCACTCTCTCTCTCATTCTCTGACTCGCTCTCTGGCGGCAGTGGCATGTGTGCATGTTGAAAGTTTCCGTCTTTTGGCTGCTGCCATGCAACATTTTGAGTCAATTTCAGTGCTGAATAAATTTCAAAATCCGTAAAACCCAAAGAGCCGACGTTGTTCGGCGGGTGAGGGGATTTTTCTGCCCGAGCCGCAGACAAACTGTCAAAGTATGTGTGCGTGTGTGTGCCAAAAAAGTTGCCAAGCCAAACGAATGAGTACGGCAAATGGTGACGTCGACAAGGACCAAGCGAAGGACGAGAGGAAGGCGCACACGAATCGAATGAAATTCAACGTGATATTGAAGTATGTGCCAAAAGGGAACGTGCCCTGGCACACTCACCCCCACCCCCACCCACACACACACACACACACACACACACACACACACACAAATATTTGGGTCTATGTGTGAGGCAGGTGCTAAAGCAATTTCCGTTTTGAAATTGTTGCATAAGTTGGCGGTTCTGGCAGTTCTGGGCCTGCCATTTGGCACATACTTCACTCTCGCTCCCGCGCCTTTCTCTGCACCCCCTCCCCTTCGGCCTCACACGTTTAACCGTCTATATATATTTCTGGCATACTCCTCACATAGACCCAGACAGCACCCGAAACATTGTCGCTGACAGTTTGTGGGTTTTTGGCATGTTCTGCGATCTGCAGCCAGACAAAATTACATTATACAATTTATGCGGCTGACTGGGACCAGCAAATTGTTTGCCCAACTCCTCGACGACCGTCTAGCGAAAACTAACCATAAATAAGCTTTTCGCATTCCCAAAATCTACTTCTGCATCCGCCTATGCTGGTACAAAACTTTGCCCTACCTCTTAGCGAAAAAAAAGGAAACATCTTCAGCTCATGTGCCAATAAGCTGCTTAAGCGAAAGTTTTATACAAATTATTCCGATAATCTGCAGAGCTTTCAAATTTTCGATGTTATTCATATGTTATCTGAGCTGATCAAATCTAGAATGTATTAGGCTTCTGTACCCTGAACTAATAAGGATGGAATGCTTTTGTGCAAATGTATGTAACAGGGAGAAGGAAGCATATTCGATCCCATAAAGTATATTTATTCTTGATGATCATTAGCCGAGTCGATCTAGCCATGTCCGTCCCAGGATGTCAGAATCTATAAAAGCTGGAGACTTTAATTTTGAAGAAGGCTCCTCATATAACCCGTGCAGTGCGAGTCTGTTTTCAACGATCGATTACTTGTCCCGTTTTTAAGCAATCGATCAAATTCAATATCGAAATTCTGTTTTTAAAACAAACCTCTTTTTAATGGCTAGAGTCTAGAATAGTATAAACAGATCAAGTATCTTTTATTTTCTAGCTAGAACTTACAGCTGACAATGTTTAATTATATTAACTTGTAAACAAATACTTGTATTCAGTTTTTCGCACATACTCTTTTCCTTAAAATATATTGAGAACTTAAGATATGTTTCTATTTCACAACCATTTTGTGGCCATAATAATTTGTATTTTATGTGTCAATTCCTGCTCACAGTCCACTTCCTCTTGCTCTTTCTACTTCTCACACTCTTGCGCTCTCTGTCACTCTTTTCCCTTTTGATTCAATGCAGCCCAAAACCGGAAAGCTTTTTCTATTGGAAATACATTTTTCATGTCAGACAACTGCCCAATCCAATTAAACAAAAACTGCCCAACTACCAACAGTTTTCTCACTCTCGCGCCTCTAAATCAACTGCCCTAACTCTGCAACCTCTCCCTCTCTCTCTCGCTCTCTCTCGCCCTTTCTCTCTCTCTCTCTTTTCTCGTTCTCACTCTGTCTCTGCTGGTGCTTTTTGTATGTTATAAGTCATTAACTTTCTAAATAATCGCCGCAGCGTGTCAACTTTGGTCGTTAAACTTTCATCAGTCGAGGACGCGTCGGTAAGCGCTGGGATTCAGGATTCAGGATTGGGAATCCCAAAAATAAACCAAAGGAGAGAGGGGTGAAGGAAGGAAGCAAAAAATTAAGCGCTCTGGACACGCGACAGCGTCACAAAAACGGAGCAAAATTTATAGCAAGATATTATTTTCCGCTCGATGAGCAGACAAGTCGTAGGGCGACTTTTGGCACTCACTGTGCGGCGGTGTTTCTTCTTCTTCTTGCTCCGGCTAAAGTCCCGGCACCAGAACCTGTGGCCGTGTTTTTCGGTGTCGGTGCGTAACTGAGCACAGCAAGGAAGAAAAAAAAGAAGAAAAAAAACTGTGGCACATTGTGCCATAAATGAAGACATTATAAACGATGCTGCGGCACGACCCACCTCAACCACCCGAAACCACCCTCAATGTGGGTGTGTGTGTGTGTGTGTGTGCAAGTAAGTGCGCCCAAGATTAACGGTAGACATTGTAAGACACTTAAAGCTGTTGAAGATTTTTGAGTCTCTTTGTGGTTGGGGGTTCAATGAACTATATTATGACGCGCCTTATATGATATATTACGGCTCGCAAAATGTGCCAGCGCGTGCACATAACCTAGAAATATATATATATATATATATATAAATATATGTACACTGGCAATTTACGACAATGCGTTGGGCCAAGCGAGCAGGTGGCAGCAGATGGTAATAAATGTATTATATGAAGATAAAACTGTTTAAGGAAATGGAAACGCACGGAAGAGCATATATATATATATATATATATATATATGTATGTACATAAAACGAAACCTGCAACAGCTGCCGTTCTAGTCGATTCTCAGCATTATCAGCTGTTATTTTGTGCTCTTAAAATATTTATAGCCCGCAAATGAGCAAACAAAAACATAAAGGCAACAGGTTTATTAAGTTTATTGGTCTATTCGAAAGAAATAAACAAAAACTTTGCGTTTTATTTTCTTACTCAAGAATGTCGACTGCTTTTTGGGTTTCTAAAACATATTATTTCAGTTATTTCCATTCAAATAATCCTTGATTAAATGTTGTTTTAAATTTAAAGTTTTTGCACGAGCTACTGCAGATAATTAAATCGAGAGCTTAGCCTAAAAGTCTGTTCTAGTCGTTTTGAACAAGTTTCTTTGGAAAACTTTAAATGTTTTGAGCACAAAATTAATTTGCGAAAACTTTATCTTTGTCAATTAATATACTATAAATACTATATACTACATTAAAGCGAGCACATCGGGGTGATGAGAGAAACCACAACCTTGAGCACTCGGCGGGAGCCTTCAATTCCAGCACTTAAACTTTCAGTTAAAAAGGGCATTTTCGTGCACGTCCCTCATCAAAAGCGCTGCTTGGGTGCTTCTTGTGGCGAGTGCTTGTCAGAGACCGCAGAATATAACGCTTCAGAGCACAGGGGGGACCTGTGCACTCGCACACACACGCACACGCACACGCACACCCCAGGCACACCTTTTGTGCAGTTGGTTAAAAAGCATTTTCTGCACATTTAAGCACATAAATTACGCATTTCACAATGCAAACGGACAATCAAAGCAACACAAAATGTAAACGCAGTCGCATTGAATTATGCCTATCAAATTAGGTGTAATACACCCCGCACCGACCAGCCCTATTACCCCTGGCCAACCCTTGCCTGGCTTTGTGTTGATTGTTTTTACGGTGCGGACATGAATGCCAGTCACATTATTTCCATAAATTTGCGTTCATTTCCGTTTCCGGCACTTCAAACGGTTCAAACATTACAAACAGCTGGACGCACACACACACACACACACACACACACACACACACGCTAAAGTACACCGCAGAACCGCGCAAAAATATTTAGCGTTCAATGCAAATGATTTACGAGCGTTAAATGTTCTATTTACACGTTTATTTTATTTGAACGGTTCGCAAGTTTCTCTCTTCTAAGTTTGCCTCTTGCCGCGCGCGTCCAACGTTTGATTTGTTTATTATGCAAATTTGTCGTTTGCCTGTTGTTTTTTTTTTTATTTTAGCTTTGTTTTCTATCATTTTTGTATTTTTATTTTCTTTTCCTTTCTTTTTCCTTTAGTCTGTGCACGCTTCACGCAAACATTAAACTGCAAAATTACCATTTATGCAATTCATGCGGAAATACAAACAAAAGTCAATTTTATGGAACGCATTTGTTGTTGTTGTTGTTGCTGTTGTTGTTATTGTTGTTGTTGTTGTTGTTATGTTTTTATTTTTTCCTTTGGCAAGCGAACGCAAAATACTGTTGCTGCTGGGCGGTAGGTCTGCCATTTTTTAAGTGTTCCCTTTATTATGATATCAGCTGCCGGAACATTTTTTTATACGTTAATAAATTTTTATGCAATATTCCACAATTTGGCAGGCGGCGGTGGGCGGTAGGGGGTGTGTCAGAGGGGTAAGGGGGAGAATCATCATCATCGTTTAAATGGCATATCAAAAATGAAATTATTTTTGTGAAATAATTTGTCGCGTGACAAACGAGCGCTGTCAGCGTTCAACAGGCAGCCAGGCCAGCCAGACAATACGTGCAACCTACCATGCGTATACGTAATATGCTAAGGGCAAACTAGAGCACGAACCGAGAACATTTTCGAGAAAAACCAAGCATACATGCCTGCCGCTCGACCAAAACTTAACTGCAAATGTTGACTCTCGAATTTGTAAGAAAAACTGGCTGCATAATTTAAAGCTGTTCTTGAAAGTTTCAAAGTTTTCTTTACAAAATTAAGAAAAATGCTATCCGCAGAGATTAACCAGAGAAAATTTGACCTTTTACAATAACTATGCAACGCCTGACTAACTTAGGGTATATCCAAATGTTTATGCTGTTTATTGAGCATTAACTTAATGCTATGCAGACCTGTGCAGCTGTATTCTGATATGGTTGCCATTCTTTTTCCATAAAAGTTTTGTGTATTTCAATTAGTTTAACAATAGAATGTAAAAGTCTCTCAAAGAGCACTCGCCTATATCGACATATATATGCACAAATATCGATAATATTATTTCGCCGAAGTTTTACTTCACGTATATTGTTATAAATAAAAAAGTTTTGCCCCTAACCTAAAATAGGTATTCTGCCCAAGAATTGATATTTGTTTATATCAAGCAAATATAAATGTTAAATAAATAATCTGGCATTTTCTGCATTTGCCGCAAAACTTTCCTTAAGTTTGCAGCTCAGTTTAAATTCAAATTAAATTGTAATTCATATTAAAAGTACATTAACCCACAGCAATTGCCGCCGCAAAGTCGAAACTTTTGCTTTGCGTAAATGCTACTTTAAATACGAAATAAAGTCTACACTCTCTGCGAACTGTATGCGCACCAGAAGTCAACCTTTGATTTTGGACTTAATTTTAATGCTCTGATTTAATTGCGTGTGTTGTCAATTGCAAAGCCGTCGAAAACTTTTAAGTAGCTTTAAGGACAACATATTTGCCATGTCACGTACGCAATTTTATGACAGCGACTGTGGCCAACAATGTGGCACAGCATGGAAAATGCAAAAAAAAAAAAATTATATATAATACTACAAAATAAAGAAAATGCAAAACAGACATATTCAAGAAAACAGGCAGTAGATGAAGTCGCCAAGCCGGAGACTACAATAAAATTATTCGAAATATTATTTTTTTCGTCTTATTTTTGTTTTTGTGATATTTTAATATGCGGGCAATGCGACTCGACGGCTGGCGAAGGGCCGAGCCAGGAGCTAACCAAATGAATGCAGCTCCGCTTCGCATTTGCTGTGGCATTTTATTTGTCACGCGTTTTTATCACTTTACGTGCGGAGCAACACAGAGAGTATAGAGTATATATATAGAGAGTGTGTGCGTGTGTGCGTGTGTGTGAGTGTGTGGCAGTCCCAGCATCAGATTATCACATTTGCATACGCGCCGCTGCTGCTTCGTGACAGGGCCAGTGCGATGATGATGACGATGACGATAGCGAGGGATATGATAAAGGAGTTTGAGGGTAGCATCGGTGTGTGTGGATGTGGAGGGGGGATGGGCACACGCTGATGAAAGCCATATAGCCCCTCCCTTCGCACCGCCACCCCCACCATATGCAGAAAGTCGCAGCACCCAGTCTGACGTGTGACATTTGCTGTAAGCGACATTTTACCGTCCAACAAGGACTGATCAGGATTGAATTACACACACAATCCGGGACTCGGCCACTTTGATTGCAAACGCTGCGAATGAATGCGAATTTCGGCTGTGCGTGTGTGCGTGTGCGTGTGCGTGTATGTTGGGGTTTTTATGACGCAGCTTCCGCGTTGGCAAAACGTTGACAAATATTTTATTATCACATTTTATGATTTTATGAGTCCCCGGATATGAATCACTAAGTGACGAGAAGCTTGCCACAACCACACTCACACACACACACACACACACACTCACACTCACACTCACACACACAGACACATCGGCTGATAATAGTGGATGATGGGCTTAAACCAGACAAACCCTCTAACACACACACACACACATGCATGCTCAGCTTGCTTACCGTTTTTATCCATTGATTCCAGCAAAATTTAAACTCCTCCCTATCGATGAAGCCATCGCTGTTCTTATCAAAGACAGCGAATATTTGCTCGAGGCGTTCGTGTGGCACATCATAGATGTGCCCCTTGTCATTGCGGAACAGTGCACGGCAGATTAGCGTAAACTCAGCCAGATTCAGGCGGTCATCGCTGTCGAGAGTTGGCGCAGCAGTTGAATCGGGCATGAAAATAAACGAGAGACAGAGGCAGACAGAAATAAAGTTAGTTTCCAATATCAAAATCGGATGAGTGCGGCATTGGAGCAGGTAAATTGAGTAGGGATAGGTACAGCTCGGGTTGAGGTGTTTCCACTTTAAACTTGTTACAGTTGCCCTTTGGGGTTGTTTCTCATGTTGTCGATGTTTGTTTGGTTCGTTGGCTGGTTGGGCTGCTGCTGCCAGTTGGAAGCTGTGCTTTAAGTGCCATTCGCATTTCATTTATTTATAGCATACTTTTTGGGTGCGGCTGCAACCCCGCGCTCACAGAAGCTGCTTTCGATTCGTTTTCGTTTAATTAAGGTAAAATTAATGCGATTATTTTTATTGATTTACGCTTAAATCGTTGGCTACATAAAACTGTTGAAAATGTCAATTTCAATTAATTTATGCAACATTTTCCACATTTTTCTTCTCTTTGGCCAACTTCTGCACGGGGCTTTCATAAATGAACTTAGATTTGGCATAAAATTAATGCAGCGTTTTTTATGTCACTTTTTTTTTTTTGTTTGTTTTTTAATAAATAATGCCCGCAAAATTTGTTATGCTGCTCATTGACGCTGTTAATTCACTTAATTTTGTTTATTTATTTTCACGATTTATTTATTTATCCTGGCAACTTTCACACTTTTACAATTTGTTTAAATATTGCTTGATTTTTATACATATATGTATATATAATTGATTTGCTTTGTGGCGGGATGCAAGTAAAATACGCACGAATTAAACGGAAATATTTCAATTTAAATTTGTTTCATAATTACATTAATGCTATAAGCAACAAATTACAACAAATTTTAATTGACTGTTGTCAGCTAGCAAATGTCCTGTACAAGGCTCTAAAGTATCCAAAACATATTTCTCTCTTCTGTGCAAAATACGTTCAGTATTCCATTATGGGCAAAGAATCCAAGCTCATCTCAAATGTTAATCTAACTCTAATTGGTTTTGTGATCGTTTCGTAATTGATAATTTTATCCAACTGTCGTGGTAGAAGGAAATATATGAAAGCTCTAACTGTTACATGCATAAGCTTTGGCGTGCCATAGCCCATCTATATATGTCTATATAGCTACAGGGTATTCAAAGAGAATAATGGATAAGCAAAATGTTGTGTGCAGCGCTTTTCATATTATTTATTAATACTTCAATGCTGTTCGCGACAATATTAAATTGATTTACTTTATTTCAAGTCAATTAAGTGCATTAATCATATTCAATTTGGTTATGTAGAGTCATATTTTTTCATTCATATGCATTTTTTTCTATATTTTTATTTATTTTATTATATTTATGTATATTTTTTATCGGTTGGTTTTGGGCAATCTTTCAAGTTCATTTCAATTTCAATATTTACTTAGCTGGCTCGAGCCCTCGCTTCAATTGTAGATCCTCCTTGGGCCCGCGCAGATCGAGTTTGTTTCCGATATTCGATAACTTACTCCGCTTCCAAGCAATCGATATAAATCGATATCGCTAGATATCACCAAAGAGCTAGAGTCAGCAAACTTGACATTTAACTTCTAGAATAGTTTATATATCTCCCGTTGGAGTTGGAAGAAGAGGGTTTAGGGTATCCCCTAGTCGGGAGCTCCCGACTAGATCTTTTTACTTGTTTTATTAATATTTGTTTAAGCTTTTTATTTTAGTTTTTGCTATTATTATATTAAAAGATATAATGCTCAGACCGTTTAATTTATTTTGACCTTTTATTAATTATCTTTTTAATGTTTATAATTTTTAAAAATTTGCACATTATTCATTAAAAGCTTTTATGTTTAGTCGCACCTTTTAGTTAATATATATACATATATATATATTTTTATTTTCGTTTTTTTTTTAGTATTTGGCATTCCGTCTTTATTTCCTAAATTTTGTGTTTTTTTTACTGGGCTATCATATTTTATGCGTGTCATTTTTTTTTCATATCTTTTTTTTGACTCTTTCGTCTGTTTATTGTATACGCACCCATCCTTGTCGAATGCCGTGAAGCAAGCGTCCATTGCTGAACCGTTCGAATCGTCGATGACAATTGGCGGTGTTGGTGAATCCATCGCTGTGACAACGTTGCCAACGTGTCCGAGCAGCAAACAACGTGAGCGCCTTATGTGAAAGTTCTCTGAGTTTGCGACTTAATGAAGCCCCGAGCCGAAGCCAACTGCAAGTTAAGGTGAAGCCATCAATAATAACAGTAGCAAGCACACACACACACACACACAAACACACAGACACACGTTAGTGTAGCCACGCCCACTGCCCTTTGCCAGAATTCGCTGAGACAAGCTTTGGGTTGGGGCTAACAGCTTACCCGCTCAGCTTGAACGCCCGCCAGTTACTGAGCCACTGGCTCTGTCCCGTTTCGAGGGTCGCCTTGCCATAGATTTATCGAATAAACAAAGCAACTTTCGCACCGCCCGCACCGCCCGCACCACTTGCACCATCGTCATGACGACGACGTCATCTTGTGGTTTATTTTATTTATTTGATTTCACGCCCCACCCATCGACCGTCGAGCCAGCCAAGCGCGAGCGTCTTTTGTGGCTGCGCCCGCAGCGATTACCTGGCGGCATTTTTCCTAATCAAAAATTGCGCATTGTGTAAGCCTTTTGTGGCCATTGTTGTTGTTGTTGCTTTTGTTGTGAAAATGTGAAATGTGGAAAACGCCTATGCAGCAGTTGGCATAACAAAATGCCAAAAGCCGCAGCAAACTTTCAAACTCGTAACCATTCAAAAAAGAAAAGAAACAAAATGCGGGCGCATCGACTGCAATTGCGAGCGAGCTGTGCGAAACGCGATGTATGCGATTTGGAGGCGGTTTAAAACGCGTCAGAAGTACAGTTGCCACACATCAAGTTTTTAGCCTCGTTTTTTTTTCTGTTTTTGTTATTGGCATAGGTTTCCTATTCTGCTTGAAGGGGGTCTTTTGGAGTGGGCCAACCCTCCGTCCCACGAACCCGCCCACTCTTCAAGTTAAAATCAAGTTCTTGTGCTGACGCAGACTAACAAGGCCAATTGTTGGCATGTGGACGGGGCTTTTGTCAGCTTTTTCTTCATATTACCCACAATTTCTGAGTACGTCTATAAGGAGTGACAATGCGAATTTCGCCAGAAACTACTTTGGTGATAATCAACTGCGAACTCACCTAACTATAAATACTTTCGCCTTGACTTACTTAAGCAGCAGCTGACTCCAACTTGAGTTTGGCAACTAGCAATTTATTGATTTTGATAAAGCGAGCTGTAATTAAGGTTCTTTAGCTTTAAACCAGTTCCTCAGAGGGTGTCAAATGAAATAGAGCAATACTCGATACAGCTGTCTCAGTATTTCAGGCAACTTAATATCCAAGATTCGATTCCGAATGCCAGGCCTAGTGCAAATATTCGTATTGTGTTAGTAGCCAGGTATATTATTATCTAAGTATCCTATACAGTTAATAAGTATTAATATAAAATGAATAAACAAAAAATTCGTGATCATATTGATCAACCATTCAACTTCAAGGCTAAGGTATAGAATTAATAAAGTCTATTGGATAAAGTGAACTCTTAGTCAAATACTTCTTGTCAGGGTTATGGTTATTCTCTTTAAAACGAGGATTAATCTTTTGAAAACGAATATATATATAAATATAGGGATCTTTATGTGTGCATATGTATATAGTTAATTGCGGCTCTCCTTCAAATTCCACCTAGCCTGAAAAGTTCGCTCATTAAGAAATAGAGCATGGCTCTTAATGAAAGCTGATAAGATTCCTATTGGAAATCGATCGATGTTTCGGAATTCTAGCAATTATATACAGCAATAAGTAAAGAGATTAAAAAACTGAAAAAAAGCCTTCTAATGTGTTCGGCGAGTGGCTCGAACTCAGCACAGCTGATTTGTTAATCCAACGCTTAGATATATTGTCCACATAGGATTTGTAATCCTAATTGACTTCGTTATGTTTATGAAGCACATTTTTGAATTGTTATCACTGCGTTTCCCACTAGTGGAACGCCCTTTCCAAAACTAAGAAACCTAAACCTTGTTGGGTCTTGCAAAAATTACTGCTTTACAGCTCTTAGGGCTTGGCTGATACGGACATATTTTCCCAAAATATTTTCCAAAATCTCAACTAGACAATATTTTAAACAACATACTAAGCATGTCAATAAAAATATCAGAAATAGCACAAATAATATTTATTTAAATTAGACACTTCATGTCAAATCATGCTGCTCCTTTAGCTCCCAACTGAAGCTTAGCTAGGAGCAGCGTTATCCTTCATTTTTCCCTTGTTTTTTATTCTATTTTTTTTTTTATGTTTTGCTGCCGTTAACAACTCGCAACGGCAGCTGCGACCAGAATAAAAGTATATAAGCCACAAAGCCATAGATTTCCATTTAACTGAAAGTCGTCGCAATGCGGGGCACAGGCTCAAAGCCGAACATTGTTCATGTTGGGCCGACATATAAGAACTAATGCTCAGCGAGCGATAAATTTAAATTTAATATGTGTGTTTACTTAATATTAAAGATTTATGCACAATATGTGTGGCAGAGCAACTGCAACAGCAGCAGCCACACACACACACACACACACACACACTCACACACACATAGGTGGAAAAGGTCTAATAAAATAAAAATATGACACAACAAATGTGTCATGCTGCGGGGTTCTGGCTATGATTTATGCCTGGGCATAGAAGCCAATCCCTGACCTATGACCGCGCTCCTTGCCCCCTCCACATACCGTTTTCTAAGTTGCATGAATCGGCAGTTAAAACCAGCCAAAGGGCAGCCGCCACATAAAAACCATAAATGATTACACAGAGTTAAGAGCTTTTTATTTTTATTATGCCTTTTGAATTAGTTCTTGTACTTTAATACACTAGAAACTTGGTCGCAGATAAACAAATAACAAACAATTTGAAGAGCGGCAGAATAGGGTTTATGCGTGTGGTCTTTATGCTGCCTGCTCTCTATCTTTCTCTCTCTCTCTCTCTCTCTGTCGACAATAAAAATGCGCATAATTTGCGCTGAGCTCAACAAAAGTTTTGCCCAAATAAACTTAAGTACAACTCCCCAAGGAGGCGGCAATTGTGGATTGAGTTTCCAGGCGCCACAACACTAATTGAAAACTATTTTTGGAAAACAGCCCCTAGTCACTGGGCCACCCACATTTGGGTTAATATGTAAATGGAGGATAACGCGAAATGCGCAAAACTTTTGCTGCGAAACAATTTACGCGGCATTAAGCAAAACGCAAGCGCGCACCTTACCCAGCCCGCAACACCGTACCTTGCCTCGATATTTAAGCTAAGCTAAAGGAATTTCTTTTTGTTTTGTCGGTTGGGCTTGAGGGAGGTTTGCGTTTGCGGCCTGCAATTGTTTTCGATTAAAGTTGCCGACGTCAAAGTCATTGACTAAATAAAAAGCATCATAAAAGTGAAAGCAGTTAGCCCCAGCTCCGCGCACCCGCATCAAATGGCAAAAAACTTTGACAATTTTGGCAAATAATGAAGCCCGCACGTGTCGAAATTGTGTGCTTCAGGTGAGACAGTCGATAGGTGAGACCCCAGTTGACGCCCCAAAAAAGAACTTAATCCTGACTGTTTGACTGTGACTAAAACTCAAACTTTAGCGGAACATGAAACCCCGACAGACACTTTAAGCTCAACCTTATAGCAATCGAATGCCATGAGGCAGGCGGGAGAATGTGAAGCAGACATATCTCATAAGATATGCTTCAGGAAAGTAAATGATGATACATTCTGGTACGTGCAGCGGCACGCAGCGAGTTACAAAATGTTTCAATTGCATGCTTAAAAGAAAATACGCTTTTAAATAGTTGACGCTTTACATATAAAATATATGCAATATATGTTATATGTTATAGAATTCACAATCAGCTGAACATCTCAATTCCATGCTATTCTAGAAAGTAAAGCACCTTTAATATCTGTTTAGCTTAATGTATGCATACACACAAAACTACACACACATATATGCACAACCACACAAGCCGCAACTTGAGAGCTTTATGCGGCGGCTGTGCTTCTTCACTTAGCCCCACTCTTTGGGAAATCCAATCTTTTATAACTTTGATGTTTATTGTCCGATCTATATGTAATATTAAGGGCCTAAATATGGCACAGATAACTGTGTGAATACCAAATCCGAAGACTCAATCTCTACAAATTTAAATTTTTTAGCATGCATAGGAAAACTAGTGCGAAAATATAGATACAGTTAAGTAAAGCAAAAGAACAAGATTTCGATGTCCATACTTCTCGATGTTACGGGAAAGGGACGAGCTTGAAGAAGCAACTTTCTTCGAGTCTCTGGCTTTTATAGGCTTGATCTAAGGAATTTTTACCATTTTGCAAACAAATTGAGTTTCAGTACAAAACTGGAAAAGAAATGAATTAAAAATTCATTTGAGGGCTTGCGTTAATTGGGTCCCAGATAAATAGAGCTGATAAAGGGCATGCAGCTGGTCTCATTGCAGCTGGGAAACTATTTGCATAGCATTTTACAATCATCCTCAAAATGAGTTCAAAAACTAGCCCAAAAGCCATTTATTTCTTTTATGTAATCACTCGAGCCAGCGAATCAGCTTGGTTGGAGCGTTATAATAAACAAAAATCAGTGCTCCGAATCTTTTGAAGAATTTTAGTGCTTCCTCATCAGGGCTGTAGCAAAAAGTGAAGTAAGCTGGCGACGTAACTCAACAAAGACGCGTCGCGGGCGAGACGTGTGCGGTTGAGGGCAGAGTCTTGCATAATTTGCCAGTTGGGGCACTGAAAAGTAAATTACCGTCTAAGACTTCCGGTTTTTAGGGCGGGGCGGCGTCAAAAGTGGCTTGTCAAGCCGGTGGGATCAGCTAATAAACCAAGCGATGCACGCGGGCTCTTTGGCTGGGTCGGGCCCTGGGCAGGGCAGGGCAGGGCAGGGCAGGAAACAGGCGCTAAGTGGCGCGGCGCATTTAAAAGCAAACGCCCCGAGGTCGTGCCACAGTTTTGTTGCTGGCGTGTGGGTTGGCGGCGGTGCGGTGGTGCGCCTGGTAACGAAGCCAGCCATCAATTGAATTGCCGAAAAAATTTAGCAGCTTCTGTTAGGGCACAGCCCCAGTCAGGCGCCTATAAAAGGCTTTCAATTTTTTCGCTTTTTATGCCCTTGCCGTGGCAGAGGATAGTATAAATTTGGCATAAGGTATGCCAAAGCCATAGCTTATAAAGCATATGTGTAAGTATCAGTCGACTTTCATTGATTTTGCGACCTTAAATTTTCTGAAAATTTTCATTGATCCGTTATTTTGTTACCGGTATCCTTTTTTATCCTGCGCCCACAACTGATTTCCTTATATAACTAAAGTAGCAGCAATCGTCCAGCAACTGAATTGTAAGAGACCGACTTGGTGTATGTCTTGGAAGTGTATTTCGATGTTCGGCATTGGACAAAAATGAGCAAAATTTCTTGTTCTCCTTTTGCACATATTTTGGAGCCGTGTTCTTTGGGGCTCGCTTAATGCAGGCACGTCAGCAGCAGACAGGAGAGCAGCCGTCCGCCCAGGACGACATGGGGCAGACATTGATGGATACGCAGCGTGGAATGCCACGTCAGCAGCTCCGCTCGTGCCTCGTGCCTCAGTATTTGGCTTTGGCTACGTTCCACACACTTGGCTTGTGGCCTGGCCATTAACAGTAACCCATCCCAGTGCTCCTTTCGCATTGCCTTTGCCTTTGCAGTAGGTGTCAGAGCTGTGCCTCAGTTTGTCAGTCAGTCGTGTGTGTGCGAGTGTGTGTGTCTGTGTGTGTTGCCAGCTGCGTGCTGGCCTTTTATCACTTGTTAGTATCTAAAAATACGTGGCGCACATGCCGCCCTTCATTTCATTTCATTTCATTTGGTTTCATTTCGTTTCGTTTCATTTCTTTACCTGCCGCGCACTTAAGCACAAAATGATAAATTGCCATTTTGACTGTAGTTGCCGCCCATCCGCCCCTCCCGCTGCTCCTGCCCCTGCCCCTGCCCATGCTCCTACCACTGCCCCAGCTAACCCAGCCTGCTTGACACACGCCCTACCCTTTAGTCAGCCCATGACCTCGTGCTCAACGCAGCGGCAAAAAACAAAAAATCGAAAACTTCATGAAAATGAACTCAAATGCTGCACTCGCTTTGGGCGTTGGCGAAAATTGGGCGTGGTTTGGACCAAACTCGAGCAGTATCTGCAATTAGAGATGGGCGCGGGACGGATGAGCACCAACACCCAAGGACACGACGCGGACGATTGTCGTGTCTAAGTCCAATTGAAGCCCAGACATTTCTAAATTGTGTTTAATATATACTTGAAAGTTATTTCAAGTATTCCATTTCCAGTTCGTGTTAGATATGTTTCCAATCAGATTTACTCATGTCCAAGTCTATTTTAGTTATCTAAGGTCAAGTCTAAGTAAGCAGTCTTGGTAATTCATGCTAAGTTGTATAAATTCGTGAATGATCGTGTTGATTCATATCTAAATCAACAATTTCGTATTAGGTCGTATTTAAGTCGTGATGTGTGCCATATAAAATCTTACTACTTGGTGTTCACTAAATTAAATTTGTGTACTTTTTTCTCCTGTTTCTGCTAGACTTAACATATAAACGTGAACTTTTCGATATTTTAGTCGTGTCACGTATCAAAAGCACGACAAATTGTCAACTCTAGTCAAATTGGATGCCACAAGAGTTATCTCCCGTGTCCTGTATCAGTATCTGGGCCCTGGGTTATTGTTGGTTATTGCTGCGTTGCTTTGAAAAATGTTCGCGTTACGCGCCGCTGATGCTGACGCACAGATAACACTAAAACAAACACACACAGCAATACACACACACAGAGAGAGAGAGAGAGAGAAAGACACACATACACCTAGGCAGAATAAACACACGCATGCACATGCAGCAAAAGCTTTGTTTGCCTTTTGCTGTTTTTGTTGGTTTATGATGATCTTTTTTTTCTTTGTCGTGTTGCCGTTTGTTGAATTTCTGAGGCGAAGTTACAGTGGTGCACACACAAATAAAGACGGCGCCGAAGATACAGTATGAGATAAAGCTAAAGCTACAGCTACTGACTTGGGTCAGCTGCTCGAACGGCGACACCTGAAAGTGTCGCAGTCTTTAAAGGACTTCACACAAAAGGTAAATTGAATATTGCCCATTTAAGAGCAACCTTTTCATGTGGCATCCCATTTGGGAATTCGGTTTCGGCTCACGTCAACATGACATTAAAATGGTGTCGCATAAAATGTATACTTAAAGCGCAACAAAAAAGGGAACCCCCCTAATGAAATGGTTAACATGTTGGCTTTTTAGAACCCTATTAAACGTAACGATGTGTCGCACTTAAGATACTCCGAGTTATTTCACTTGATTATCTAATAACTCAACATACAAAAAACAGAACAAATCAAGCATTAAAATGTTTAATATAATTGAACGAGCTTTTGGTAAAGAAAATTTCGTGAAATTAAGTCGAAAACGGAAGTTGAGTAAATTTTTGTTATGAATTGGTTAATTATTATTATAATATATATATATATATATTATTAATATATATTAAGGGAATATCTTTAGCACTGAATATTTTATTTTAAGTAATACTAATTAATTTACAGCTAGCTCTTAACTATTCTTATGTTGGGTCTTACTTAGATACAAATATGTTCTAAAAGTTGAAAAATGTCTTGTATGTAATCTCTGAGTCTCTACCCCTTTCTCTTGCTCTGCCCATCTCTAACTTCAGGTGCCACATGCCCTTACTCTTCTCTCTCTCTCTCTCTCTCTCGCGCTTCCATTTTCTGCTCACTTTTATGCCATCATATCATTTCGTACCAGTTTTCCGGCTATTAAGGACATTTGCTTAACAGTCCGGCATGTCCTGGCATTATTCCAGATATAGTTATATACCCGACGAGCAGCATCAAAGTGCCTATTCGCATGGAATTGCGCCATAAAAATCCTTTAGCATTACAAGAGTCAGCAGCAAGATGCTTGCTACTAATCTGCCATTGCAGATAATCCCCTCAAGTCAATTTGGGGCTGAGTGTGTGTTGTGGCCATCAGTACAAACGGTGCAAAAGAGTCCAAAATAATAATAAAAAAAAAGCAAACTTCAAATGGCAAATGGCGCACAACTTCATTTAAAAGGCATTACGACAACACATTTGCCCCAATAGCAACAACAACAACAGCAAAAAGAACCACAGCAAAAAGAGGCAACAACAGTTTGCACCTTTTTTGTTTCGTTTTGGCCAAAAGCAACGCCATAAACGTTGGCCCCATTAGCATTTTTTATGCATTAATGACAAGCCACAAAAATGGACACATCGTCATGCATATGAATGAACAGGCCATGTGTGTGTGTTGTGTGTTGTGTGAGTGTGTGCGTGTGTGACAATAGACACTAAGCCTTAACACACTGTGCAGCAAAAGGGGGCAACAGCAAAAAAGAAAAATGGCAACCGAAACTCGAAATGATTTTGACAAACTGCGCCTGGATGGCGCTAGATGGCGCTATTGTTGATAAGCGCTCGCAATTGCGGATGTTTTGAATAATCGATGCTTCCGTTGCGCTTGTGTATGTGTGTGTGTGTGTCTATGTGTGTGTGTGTTTGCAGCAGTCTGTTTGCCTTTTCTGCATAGCATACTTTTTGGCGCTGCGTTGATTTTTCACAATAAGTTTTCAATTTGCCACTCGCTGTGGCAATTCACATTTGTACGCTGCACATTTTTATTTGCCAATTAAAAATAGCCACAGGCAATATCCAGCCGAAACCCCTGCGACCAGCCCCAACCCTGCCTTCAAGCAGCTGCGGCAAATTGCAGCGCATTTAAATATAAATTGTTTGCAATTTTTTTTCTGCCTAGCATTCGTTGCACCTGCAGCATGGAGGCAGAGCCAATTGCACTGTGTTGCATTTAAATTGCACATTGAACTTTGACAGTTTGATAGCGCTGCGGCCCAGGCACACATCGATGGCAGTTAGGATAAAGCAAGCTGGAGCAGGACACGAGCAGAAAAGTTGCCGCCAGTCGGCAATTTATTGGCAAAATATGCAGGTGAAACGAATCGTAGCTAAATGTAAACGAAATGCCAGTCAGCATACGGTTAAGAATGGTAACTATTCCAGCTCCTAACTCAATTTACCCTTACCTCAAGTCCCACCCTCCGCTCGGCGGCAAATGTTGTTAGGGGTACGTGTTGTTAGCTTGCGTTATTGATTGCATCATGAATTATTGAAAGATTGCAGGCAAATGGCAGCAAACGAGCCCGCCGTTGCACAGATGCAGGTCATGCAATCAAAATATTCCAGTAATCGTAAACTTCTCAATTTCAACTGATTGCCGAGCACGTAAATAAACTCAGAGTGAAGCCTATGTGCTCTAAGCCTTGTTATATAAGCTTCTACGTGTTAGGTAAATAAATAGTACAGCTTAGAAGACTTAGTTACTGCACGTGGTTTTAATTAAATTAAATCAAATACCTTTTGTTAGCGCACTTTATCTTAACGAGAAAGCGGTTATAGACTTGTGCTCAAGTACACAGAAACTAAATAATAGAACAGAAATACACAGATGCAAGTCATGCAATTATTAGAGTGTTCCAGAAGACAAATTCGTTTCAATTTCGCCAACTTCTTTCGTGTAGAGTTATATATGCTACATAAAGGCGCTTTTTATGTGGATGTGTGGACGTCGAGAACTTAGCTAATAAGCCCAACCTCGAGACTTCTTAGTTTTGATCCTATCTCAAGTTGATATTCTAGCGTATACAATTCAAGAACAGCAAATAAATAAATACTGCACCTAAGATGCATTTAATAATGTTGAAGCGCTCATAGAAATTCCGGCTAAATGCAAACATAAGCCAAAAACTACAAAATATTAAGAACAATTTCCAGAGAAAGCGACTCGAGAGGACACAAACGCCCGCACACACACACAGACACACACGCACACACACACACACGAACATACACAAACATACACAAACATTCACAACAGACTAGAGGATAACGGTAAATGCAGGTCATCTTGTGTGTTTTACCTTTTTGCTGTGAGTGAAGCTGCCGGCAATTTGATAGCAATTCAGAATCCACTTTAAAATCTGCACGGAATTGAGAGAGAAGCTGAATAGGGTCAAATAAATTAAGCAGCTTAGCCGTAAGACAAAAGGACCCGAAATGCGTAAGCTGCTGGCTAAAACTAAGCGTCAGCTGTGGGTCAGGGCCGAAACCCAAAGGCGGCCCAATCAATTCCCAAACTAAGCCAGGCCAAAGCAGCCGAATAAAAATGAAGGCTAGATAAGCCACACCCGAAAGAAAAGAAAAAAAAAACAAACAAAACCTCCCCAAAAACTAAACTAACAATAAGTTGGGCATGATATTTGGGGGATAGCAGCTCCGGCTAGATTGATTGATTGATTGATTGATTTAAATTAAAGACATTAGGCGGCTGGCCGTCTAATTGAATCGATCAGGTACAGACCCGCAAGCGGTGGCTGGGGGCAATTGTAAATTGCTTTATAGCGCCGCCTGCAGCCTGGCTACACTTCATCGTAATGTCATTTCAAGCCAGGACACTTCATATAACATCCTGTCGTCGTCGTCGACGTCGTCGTCGTATTTTATGACACAAACAGGCGTCGCTTTGCGCCGAAGGGAGCGTGCGGGTTAGAGGTAGCCAAATAAACCAACAAATCAATTTGCCAGGTGCCTAGGCCGCCGAAAGCTCCAACCCCCAAAACCCCTGTCCAAGTACCCAGTAGCTCGTATCTGGACGGTACGTTTAGCTTTATTTCACTCTTGGTTGAGATTTATGAGCCAAGGGCGCGTTAGCCGGGAAAATAAAAAGAGGAAGAGTAAAAACAACAACAACAACAACAACAACAGTAACATGAAAAGCAGTGCCAGAGCAAATTGTTTTTGCTCAGCCGGCGCCGAAAGTTGCGCCTTGGGCCTGGGCTAGAGGTGGGCGTCAGCGGAAAAGGGGCGAGGACTAAACTCTAGACTCTGGACTCGGCTCTGGCTTGACCAGTCAGCATTTATTATTTATAATAGTCGCCGGGCTTTGCTTTTTGCCTGCCATTTAGTTTGCTTTGGCAACCTTTTTTAATAGATGACAGGCACACCCACCCACACACACCCACCCACACACACAAACACACGGACGACACGCAGTGAAACATTGCCAGCCATCCGGCAAGCAGTTTGTGCCACATTCAATTGCTCGACCGGGTTTTCTCTTAGTGCTTGTTGTTGTTGTTGTTGTTCCTGCTGCTGCCTATCAGTAAACATTTTATTGTCACACACTTGGCACAAATGGGTCGCTGGACGGGTTGGTCGGGAGTAGCGGCAACGGCAGCTCATAGATCTCGACTTCTATACGGCAATCACTGCACAAAACAGTCAACAACAGCACGTGTTGTTATTATGGCCATTGATACCCTTTCGACAAGTTTTATGGCATTCCAATAAAGCCAGCCAAAGTAAGATAATTGGATTGGATATATATACATACTATATGGAGCTAACCAAATCAAGTAATTGGCTGAAACCACGTTTGAGTTAGGAAATTGGTTTTAAAGTATTTTCTTTGTCTTCGTAATATATTTGAGCATTTATTTGAGCTGTGCTGCTGTTTAAATAAAGATAGATATATTTGTATATGTACAGTTAAATTAGAGCATTAGATACATAGATGCACTTCTATCTATCTATCTATCATCTATATATTCTTGATCCGTATCATATCATACATATATATACATTTTCCTGTTCGGTATCAACATGCCAGTCGATAAAGCCGTGTCCATCTGTATGTTGTTATCAGTATTACTTTCTCCATAATAAAGCTTTCTTCCATAGAACAATGTATAAGTCCGTCTTTCTGTTACAGTCCGGAACGGCACACTATGTCATACTTTTTCCTCAAGATATCTTAACAAAACTAGGCATTAGAGAATCAACCGAAATGATTGCTTATGAGAATCTTAAACAACTTCGAATCAAATCGGACGAAGAAATAGTTTTTTTTCTGGAAAAGTTAGCTGTTTCCAAAATCATCTTATCCAAGCTCAGCAAAAACTGGCCACACAATTCATCTCAAATATCTGCAAATCGTAAGAGTATAAGAAGTTCGGCTTGCTGACTTTAGCTTGTCTGTCTTGTTTCTGTTTTTTGCAAGCATTGTAATTTTGTGCTGAGTTTCTTTCGTGTTGCCTTTTGCTTTTTATAGTCCGTTAAGCCTTTTTGGTCTTTTGACTTATTGGTTTTGTGCTGCTGCCATGACAGGCGCAGAGAGAGAGGGAGAGAGAGAGAGAGAGCGAGAGAGAGAGAGAGAAAGAGAGGTCCCAAGCGACCCAAACCCAGCTGCCCCATAACGCAACAAGGGGATGGCATGCGTTTAAACGAGGTCAGTTGCAATCGCCGCTGGTCATCCTGTTTGTCCAGTTCAAACCGACCACGGAGCGACGTCTGTTTGGCATGTCCAAAGCCCTGGCCTTGTATCCTTCTCTGTGCTGTTTGTTTACAAACGGGCTTTACACACACACACACACACACACACGCACACGCACAGGCACATGTACATACATGCATGGACAAAGATAACACAGTCTGTGCAACAGAGGGGCGCCACACACCCGCCCGCCCACGCGCAAATGTCCCTGTGTAGGCGTCTGTTGCACAAACTAATGGCGCCACCAATTGCAGCAAGCAAAAAATATCGAGTTACAGTTGGAAACCATCAGCGGCAGCTCTTAAGTACTCGCTCGTCCACTTGTATCGCATTTAAATTGATATAGATAGCGAAACATTTTAGTTGTGGATCAGATTTCTCAAGAAATGGAACTGTTGAGTATGCTTGAGGAGATTATAATAGCCGCTCGGCAAGCAAATCCCTTGAATACTATGGCAAACACTTAATGATAAGTAAATAAAATACTTTTCTATAATCAACCGATGCCATTCTCCGTAAACGCTCTCCTTCTTAAAGACTTTATGCTAGAAAATATTTAATAATTGAATAGTTGCTTTGACTTAATCACCGGAAATATGTCCTTAACAGGAAGTACTTGTATTTCCTTGAAGTCTGCCAGGCTAATGTTTTTTATACATAAAGTCAATTATATTTATTCGGCTTATTTCTTATTTAATTGTTTGTTTAAGGGCATGAAATATATTAACCTGTCCAGCTCGAGGTGAATGTAAGTTGCAGCTACAAAAGCAGAAAAAGATATATTATTGAAAAAACTTACAAATTTATTAGACTTAAGCTAACTTTGCTAACTCTCTCGTTCCATCTTTTTTATATTATTTTCCAAATGAGTTTATTATATATTAAGCAGATATTAGCTTCTTTCAATTAGCCCAAGCGTATAAACATATATATTCTCTTGGCTTGGCAATCTTTTTAAAATGTTGCCCTACAACCAGTTCTCGAAGTTCTCGCTTTGTTTTAATGTTCTGTTAATTAAGGCAATTGCCAATTGGCAATTTTGATATTCAGCTCTATAAAGAATTCATTGGCCGCACACTTCGCTCTTTTGGGTTGAACTTGGGCTGTTTATGGAGCCCTTTTGCCACGCGCGTAACTGCGAACTTCGAACTTGAAACTTTGAACTGGGCATCCCCCGAGTCGATTAAAGCGCCTTCAGAGCAATTATTGTAAGTTTTTCGTTTCCATCTGTTTTCGGTTTCGCTTAAAGTGCCGTCGCCTTGTTTTTCAATTAAATGAACACCCCCAAGTTGAGGACTGACCTGCCGCCGCCACCGCCTCCCGTGGAGCGTAAGCCGCAATCCGCAATCCGCATTGCCATAATGCCGCAACCCAAAACCAATGCAAAAAACGGTGTGGCAGGGGACGGAAGGGGAAGGGAAAGGAGAAAGGGGGCGGTGGGTCTGTTACACGCCCCAATCGTTGCTTTCATTATTACAACGCGAGGCAAATACAAACAACGATGAAAATTGTTGCCGCAATATTGAAAATGCGGCGGTATTTGGCTCGGATTGGTTCGCTCTCCAACTCTGCAACTAGCCAGCGCCTGCTGCTGTTGCGCCCCAAAAGTAGCTGTTATGCCATGCACGGGCTACAAATTGAGCAACAAACCCTTGGCAACAACAACAACAGCGACAACAATAACAACAACAACGACAACAACTATCGGCAGCAGATTAAGTTCATGCCATGTTGCAGTTACAGTTACAGATTTTTGCCATTTGCCTTACTTTATTTTGTTTTGTTTTTCTTTTTTTTTTCTTCACATATTCATTTTTGCACATTTGCTGTGCTGTTGCCCAAAACAAATGTTGCCCGCAACCGATTTTCACTGTACACACACACGCAACCCCCCACCCCACTCCCCTCTCCGCCCCCTTATCAAAGAGCCGTCTCGCGCACAAACTACGCCCCATTTGAAACACCCTTTGTGACTCGCTGCTTCCTTTTCAGGATCATTGGCAACGGGGTATTGGCTTGTGCTAGTGTTTGTTAAATGGGTGTGTGGGGGGGGGGGGGAGGGGATTGTTAGCGGGGGCGCTAGGGTTTTGGTGAAAATATGTCACAGCATTTGTTACACATTTTTGGGTCAATTTTTTATTGCATGCTACACCCAGCCACCCAGCCCAACCAATACGATGCTTACCCACAGCTGTTGACTACAGAACCAGCCACGCCTCACACACATCTCCCCCTCCCCTCCCCTCACTGCGACGCCCCTGCGCCTGCTGCTGCTGCTGCTGCTTCGCATGTGTCGTTGACACTGGCTTGTCTTTTAGTTTTTTTCAATTAAAATGCGCTCAACTGTAAAATCGTAAACAGATTTTGCCAGACCCCCAGGCGGAACCCCCAGCCCCTATTAGGGCGAAAGAAAAATAAAGAAAAAACACACGAACGTGCAAAATAACTGCAAATTAATTATGCACAACAAACGACGACCCCCCAACTCCCCTCTTCCCCTAGCACACGACCCGCCAACACACAAATCCAATGAGCTGCCCCTTAATTGTTGCTATAATTGTTCTGACCAAGCCGCCCCCCTACCCCATGCCCCATGTCACGATTGTGCGCTTCATCAGCATAGACTCGACTCGACTCGCCTCGCCTCGCCTCGCCACGACTCAACTGCTGCTGCAGCGTCGGGGTAGCTGGGAGGTGGGGGGAATACTAGGCGTTGTCCAAAAGCCGTGCCACACAATGCGCGCGGCCCGTTTTGCAAATGTCGACCGCAAATTAATTTACAACGTAAACTGCAAAATTGAAAATTATGTTGTAATTACTCAATTCTGACGTTTTGCCCATTGACCCAAATTTATGGGGCCACACCACACAGGCAACAACAGCAACAACAACAACAACAACAAACAAGATTTATCTTTGGATTGCCGAAGATTAAATACCTTTGCAGCGTTACATATTTTAATATACGATATAATATTCTAATAATACTTTTATACATAACTTATTTGAATGCTATATATATATCTATGTGATAGATAGAAACAGCTTTGTTTATTAATTTGAATCTTATATATGTATATAATAGAAAGACAGCTTTCTATATATATATTTTTTTGTATATTTATATATAATTTGTTGTAAATCATTTTGCATGGGACCTAATCTATGTTAACTGGAGTGTTTATTAAACTCTAAAGCACAGAAAGTTGCTTATCTAATCTAATACTAAGGAATATGAAACTTTTATGATATAGTGCAATCAATCAATTGAAAATAGTCTATCCAAATGTTGCTTCCACAATTCAATTCCTAATTTTCTGAATATGTGAGAGATTTCTTGAAAGTTTCGCTCTCAAAAACTATGGCAATAAATGATAATAGTTCGAGGTTAAGAGATGTAGATAAACAGAAATGTGTTTATTGCTGTTTTTAGTGAACTTTCCATATTTGTTTTTAATATATATTTAGCTGGTTCGGGGTTTAATTTAAATTAATATCAAAATATATATATATATTCAAAACTTTATTGTAAACAGATAAATACCATATATATTTTACAACGAAAGCTAATTTGTCCGATAAAACGACACATCCAAATCAAGTTTCATCAAAATAGCATCCGAGCTGAGAGACTCATTTGCATAACTGACAGACGCACGACTTTATATATATATCCACTTGACTAGGAATATTAATAAATAATCTGAATATATAAAAGCGGATTCATTGCCTTCTATGCGTTACGTAATGTCCGACTTAAGTTATAATACCCACAGCTAGCGACTAACAAAAGCGAGCCGAGAGCTTACTCAACATTCCCATCCAAGGCTGGCATATATCTGGCCAGGACGCCGTTTCCAACTCTGGCACTGGGCTCAACCTTTGTGCCAATTTAAATACGTAATTATAACGAGTGCGAGCAGTTAGAAAACGTTCTTGGCCTGCATATTAATTGTGTGCCAGCGGCAGGCGCTGGGGGTGGCAAAATCTATGCAGGCCAGCACAGACAATAGGAATTTTAATTAAGGATCAGCGTGGGCAAATTTATTTAAAGGTGAATCGTAGGAGTAGGGCTGGAGCGTGGCGGAGGTGTACTTGCTGGAACTTGACTTGGTAATCTGTGTGCATGTTTCAGGCATTTCTCAACTCCAGCGAATACCTCGAATGCTTTTTGTGCCCTCTGTGCCAATTGAGCAGCCATTGAAGGTGGGCGGCCTGGCAAGATGCCAATTAACAGTGGGCGTGGCAAGAGTTTGACAAATTCCAGCCGGGAACAATTCGCTTTGGCCAACGACAGTAATTGCATGGTCGCAGCGTGCCTAGCCGAACCTATGAGCCACATTGGGCCGATCGATTAGCATGTGTTTCCGTAGTGTAGCGGTTATCACGTGTGCTTCACACGCACAAGGTCCCCGGTTCGAACCCGGGCGGGAACAAGTCATTACTTTTTGTATATTTTAATAATAATTTCCATTGCTTGGACATATTTTTTTATAATAGAAAATATGTAATTGTATTTGTATTATTTTAATACGCATTTAAAACTTATAAGTGAATTATTCATCTAAACTCATATACATATATGCATGAAGAACTAGGCGCAGACCTTAAAACTTGTTTAATTTCAATAATGATCGCATACAAGTTTTTATAGCAATTTAAAAATGTCACCAATTTCTAAAACAAAAATATGAAACTGTGCGAGCTTTTGATCTTCTGCGGGCTTAAGTTGATCGACTTCAAGCAGTTTCCGTAGTGTAGCGGTTATCACGTGTGCTTCACACGCACAAGGTCCCCGGTTCGAACCCGGGCGGGAACATGACTTTTTTTTACGTTTTTTCAAAAGTAAAAGATTTTTCTGACTTCATTGTAATCAATATAGTTCTTTAAGCAAACAAAAATCATAAATGGCTCTCTAAAATATGACACCGTGTACATATCCAAAATTACATCCACCAATTCTTGTTAAAATCTTAACAAAGTAGATTCCCCTTTAAAACATTTAAGTTCAGCTTCTTAATCAAATAAACTAACTTTTAAAATGTGCTCAACACACCTGGAAAACTGCTTAATAAGCTCTGCGGCAATTTAACAGCAGCATAAAGCTTTTTATGCTTTTGCTTAACCTAACAACAAACACATAAGCACCAGAAGCTTTAAGCTTAAGAAGCCACAAGTCGTGTTTACATTTTATGATTTACAGTCGCTGTTGTAAAGAAGCATCGCATGTTAAAACTATCGATAAATTGTTTAATTTATGTTTAATCTATAAAGATAATACCAAGTAGCTGCTATATTTACTTCCTTTAAATTTACTTATTCATGCCCTCGGCTGGCTGACAGAGAGAGCTGATTAAATCTGATTGCGCTCCCAATCAACCTACCACCTTCTTCCGCTCAACCAGAGCGAGGTTTTTTCTCGGTGAGAGTCTCGCACTTACCACGCGTCTCATGCACTGAAAGCTTTCTATAAACAAAACGCGCACAGCTTTTCTCTTACGCACAGCGGGCAAAAAAAAAAACAACACACACAGATTCTTATCGCCTTTATAAACAAATAAATTTTACTAGCTGCTAGCTACTATTAATTGTTAATCCTAATTCAAGTGCCCAATTGACTTATCGATTTATTTACAATTCACAAAATTCATTGAACAGAGAAGAACGAGAAAGAGAGAGAGAGCGAAAAAACGCGCGCGTTGCCGGCAAAAGCACAAAAAAAACTAACGCGTTCGTCAGCTGTGCGGACTTTGGCAGAACTGAAAGCGAAAATGACAAGCGATTGAACTTGCCCGCGAACATATGATTGCCCGCGCCCCTCTCAACTTTCCGTTGGCCCTAGCAGGAAATGTTTATTTATATTACGATTATCAACGCGTGGATTGAGAGTTCGGATTTGTAAAGTAGTAAAAAATAATGACAGCTTAGACTATACGAATATTTATAGGGTATATTAGGAATTCTTTAATGGAGTGCTGTATATGAAGTATTATGTATTAGGTGAATACATAATTGTATAAATGAATCCAAATTATGTTTGAGATATTCGAAATAAGGATCTTAGATCTCGGTTATTAGATATAAAGATATGGAAGTTTTGATTAAGGGCATGAAAGAAGTCATTATGTCGATATTAGGTTTTAGCAAATGCTATCAATTAATTTGAAATCTGTAAAACGCTTTCCGACATCAAATTTTACAATTATATATACATATGTATATATTTTTTCAATCGTCATTAATTATTTTACGCTCAACCAACCGAGTTTAACAGAAAGCATCAATTTCAGTACAATGAGCTTGGGCTTGCGGTGGCACAGACATTACATATAGCTCTTAATAGCTTTATACTAATTGCTTAAAGTACTCACTGATAATTAAAGACAACGTTATTATGAAATAGGTTTAGCCAATTGGTAGATAGTCAGCAGTGCTAGTAAAAAGTTAGCATCTAGTTGGGATTTAGTATATGATTCAAAATTGCCAAAGCTTAACGCGTGTCAATTATATTTCATTATATAATTAATTGCTTTTCAGAAACTTACCTCAAGCGAGATTCCTGTTAAAAAATTAAAAAAAAAGAAGATAAAGAGAGACAGAGAAAGGAGAAAGATAAGAAGAACAATAGGCTATCAAAAATAAAAGAGAACAGAGCAAGAGAGACCTTTCTCTCCCTCTCTCTCTCTCTCTCTGAAGGTACTCGTAATGACTCGAGAGAGGGCGAGAGGTAAAGAGGGAGAGGGCGAAAGATATATAGCCTTAGAGGGAAGTACTATGGAAGCATTCAACTACTATATACTATGGATAATTTCAAAATTTCATCCAGAATACTTTATTAAGAATGTCATGCTCAATTAATTTGTTTTATTTCTCTTAAATTGATCGTTGATTTAACTTATTTATCTGGATTGGTTTCAACTTAAAGTCATTTCAAATTGGTTTTCGTTATTATTTTAACTTTTAAGATTAAATAATTTAAATAACAAATGCTATACAAAACTACGCGTAATATGGTTAACATTTGTGCCTGTGGGCGGAGGGGCGATTCATAAATATAGTATAAACAGCGACAGGAAGAGAGCATTAAACGTACATAGACTAGCGCGTACATAAACCTAGCTACAGTTACAACTAAGACATCTGTCTGTCCGTGCGTCTAGTCCCGCGTGTGATCGCGTATCCAGTCGAGATACTCCGTGACGCGTGTGTAGACTCCAGGGTAGCCGGGCTCGCCGCACTTGTTGCCAAAAGAGACCACGCCCAGTTGCACCCAGTGCGAGTCGTAGCGCATCATCAAGGGACCACCAGAATCGCCCTGTTAAGAAAATAGACACATTAGATTGGAAAATCCCTGCAAGTTTCAAGCGGTATCCACCTGACACGCATCGACGCCTCCGTCGGAGTAGCCAGCGCATATGAAGTTCTCATTGATAGGCTGGAAGTAGCTGCGGTCGCAGTCCTCATTGCGCCAGATGGGCAACTCTGCCTGCCGCTGACTGGTGGACTCCTTGCCGCCATAGTAGGTGGTTCCCCAGCCGACCACGGTAGCACGACGTCCAGGCAAACGCTCCTTGGGTGGCATGCGACCCGCTCGTGGCAGGCAAACGGGTATCACGTACTTTGATTTGCGCACAGGCTTATCCAGCACAAGTATGGCTATGTCGTTATAGAAGCCAATGCGAGAGAATCTGCGGGGAATTAGTAAATCAGTTAGCTGAGCCTTAAACCAGTTGGCGACACTCACCGTTCGTGTGTGCGCACTTCCTTAACGGCAAAGGTAACCGGATCTGAGGGCTCGGCATCTGTGGAGAGGTCAATGTCACCCAAACGAACCGTGAACTGACGCGCTGCAAACCTAAAAGAGAGGAATCATAAATGATTTTAGTTGACTTTGAAGCTTACGTATCAAATTAATCCCGCAAAAATGTAAACAAAGGCATCCAAAACTAATCAAAAATTAAGCTCGAAACGAGCTTAATTGTATACAGGCAATGATATGTGCTTTAAAGCTTTAATGCGCTTTCCGGCAAAGCAGTCGGATTCACTTAGAGCTTCGTTGAGCTTACAAAGCTTTACTCAAATATGTGTCTTTTAGTTAAAGCATCTGCTTCAAGCTTGATTTTATTTAAGTAATGAAGTCAGACTTAAAGCTTTCATGTGCCTTAAAAGTTTCATTCAGTAAGTTAATTCTAGGCCATTTTTAGGCCTAATGTTGATATTTGCCCTAACACCTGTTCTCAAAGGAGCTTTATACCATTTGCCACACTTTTTTATCACGATCATACTTACGGCTTTTGTCTTGAATCTCTGGTACAATGCGCCGCAGTCAGAATATACTTGGTGCCAATTAGCGAGCCACCGCACCAGAATTCCGTGCGCTTTGGGCCGTGCAAAAAGATGGCAGCCATCCAGGGCCATTGTCCGTTGGGCGCCTCGACACCACCCACAATGCGACCCGTCGAATACTCCTGCTGTCCACACTCATCCGGATCGACAATATTATTGGCTATCTCATCGAGATCTTCTGGCTCCAGTGGCACCTCAGTGGTTGTGGTGGTTGTTGTGGTCGACGGCTTCTTTTGTGGTATGAGCACCAGTCCAGAGGTGGGTCGGGTGCTGGGTTTTTGCGTGGGTCGCTGCGTGGTGCGCTTCGTAGGGGCCAGTGTGGTGGTGCTTGCGGGTGCCCTGGTAGTCAGCTTCAACGGACGCTGTGTGGTCAGCACTGTGGAGCTCTCAGAGGCGCCCGCTGACAGGGGACAACAAACACCGGGCACAAAGAGGCTCTTAAAACAGAGCGACTCGCGCAGGCTGCTCAGATTAAGAAGCAGCGCGGGACAGCTGCTCAGATCCTCGCAGCGTCCCGGCCGGCCGCTGGGCGTCTTGCAATAGTTCTCCACATCCTTGGCGGTGCCGGCAGTCTCACTCTCCAAGGCCAGCTGATCGAGTGGACGCAGCGTGGTGGAGCTGATGGTGGTGCTGCTGCTGCTGCCTGCGCTGCTGGTGGTGGTGGTGGTGCGCGGCGTGGTGGGTATTTTGATTTTCTGCTGGGATTGTGGCGTTGCCTGGTTTGTCTCCTCGTTGGGCTTTTTCAGCTTCTGCTTATTTTTATTCTTCTTGCGCTTCTTCTTCTGCTGCTTGGCCTCCTTGTTCTCGACAAACATGGGCTTATCCGGCGCCTCTTCCAGCCCAATGCGTTTGGTGGCCACTTGTATGGCGCTCAAATTTGCAGGCTTGCCCGCCGGCAGCAAACTGTTGGCGGACAGTGTTGTTGTCGTATCCAAAATCTTGCCTGAGATGCCAGGCAGTGGCTCAGATTTGCCTGAATTCGCACCCGTCGTGGAGGCGCTCAGCTCTGTTGTGGTGGTGCTGGTGGTGGTGGTGCTGCTGCTGGTAGAGCTGTCATCGCTGCTGCCACTGCTACTGCTACTGCCATTCTCCGTCTTACTCTCCTGTCCGCCGCGCGTCATGTCCACCAGCATGTGGCCGACTGTGTTGAGTGCGCCCAGCGTCTCTGAGATGCGATGGAAGGTGGAGGGCGAGAGCAGACGTGGCAGCGACTCATTGCTGCTGTCGCCGCTGCTGTCCGCACTTGGCTCCTCATCGCTATCATAGTACTCGCTGGAGCCCTCAATATCGTCCTCATCGGTATCGTCGTCATCTTCGCTAGCATTGCTACTGGAGCTGCTCCCACTGCTCCCGCTGCTAGCCAAATGCGAGCTGTACTGCAAATCCTCGGCCAGCTGACGGCCCAGGCGCGTGTCGTGCAGATGCGGCTGAAAAAAAGACGCTGCCTTAATAGTTAAAGTTATGAATGCCCGTGGTAACCAAATTGCAAAGTGAACCACTTACCATCGTTTGTCAAGTGCTGCGGCTGCTCATCATCCTCTGCGGTTACTTGTGCCTGCACCAAGATCCCAGCTCCAAGCGCTGTGGGAATATCAAATGGAAGAAGATTCTGTTAGCATTAAAGGAGTTAGATTCTGATGAAGCCGCGGAGGCAATGGCTTAACTAAGGAACTACTTTTCTCCCATTTATTTAATAATAGATACTCATTAAAAGCTGAATTTAAATATAACTATTATTTTTATCTTGGCTTTTTTCAGATAAGCCTTTGTGCAAAGGCTAAGAAACAGCTTGAAATATAATAAAGACTATCCAGTATCTTAGGCTTTATTATAATTTACAATTAAAAATCATATATAAATCAGATATTGCCCGGCTTTCTTCGGTCTCATTATTGCTTCCCCATTTATCCATGCAAAAATAAACCAAAAAGTTATCAACAAAACTTTTGCACACATTAAAAAGCAACTTCCTAGCTCTCATAAGCTGGACGGATATCGGCAATAACAATTTGAAAGAAAATAATTATAAGCATTTGCTTACGAACTGACCTAAGCCAAATTTGAAGTCGACAACTTTTCGCTTTGGCTTATGCAAAAGCTCTTGCCGGTTGGGTAATGCCACAAATTGGCATTACGCATCTGAAGTACAACAAACAAATGAGAAAGTATATCGCTAGTGGCCCTCTCGCTCTATTGCCCAGCCCCTGCCCCTGCCCCAGCCCCAGCCCAGCCCCAGCCCCAGCCCCAGGCCCCAGCCCCAGCCCCAGCCCCAGCCCCAGCCCCAGCCCCAGCTAAATGCTCCCGCCCCGGGCACGGCCCATACATATCCGCATGTGGCTCCTCAACTGAAGCGTTTAATGTTTATTTAGTTGGCTGTGACATAATCGCAGCTCGCACTGGTTACGCGCCCGCCAAAATGACTTGCAATTTGTTCGACTTGGCCGATTTTAAGGCTTAAGATGAAGCTATTCATCGTTTGCATGCACGGGGCGCAGCTCAAGGTCGCATTTAAATTTCTCCACGCACTGAAAATGTGATTAACTCCGATAACTGTCGAAACATTTCGACTTAAACTGTGTTACAGTTTATCTTATTTTTGTGTTTTTTCTGTGCGCCACTCGCCGCTGGCTCATTAACATTTTTCGAGGTGTGCACTGCAACTTTGTCACTTTCACTAGGGAATAAAATTGTTCATACCAATGGCAAAATGCTTTTTGTAGTTGCTTTTATTTATTTTTTTACATTTTTTTTACCATTTTTTTTCTCTCTGCGGCACCATACAATGAAATATTGGCCAATTATACAAAAAGCCTTTTTGGCTCGCATATAGAAATGATTTCTTATGAAAAGTGAATGCCGCAAAGTTCGGCAACATTCCAACCATTGTTCGTTTTTAGAAAATATATATATTAAATAAATCTATAAATAGGTAAACTATTTAAAAATTGGACTACTTCCATGACAATGAATATGACTGGTAAGGCTCCTAAAAGTGTTAAGACATATTCTTTTCTTGTATGGCCATCTCTTTTTAACTTTAATCTCTTGTCAATTTGAGCGAACTTTGACCCAAGCCAAGCCAATCCATGCGGCAATCAAGCAGCTGTTTCTATTAATACTCTACTCCAATGTCAAAGAAAGTGAAAATCCTGGCCAACCGGCTGGGGAAACTGAAATTGTCAGCGTTGCGGGAAAAATTTGCAATTGAGCAACGGACACGTTGCGATGCGACAATAAAACCAAAAAAAAAAGACAAAATAGCTGCAATAACTTCCGAAGCGACAGATAAATATAACATTAAATTGTAGACATCGCGAACAAACGAACAACAACAAGAAAAACAACAGCAGCCGCAACAAATCGCTGGAGTTTGGCTTTGTGCAGCGAGCGATGACAGCGACAGCAACTTTTTTTTCTCTTTTTTTTTTTATAAATAAGTAGTTGCATAATGTGTATGGATAGGCCGAGGTGTTGCGGTAATACCATAAAGACACTTGCAGGCGGTGCAGAAACGTGTATCTGTATCTGGTAAATGTTAATTTGTATCTACAGTAGCTGCAACAGCTGCCAAGAGAGCTAGAGCCAGCCAACAGACAATTTGATTGGCCTTGGACAATGCGATTTGCATTTTGGCCTCAACTGGTTTGTGGCTTGGCCTGTGACGTCACGTGGCGGAAGATTTTTGCAGCGGTTGACGCTGCCAAAGAAAGTTGCAGACTTAGTCACGTTTTTTTGTCTTTCTGTTCGATGCGCCTTATGGTTTTTTTGGCTCATTAATTGGAAGAGAAACAAAAAACCGACAACAAAGCGATACAGCTTGAACTTGAGCTTAGGGTTTCACTTTTACAATACATAAACATACCAGAGCCGCGAGATAGATAAAAGTAACTGAAAAATAAAAAATAAAAACTTGATCTGCTTTGATACACAACGAAAATGTAGCTCAACTAAGGTGTTGAAATGATGGTCTTACTGTGCTTTTATTTTTATGGAGTTGCCTGAACTCAATTTGCTGGCCACTTCACACTCCATACAAATTCAAGTTCGTTGCCTAAGTCTTTTGTTTTTAGGCAGCACACAAACGAACCACACATTAGCACATAAAACGACACTCACGCGGGCCCATCAAATATTACAAAATAAATACATATATATGTCACAAAATGTTGGTCCATTTTCGTATACCCACCTAGGCACAACAAATATGCACTCAAATGCATTTTTCTTGTCGAAAACAGATTTCGCGTAGCTTTTATTTCATTTGCAACCACAAGATAGAAATTATTAGCTATATGTATAATTAATATTCAATTTGGCTTAAAATCTTTCGTTCACTTTATTGTTTATCGTTATTTAACACGACTCAACGAAACCGCCAACGTTGTCGCACTTAACGAAACGGCGGCCGAGCGAGCGTTGGGATGAAAATGAAAGTGTTAAGCGCCGCGCTCAAATAAATACAAATGTATTTTTTTATTAAGAAATTTAAACGCTTTTATTATTATTTCTGTATGCTTATGAGCTGTTAATTGTCTCGTGCTAATGCTTAAATTTTTATTTATTTATGTGTTTATTTAACTTGCGAATTGCGCAAAAATGCCATAAATATTTCAACGACAAAAAATTTCACTTAAAAATCACACACAAAAATTTGTTTCTGTTGATTTTTCACTTAAATTCACTTGATCTTTTTGGGTTTTTTTTTTCTTGTTTTTAAAAAGTATTGCTGTTGCGCCTGCGCCGCGGCTGCTTCCGTGTGCCGTTGCTGCCCGAGTTCGACTGAAATTGAAACTGAAACTGCAAAACACAAAACGATACAACAGCCGCGACAGCAGCAACAACAACAGCAGCAACAACAACAACAACAACAACTAATGCTGCGGCAGGCAACACAATAAAAGCGCTTCACGTCGCACTCAGAGACAGCTTTGGCTTTTGAGTTGCGGGCGGTCCAGCGGGGTGGGCGGGGCGGTGGTGCCTCTCTTTTCGTATTGCTTTGTGCAAAGAGTGTGCGCGCACTTAAGACCACGAAGGTAGCGCAGAGACGTACTGGGTTTTTACTTTCTTTCAGCTTTGGCGCTTATTGCATTGATGGATCGCTTCGTCGAGCATGCTGTGCTTTAAATTCTGTAATTAACTGTAGAGGCTTAACAAACAAAAAACGAGTAAGAGTACTGAAGGCGGCAGTACCCGACTAGGAGATACCCTGCACTTCTTTTCTTGGGCATAAACTATGTAGGAAGTGTTATCTGGAATATCTTCGGGGCTTATAATCCGATCTTTATGAATTCTCAGGCCACATATTTGTTTGAATACCAAAGCCCAAGACTGTGCCTGAAGAATGCCTTTTTACAAGTTTGGGAGGAATAGAAAGGAGGCATCCATTCTTCATCCCTCTGCATACAAAGTTTCTAATATATAGATGTTAGGGTTTTAGTAAGGAAATAGAAGGAAATATTAACAATAACTAATAAAGTTCTGCGGATGTTATGCGAGATTATATATATCAAGTTTTAAGCTGCGATTATACAGACGGATATAGTCAGACTCAGCTCGTCCCGATCAAGATTATGTCTATGCTTCCTTCTGCCTGATATAAGCTAGCACAAAGCCAATATACCCTTATATCCATTTGTCATGGATTCAGGGTATGCAAAGTAAATGAAGAAAAGGAAAAAAAGCTACAGCTGCTCCCACTCTACCTCATTCTGTGCACCTTCAAAGCAAACCCCAATGAACCCGCGACTGACTTGGCTTGGGCCCCTGTAAACGCGCCCACCTCAAGCATTGGCGCACTTTAGCTCGACGCTCAGGTAATCCCCAGCATATTTAGTCAAAATTTTGCGCAACCTTCGCTGGTTTTTGTTTTGTTTTATTTTCTGTTTATTTTTTGTTGCTGGAAATTACTGTATTGCAATACCCTACCGAGAGTACGCTTCGAATGTTGTTTTAGATGATTCATGCACTTTGGCGTGGTTTCCCCCGCAACAGTTTTTGGCCTACTTAAAATGCGAATTGATTATGAAGCAAAACAACTTAACGAAAGGTCGCAACACTACAAAACTATTATTCAATACAGTTCAATGCAGCTGCGAACGCGTTCAGATATGGAAAAACCAAATGTTTTCAGTTTGGCTTTTCAACAGAAATCCTTGAGGTTATTGTGATTAAAAGCTATCATAAAGCAAGGTGAGATAAGCTCTTCAGCTGCAATAAGTACATGTTTAGCAATATCTACATCACTCTAGGCAAAAGACTGAGAGCACAAACTTGCTGCCTACAACAAGTTGAATAAACATAAATTGTTTTCTTTACAATCTTACAATTCTGAACGCTAAAACAAGCCACAATTAAGATGCTCTAAGCACTTCTTTATCGAAAACTAGATCAACGTAAACAAAAGACTTTGGCCAAAAGCCTTTGAAAAGCATTCACTTTTTGTTGCACACTTAAAAAAATGGACTTTTGTATGAATATAGTCCCTCAGCGTCTGGCTCTCATTTTTGCCAGCGCATCTGTGTCAACTCATCTCTCACAAACGACCGTGAAAAGCAAAAGTATGGAGCGTGTGACCAACACAATTAATTGGGTATTCATGCGAATCTGTTTGACAACTGCAAAAGTTAGAAAACTTTTTGTTGTTGTTGTATTTTGCCAGCTATTGTTCGCCAGCTGTTGACACCTTTAAAGGGAAACGCAACAACAGCAGTAAAACTATAATAGTACATGAAAAGAAAAGTGTTAATAAAAGCATAGGCTGGCTTAATGGCTGAGAAAACGTGCGACTGTAAGAAATTATAATAAATAAAATTGAGGTACACAAAAAGGTTGTGAGTGGAAATAAGGGAGGGCATACACATAGCTCGTGTATTCATTAACTTCGAATTGCGCTCCCTCATATGAGCTTTAAGCTTTAAGCACTGCGCAGGCGCTTTCATGACTTAACAAAGCTGCGAAAGCTCACTGCGATATAAGATTTGCAAGAGCTTTCTTATATGACATGAGTGCGGTTACTTTTAAAACTTATTTGAAGATGAAATATCTGCAATATTATTAAAATAATATTTATATTAATTTACGTTTTACGCGCTTAAACAAATGTTTTAAAAAATTATGAAAATTATATGCTAGGGTTATAAAAATATATTTTATCAAGAATCTACTTTCTTGAAATAAGTTAAAGACTTTCTCTGAGAAAAAGCAACAATTTTTACATCTTCTTCTACTTCAGTCTTGTTTTGTTATTATTGTTTGTTTGTTCTCAGAAAAAGAAGAAAGTAAGAAGAAGAAAGCTTAAAAGCTTAGCCGAATCTTGATGATTGATTTATGTATTTCATTTCCGAATATACTGAATACAGAAAAAATGAAGCTCTAGATAAAATAGCTTTAACATATTAATGTTTAATTAGCATAATTTATTTATTAATATACTTCATTTATTTACAATTAAAAGCATTTTAAAGATATTAAGTTAGCATTAAGAATTAAGCTACAACTACAACGCCATTGAAAGTATTGAACCTTACGCATTTAGGAATTGAATTCACATACTTTATCATTTTCGCATATGTTCTATATGAATACTTTACGCATAAGTCATATTTATATATATATATATATAGATAGAGAGAGAGTATAAGCAACAACTTGCTACAATTTATGTTTTGCTCTTTCAGTTTAAAATTCGTTGACTCAAAGCTTGTGCTTAAGATTACATTTTTATATGTTTATACTTTGTGAACAATTAACATTAAATACAGTTGTACGACTTGAGAGAGAGAGAGAGAGAGAGAGAGAGGGGGAGAAAGAAGCAGATAGATTGTGTGAGGCCAATCGGGAAAGTATCATATTTACAAGAGAGCCAGCGCATATCTTACAGATACTCGTAAAACACAATCCAATAGATACAATTGAGGCTGGCAAAGAGTGCGGGAAAGAGCACACGCGATGAGCGATCGATATAGATGGCGCGCTTGAGACGCTCCTGGGCGGGCGTTAGCTTCGGCTTTGGCATTTCCGGTTCCGGTGCCGGCGGCGGCGGTGGCGGTGGCCGAATGGTTGGGGTCAGCATAATATGCGACTCGTGACGCGGTATCCAGGGTCCATCGGCATCTAACGGGGGCCGCACCACCCGCCGTGTGGTGGTCACAATCTGGAATGACAAAATTAAGTTAAGATCTGCTTTTTGCAAGTCTCTCACATATGCAACACACAAATGCTGGTTGCTGGGAAAGCTGAAAGCTAAGCGCGTGGTCTTTAAAAGTTCACTAATACATACACACTTATACACTAGAACAATCTCTAGATTCCAACTTACGCGTTTATTTTTGGTCATCTCATCGAAAATCTTTTCAATTTTTTCAATTTTCTCATCCGCCAGGGGCAACATCGTGGGCTGCTTATTGTTCGCAGCATTACTGCCACCGGCTGGTGCCGCCTCCCCTTCCTTTTTGCCCCCCTCACCCGCGACAGGCTTGGGTGGATATGCCATAGGTTTGGGTATGGGCGTGTCGCTGAGCACAATATTTATCAGGCAATACTCCATGAGAGCCATAAACACAAACACCGTGCAGACGGACATGAATGCATCCACAGCTTTCAAATAGGAGACGGGCGGCAAGGATGACTGCGATTTCGCGTGCTGCGTGGAGAGCGTGAGCAACGATGTGACTCCTAGTGTGACACGCGCCGGTGCCGCCTCCGGTTTGATCCAGAAGGAGACCCACGACATGATCACAATCATGCAGGTAGGAATATAGGTATTGAATACATAGTAGACCAGGCGACGTTTTAGCGTAAAAACCACCTCCAAGCAGGTGAAATTCCCAGTCGAATAGACCTGTGTGCAGTCCGCGGTCTCATTGCGTATCAGCGCAACCTGCGGCAACTCAATGTTCTCGTCCACCACCAGCGGCGTGGTGGGATCCCATTGAAAGATCAAATCATCTGTGGTATGCGATACTGGTAAAGATAATAATAAGAGGTTATTTGTGGAAACGGATTGAGTGAAAAGTAAATGCCCTAGGCATCAATTGCTAAAGAGAGGATAATTTGGAAGATTGACAATTGGTTATATTGGATCTTTACTTTTCATTCCGTTCTCTCTTATCTTCCTATGAAATTCGCTTCGAATTTCCCTTTTATGGGAACCGTTATTACAAATGTAAAGCATAGTTTTTCTCGCTTTGAATTTCCCTTTTATGGGAATAGTAATTAGAAGTCTAAAAGATAGTTCTTTTCTCACATTCCATTACAATCTAGTTTTTCACCAGCACAGGTGAATTCAATCCGTTAAATCTCACCAAATGTGCGAATATCAGCAATAGGTGGAAGTACACTTACGTGAACTCTTACGAGTTATGAAATGGGAAATATTTATTCAATATTAGACTAGGTTCAAACTCACAGCTCTCCATTTGCAGCTTGCACTCCTGAGTATCGTGTGGATAGATGGCAAAGTTCATGATGCAGGATAGCTTTAGTGTTAGCTTCACCATATAGAGTATGGTCTTGTCCTTGTAGAGCCACATATAGTGATTGGGTATTGTCATCGTTTGAAATGTAACCGATTTGGCGTTCTTAAAGAAGGAATCCGGTCGCCACATATTTTTGAGCCAATCCACCTCGAGCAGGCGATACTCCTGCGTCATGTTCTCGGGCAGGCGCAGACGATGATCCTTCCAGGTCTGTGCAAAGAACACATCCGCCACATAGGTCATGGAGTTCTCATCGATGGAATCGAGACCCATGACAGTGACATGAAAATATACTATCGTCGGCTGACCCTCCTTCTTGGGTGGCCGCATTTTGTCATAGCGTTTGATGTCCTCAGGTAAAATATCGGTTATGGCCAGACTTTGTCTAAAGTTAAACGAGTTCCAGAAAGACTCATTCAGATGGGCGTGTTTTCAAATACTTACTGAAATTCACCCTTGGCAAAGTGTTTCAGGCAAATGCAGCAAATGACGAGCAGTATTACTTGCGCGACCATGGCTGTAAATCGTAACGCTCTCTGCAACGAGTACAGCAGGTGACAAAGGATATCATGAGTATTTAAATAGTTTCAATGGGTTGATTGATGGCCCTGACATAACCTTTGCGGCGGATCAAAGCAAAACTCTCGAACTTTGTCTCTGGCATTGAAAATGCATCGAGAGGGCATCTTCTTCTTAGCTGCCACACGAAAATAGCGACAATTATGCTGCTTAACGGTGTAAATAAAATGTGAACTAGAGGACAATGGCGGGGACAGTTAGTGCACTTCCTGCACAATAGCCTCGGCATTGGCAGCGTTGTCAGCCCTACTACCTGTCTCTCTCTCTCTATACCCCTCCCCCCTCTCTCTTTCTCTCTGCCGTTCTGTCTCGCTCTGTCTACACGTGGGGGCCACAATACCGTCTTAATTCACAATTAAAGCCACTCGAAGCGAGCGCGTGGGCGGTTTGTGGCTTGTGGTTAGCGGTTGGCGGGGCGCGGGTAGCTGCCGCTTTAAGTGGCCCATGCGCCTTTTGTGCGCTGCCGATGCCGCACAGAATGTGCCCCATTGAGCGCCACACGGCGGCGGCTTGAAGGCAGCCAATGCAACGGACGCTGTCGACAAGGACAATGCATATGGTAAATTAAGGTAGGCAGATTGTGCTCGTCTACAAGACGCCATGGTTTACGAACTGCGGAATCGGTATACCTCATGCGTAATTAGGCCAAATGCTCGATTTACCTCAATCATTAATTAAATGGAGCCTGGCATAAACAAATATCCTGATTGAATATAAGACTTAAAGGCAGTTAAAAAAATGTTATAAGGATAAATATTAAAACCCTTTTCTATGATATCTATTTCAATTTTTAGTTCCTAACTCATTAAATTCAAAATCAAATAAGGGACTGATGGGTTCAGCTTATATTGATGAACTACTTTTTAGCCTCTTATAAAACCCCAAGATTATCATTTAGGTGAGAAAAGCTGTAGTCGAAAAGGGACATTAAATGATTAATATGACATATGAAACATATATGAAATATATAAATTAGTATTAATATTTAATTGAAAGTTTATTTCTTAGGGCAAGCCTATTCCTTCTTTCCGGAACTTTAACTGATTGCCTTATAATAGATTTCATGTATCCTTACAGGAAACATATTTAGACAAAAACATATAAAGACAACAGGAGAATACTTTTCGCAGCAACAGCTGTTAAAAAGTTTTGACAAGAAAATAAAAATAAAAAAAAATATTTAAAAACCAAAATAATTGTTGAAAACAAATTTTAAAAAATGTTTAACTTTGGGAATTTTAAAAAAGTTTGAACAATAGTAATAACAATAATAATAATAATAAAATGATAAACTCGCATTGATTAGTTGAATTTACGGCTCTGAGGTTCTCAATTCTTTATACGTATCGAAACTCTGTCAATCGAAACTCAGTCTATAAGCTAATAATTTTGTATGCTTTATATAACTTGAATACTTCTCGTTTTTTTAAGTATTTTACTTTTTGTGTGGCTTAAAACTGGCTCAGTTAGAAGAATTGATGCGTTTCACAGAATTTGATATTCTCACAACGATTATATAACATCAGCTAGACGCTGCGACAGACATTTTGCAGATCATTTAGTCAAATTTCAGGAAATTATTTGAATTAAAATTGTTTAACTCAAGTACAATTTTGTTTCCTTATGATTATTTGTTTTAATTTGTTAATATGTGAACTTGCAACACTTTAATTTTGAGTTATTTAATGCGTTGGGATTCGGTTATATGTTTGGCCGATTTGGAACGTCTTTGCAGTTCGAAGTGTCGCTGACAAATGACGGTTGGAGGCGAACACGATTTGAATTTAAAACGTTGCCAGGCGAGCAAAGCACAAAAATGTTCACCAACGAAGGCGCAGGATGCTGGATACAAGGATGCACTGACAGCAGTCTCTGGGCTGGTGTGCGTGTGTGTGTGTGTGTGCCTGCGTGCGCGGCGCGTGTATGTGTGCTATGGAGACTATATGACGCTAGAAAAGTGAAAGCCCTGAGAGAACATCATCAGCAGCAGCTAGGAAAACTGGGAAAACTCTTTAATACAGACTATTCTTGAGCCAGTAGTATATGATATATGTGCATGTATGTGTCCTGCATGTATATGTGTGTACGTCTATATACATATACACACATAAATATATGTATATAGTGCGATTGTCTGTGTGTGTTTGTCTTGCCATAGTCACTTAACATAATTTTGTCAAGTGCTTTGGCATTGCCTTTCCACATAATCTGCGCTCGTGCCTCTGTCGTCATCGTCATTGTAATGATGAGCCAGGGTCCCCCCTTATGCACCACTCCTCCCCCTTACCGCATTCTTTTAGTAAGTTTTCTCTACGTTTAGCTGCACTGCTGCCTATTGATTGCCTTTGGACACCCAAGTGAACGAAAATCACGCGCAAAAAACTGTCCCCCAACGTTATGTGAAAAATGTTGCTTTAGTTTTTCCAATCAATTGCCTTGTTAGTTGCCACGAAACAAGCCAACAACTGCTCAAGTGGCTCGCTCAGCAGCAGCGGCAGCAGCAGCAACAAAAACAACAATGATTACTTATACCCATTGCAAATGGGTAAATAGGGTATAATGTTTTCGTGCATATTGTAACAGGCAGAAGGAAGCATCTTCGACCCCATGAAGTATATATAGTCTGCTCGTCTGTCCGTATGAATCTCTGTGTCCATCTCATTACATGTTTCTGATTACTCAAAATTACAAATAGATCGGACTATAAGCACCGAAGCAATTTAAGAATGCACTTCCTAAACACACAATCACGTCTGAGTGTGAATGTGTATTTGTGTTTTGTGCGTGTGTATATGCATAGAAGGAATTTCGATCAGCTCGTCACAGGTTCAGGGTATCTCTCAGTCGGGCATTGTTGTTTAATATTTTGTTTTTCGTTGCAGCTGCCTGCTGTGGAGAAGGTTAAGCACAGATTCGAAATGGCTGCTAATGGAACGGTATTTCATGATAATCCAATGAACCTGCTGACGTCAAACCGAGCTTGGGCATGGGAAAAAATTGAAAACAAATCAGCTTATTCCTCGAATCATTGAAAATTGAACCTAGTAAGCTGCTGGCAGTGGGTTTTTTTCAGGATAATTAAGGTAATTGAAAATTAAATTTAAGTTAAATAATTAAAGATATTGCGACACAGAGAGATATAAGTTGAGACATGGAGAGGGAAAGAGGGAGAAGACTGGCAAAGAGAAAGAGGTGTAGGCAGAGAGAAAGAGAGGGAGAGAGAAAGAAAGAGAGAGAAAGAGAGAGATGGAGAGAGGGAGAAAGAAAGAGAGAGAAAGAGAGAGAGAGAGAGAAAGAGAAAGAGAGAGAGATAGAAAGAGAAAGAGAGAGATGGAGAGAGAAAGAGAGAGAGATATACAGAGATAGAGATAGAGAGAAAAAGAGAGAATATGAGTGAGGTATATGTATATGTGTTTGTATTTATGTATATACATGTATATAATATATATAAAAATTACAGAGAACCTGAATAAGAAGGATAGGGGGAGAACAACTGTAAATGAAAGGAATAAGAGCGAGAGTCAGTATGAATGGGAGACAATGAGGGAGAAAGCGAAAAGAGAGAATTATTGGGAAGAAAAGTGTGATGAAGGGATTAGTGACAGAGAGATCGCAGTAAGCGAGTGAAAAAGAAAGAAAGAATGAAAGAGAGTGAGAATCGGAGCAAATGGCGAAGAGTATCAGGTAAAGGTTTCTAGACTATGACAAGGAGCAATTTCTCCTTGACTCGAAATAGTCTTATAAAATGAAAACGCGAAAATGAGAGCAATAAAGAGTGAAGGAGATAGTAAGAGGATTAAGAGAAGTAAGAGAATGCTGACAGCCATATCTCATATATAAAATTGCAAATAAATTAGTTTTCTCAAAAAAGTAATTAAATTAAGTGGCCGAGACATAGGGCTCAATCTAGTGAGGTGTCTATTGAAAGTTATAATTAAAACTCAGCCCTGTCCTCACCTGAGAGGGCCAAGCTAACCTTGAAGCAGCCTGCCACACTCATTATACCATATATGTATAGAGATATATATATATATATGTATATTTATGCATATACTTTTGTTCGATGCCTCAACCTATGCATGCGGCCTTTTGGCACGCCCACAGGCCGAAGCACTCAACGCCTTGCCGCAAACACTTGAGCAACACATCCTTTGGCCTTCCTTAGCCGCAACAGCAACAGCAACAGCAACAGCAACAACAGCAACAACAACAACAACAACAACAACAACTCGTCATCGTTATTAAATTATCTCTGATGCGATAATAACACACACTTAAGTTGCTTGCCGTAGTTTTTCCACCTACCTCCCCGCTGCCCGCCCCCACTCCTACACTGTGCTATAAAAAGCCGCTGATTTTTCTATAGTTTATTCGAATGCAGTCGAGCTTGGCGCTGCTTTTGGACCTGACCCAAGTACTTGCCACACAGCCTGTAGAGAGACGCTTTTCAACTAAAGCACAGCCAGATCCCGCCCACCTCCGCCCATCCGCCCCACCGCCCCACCGCAAGTGGTGCTCTTAAGTTTCTGCTGATGGCAGCTGGCGGTGCGGTGCGGGGCGTGGCAGCTGCCGTAAAGGTTTTTTTCTCTGTTTTTTTTGGCGCGCTTTTAGCTTGAATAGTTTTTTACACTTGTTGTGGTGGACGGTTTCTTCTCCCTTATTATTTTTATTTTTTTTTGACAAGCAGTACGTCATTGAAAATGAAAAGTAAATTCTATGAATTTTTTGACGCTTTAGAATAACATTTGAGTTATGACTTTGGGCAGAGCAAAGATTGTGCGTAAAAACTAAACGAAGGTCGTGGCAAATAAAAGGCTTTAAGACATGGCTTTTGCGCTGATATTTCAGGTAAGCTCCGAACTGGTATTCAAACAAACTGCAAATCTATGCAAAAATTACTAAGTCATGTCTGAACAACAAACAACAAAAATGGAAGCCCTGTGACCCAGATTGCACGAATGCATGCGGAAGTTTGTTGAATGGAATGTTGCAGCAGCCGCTAAAACTTGCCCCTAAACCCGCCCGCCCCCCTAACTCCCTGAGTGGAGGCTGCTCATTCATGAAAGCGCCAACCGAGGCCATTGAACCGCCCTTTGAAATGGTGGTTAATAAGGGAGTTGTGCCCGCGCTCGTGTGGGACTTGGGCCACCCCGGTGAGGGGGCGGCGACTGGCACCCGAAGCAACAGCTGCTCAGGTGGAGAACAACGAGAAGTGCGTCATTGTCGCCATTGTTGATAAACAAACCTGTAGCCGATGTTGTGGCAGCACGTGTGCGGCCTCCAGCTGGGCGCTAGCTGCCCCCTGCTGGGGGTGGAAGGCTCTCGTTTGGGTTCAAGGCGCATGCGTCGATCCCACTCACATGTCAGCTGAGCGCTGCGCCGTGACGTCGCTATTGATTTTTACACGGCCCAAAAACGCGCATCGCTAAGCTGCATTTACCCGCAAACAAAAAAAAAAGAAGATAGAAACACGCACACCCAAAGAAAATGCATTAAGTGAAAAATCGTAATAATAACACAATAATAGAAAAATACAATATTCATAGGCAACGCTTGGCAAGCAGGCAAAGGCGCTGGGCGCTGGCAACTTGGAAGCGTGGCCCAACATGATTAAACTGCGACCATATGTGCCCTCCAAGCGCATCGCCATACGGGACTCCTCAATTGATGAGGACATCAGCGATGATGTCGACGATGAGGTGTTCATCAAGGACGCCAGATCCGCAAAGGTGAGTCCCAGATTAACCATTTAAGTGCTTAAATAATATTATGCTATTTACATCAAAGAAGTGAATATTTGATGCAAGAAAAAACAAATTATATAAAAATGGTTCTTAAATTTATATTCGCCTTTTTTTCGCTTTCTGTGCTAGTTTCGAAAAACTGAACCGCAAAAGAATTTTTCCGAGTCTTCACTCTTCTTCTTTTTCATATTTGTGCTTAAACATATTTTCACTTTCGGTGGTTGTTCCAGAAAACTAGGGCATCAGAGAATATTTTGGTTTATATTTATATATATAGGTATTTGCATATATATACAAATTGTTCTTTAATTTACTTTCGCCTTTGCTCCTTGGATTTCCTTTTCTTTTTCTATCATTGTGTTTAAATATAATTTCACTTTCGTTGATAGATTCAGAGGTAAGATATAAACCTTTGTTTTTCGCCTATTTCGTATTTTGCAAACTTATTTTAAAATATGTCGAATTTTTTTTCAACTTCATCTACTTCCAACCAAAATTATGACTAAATTTCTGGGAGCATAGATAAATAGATTAAACAGACATTGGCGAAATTGGAACGCATAGAATGGATTTTTGACTGAATTTGAGATTTGACGCGCATTTAAGTTCTAGTGGAAAATGCGAGAAATTTCGCGTTGATTTTGCTGGGCGAAATTGAAACGAAAGCGCAATTCGGAACTAGCGCTTGCCTAACTAATTTCTTAACAAATATCCATTACAGCGCAGCGAAGAGCAGGGCGTGAAGCGTCCGCTGATGGCGCCGCGCCGCAAGCACAGCTCCGGCTCGGGGAACAGCTCTACGCCGATCATGAAGCAGCACAAGCGACGACGCTGCTGCCGCTGGTGTGAGCCCTTCTGCTATGGCCTTGCCGCGCTCACCGTGCTCTGCGCGCTGCTCAGCTTGGCGGCATTGATGCTGACGCTGTTCCCGCTGCCCGTGCAGCGCATCCATCACTGGTGGGGCGAGGATGCGCAGCTGGCAGCGCTGTCCGCTGCGGGCAGCAGCTATGGCAGCAGTATGGGCAGCGAGTTCGTGCCCTGCACACAGATCAGCGTACAGCGATTGTGGACACGCAGCCTGGCCAGAATGAACAGTGAGAGTCCGTTGCGAGCGGCCGATCTGAATGGGGATGGCATTCGGGATGTCATCTTTGGCTATGGCGTCGACGACAACATACACTACGAGGGCATACCGCTGCCGCGCTGCAAGTCGGCCCAGCAGGGCGACGATGTGCCCTGCGAGGGTGGCGTCGTGGCGCTCAATGGACGCGATGGTTCCCTATTGTGGCAAACGTGGAGTGTGGCGAATGTGTTCTCGCTGCACTGCAATGCGGACATAGATCGAGATGGTGGCATCGATTGCCTGGCAGCAGGACGACTGGGCGTAAGTTTGGCCAGCTAATCCCCGCGCCGGCTTTTAATAAATATTTCGCATTTGCAGATGATCTTTGCCATTAATGGACGCACTGGTCAGGTCATCTGGAACTTCCACGAACTGGAGGTGGAGACCAACTCGCCCATTGTCATGGATCTGTACACAATCAATGTGCTGCGCGACCTAGATGGAGATGAGGTGCCCGAACTGATAGCTGCACACCTAGAGGAGCGCGAGGAGTCCAAGGCGGGCCACATAAAGCTCATCTCGGGCAAAACGGGCAAGGTGCTGCGCAGCATACCCACGCCGCATCGCGAGGAAATGTTTGTGCCCATACAGCTGCTGACCCAGGCCGACGGCACCGATCTGCTGCTCATGCTTACCGGCGGACAGAATACGCCCGGCGGCATTTACAGTCTGCGGCTGCTCACCTTGATGGCGCACACCAGCGAGAAGCATTTCATTCCGCTGCATCAGCAGACGGGCTCGGGTCTGATGGTGCCTGCCGTGCTCAGCGATCTGAATGGCGATGGCATCTCGGATATCGTGGTGGCCGCCTTCAATAGCACCGTCTATGCCTACGATGGACACACCTATGGGATGCTCTGGAACTATACGTTCCCAGCCAGCGAATGTGTGAGCGCCATTGTGCCCGGGCACTTTGATCGCGACAATGTCACCGATTTCATGGTCAAGTATAATACGGGTCCTGGTTTTCCCGTCTACTACTACTCGCAGACAACGATACTGGACGGACGCACCGGGCAGCCGTTGCTCGATGCCATGATGACGGATGCGGGCGGCGCAAGCAGTTTGCTCGGTGGCGTCTCCATTTCGCAAAGCTTTGGCGGCGATTTCTTTCTGCACTGGCAGCTGCAGTGCCGCAACAAGCCGAATGCCAAGGATGCCTACGAGTTTGTGCCGGATAGCGATATCATTTTGCAGGCACGGGCGGACACCTGTCGGCTGCGCTATAACGAGTCCATGGTGCTGAAGCTGTATGCCATTGCCCGGCACATTGAGCCGCCGGGCGCTGTGCTGTTCAGCACAGATGATCTGGAGGTGCATCTGAATCGCACCCAGCGACCGGCGCCGGCGGGCAAACAGTCGCCGCTTAAGCATCCCAAGCTGCTCAAGAAGCTGCTGGCCAATCGGGAGCAACTGCTGAGGCAGGCCGCCACAGATGCAGCCGATCAGCTGCAGGAGCAGCCGCCTGGTCCGGTCAAATACACAAAGCAGCATCACAAGCATCCACTGCCAGAGCTGTTGCCGGAGAACGAGCTGCCCAGCTTTACTGGTGGATACATCAAGGAGCCCTATAAAGAATTTGTAAGTCTTAAGCATTACTCCAAAAAAGAAATCTTATGACATGCCTGTTCCACAACACACAGAAGGACTATGAGCCAGGGGCCGTGGAGAATCCCAATGCCATGCGCCTGCCAGAGGAGTATGAGCTTGTGTACAATGATGAGCTGGCGCAGCTACCGGAGCAGAACGAGCGGCCCATACATCTACGCAGCAAATATCCCAGCGGCAGCAATCGGGATGTGCGCAGCGGCACACTAGAGTCGAGCACCAGCACCACCAGCACCACACCCAGCAGCACCTCCACCAGCCAGCCGCTGTCCGCACAGTCGCCGCTCAGCCTGTGGGATCTGGAGCTCGACAATGAGGCGCAGGAGCAGGCAGCGGATGCAGCAGCTGCGGCAGCGGTAACCAGTTCCACGAGACAGTCGCAGTATCGCAGACGCAAGCGACAGCGACGCAATGAGCCAGCCACTGCCAGCAGCAGCAACAGTGCTTCGACTACTAGCAGAAATGCTGGCGAGGATTCGACTGCGACGCCAGTGGATGCACCAACAGAAGACTGGTATTTGGCATCCATTTCGTCGACAGGCGTGCTGCTCAAGGCCCTGGGCAACGTCAGTTCCTCGCTGGACTTTGTCTTTGTGCTCAACATACGCGAATCCGAGGCGTATCCACCGTTGTTCTCGCCGCAGGATCTCAGCTGCGTCGAGGAGAAGATCAGCGCCTATAAAAGTGGGTAGAACTCGTTTATCTTGCATTTATATATATATATTCTTTTGATCATTCTCGTGCAGGCTATACCGCCGATAATTTGCGCGTGCTGCGCAAGCAATTCCTCAAGCAGTGCCTGAGCGAGCGACTCGTTGACGCGGACCCCGCGTTGCCCAAATATGAGGCACAGCTGATAATAACACGAATTGGCATAACATGCACCTGCCGCACACTGCAGCCGGGCGAGGTGTGCTCCGAGCTGGATCCAATTGAAGCACAACGCTGGACTGAGTTCATGGGCAATGATGGCAATGGCTATTATGCCAATTAAAACTAAGTCTATCCAACTAAAAAACTCTTTCTCTACTACGACTATTGTAATTAATCGAATGTCATTTGTGTGTGTGTGGCTGTTTCTTGTAATTGTAACAGTATTTACATGTGTATTTGTGTATATTTTATGATTTTTTAAACTACAATTAAATATTTAAACTTATCGAAGGCGTTTAAATGCGCGCCGTTTGTACGCACAGATAAAAACAGGTGACAGCTCTGCAGCATACGAACAGCAATTATCGCAACAAAGTATCGATATCTGTTAATACATTCGAGTCTTTTTGAAGGTACTTAGATCCATTTATTATATAATATAAAATCAATATTAATTAGTTTTAAATGAGATAAATAATTATAACTAATTCAATTTAATTTTTTCAGCTATGCACGCTGTGACTTGCTTCAAACGAATATCGATAGTTCAACATATCGATGCCTTTATGCATGCCTTGTTCAGCACTAAAAAGTCCAACTTTAAAACAACAATAAAAGCGCAGTAGCTGCCGAAATATTATTGTTAACTTAATGCTGCGCCCAACAAAGAGACAACAAACAACATCATGGGCATTCTAGAGAAGATTGCGGAGATCGAACGCGAAATTGCGCGCACACAAAAGAACAAAGGTAGGGACTATGCGGCGACTGCAAGCACCGGCGTAGACAACGCGGCGTCGGAATTCGCAGTGCTGGCAATGGCGTTGCCAGGTATCGGAATTTAGGGTTAGAATTCATTTGCCAATCCATTTTGCAGCCACTGAATACCATTTGGGCCTGCTAAAAGCCAAATTAGCCAAGTATCGCTCGCAACTGCTGGAGCCGTCGAAGAAGGGCGAAAAGGGCGAAGGATTCGATGTACTCAAGAGCGGAGATGCGCGTGTGGCGCTCATTGGATTCCCCAGTGTGGGCAAATCCACCATGTTGTCTACACTGACCAAAACCGAATCGGAAGCTGGTGAGTAGGGTGTGGCACCTGCCCTACCTAACCCAAATAATTGACACCAACTCTCATATATTTCATAGCCAACTACGAGTTCACCACGCTGACATGCATACCCGGCGTGATTGAGTACCAAGGTGCAAATATACAGCTGCTCGACTTGCCGGGTATCATCGAGGGCGCCGCCCAGGGCAAGGGTCGTGGTCGTCAGGTCATTGCGGTGGCACGCACCGCTGACCTGGTGCTGATGATGCTGGATGCCACCAAGCCGAATGTCCATCGCGAGCTGCTCGAACGTGAGCTGGAATCGGTGGGCATACGCCTGAACAAGCGTAAACCCAATATTTACTTTAAGCAGAAAAAGGGCGGCGGCCTGAGCTTTAATTCCACCTGCGCGCTGACGCATTGCAGCGAGAAAATGGTGCAAATGATTCTCCATTCGTTTAAGATCTTCAATGCGGAGGTGCTGTTCCGCGAGGATTGCACAGAGGATGAATTCATTGATGTGGTCACGGCCAATCGTGTCTATCTACCTTGCCTTTATGTGTACAATAAGATTGATCAGATTTCCATAGAAGAGGTGGATCGGCTGGCGCGACAGCCGCACTCCATTGTGGTTAGCTGTAATATGAAACTTAATTTGGACTACATGCTGGAGGCGCTCTGGGAGGCCCTGCAGCTCATCAGGGTGTACACCAAAAAGCCCGGTGCGCCGCCCGATTTTGACGATGGTCTGATTCTGCGAAAGGCAAGTGCACGCCAAAATCTAAATGAAATAGTTGTTAATCTTTTTGTTCCCACAGGGCGTCAGTGTGGAGCATGTGTGCCATGCCATCCATCGAACGCTGGCCGCACAATTCAAGTACGCACTGGTCTGGGGCACGTCGACGAAATACTCGCCACAGCGCGTGGGCATAGCCCATGTCATGGCCGATGAGGATGTCATTCAGGTGGTCAAGAAGTAAGCTGCAACGCAGCTGCGTCTGTTAAGCCAGTTCCTGGCACCAAACGAGTTGAAATATATATTCTATGCTACCCTAAACAATTTAAATGATTCATGATCAACATCTTGGATGACATCTCGTTTAATATACAACAATTACTGCTGACTGAGAGATTGGTGTTCAGGGCACAAACTAATCCATAATGGTAAGCTGTAACTGCTAGTTTTTCGCATATAAATTGACTCTACTTGTGACATACATAATTTTGTAAAATAACTTTATTGACCGCTCGATTTGAACGTAACAACTAAAACCTAAACGTGGTACCTAAACATGCCGTCCGACTACCAATCCGGCCATCATTTAGAAGCAGCCGCATTGCTGGCCGTGGCCGCCGAAGCGGCTGCATAGCTCTTGTTCAGCGTGCTCATCGCCGAGATGGTGGAGAAGGGCGTCGGGCCGCTGCTGATGCGCTGCGGCTCCAATAGCTGCACGGCCGGATTGTCTAGTTCAGCAAATACATTGGTGGCGTCGCGCATGCGATACCGGCGCAAATTTAAATAGTGCTCCTTCTGCTCCTCGACACGTTGGTGCAGCTCGTGCAGGCGTCCGGCTAGCGAGATGAAGGACTCGTTTAGCTGGCGAAAGCCGCGCTTCAGATCATCCGGCGAAATGCTATGCGGATTGGCCAGCGCATGCATGTGGCTCTCCGTGAGGAGGATTTGCTGACGAAAAGCAATCAGATCCTCCTCGTACTTGGCCACCAGGCACTGAAAGTACTGGAAGGGCGCGTTATTCTCGAACTGTAGCCCGGCGGGCGTATCCTGTGTGCGCTGCGCCATCTCCAGGGATTGAATTGCCTTGGCCGTTTCGCTGCGCAGCTGCTTGATGTGCCGATTGTTTGCATCCACCGAATTGGCCACGTTCTGCAGCATCCAGCGCAGATTGGTTATTTCGTGACTCACATTGCTTAGCTTGGAGGTCGAGGTGCGTCCAATGTCCGAGGAAATCGTCTTTTGCTGCTTGATGTAGCTCTTCAGCGCATCCACGGTCTTGACTATCTCATCCGGCACCTGGGTCTCTTTAATCTGTAACGACAGTTTACGTGTGCAGCAGCTGTTTTCTGATTTGGCCCATTTTCATTCGATAGTTACCTTAATCCCATCCTGCTTGTTGTCACCCAGCTTGGGCTGCGTGGCGCTCACATCGATGCCGCCCAGGCCGACAAAAATAGGTGGCGCTGTGGTTGGTTGTGCGCTCGTCGTCAGTGGCTTGCCAAAGATGCCGCCGGTACCCGCAGGGGCAAAGGTGTTGCTCCCGCCCAGGCGTAAGTTTGCATTGAAAGGCTGCGCTGTGGCCGTTGTTGTGGTCGTGTTGAAGTTCAGGCTGGCTGCGGTTGTGGCCTGCGGCTTGTTAAAGGCGAACGCGCCAACGCCTGCGCCCAGCGTAGAAGTCATGGCTGTCGACCCGAAGGCGGGTGGAGCTGTTGTCGGCGCGCTTGTCGTGGAGAAGTTGAACGAGGGCGCCACGGTGGCGGTGGCTGTGCCGAACGCGGGTGCAGCTGCGGGCGCACCAAAGGCAGATACTGCTGTCGGAGGAGCACCAAAAGCAGATGTCGCTGCAGGCGCACCAAAGGCGGAAGCACCGACGGGAGCACCAACTGTGGGTGTAGCAGTTGCTGTTCCAAAAGCGGGCGCTGCGTTGAATCCTCCAAAAGCGGGCGTTGCGCTGGTCGCACCAAAAGCAGGCGCTGCGGTGGTTGCACCAAAAGCTGGCGCCGCGCTGGTCGCACCAAAAGCTGGCGCAGATGTGGTACTGCCAAAGGAGGGCAGGGATAGACCCGTACCCGCTGGAGCCGCTGTAGTTTGCGACCCGAAACTGAGCGTTGGCGCGGCACTAGCTGCTGCGGGCGCAAAACTGAAATTCGGCGCAGCAGCGCCCACCACAGCACCCGCTGCTCCGGCCAGACTCGATGTGGCCGTGGCCGCTCCAAACGCAGGCGGCGGGGCGCTTGTGACTGGTCGCGCGCCAAAACTGAATCCTGTTGCTGGAGCAGCGGCGCCAGCGCCGAGGCCGGCGTTCGTTGTGGGAGTGCCGAACGAAAAGGACATCGTTAAAAGCGTATTTATTTACTTCTTAATCAAAAATTTGTTCTTTGCGACGGATGCGGAGATGAATTTTTAACTTAAAAGCGGCACCAAATTTCACAATTAACAAGGAGCGCACACTAACAAATTTATCGATAAATGTTTTACATTTGGTTCCCAATTTTCAACTAGTTCATTATTACATTTGAATCAGAACAGTATTATTCATATATATTCGTAACGAGTTTTCAGTGGAGTAAATAATTAGAAAAAATACAGTTTAATTGAAGCATTAAACTATATTTTACAAAACGTGTGCGAATTTTAGTTGCTCGCAAGAACTTAAAGAATTTCAATGAACCAAAATTGATATGAACTGTAAAACTGTCTGGCAACATTTTGGTAGCGAGTGCTGCCACCTTTTGTGCAAGTACTATAAATATACGCTAGTGGCGCCACGGTGCACGTTTTTACAGTTATTTTCGCTATCATGTGATCTTGAGTTCGTGAAAATTTAATTTGCACGCGTTTTTTTTAAGTTCGTTGTGAAATAATGGCCGCTCAAGAAGAACAATATACAAAATATTTAAACGAGAATGGCATACTGCCGCGCTTGCTGCAAATACTGGAGCAATTAGTGAATATTGATCCGTTGCCAACGGATCCGCTAATGGAAATTCTGCACGCACTCGGCTGCCCCCTCATACCGCAGGCCCAAATGAAAGCGCTCGAACGCAAAGTATCGCGGGCACAGGATGAGCTGCGCTATCTGCGACGCGTGCTGATCGAGCTGGGCGGCCAGGACGAGCTCTACGACAGCGACACTGACGAAAATGAGTATGTGGGCCATGTGGGCGAAATGGGCGCTGCGCCACTCTACACGCCAGACTCCGCCAACGAGGAGGAGGCTGGGCAAGAGGAACAGGCTTGCCGAACGCCGCAGCCACAGTACATTTTGGAGGCATCCATTGCCATTAGGGAGGAGCAGCAGCCGCAGCACGTCGCATACGATGAGGAGCAGCCCTGCTGCAGCCACTCCATACAGGCCAATGCGCAGCAGCTCTAGAGCTGAACTTATGTATCAAGTACATATATCCGCACTCTATATATCATTATATATATTTATATGTATATATAGCTGTATGCATGCGCCGTGAGAGGAATTCACAGTTTACATTTATCAAAATTTTGTTCAATTAATGCATTTCACAATGTGAATTAGATTCGACAACGCCAGCTCGTTGCAGATTATGTAAACCTATTACCAAATAAGCATCAAGTCCACGCTAGAACGTGGCGTATCACATAATTTCAAAAATATTACAAGTTTTTTACATATATTTTGTTAAGCGAATGCATTTTGAGAATAACATTAAACAATTAAGTTGAAAGTCAACAATAGATTGTTGCACATTATGAAAAAGTTACAATATAGCAGATCCTTGAACATTATGTAAGTTGTTAATGCAACTGTAATGATAATGATGCTCGGAGACCTTGGACACAGGGATTGGTTATAATAATCGCAACATTTCTGAAAATCCTAATTTTTCCAATCAAAATATCAAAACTTAGTTTTATACTAAACTTAAAAGCTTATGAAAAGTTAAGGCTCATAAATGTATAATGCTTGCATCTGAATAATTTGCAAGTGACCAATTTCCGAGTTTGAATAGCCATATATATAGATGTATATACAACTCTGAGCCCAAAGGGAGTAGAAAAGAAAGCAGACATCCTCGACCAAAGCTGGCTCTGGCGCCCAACTAATTCCAGCTTCAACTCTGCAAAATGCGTGGATTACAATTATATAAAACTACTTTGCAGTTCATTGGCAGCAAACTCATTTTCACAGTACATTTGAGACGTGTTTCATTGATTTTGCATATACAACACTTGACCCGAGCAAAGGCAAATTTTTGATGATGCCCTTGGGAAATCAATAAGTCGACAACCCGCATCATGTCCACAGTTTTAGTTGTTGCATCCAAACAAAGCAGAGCAAAACATCGATTTAATTAACTCGAAACATGTCATCCGAGTCGACAGACCGTCAGAGATTGGACCAACTGCAAATATCATTTACTAAACCCCTTCATATGCAAATAATGTGTGGATTGTGACCGGAATTAGCAGCTGGTAACATAATGGATGCTGTCTACCAGATTTCCCGATAAGCTCACAAGCGAGTGCTGTGCTGAAAACATATAGGAAATGCTGTCAAATGGACAATACGCCGAATTTGAAGTATTAAAAGTGGATGAGGGTGAGTTAATCAAACACCAACTAGATTTTTTTAAGTGCAAGCAACCGTTTGTTTTCTTGAGTGTTGCCACATCTCTTAAAAACCTTAAAGTTTACACAACACTGGCTTGTGCTGCCGTTTCAAATCCATCGTTTCATTGCCGTTTTCTTTTAACGTTTAAATACTAAAAAGGTGCAAAGTGGCTAAAGCTTTATTAAAGGGCATCAAAAACCGCGCTCAATTAGTCCATTTGTGTAGTACTTTCTAAAAAAAAAAGCCACTTGACGCCTTCCGATTATTATGAGACAACACCAAATATTTTGTTATGCAAACAAAACATAACTTTTTATGCAAATATAGAAAGAGCTTAACAAAATATTTGGTATATGGTAAGCGTAACACGGGAAAAAAACGAAACGAATAACAAAAACAAAGGTTTACACAATTTATTTGCCAGAGCCACAATAAATCCATCTAATCCGTGCTGAGGGGGCAGTTGGGCGTGGCAGGCGACAGCTGTCCGTCGCTTTGATAAATAAACTGCAGTCCGCGAGTTGATATACATAAATATTAGCTATAAAAAACAAAGCCAGAGTTGTGTTTGCTCTTAAATAAATAACATGTACAGCAGGGGGCGTGGCAAATGTAGCTGCTTTTTTTTAACATTTATTTAGTATTTTTTTGTTTCTCATTTTGACTTTAAATAATGGCTGCGGAAATTGCCATTTAACGGCAATTTTGTGGCTAAACAGCAAAAAAATAAAAACAAAAACAACAAAAGCGCCGCGCGATAATTGATTGAAACAAAATGCAGTCGCATTGGTTTACAAATTTATCCATTTTTCCTTAGTTTTTTTATGTTGTCGAGTTTTCTTCTATTTTTCCTGCGGCGCCCTAAGCCACGCGTAAGCTGCAGCCTTTGTTGCATACTTTTGGGCGCTTAATCTGTGCGTCATGCCCAGGCAAAATCTTCTTTGCCTTTCTGCCCGATAGTCTGTCTGTATGTCTGTCTGTCTGTCTGTCTGTCTGCCTGGCTATCTGCCTGGCGTAGCATAAAACTTTAACCACGTAAAATACGAGCCCTCTGGGCGGCAGCCGCAACACAGCCAACCAACAAAAGCTAAAAAGGACCAGAAACGCTGAAAACCCCACAAAATGAACGAGCTGCAATCGCAGAGCAGTCGAAATGCATATAAAAACGGCTGCAATCCAATTGCCCGGCAGTGAGCGTTGCCAGACTGACACGAATTCCAGATGAGCTATGCGTATGAATTTCGGTTGCGGAGTCCAATGCAGATTTTAATCAGTCTAGCAGATATTTGTTTTCGATAGGGCTCAAACTGCGGGAATGCTTAAGTTATTTTTGGAAATTCTTAGAATTTGAAAGATGGAAAAGGTGCTTCAGAACTAAATGCTAAATTTAATATGCAAAGTGAAGCTCGGGTTGTGCTGAAAGTCGAAAACTATTTGAATTCACTTTCTTAATAATCTTTCAATTCTTAGTAATACCTAGAAGACTTTGTTTCGTATATACATAAATACATGATTTCCTCTTACTTTCAATCGGGTTTTCTTTCTTTCTCTCTCTCTCTTTCTCTCTTCGCCTTTCTATGCGATTCTCGCGATTTGAAGTAAGGTTCAAAAGTTCGAATATTGCTTTATTTTGCAAAAGCCGGAATAGAAGATTTGTGTAATAAATGATCTTACATATGTATTTTGTCTAATGTCTAATGCATATTATAAATGATTTAGATATGCAGATATCGTATATTTTTGTTTGATTTTGCCAGAATATATAGATTGCATTTACATATTTTTATACTGATTTATATTCGTGATGCAGCTCGATATTCCGTGCAGCGCCTGGCGCCACGACTTGTTCCGACCCCTGTCCCCCGCCGGGTATCAACCGGAAATGGCAAAGCAAACGCAACAAAAAAGTAACCAAAAACGCAAAACAAAAAAGAGAAAAAGAGAAAATAGAAGGGAAAAGGAAAATGAATAAAAACAGAGCTGAACAGAGCAGAGCTCAGTGTCGGAGCCCTGCAGGCCGGCGCTTCAATTTCATGTCGAGTAAATTTTAATTTACAGCTCTTTTGTGACCGCAGGTTTTGCCAACATGCGAGCCAAAAACTTGTATTTTTTCATCGTTGTTGTTGCTGCTGGTTACATTTTTTTTCACTTCTCGTTGCTCGCATTTAATATATATATATATGACTTTTGGGCTATTTGGGCAGTTTGGCTTGTTGGTCCAATGATATATCCGTGGGCTGGCCATTTGCTGCAGGGCATATGCCCCAGCCCCGTTTGCCATTAGTTTTAATACCCGCACAGGGCGGGAGCGGTGGCGGTGGCGGGGGCAGCAGCAGGACAAAAGGCGCCGCTGGGCTAATTGCCGCTGCTGCCAAACTCTAAACTATGCTTCATTAGCGCCCGCTGAAAACTCTATTAGCCAAATGAGGCGGCTGGCACAAAAAAAGGGCGGCAAAAAAGTTATTCGGAAAAACGAGTCGGAAAAACGTGCGGCGCCTTAATAATGTACAACAATTTATGGCCGAGTACAAAACAACAACAATTAAAATGCAATTCAAATGCATAATATGCACAATAAGAGCGGGAGCAGGGGGCGTGGTCGAAAACTTTGCGCAGCTGCGCACAATAAAATCTATATATTTATTTATTATTTACTTTTGTCAGCTTGCGCAAATTGCAGCACAATTTGAGCCAAAATATATCAATGTCTAACACACACATGCATGCTGAAGAGAAAAAGAAGCAGAGAACTAAGCGCATTTTATCATCTATTGCCATTTCTCATGCTTGCTACAACAACAACAAAAACAACAAAAGCGGGGAAAAAAGGGTTAACAATTTTTATGTGTCAACAAGAATAATTTGTGTCACGCAAAGCGAAACGAAAAACTTGGCTAAGAGATGACAAAACAAAAAAAGTGGCAAAGTGTCGTAAACAAAAGCAGGCAGCATATTAATAATGAAAACAGGACGACGACGACGACGACGACGGCAAATACACACACACACACATACAGATACACACAACATGAATACAAACCAAACACACACGTCCAAGACAACAGCAAGGCAACAAAAATGTGTTGAGGAATCAACAAGCAGCTAGAAATTAATACCAGCACACACACACACACACACACACAAACACACACGCATGCACACACACACACACACACATGCTCCACACTCTCACTTGGAGTCAGCCTTTATAGCATGCCACGCCTCCATAAAAAACGCCCGCCAGCTACGTGCAATGCCGTCAGCCATGCTGTGCATGTGTGTGTGTGTGCGTGTGTATGTGTGTGTATGTTTGTGTGTGTGCGCGCGCTACGTGCACGTGTCATAATCCTTTTGCCACATGCCACATTTTTCTCTTTTGTGCAACTTTTTTAAACTGAGAATCGCGCTCTAGGCACGAATTTCACAATTTTCACACTTCTCACACAATTGCAAAGTTTTCGTGCTGAAAGAATCTTTATTTTCTTATAAAGTATTGTTTATTTATTATTTATGAATTATTTGAAAGAATTTCAGATAGTTTAAAATTACGTTCAAATAAGCAAAAAGTGAAGGAAAAGTAATTTAATTTAATTTGAAAGATTTTAAGCGTTTTTTTTTGGCTCCAACAATTCCTTAAGTAATTGAATAAGAATCTTAGATTCCAATTTCGTTTATTTATTGTGTGAAAATAACATTTTTGGTTCAAGTTTGTTTTCAGCTTCTTTTTTTTTTGTGGTAACATTTTTAGTGGGAAAGCTTGAACGTATAAAAATTGAAATTTTCCAAACTCAATCGAATCAATCACAATCTGAGCATGCTTTAGTAACTGTTTCTTTTAGTAAATGTTATTTCACTTCACTTAAAGCCTGCCAATGTCACAGCTAATCCATTTAAAGCTGACCTTTAACTTAACCAAGGCCTCGACAACAGCCAAAATATGCCCATTACCAGTTGCCCAGCAACAGCTGCCATTGTGATTGCCCGGTGTTTCTCATTAATCCAAATGAATAGGGCTTAGAGGCTATTTAGACCTTGTGCGGCTTCTGATTGCGTGGGCTGCTATATAAGCGGCAGTAGCAAATAGTAATTAGCACTGCGTATTCTCGGTAAGAGCTATGAAAGCAGCTTCCGAGTGCTTAACTAAATAACATAACTAGTTGCGAATGCGGTCATTTTTCTTGAATATTAAGATATATCCTATATATAAATACCTCTTTTTGGAGGGTAATCAGTAAAGATATAGGAGAAGATGCAATTGTAGATAACGATACAGGTACAGATACAGATACAGATACAGATATAAATACAGATACAGATACCGATATAGATACAGATACAGACACAGATACAGATACAGATACAGATTCAGATACAGATATAGATACATATACAGATACAGATACAGATACAGATACAGATACAGATACAGATACAGATACAGATACAGATACAGATACAGATACAGATACATATCAGATACAGATACAGATACAGATACAGATACCGATATAGATACAGATACAGATACGGATACAGATACAGATACAGATACAGATACATATACAGATACAGATACAAATACAGATACAGATACAGATACAGGTACAGATACAGATACAGATACAGATACAGATACAGATACAGATGCAATTACAGATACAGATGCAATTACAGATACAAATACAGATACAGATGCAATTACAGATACAGATGCAATTACAGATACAGATGCAATTTCAGATACAAATACAGATACAGATACAAAATATCAGGAAACTATATAAAAAATAAAATAAAATTTGTTATATATCTTAAAATTGTATGCGAGCATTTTTCATACATTTTCCCAAGCTTATTCTCGCAATCAGTTGTTTTTTGGTGGATTTGTGTCGATGAATTTCTCAAACACATTTTTTTCGAGTGTAGTCAAAGTTCGATTTGCCATTCAGGTAAAATGTTTAATCATTGTGGGGATGGGGCTACTCTTCAACGTGCCAAATAGCCAGAACTACGCCTGAGGGCATTAGCAGCACAGGCTTCTAATTATTTTGTAAACGCGGCCGCCCGCAATGCTGCGCTTCATTAAAACGAAGTAGAAGAAGCAGAGAGAAAAACCCCTAGCGCTGCTTTTACTGTTGCGGCGGCTGCGGCTCCGACTGTCCCTGATGAATGACTTAATCACCCAGAAAAGCGCCACACAAATCAACAAGCAAACAACGCGCCGCCCAAACGCTTGTCACAGAAGTTTAACGAGCGCCCAATGGCCGGAGCAGCCAGAGTAGTCAGAGCAGCGCCAGGTTCCCTGCAGGACAGCCACCCGACAACCCGAAGCGAACCCCTCGAAATTAATGGAGCGAATCAAACGAGCAAAAACCAGACGTAGCCCAGTTCCAATTCCAGTTCCAGCTGCAGTTCCAGTTCCAATTGCCGCTTTTGGGTTAAAAATGGCAAGATTTGTGTGTGCCGCATACGAAATTAGCCGCGGCCCAGCGTCCGGCGTTGCCAGACTGTAACAGACATTTTGGGTTTTTTTATTTTCTTTCTTAACGCTCATTAATTTTGCACTGGACCAACGCGACGGACGCGTCCAGCCGCGTCGTTATAGAGTTTGTTTTTAATTAAAGCCCAAGCGCGAATTGCAAAAATATGAACTTCCGACGCGGGCGAGGTAAAAATAAAACAAAGGAATTTAGTTTGGCGGCCTGTTAGACAGGCAGATACCCTGCAAGATGAAGTGCATGTGAATGTGAATGTGCACTCACTTGCATTTATAATAACAGTATGTAGATAAATGGATGAGCTGTACTAGACTAGCAGATACCCTGTAATAGGTTTGAGTGATCCCTTTACGATTGTATAAAAGCAGAGTTTATGGAAATGTTTTCTAAAAACATAACAAGTTTAAGAGAAGAGCTTGGACTGAAAGATGTCCTGCCATATCAATATCCTCTCAGGTTCTTTAATGAATATAAAATTCTTAAAAATATACATATATAAATATTCAGCTGCGCACGAATATTAACAGTTTTTTTCTGTGAATCATGAATATATTATACATTCGCTTGCGTTAATTTCAATACAAACATCTTTTTTATATTGGCTAGGAAATACTCTGTAAAAATACTTCAAGTTCCTTAACCCATGAAAAGCATTTAAATTAGAAAATTGTGCTCATGAACTTAACCTAAAAATGAGAGCTTGTTCATGCATCTCATTTTCATTTTATGAATGATTATTAAGTTAATTTAACTCTACAAAATCTTCACAATTCGAATAAAAATTTCCGACCTCCTCATGAACTGTTCTCGACCATCTATTACTTACACTCTGCTGCAAAGGACCACATCGTTGCGCTCTCATATTTACAGGGTATAAGCGATTCGTTTCGCTTCAACAGCGCCCAATTTAGTGCCTTAAATTTATTTGCCATTTTTTTCGCTTTGGCTGCTTTAATTAAGCAAACGGCGCTGCAGACAAGTGGCCGAGGCCAAAGTCACAGACACTGCTGGCCATATATGCGAGGCATGCAAATTTGCTGTTACCGTCCGCGGCTCCCCTGCCCTATTCCTTTAGACGTTCTACTGTTTTGGCGGCCCACACGCAAAACTCGTTGAATTCGCATAAAATGTAATAATAATTTCGCAAAACGCGTTTTTAGTGGGGTTTTTCGGTCAAAAGCTGCTGTTAACGGAAACAGCTGTTTCCGCAGCAAGTACTCTCCTCCAACCTCCGCCCAACCCTGCCCACAAGCCGCTGTTGCAGGTCTTCCTACACTCGAGAGCCGTTGGCAATTTACTATTCATTTGAATTTTGGCTGCCGACTTTTGTGCTGTTTGCCACCGCACAGACCATAAAATGCAAAAGATTATGAAAAGTGCCGCTGCTGTGGATGTGGCTGCCACAGCTGCAGCCACTTCCTTAGCCAACACACATACATACGAAACATAGATATACACATACGGGCGCCGCACAATAATAATAATAATAATGCAGGCAGCCGCATGGCATATTGAGCTTATTCTGGCAAGAGTCTGGAGCTCTCAAATATATTTCGTGATTTAAGAGAACACATTTCAAAAATTCAGAATACACCGCGAAATGTGAGCTATAATAAACAAAATCTTTTGGGGCAACGATATGGGGTTATCTGTTTCATAACATAACCACTTTTATTTATTTATTACTTACCTATTAAATAGTAATTAACAGCTAATCTTTAAGCAGTCTGGCATCACAAACGTAGTTAACACGAGCATTAAGTTGGCTGCGTCGAAGCTTTTGAGCGATCTGGCAGCCCAAATCAGACGCTTTCTAGAATCGACTTTAAGCTTCAGTTAACCCAAACACATATTGGCTGTAGTAGTTAGGTCTTAAAGATTTTCTCTGGAAATTTGTTGTGCTTCGAGGAGGCGCAGGCCAATCGTTAAGGAGTCTACTTTGTGTCTCATTTTGCCAGCGCACACAGCTGCAATAAAAGTTATTGTGAGATGCATTCGGCCCTATTTGAACTACCCGCAGCCTGTGTGTGCCAGTTGGCTTGTTCGCTTGTGATTGAACCTCGGCAACAATTTAAAGGCTTATAAAAGTTTAATGCATATTTTATATTGCATGCTGGTTTTTATAGCATTATTGGTTTATAGCATATTGATTACAAATTGATGTTTATTGCATGTCTGATAAGTCAGCCAACTAAATGAGAGGAGGCAGGCCCAAGGGTTGCTTGCCATCATTTGCATTTGTCACGCTCGTTAGAGTTTCCTAATTCCCATTAGTCGAACTGTAATGCGTAATTCGATATGTTATGGTATCCACGTGACTTCAAACTTCTTCGACTCGCACTTATGGCAGATGCTATCTGCAGCAATTTGTAGATGAGAAAGCAACAAGCCCCCTTCGCCCCCTCCGCACCCTGCCGCCAACCCGTACAACTTTCAGTTCAGTTCGAGCTGAAGTTGAAACGGATGCTTACGAGCTTACAACGAGCAAACTTTGCCACTTGGAAAATTGTATTTTCTTTAAACTAAGGCACACACACACACACACACAAATGCACAGCTCATAAATATCATTGAAATGGAGAATAGAAGAAGGAAATGTGCCAGCTCTTAGTTTTACTTGGCAGCACAAAAAATGCTAAGAGCAAGTACTTAACACCGAAGCCTTTAGATCATCTACATAAGTAGTTTGTATTATTTAGGATGTGTTCAAGCAGGACTTGCGGGTCAAGTTTTTGTACTTTATTCTGCATTAGATTGTGAATTTTCTGCATCTATATTTTAAATTTAATTTAACTCAAAAAAGTATCTGTATTCTCTTAACGAACCCAAGTCCTTCCCCAGTCAAGCTCAATTATATTTATTAACTAAATTCATTTTTGCAATAAAAAAGTTGCCTCAAATTACTTTCATCCATGTTCACTTTCTGTATTAAAGTAATTTAAGCAGGCATTCGGCAAACTTCAGTTTGACACTTTTTTATTAATTTTGGGCTTGGGGTCTGCCTTCTCTTACCTTTTATGCAACCTGCAGCTATTGAACTTTACTGCCACAGGCCGCAAATTATTTTTGCAGCTAGGCAGACTCATGGGGGACTTTTGCAATTTTCCACATGCCAATTTTTTGGGGCGCCAGCTTCATGCCCTAGAGGCGCAGCTATAGAAGTTGCAAGTGCTTGAAATTACATTTTCCACATTAATAAAAGAAAATAAAATCAAAAACAAAAACCGAGCTTCTACGGCTGCTGCTGCTGTTGCACGAACTATGCAAATGTGCCGCGTGCAGCGCAGCAGATAAAACTGAAGCAGGAGACACATGTGTTCCTTTTTTTGCTCGTTCTCTTTTTTGGCAGCCCTTCGAGAGTTGGCGCTGCCGGGTTGACTTTTTGGACGGGGGGGAGCACAGTTGCGAGCGGGTAACATAGTCACACATAATGTGCAGCAGCTGTTGCCGCCAGTGCCAAAAGTTACAATAAATTTTTGCATTAGCTCGCAGCGCAGCTGCTCAAAACGTTAAAAAAAAACCTAAAAAAGGAATCATGAATAATAAATAACGAGCCGTGCAAATAATACAATGCTTGAGCGATTGAAGGCAACAAAACAAATTAATTTGGCCCCAAAGCTTGCGTCAAACAGCGAGCAGCAGCAGCAGCAGCAGCAGCAAAAGGTAGCCGCAGGATATTTGGACTCTTTTTAATAAGAAAATTAATTAGGTCTTAATTTCTGCTTCCTGTTAACCACACAAAAAAAAGTTGAGTTGCTGCAAAAAACATCAAACGAATAAGGCAAGAACTGGCTCAATTAAGGCTTTAAGGAAACATTTTTAAATTTAATTAAGCAAACGTTCGCTGCGAATTTGTTGTAGACTAAAACAAATAGTCGAAGCTGAGGCTTGATTGGTTTTGGGCTGAAGAAGTTCAGATTTAAGGAAAGTAAATATATTTGAACAAAATCAATTCGTTTGGTTTTCGTCTCTTTGTAAAATAAATCAAATTTAAATGAAACAGATTTTGAACATAAGAACAGAATATCTTTAAACATATCAAATAACCAATTAATATAAAAATACTTAAGCACAACTTAATAAAATGCCAGAGCACATTTTGCCAGCACACATCATATGCATTAGAAGCCTACATCTCCTGGCTGCATTTGTGCTCAAAATATATGTGACTCATACAATACGAAACATTATTATATCCTGTGAATCTATGCGTACTTGCAGATGTTTCCCAAATGTAGGCATAGCTCTTTTTGCTAGTCCATGGAATGACTTCCTATCCCGCAGGGTTTCAAGTTTTATGCCAGCTTTGGGAGCTGGCAACTTTTGTTGCTGTAGTTACTCAAGCTTTTTATTGTTGTTTCAAGTGGTTGCCTTTGTTGCTGCTGTTGTTGTTGTTGTTGCTCCATAGATAACTACGTGCTAAGAAATGTGTAACAAACTACACACACTGCGATAGGAGCATAGATATAGATACAAATACAGATACAGATAGAGATACAGACACAGTAGCTGAAGCACAGCGAGTGCCCAAAGCCGAAACAGACAATGGCAATGCCGCTCGACGTCTCCATGGACACATTCTAATAAAAAGAAAGCATTGAGAACGCCATTTTGTGTGTGGCATTTTTGTGCTGCTGCCTCGCAGCGCTGTCAGTGATGCGAAATGTTGGCAAAAGTGTTGCGAAAGTCACGGAAATAGACCTTAAATGGCTTTTAGCTGCGCAACACTAGCGTATGCTATTGTCGCACGTACAGTTATCTATTTCCAGGCAATGGTTACTTGTGGTTTCGCTTTGTGGCATTGCTCAACACTGATTCTTGGCAAATCCTTTTCCTGCTTCACAGTTCAAGTTTGGGCGGCATCTTCCTCTTCCCTCTTTTTTTTAGGCATTTGAGTTATAAATGCCGCACTACTTGAATGAATCTCATGGGCGTAATAGTTTTCAAATGGCTTTTATCTAGCTCCAGTTCTCGCACACGAGTTGCTATCTCCCCCCCTAGCTTCTTTCTCTGGTTGCTAAAATCGCTTGCCACGCAATCTCTGTGTGCGTGTAGGTGTGTGTGTGTGTGCGAGAGGAGCAACAAATTGCTATTATATGCAATTTGTGGTACAAACCAAAAAACACGCGTATCTCGCATTGAGAGCGAGAGAGAGAAAGAGAATCGAAGACTTTGAAGGATACTCTAAAGCAACGAATGCTGCAGGCATTCATCGCATTTCTCGCATGTCTTTAGTTTCATTTGCTAAAAGGCAGCACAACTGCAGCCAGCCAGCCAGCCAGCCAGGTGTCAATTACACTCTTCAACAAAATAATAAGTACAAGTAAATTCAATACAAACCCTTGAAATGGATATGTACTGAATTTGACCGGCAGCACGGAGCAATAAGCTTTTAAGAGTTGGGTGGGTTTTTTGTGAAGAAATTTTACGATTTAGATGCTCTTTTGTTAGCTAAGTCTTGCGTAAATTGATTTTGAATAATGTATGTGCATATCCCATAAAATCCAAGCCTATTTTAAATATAAATATGTTATTGATATTATATCAAAATATTTCCAAGACTTCTTCTTAAGAAGCTCTTTTCCAAATATTCTTATTTTGCACTCTTTTAGTTCGTTTTGTTTCTAAAAATACGCAATATTTACTTATATGTAATTGACATATATTCTGGTCTTGAAACACATGCTGCACAGTGTAAGACTGTCCCGTGTTCGGCGCCCTTTTTAGCTAAGTTTTAGGTGCATCCGTTTGGATAGCAATTTGTGACTGTTATAAAATGCTCGTAACTTAATTGCAGCAAATGTAACTAAGACGATTTAATTCGAGTGGCCAGTGAACAGCAATGCGTTTTGCTAAGCAACATCTCTGGCGAGAATTCCATGGAAACTTGCGTTAAATATGTTGCTTGCATATGCCGTATACGTAATGTGTTAATTGGTCACGCGGAAACGTGACGTATGCGCAATCAGAAATGATGATGATGCCAAGTTTTAGTTCGTACGTTTATCGCGTCTGCGTAAATTAAGCAGATTTAATTTGAATTAATGTGTTGCCTATTTCGCCTCGTTTAGCCTCTAAATAGATTTGGCCTTCGCTTCAAATGCTAAGCTCTGCACATTTTTTATGGCAAATGCCAATCAAGCCGTAAGCCATGAAAATAGATTTATTGCAGTGGCTCCTGGACTGTGGGTGGCGCTGTCCTTGTCCCCGGCACTACAAATTGATGTCGCAGCCTTGCACTGCATAAACTAATCAATTTTTTATTTTATTTCATTTTGTGTTTTTTTTTCTTTTGCATTTACGTTTCCGGTCAATTAGCGGCATAAAAAATACATGCACTTAATCAGCGTGACAACGTGCGGGGCGGGGCAGTCGATAAGTGAATCAAATGGATATTTGTTATAAAGGATGGGCAAAACATGCAAACGCATTTGAATATCAAATATGAAAGTAGCTCTTTGTAATTAGTATTCTGCCAAAGGGCATGTTTTATGTGCAGTTTGGGTAAGCTTTTGCGCAAAAGGCCTTTTCTAGTCTATATATGGATGCATTTGATAAGCAAGATAGGGCGAATTTACTTGATTATCATACTTAACTTAATCATAGTTTAGAGAGCAATTAAATATGTTTTATTTTATGCAAACTAGTCGCTGAGTATATCTATGTCTATAGAACTTCGTATAGTTATTTCTTTTTGATGCAGATATATAGCATACGATAGCCAAATATATATAAAAATGGAACTAATCTTAGTTCATCTTTTTAAAACTTACTTATAATACTTAACTTAATCATAGTTTAACGAGCAAATTCGACTTGCCTTTGCAATAGTTTATTTCTATTTTCATGTAAAGCTGCTTTTACCTTTGGCCATATACTACAGCTACTCGACTTACTTTTGTTATTTGAGTGTATAATTATCCCTAATTCAATTAGCTTGAACTTAAATATGCTGCAAGTTTCATATTTCATACAGTTACTCGACTGAAAGGCAGCTTAATCTGCAGCATTTCACATAATTTTCTTTTTTCTATATATTTTCTCATTACTTTAATGTGGCGCCCACCTTTTTTTTTACATCTATACGCGCCTAGGCCCCTGCTACAACCGCATTTATTTGCCAGGCATTGCAATTTAATTTGTGTGCTAATGCTGTGCTTTATAAAATCCCTTTATATGTAATGCTTGTGATGATATATATTTTTATATATCAGACATTTCCTGCGTTGCTAAATAAATGAATGTTACACTGGGCGTATTAGCAATTTTGATGCACTTGGCCTTATGGCACCAGGCTCTCTCTCTCGCTCTCGCATATTAAATGCTAATTTCGCATACGGCGCACAGCACACGGCCAAAAGCTTAAAGCTAGGCCAAGCACAAGTAAGGCAGAGCGTAGCAAAGGACGCACACTCTCACACACACACACAAACACACACACTCGCACACACACACACACGTATTACATGACATTTTACAAGTTATTATTATGCAAAGGACACGCGTTGCCGGCGACTCTTGTCGTTATCCTGTTGCAAAATCTGCGACGGTGTTGGAAAATTTACATTTATTCATGACATAAATAAAGCATAGAGTGAACCACGCTAGCCCCAACCCTGCCGAAAAATAAATAAAATAAAAGGTAGAAACCCAAAAGGAAAGGGATCAACTACAGGGCCCAGGATAAAACCTGTGGCTGTTTAGACCGCGCCTCTGCGCGCCTCAGTTCACGTTTTGCCAGTTGCAATTTCGCGCATTGCATTTTTTGTTTTCTGTTTGTTAATTTATTTGCCACGCTCAACACCTGCAGCAAATGCTGTTTATCCAGCAGATTCGAGCGTCAGCAATTACATGATATATTTATCATCTGGTTTGGTCCAATGCACGCCTGTCAGCTGTTCGCGGTTTGAGGGCCCCACGGCTATGACAAGGCTCAGTTGATTTGAATGTTGAGTGGTTTCTCGCCGTGTGGCCGCATTTCTGATTTGCATGAATTGCCCAAAACCAACAACATACGAAATGGAAAATGTGTAATCAGCGCAACGAATTTTTGATTGCCAAACAAATGATATATAATTATGGTCTGTCTAGAGCACAATGGAGGCTAGAAATTGGATATGACGGGGTTAAAAACAAAACAGATTCTAACTATTTAAAGAGACTTTCCACAGCTCTTAAATCTACAAAAAGTGAGTAGAGTTTTGCTGTAAAATATTGTCACATTTGAAAAAGTAAAAACATAATAAACGTCTCGTTAAAATTAATTGAGAGAGAGTTCCCACAGCTTTTAAAAAGGAAAAATGTGAAAGCAATGCAGAAAAGTTGCACAGTCCAATTTATTTGGCACTAGCTAACAAAATTGTAAAATAATTGTTGCAGAATTGTATATGATGTGATTTAAACTTATTTTGAAACATTTTTCACAATTATATTGTAAAATGAAATTTATATTTTCGTCTAAAATGCACACATTGACCGCTTTGTGCATTGTGTTTTCGGTTATTTCCTAAATGTTATTTCGTAACAAGATTTTCTACCATAATTTAATTTACATACGCAATAACAATTGCTTAATGAGAGCTCTTGTTTGAATTATTATAGTTATTTATATTAACTATAATTCTAGCTCTTGACCGGAAATAAGAGCTGAATTAAATTTCAATCTCACCACAATTAATTAAGCTAAAAGCGAAAAATCATTACATATTGTGCTGCATAATTATTGCTGTGCTAACAACTTAACCTCAAATTATCTGAAAGCCTAACCTCAAAGTGTTAGCAAACTAACCTCGAAACAACTTGTTGTTAATTGTGAATTCGAATAACGCTAAGCCCAGCCGCAAATTATGTAAAAAGCAAAGCAACCGTTGACAACCGGAAGGCATAACTATTTTAAGGGCTCCGCACGTCCGACAGCTCAGGGCGCCAGGCAACATAACCTCAATCCAACCGCAAGGCATAATATGCCGCATAATATTGAATTAGAAATGCGTAAAATTAGTCCCAAATATTTAGTCGACACACGAGTAACAGCTCCTCGGGGTCTGTTACGCTCCACTCCCGTGCCATCGTCCCAATTTTATGCACCACAGGGCAGTGTTAACCTTTGCGACAAATAATAAAATAAATTAAAATTAAACAGCACAAAACAAATATGGAAAGTTCTGTAAAATTTCCCTCGAGTCGTGGGTGGCGCGATAAACTGCACGCAACTTTAAGCCAAGCGTGAGGCAACAAATATGGCCACGAGCAGGTTCTTATATATATAAATATATTTATAGGTGTGTGGGTGTGTGTGTGTGTGTCTGTTGGGCGTGGAACTAATAAAAGTAAGCACACACACACACACACTCACACACAAGGCCACACTCACAGAGACACCTGGCCACAGCAAGATATGCATATAAAGCATATATGCCATATGGATATGGCGCCATGTGTATGGCATAAGCGTCGGCTAACGGTTAACAAGTGGCAAGTAGTTTTTTTTAAAGAAGAAGAAGAGGGAAGGTTGGCAGTTTGCAGGCATCATAAAAGCAAACAAAGACACTCGCTGGTTTCTCTTCCTGCTACTGTTGTTGTTTCGCTAGCTATTCATTTGACTGTAGCTCAAGCTTCCAGCCCCACGCTCTGCTTGTTGTTGTTTCTGCTTTCCAGGCAAATTTTCTTTTTAGACTTGTTCTCGATTTTAATTTCACTTAATTTTGGCTAAAGTAGAAAGTCGAGTGCAAAACAAATTAAACATATATAAACAATTCTTGTGAATTCGTCGAACGACGAGTTTCCATAGATAAACAAAATTAAAAAAAAATTGTGAAAATTAACAGGAACTAGAAAGGATTTTAACGTAAGCGTCTAGTTCATAAAAAAGGACTTCAGGGATTAGAGTGAAAATTGTTTTGAATAAGTTGCGTATTTGGGAACAATGTTTTTATATTAACTGGCCTGTCCCCCCGCTCTCTCTCTCTCTACCGCTCCGCAATCACTTTCTCGTTTTTCATTTTCGACGTCCTTTTGCATTTGACTTGGCCGTGAGCCTTATCCATTCATCCCGCCACGCTGGTATTGTGCATTCCATTTCCATTAGCACTTTAATATTTAATGACTGCTGTTTATCGCACATAATTGAATTCAGTTTGTTCGCCTTTTTGCTCATTATATGATTATCTTTTGTTTTCTTATATCCGCAATATGGTTAAGCTGCCGACATTTTGCTTGCCATTTTTATGAGGCTTTATTATTTGGTTTTCTCTGCTGGGTTGCTCATCTTCGTATTTGGGATGTTGAGGAGAAGATGGAGGCCTTGATGAATAATGCAAGCATCGCCTTTGGTTTCATTTTCACGCTCGTCTTTAATGGGCAGGGCTTCTACAGTGGTTCGAGCCACGCTCTTCATACATAATTCTCAATCAAATGTCGGCCAAACACACACATACACACTCACATACACATGTATGTATATCTGCTTGTAATGTGCGGGCACGAAACATGATTTTCTTTATGCCTGCCCGACTCCCACCCCCCTGGCTGCCTTTTTCGACCGCCTTCTTCTTGGGCGCCGTAAATAAGAGTTACGTATTTTTGGTTTGCCTTTCGAAACCGAAATTTAATTAATGCGTTTCCTTCGTGTTTTCGCATATTCATGTTACCAGCGTTTTGCTGTTGGCCAGCGCCAGACAAAAAATCTGAGCCAGCTCGCAGCGTACGTGTGTGCGTGTGTGTGGCACGTTTTGATCATTAGCCTGTAGGTGTTATAAATATGCGTTAAACTGCGCTAATATGCATGGCAATGACAACCCTACCAAGGTAAACCCCACAAAATAAATATATATATACATATAAAGAGTATAATGTAGATGTTGCACACAATTTATACCCGAGACAGCAAAATCAGCGGGCCGTGGTCAGGACTCAAGGACAATGGCGCAACAGCTTTTTGGAGAGAACAACTAAGTTTAAATTTCTTTTGAGCTGCTCTCAAATTGCTTTAAAGCGATATTAGAGGTGATTGAAAGCTGCTTCAAGCCTAAGAGCTGGTATAAACCTGTTTTAAACCTATTTGAAACCTCTTTTATAGCTGTTTTTTAGAACTGTTTTGGGTCTTTTTATGGCTGTTTTTAGCGCTTATTGCGCTGCGCTTTTAATTGTGAGCATTCTTTTGAATTGAAGACCCGACTCAAGCCACTTCTTACCTTTCAACCTGCATAAATTATGCCTCAAAAGTGGCCACAATTATTTATTATGTCACAAAACGAATTTCGTGTTGAAAGCTTGTCAGCCGAGAAAAAGGTTTAAACGTGAACACGCAGTCCCTGGTAATATTTCAAATAAATTTATACATTTCACTGCTAGTCAAAGAAAAAGGAAAACGGAAAAGGAATCGCATAAAAACCACAAACGACCCGTTTAACTTGGCCTTCAAGCATCATTTGTCAAGGCGTGAATTTCATGGCCCTTTAAAACCAAACTCGAGTTGAATTTTCGTATTCAAGTGCTGCAAACGCTACCTGTCATATGCGGGCCACGTTGAGGTTTTGCTTATTAGCGTATTTGTGGCACATGTGGAGTCCTGGCAATCCATCAGGCATCAAGCGAAACTGACGACTGACGCTGACTGACGGCGACTGACGTTGATTGGCCCATGGCAAAGAGCAATCTAAGCCAACTCCTGTTAAAGCGGTCGCATTTTGTGTGCTTGGCAAGTTCCATATATACCATATACTATTTAAATTAGGGTGTTTTCAGTATGTAGCGAAATATGTGAGTAGGGGCTTTAACAAGCCCAAAAGAGAGCCCGTCGCAGGAGTTGACTCATTGCACGATTAACCAGCTGTTAAAACTAACCCTCCCAGTCCATATACACATACTGATGAAGTTTGCTCTATTTATTAATGTACCTATATAATTCTGATTTAACTGGATGGAGTTATTCGAACACATGGTTGTCTTAGCAGAGAACTTAACAATTTCAAGTTTCAGTCCGTTTACAGATTTAGTTGGACATCGAATTACACTATTTTCATGTAGGGCATTTGAGCTTCGTTAGCACACCAGCTAGCTATGCTTCTTCTTATTGTCTTTGCGGTTGACAGTTGAACATTTTGCTTCTGCTTTACTGCTTTCATTGTCCGAGTCGTTTTGATTTTCATTTGACAGTCGACGCGGCTCAGGCGTCGTATACGTAATCTGGCTGCGCTCAAATGTATGCTATGCTCTTTGCCTTTCTCCATTTTCCTTCCTTTTTTTTTGGGCAGGGGTGTGTTGACTTAATCAAAATGCCAGCTGGCACACGTGGCGTGGAATTTGCTTTAGTTTTTTTTGTTTTAGTGGCCATAAAGCGCACACGTGCGAGATGCCAAGAAAGAAAGATAAAAGACAGAAAGAGTAAGAGAGAGAGAGAGAGCTAGATTGAGAACTTCACAGTGTTTAGCATTTTCTAGCAATTTGCATAAATTATATAGTTTTGCTTGGGACTTGCCAATTCCCCAATTTCCCGGATTTTTCTTAACTCCTGACATGAAAATTGTGCTCTTAATATTGTATATGCTGGCAGTGCAATTAATGGAAAACGTTCTTAAAGCATGCGCTCCACATACTTGACTTTGAATGCAATTTATGCAACTTGTGTTTGCCAGTTGACGGCTCAATTTATGAGCTACGGCTGCACTTAAAGTCATTTTCCACACTTTCCTTTTATGCTGTGAAACCCCTTTCCCCCTTTCCCCCTTTTTTGCCAGCTGCTCAGTGCACAGCTGGCATCATAAATAAGCAGAGGCCATGCAATTATGCGCCTGAGCTGTCATTTCCCGCTGCCCGTTGGTGTGAAAATTGCATATTGGCATAAATTAATCAGCTAGCTGAAGCGCCAGCTGGCCCTGATTGCACCCAATTGGCCCAACTATTCAATTGACTGACGGCCTGCGGCAAGTATGTGTGTGTATGCGTTTGCATATCTGTGTGGTGTAAGGCAGCTCAATCCATTTACCTTTACATATAAGAAAATATAAATCCAACATTTACTGCATGCTGCATGCCACACAAAGGCTGTCAGCTTGAAGCAGTTGGCTTTTGTTTCAACTAATTTAAATAGCTTATTTGAAATGCAATTTCTCTCAGCTGACAAATGATGGTTGGGTATTAGAAAATAATAATTAACTTATAAATTCATTGGCCAGCCAATTGTCTAAGCAGTTTACAAAAGGGGCCAATTCAGCATTTATATCATCTACTCCAGTTACTTTGTCCATCTATGCCTTCATCTATACCTTCATTTTACTTATACTAAATTAATTTGTCAAATTTCCAATTAGTTAAGGTGATTTACTGTCGCAAAATGTTGCTGCACCCAGAATTTCTCTAGGCTTATTAAATGATTTCTCTTAAAAACACCTTTAAAATAAATGCCCCAATATTTAAAATGGTCCAATCTCGATATTGATTGGAAACAATCTATAAAAATGGCATAGGATTTTTATAAACTTGCAAGTTCCTCGAATAAATTCTCTATATTAAAGTTAGAAATTGTACTAAAACATACTCAAATAGATGGAGAGGGTCGTAATAGCTCACGCCCTGTGTTTCTTTATATGTTAGACAAACAAACTGAAGATCACTTTATCCTGGCTAAAAGCCAGAGCTGAATGAGTTATTTTTTGCCCTGGCCCTTGGTGTGTTGCGTTTACTTGTGGGTTCAGTTTAATTGATTTGCCTTAAGGCTCAACCGAACTTGATGCAATGGCCAGGCCAGGCAAAAGAAAAATTCTTTAGACCGAGCAGCTCAAAAGGAAACTGCAGACAATTAAGCAAACGTAGCAACCAGAACAAGAGAGCGGGGTACTGAAGTGGTGCAGCTGTGTTGCACTGTAGCAAGTAGCAAGTGGCAAGTGGCAAGTGGCAACTGGCAGTGAGAATTGCTGTAAGAACTGCAGCAATTACTTACTCGAAATCTGTTGGCCTGGCCCCGGCCTGGCTGGGAGACTTAGCAAAGTCTCGACTCTTGCGGCTGCAGCTGTGGCGTGAAAGTGAAATACTTTTTCCTAAGGACTTTCATTGTTGCGGTTCGGGTTGCACCTTCAGCCCGCCCTCCTCTCCTCTCGCTGTTTGCTTGTTTGCGCAAAAGATTGCAGCGCAAAAAGCGAATAGAATTGTGTCAAGCATTTTGGCTGCGTTTTGATTTGATTACAAATTGAAAACGATCCAGCAATGTTTCTCTTAGCTCCGCGCTTTTCCTTAGCGTTAAGCACAATACATAATTAAATTATTAGACAATTTAAAATTCATTAAATTGAGCTGCAAAAACACATTATTTTAAGTGGCACGCAACAATGGGCCAACCGCCATTCAGACTGCGGCTGTTGCAGCGACAACAACAAAAGTCATTTAAAAATGTGTGAGAAATTAATTGCAATTGCGACCAAATTGGATAACCGCAAATAAATTCGCGTAATGGCTGACGCTTTATTGGTGCCGGAGGCATGCAACAACAAGAAAAGTATAAAGATACGCGAGCGCGCGTTTCGTAGGCGATTTAAAACGCGTTGCTTACGTGACATGAAAGACAAGTGACAAATGGAAGGGGGAACAGACAATGGGAAATAGACGAAGGATGAGCGGGAGAAGTGAGAGTAAGGAGGTCAGGGCGAGAGAGGTGAAAAGAGCGGGAGAGAGAGAAAGAGAGAGAGGTGGAAAGAGCGGGAGAGAGAGAGGTGGAACGCATGAATGCATGAGCATAGCAAAGAAATAGAGCGTGAAATTCATGGACAGAAAGTAAAACAGACAGAAAGTAGAAAGAAGGTTTTAAATTAAAGTTAATTTTAATTTCTAACTCAAACGAAATTGTCTAGTAGATAATAATTAGCTAATAGATAAGCCCAAAACAGGAAACTGCCCGTCTTCATACTATTCTTTTCCCAAATTAAAACTTGTAAAAGGTTTAGAACACCTCGTGGCACGGACTTTCGATATCTGCCTCCACAAATACGTACCTCTTTTTATAGAAGCAACCTTGGCTACCAAATAGCTGCTGATTGTAAGCAAATCTCGAAACATTTTACAAACTGTTTATGTAAACGATTTAGAAGCAATTTTCTATCAGATTTAAATGTCTGCCTGCTTTTGAGTGTAACGATTCCAGGCGCGGCCACTCAGGTTGCCCTCGCGTCAATCGCCGAGCCATCACTCAAAGTTGTCCGCATTTGCATAAACACTTTTAATCCAAATGCCCAGCAGGTTGCTGCAGCAGTTGCTTTAGCTAGTGTGCTCCAAGCTACTTACAGTCAATTGACTCACACCCGCTTCAGTCCCGTCTCTCAACGTGAAGTGACAACGCCACAGAAACCAGCAGCACTTGACAGGAACGGCAGGAGTAGCAGCAATAGCCGGCAACCGATTGATGCTGCTTGGGTTTTGCCATTGCCTGTTTGCCGGATGGAGACTGTGCCTTTGCCTTTGCCTTCGCTAGCTTCTATTTCCTTTTGCAACACTCGGCTACGATTACATCAAACAAACGTTGGGCCAGCGGCTCGGCCCTTTAACCGACTGGTGTGTCATTCATGGCGCCGCGCATCACTGCCGTTTGCCGAGCCCTGATGTGGTCCAGGTCAGGCATCAACTACAATTCCAACAGCTGGCAAAATCATCAGCAGCAGCAGCAGCAGCAGTCGCCGCATCAGCGCTTTGGCCGTCAGTCAATGTGTCATCTGCTTGGCATTTGTGCTGCTGCCTGTTGCCCTAAAGCAACGATTGTTATACCCTGTATGCATAGTAGGTGTTACAAAGAGTATTATAAACAGGATTGAAGGTTTCGATTGAGAAGTAAATGAAACTGCTCGGTTTTAAGATGGTTTGCTGAACATTTATAGTAAGAATGTACGAAAATATTCGAATCTTTAATCTTAAGCTATTGACTCTCCAAAGAACTCCAAAAATATCTGGTTTTGTGTTGAAACCCCTCAAAGGTACTTAAATAATGTGAACATTTCTACTCTAATTGGATATCTGCTAGTCAAAATAACTTGCCAGCAGAAATGGTTGTTATATTTTACCCTCACGGAAATAACAGTTTATTCATAAACTAAAAATTCGTTTAGTTGCAGTTGCTATTATTTTTGGAGTAGCGGTGCATTCGTTCCCCCACACTAAAAATAAAGTTCATAGCTAAAAAGAAAAAAAATTCTGATTAACTTTGGCAAACTGCAAGCGATGTAAATTGCATTGCCCATACTCTATAATAAGAAAGTCTTTTGGGTATACGCTGGGATTTGTGCGAATGTTGTTGAAGTAGCTTAATATATACTTTTATAATTCTAAATCATTTAATAAAATTAGTATACACAGAAATATAGATAAATATTAGCTATTAAGATATTTATTACAAATTGAGAGCTCACAGAACTTTCATTAATTTGGTAAAATTTTCATTAAGAAAATATTTTTTATATAATAGCTATACAGTTGTGAATGGAAAGAATATGATCAGGCTTCAGTTGGATAAAACTAGTTTTACTTAAATATTTTTGCTCTTTCTAACAAATTTAGACTTTAATTAGGAATGTATGCAACACAAGTCTATGAATTAATTTCTGTTTAGTTTTGTGAATAGCCAGTTATTGATGAAAGCGCATCTCAGCTTCGTTAAGATTTCCTTTTCTGATATATCTGTATATATTTTTCTGCTTAAAGTTTTCTATATAATTTCAGTTAGTGCTCGAAAATTTGCGCAGCTCTATTGAAATCACAATGCGCTTGGAGAGCTAGTTTCCCCACTGGTTCCCCCACTGGTTCCCCTACTGATTCCCCCACTGGTTCCCTCACTGGTTCCCCCACTGGTTCCCCCACTGGTTCGCCGGCTGGTTCTCTTCAGCTCGTCAGGCGAACTGGCGCACTTTGCATAAATTTGAGCTTGAAGCATTGCACTTGCTTGACACATTTTGTTTGGCTGACGATGCCGGAGTTGTCCCTCCGTTCGTGCAGTTGCCCAACTCTTGTCCAACTTTGTTGTTGTTGTTCATTTACAAAGCGACAAGAAAGGAAAGGGAAGAGGAAAAGTTTTGTCTCTGGCGCAACAATTTACCGTTAAGAGCTCAACATTGTAACACTGGTTTTTCACTTTTCACTAAGTACCAGGTTAGTGTAACACATAAAAAACGTAGCCGCAGCATAGCGCGGGATGTGCGGGGAGGAGGTGTTTGGGCAAGGGTTAGAGTTCAAGCTGGGTTGGGGATTGAAGCAATCTGCACAAGTTTTGCCGCCGTCTTTTGTGCAATGTGCGAAGTTTGTCACTCTGTCAAAGAAATGTTAGCTCTGTGTCTGTGTCTGTGTAATGCATTCGCCCTGTAATCCACAGACAGCCAGGTGTGCCAAAGAGCGGAGGGGGGAGGAAGGGTTGTAGGGCTAGGGGAGCAACTGGCGCCTAGATGTCGTGTCAACACAAGTTTTGCATTTTGCAATGTACTTTTCTTTTGTGTTCTCGCTCTCTCTATCTGTCTCTCTCTCTCTCTCTCTCCCTGCACCTCGCGCGTCCGTTAAGTACTTAAATTAGTTTCCATAGTTTGACGCCATTTGGCCAACACACCCGCTCTTCTTCGCCCCTTCTCCATTGCGACTAGACAACACAAGCTTGTTTCTCGCATGCAGCGTGTAAATTAATTCTTTTTTCGCTTGTTGTTTATAAAGCTGCCGCTGGGGCACAAAACTTTTGGCATTTTATGTTGGCTGATTTTATTAAAATTTACAACCAGACCCAGTTGCAATTTGGCTCAATGAAGCTCGTATTACATGGCGTGGAAGAGCGCTAAAACCCGAGGTGGTTCCGCTTTGGCAGATCTCTTGCTGCTTTATTGATATATATATAAGAAATACAACAAAGCAAACATATAATATAACAAAATATATATCAATATTTAACTAAAGCTTAATATCTTTTACTTAAATTCAATGAAATTGATGTGAATGTCACATCTGTATTTGATTTATGTATATTTCATTTTGCTTAACTCAGCCACCTTGCAATAAACCTTCTCGACAACAACCTGCACACACGACACCACCCACTCGACCCGCCTTTTAGGCCGCCTAAAGAGTGTCAATACACACGAAAACCACATGCAAAGACCTACACCACATAATTTACTCATTATCGAAGAAATAGATCCTCAATAAAAATAGAAGCAAACCAAAAATTAGTTAGGCTTAAGTGTTTAGCTTTAAGCTTTAGATGCGCCTCATTGTAAGCTGAGTTGAGCTGCTTTTAAAATTTCAATCAATTGATTCGTGCATAACAGTTATTCATATGCGACACTCACAAACAAAAAACTAATACACATATAAATCTCACACACACACACACACACACACACGCTTACACGCACAAGTCATGAAATGCAGCTGCAATTGCATTTGCGCATTTCCGGTCAGCGCACGGATGTTCCGGTGATCAATTTTCAAATACGCTGTGTCAGTTTACTGGCTGGTCACTTGCTCTGTTGTTCGCACAGTTCTTGCCGGGCGGTGCAGGCGTGGCACGGGGGGGAAGCTGCTGCAGGGGGTTTGTGCGGCGAGGTGCAGCTGTAATCGACCTGTCGCCCGTTCGTCCGCTTGGCAACATTTTGTGGCGCTTTGCAGAAATAGAATACAAATTCACAGTTTTTGCATATTTGCTTACAGCTCGTTCTGCAGAGCACACACACACACACACACACACTCTGTGATTTTTTGCGATTTTTAAGCACAGTTTTCTCAACGTGTATTTACCTAAATTTCCTTTCTTTTCTCTACATACCTCTTCATCTTTGGCTGCAAATTGCGCGCGTTCTGTATAACTATTTTTGGTTGCGCAAATTTGTAGCTCTAATTTTTATCCTATTTCTTATCCGGGTTTTTTCACTTTTTTAGTAGCTATCTTTATTCATCGATGTGTTGCCGCAAAAAGCAAAGAACAAAAAACGCAACCGCAACAATTAGCGCAGCGTCAGCTACAAAAACTGCTTGGTTCAGCGTTTTGCGCCAGTTTTGCGGTTTGGCGCCACGCGAAAAGCAAAACCACAAAAATTATAAGGGGAAAAAATATTAAATGCAAACAGCTCAAAGGGAGCGGGTGCTGTAAACATTGCCAGGACATAGACAGGATGTGGCTGTCTGCAGCTTTAAGCAGACAACTTCTGAACAATTTCCGCACACAGCTGTCGACAGTTTTCGCAACTAAACTTTGAGTCGTCTCAATTAATGAGATTAATTAGCAGCTAATCAAATTTGCAACTACACAACTTGCCGACTGCTATTGATGTGTGCCCCTACACCCTTTACCCCTTACCCCTTACCAACACATCAAGCAAGCCAGCCTGTCTGGCTGTCTGGCTGTCTGTCTGCCTTGTCTTGCCAGGACTGCCAGTCAATGTATTGATGCCTGCAAATTGCTTGACGCAATCTAATTAGCTTCATTTGGTTAGCTACTTTTAGTTGCTTTTAGCCATTTTCGGCTGGCCAAAATTAATTGAGATTCTTAAGGCGTCTCCGCCTCTACCAGCCAAGTCATTTTCGAATAATTTAAAGTAATATTCCCGCTCTCTTTAAACAAAATTTCCATATATATATCTTAACGTAAATTGTGCCATTACTTTTGTAGAATCTAAGAAAAACTGCGAATATAATCTTATACAGAAATTGCTATTCTATTATTAATACCCAAATAATTTGTATAGACCACAATGCTCAGTTTATGCTCTGATCGACTCCCGAATGCCTTTATTTTTGTAAAAACTGAATTGTTTCTCATAAAGCAACAGATTTTGAGCATATTTTGATCTGTTTAATAATCTGGTAGCTGAAATTTAAAAACGTCTTTAGTATTAATATGATTTTTCGACCAGTTTTCTTTTGACTTGATTTGTGCATTACAGCATAAATTGCGTATATGTTGCGTTGACTGTTCCCGGTTACTGGGCAATATCTTTTGCGAGTAACCAGCGCAATTTTCATTGAAACAAACTTAATTGACATCAAACACACAAGCACAGAGCAGACACATAGATAAATACCGCTTAGGTATTTGACTGGAAACGCTGTCCAATTTGCTGAGCACAAATTGCAATTTGCCAGCGAAACGACACGACGCCTTGCACTGTGGCTGATTAGTTGCGGCGCCTCCGCCGGCCACTTGGCTGCAGCTTGGCTGTGAGCTGGCCAACTGGCTTACTTATTTATAGCCAAAGTCTAAAGCAAACAGACAGCTGCTCACAAGTCCGAGTCGGATTTGGACTACATTTCTCGCAGTCTCTCGACCGCCACGCATGTGGCTTTATCTTTATAATGGAAAATGATGTCGTTAGCAGCGGGCGAGGCGAAACTTGCGCTACTTTGGCTTATGCTGTCCTCATCTTGAATTTATGTTCTATTTTTTTGATATGTCAAACTCGATTTTTTTTTCTCTGTACTGTTTAATTTTTAATAGAAAAGCAAGCGTTTTCCCGGTCGATTTTCATTTCATAGCATTTGACAGCTGCACTTGCCCATCGGCTGGGGGATTACCGAAAGGAAATAACTCTCCATCTTATATATACATATATGTTTTTCTTCTTCTTTATATTATTATTTTTGCTGCTGTTCAATTGCTTGAAAGTTGTGTGAGATATTGCTGCTGCCAACTGACAACTGACAGCAGCGCATTGTGAAAATAATAAATAATTATTTCCGTTTAAGTGTCAACATTCAATTGGCACTCTGACAATGCGAGAGCCATGGTAAATGTTGTGCGCGGGATTCAGTTTATAGTTATGTTAAAATATTTCGCAAGTTATTTGTGATTTAATTAATTGTGCACATAATCGGAGTTATTTAATATTTTGTTGTGAACAATGCAAGAACAAAATTAACACGAGGAAACATTATAATAATATTGTATGACATATTTTAACAACGAGACCTTCAACCTATGAAAGGAAAGCTGAAACTGAGATCTTTTCGATAATTAGCCACTTTTTTTCGAGGATTTTACTTTCCACCTGTTATACATTAAGGTATAAGTACTCGGATTGGGAATATAGAAACCTTTGTCAATGTTCTCACTGCTCAAACTATACCTTTAAGAAAAGTTGGCTGCGGAATTCGAACTTTCAACTTAACGTTTTTTACTTTACGGGACTTAGAATATTAAAGGTATTAAAACTCTATCTGGAGATAGACTTTCACTTTATGTAGGCTCAGCAATTTTTCCTTCTGCTCTTTTTTTGTCATTAGCTGTCGGACCAGCTCTGCTTTATTTCCGTTCTCGTCATGTTGCAAATAATTTAATTTTGTGAAAACCAGAGCAAGGCCTCCCTCTCATAGCTGGCATTAATTGATGCGCTTAAGTTGCACCTGAAAGCACTTGTAAACCTAGAAATTATCACAAAAATTGTGAAAAAGATCTTGATTATCTTGCTGTGGTTGGGGCTGCACTTTAAATGAATGCGTGACATCTTAACGAGCCAACATTTAATGACAGATTTTTTGCAGCGAAACGCTGACAATTCAATTGAAATGCAGCATTGGGGCCGAGTAAAAAATTGTGAGCAGCAATTTTGCAGCGTTGTCATCGAAAACCAACTTGAAGGCCCCTTACCCTCCCCTGATCCATTTGGTAGCCAACAAAAAAAAAAAACACAAACGCCATGCTAAAAAAAGGAAACGAAATTAAACCAAGCTACGGGACCTGAATACGTGGTGGTAGCGAGGGGCGTTCCTGCACTTTTTCTGACAAAAAAAAAGGGAAAAAAAATGCAAATACTCGAGTGTACGCCAATGTAAAACAGAAGCTGTATCCAGGCATCCAAACTCATCCTGAAATGCAAACAAAATAAATAAATAAAAAAATAAGTGAAATAAAAGTGGACAAAGGGAAAAGGAGGTGCGTTAAAGGGGGTAGGGAGGGTTGCCGGACGGAAAAATAAAAGACTGCAGCACAACAATAAGGTGGGGCAGAGGCGTTTGGGGCAGGGCGAAGTGGAAATGCTCTGCAGACGAGCCAGACCGAAAATATAATACCATAAAGTGAAAGATGAGCACAGCAGGGGCTGACAAACGAAAACGTATTCCAGAGGATTATATGGATGAGCTGGGAATATATAATGCAATTCTTATGTAAACTGAACACTTTTAATGATATAGCTAGCACATAGATTGCCAGGCTTATTTTATTTTCTCTTGATTATATAACTATAACTTCACTTACTTTCCTGCTTGCATTTCGCAACTCTTTCATTACGATTAGTGGCCCTTAAATAATTATATTAAGTATTGAATAGATCAACCAGTTAACCCTCTTTGTATATCTGCTGCAGCGTTGAGCAAGGCGGATTTTCAATACCCAAGCAACTGACTATGCTATATATTTGTATATATACCCTATACCCATTAAGCATGCAAAAAAGGTTGCAGTAAAGTTTTGTTAACAAATTAAGGTATTTGTATCATGTATCCATGCAGAGCAAGTCGAGTCGTTTCAGCATTTCCTAGTTGATCTGGGATACCATAAGAGCTAAGGCTTCACCAAATTTCGTATAGAAAATATAGCTTAAATGTTCTCAATCATTTTAAATAACATCTTAATTTTTCACGGGTGTTTATTAACATGTTTGTGTGTGGGCCCATCTACTACTATTGATTAATTAACATTTAGTATTAGCCTGCATTCCATATGGGCATAGGATATGTTAAAGTCTACTACTTGCACCTGAAACTTTTCCACTTGTTTTTTATTGGCTTGGCATAAATTAAATTGTGCATTTACGAATCTCCGTGCCCCCTGCGTGTATGTGTGTGTGTGTGTGTACTGATACATATATCTGACTGCTCGCAATGTGAAAAGCAAGCGCGGCCAATAAAATATTGACGGACAGCAAGTGGTGTGCGGAGGGTTGTGTAAACAAGGCCCAAGCGGCCGCAAACACGCTGCGTATGAGTGATATTTTGTGCGGTGCCAGTAAGCGATGGGTCAAGCGAATAAAGACCTTCGCAGTGGCAGCATTCTTTGCATAAATATGAATACAGTAAATGGCAACTGTAACTGAAGGCTCATTAGAGAAACAAAAAAATGAGAAAAGCGTGAGACTAAGAGGGGGAAGACTGAGGATAAGAGCGAGATTTTATGCATAAATTAGAAACTTCGTTCCAATCTTCGTAGCATCAAATGAGCTTTATGAAACGCTGCAGCCAAGCATTATTCATGGCACAGCCTTGACAGACAGCGTCAGTTGCGGGGGTGGCTGGCGGCGGGTGAGGCGTCACGTGTCAGTTGCTGCAAGATGAGGCATTATTAATATATATGTATAATTATTTGTGCCCATTTTTGTTTAAGGCATGAATTGCAGAATTTAAAAACTTAAGAAGTAAATCAGTCGAAAGTCCTATTATCTCTACTCTTGCCCAAAACCCAGGGACTGACTGCCATTTCTCGCTTGTCAGGTGATGCGGGCCGATAGCCACACACCTGCGGCGCAATTTTCTACACTTTGGCGCATTTCTTTTTCGTTGTCTGTCGGCTTGGTCCAGGCACCTTATCATTTATCAGAGCTCTGCAAAGATCAAAAGCAGCCATCAAAAGCAGCAAGCGGCAGCGGCGAGAGGGGGGAAATTGAATAGAAAAAAAAGCAGAGCAACCGAGATAGAGAAAGAGGGAAAGGAGGAAAGAGAGGAAGAGAGCAGATAACTTAGCTTAAAGCGCAGTTTGTTATGTGGGTCGATTGGTTGGTGGGGATTGTGGCTTGGTTTTGGGTGGTCTCTTATGCCATTTGCTGGAAATGAAACTAATTTTGTTGATTGTGACGGCAAAGCATTGCACAAGCATCGAGAGTTGATATATATGGGCGCAGCAAGGAGCTTTATATCCTTGTATGCCACTTGACAATTGCTTGAAAAATACCCAAAAAAAAAAAACTTGATGAATTACACTGAGAGAAAACCATCAACGAGTGCTGGAAGAAGGAAGAAATCGCAATTCCTATAGAGACACATCAATGGCTGTATTGAAATAGACATTTAGGTATTTATTTAGATGGATGTGAATAATGATATGGAGATATTGCGCAAATTTATCAGAAATGGATAAAGTGTGAGCCCAAACTAGAGTTAAACAAGTAGAACAAGGTGAATATATCCATACATAAGTATATATATGATCAGTTGAGACAGATTAAACTGAGAGTAGAGCTAGCGATGCAGCTAGAGGCAAGGCTGAAGGTTAAGTTGGAGAAAGCGCTGGAAAAATCCTAAAGGTGGAGTAGGAACAGAGATAACACTAGATGCTAAAGGTAAAGGTGAGTTAGAGGTAGAAAGTAAGAAAGGTAAAATACTGAAGTACAAATTATAAATAAAGCTTAAGTATCAACATGTGCTCATCAATATAGGCAGAGCTAAGTTACAGAAGGAGAGGAGACACGGGTGAATCTGGAGTTGGAACTATGCCCATGGACACAAATAGAACCAGACTACAATCAGTATAAAGAGATAAAGGGCAGCTCTTACTATACTCTTATCCTTAACATCTGTTTTCGTTCTCGAACTTCTTGCATTTTTCTTTAAGTTGAACTAGTTTCAAAGTCAGTTAGTCTATAAGCATATATCCGATTCATTTTCTTTTCAAAAGCAATTACACTTTTCCTTTTCTAAAAATATCTTAAGACTGCATTTCTCCTTGACATTTCCAGAAGACACTCAATGCTTTCCCCGTGTACTCACAGTGCACAACATATCTATGCCATCTATACTTCAAACTTTAAATTCTTGCAAAACTTCTGACAGCATTTTTGCCATAGCACACCTGAATGCTATTGGGCAACACTTCCCCTTACCCTCGCTCAACCGCACTCTGTTCCTTCTGGTCGTTTTGCCGCTGTCACATTTCCCCGCATCCCCGCTTTACTAGCCAGTCGCAATGCTCTTTCCCTTTATGACATTTTATTATACCAATTAGACTGAGGCGCCTTGGGCCTGGCATTGTTCTCATTCTCATTGTTCGCTTTGGGTTATTTCTTTTTCACACCTATTTTACCTGCTGCCTGCTCGGAATTTACGGCTCTCGATTGTGTTTTAACATTTATTCATCCGCAGAGCGGCAGGAGCTGGTCGAGCAGCTGGAGCAGTTGCCATTGCCTTGTTCCTCCACTGGGCTCTCTGGGGGCTTCCTTTTGGGCTGCTTTGGGTACCTCGCTGGTTTTTTGCTGCCAACACTTCACTTGCAGCACATTTTTCAAATGTGCAACACTTGCCGCCAGTTGTTGTTGTTGTTTCTGTTGCTGTTGTCGCCATGTTGTTGGTGCATTTCGGCACACAAATGACATTTACATTTTGAGCACATAATGTTGCCGTTCTTGTTGCTGCTCTTGCAACTGCTGTTACGTATAGCTCTAGGTGATAATTGCACACGGCGTCGAGCACACAACAACAACAAGAACAACGGCAATAACAACAAAAACAGCAACAAGAAAATGTGCCAACAAGTGCAGCACTTCAATTGCAACTGAATTTTGCTGCCGTTTTGAGAATTTTATCCAGTAACAACTTCCTGCATTGTTCGTCTACAAATTGCATTTTATGGCTTTATGGCTTTAATTTTGCAGGTGAGGCAAATGAAATTAAAGCCAAGGAAAATCGAGAACTTCATATATATATATATTTAAGTACATACGCCGAGCTAAGCTCTTTATCAATAGTACTGACTGCTAGCCGCGCCCATTTGGTCAGCCAATTGGCCCGGACAGGCAATAAATTAGAAAGAGGCCAGAATAAACCTAGAAATGGGGAATGGCAATAGGGGCTGCAGGCGGAAGGAGCTGCAATAAAGCAGGAATAGAAATACTAGCAAAGCCTACATCAAAGGCGAACCTGGCCACTAAATCTGCTAAGCTTCACGTTGCCATAGCTTATCGGCAGGCAAAAAAAATAATAATAAAAGGTCAATCAAAGCTAAAGCCAAAGCAAAAGCCGCACTCAATGGGAAGGTTGATCAAAGCAAACTGGCAAACTTCAGCCAAAGGAACTTTGTGAACAGGATATTAAAGTGACTCGGCGACAAAGCTGAACGAGGTGAGAGCATCAAATGGGATCAACTTCTGATGAGGCATTCAAAATAAAGTTGTCAATGGGAGCGTAATGGAAAAAAACTAAAAGCTGTTTAAGCAAAAAGAAAAAATGAATAAAAAACGCATGAATCAATATTCTTGTGATTAAACACGCTTAACTTTTAATTGTTCCGATAAGGGAACTGTGCAGATATGTCAAAAGTTGGGGAAAGTCAAGGGAAAGCTTATACAAAAATATTCACTTTCAGTTAAAGTATTGCAAACAGTTGACGACAATTCTAGACAAAATGTGTTGACTTATTAATTTAAATGAAAAATATTTGAGCTAGAAGTTTCCAAAGACTCATTCCAAGTGAGAGATATTTAATCAATTGTTCCAAGCCCCATTCAGCAGCGGCCTTCTCCGTTTGACTTGTCATTTCCCTGGCCAGCAATGGACATGAATTCTTTGCCGGCAAATCATCGCCGGCAGTGAAGTCGCAGCCTATGATAATGTTGCCGATTTCAACAGTTATTCGATTGATCTGAGCTTAAAGATATTTACCTGCGTCCACCTGGTGACAGGCCCAAACAGCTAGCACTAGAATTAAAGCTAATGAACAACGTCGCATGGCAATTTTTTAGTAACAATTTGACGATTTCCATATACTGTTCGTTTTATAGGTTTGTTGTAAATACGCTGCTAATTGATTCGTTTCAGTTATGCCTTAGTTTTTTGAATGATGTTTATTATATATATATAATAATGTTTATTATATATTTTTAATATTTATAAGTTGGTTTAAGGCAAGCAGCCTGTCACCATCATGATTCTCTGGCAGCTAACAGTGCCTCAAAGCAGTATTGCTAATTGCCTTGTCTTGACCCAGTATCATTGCGATTGTTGGTAGAAAACCAAAGTCAACTGCAGCTTTTTCCTGTTGCTGTTTGTTGTTCTGTTTGTTGTTTTGCTGTTTTGTTGCCTTTTGTGTTGATTTTCCAGTCAGTCGCACTTTGTGCCTTGTGCAATTTAAGTTATGAACAACGTTTCGAGCGATTCCGTTTGGCTTTGTTTTAAACTGTGATGTGAAGGGTAAAACGAAACTAACGATAACTTTTTATTGTTTGGCAGCTTTGGCTGATCTTTAAATAATCAAAAAGTTGGAATAGATAAAAGAATATTTTAATATACTTGACACAAATTATAAAATAAAAATTGACATAATAAAAGCAAGCAATAAAATGTTGAGCGGTTGACAAAAAAACTTGCAGAAATGTGGCCTGCCATTCAGCTGGAAAACCTTTAACGTCTAATTCATGGCAGGGTATTCAAGAGTTGGGCAAAATAAGTCTTTGGGCTACTTCCGTGAATTTGAGCTTTGTTTTTGGAGAATTGCATGCATTTCACATGAGCCGGCAGCAATTCCTCATTTGCATTTCTGGTGCCGCTTTCCATTTGGTTTATTGCGTGTTTTATTGTTTTGCGCTGCTTTATGGCGACTGGCAAACGTGTTGTGTAAATATTTGCACAGCCATCGTCATATCTTTGGCACTCGCTATGCCAGCGGGGAAAATTCTCACAATTGCGTTTAACAATGCAGAAGAGTGCAATATTTGCTTGGCCATTTCAATCAGCATCATTGTTGTTGGCCAGCGAAATTTCAATTAAAATCACTGGCTGCATACTTTTGCCGGACCGTGTCAGTGTAACGATTCGCCGAATGGCATGCTTAAATTTTATGAATTTTAAACAAAACTCATTACATAACACAAGCTGCGACTGGCCTATTAAGCAAATGGGCTAGCATAAAACTTCGCAAGTCTCACAGTGGCCGAAGGCGGGGCTGGCAAACAAAACAAACTGCAGCATAACAAAGCGTGTAGAAATAATGTGCTAAATGAACAACGCTCTAAATTTAGGGCAGGGCCGTAGCGGGGGCGCGTTGAGCTGCGGGGGTTTCTGGCAAATACAAATAAAATTAACTAAACTCAAAACAAATACCCAACTCTCGTGCTCGTTGTCCAGTTTGTAAAGCGTTTAGCGTTGAAAAAAATAATTAAAAACTAATTAAATGGGCCAGACTGAGGGCGGAGATGGAGGCGGAGGCTTTGCGCTTGTCGAGCTGCTGCTGATGCTGCTGCTGCTGCTGCTGCTGCTGTAAAACTTAATTAACTAAATGCCAGGCAGGCAACTAAAACTAAAACAATAACGATAACTCCACAGTAAAGTTGCCCACGCGCGAGCTCATGGGGCGTATGAGTAATTTAATCATCTTGTTGGCATGACCAAAGCTTTTGTTGTCATCCACAAATGCAATTTGTGTCATAAGCAAACAAGAAACTTACATGCCCGAAAGGACTGAGACACACACAAAGTCAACAAAAGTTCGAAGGTTGTGTGCGCTCGTGTGTGTGTGCGGGTGTGTGCGCCCATGTGTGGGTGTCTGGCTGCGTGTGTGCAAAGGATTCGGTTTTAAGAACTAACGCAACCACGCAGCAACTCAGCTAATTGAGATGTTTACTAAGGGCAACTAACTAATTATTATAAAAATTATAATCCAATTGCAATCTAATTATTATTTTCCCTCTGATATGTTATAAATTCTTCGCAATTTGATTTATCTTTTTCATTTCCAACCGCCTGTGCAAAAGTGTCCACTCAACAAAGTTGTTTTTTCGCAATCGGTGGATCGCATTCAAAATTGAACGTTTAAAAGAGAAAAAGTTAAAATCAATAGTTTTTCATTATTATTTATCCTGAATTTGTAAATGTATCTGAAGTCGAACGGTTGAGCGAACAATTTATTATCCTTTTCTACACAGATCAAGTTCCTACATCTGAGCTTGGCTTTGATCAGTCAACAGTCAGTATAAAATCTTAACAAATAGATTGTGCATTTAAAGAATGGGTAAAAATTGATCTCTTGTTTGACTTGAGCGGAATTTAATAAAGCCGACGATCCGGATTTAACAGATTTGTCAAACTAACTTAAGAAACGGAACCTTAAGTCCTGGCTTTAAGGATTGCGAGATTTGCTTAAAGTGCTTCAGAGACATTTTGTATCTTTTTTTTTGCTGGAATCTCTTACGGTTCAATTTTATTGTTAGTCCGCTTCCAGCCTTTGGCTGGGCTGCTATTGACTCTCGCACCCATTTGTTTGGCACCTCAGCTGGCTTGTGTGTCCTGTGTGCTGTATTCTTGCACTGTTTTTGTTTCAAAATGCCTACCAAGGGGAACTTGAGTTACATTGTTGGGCGTGGCAGGATTTTACCTTTCCTCTTTGCTTTGGCCTTTAAGTGCGCTGCGAGCCATGTCGACAACTGTGTTTACAGTTTGTGTGCGTGTGCAGCAAAAAGAAAATCAAAAGAAAAGCTGAGGTTTGCTCTTGCTGGTTGCTCAACGTGCAATCGCCGCGTTGCCTTTAATGAAAATTGACAGCTGCTGCAGCAAAAGGCAGATTAACGAACCAAATATGGCAAAAGCATGTGCAACCGCTGCCCCAGGCAGAGGCAAGCACATGCCTTCACAACAATGCATTCTTCACAATTTCCATACAAAAAGTGGCAGCCGTGCCCCCTGATTGCCCCCCTGGCCCCCTACTGTAAGTATCATTCGCCGCAAACACACTCATAAAATGAGGCACAAAGCGCATATTGAAAACGCTTTGGCATAAACTGGGCTGCTCCTCCTCCTCCTCCTCCTTCTCGTTACCCCCCTCCACCCTTGTGGCATTACTGTGCCGCCCACCGACAATGTCTGACCCGGAGTGATAGCAGCCAATGGCCAACTCTGTGGCACTGCCCACTCAATTGTTGCCGAGTGCCACATTGTGCGGCAAACGCTGCTTTCATATGCTTAATTGAAATCGGCGCTGAATGCAATCGAGCAGCGCCTTTGTCTGGGTGGCTAGTACAGTGTATTACCAATGGAAAACTGCTGGCGTAGCCGCAATCCATTTAGGAAACTGCTACTAACTGTTAAGGAGTATTTCATTATAGGAATTGTGCAAATCCAAAGCGAATTATTCTATTCATACTTAAGCACTTTTTGCTGGACACGTCAAGAATAATGGCTGCCGTTTGGCGATTAACTAAAACTTCATCCGAATGCGCTTTTTGTTCAATAAACAATGAAGTAAAAGAATATTCAAGTTTTCAATTTAATAAAATCTTTTAATTTTATTGTGTTCCGTTGTTTGACGGAGGTTTCATTTATAGCTTAAAGTAATTTTTAAGCCTCTACATGCTCCAAACTTCGGTCTCTTACTCTCTGCAGGTCTTAAGCACTTGGGGCAAGACTTTTCTTGCTGTGTGTTATTTTTTAAACGTACCCCAACTCCAGCCTCTGCTGAGGCTGCTTTGTTAATTACAATTTTAATTAAAAATGTTGGCGATTTTAGACAGTTGTTTTTCTTTCAGGTATTCGCTTGCTGCTGCCCCATTAAATGCCGCCTTGCGTGGCATGCACTGGTGTTTTTTGTTTTTACAGTTCTTGTTGTTGTTTTTGCTATTCAGTTTAATTTGGAAAATCCAAATTGCACAATTTACATAATTTCTGACTGCAAACGGCTTTGGTATCGCCTTTAGCTGACATATGCAGTCACAACAATGCAAAATGGAAATGCTGCTAATGAGAAGTTACCTGTATTACCCCACTTCAACGTCCCAAACGCCATTGTTAACATTTCTGTGCATATCTTATAAATGAGCTTCGGTCTGGGTCCCAGGTCCAAAGTGCAGAGTTGTGTAACCACAGAGCTTGCATATGCTAGCTGCAACTGTTTGTCGAGGTCGAAACTTGGCCATAATCGGGACATAATCAGGCAACTCGCCCACGTGCACACAGCTTAACAACAACACAGCTTAAGGACAACACGCCAAAAGCAACAACAAACAGCTCTACTGGGCTTTCGAATGTTAATTTGCATTTGTTTCGGAGGGTGATTAGATGAGGGGTTACCTATGCTAAGCGTTTGCACATTACACATCTGCAAAGTATAAGTCTGATATCTAAACTATTTGGAGTGTGATTTAAAACATTATAGCTAGGTGCTAAAGGTAGTTCCTAGTATATTCGGAAGATTTCAATTTTTTCCACCGGAAAGTAGCTGTTGAACATTTCTAGCTAAAAGCTTGGCCCAATTTTACTTCCCTTTTTGTCTGTAAGCTATCGCCAACACCTTTATTGCAAACGAACTCCTTTGTTTACATCCGATTTTGTCAGCTCAGAAGTTATCCCCAGTTCCTTTATGGCGAGTATATCACTTAATTTATATTCGCTTTGTCAGCTCGATGTATCTTACAGACTTTGATTTGACAAATGTATGACTATAACTAGCTAGTCCTAGTCAATAACGCATAGCCGGTTATCGTCCAGCACGGAGTCGGTGGCCAAAGGCAGCTTGTTCAGCACTAGTACAACATATGAATGTGTTTTCAGTGCTCAATTTAGTTCCTTACGAATAAATGCTGTATTTTCTTTTATAGCAAGCGGAGATTAAGTGTAGTCTCCGCTGCGCTGCACTCTTTAGATTGCAATAGGTCTATAAAGTCAGGTAACTTTTTCTTTTAGTATCAAAAAATCGGAAGCAATCGAAGCTCGAAATTTCTGTTTATCATGTTCAATATTAATCGTTGCACAAAACACGTTTAAAGTAGTTACTGACCAAATTTAAAGTAATTTCAATTAGCTTGTCCCCTGTAAAGGCCCTTATAAAACCCAATTCAAGATGGATGCAGATTTTGATTTTGCCACACCGCCGCCAGAAGAGCGTATAATACGTCAGCATACTCTGAACGCGGAACAGGAAAGGGATCTTACTGAGGCGTTTTCATTGTTTGATATCGCCAAAACCGGTGTGATACCGATGAAAGAGCTGAAGGATATCCTAAAGGCTGTGGCACACACTCCGCCCGAACATGAGCTGCAGGACTATTATAATGAATACGATCCCGAAGGTACCGATGAGCTGTATCTGAGCGATTTTCTGCACATCATGTCGATGCGTTACAAGGATCAAACGCCCGAGGACGAGGTCATATTGGCATTTAAGGTTTTCGACAAGAATGACAATGGCTGGATACACGAGACAGAGTTTCGTCAAATAATGAGCACAATGGGCGATTATATGAACGAAGATGACCTTGATCAGATGATGCTAGATGCAAATTCGAATACCGAGGGCAATATCGTGTACAGAGACTTTGTGGCCATGATGACCGAGCGTTAGAATCGAGCAGGCGTCGACAAACAAGCTACAAATTTATTCAATTTCTGAACACATTCAGTTTATAATAAATAAATCATTTGGACAAAACGAGCTTTGCTAAAAATTGTAATACCTTACGATAAGATACGAAAATGAATCAACCACTGGAACTAACTGAAGAGCAAATCATCGAGTACAAGGAGGCCTTCGCTCTCTTCGATAAAAGTGGCTCGGGCATGATTAGCACTCGGGAGCTGGGCAATCTGATGCGTTCACTGGGCCAGAATCCCACCGAAGCGGAACTTAGGGATCTGGTCAATGAGGTCGATATCGGTGGCATTGGAGAAATTGATTTTACCGCGTTTTGCACCCTGATGAGCAAACAATCGCACGAGAATGATACCGATGAAGAGTTGCGCGAGGCTTTTAAGATCTTTGACAAGGACGAGGATGGCTTCATATCCCCGGCTGAGCTGCGCTTTGTCATGATCAATCTGGGCGAGAAGCTGACCGACGAGGAGATCGATGATATGATACGTGAGGCAGACTTCGATGGTGATGGTAAAATAGACTACGAAGAGTTTGTCTATATGATAACACAAAAGTAGCATGTTTCGTTATTATTTTTCCAAATCCCAATTATGCAATAGTTCAAATTAAAGCTTTAACCAACTGAAAATGTTGTCCAGTTTGTGGCCTCTTTGATGGCTCGTGCTTCCAAGCTTCAAGTTTTCCAAGCCACAAGCTCATCATTATTAACTAAAACTTAATTTCGCTCCGCCCAGGTTGTCTTTGGGCTTGGCTTCTTTCTAGTTGGGGCTCATATTTGAGTAAATTTCATGTTTTGGTTTTTGTGGTCGTTCACTCTGAGAGAAATTTCCGACAATACGGCCCAGTCTTTGGGGCAACAGAAGCACCTATGTGGCATGCGAGCAATTTTCCTGTTGCTTAAATTCAATTTACTTATGCATTAAAATTAAATTCTACTTTGGCCTCGACTTTCCACTCAAGGGAGCAGTTCCAGCTCGAAACTTATTTTTCAGTTGTGCGAGTAAGGGGAATGCGCAGGGGGACAAATCGTGTCTGGCCTGCCGGCATTTTTGCATATTGCTTAACAAAATGCCAGCCTTGTTTAATTGAAAGTTCAGAAAACATTGAAAGCTCAAATCGATGGACTTCAAGTGTAAATGATGAAAAAAAAGTAGATTTCAATTTCAGATGCAACATCAATAAGCACTTTTGCAAGGGCATAAATATAATATGCGCTCGCCCACACTCACACACAGACAGGGAGAGTGACAGAAAGGATGATAGGGGGCTAGGGGGAAGGAGGTACATAGACACTGCAGCTCGCAAGTGTGGACTATATCCCGGCAGACACAGGCTCTAGGTCTCAGCATGACGACAGATGCCATTTGTGGGTCCAACTACTGCCAAAGGAAATTGAATTTGTGTGTGTGTGTGTGTGTGTGGTATGTGTGAGTGTGAGTGTGAGTGTGAGTGTGTGTTGTGCATTTGTTGCTTTGGCTGGTTTTGGCAGTGCAGCCACATGATAGAGGCTGACATCTCTGGCATGGGGTCATTATATTTTGACATTAATGAGAAGCAAAGGAAATGAGCTAAAATGTGACGTCGAAACTACAGGATATTATTTTTAATATCTTTCGCATTATTTTACTTAAAACAGATTGACAATGTCATAGAGCTAAAACTGTAGACGGGTTTCATACATTTTTCTGAATTCGTAAACGGAATATGGAATTATATCAAATTTTGGATTATTGCTGTTATAATTTTATTCAATCGATTGAAAAATTAAACACAATTAAACAAAATATTAAATATGTAATGAAAATAATGAAAGAATTGTTAAAAGGCTAAATAAAACACGGTTAATAAACTTATAAAAAAAGGTTTCGAGCAAGAATTTCGAAAGTAAATAGTTGAACTATTTCAACTGAATATTTACATGTATTTTTTAAAGAGCATTCCGAGTGCGCTTCTCATCTTAGTAGATTTTCGGTGCATTCGCCAAAAATGTTCATGCACATCGATTTAATGTAGAATTTTTTGTGGTTTTTTGTCACACCCAGTGTACACACACACCGACGCCCACTCGGAGAGTGTCATTTGGGACACTTCTTTCTGCACATGTACTTGGCCACGCAAAAAGGCGCATGTAAGTGACACGGACAAGGACGAGGGCGAGCACAAGGACGAGCCGAATCGCTCCGTAAATGTGCAAATGCCACATGGCAGCAACAAGAGATGCAAGCAAATGAGTTTTGGGCGCAAGGACATGTGTGTGTGTGTGTGTGTGTGTGTGTGTGTGAGGGGGGAGCAACAGCATTCGAGTCCTGGCAACTGCGGTTGTCGAGTGTCCATTTGCAGTAACTCAACTTCACTTAAATATTTTTAGCCATTCAAGAAACGTCTGTTAATTGGTAGTAAAAACTGCAAAACCCCTAAAACCACATTTAGTTGGGGCCATGCCTCGAAATATGCTTCAAGTTAACCATAGCAATCCGCATAGGCTAAAACCTTGAGCTTTTTTACGACTACTAAATACCCGAAGCGCCGACGTTCAATCACATGCCAAAGCCCAGTTTTCGGCCGGCGGTTACCCTTTTCGGATTAACAGATCAACGCACAAAAGCAGCTCACAAAACCATCGTCTGGGGACTTGCCAAGCTAACAACTTAGCCATTTCGATAAGGCCGATAAGCTCATCTGGGCCAAAGGACGACCAGTAACAGTTGAAGATAGGCAAAGCCGCAGTCGCTTTGATGACCCAATTAATTTTACAACCGAAAAAAACAAACTATTTGAGGCAAACGCATTTATTTGTATTTGACACACTCAAACTTTAGTGTTGTAAAACGTAACAAGAGTATCCTCGAGGCATTTCAGAAACGGCCAATACATGGTCACACTGACAATGATGAGTTATTAGCAAGAAATTGCACAATATATAAACACTCTTAACAACTGCTAAAATTATACTTAAATTATAGTTCAAACCCTTTTGATTGTGCAAATTTAAAACATTTTTTACTTATTTCAAACATGATATGAAAATGGAGAACAGAAATACGAAATATGTTAATTTGTTTATCCAATCCATTCCCTATTTTCTATTTACGAATTGAGCCCCTCTTGAGCATACTTTCTGAATTTTCTTAAAAAGAAAAACTTGTAAACTTAGGCCTGCCACATACATTCTGATTTTAAGAGAAATCCCCAAGAGATTCAGTTGCTCTTGAAGATATTGCGTGAAATTGCGTGGAAAATTTATGCGCTGTGCCTGCTTTTGCTTGCTCCCTCCACTCGCTTCTTCGCCACCCACTGGGCTAAGTTTTCCTTTGTGCGTCCGCCTACTTTTACGTCGCTTTTCATTTTTTATTTTCACTCTGGAAATTGACTTAGCAAACTACTTGAAATGTAAAAATGTTCGAGCGGCAACTGGAAAGGAAAACTTGCTGCAACTTTGAAGGCACACGTAATTATGCGCATTACACAGCTGACCCAGGCACTCAACCTGTTCCTCCTACTGCAACTGCTACTCCAGTTCATTGCAAGCCCAGCAACGGCAGCGGTCACATCTCTTCGAAAGCTGAGCCCCAAGCGCCTGCGCAATCGCCACACGCATCAGAAACGCCTCAGCGGCAGTCTGGACCAGATGGAGGATATGGGCGATGTGTCTGGTGGCAGTTCCAGTAATACAGCGGGCAGCGGTTGCAACAAAGCTGGCGGCGACTTAAGCAGCATGAAATGCGGCTCCAATAGCGATAACTTTTTAACCCACGCCAGTCCCAAGCAGACCGCCACAAACATAGCGCAAAAGGCCGCACATGATGCGGAACTGGCCTACGGCACACAGCAGTCCGCCGCGGCGGAGGTGTCGCACATGGTCAAGAAACAGCTGGCGGATAGGGCATATGCCGCTGCGAAGGCGGCCGAAGCGGCGCTTTCGGGCAAGCAACAGATTGTCGAGCAGCTGGAGGCGGAGATAAGAGATGCGGAGTTGACCATGCAAGAGGCGACAGACTCAATTACCAACTCCCAGAATAATCTGAATGCCGCTCACAATTCGGCCAAAAAAGCGCATCAGCTGTTTCTGGCCATGGAGGCTATCATGAAGCTTGCCAAGGAGAATCTGTGCCAAGCCAATAACGCGGCCAGCGGTGCCCAGCAGGAGTTCGATGATAAGGCGAAGCTCATGGAAACGACGCAGTGTCGCATCGAAACGCTCAGGAAGCGGCTCTGCGAATCCCGCAGAGATCTGCAAAATATCAAAAAGTCTGCCTACAAAGCGGTCAGTGCCGCTGCCGAGGCACGCAAAAAGGCCACCAGAGAACGGCGCACGGCAACCCAAAGGAGGCGCAAAAAACGGCGAATAAAACCAGATGAGGCAGTTGCATCTCAGTGAAAGCAGCTCTTCTTATTTCTATTTTCTAATAACACGCGTCCTAAATAAAACTACAATTTCCTTAAAGTGTTTGCTATAAAAGGATATCTGAACACATCACACTTCTAAACTGGATGCTTTGATCCAGGGACACATGATTGCTGTAAATAATTAAATAATTATGTTTATTAAGGGTGCAAAAAGTTTTTAAATTGAACAGGTTCATATAACAAATATCGTTTATCAAGACTTAGTTTCAGTTTGAGTATTGATTCAAAAATATTTGAATTCATTTATTTTCAAATCGCGTTTATTTAACACTATCTGTCACACATTCGTTCCACATTCGCTTAGCTGTTCTCCATGGTCACATTATGAATCGTAGTCCCGGCGTTCACATATTTCCAGCCCACAATATGGTAATTTAATATTAAATGCGATTCTTCTACATCGAATAATCGTGTGCAAACACAAAAGTGTGTTTTGCTCTTGGCTCTTGACAACCGAACACCGGACAGAAATCCTTTGAGAGTTTTTAGCGCCAAGCAATGTTGGCGCAGCCAGAAGGATGTGTGGGCGTTGCCAAAAAGGACACAAAAGGACAATAAAACAATTTGACCAAAGCTATTTCGTTAGAAGTTTGGACAGACTTTCTTGTCAGCTTAGGGCCCCTTGTTTGCCGGTAATGCGATTGGGACTGGGCGTGCCAGCAAAAAGTTTCGCTTTTTCGCACACGTTTTCAATAATGATTAGTTTTTGAATGGGTTCGGTTTTGGGCGAGGGCTGTTTTATATTTATAATGAGCCGAACAAGTCGAAAAAATATTTATATATAAAAGTTGACAACAAATAAGTTTTTAGAGTATGCCATTAATTGGGTCATCAAGTGCCATGTCTTGAATAAGTTGTTCACAGAAAAAGTTGCCGACAGGCACTTAAAGGGCAGGCATTGCCGACAGCCCGTGGGTCATTTAAGCCGCTGATCTGTAAATCCCCCAAGCAGCGGCGTAAATGGACAAGCCAAAAAGGGTTTAGACTTGGCCATGCTTCTCGCATTTTGGCCAGTTGATTGAGTGGCAACTTTTTGTTTTGCTTGGTTCGGTTTTGGTGTCTTAACGCTTGGCACATTAAGCCGCATGCGGCCCAAATCACTGACTACATGGCACAAAAAATGTGTGTGTGCGTGTGTGTGTATATAACAGATACGTATTTGTATGTGTATATGCTGACACTTTAATGCCAACACAAGCTGCCAAGTGCTGATCGCTCAATTGCCAACAGCATCAGCAGCGGCAGCGAAAACTACTAAAACTCAGACTAGGCTAAAATGACTATGTGTAAATGTGTGTGTGTGTGTGGGCTGGTGGTTTTGGAGGGGTTTCTTTGGGGCATGACAGCCTTCCCCCTTCAGTCTATAGAAACCGCAACGCCCCATGTCAACGCCCCCAACTCGACGACAATGCTCGAATCTCAACCATTTGACCAAAATGTATTCATTTCAGCCATGGCAACCACTCACAGTGTATATATGTGTGTGTGTGTGTGTGTGTGTGAGTGCGTGTGTGTTGGTGTTTGGTTTCGTATCCAATTTGCGTATTTTCGGAAACAAATCAAAACAAATGAAATCAATTCGATGAAGCAAATCTAATTTCATGCGTATTTCCTCGCTTTCGGATGGACAATAAAAATTTCGGGCCCACCCGCAGCCAAAAATGAAATCCGAAATCCTTAACTGTGAATCTATTTTTGTTGTTGTGGAAGCAAATTGCGGCAAAAAGCAAAATATATACTTATTTACGAGTTGCTAGCTGAAATTCAAACAAACTGGCGCCAATTGTTTGCGCCATTTGGGCCACGCCCACAGTCAACTCATAAAATTCTAGGAAAAGCATAACATAACACTCATGTGTGAGTGTATGTGTGTGTGTGTGTTTGGATTGAAGGCAGGGTAACATATTGCTGAGTTTTGCTTGTTTGCATCAGTAAAAAAACACGACATGAGGCGTGGTATGTGCGTGTCACTGTTAAGCAGTAAAGCACGAAAATAGCTCAAAGTGACACGAATTCAGCACGACTTATAAGTTTTGTACAAAGTTCGTGTACTGTACACTCGTTTTAAGACTTGGAAAATATACTCGGGCATTGAGATTAGGATAATAAGGCTATGCCCAAAGTGTATATCTTCCTCAACTTAAGAGTTAGAGCGAAGTAATTTGAAATGAGGACTATTGATTAGCTCCTCTAAAGGAAAGCTCTCCTGCGCACAGAGATATCCTTAATATATTTAGGGGGAAGTTTTTTTCAGACCTTAGCCCGCGCTCATCTCTAGGCAGAATGCCAACTGTCGCACACTTTCATAGAGTGATGGCCGCAAAGCTCAGCCAGCTGTAAGGGTATACGCCGCATATATCGATATCGAGTATACGCACCGTATTTATAAATGAACTCCCCTTGGGGCTTATGTCATTAACATTTGACCTGAACAGGTGGAAACAGGGAACACCTCCATATGGCAGCATTGTTGCTGATGCTTGCGCATTAATTTCATGTCATTAAACATTTGGCTCGGCTATATTATTTACAAAATACAATTCCCACGGCTGTTGCTGCGTTTCGCCAAAGGGCAGCCGTTTAATTGCCAATACACGGCATAGGTCGGGGTGCGGTTCTGTTCGGCTCGTCAAATTGAAATTTATGCACAACTGGCAAACGTCGAACGTTGAATTCTGTTTGTTTAGTTTAATGGCGGTTATTACATGACCGCCAGATTAATTATTGCTGATGTTATTGTTGATTATGTTCTTGATATTGTTAATGATAGCGAAGCTGTGTAACTATTGTGCTCTTGACGCTGTGCTATTAGCCTGATTTAAGGTAGAGATAGAGTTCATGTTGGCAATTTGTTAATTATTAACTAATTCATTATATTATAAAGACAAAATAAAAAGGCGTCCAGGGGAGTTCGAGTCGAGTTCGAGTTAATGTTGTAGCGCCTTTTTGTGTTCACTTCGTTATGTTTACTTTATATGCCACATGTAGGATATCCCCATAGCTCAAGCTATGTTTGCTTCTGTTCGATTTAAATCAAGCAATGGGCCATTTCTTAACTCGACTTATTGCTTCTTAGGCTGCCAAAATGTTTAAACATATAAATCAGGAAGTATTCAGCAGTTGGCCACTTGACGGATGTGTTTGCTTCTGGGCCACTGTGGCGCTATCTAAGTTGGAACGCAATTTTCCAGACAATTGTTTAATTATGCAGCACAAACATTGGGCAACTGTTGCCATGAGAATTCTCACTGTAACTGGGAGCAAAAGAGAAGCACAGTTAACTTCAGATGAACTTTTCCTGCTGCATCTCCCAAGGCGCTGGCCCTTGCCAGGGCAACAAAGGCAAAAGGTAAATAACACTTGGGCCAGTCGCCAGACGCATACCTCATGCTGCATTCCACATGCCGCATGCCAGAGAATGCAGCCGCTGCTTGGCAAAGTTTGCGCAAAAGGAGCGGCTCAGATTTATATCAGCAGCTGCCGCAGGTGCTGCAACAGCCAAGACTTTGAGCCAAGATAAAAGCTAAGCGGGCGCAGTTCATGCAACAACAACAGCCCTTGCCGCACAAAACGATGTCAGTCAGTTGCAGTTGTTGCTACAAAAAAGAAACATGTTAAGGGTTAACGGGTAGAGGGCTGTCTGGGGCAAGCGCAATTTTCTGCCAAGTATTTTGCCAAAGTGGTTGCAAATATTTCACAAAGTTGTATGAAATAGAGTAAGAAAAAATTCTTATTTATTTAGTCGAGAAATTAACTTAAGACTCATTGCTGTTATTGCAGGCTTCTGTGTCTGCCACATGAAATACTCGCAAAACAAAAAGAAATATGCAACATATCAGATTACAGCAAAGAATTAAGCATATGACTAATTAAATTTTGTTGTAGGATACAATATGAATACAAAATTATGAAAACTTTTTCTTATAAAAAAAAGATTTGCTGAGATAGACTTTAAGTAAGTCTTGTTTAAATAACTTTATAAATTATATATAAAAATCGATTGAAAATGGGCATGAGTCTGTGAAGAGAATGTCAGGAATGATGAATGTTCAACTTAAAGAAAAAACTTAACGCGAGTGCAGCTTATATTTAATTATTTAAAATATATTATTTATAACCCGGACAATTTTTTTCTTACTCAAAAGCTGAAAGCTAATATTTTTGGCAGTGCATGAAATGCGATTTCTTTCGGCCTTCACTCACATGCAGGGTGACAGACACACTTCGTCGTTGCTTCATAAATTATGCTCTTTGTCAACTGACTTACGCTGCCCCCATTTTTCGCTGGCTGCTGCACACGCGGCGCTTTCCACTTTGTCTGTTCGAAAATTTCACGCGTTGCCTGACAAAAGAATCCACTAATAATCAAGCAGCTGTCAACTGTTTGAAGCTTTCATCAGTCTCTGGCCCTGCACTCAGCAACAATTCCTATCAAAATCTCATTAGCTGCATGCAGTGTCTGCCTTTGTGTATGTGGGTGTGTATGTGGTGTGAATGTGTGTGTGTGGGTTAATGTTTGTGTATATCTGACACTGGCATCCTTTTACATTTGGCTCTATTTTTGCGCAGGTAAAGGCGTATGCAAACAGCTGCCTCACAAACACATTTTTGTAATTAGTTCACCTGACATGTTATTGTTTAAGCACACACAAACACACAAGCACACACACACACACACACACACACACACAACACTCGTAATTTCTCGTCTAATTACATCCACTATCTGCTTTGTCTAGTTCTGTTAGTTTCGAAATTCAATTCCACGGACAGTTATACTAACTTTTTGTTGTTGTTTTTGTGCTGTAGATGGTTTTGTTTTCAGCTGTTGTCGTTGCTATTTCGATTGCTAACCGACGCTTTAATTGCAGCTGCTTCCTATTGCCCAACAAATTAGTCCTCAATTATAGCCACAGATAGTTTTTCAACGCGTGTTTAACATTCTTAAACAGTTTGTGTTGTATGTCGTTCAAAATTAACAAAATAATTGGCGTAAAATAAATAAAGCATACTTTTCAGGGCAGCGTTTATGGTTTATTGTAAAATAATGCACAAGCTTAAACTAAAACAAGTAAGAGGTTCTAGTAAGGAACTCTCGACTAGGGGATACCCAGAATACTCTTCTTCAAACAACAAATGCAGATAAAAACACTTTTCTAGTAACTAAATGTCCAGTTTGGTGACTCTAGCTCTTATCATATAACCAAAATTGCTCAATAAACAGAATGTCGATATCGATTCTTATCGATTGCTTGAAAACGGACTAAGTCATCGATTATCGGAAACAAATTCGATCTGCTTAGGCACTAGGAGGACCTAACTTCAAGTCTCTAGCTCTTATAGATTCTAAGAATCTTGCGTTCATACATACGGACGGACGGACGGACAGACACACGGACATGGCTAGATCGACTCGGCTGTTGATGTTGATTAAGAATATATGTATAGACTTTATGGGGTCGGAGATGCTTCCTGCTGCCTGTTGCATACATTTGCACAAATACATTATACCCTTTTACCTATTTTTAATGGGTTCAGGGTATAAATATAATTACAAATGACTTACCAAATTATTATTTTATTATTATTTTATTTTTATATTCATATATTTTAATATTTTAGCAGATCAATATATACATTGCCTGTTCGAACCTCGTTGGCCGTATCTCATTTGTATTTAACAACAGTTTTTGTTGATTTCATTATTTGATATCATAGATTTAGCCCTGAATATGCTATTAGCTGCTTAATTTACATTCAAATGGATGTCCGTTAAGTGTCCATTGGCGTTAATGCTGCTTTAGTCGGCTGTTCGCAGGCCACAGGACACGTGCTGCGGCTGCCCCATGCTGTGTGTGTGTGTGTGTGTGTGTGTGTGTCTCTAACGTTATTTTTATTATGCGCAACGAAATTAAAAATTAAAATTTGCTGTTCGCCTATGGGAAATGCGGATGCTGATGCGGATGCTGATGCTGCTAGCACGTTAACTACAGCAAATAAAAAGAAGAGCAACAAAAAAGCAACAACAACAATGGCAGCTTAAGAGGCTGTGGCATACCCTTGAGCTCGGCGCAATTTGCGAGCCGCAAAATGCCTAAGGTAATCACTTGCCACAAATTGTTGTTGCTGCTGTTGTTGTTGCTGCTGCTGCTGTTGCTCCTCTGACCCCGCTTCTAATTCAAGTTCAACTCGAGCAAGAGCGGCTGCTTCTTTAACTTCTTCGTATTATTATTGTGCATTATACGGGAAATTGACAAAGAAACTTTTTGGCTGGAAAATAGCAAAGAAAACAAATGGAAAAAGGGCAGCACACAGTGCAAATTCGCTTGCGAATGCCACTTGAGAATTTAATAAAAACACAACAACAAAAAGAGAGATTGAGAAAATAAAGAAAATTCAAGGCAGGCAGCGACTGAGGCCGAGGCAGAGGCAGAAAACAACAACGAATGGCAACTGGAATCGTTGTGCACAAGTGCCGGTTAAATATTTTAGGCAAATGCCTGGGCCCCCATTTCCTCTTTGGCCCCTCTCCAGCCACCACGTAGCGAACGACTTGGCAGTGCAAAAATAAATCAGCTGGGGCGTAGGCACTTGAGTTGATTTATGGACCAAGGGAAATGGCATTGGCAACGACTACGTTAGGCAGGTAAGGACATTTCCAGTGACAGTATTTCCTTTGCATAATACAAAACCAAATTGCTCGAGCCGAAAGCTCCTCCAGAGACTCGGGATTCGGGATACGAGACTCGGCTGGGGGCGACAGCAATTGACAGCAGCCACCCGGCAGAATGAAAGCCATGGAAGGGGAAGGGGGTTCTGGCCTTAAATTGTTTTGAAGTTTGAAGCTGGAAGAGCCAAAACGAATTCTGAGAACTGGCTCTCTATCTCAGAGCTGCAGTTCATCAGCCGCTCCGTCAGTCATTTAGGCAGTTTGTCAGCTGGTACGCGTGCCACTTTGTCAATTGGAGCTCGTGCAAATACTTCAAACTAAATTGCGACTAAATCTTTAAAACACCGAGTCTTTTTCTTGCCAACCTTCTTGCTGGCTGCCTCTTACCTGGTGTCTTTGCCACCAAGCGCTGTCCGCATTTTAATTACAAAAGCCATTCAAAAACAAAATTAATTCTCAACGGAGCGCAATAGGTGGCCAAGCTAAGCTCACAATCTGCTGTCGGCACGTGGCGGCGAGCTGAAGCCCTATAAAAAAGAAAAAAAAATCGAAAGCAAAGATAGAAAATAGATTCTCCACACAGAATAGCTTATGCTCTATAATAACAATAGTATTCAGCAGAAAATTTGATGATAAGTACTCTACTTTGCCTCTTTAATGTTCATGTAAATATTTTAGTTTATCTTAAGAAACATCTTACCTAACTTCTCAATTGAAGTATACTCAAGTTCACAGACTTTATGTTATGTTAGGGTATTCATAATATTTATGGCCGCAATTAAAGTTGTGTGTTTGCTTTGGCCGCCAAAAAGTAGGCAACACATTTTCATGAGCTGTGCGGCAGTCAAAACAAATATAATTAAAACAGGTGGGATAATGCTTGGGATCATAAAATGTCTATTAAATTGATAAATTTAGAGCAAGGTTAGATGCTCGTCGAAGGCAACAAAAACAAGGTTGACAGCGCTAACCACAATGATTGGCAGGGTGCAAAACCAACACAAACAGACTGAGTGGGTAGACCAACAGAAGAAGAAGCAGACAAACAAACAAAAAAAACATGTTTCATTAGACTAATGTGTTGCACGTCACATCAACGTCAGGCGCAGTGTAACAAGCGCATGTGAAAATCCAAAACAAGCAGCTTCAGCTGGCCAGGATGCAAGGATTCGAGGGTGCCAGGACACAGCAGCAGCAGCCGCACTGGCATACAGGATGAGCTGTGTGAGTGTGTGCTATTGTGTGTGTGCGTGTGCGTGTGATTGTGTCTGTCTTTCAGCTGCAGCTTCTGGCGGCTTGTTGTCACTGCAACATGCCCCATCTCCATGTCTCCACTTCCGTCTGCAGCTCCTTTCACTGTTGCCAGCCATGCATCTTCGTCATTTCCCAGCACTTGTCAGCCTGGCAATGCAATGCAAAATGGCTGCCCAGCTCGCAGGCTCCCAGCTACCAAAATCCCTGGTAACCATCCCTAATCCCCTCACCCACAGTTGCCTGGCTGTGATGCATTGTCCTGCGCGCTACTTGTGCATCATTTGTTATCGCATGAAAAATTTGCCACGAAACTTGCCGATGTCAAGCTAATTATATATCGATATTTGTTCAAAATAATAAGTAGAAATGAAGTGTAATAGATACAGATGAGATATTTTGCTTCTGGGTTAAAGTAAAGTAAAAACTCGTAAAGATTTCCACTTTTCTCTCAGGCTCATTTTTATATGCCAACCAAAATTAAATCGAATCTCTCGCAGTTGAATCAATTTAAAGTTTGGCTGCATCCCAACTAAAGCAATTTGTAAAACATACTCGCCGGGCATGGGTGTAGCTCCAATTTCAGCTCTAACCTGCAGCTGGTAATCAAAACCAACCAATTGAAAACCCAAAGCAAAACTGACCGCAGCCACCAGCACCACGAACAGCACCAGCAACGCCACCAGCATTGCCTCAATAGCCACAACAACAACAACAACAACAACAACAAGAACAACAGCAACAACAATAAGAAGCAGAACAACTGTGCCTCCTGCTGCCACATGCACATATTTCTGGCAGCGAGTGTGCCCTCTGGCCAGCGGTTCAATTGGAGCTGCTGCTCGCTGGATTTTCGCCTGCCTGCTCACTGGCTGGCAAATTCATGGCCACTTAAATACCATAAAATAGACCGAGTGCTTGGCACTAGCATCTAAAAGTTGCGCCCTGCTACAAAAGTTTACCCCAGCTTTAGCTAGCTCGCGATGTCTTTTACACACACACACACACAGCTATGCTCGCACCTTGTGCGCTTTTATGGCTCATCATTTTTTTGCGTTGGTCATAAAAAGCATCAAAGTTAAAAGTAGCACCTTTTTCTCCCCCTTTTTTTTTGGGATATTTCTGTACTTTGCGGCGGTAAATCAGTTTTTATTATGCATAAATTAAAAATGTTCAATTAAAAGGGTTGCAGTTGGGTGGAATCTTCTTCTTTCCTTTTTATTTTTGGGCACCGTAGGGCTTCCAGCTTGCCTTTTTTAGCTCAATTTAGTGCTGTGTTGTGCATTATATAGAATTTTTAATTAACGATATCGACTTTGCCACACTTTTCCCGCCAAAACCTTGTTAAAATGCCAAAAAAAAAGAAAAATCTAAAAAAAATCAATGAAAATATTTGGCTTTAGGCACATGGTGTATGAAAAATAGCTCTTCCACGCGTTGCTCTCACGTTCTCGCCAGGTTTTTTATACTGAAAAGGGAACTCTAACGCTTCTTTAAGCAAAAAGTGCGAGTCAATGAAGCGCACGTAGCGTATACGCAATATATGAAAGGCAGCTGCAACAGCCCGCATAAAAGTGCATTTAATTTTTTATGCATTTGTAGCACATTAATGAATAATTATTGTTAATCATTAATGCTCTGATGATAAAATAAAATAAAAGCAAGTGATGCGTTTAAATTGCCTTTGCTTTGTTTTTATACCCGGCAGCTATGACAATAAATGTACTTTTAAGGGGTATAAAAATGAGACAACAAATTCTCCCAACAAATATATCAATATCAATTAATATATCAGAAATCTGCTTCGTTTTTACTCACAATAATGTGCTTTTGACAAGCTAATAAAAAATATATTCTTTGATAACTTTTTCATCGTTGGTTAGTTAAAAAATGCATAACGATTATGCTGAAGCTTTTGTTAACAGGGCAACAGTTCGTCGAGCACTCTCCACTGGACATGCAGTTGGGTTATTTATTTATTTGATATTTTTTCAAGTGCTTATAAACAACAATTGAGTGCAACAATTGAAATATATTCATGCCATGTATTCATTATTAATTTGTGGGTGTCGTCAACCAGCTGCAGAAAATTGTGGAGATTATGCTTTCCATATTTTATATATTATGTTTTTTATTATATTGATTTGATTATTTTCCTTTGTCGTGCTTTTGTGTTTATTAAATGGCAAAATGTGTGAAGCATAAATATTGATGTTATTTATTCATTAAAAAGCAGGTTTACTGAAACACCGAACAGGATATGCGCTTTATTAATTTGCAATGTCATAAAAGCCACCGGCCACACAAAGTTCTCATGAATTGTTAACAGATTCGTGTAAATGAACGAAGCGACAGGCAAATTAAGAGTTCAGCAAAACTGCCAATTTGAATGAATATAATTTAAATAAAGAACTTTGGCTGGCAAATTGCACTTAATGTTGCATACAAATGCCGGCAAATTGCGTAGCAATTATTGTTGAAATTTGTACATAATATGCCAAAGGAAACGCAAATATCTTTTTTGTTATACCTATTTTGAATTTGATTGAAATGATTCTTAATGCATTTGCTGCGCATTGTGAAAACCCATGCTTAACATAAGAATTCCAACCAAGCTCGAAAAGTCGAAATAATCTCGTATCAAGATCTAGCTGGGAATGGTCGACGAATGGAATGGTAACGAATTACGTTTTTCTTCTGTTCAGGAAATGTCTGATTATTGGCACTGCAATCATAGTAAAAACCAAAAAAATGAGTATTTTATTTATTTTCAAAGTATAGTTGATGCAGGCCGCTTTAAGCAGTTGTATATCGATTGTGCTTTGCAGACTTAAGTCCAGATTCGAATAGCTATAGATAGTTTTGACACTTTCATGACAACAACAGCAACAATGGAGAGGAAAACAACTGGGTTTTGAATGAAGAGCAGCGCGCGTCAGTCAAACGCATCTCCCAAGGCGATAAAAATCAATTTTCCTATCCAGACATGCAAACAGCAGCAATGACAACAGCGACTGGGAATTCAGTAAGGGGGTGCAATGGGGAGGAGTGGGGTGTGAAGAAGTATGAAAAATTAAGAGACACATGCCAAGGCGCACGCAGAGTGCAGCGAGGCGTGAACCACGACAGCAACATGACAGGAGCCGAGGGTGTTGATAGAGGGGAGCAGGGTATGGAGACAGATCCGCCTTAGAGCTGGAATGCAATGCAAATAGCTTTAAATGCATTTGACGATGCTGTGATTTGATTTCAATATCCTAGCGCTTCGGCTCCTCCATCAGCCATGTTGACTTTCAATTTCTGTTTGCGCGCAGTTTTCTGATTATAATTCCAATGTCGACAACGTTGTCGTTGTTGATGTTGACATTGTTGTTGTTGTTGCTGTTGCTGTTGTTGTTGTTTTTGGCGCCAGCGAACATTTGCCGCTACATTTTTATTTTTGGTTTTACTTTTCGTTCGTTTTTGTTGTTTGCGCAATTTCGATCTGAAGTTGGCAGGAATTTAGGTATTGGGGCTGCGAGGCGTGTGTCCTTGAAAGACTTATAAAACCTTCAGCCTGATTGCCGTCTATAGAAGACGCGTGTTAAGCGCTTTGCTGATTGCACCGAGGACCAATGCGGCGTATGCGTAATGTTAGCTTAAGCAGAGATCAATGCAATTTATCTTAAATTGTATACCAAAGTATTCTAGCAGCCAGCAGAGAGAAGTGCTACATTGGAGAAGTGTGTTTGTTTTGTATTTTGTATTTAATACCAAGGCGTATACTTGATATTGTTTTGAGTAGGGAAAATACTCTCACGAAATTCAAATGTATCTAATGCAGAGAGAAGTGTAGAAGTTGAAATGTTTAACTTTTTCGAAAATATTAATTCAAAACAACAAGGCGTATACGTAATGTCATTTCGAGATGGGAGATATGAAATTTATCACTGCAACTTTGAGCAGAGAGAAGGGCAACTTATTTAACAAAATAGTTGAACAGCTGGGCGTATACGTGATGTTGCCTCGATCAAAGAACTTATCAGATTGCAGCCACGGTGTGTGCGTATGTGAAACCTATCTAAAAAACATCTCAATGCATATTTGTCAGCCACGAACTGTGTCACAACAAGTTGTGTGTGTGTGTATGTGTGTTGTAGTTAGGTAGTTGGGGGAAAAAGCATGGAACCTTCTTAATTTTCACCAGTGCACGCAATAAAGCAGCAGCAGCAGAGGCAGCGTCACGTGCGCATTTAAGTTGCAAGTTACAATGGCAACGTGCGGCACACACATAGACAGATACACAGAGATACACGCACACGCACACACACACAGCTAGTTAGCGCATGTCAGCGTAAATTTAACACACAACGAAACCTGACGCCGCATACAAACTAAGCCGCGGTGTAGGAGACACAGCGCAAGAGCGAGGAGCAGCTAATAATACGCTGCACTCTCTGTCTCTCCCTCTTACTCTGCCTCCTTATCTCTCTCTCTCGCTTACGTCCAACTCATTTTGCGGTTTATTTTTGAGCGCGAGTGCAATAAAAAGATATACCTAGGCGAACGTAGGAAGTCGAGGCAAGTTTTTTTGGCATCCGTGGCATAACCGACTCTGGCGTTGGCAGCGACTGCGCTGCATAATCAGCAACGCGACTGAGGCAAAGGCGACAACGACAATGACGACGCCCGCACCAGCAACACCAACAACACCAACAAGAGCAACAACAACAACAACAACGACAACGACACCGACAACATTTATCATATGAAATGCACGTGCCAAGCGTTTGCCAGCTTTGTTTCCGTGCCGGCACGAGCCGGTTGCTCGATAAGTCAGCCCACAGCTGAGAGATGCTACAGCCCAGGCATGCATAATGCGTGGGTAGTTTGATAAGTTTAATGATGAAACTCATTGGTGTAAATTGTTATCTATTCTATTAGGCTTTAACTACGCTCTGATAAAATAAGCATATTGATAACTGATGATGGATTCATGGCTTATTCCGATTCTATTAATTGGGGCATACAATTTAAATATTTTCCCTTACTTTCTGCTAATTTATTGTCTTTTTATTGAAATTCACGAATATTGTGATATCTGTTTTAGTCAATTTATAAAGGAACTCAATCACATATATATTTTACATCATGCCTCAGCTTCGCATATATCTCCATATAATTCTTATACTCACCTCGTCCATTTACTCGTGTATCCCTAGGTATCCAGATATTATATTTACAGTTACAGTTGCATTTTCTGCTGCTGCTGCTGCTGCATAATTATATTGACTAAAGTTTATGCTCAGCATTTGTGTTTCAATGAATTAGAGAGAGAGAGAAAGAGCGCAATGTGTGGCAAGAGATGTGTTTGGTCTTGGCCATGAATGGTCGGATAGATAGAGGCATAATTCATATACGTTCAAATAGCAGTGCTTAAGCTGCTTGGCAGAGTGCCTAGTTTTGCCTTGCCTTGCCACTGGCTCTGACTGATTGCACAAATACTCCCAAGAACACACTTACGCACACACACAATCCGTGGCAGCAACAGACGGTGGCAAGTAAATGCTGCACAAACTTTGACGCACACACAAATTGCATTCTGCTGTCATGGAAGTTTCTGCACCTTCAAACCAAATGCCAAGTGCTACACTGTTGTTGTTGTTGTTGTTGTTGTTGTTTGAGCTGCTTAAGTGCCATGCATTGAGTTGTTTTCCCAGCACCCATGTCGCCCGCTGGCTCCTTCCAACCTCCGTCATGCACTTGAGAAAATCGATGGCATGAGCGCATTGTTTTTGCAGCCGCACTTCAACTTGAAAATGTTTTGATAAACTAGCTGGCTATGCAAAGCAGCGAATACTGCTCGAAAAAAAGAAGGAAGCGTTCTGAAAATAAACTAAAAGCTGAGTGAGCCCAAGACGAACTTTAAGCCAGGTGCCAGTCAGCTGCAACAACAGAAACAACGGCAACAAACAGCAACATTTACAGTGAGCAGTTGTCAAAATGGTTGAGTAACAAAAATACCCTAAGAACAAAGCGCAAAAAATAAACGAAAATCAAGAGATGAGGTAGTCTTAAGGAGATATACTCTTCATAACCTTTCGGGGTACTTTCGGGTACTTGAAACTGCACTTGCAGTGGGAGGAAACTTTCAGGTCATGTTGAGCCCAAAAGTTTCTTTAAAGTGAACATACAGAAATATAAAATAAATTTGTACGAAACTGATTTCCATTCATTTCCGCTCACGGAGGTGAATTGTTAGAAACTGTTCAGATTTAAAGTTGATCAGATTTGATATCGGAGAAATTGTTCAAACATTTCTTTGGCATACCTATAGATAAAGTACTATATATCCCAAATCCAATCCAAGGGTTTTGGCCAAGTCAATTACAAAATGCGTGTACACCTCAATGGCAGAGTATAATCGCCAAAGAAGCTGAATTGCAAAAAAGTTGTGGCACTTGTGCGACAACAACTGCAACAACAAGAAACAAATGCAATCGAATTGGCAAAACAATTGTCAATGCGTCAACTTAAATGGATTTAGTTTCAAGAGCGACAACAACGCGTCTCAAAATAAAATGCAAAAGAAGCGAATGCGAAAACGCGTCGAAGCTTGCTTTGAAAAACATGTCAAAAGAAAAAGTATTATATAAACTTTGCCCAACAATAAGTAGCAGTCCTTGAATTAATCAGGCAACATTTACGACAGCTTCGAGACTGAGCCGCAAATTCCGAAAACATATATTGATTCAGAGATTTGGCTCATGATGCAGCTGCATTTGCTGTGCGTTTGGTGGTTGAGCCAATGTTTGGGTGAGTGGTGCAATTGCTTCTGTGTCAAAGTGGTGCCGAAACCAGCTCAATTGAATGCCCACAGCTTTGAAAATAAACGGACATTGCCTCAGGCAATCGCTGCGGGCGGAGGCAGCAGCTGAGGCGCTTGCCACACGCCACATGTGGCAGCCATTGCGGCCAGCCACTGGCTGGTTGGCCGACACAGGCAGCTGCGCAGGTCCAACAGCCTTGCGGCGCACAGCTGACAGCCGTGTGGCTGCAAGCAACCAGCTGCATGGCTCCAATGCAACCGTCGCCTGGACAGCAGCTCCCGCGGTGAGCACGGCCAATTATGTCTATCAATGCGCCGCCAAGCGTGTGGCAGATTCATCGCCCGATTCGGCCGCAGCCAAAGCCAAAAGACATCCCCAGCAGCTGCAGGGGCAGCAGCAACAGTTGACGGTGCCTGGATTTGTGCTGCAGCTCGCCAAGATTTGGAGCGGAGCTTGAGCACTTCAAGAAATCAAGTTGAGATTCGCTCATTCAACTATATTTTATAGCATTTTTATTGCTTTGCCACATGCCAAGTATTATATTTTACAAGCTGTTGTTAGTTCAATGTTCAATATAGCGACGATTTAGCTACAAAAAGGCTAGAAGTGAACACACTTGCTGATAACCGGCTAAGCTTTTAAAGGCAATTATCGTCCTGGTATTGAAGAGGTTTCTTAGATTATTTATAGATATATATCATATATGATAAAGAGAAAGATATAGATACCCTCTTAATAAGATACCCCTTAAATACCCTCGATATAAAGTATATATATCTTATTTAAATCTTTTCAAAATTGAAACGAATCTGAATTTATGGTCATATATTAAATTTAAACTCAATTCTATATTGGCATCTCCCAATTTAAGGTAATTTTATGCTTTCCACCAAACCAATTCTGAAATAGAAAACTTTTCCGCTCCAGTTTCGATGCGGTTGAGTTTTGAGCAACTCGTTAACTCTTCCCCTCGAGCTGAGAACTAGTTCCGATTTGCGCATTAATTAATAAGTATGCCTCATAGAAAACAACAGCTACAAATATTAGGCTGTTTTCACCTGATTCATCATCCTTCCATCATTCCTTTCGTAAGATAAATATAAATAAGCCAATGTATAAAAATAGAAACCTTAAAAATGTTGGAGTACTCTGATTTAAATGCTGATAAAAGCCAGCTTCAATGCGCACACATGTGCTGTGTGCTATTTCTGTCAAATGTTGGGCCTGTTTTGCGCAAAATGTATACTCGCACACCCATACACACACATACACGCACGCACTCGCGCAGCCCACACTGACTGCGAAAAGGTAGCGCATGGCATAAACAAAGCTGGCAGACAATAAAATGTGTAGCAGCCAGTCGCTACATTGTCGCATTGTCTGCTCTGTGGGAGAGAGTGGGTGGAGGGGCAGGAGGTACTGGATATTGGCTGAGCTATAGACACACACACACGCACGCACACATGCACACAACTAGCTGTCATTACTTGGCATGCGTTAAGCGTAGTAGCGATTTTTGCAAAATGTTATGGCTGCTGCCGTAGCCAAACCTTAGCCCACTTCGGCTCCCTCAGCATATCAGGCACCTAAGCAGGTGCAGCAGCAGCTAGGCAATTGGAAAATGGAAAATGGAAAATGGCGGCACAGCTTAGTCTAATGGCGTTACGACGTTTTGGCTGCAATTTCAATGGGCGGCATTAGTCAGAGTCAGTCCCCCCTCAGCAATTTTGTTAATTTTCCAACCGCTTTGCGCGCATATCGCGCACGCCCAAAGTTTTAATTAAGCCAAAGCCAAAGGACTGTTGAAGTGTGCATATGTGTGCGTGTGTGTGTGTGAGTGTGTGTGTGTGTATGCACAACACACACAGCAGAAATTTTTGCTATTCATGCACCGGCGCCCAGTTGCCTTTTCATTCATTCCAAATGCCAAACACAATTCAGAAAATGTGTTACTATTTGGTCTGCTCCTCACTTTCCCTCTCCATCTCTTCCTCTCTCTCGCTCGCTCTCTCTGTTTTTCTCTTTTCTCTGTGTGTGTGTTTGAAGAGGCCAAATGTGCTTGGGCCCCCCTTGCGGTATTATTTTGCAGCACTCGCTTCACAAAATTTGAAAAAAGGGGCAAATGCCAGTTGCTGCTAATGCTGATGCTCGCTGCGGCTGTCTGTGAGTTTTAAATGCCTGCGGCTTGAGAGGCAGCGAGCATCTTTTGTGTTTTATTAGCCACGTCTAATTGAAATATGCACGCTTTAATATGTGAGCCACATGAAAAACTCACTCCATTAGAAGCTCATTTGGCAGCGCCCATTTATGGGCATAATTAAGTCTGTGAGTCCTCATTTTTATGTCTATTAGCAGCAACTCTTAGCACACACTTCAGCACGCATTGCTTGACTGTGATGTGAATGTCCTGTGTGTCTCCTATTTTTTTGCAGTCCCGAATTTCGCAACCTTCTACCCAGATATACCTCGGCTTAGCTTGCAAATGTACATATATGTATATATATTTTGCAGAGTCAACGTTCTATAAACACGGGTGTGCATATGCGCTACATTTTGGCACTTACGCTTTACCTGTAGTCACACATTGTTCTCCCCATTTTTCACATGCAAAACATGCATTTTTCACAGAAATTCCTGTCAATTTTATTGTCAAATAAATTGTGCAGAATTTAACAGAGCTTTTACAGCATATGCCTGACTACGAGCTGCCCTGTAACGACTGAATATGCTAGCTAAGAGTATATATACCAAATTTATTGTGCTTGGACTTTCTAATCTTATCAAATTGAAGACAGATAAAAGTTATCTTTGCCATATATGCTCCCTACTCCACAAATGTCTGAAAGTGCCTTCAACTGCATTCGTATACTTCAAATATACCCCATTTGCTTTAGATAAGCTTCTAGGGCATCAGCAGAAAAGCAAGCAAGCCAGCAACAAGGCAACAATGCAACATTGTCTGTTATTTTTCAGCATCAAAATTATAGAAATACATTGACAAGAATATATATATATTGCAGCAGGAGCGCATTGAGCATCGTTTTAATTATGCAAGAAACCACAGAAATTGTATTTTTAAAATGTTTATTTCGATTATTTTGCTATCTTCTTGTTATTTGTGAGTTAGACAAATTTGCTTTGTTGCTTTTCAATTAAACTTGTAGATTGGAAAACTCTCGTGTGTATTTGCCAAAGACAAATCGGCCCAACTGCAATAATAAGAGCCGCAGGCAAAGCCAAGGTAGATTTGATGGGTACATTTGTTATTTTTCGTCGCTGTTCGTGTTGTGATAGCTGAGAAGAAAATATTAAAAAAGTTTAGCCATGAGCAAGATTTATATTCTTAATCCAAATAATGTCAAAAAGCCACAAAACAAGCGACAGGCGCATAAAACAACTTAGCAAATGAGCCCAGCACACACACACACACTCACACACACACGCGCACAAATAAACACACATAGCAAAAACCTAAGAAAAATGTTATTTATTGTTATTACGAAAATAAATAAGCAGCCCGGCCAGGGCAGCGCACAAGGCGCCTGCCACGCCCCTCACAAATGCAGCACACAAAAATGTGGCAAAATAAAAGCGTAGAAATTAAACAACTGGACACACACACACACGGGAGCGCACACATACACGCGGCAAATAGCTATGGCAGCCATTTTATATGCCATTACAGTGTAAATAAAGTATTGTTTATGTGTGCAGGCCCCGCTGTGTGAGCGTGTGTGCGTGTGTGTGTGTGTGCTTATTGGCAAGCTGTGTGCCAGTTACATTTACTTAATAACCTGTGTCAAACTTGTACTTTTTTGTAGGTCAGCCAGCAGCAGGGGCCGCGGGCTGGGGCAAGGCAAACCAAGCCAATGGCATTGCGATTATTGTAACAAAGTTCGAAGTACGCCCGATAAACCCAGAAGGCAACACTTTATCAATGGGGGACCACAATACTCGTAAAACTGTCCTCAAATTATTTATGTACTTGATTGGGTGAGTACACGACAGACTACCATAGAAACCTAACAAAAACTAATTACGAATCACACACTGAGCAGCTCATGAGTAAGAGATAATTGTGTGGCAGGGTATACAATGAAATAGAAATTAAATTTGAAATTTTTATACTTCATACCAAGCACCAGGTTTAACAATTGTTAAAGGTCAATATATATTGTCTAGGATTGAAGTAGAATTCATTAAATAGTTAGGCAGACTTTTAAGTCTCATCCTACAGTGAACACTCTTATGTCAGCAAAGCTTGAAAGGAGAATTTACATAAATACAATATTTCTTAAAACTTTGGCTTTAGGAAAATATTAAACAAATTCAAAATCCTTTACGTAACTGTACCTTAACAAACTTTAAAATATTATCTGTTATCTGGAACAGATCCATTCCATTTCGCGAGCTTCCAATGTACTTTATTTCTGTTCTCATTGAGACTATTTGATATTTATATTATTTCTACTAGTTGCGATACGATGAGAAAATCTCCAGCCTTAAACAATCAAATTTCGCCCAAATTTCTACGCAAGTCTCAAGGAAATAAAACAATCAAAATTAAATATTATTCAAAAGTGCTTGGAATATACGATGAAGTGTCAGTAAATACAAAATTTTTAGCCTTTTCTGTGTGTTGATTTTGTTGCATAAATACATTTTTGGTCTTCAGCTTTTGCTTTCAACAATTTGGCCAATAAAGAAAATTAGTTAGACAATATTTACATTTGATGCACAGAAAATGCAATTTATTTAATTAACTAAGATAACTAAGGTTTTCAATTTGTTACTAAGTTGATTAGAGTGACAATTGATTGGCACACACACACACACAGAGACACACACACGCACGCAAAACTCTTATATGTGTGTACCAAATCAGCTGTCATAAGTGTTAAATAAATGGGCTTTTATCTATTGCTCATTTCTGTTCAGTTCAGCCTCAAACAATCTCAGCCTAGCCTTTTCGTTTCATGTCTCATTTCTGCCTTCTTCTCTCTCTTTCCATCCCTCTCTCCCTCTCTCTCTGTCTTTCTCTCTCTCTCTCGCCCTCTTGTCCCTAGACTAATCTCTTTTAATTTTGTCTCGCGTTCTTTGAACTTTGCACATGTTGCACGTATGCTCACATACACAAACTCATTTCGATGTCAGCAGCTTATCAGACAGACTCACACACACCACACCACACCACACCATAACACACACACACACACACACTTGAGAGGCCACGCACACTCAGACATCTGAGCAGCTGGAGAGCGCCCAAATGTAAGCTTTGTTTGTTTTTCATTAGTTGTCAGCGCGCCGAAGACTTGACCTCCCCGCATTCAACTACCCTGCCGCCCCCTACTTGACCCCCCGCCCCATTTTTACTTGCTGCTTGTTTTGTTCAGTTTTTTGCATGCTTTGTCTGTGCATAGATTTCTTACATTGTCATAACTTGGCATTTTCCTTTAGTATATCAAAGGTATATAAGTTCGGACTTTATTTAGACGACATATAGTCAAGCATGTTTTGTCTAATTATATACTTTCTTTTATTTATTTTCACTTGCCACTTTGGGCATTCTGGGGTTAGTTCCAGATCGCATTAAAATTCTTTTGAGTAGGTTGATTTGGGGTGATTTGGATGAATGAGACAAAGCAATAATGTGTTAATATGAGTATGATGTTTATATATATATATATATGCTTGTATACAAAATGCTTAAGTAAACTTTAATAATATTTAAACAATGAATTTAAGTCAATAAATTACCAAATTGAATAATTAATTTGAGTGTCCTAACGTAGGCCGTCGAAATGCACAGTAACTTTTTACGGCTGCAGCGCGAAAGTATGCTAGCATTTATATACAAAACTACATTTGAAATTCATGTGCATTAATTGACATGCTGAAGAGTATGCTACAGATTATTTGTTAATAGAAATGACAATACAAAAATTCTACCCAAGCATCTGATTTGAAGCTAACTTCGCTGACATCAAAAACATTAAAGGAGATGCATATAGACGAAGCTATATTTGTAACCTCTCTCTCTCTCTCTCTCCCTCTCTTTTTGCTGGTTACTTACAGACATATATATATATACATATATGTCATCCTGTTCTATATTATATAGTGCTCTTCCAGCTCATAGCTTGTCAGTGTCGCGTCGACAGCTGTTGGACTTTTGTAAGACTTGCTACGGCCTGTGGCATTAATTAAAATGCAAATAACTGTTTTTCAATTAGATTATAATACGCTCGTTATGGGCGTCAATGACTAATTATGTGCGTGGGCGTGGCATGATTGGAAAGTTGTTGAATAAGTTTATCGATTGTTGGGCTTAGCTAATGAAATCACTGAGCAAACGTCGCCGAGGCAAGCACGCAACGCGCTCAGGCCAATATCAAGCATACGCCATGTGGCAAAACTCATTGACTTCTGGCCACACGCACACTCGCAGACACACTCAGGCTCGCACGCACACACTTAACCAAAATGAAAATGTTTAGTCAACTGTAGCTGACCTCAGTCCGCGCTAGCGGCAGCTGCTGCCCACACTGCCACAATAAAAACAGCAACAACAACAATTACAAAAATGGAAAACTCGTATGGCTGCTATTTACCGAGAGCTGTGTTGGCATGTGGCCACTGGGCTCATGGAAATTTCATAGACATGCCGGAACCTCATGCTCCGGCCAGCTCAGGTTTCCAGCTGTCTAACTGCCCGCAATTACTCACACTTGACCGGGGTCTCGACTGTGTAACCTGCCGGAGTTGCTGATGCTGGTGCTGGTGCTGGTGACGATTGCCTCTGCTTGGACAGGTAAATTGCAATTTTAGTCGCTGGTCTTCGTCAATCGAGTTACAGTTAGCCCAACAGCGGCGCCCAAAAAAGTATGCAGCGAAACATTTTCAATTTGCGGAGACAACAAATTTAAATTAAAGTGTTTTTATTAACGTTTTGTATTTGTTGGGCAAATGTGAATGCCAATATTATGCTTTAATATTCACTTTTAAAGTGAAATTCATGAAATAGGCCTTTATGTGCTTATAACACAACTTGACCGAAAATACGAGAGAAAAGTTAACTAATAGTCAAGGCCTTGATACCCTGGCTGATATCTGGTAGCTGTTAAGATATTTAGCAAGTTTTTCCTCGCAACCAAATCTTCTACGGCAGCTATAGGATATAGTAGTTCGATCTGATCTGAAGTATCTACTACCCGCAGCATAAAGACAGATCGAATCAAAGTCCTGTCCAAATAGTAAAATCGAATCTGTTCGTTGTCCTGATCAACGCTCTGCAAAGCGTTAAATACTTTGTTAACAAATGAAAATACTCTGTGGCTAGGATTTTAAATCGGAATTCTTGCATTTAACTTTTAGTAAATTGACTAAAAATTCAAGAGCAATTACTTTTGCGATTAAAGCAAACGGATTCGAATCGAATAGCAATAGTTAAGAGCGCCGTTGAAGAGCGCAAGCCACGCTGTCGCGTTGTCTCTCGCTCTTGCTCACCATTTCACTCACTTGATGCGCTCTCTCTCTCTCTCTCTCTCTCTCTCTGCAGCAGCTGTCGCTGCACAGAAAGCTTTCGCTTGAGCTTTTGCGCTCAGCACTCAAAATGGGGTTGAGTTTTAGCTCAAAAAAAAGGATGCTGTGAGTAATTTTTGTGTTTCGAGCGGCGGCTCAGCATATTGTTGCCTCTCTTTCACGCTTTCACACTCTCACTCTCTCTTTGGCCGCTTCACTCGCTCGCTGAGCCGTTTTGAGTCTTTAGCTGCGGCAAAGTTTGTCGCATTGAGTGGCCATTGAGTCAAGTGTTCGCACTTGATTTTGCCTTTGCCTTTGGCCGCACTTAAAGCAGCGCCTTGTGTTTTTGCCTCTTGATTTTGTTTTTGTTGTTGCCGCCGTTGTTGTCGTTGTCGTTGTTGTTGTTTCCTGTGCCCTATGTCCACAATATTAGCTCGCACATTTTCTTTTCTCTTTTTTTATTGCGCCCACACACTTTCAATTTTTGCTTTGGGCTCTCGCAATTCGTTTGCTTATCAGCGCCTTTTCCTTTATCTATTTTTTTTTTATTGAACAGCATTTTCATTGTTTGATTTTTGTCAACGCTTCTTTCGTTGATTTTCTGTCTTCCACTCTCGCGCTTTTCTTTTTTGTTCCCCTTTTTTTCTTGTGTCTAGTGCCTTCCCCTTTGTTGTTCTTTGTTTAGCTGGTCGCCTCATCTGTTACTTACATAAGTGGCTTTAGGGGCTGCGGAGCTGGGCGGGAGGCCAAGGGCGTCTGGGGTGCCAGGCGAAAGCTTGCCATTTGTTTCTCCATTTTGCGTGTTTGATTTTTATTTGGTATTGTTCATTTTTCGGTTAGTTGGTCTTTTAATCGTCTTTTGCTTACTTGTCTCTACTTTCTCATGATTTTGTTGATACCCTCGTTGTTTTTGCTGCTTCTTTGGCTTTTCAGCGTTCGCCTGCGCTCAATTTCAATTAGTTAGAGCATTGTTTAAGTGGTACTTAAGCGCTTTGCAGTCACTGATCTATTGGATACCCAATTTAATTGACATTTTCCAATCGCTGCTATGTAACTCTCTCTCTCTCTCTCTCTCTATCTTAAATACTGCGTAAAGCTGTTAATTAAATGCTGCTTCGACTTCTTTTTCTTGTTATCATTATCTTTCTCTATTTTCCACAGAAAGGTTACTTACTCAGCTTTCTCTCTGCATCATTTGCTTGCCTTTAAAATGCATTCTTCTATGCACTTCTCACCGACATCAGTTGTTAAAGAAGGCTTATTCTAAGCTATTAAGCTTTGCACATTCGTCCATTTATAAAGCTTTGTGCCTTACTGTTTTGTCGTTTTCTCAGCTTTCAAGTAATGTTCATAGTTTCATATTTTTCAAGTGCCTTTCCTTACACTTCTCAAAATAACTAGGTGAGCACTTCACTCAAGCTTTTCGCACATGCTTTTCAATATTTTCCCTATTATTTGCTTAACTTACTCTGAATCTCTATTTTAAACTAAGTTAACGTTAGTTAACTACGAACCTTTTTAGTTATTCATTAGTTAAGTGCTAGTAAATCAATTCGTTTGACGCCTTCTATACGCTTTTCAAAGCTTTAGCTATTCACTTCACATATCCTTCACCAACTATAATAAATATTTATTTAACTAATCTATATAATTCTATATAATTCATCAAGTCTTTCTACCCTATTTTGTTTACCTCCGGGCGCAACTGTGTGCGCCTTTGTTTTAACGCTATTGATACGCTAATTAGTTGCGATAATTTATCAAATGCGCACACTTCTACACCTTCACACACACACACAAACGAGCGTGCACACTCACTCACGTGTCGCCAGCTACTAAAAATTCTGCTGCAGTAGCAAAAATTGCTACTTAATTACACGGCATTGGCATCCGCTGCCGGCAGCCAGCCATCCCTCCCTCCCTCTTTCCCGCTCGCTCTTTCCACTCTGTCTCTCACTCGCCCCATTGGCATTCTCATCCATGCCGCATCGTCAATGTCACAAGTGCTGCAGTGTGGCAAGTTCCATTTCCTGGCACCGCCTCGGGTAACTTCACAATTAACTACTAATTGCTCATACGCGACGTTGGCTGCGCGACACTAGAACAAAGTCAGGTGGGCTCCACCTACAACCACTCCCCCTCTCTCCCTCACTCTCTCTCTCTCTCTCTCTCACACACTCTCGTTCTCTCAAGTATTCTTGGCTTTTGCTTCTGCTCTTGCTCTAATTATCCGCCTTATCATCCAGCTCCCACCTGCCGCCTGCTGTTGTCCACATCAGGTATTTACTGAATTAAGTTTTAAATTTTTATTAAATGCTCTGCGCATTTTTGCCACACCTCTCCGCACCGCACAGCTTTGCCGCTTATGTGGAGGCTACTGTAATTAGTTTTTAATTGCTTTTCAGTTGGCAACTATGCGACCCGCGTCCTCTAAATAGTTGTGACGCCTTTGTGCGCTTTCCACTTGCCACTTTGCCACTCGCCGTTCGCAAGTGCAAAGTTTTTGGATATATATATTTTTTTTATTTCATTTCATTTTTTGCCGCAGCTGTGCCGTGTAGTCAAGTCAATCAGCAATTGGGCCCGGGCAACGTCGGCGGCATTTTAAATATGCCCGCGCCCAATGCCACAAAAAGTAATCAGAAAACTTTTGCAATAAATCTATGAATACATATAATGAAAAGCCATAACGGTGCGAGGTCGCTGTAAGTGCCACGCCCATAGAGCACACAATTGCCCCTAAAGTTTACCATTACAAATTCAATTTTTGCATATACATACATATAGAGCACATATAGAAATATGAAATAGTGTGACGTTTAAATGCAATTGGGGCGTGATGGAAAGAAAAACAACCAAAAAGAAAGCAAAAGACATGATGTACTCTTAAATGTTGATAAATATATACTCTTTATCGATAACATATCGACAAGTCGACCTTTAAATGAACGAGAACATATCGATAACTATGCAATCGATCGTATATCAGCTAATCGATATGCTTAATTCTGCAAAGATAAGAAAAGGATTAATTCGTGATGGAAAAGATATAGACAATTTGGTTAACGATAACATATCGATTAGATATGCGATCGATTAAAATGAATTTAAGTTAAAATTGATTATAGATAGCATATCGGTTATTTAATGATCGATAATTAATCGATAATATTTGAGTTATGCATTACATAACTTTTACGTCCTCATCAGATAAATAACTATTGATAATACACTGATAGCTCTATGAATGGTTTAATTTAATCACCTCTATATACAACATTCGCTCAGGCTTAATTTAAAAGTGAATACTCCCACAAATATACCTCGAATACACTTCTCATTTCGGGGTATCAATCAATTGCACTCATCTTCGCGTCCCACCCTCTGCCCCTCCACAAACATTTCCGTCGCCCTGGCGGATGTCAAACACATGTCGAAGGGCGCAAAACATTGACAAACAAAATGAAAAAATGTATGAAAAACAAAATTGAAAATAAAACCGGAAATATGCCGCCGAAACAAGCAAAATATGTTGCATGCCGCAAGAGAAGGCAGCAAGAAAAAAAGCAAGGAGCAAGAGGAAGACGAAGAAAGTGAAAAGGTGTTCAGACAGGCAAAGTTCCAACTCATTTTGCACAAATGCCGAGTTATTTTGTGCGCCAAGTGCCAAATATTTAACATGCCCCACATATTTGGCCGGATGAGCAGCAGCAGCAGCAGCTGGCTGTGCTGGAAAATCGCTCATACGCAACGTTGACGCTGCCTCCAATTGCCCTTGTTGATGGTTCATTAAAAATCTCTCTCGTCTATCGCAACAATCGGTGCAGTCGCCTTTAATAATAATAATAAATCGTGTACAGGTGCCGACGCACTGAAATAAATGTTCCTGGCAGCTGTGTTAGCTCTGGCTCCTTGCAGTGGGCGTCGACTGGGCCATAATTAATGTCTGCCGCAGGCTTAGACAAATTGCAGTATAAATTTGGCTATAATAGGTTTTAAGCTGCAGCTTTGCCTGCACTTTAAATGGGCAACATTTCGATTTGGCTTAGACTCAAATGTTGTTATTAAAAACAGTAAACAGAAGGACAATCAAATACACGTGTTTGGATCATATGACAAGATGTGTACCCTGTAAGCAGGCAGGTTTTTTGACTAGGCATAAGCAAGATATGCTTGTGTTCTCGGCCCATTAGACTTCTACTATAATAGTTATCAGCTACCTAATCGGTTTACGCTTTTCTATTTGTTTAGCAAGTCATTTAATATATCCATCGATCTCAGAGCCCATAGAAGCTACAGCTATGAAACTTGGTATGTGGCCGTCAAGTTTGCTTAAAACTTTGATTTTGCTTATTAACCTACATGCAGAAATCTATAAAAAAAAATATGCGCACACGCTTGCAAAAGTTTGAATTTATTATGCCAACAATATTAAGTTTTTCAGCATTAAAAACTTTAATTTTGAATACCATCGCATCATAAAAGAAAACATTTCTCGAACAACAACGAAAGAGGAAGTATTGCTGCCACAGTTTGAGGCAAGGGCCGGGGCATATGTTGATGTACGCGTGGCTGTGCCTATGTTTATTTATGTTCCTATATTGTATGTACATTGTGCATAAGTTAACAAATTTCACTTGAATTTAGTTCGGTGCTGCCTTTTTTGGAATTCAAACTTATAGCAACATTTAGCATGGGCTTGGCTATAAGCTGTCTACAGCGTATCATCAGGCAGATCATGAACAATGTGTGTGCAGATATAAATGCATTTATATATATACATATATAAACACTCCACATGGATACATCAGAGATGTCCAGATAACTTACAGGGTACCTTCTAGTCGTTAATGCTCGATTCAAGTGCGTCTTTTAGTCCGTTAAATGTTTTTCCGTGCCAAATAAATACCGAGATCTTGCAGATAAGAATATATTTGAAGTTCGTAAGCCCTAATGCTGAAAACAGGCTATCTGCAAGTCGAGCACTCTCGAGTTTGCCATCTTGGCTTTTTTATATTTATTAATTTGTATGCTGCACACGCAGTTAAGGTGCCTAAACCCAACTTTTTTTGCTGCTTCATATCTAATTTTACAAATTTCTTTTTTTTTTTGTCAAAACTCAATTACATGGAGCAGCAGTTGGCGCCGCGGGGGCAGCACACGCCAGGTAATTGCTTGAAAATTGAAGAGAATGCGAGAGAGAGAGAGTGGGGCGAGTTTTGTAGAGCTCCGTTTAAGTAAAAACTTTCGGCATACTTGCGTCTCACATTACGGCAGGTAAATGAAAACCAAAAAGAAGAAGAGCCCAACGGAGTCGCCTCAAATTAGCAGCAAGCGCTGCAATTATGCAAAAAGTTGGCCAACAAAAGTCGCGCGAATTTTAATGACTTGTAGGCAGCGCAGAAAGTCAGACTGAAGAACGCCACAGGTTGACAAACATTGCGTCTTGCCGCCACTCAATCTGGAGTGGAGTATCAACGACCGGAAATGGCATAACAGCGCGAGAGGCGCCAGCTAAAATGGCTGTTTGTTTGCTTCCGGTGTGTGCAAACAGCGCAAACACATTACGCTTCAAGTGGGCAATGCCACGCCCCCAACACCAACCCCTCGGCAAATGTATACTTTATGCAAAAGGCAAAAGCGCACTTGCTTTGGCAGCAGGTGAAAGCCACAGTTAAGCTGTTGGTGATGCGGGTGTCGAGGGGGGGTTAGGTGGTTTGGGGGCCACCGCAAACTCACAAGTCAAACGGCGAACCGCATGCTCAACGAGTGCTACGCATTCCGAATGCTTAGTTCAACTTAATAATTCATAAAAATTTATGCGAAATAGACAGCATTTGTGTCTGTGTTTGTGTCTGTGTCTGTGTCTGTGTTTTGTTGTCGTTGGCTCGCTGTCAGTTCGAAACGCCCCTCGAACCCCGACCCTTCCGCCACCTTTGACACCAGCATTCACAGTGCCAGCCCCGAGGCAGCTGTTTGCTGTTTTGTGTTTGAGAGCAAGCGTCAAGTTGCATATTTTAATATACCCTGTAGCCGGCAGATATGTTTATGTTGTGCATATCGAACGTTGAGTAAGCACAAAAAATAAAAATAATAATAATATTCTGTTTCTATATATGAACTCAATGTTCGGCTCGAATGTTGCTTTAGTTCGGAAATTGAATATAAGCAAGAAACATATCTGCCGAATTTTGTGATCAAATCGGTTTGGTTCAAAGCCAATTCCGTAAACTTAAATCGTGAAGAAGTTTATGTTCAATTTTCTTAATCTTCACACTCTTCTCTCTATTAGTAACTTCTTATAAATTACGTGATTCTAAAATGTAGCCATAGTTTCAACGAATATGAGGCTGGCTTTCTTAAGAATCTTCTACCATCAAAAGATTTTGCTTTCGACAATGGGATAGCAAACATCTCTTACCCTCTTCGTAGCCTGAACGTGTTGAGAATTACAAGCGTCCAGAAACGAAAGAAATAGCAAAGCGACGTTAAACCAAATCTATTTTCCGTTTAACTCGTATAGTTTCACGTATTTTATCATTAATTTTTCCTTACGAAGCTCTGCAGCTCTAACTAGAGGGCATCTCCTAGTCGAGCACGCTCACCCTATGCATGCTTACTTATTTTATTTCAATGTATTTTGAATGCTTCTTTTTTCATTAAATAAAATGTATAATAGTTGTAGTGAAACTAGGAATAAAAGTAACATGCAGCTGTCATATTCATTTAGAAATACGCATATTAAATATGCATGTGTGAGTACATGTTTCACACACTGTGGTCCATTATTTTCTAAGCAGCTTTCGACTATTTTGTTATTAGAAATTTTACATGAGAATTTCCATTCTTTTTGTGAAATACTTTATGGTATATTTGGGGCAATGCGTTCAACATTTTTCACACAATGTTTGTAGGTTAAAGGAAATTAAGGCAAATAAACAAAATAATTTGAATCGATTCGGCAGAAGCCGCAGGCCACAGTTTGAGCCTGACTAACATATCCTACAAGCAGAAAATGCTTGAGGATAAATGGTTTAATACGTGATATTTGAAACTTTAACAAATATATTATATATATTTTATATATTTTGACATTGGTCTATGTAGCTATATAAATCGAGGGATGGAATACTATAACAAAAGCTATCCCATCGATGTCATGAAAATAGATATATAAAATATTTATAAAGCAGAAGAAATATTTTATTCGTATATTTGTTTATGTTTATTTAGAGTAGAGTATTTAATGATATTCGCAATTTTTTGTTATATTTTTACATCCAGCTTATGGGTTGGGATTGGGATTGATGAAAAAAGAGTTTGAGCATAAAATTTGTTAACAATTTTTGACATTAATTGCATTGTATAGGAAGGAAGAAGTATATTGTTTAATTGATTTCTCAAGAGCTGCTCTTGAAAATTGTTTCGGCAATAATCCTTTTCGAATCGTCAGTCTCATCAAATAATATAACTGCACAGGGCTAAGCAGCTTATAATTTTCAACAGAATGAACATAAATATCATTTTGATTTCTATCAGATTTCATTTGACTGAGGCGATTAAGCAATGTTTTCGGAACAAAAGCAACCCCTAGAAAATCAGTAGAAACCCAGCAAACCGAGCACTTGCTCAAACAATTTGCCCAAACATTTGAACCAAGTTTTTAACTCGCACTTATTGTCGCGTTTTGTTCAGCTATATTTGAATTTTTTTGGGTTGTGTGTCAACAATGGTCAAAATTCCCGTGAGAGTCCTGAGGCAGGTGTGCCGTTCACTCATCCGCCTGGAGACGAGCATGTGGCACTTCATCAAGCAGCATCGCGTGCGAATAATTCGGATACTTCATCCCCTGTCGGCAGCCCTATTGCTGCTCGCTATTGGATTCTTTCTAATATACGAAATGTTTTACATACTGCCCGAGTTTTGTGACACGTCCGGCATATTCTATAGGCTCAATTGGCTGCTCTGCGTCTTTCTGCTCCACAATATTTTGGGCAACATGATCATGTGCTGGCGCACAGATACAAGCTTTGTGGCACTGCCCAAGAGTCGACAGGACCCTTTGCCAACGGAGGCGCATCTGTGGCACTTGTGCACCCACTGCCAGATGCTGGTGCCGCCACGCGCCTGGCATTGCCGTCTCTGCAACTGTTGCATGCTGAAGCGGGATCATCATTGTAATGTGACGGCCAATTGTGTTGGATATCGCAATCAGCGCTATTTTGTCGCCATGCTGTTCCACCTGAGCCTGGGTTGTGGCATTTCCTTCGTCTACAATGTGTACCATCTGTGGAGCCAGCGTCAGGTCTTATTCAGCGATCCTATTAGCTATTTGGGCCTATCTGTGGGCCTGATGGCCCTGAGTTTCCCGAGTCAGGACAACCATGATCCCACACTCGAATCCAAATTAACCTGGATGATCATAAATGGCGTTGTTATCAAGCTCAATATTTTCGCCATGATATTGGCCATTGCGCACCTGATTTTGCAGCTAATCATGATTAGCCGCGGCAGCTGTTTGTATTCTATACGTGATCGTAGCTACGATTTCGGCCTATGGCAAAATCTGCAACTGGTGCTGGGCAAGCGTCTGTTCTGGACTATGCTGTCGCCGTTTGTGCCCAGTCCCCAGCCCCATGATGGCACCCAGTGGCAGCAGCATTCTCTGGAGCAGGAGGCCAAGAAGCCCGTTTAAATGGATTCTTATGCTTCAGACACGATTCTTGATTTGGTGTGGGCCGGCAAACGCTGAACTGTATTCACATATAATGTGTGTCCGTTTGTTTTCTGCCCTGACCGAAATCGAGTTTAACGCCTCATTTAATCGAGCTATTCGTGTTCTCATAGCCCCGGCTAATTACCAGGCGTTAGGTGGCTGGCGCTCTGATAAGGCACGTGGTGCAGCCACGCGACAACATTTTATCTATGCTCTACCTTTTTGTGTGGCACTTCTTCAAGCAACTAGACTTTGTGATCGATGTGTCAGAGTTAACAATATGTAAAAGCAAATAAGTTGCAAAGATTTATACAATGCTGGTTTTACAAATACGAGAATATATTTAAATACTAGAACTTTACATATAGAAAAACGATGTAAACTTGCGGCCTTCACAAGGGAGTTTTAATTGAGACGTGTGTGTTACGAATTTGAAAAGATTTTAAAACTTTTAAGATAATGCCATAAAAACAAGTCTGTGTCTCCTATAAACTGCCAACAGAGCAGGGTATGCATACTTCGCTGCAGTGTAGGGAAATGTTCAACATCTTAAATGCTTTCATCTGCATAAAATTCAACCGCAGTGGAGGCGGAAAGAAGAAGACAGATTGTCGAAAGGACATTTTGCCAGATATTGGTTGCTAAGCTGCCCGGGGCTGACTGCACCTTTAGCCACCTTTCTGGCGCAGTCGGAAACACTTGTCAAGTGTCAAAAAATCTCAAAAACTGTTGAAAAATGACAAAGCCAGTTGAGAGTCAGTCAGGAGGGGCTGGAGAGGGGCCGCTTGGCCAGAATTAATGATGCTGCATGTCAGTGACAAGCCCCGAAACATGAAATCAAAGTCCACACTTTAAAGGGCCGTTTGCTGGCTGGGGTGGGCGAGTGAGGACGTTGCATGAAAAATGTTCCGAGGTGTGAAAACCGTGCAAGGCTCTAAACAACATAATTGCCAAATAAAAAAGTCGCCGTCGGCTACGTTGTCGACGCCGCCCCAAAGCTTGACCATTAATCAAAATTGAGGGGCCAACAGTCGGCGAAAAATGTTGCCCGAAAAATGTGAAAAACAGACAGCAGCCGCTGCCGTTAACGCTCTTCAACTGAACTCCAACGAACTGCCCTACGAAATGCGAACTGCGCCATCAACACTTTTGCGCCAATCAGCAGTTCGCTGCGGAAATTGGCTGTGCCCCAACTCCCCCCGCAGCAGCCCAACTGGGGCTACAGCTTGTCTAAGCAGCGCTTAAGTTTCATCACCAGCTCGTGCACCTAATCCTGCTCTGGCTCATGCTCGACGAACTCCCGAAATGGCGAGCGATGATTGCAGCGTTTCCAATAGTCAATTGTAAATTGTCAATTGTCGACTTCCGGTCGCTGTTCAATGGCGACGCTTCCGCTTGCACTGCGCGCGTCTGCTACGTGTGCCTGGACAGCATTTCCTTAAAGTGAAAACAAACTGCCCAGGCAGTAGAATATGAAGAAGAAGAAGGGTTGCACTAACCACAAGCCGACCAAGAGCTACCCTCACATTAGCAGCCAAATAATCATACGCCGCATTGTCCCAGGCCTGTCAAATAGAAAGCGGGAGAGAGTTGGGGGCATCTGTTGTGTATATATTTGAAAGTGCCGCCAACGTTGCATCAGAAATGCGGTGCGAGGCAAACTTTAAACTGCGGGCCTTTTGCTGCTGGCCCACAGAGGAGTCGCAGTTCAGGAGCAGATAGCAGATAGCAGCCGCCTCATGAAGTGAGGCATGAGTGAGGCCTGGCTGGATGCCTGCCTGGCTGGATTCCTGGTTAGTTGGTTGCCCGCCTGGATGCCTGGATGCCTGGTTGGTTGGCCTCAGCTTCTGCCTTTCGTTTCGTTTGCAGTGCTAAATTTGCCGCTAAGCGACGACTGCACAAAGGACATGACAAACAGACAAAGATGGGAACGGGCAAGGGGAAGTGGACGGAGATGCAGCGATGCTGGCCGGGATCATGGGGGTCATTGTAATCATAACGGTAATGTTGACGTTGCCTTGTGCACTATGAGTATTTCTTTTTATCTGTAAATGTGTGTGTGTGTGTGCGAGGGGCAACGCATTTCAAAAACCAAAACTAAACGCAAAAAGTGCGCTGCGAGGTCGCCAAATTAGTCAAAAATTGTGTTACGGAGAAACACAGGGTGTCTCTGCTGCTGACTCTTCTGCTGCCTTTGCCGCTGTTTGGTTTATCTAAGGAAACTGTTTCGTTTATGAAGTCCTTCGTTTTGTCCAATCCTCTCCACCAATTTTGGCAGCCAAACAAAAGCAATTGACTGAAGTTGCCGCCGTTTGCTGCCTTCTGTTGCTGCCTTCTGCTGCTGCTGCTCATCTAAGAAGCAGCGCTGTCTGCGTCGCTGCTCGTTGCCCTCTGCGGCTGCCTCTGCTGCGGCTGCTGCTGCTGCTGCCTCTTTGCGCTGATGGACAAACGAAAAACCAGCCTCAAAAACTGAGCAACAAAGCAGCTCGCGACAGTTTTTATGATTTTTCGCTTGGTTTTGTTTTTGCTTTGCAATTATTTCCCCTGTGGACTGTGACAGGGGCTGCTTTTCTTTTAGAGGGTTGCTGTTAAGTTGCCCGCTGCTGCTGCTGCTGCTGCTGCTGCTACTGCTTTTGCCGTGCCGCACCTACCCACGCCACATCCCTCGCCCACCATACATACCTTTTCGCACATTGCACGCCTCGCTGAGTCGCATTAGACACGAGCATTATCATCCACATGCCGAACGGCTTCCACAGCGCGTGGAGTGTGCGCGTCGTTAAGCCTGTTCAAAATAGCCCCATACCCCCCACCCACCCATTTCTGACTAACTCACCCCCTTTTCCGACAGCTAATCCCGCATGGGTTGTGACAGCCACAAGTTAGGCAAACAGACAAACAGACAAACAACTGACAGTCCCAGGCGACAACTTATCACTTTCCACCTAATTGATATCAGTTTCAGTTTCAGTTGGAAAAACTTTTCCCAGCCCCCAGCCGCAGCCCCTTTTAGACAGACTCTGCCAAAGTGCAAGCCATGTAAATCCGCTTAAGGCAAAGCGAACTCATAAATTATTGATTTGATTATGTCACCCCGTTTGACCAGCAGCTCGACCAGCAACAACAACAGCAGCAGCAGCTGTTGGCCAAAAGTATTTGCCTTTCGCTCTCAAGCCTTTAACAGGATCAACAAGCGATTACGTCCTGCCTGGCACTCAATTGTCAGGTTCGATTGGTATGGGCAACTGGCAGCTGGCAGCAGGCAGCAAAGTGCTGACGGATTAGCTACCATATCAACAGCCTCTGGCCGAGCTGAGCCTCTGGATACAGTTGTATCTTTTCCACAGATGTAGCTGAAACTCGCATCGGTTTTTTTTTGTACCTGCGGCATTTGAATGCATTATAAATGATGACTGGCAAAAACTGGCCGCCATTTGCTTTATTGGCCATTTGCATGCATTGAGTAGCTGGCCTACTATTTATAGCCATGGTCAGCAGTAGTACACTGCAAAAAACTAACATGTAAATGTAAGAATTGTGTGTGTTTTAAAAGAAATGCACATATATTTTGTCAACTTGCAGCTTACCCGCGACTAGGCTTTAATTGCATTCACACGTTTGTTTATATATGATTATGTGATTATAAAACACGGGCCAAGTACACAACAATAATTTAACATGTTTGTTAGATCGCATCTAATGTCAAAAAGGTTGTCCTGCTATCAAACTAATTATAACATACTGCTAGACATATCGTTTTTTGTTTTTTCTTTTTTTGTTTATTTAATATTGTAATTATAATAATGAAATTGGCAAATAGTAATTTTTTCGTTTTGTTTTATATATAATTAATCACCGTAAACGAGGATGATTTGCACAATATATTTAAACGTTATTCATTCTGTATTTGTCGCACGTGTTGATTCCATACGATTATCTTTGTTGCGTTTCAAGAATGTGGACTCCATACAGTTTAACTCAAAGTACGCTATAAATAAGTTTTCTCAGTGCTGGGCTGAGCCAATGAATATGAATCTTTGGCTAAATTATGGAAATATGCCCAGCAAGTTTATCGGATATGATAAGTTACGTTTCTTCCAGTTGTATTTATATTTGCATAAAATAGGATTCTTAAACTTTTGTTTCACTTTCATTTATAAAACAATATTTATATATATAAATTTTTTATTTTTTGTTAGAAATAAAGAGTTGCAATTTACATATCTTTCTCGGAGTATCTACAGTCGCTGAAATTCCTCCAAAATTTCGAAACAGATGCTAGTTCCTCGCTCTACTCCTCTAGAGTCAAAAGCCTTAAATGTATAGACAAGCTTGTGCGGTCCAATTAAAGGTAATCCTTGTGCCTCGGACAGTAAATCTACATTATGCGGCTCGTGAATAAGTTGGGTCTAGAAGAGAAGGACACATTTTGTTTATAATCAAATACTGTAACTAGTTCATTTAGAACTTACCCCAGGCAGAATACATTTGTCTTCAACCTGTTCCTTATTGATTGTGTACTTTGACCAATACTTGCACCAGTATTGTTCTGCTTGATAGAGAGATGAACAGAAGTCACGGATATGAATATTGAATACTGTTGGCTGCCAGGACCCACGATCGAAACGATATATTTCAAAAGTCACCTGAAATTTAAGAATTACAATTATTGTGATGTTTCGAACCATTTTAATATTATCGTAGCGTGATTTGAATTCACTCAAGCAATGTTGAAGCTATATTTAACCTGAATACGATCACCAGCTCGAATATTCCAGACGCAGGTGACATTGCCCGTAACGAGTACCGTCTAAATATCCATTTGGAAGGATAATACAGAGGTATCGAAAATTCCATTAAAATGGTGTACACTACTTGGTTTATTGGGACAGTCGGTGAATATATCCTCATTTTCAAGAAGAAACTTATATTTTATGGCATTCGATTTCCCGATTTCGAATAGAATCAAAAGCAACACCAGGCATACAAACTTTGTTGGGGACCACATTGGCGGTTCGCGTTGATTTGTCGAATTCAATTTCGAATTGGTCTCTGTGCATTACGGAACCCATTTAAAATGGGTAAAAGGGTATAATGTTTTTGTGCATATGTATGTAACAGACAGAAGGAAGCAACTCCGACCCCATAAAGTATATATATACTTGATCAGCATCAACAGCCGAGACGATCTAGCCATGTCCGTCTGTCTGTCCGTCGGTCCGTCTGTATGTATGAACGCAAGGATCTATAAGAGCTATAGGCTATCGAGTTTCTTTCCGATAGTCGATAACTTACTCCGTTTCTAAGCAGCCGATAAGAATCGCTATCGAAATCCAGTTTTTTTAACAAGTTGGGTAGTACGGATATATCAAGTATCTTCCATTTTATACCTATCGTATTTTATACGTATATATCAAGTATCTTTCATTTTATACTTATCGCCACCTCCCCGCTACTACATCGTAGTTTTTAATCAAGGTAAACAAAAACGTTTTCATACAAACGTTTTTCGCGACTTTTCCACACTTGCGGGCGGAATTTCCCAAAAGCCCGTCTTAGCGTGCGCCTTCGTCACGTGAGGTAACTACAGTTGCAAGCTCTGACGATTTGGGCTGTGCGTTGATTACCAATCAGTCACTCAGTCCGTCAGTCAGTCTGTCAGTCAGTCTGTCAGTCAGGTCAAACAGTTTTATATATAGAGAAGGTAAATATATATATTCAATAAGTTCTCGAACATTTTGCTAACTAACTTGGTCAACTGCATATTTGTTGTATTGCTAAGTAGTCATAATTTTTCTCTGAGTGCATTAAGCTGAGCGACCTTCGGGAACTAAACTGGTTACCTGCTTTGGCATTTTCATGTGTTACGTTTTCCCATTTCATTGCGTGCTTCTTCTTTTCTCTGGTTTTCCTTGGGCTGATTGTGTGCCATTTGTGTGCCTGCCACGTCAACGAGAACGTCAATGGGAATGGGCATGGGAATGGGAATGGGAATGGGAATGGGAACGGGAACGTCATGAGCATCGCGTGGCGCGTGCCTTCAGTTTCGGATTTCTATCTGATTTGCTGGCGTTCTGCTCTGAAATCTCCGCTGTCCGCTCCACTTGCCCTGGTAAACTATGATAATTAAAGCGCCTGACTGCGCTCCGCATGGAGATGCGGTCCATGTTGTGCATATTTTCGAGTTATCTCGAGCTCTGTTTAGGAGCAGCAGCAACGGCTGCAGCTCGAATGGGACGTGTTAATCATTTGGTCGTGGCGCACGTTTCGTCCTGGTTGCCATGGGTCATTTGATGGCCAAAAAGCCCTCGGCCTGGGCAGTTGCTGCTATTGGCTTTTATTTATTTGTTTGCCTTTTTGTTGACAGCAATTTAAATGCTTCAATGGACTCGACGGCTGACGGAGCGCAAAAAGGGTTCTCGGCGCAAACAAGTTTCACCTCGTAAATTAATTTCAAGCGCCCCGCAAACAAAGCACAAGCTACAAATTACGTGGGGGGATGTACCGAAAGTCGAACAGAAGGGGGTAGGAGGAGGAGAAGGGGACACACTTTTTGTGTGTCTGCTCAAGAAAACGAAGCACACACAACTTCGCAAAGGCCAAAGGTCAGGCCTGAAGCCTGCTTGTTTCATTAATTACGCAAATTTCCCAGGGACAACAGCAACAAAAACAACAACTAGCAATTGTCCCGACCGCAAAATACACATTAAAAAGCCAAAATATTTTGTTATTTTAATTGTCTATTTAGTTTTCAGCACAAATGCAGACTTTATAGATTTTTTTCTCTTAAGCAGAACAAATTATTATTTGCATATTGCATAAAAGTGCAATAATTCAATGGATTTCCAACTTTTTTTTTTATAATTGGGCCTTATAGCTGTTGAAATTGTGCCCATAATCCATTTGATTTATTAATATATAACTATATATGTTTGTCTATATATACTTTTATATATGTACGAGAATATTTGTGTGTTTGGCTTATATTTTAAAGCCCTTTTGAAATATCCGCTGATTACGAATTCGCGCTTCATAAATTGTTTGAGCTATAGAGAAGAAGTGAAATAAATATGCAATAAAAATGCAGCAAACGGCATATTTAAATAAGCATTATTTTAAATACTTGTTGGCAGCTGTGCATATTAAAAATGTTTTTTAAATGGGTTTAATAAAGTTGTTCAAATATAATGCGGCAGCTCTCGGAAGTGGGACGAGTCCTCGCTATATCCTAGGCTATTATTTTAAACTTAAAATATTCCTTTAAAATAACAATTTTTTGCCGCGTCTCAATCGATTCACATAAATTTAAAAAAATCTCTGAGAGCCTAAAAAATTTTACAAAAAAAAGGTTGAATTGTTTTAGGAATACATTTTGCAAAGGTCGCAGATATAATAAGAAGAGAGTAAGAGATTCTAGTCGGGAGCTCCCGACTAGGTGATACCCTGGACCATCTTCTTCCAACACCAAATGCAGATATATAAACTATTCTAGAAGCTACATGTCACGTTTGCTGACTCTAGTTTTTATTATTAAACAAAATTCCTCAAAAAACAGGATGTCGATGTCGATTCTTATCGATTGCTTGGAAACGAGGTAAGTTATCGATAATCGGAAACAAACTCGATCTGCGTAGGCACTAGAAGGACCAACAGCTGAACTGTCTCTAGCTTTTATAGATTCTCAGATCCTTGCGTTCATACATTCGACGGACGGACAGACAGACGGACATGGCTAGATCGACTCGGCTATTGATGCTGGTCAAGAATATATATACTTTATGGGGTCAGAGATGCTTCCTTCTGCCTTCTGTTACACACATTAACATTTGCACAAAAACAATATACCCTTTTGCCCATTTTTAATGGGTTCAGGGTATAACAAAGTTTGTATTGTTTAAAATAAAATGGGGAATACATTTTGCAAGAGTTACAAAATTTAAATAGAATCTAAATAATATGGAAAAAGAGAAATACATTTGGTTGTAAAGGTTGAAGGTTACATAATATATAAATTAAATATTGGGAAAAAATTGTGCAAACCCTTAAAAAGTTTCAAAAAAAAATTAGGAATACATTTTGTGGATAAGTTTTCACTTGATGCTCACAGTAAGTTTCTGTGGCTAGCAATGGGAATACCTTGAAGACATCTTTTCGGATGCGCATCTATTGAATGTATACATAGATAAGTGTGTGTGATGTGTGTGTGTGTAAGTGTGTGTGTGTTTGGGCACGGAAATCGTTTATCTTTTCCATTAGCGCAGTCTTTTTAGACAAGTTGAGGCTGGCGTCCTTTTAGTCAGCCACTTTGCCAAAAGTTGATTTATGCCTCGCTGACTGCCTGATTTTCCATATGCCGCTCTGCCACGCACGGCCCAACCTTTTCCGGCTGATATCCTGCTCCGCCGCCGACGCCGACTCCGACTCCAACTCCGACTCCGACTGCTGTTGCCATTGTTTGTAGCGCGCGTCAAAGGGACATCTGATTCAATTTGCTTCGATTAGAAAATACCAATTGCATGGGTTGGGCGAGGGGAGGGAGTTGGTAGTCTGTCATGGTTGACAGATTTATAGAAGTCAAGCGCGGAGCAGATCGAAAAATGAAAATGGCTATCGCTCATCAAGTTACGCCTCAGACGCCGACAGCAGCTGCTCTGCAGCACGCGTGCTGCTGTGGCATGCGGCATGTGGCAAGCTCACGCTATATGCCACACGCCACACGCTACACATTTGTATTTGTTTATTTGTATATTAGGCGCTCGGCTACAGCTTGATATCCGGTGCGACGCCGGTGCCAAGTTTGTCGACTAGACTATGAAAAGGACATCTCGTCCTGGCTCAGGCCGATTTCCAGACACGCAACTGTCACGTTCGCCTGTTGCGAGTGCTGTCAACTTTATTGGCCCAGCTGCCGTCGCGGCTGTTGCCCCATTCGCTCCTGTCAGTTTTGGCCAAAAAGTTTTGGGACCAACATATATATAAATTCTGTTTTCTTATTTTTGCCAACTTCCCGCCATGTGGAGTACGTGCATCCATTTCCGAGTCCGCTGTCAATTCATTTTGCTGCCTGGCCCTAAAGCAAAGCTCAATGGCCATGCCCATTATGCAGCGCCTGCTCCGCCCAGCCGCTGCCCTGCCCAGCCGCTGCACGTAGCAGCTACCCCCTTGGGGCATGTGGCAAGGTCGTTAAACGCTCAGCGGACAATTGAAAAATTAACAGTATTTATTTATGATGAACAATGGGCACACACACGCCAACACACACACACCCTCACACAACCTCAACCTGCCCCCGGAGGTGTACGCGTGCCGCGCATGCAAAATGCTCTCAATCCGAAAGATTTTTTAATTGGCGCGGAAATTGCGAATGGAATTGACGTCACGGCAGCCAACAGGCAAATTGGTGGCCCTGCAGAGGTGAGGAGCTGACAGGTTGGTTTTGGGTTGGTTTAGAAAAAAATATGGAAAGGTAGAAAAAACGTGGGAAAATCAATGCAAAAATTATGGCACATTAAAGACATAAATAAAATATATAAAAAACGCAAAAAAAAGACATCCAAAACGTGGGAGCAGCGAAGAGCAAAAAAGCAGGAGGAAAATGAGGAAACGGGGAAACGGGCAAAATGAAGCCATGGAAAAAAAAACAAGAAAAATCAAATGGAAAATGTTGCAAGTGGCGTAAGCGAAAGCATTGAGCCGCTCGTTTATTTAATTTTTCGCACGATTTCAACATTTGCCGCCGGCCAGCACAAGAGACACGCTCACAGGACACACACAAACTGGACAAGGCACAAGGACCTCACATTGATAGAAACATCAGTTAAATGACCGCAAAGGACACCAGCCAGGAGTGGGGTGACTGGAGTGCTTGTTGGCTAAGTGCGGTGGGGTGTGAAGTGCCATGCAAATAAAACTGATGGCGCAGGCAGGCACTTAAGGGTTGCCACTCACACACACACACACACACATGCACACTATAAACATATGAATGCAAATAAGAAGATGGGCAAATTTACTTTGTTGCTTTGATGCCCCCTCAAGGTGCAACATGTGTGGCACCAAATGAAATTATGGCACAGCAACTGCTGGCAAAATAGCTAAGTTACTCACAGCTCAAACACACACACACACACACACACACACTCACTTACACACAGTATTTGCATATGTATGCAAATGTGCGAAAAATGTATTGAATTTCCAAAGAGAATTTGTAAGGAATTCACCAAAAATATAAATAAATGCGACAGTTGAGCGAATGCCAAATGAAAGCCAAGTGCTTTAGCTGGGCTTACACTTAACAGCAGCTTAACAGCAACTTAACAGCAGCTGTTACAGTTCACAATACAATCCACACGCACACAACAGCGCAGGGGAAATAATTGCAAAACAAAAACAAAACCAAAGCGAAAAATCATAAAAACTGTCGCGAACAGTTTTGTTGCTCAGTTTTTACGGCTGGATTTTCGTTAGTCCATCAGCGCAAAGAGGCAGCAGCAGCAGCAGCAGAAACAGCCGCAGCAGAGGGCAGCAAGCAGCGACGCAGGCAGCGCTGCTTCTTAGATGAGCAGCAGCAGCAGAAGGCAGCAACAGAAGGCAGCAAACGGCGGCAACTTCAGTCAATTGCTTTTGTTTGGCTGCCAAAATTGTTGGAGAGGATTGGGCAAAACGAAGGACTTCATAAACGAAACAGTTTCCTTAGATAAACCAAAAGCGGCAAAAGCAGCAGCAGAGTCAGCAGCAGAGACACCCTGTATTTCTCCGTAACACGATTTTTGACTAATTTGGCGACCTCGCTGCGCACTTTTTGCGTTTAGTTTTGGTTTTTGAAATGCGTTGCCCCTCGCACACACACACACACATTTACAGATAAAAAGAAATACTCACAGAGAGCGAGGCAACGTCAACATTACCGTTATGATTACAATGACCCCTATGATCCCGGCCAGCATCGCTGCATCTCCGTTCCCTTCCCCTTGCCCGTTCCCATCTTCGTCTGTTTGTCATGTCCTTTGTGCAGTCGTCGCTTAGCGGCAAATTTAGCACTGCAAACGAAACGAAAGGCAGAAGCTGAGGCCAACCAACCAGGCATCCAGGCATCCAGGCGGGCAACCAACTAACCAGGAATCCAGCCAGGCAGGCATCCAGCCAGGCCTCACTCATGCCTCACTTCATGAGGCAGTTGCTGTCTACTATCTGCTCCTGGACTGCGACTCCTCTGTGGGCCAGCAGCAAAAGGCCCGCAGTTTAAAGTTTGCCTCGCACCGCATTTCTGATGCAACGTTGGCGGCACTTTCAAATATATACACAACAGATGCCCCCAACTCTCTCCCGCTTTCTATTTGACAGGCCTGGGACAATGCGGCGTATGATTATTTGGCTGCTAATGTGAGGGTAGCTCTTGGTCGGCTTGTGGTTAGTGCAACCCTTCTTCTTCTTCATATTCTACTGCCTGGGCAGTTTGTTTTCACTTTAAGGAAATGCTGTCCAGGCACACGTAGCAGACGCGCGCAGTGCAAGCGGAAGCGTCGCCATTGAACAGCGACCGGAAGTCGACAATTGACAATTGACTATTGGAAATGCTGCAATCAGCGCACGCCATTTCGGGAGTTCGTCGAGCATGAGCCAGAGCAGGATTAGGTGCACGAGCTTGTGATGAAACTTAAGCGCTGCTTAGACAATCTGTAGCCCCAATTGGTGTGTGCCGGGGGAGTTGGGGCTTAGCCAATGCCCACAGCGATCTGCTGATTGGCCCAAAAGTGTTGATAGCGCATTTTTTCTGTTGGAGGCGGCAAAGAAATGCGCGACAGGCAGTTAAGAGGTGGCACGGACAGCGGCAACTGTTCCATGTATCAATATTTCATGTCTTGGCCCCAAGGCACAGGCAAAGTTCGTTGATTAATGGACCTCGCCTAAGCCGTCGGCGTACTTTGTTTATTGTGTGTTGACAAAAGCTAATTTACCATTTATTGCAAAACATTTTTTTTAGTTACTTTGTTATCGAGCAACACTTTTAGACTGTAGTTAAAGGAATTAGCCGACTCGTGAATACGCTACAAAAAGAGATTGATAGATCCCATCTGAGTCTGTTGGGGAAACTCAGGTGACATAGCATGGCCTAAATGGCAAAGATTGCTTTAGTTTTTATCAGGTTATGATAGTACAAGTTCTAGAAAGAGCAGTTACTATGACATTGCGAAGCTTCTATGTAAACATTTCGATCATGCTTAGTAAACAACTTGATGGCAAAATAGATTATCTAAGAAGCTCTTTTTATGATGCATTTGATAAATACTTTGACAGACCCAAGACCAAAAAGAAACACAGATGCGCTGTCGCAATCACAGTGTATGCCGCAGAGATAAATGAGCAAGAGTCGTCTGTAATTTTGCTAGCTCTGTCGTGTTCTTTTGCTTATAATTCTCCAGTGGTTATAGCTTCGATTTGAGCAGAACGGCTTGCAAATTTAGAATAAGTAGCAAAATCGGTTAATGACAGAGTCGTTAGGTTCTTAAAATAGATGTGATTTAGAAGGATAAAATTGAAGATTCCCAATTAAACGTTGCTCTTATCTAAAATATTTTTGTTAAGTAGTTAAGATATATTAATATTCTATCTCGTATACAAACAATTGAAATAATAAGAAATTTAGTAAGATTTCGAAACAGCAAAAGACGCTTTTAATTTTTTCAACTGGAATTTACATAAATCTGCAAAATGTAAGCAAATTAGTTCAGTTGAATTAACTCGCTCGCATACACACATACGGGCACACTCACATATATTCAGATACACGGGCACACTCACACGCACACATGCACCAGCACAGCATGGAGCAAATCTCAACAGTTGAACTAGGAGTAAAATTCATCATACGCCGCATTGGCCGCAGTCGACGTCGCTGCCCAATGGCGGTCGCTGTCGGCGCGGCATGCGTGGCATGTGGCTGCGGTATGTGGAGTATTTTGAGGGCAAGGGGGCGTGAGACGGCAGCGCACAGCATGCCACCGACGACAGTTGAGTTACAGAGTGTGTTGTTGTTGTTCGAGCTGTTGTTTTCGGTTTTTGGTGTTGTTGCTGCTGCTGCCTTTTTTGTGCACAATTGGCGCTGTGGCCGGGCACGTTACATTTGGGGCGATTTATTGTTGGAAACATTTTGTATGCTGCTTATTGAAATGCAGGCAAGGCCCGAGAAAAACCCCTTTGGCTAGCCACACCCCCCGCCCCAAAACACAACACAACAGCAATAACAAACAGCAGCAGCAGGAGGAGTTGCTGCTGGGCAAAGCAAATAGCGGCACTTGAAGCAGCCGCGTCTTGCAGTAAGAAGCCCTGCACAACCCTAAAGTCTACCCCAGACCCTGCCACAACCTCCCCCCTCGAACCACATTCAGCACCCGCTGCTGTTGCCCTGCAGCGTGGAGCGCAGCAACGCCTCCTGCTGCCGCTTTTGGCAGCCACACTATAAATATAACATTAATTTTTATGTTTTCATATTTAGCAACGCTTCAGTAAACACACACACACACACACGCACACACACTTGCAGAGCCAAGGCAGTCAGCCTTATTGCTGTAGTTTTAGATAGAGCTCATTGAATGACGTTTATGAGCGATATCGCTGACGCTGACTGCGCAGTTAATGCCGGCGTCGACGTCATGTGCGCAACATGCACTGTTAGGGCCATTAACAGAGCTGTTAAGGGGCAGCATCCACGGCTGTTAGAGCTGGGCCGCTGCTGACGGCGACGCTGGCGTCGCTGTTTGTGCCTTCTTCTATTGTCATTTGGCACATGTGAAAATTTACCGTTACTTCTTGGCCGGCGCTTCATTCATTCATTCGCTGTTTACATTCCGCTTTGTGCCCGTGCACATTTTTGTGGGTCTAACGGTTTTTGTCAATGTGCCCAATGTAATTTAAATTGCATTTACCGAATATATAACGGGGCCACAACGTGTTGTGTTTGCTGTTGTTGCTGTTGCTCAAAAAGAAGAAGCAGTTAAAGGTGCTCAGTGAAATATTAAAGAAAATATGAATACGGCAAAGATACGAAAAAAAAACCTATAAGAAAAGCATTTTTAAAGAAAAATTATGTAAAGAAATGTGTAAACAAATCGAATTGCCTGAAAAACTTCCGATTAACCAATTACACAATACAAACATTTTTGCTAAATAAATAAATAAATAAATGAAAACTTAACTAAAAACTGCCAAAAGCTTGCCCGAAAAGCAGTTTCAAAGCATCGAATTCTCCATAGATCTATCTATGTATTAGATAAACACATAACAGATTCCTTCTGATCGTGAGAGATCGTTGATAATTTCTCGCATCAAGTGCATTACCATCGATAATAATAATAATAAAAACTATATTAATAATAATAATAATAATACTAATAATAATAATACTAATAATAATAATAATAATAATAATAATAATAATATAATATTATATTATTATTAATAATAAATTTTCTTATCTATAAAATACTTCTTCGTTTAGAATCCAACACAAAATGCCTTTTAACTCCTATACAAATGTTATAAGTAAAGAACACTTGAGTGTCTTCCCCTGATGACTAACTGGATTATATTCTGCTGAAAAACATACTCAAGACCTCAAGCAGGTGTCTAATAGATGTTTGAGAAGTTCAATAGCACATTCCCATAAAACATGTAGCCCACTATCTAGGCACTCAACTAACGGTATCGTTATAGGTAAAGCCCCTAACGAGCCGACTTCCGCTCCCAGACAGGCCTAAAGTTCATGTAATGCTTCGTGTGCTTACAAAAGCAATAACTAAATGAATAAACAAACCAGTTCGAGATTTCGATTTCCACTTTTACTTGAACAAAAGGCTAACGTGAGAAAATTTAGAAATATTTCAATGTTAATGAACTATTAAAATAAGTTTCATTATTTAAGCTGGGAATATGTCGGCAATCAAGGTTAAAGCCAAGAGCTGGGGGTTTGAACCACTACAACAAATCAAACTTTTCTTTTACTGCCATATCTTTTTCCATTTCTGTCTCTGCCTCTATATGTTTCGATGGTTATCAATCTGTTAGTAGATAGATGTTATATGGCAGATAAACCTAAACAAAGACTGGGCCACTCGACTAACGGTAACAGTGGGGTGGGGGAGGACAACTTAAACACACGTCCACAGCGATAAACTGCAGTTAAGTGTCGAATAGAGGGAGGGGGTGGGGTGTTGGCAGAGGCTCATTAATATTGTTGAACGCGATTTGGCAGCGATTTTTAACGCCTGCAATTAGAAACGCCAGCAAATTGAAAACTAAACAGTGACGGCTGCGACTAAGTGATAAAGGGGATGGGTAAGGAAAGGGGCGAGGTGGTTAGAAGGGAGGTGGTGGAGGGGGTCTGTCAGCGGCAAACACGCAGTTTCATTGCGAGTGCTTGAAAAATGATTTACACGCGCAAATCATAAATTATGCAGTTCAAGTGGATGACAAATCCAGATGTTGATGAGGCCCGGAGAGGCGAGAATTTGACTATATCATCTGTAATAATCAGGGGGCGAGGGAAAGGCAGTCCAATTGACCTGCCTCCAGCTGCAATTTCTCGCACCTGGCCAGCGGAGGTATGTACTTATCACTCTTATCGGCCGACGTCACATTTCAGTTTTTCAGTTCAATTGGCTCAATTTGAAGCCAACAAATGCTAATAATTTCCGAAAACCAATTCAGTTCGCGTCGGTTATTGCTGGGCATCGCAACGCCAAGTATCTGGTCGGGAATTCACGGTTAAAGCTGCTAATATCTTAACTCTTCACTTATCATAGCTGACGTCTTTCCGTTTCGCATTTAATTAAAAATTATTTTGCAAATTCGATAAAACAAACAAGTGGATAGATATTTCTATATATATATAATCTCGAGTTACTCTTTAACAATGCATTTTTGTGACTTTCTGAAATTAATTTTTGCAGTGCTTTGTTGTGGCCAAGGTTAGTATTTCGTATAGAAGATCACGCGATCGTTTAGGTTATTGACTTTAAGGTACTTCAGAAAATCTCAAGGGATTGTGCGCAGTATAAATTATTAGCTGATAGTTCGATTACTTATAGATACGATATGTGACAAGTCCCTCGGTTAATCCACATGCTAGTAATAACATATATCAAGTATTACTTAATGAAACTCTAAATTTCCAATGCATCCAATAAATACGTGTCATTTTTATGTGTAATACGAATCAACTTTATTTACAAATATAAGAAAAACTCGATTATTTGCCACAGTTAGGCAATAATAATTAAATTCCATATTTTGTTACTAAATAATAAATATAATAATATTTCAGGCTTAAGGCATATATTGTATTTGTATATTTCAAAGAATTCCATCCCATCATCATTCATCAACTATTAGGCAATATTTGTGTAAGGTATATCTTCTTTCTCTCTCTTTCGTTTCGACCATTCACAATTGACTTATCAACACTTCATTCACAATTTGATAAGCACGACAAGTGTGTCCCGCTGCAGTTATAAATAAATTCTCTCTTTTCCACATAACAAAAATAGGTGAACATTTTTAAAGCAGGCCTGATGAAATTAACATTAATCTCTTTATTCTTCTTCTTTATAAAACAAAGTGTTGATAGCGCAAATGAACAACCTTTTCATTTTCCCACGCTCTTCTTGCGGTTCATTAGCTTATCAGCTGCGATCCACTCCCGTTGCAGCCTCACAGATAACTAATTCAAGCGAATCGTTCGTGCATTCTCGAACTCACCATGCTCAGCAAAGTTCACCACGCTTGAAAGAGCTGCAGATGAATATGATCTGCGGGAAGAGCAAACGAAAGCATCACCGAAGAGAGGGCGACAGCTATAGAAGTTAGCGACAGCTATGGCGTGCTCTTACCCAAACTTGAATGAAGCAAATACCTTTCGTTGAGTTTAGGTTCGATTCTTGGCGCTGTGATAAGCCGTTTGAAGGTAGCGCAAAACAAATCAACGAGCAAGACCGGCTTTCTAAAGCAAGCCGAAGAGCAAATACGCTTGGCTTACGATTTTTTTTTTGTGTGTGTAGATATTTTTCAAAACTGAAGCCCGATTCTTCCAATCGCCATGACGTGTCGGAACTGCGACTAGTTTGCGGCTATTGATACTGACCACGAGTAAACATGAAGAGCTACGAAAGGTGTCTGCTACTGAACGTTACACTTTGGGTGACAAAGTTGCAATACCCTTACGCAAGGGTATACAAATTGAGCAACTAACAGGCAGCATGCGCAGCGCGCTCCCAAACAGGTGGGCTATTGTGGGACGGCCAGTTGGAGGGGGGTGGGTCCATTTTTATTGGATGACAATTCGCTTAAATGTGCTGGCGAATTCTCAAGACGCATTCAGTTGAAAAACGCGCGTTGTATGAGACGGCTGCGTTTTTTGCGACCACTTAAGCTAATAGACAGCAGACGCAAATAGAGCTCGCATAACTAAGTGTAAATATAGCAACAACAACAACAACCATAAGAACAGCGAGTACAAAAACAACTACAGCACGTGCCAAAAAAACAGAATTAAACAACGCGCGCGCCTTGAAAGTTGATTTCTTACAAAACTTTGATAAGCCAAGCGACGCGTTATTTTTTCTTAACTGTTCGCGTTTTTATCACCGGTTAAAAACGCGTGCCAGAAATAATAAATAAATATAAGAAAAAACTTGTCAAGTTTTTAATTAATTAAAATGCGATAAATTTTAGAAATTCGCTTAGTTCCTTAGCCACACGCCCGCCGCCCCGCCCCATCCCTGTTCACTACACTCGAATAAATTTGCTACGTCAACAGAAATTTTGTTATTTTTGTTTTCACCTTCTCTTCTGTTGTTTCAATTTACGTTTTGTTTTAATCGTTTGCTTTGCCTTTGCGTGCGTATCGTATGATTTTTTTTCTTAACCAGTTTCGATGATCTTTTTCGGCATTTCGGCATTGGACGCGATAGCTGCGCGTTTTAAGACGCGCGCGCTTGTCTGAGCGAGTGTGTGTCTGTGTGTGTGTGTGTCTGCATATTTATTTTGGCAACAATTTTCAATGTTGCGCGAAATTTCTTCTTTTTTTTCTATTGACTATGGCAAATCAGCGCAGACGTCGTCTGACTGATTAGATAATAATGCCAGCTTCCTGCTGGCGTTTATAAACGCCTGATTTTCTATTCCCCTAGGCTCTTTAGCATATTGTTGGGTGCCCCTCGAAATTCAATCAAAGTGCAAACAATTAAACGAGCTAAGGCAAACCAATTCAGAAATTGAGTATTGAGAAACTGAATGACTGAAAAATTGTGCAATTGCAAAGCTGAGAGAGAAACCACAAGTGCATAAACTAGGCAAAGTTCATACCATGGCCATAGAGTTACGCTCTACGAGCACTCTAAGTGATAGCACAACAGCAACAGCAACTACTACAACTACAACAACAACACCAACAACAACAACAACAACAACTGGTTGCAACAACTACAACTACAACAACAACAGCAGCAACAGAAAGAACAACAACAACTGCCAGCGTCGCGCCCAACAGCTGTTGAGCTGCATCTGCAGCAATGCGAATCTCGTGCTGTTCACATTGATGTTAACTTTAAGCAAATGTTGCACAGCCACGCCCATCGCCACAAGTGCGCCCAGCTTAGCGCATAATGAACACCAACTGCTGCCGACGGCAGATGGCGCCACACTCACCAAGCATCTCGATGGCAAAAGCATCCTAAGCATGGGCTTCAAGTTCCTCAACGTATCTGGCAAAATCGGCACACCGCTGGGCATAGGTGAGAGAAACAGGCTAGAAGCAAATTAATAGTAGGGGGAGGGGGGCGGAGATGGGGGTGCACAGTTTGTTTTTAGCCAGACTGTGCTAATTTTAGAGCGCATTGAAGTCCACGCACGAGATGGAGCTCGGAGCGCAAGTGCTCAGCTTGGCAAACTAGCTGATGCGCTGCAGTTGCCAAATTCATAAACATTTAAATATATCAATAATTTTATTTTAAATAAGGAAATGCTCTTAAATTATTGATAGTTGTATTATGTTATTGTTATTGTTATTATGGTTATTTTTGGTATTCTTATCAATTTGTTATCATTATTATTAGTATGAGCATAATTATTAGCATAAAAGACAACAGTCTTCACTTCTTATACCCTTGTAAAGGGTAGTACAATTATGCTAGAAGGAGACATCCCCGATGCCATAAGCATCAGCAGCAATATCCGGATGTGGACATGTCCGTCTGTCCCTTCATCCGTCTATCCGTCTACCCGTCCGTCTGTTATTATGCGAACTTGTCTCTCAGTTGTTAAGCTATTACCTTGGAGCTTTTCATAGGTCCGTCTTTCGGTTCCAGGCAGTACATAAGCCGGAACCAGCTGGATCGGACCCCTATACCATGTAGCTGTCATAGAAACGATCAGTCAAAGAGTAGGTTCTTTTTGGCTTATCAAGATATCTTGACCAAACCAGGCATTAGTCCCCATATACATATATGCCAAATCTTAATCGGACGAATATATCATATTGGTGCCATAGGAATCATTAGACGAAAAGTAGTTTCTGATTTCCAAAATATTTTCATCAAACTCAGTATTTACGAGCTCAGTATTACGAGCTTCAATATGCTTTTATATCTGCAAAAAGCAAATGTCCACAAGAGTATCAAGTCTTCGGCATGACACCTTCTCGTTTTCCTTCCTTTTAATATACTTAATGAACTTCCATTTGAATAGTATTTAAAAAATATATATATAGGATTAACCAGTTCAATCTACAGTCCATTATACTAGAGTATATATATATATCAACAAGCAGAGAATATTTAATCTAAAATCTAAAATTTAATAGATTTTATATGCACAGACAATTTCAACTTTTTCCATTCGAAATTCGAACACGTTGTTCTTAATTTCATTGAGAACTTTTGTTTATCCAAACTTTTATTGCGACTTCCGGAATTCGCATTAGCTTTGGCTTCGTTCGTATATAGACTGTCTATCTGTAGAATGTGCTTGATAAGGAAGAACTTCGCATTGCGTCGCGTCTTTATGGCCCTGGCTATTGCCTTGGGCTATTCCGAGTCGTAAATTTCTTTAAATCAAACCAGCTGCTCGTGAGGGGATTTGATGTATTAAGATTATCTTATCGCCAATTTTATTTGTTGTTGTTCTTTTTTTTATTGCCAGTTTTCGCAGGGATTTAGCAATTGAATTTTCAAATGATTTGATATTGTAGAAGGTCGTGGGAATATTTTTGCTATATGCTTAGTTTTGCATCGAAACGGACTTCAAATATATTTGAAATAAATTGCTTTTAACTTTATAGCTATTTACTGAGCTTTGTTATGGGTATTTAGCTCAACTATTCCTAAGTACAATAGATACAAACAACTACTAGTTGCGAGCTCCCGACTAGGCGATACCCTGAACCCTCTTCTTCCAACACAGATATATATACTATTCTTGAAGCCACATGTCAAGTTTGCTTACTCTAGCTCTTATTATTTACCAAAATTGCTTAAAAAACAGGATGTCGATCGACTTTTATCGGTTGTTATCGGTTATCGGAAACAAACTCGATCTGCGTAGGCAAGAGGATGACCTACAGCTAAAATTCTCTCTAGTCTCTAACTCTTATAGGTTCTGAGATACTTTCGTTCATACATACGGACGGGCGGACGCACGGACGGACGGACAGACAGACGGACATGCCTAGATCGACTCAGCTGTTGATGCTGATCAAGAATGTATATAGTTTATGGGGTCGGAAATGCTTCCTTCTACCTGTTGCATACATTTGCACAAAAACAATATACCCTGTTTACCCATTTTCAATGGGTTCAGGGCTTATAATATAGAATTTCGAAATGCATACTATTTTACTAGCTTACTTTAAGTCAAGCTTCTTTTCTTTAGTGCAATTTTGAATCGACTTTTAATTTTTCTTGAGAATTCGATTCTGGGAATTTCTTGCTTTTTAAAAAAAAGTCTATCTTCAATTTATTTATATTTATTTGAAACGAAAAAAGGAAACGTAGTTTTATTTTTAGCTTATAAAAAAGAAATATATATAAAAAAATGCAATTTGTACTTTGTCACTTGGATTTTGGACTTTGCTCCAAATCTTTGCAAATCGTAAATAAAATTCTTGACATATATCCAAATGGCGCATTTTGGCGTTGTTTATCTGCCCGAGGCGCCAGAACCTACGTAGGTGGAAACCAAAAGAAGAGGAGTCCATTATTGACGTAGCCGAAGAGCATACGAATGGCTCATGTAGTCTATTTGAAGTGCACACCCATTTATTGCAGTGTATTTCAAATGCCACAAATAACATGTTGCAGATATGTGTGTGTATGTGTGTGTATATAGCATATATATATAGCCATAGACGAGCCCCCTTAAGCATATATTTTCATAGCACTCGGCTGTAAGTTGTTCAAGTTCTTTACAAATTTTATTTAATATTTTGCATTGCCTGATAATTTATTGCATATTCCGTTTTGTGTGGCAAATTTTATTGTTGATATGTTATTATATTGTTTTTCCGATCTACAACAGTCTGTTAATTCTCTGTCAGATCCAAGTCACATAGCATTAACATGGGCCATAGCAGGCAAGGTCGCCATAGCATATATTTCATATATATATATGCATATGTATTCATTTTGTATACTGTTGTGAAGGGTATTATAATTATGTTATGGATTATGTAACGCATGGAAGCAGACATCTTCAAAGCCATAAAGTATATATATTCTAGATCAGCACCAACAGCCGAGTTGATATAACCATGTCCGTCTGTCCGCTCGTCCGTCCGTCTCTCCGCTCGTCCATCCCTCCGACAGGCTGTTGCTATGCGACCTAGACTCTCACCTTGATACGTTGCATGGGTCCATCTATCTATTGCAGGCCGGATCGGACCACTTTATCACTATAGCTGCCATAGAAACAATCAGTCGCAAAACTGGTGCTTGCATGGCAAAATATTTAGTTTTCCCAGATATTTTCATATTTCCATTCAACACAGCTTTTACGAGCTTCACTATTCATACACATATATGAAAGGCAAAGGAAAAGGAAAGGGCATTGAGTCTTCGACGTGCCGAAAATATCCTTAGATTCTCGTTTTTGTTTTCTCTTTTTAATTTTTCTTTTAATTTGCTGCCTCAGTTGTTGCTCATGGCATTTGATTTTGGTTTTAATTTATGCGCAGTGCCAACAGATTTTTTCTTACTTCTAGTATATGTTCAACTAGTTGTTTGCCAACAACAACAACAACAACAACAACAACAAGATATGATAAATGGTGGGCGTGTTCGATGTGCCCTCTTATTGTTGTTGTTGTTGTTGTTGTTGTTGGACTTATATAAAGCAAGAACATGCGCCGTGTCGCCTTTAATTGTTTTGTTTTGCTTTTTGCTGTGCAACAACTAGAAAATCAACAACTATCACAATTAGTCCCCCTTGATTGTTGCTTGCGCATAATGGGTTTGTCTGGCGCCCTCCCTGCCCCCGACCCCCTATTGAAATCAGAATTACAAAAACAAAAACAACATTGATTTAATTTCATTGACATTGAACTTGAGTGTAGCCCGCAGCGGCGATAAGCGGCACATTAATATAAACAAATTAATATTAATTAGCAGCTCGCCGAGCACTATCAAAATTTTCCCGCGCCTATCGAGCCTCCATATCGATATCGTTGGCTTATCCCATGGCCACGATTTGTGGACGACTTGGGTATATCTGAGTTTTGTATGATTCCGGTTAGACCAAGCGCTCTGCGCTTATCTCTGGTGTCGTCTGGCGTGTTGGTCGTACGACCCTTATCAATATTTTTATACCCTTGCAGAGGGTATTATAATTTTGTCGTGAAATGTGTAACGCATAGAAGGAGACATCTCCGACCCCATAAAGTATATATATTCTTGATCAGCATCAACAGTCGAGTCGATATAGCCATGTCCGTCTGTCCGTCTGTCCGTCTGTCCGTCTGTCCGGCTGTCTGTTTCTATGCGAACTAGTCTCTCAGTTTTAAAGCTATCTTAATGAAACTTTGCAGAAGTCCCTTTTTCTGTTGCACGCAGCACATATGTCAAAACCAGCTGGATCTGACTACTATATCATATAGCTGCCATAGGAACGATCGGTCGAAAATTAAGATTTTGTATGAAAAAACATTTTGTTTTTCAAGATATCTTGACCAAACTCGGCATTTATAAGTTTTACTAAGCTCCTCATATATATGCAAAATCCTTTTAAGATCGGACCACTATATCATATAGCTGACATAGGAACGATCGGTCGAAAATTAAGATTTTGTATGAAAAAACATTTTGTTTTTCAAGATATCTTGACCAAACTCGGCATTTATAAGTTTTACTAAGCTCCTCATATATATGCAAAATCCTTTTAAGATCGGACCACTATATCATATAGCTGCCATAGGAACGATCGGTCGAAAACTAGGTATTTGATTAAAAGCCTTTTTATACCCTTGCAGAGGGTATTATAATTTTGTCGTGAAACGCATAGAAGGAGACATCTACGACCCCATAAAGTATATATATTCTTGATCAGCATCAACAGTCGAGTCGATATAGCCATGTCCGTCTGTCCGTCTGTCCGGCTGTCTGTTTCTATGCGAACTAGTCTCTCAGTTTTAAAGCTATCTTAATGAAACTTTGAAGAAGTCCCTTTTTCTGTTGCACGCAGCACATATGTCAAAACCAGCTGGATCTGACTACTATATCATATAGCTGCCATAGGAAAGATCGGTCGAAAATTAAGTTTTTGTATGAAAAAAAATTTTGTTTTTCAAGATATCTTGACCAAACTCGGCATTTATTAGTTTTACTGAGCTCCTCACATATATGCTAGATCCTATTGAGATCGGACCACTATATCATATAGCTGCCATAGGAACGATCGGTTGAAAATTAAGTTTTTGTATGAAAAAAAATTTTGTTTTTCAAGATATCTTGACCAAACTCGGCATTTATTAGTTTTACTGAGCTCCTCACATATATGCTAGATCCTATTGAGATCGGACCACTATATCATATAGCTGTCATAGGAACGATCGGTTGAAAATTAAGTTTTTGTATGAAAAAACATTTTGTTTTTCAAGATATCTTTACCAACCTCGGCATTTATTATACCCTTGCAGAGGGTATTATAATTTTGTCGTGAAATGTGTAACGCATAGAAGGAGACATCTCCGACCCCATAAAGTATACATATTCTTGATCAGCATCAACAGTCGAGTCGATATAGCCATGTCCGTCTGTCCGTCTGTCCGGCTGTCTGTTTCTATGCGAACTAGTCTCTCAGTTTTAAAGCTATCTTAATGAAACTTTGCAGAAGTCCCTTTTTCTGTTGCACGCAGCACATATGTCAAAACCAGCTGGATCTGACTACTATATCATATAGCTGCCATAGGAACGATCGGTCGAAAATTAAGATTTTGTATGAAAAAACATTTTGTTTTTTAAGATATCTTGACCAAACTCGGCATTTATAAGTTTTACTAAGCTCCTCATATATATGCAAAATCCTTTTAAGATCGGAGCACTATATCATATAGCTTCCATAGGAACGATCGGTCGAAAACTAGGTTTTTGATTAAAAGCCTTTTTTGTTTATCAAGATACCTTCACCAAGCTTGGCATTAACCATTTTCTCGGCATTAAAAGGTTGCAAGGGTATTAGATCTTCGGGGTGCTGAAGATAGCCTTTCTTCCTCGTTTTTCTCTGCTGTCTGAAAACTGCAAAATCTGTCACGATAAAGCTTATCAAAATATATATGTATATGTATATATTAATAATCATTATAATATAATATCTAAAAATGTTTTGGGTCGCATCCGTAAAGCTGATTTAATCATGATTTTCATTAACTTGGCCAGCTTTTGGCTGACAACCAGTTTTTGGCTGAAACTTTCGGCAATATTCGATGTGCCCAAAATATGTTAAATAGTTTTTGTTATTATACATTTTAGTTTTATTTAACCTGATTTTTGTTCATGCCGCTGGACTTTTGAAATGGTTTCTGGCTAATTCAGGAAAAACTGAAGCCTAACCCAAATGGAATCAGTTAATTCAGAATAACAAAGACTATATAACTATACTTAGTATCAATTTCATATTGCAAATTCGGATTAATACAAAGATTTGTGTTGTAAGACAAACAAAACTTACGCTAGATCGCATACTTTGTAGCATTTGAGATAAGTAGATCGCTTGAAGTGTGGAATTATATGGACTTAGACCTGTTCTAAGACAAAAGTTATATAAGTCTAGTACAAAGCAGGTTCTAAGCAATTAATCTACCTGTCCATTCATTTCCTTTCCTTATTCCAGCTCTTTTACTTACTATTATTATAGCTTATATTATTGTTGTTAATCTTAGTTTTATAATATAGTATGGGTTTCGAGCCCGAATCCTCGCTATACAGTTCCATATAAATATATCTTTCGGGAAATCCCCTACCTCTCTCCCTTCTCTCTTACTCCCATACACTCATTTCCTTAGTTTCTCCCTTTTTACCCATACTTCTCACTCTCTCTGAATGACAAACTTCTACTGATACTTCACACTCTTGCCCAGCTCCCTATATTTCAGCTTAGTTAAAACCCCAGCGCATAAAGAAAGGATTAATTATAAATTCTATGTGAACCTTTAACATATCACTTCATTTAACAATTGTTTAAATCTCATCTGCAGTTGTCTTTTCGGTTAAATTAAACAATATTTGACAGTAATATAATACAAACAATAGCCAGAGTGTGGATAACCCTTCCCCCTTCCCTCGTATCATGAATAACCAAAATGTTATATCAACTGTTTATATATATACAATATATATATTTATATATATGTATGCATATATAATAAGGATATCATATGCTTTGTTTACTTTGCCATCATTCATAATTGAAAACAATTCTCGACGCTGCAATTGATTTGACCTTATTGATTGATGGCATGTGGTGAGATGCGCTTGTTGTTGTAATTGAAATTGCAATGACAATAACAAGAATAAAATGCGCTTGTTACGAATATTTATGCATAAGTTTTGATTAAGCGAAAAATTATTATTGAGTTTCTGGGCGGAAGAGGAGGAGAAGGAGGAAAACAGCTGTCAACGACAGGCGCGGGTCAGCAGCAAAAAAAAACCCTTATCAACGTGAATGGGCAGACGCCGTCGGGTGTATGCGTGTGCATGTGTGAGTGTGTGCATGTGTGTGTGTGTGCATGTGTGTGTGTGTGCATGTGTGTGCTTGTGTGTGTCTATGTTTACACAGGACATTGGCAATCCATAACTTTTTTGCGCTTGTCACATTTTGCTATTATGCATCAGAAGCTGTTGACATATTCCGGCTGCTGTTTTATTTTTATTATAATATCTATATATGTGTGAGAGTATCTATATGTATTTGTGTGTGTGTGTGTGTGTGTGTGTGTGTGTGTGTGGCACCTCGAGCAGCGGCTGCCCGCAACTTGTAGGCAAAGATGGAAAATTGTCAAGCTGCAAAGTTTTGCGGCATTTTGTTGCTGTTGTTGCTGGCATTTTTGTTGATTAAAAAGCCCATGACTGTAAGATACAACACACACACGTGTGTGTGTGAGTGTGTGTGTGTACGCAAATGTTTTCAAGCAGCTCGTATGTGAGTGCGGCAGAGCCTGCGTCTGCGTCTGCGTCTGCTTCTGCTCTTGATTGTTTTGAAGTTTTAAGCCCTAATCAATTTGGGCTCTTGCGCCACCTCCCAAACAGACACTTTGTCTGGCCTGTTTGTGTTTATTCTTTTTGCGTTTCGGTTTCGTTTTTTGTTTTACACTCTTTTTTTATGCTCTTGCAAAGGGTATTGTGCATTGGAGAAAACACGTAGAAGACAAAAAAAACAATATGTATAAATATATTTATTTAAATGTATATAGCATCAAGAGCCGAGTCGCTATAAATGTTCGATTGTCTGCTTTTTGTGCAAACTAGTTTTTAGCTTTCATTCTATCTTGATGAAACTTAGCATAGACTTAGCTACCAAGGCTATAAACAAGCTTGGAAACCAATCGAAATTGAATATATTTATTTAACAGGAACCGAAACTTAAAGAAACTTGGTTGACAAAAGCAGAGCTAAGCCTTAACCAAAACCAAATTATTTAACATATATATATATACATATATATATACTCATTCAGCATATAATAATATTGTAAAAAGATATTGAGGATAGTTAATTAAATTTATATTCAATTATCATTATTTATCCCATATCATATTTATATATGTCGCATGTCAATCATTTGAGTTCAACATGCCCACAAGGGCATTTACACTTCGGCTATTCGAAGATAATGTTTCATATACTCTTTTTTCGATTCGGTATTGTTTCCCATATTTATGCGTTTTTTTTTTAATGAGAAAAGTTTTAGCAGCTTAAGCAGAAAATAAACTAAACAACAAGAACGTAATTAGCTTTAATCAGTTGTTTACACTACTTATCTGTGGCCCCCTCTCACTTTCTCTCGCCCCGGCAGCTCAATCCCTTTATGCAAAATGCGATGAGAAGCAATTTCAATGTCAGAACGGCGACTGTATACCCATACGATTTGTGTGCGACGGGGATGCCGACTGCAAGGATCACAGCGACGAGCAGGTCGAGGAGTGCAAATTTCGCGGTAAGTTTAGCGCAAAATTTCCGCTGCATACTTTTAGGCGGCGCACGCTACACTGACGTCCATCAAAGCGAGTGCAGCTCATTTGGCGAATATCAATCAAAATGCGAAATGCGAAACAAGTTTACGTTGCGCCGCGCCAGTTCGGGGGTCTGGCCTGCTGGTGGACCGTGGGCAGGGGGCGGGCTGGTCACTTGGCCTGGACAGCTGACCAAAACTGTGCCAGGGCAGTGCGCTCATTAAGTCGCTAAACATTGGCGCTCAAATGTAATTGCAACGCAATTTTGCTGACTGCGGCATGCAACGTTGTTGCATCAGCTGAAAACTTTTTATCAACGCTGCAAATTTGTCGCACGAGACACATTCTGCGTCGCCGTTCGACATAAAAGGAAACTATGTGAGGTCGTCTGCTTTATTTTATCTCACAATATTTGTGCCAGCCACCGAAAAAATAAATCAAATAATAAATGCATAAATACAGAGAATAAAAGCGACTGGCAGAGCGAGCGGCGACAGAGGGAAGCGCAGCGTGAAAATGCGCACAATGCAGTTGCACTTGTTGTTGTTTTCGTGTTGTTGTTTTTTGCTGCAACTGTGCATAACTTAATTTTTATGCAATCTTTGCCGAAGGGCAAAATCTGAAGCAGTGAAATTGATAATGAGCCTCAAAGGCAACCAACAAAGAAACCAACAGCTCAACTTTTCATTAAAAAAAAAAAGAGTTGCAACCGTAGCTGCATCTCATAATGAGCGCGAAAGGCAAACATGAAAGAACAACAAAAAGGGACTGCAGGACTGTATAAGGAAATGCAAGAAATGGGCACAAGAGAGCGCATAAAGCTACATTAAAAATGGCAGGGAATTGAAATTGAAATTGAAATACTTTCGCCGGAGGCAACTTCATCTAGCGGCACTTGAAGTATCTTAAAGAAGTCGAAGCTTTCAGCTTGTTCTCAGTCTTATCTGCTCAAGCGGTATTTATATTTTCATCTTCTTAACTGCATTTACTTCTTAATGTGCAACCGAATAAGGCAAAGCTCAGAAGACAAATTGAACTTTATAATTTTATTTTTACACACTTTTTATGCCCTGAACACATTTGCAATGGGTAAAAGGGGTATAATGTATTTGGGCAAATGTATGTAACAGGCAGAAGGAAGCATATCCGACCCCGTAAACTATATATATTCTTGATCAGCATCAATAGCCAAGTCGATCTACCCATGTCCGTCTGTCTGTCCGTCCGTCTGTCCGTCCGTCCTTCCGTCTATCTGTCCCTATGTATAAACGCAAGGATTCCAGAGCCTATAGGAGCTAGAGACTTGAAAAAGCATGCCTTACAAATTGAATTTAAGCATTTATAAAGGGCACAAATAAATAATAATATATTCATAATTAGAATTTAATTTATCTAAACTTTATCTAAGGTCCATAACTAGAAGCTGTTGAGAGTTAATCAAGCCAGCAACAATTCCATATTTATTCCCACAGTCGAAATTATTTTAATATTTTATTAATTTATTTACTTGCTTATTACTAATTTTATGAATATCAATATTTCGTTCTTTTTTTAACTGTAAGTCCATTTTGAAAATCATAAATATTTGATGTCAGCTGTGCTGAAAGTCTCGTATTTATAATGAGCATAAGTCCTTAAGCTCTTATAGCTCAATCGCTTACGTATCATTAGCAAATCAGGACTCAGCTCAGCACAAATGCGCTGAAGATATTAACATACACACTCAAACTCAAACACACACTGCCCCCCCCCACTCCCCCCGTCTCATCAAGCCAGCTAACTTGTGCACTCACAACAAAGCTCAGTTGAATCGAGATAAAACTCACGACAAATTTTGCGCTCGACTCGACGCAAGCTGCGAGTCAAAGCTTCAACTGAGATTCGAGAGATGCTGCAAAGCAGCTCTCGGCACATGTTCTTAAGGATTGGCAACGGGCAGCTGTCCGCTCAGTTGGCGGCGAACTTTTCAAGCAATCGGACGGTGCGCGCTAAAGGAAAAAAAAAACCTAAAGCCAAAACCCGTCGAGTGAACAAAGGCCAAAATAAAATTGTCAAGAAAATTGTGTAGGCGAGAGCTAACAAAAAAACAGAAAAACAACAGAAAACTGTGCGAAAAGTAAGCGGCAAATTGCAGTGAAAACGACAATTTTTTGCCAAGTGTCGGAGTTTTGACAGGCGCTCAAAAATAAATTGCCTGCGTGAAATTATATTAATATGTCCTCGAAATGCTGTGTAACTGGCCAAGTCCTGGCCGAGTCCTGGCGAGTCCTTTGAAGTTATGCAAAGTGTTTTTGACAAAATGCCAGGCGCCAGTCCAATTCAACACAAAAAGCTTGCCACGGAAATTTGTGTCTTGTGCCTAAGTTTTTTTTTTCTCTCTTTTTTTCTTCTATTTGTGAGGTCCTTTTTTGCGGGCAGGTTTCCTGTAAAGTCGTTTGCCGTTGTCAGGCTAATCGGCAATGTCCATCTGTGTGTCATTTTGTGGGCCGAAGCTATTTAGAATTCAGGCTTTCTGTCCGATTTGCCCGCTTTCACTTATCATTTATCATTTAGTTGTTGTGCCCACATTAAATGCTTTTCCTCAATTTCCCGCAGTATTGCCGCAGCTACTGCCTGACACTCATATTTTATCTAGTCACTTACCAACACTGGCGCCCCAATGGACATGTATATTTATTAGGCCGACTTTTGACAGTCGCTTTTTTGTTGTTGTTGTCTGTTGACCGTCATGAACTTGTGGCACAACGGAAATTATGCAATCAATTTGTGCAACTTGAGTGACTCCTCAAATATGCCACACAATGTGGCACAATTGAGTTGGCATCTGGGAAACTGACTTTACACGCATTTCGAGGACCTCGAGCAAAGTGATCAAGTGTTAAATATTAAGGAAAATACGCGCATAAGTAAATGTAACTAATCGTTTGTTTACAACTTTAAAGGCTTTAAACAATTCCATTCAACATGGCACACATTTGGTGTTTAATATTCATGTCCTGTTTGCTGCACACACAAAGCCACAGTCTGGGCGCAATGGTTACTGAACACGGTATGAAAACAAATATGATAAATATTTAATTGGAATTAATGGAATTTTACGAAATACCATTTAATTATAAACAATTGCCAAACAAGTTTTAGTCAAATATGCTAGGTATGAAAATTTTGACAAAAGAAGAAGACTTTCTTGTTATTTTATTTAACATTCGATTAAATATATAACATATATCTAGTTAATCGATGTTGCTAATATATGTCTTAGTTTCATGCGCATTAAGGTTCAATTTATCTCAATTTTCTGCATTTCGATTTCGAATTCTTCTTAAACGATTTTGAGTTTTGAGTTTGAGTTTGCAGGCAGGACTTTGATTATTATTCCGAAAGTCGCCTCAAATATTCTCTTCACAGCTTAGTTGTCTATAATTGGCCATATTATGTGGTAATTTTTGTTTCTGGCACTTCACAACTACTTCGACTTTGACAAGTTCACTTACTTAAGCCATTCCACATTCAGCTTTCAACAAGTTGCACGCAATTCACAGGCTGTCTTGCAACACCTTTAAGCTGGCATTCAACATGCCAGAAATCCCAATCAAATGCAACCAGAACAACACGCTGCCACACACTTAAAGCCCACTTGCATAGAGTTGGCTGCGGCGCCTGCCAACGCCCGCCGCGTTGCATGCAACAGAATATTTTGCACACGCCGCTTGACATTTGCATACAAATTGCCGCTGCTGCCAAAGGCCAAAGTTTTTTAATCAACTGAAAAGCCGTTTAAACTTAGTTAAAAAAGACGACTAAAAAAACGAATAGTTAAAAAACCGAGCAAATTATGCTGAACTGTGTCTGCCAATTTGCTGCACACTTTTATCAATTGCAGCATGCGTAAACACAATCGATGGCAACATTTCAATTTCTGCCTATCCGCATACCCTTTCCCCGTTTTTTCTGCCTCTGCAGCCAGAAACCATTAAGTAAATTTGATTTTTAATTGTTGCCCAATGTGGCATTAAATTTAATATAAGCTCAGCATGAGAAATGCACAACAATTTGTCCACGGGCCACATCCTTTGTACACATACATACAAATATGTATATAAAAATTCATATATTTGTCTGTGTATGTTTGCATGCTCTGCCACATATTAGCAAAAACCAAAAAAAAAAAAAAAAGAGGAACAACAACAAAATGTCAAATACTGATATGTGCTTACAAGCTACATAAAAAGGAATCGAATCAAATCGAATCGAATGGAGCTGCGGGCATTGGCAAACATTCGATATAGTATAGTATACAGGGAAAGGAAAAACAACATACATATAAATATATATATATATATATAAAAAGGAAAACAAGGAGAGAAAAAATTGGCTTATGTTAACCGAAGTGCCAATGCCCTGACAAGCAGAAATTAATTACTTAAAGGGTAGTTAAACATTAATAGATAAAAATTGATAGATAGAAATAGATTCCTTTGGTTAACCTTTGTCTCAAGCCTAAGACTGAGTCCGCTTCTTCTCTTCCCCTCTCCTCTCTTCATACCAAAAACAAGCTATTTGTTACATATTCCATAACCGAAACAGAATACCTTATTGCGGGCTTAAATAGAGGAGAGCATTTCAAAGTGTTTGCTGGCTCGCACATGTGACCAGTTTTTATTGTTCAACGATTGTGAGCTTGTATTTATATTTGCTTTTTATTTTTTAACAAATATTGGCGCACATTGGTTTCTATTTTTTGTTTTTTTCACTTTTATTTTACATTTCATTTGTTTTTTGTTCGAGAAGACAGTCTTGCGGAACAGAAGTTTTTGTGCTTTACTGCGCGCACTGAGGCCCTCAGGCATTGGACCGGCGAGTTGTGCCCATAAAAAGTTTAGAAAAGTAATCATATAAAATGTTATTGATATGGCAACTTGTGACTGTGCCGCATAATGTGGCAGTCCGCTCAGTTGCCACATTCCAAACTGATTAAAATTAATATGCCCTTTTCCTGGGAGGCGCAAGTTTGTGAACGGCTGGCAGAGCAAATTTTGTATGGGCCCAGGCAGAAATGTTCTTTGAGCAGGAATTTCAAAGATAATAACCAAACAAAATTGTTGACACATAAAGTTTATATTCAATTCTTGGCAACAAATAAACACAAAACACAAAATTTCGTGAATTTCTCGCAAGCTCTTTGGATTCAGCCTTCTGATTTATTCTTCCAAATGGAGATTCGAGCTAAATGTGTGATAAACGGAAATGAAATAGCTATTTTTCTATGGAAAATGTGTGCATAAATATGTTTTTATTAAATTAAGCTGACCATGAAAACTAAATAAGTGCCATGAATGTAAATTTGTAGTCTCTGTCCCTGTCCAGCTTGGGCCCAGCGGCATGTGTTGAAATCAAATATTTAATGCACATATCAAACATAGAAAAACAAGTTGTTAAAAGGCAACATATGTTGACCCACACCTCCTTCCTCCCCCCCTTTCACCCTCCACCACACCGGAACGAGTGGGCATTGAAAACCCATTGAAAATTCAGCGCCTGCCGCGTATGCAACGATTTATTTATGTTTATTTTTTATATAAACCCCTTTTTTTCTGTTGTATTTGTTGTGGTATAGTATTTTTCTTTGCACAGCACGTGCTCAAGTGCGTGTAAATAAACAGACTCACACCCCCACACACACACACACACACACACACACACTCAGACACGCACAAACAAACACTCAGACACACACACTTTTGAGTACAACTGAGCATAAAAACAATTTCATGCTGGCAGCTTTTGTTTTTGATACGGGTCAGCTTCAAAGTTCAAAGGCAGTCGGCCACACACACATAATACTCTGCCCTTACAGTTCGTTTAATATGTTTGGTTTTCCAATACTCTTTACAGAGGCCACCTGCTCCTCGGACCATTTCCGCTGCACCAATGGCAATTGCATTCCAAACAAATGGCGCTGCGATCAGGAGAACGACTGCTCCGATGGCTCCGATGAGGATAAGTTTCTCTGCAGTAAGTTCATCTAGCAAAATACTCTTTACCATATACACACATATTATATACTATATGCACCCACAATTATATAGTGAATGAATGTCCCAACAATGAGTTCAAATGCACAACCGTTGACCAGTGTATACCCCGCAATTGGCTCTGCGATGGCAGCAACGACTGTCGCGACAAGTCCGATGAGGCGCAATGCAGTAAGCAACTAGAACAATGTATACCCTGCCACCCTGCCACCCGCTGTGCATAACTCTCTTGCTCTCGCTTAACATTTAATAAAGTGTGGCGCATAATTTCAAAACTATGCTACCAAAGCTCATCCCCTTTGCACACAGTTTAATCAAGTCGTTGAGCATCGTTGCATTCGAGTGTATCCATAAACACATGACCTCTACACATACACATATACACATTCATATACTGACATACACAATGGGTACTCACACACACACACACACACACACACACACACACACACACACACACACACACACACACACACACACACACACACACACACAAAATAACACGCATACGCCGCGTTGACCGTGTCGGCAACGCCTGGCAACAGCGCATAAAGTGCTTAACCCATAACACACGCATTCACACACGCATTTACACGCCCTCACACACTCCCACACACAGCAACAACAATAATAGCAACAACCACCCTTGGCCTTGGCATTTTGACCACAGAAGAGAGGGCAAAAAGAGGACGAACAGCTGCTCTTTCAGCTTATTTGACATTCGCTGAACTTGAATTAAAAAATCTCCCGACCCTGGACGTTTATTGACCGCTAGTCACTTCTTCTTCTTCTCGTTCCGCTTTTATGTCTGTCCATCAAAAATTCACAGAGGCGCGCACCTGTTCGCCGGATGAGTACAGCTGCAAGAGCGGCGAGGGCGAGTGCGTTCCTCTCGCCTGGATGTGCGATCAGAGCAAGGATTGCAGCGATGGCTCCGATGAGCATAACTGCAGTAAGCATATTCATCGCGATATTCTATTCAGATTTTCCTAGACTCTTGAGTTGTAGATAAAAGTTGCGTTTAAATTTTCTACCAAATTTAATAACCATTTTTGTTTAGTTCAGAACTTTGTTTGTCCTTTCAAATAGCGATCAATTCAGTAGTTATTCGCATGTTAGATAATGTAAAAGGAATGTAAAGTAGAATTTTAATATATATGCTATTAAAAGCGAAAAGCAATTAAATGATTTATTCAAATATTGCATCCTACATCTGCTTTTGTTTATAGCTTTCGGCAGCCGGTAAACATTATAAATATTTGCCTTTGGGCTTCGTTTCATTTACGTTGAATTCGAGCTCAATAAACAAACAAAATATCCAGTGCTTGTTAAACTGTAAAATATTCAATAAATGTGCAACACTGGCACGGCAAGATATTAGCGAGGAACAATTAATAAAATATTAAAAAAAAGTTAAATTGAGAAACATTTAAATCTGAAAATATTTACGCCCTTATTTATATAAAACTGTCCCAAATAGCTTTGAAAATATATCACAATTTCAAGATTCTTTCAAAGTATGATTCATTTTGCTTTTCACTTTTGAGCTTAAGATGAGTTTTTGTCGGTCAGTTCAAACATTTGAGACTCTTGTTTTTTTAGTTTTCTGCCTTGGCAAGCTTTGAATCCTTAGTTAATATGTCCGTTTAAAGTATTCTGTTTTTTATCTTGTTTGTTGGAAATCCACATCAAGCGCATGCAGCTCTTCCCAACTTTTTGTTTTCCACCTGAGTAGAGGGCAATGTAAATATTTTCTGTAAACACATTGCACAGCTTTTGAAAATTATAAAAAACTATTTCTGTAGCGCCGGCTTGAGTTTTTGTTTTGACTTGAAATTTAGTTTGGTTTTCAGGCTTTTCGTATCTTTGAGTTGAAGTTTAGTCCAAGTTTCTTATGTTTTTTTATTGATATTTTTGGATATCTTTGTAATCCAATTTTTAAGATTTCTTTTCTTCTTGAAGTTTCTGCTACTATTTCATTTCATGATATGCCATTTAATTTTTGAGTGGTGAACTACTTAAATTTCATTACTCAAGCACTCAGTCCATTTACATTCTGTAGTCGCCACATAATTCCCATTATATCTTTTTGCTAACTCACTGGCCACATCATTCATCAAGTGCCCGCTTTATACTTCATTTCCTTTTTGGTTTGTGTCGCTTTTCTTTTCGGTTTTTTCTATTTATTGTGCTTTTCCATTGTCGTGCAATGTTTTTTATTATGGCGCCTGTTAATCCTTTGTCCTGCATTGCGTTCCACAGACCAAACGTGTCGCTCCGATGAGTACACCTGCGGCAATGGGCGTTGCATCCAGAAACGTTGGGTCTGCGATCACGACAACGACTGCGGCGATGGCAGCGATGAGCGCGACTGCCCCGTCGTCCCCTGCGATGCTGTCGCCGAGCACACCTGCCCCAATGGCGCCTGCATAGCCAAGCGCTGGGTCTGCGATGGCGATCCGGATTGTCCGGATGCATCCGACGAGCGGGTAAGTAGACAACGGGCGCTGTGTGAGCGTGGGTGCGCAACTGAATGAATGCCTGCCTCATAAATTCAAATTTCGTGTGTGTGTGCGAAAATGTTTGCAGCTCCCAGACCCCTCCCCCTCATCAAGCCAACTTTTGCTACCCTGTACACATGGAACTTGTGCAAAACGGGTTTTAATGAGCCCATGGAAGAAATATATGTACATAAATATATATTATTAATCAGTTGAACAGTCCAACAGAAAATCAAGAAACTCTTCAGGGTCTCGAGAATCAAGTTTTTAAATTTGTGTGATTAATTAATACGAATATCTGTTGCATAGCTTGGTATAGGGTATCCAGTAGTCGGCCACTCTTGGCTCGCATCTCACTCTTACTTATTCTGTCTGTGTGTTAGTTAGGCAAAAAGGAAGGCGCCTGGCATATAAATTACAGCCAAGTTGAGCATAACTCAGCGCTGCCAGCTTTGGCAGCTTTTGTTGTCAACGCATAGTACGCATAAAATTGCATTTTGGCCGGGCTCAGAACCATGGGCAAGGGGTGCGGGGCCTGCATATAATTTCGTGTGTAAGCAACTAAAAGTATGCAACGAAAAGTTTCAGTCAAAAAACTTCTAACAAGCAACCTCGACAAACTTTTATGCCCTCTCTCTCACGCTTTCCCTCTCCCTCTCTCTGACTCTCTGGCCCCTCTCCCACAGGCCTGTGCGAATTCCACAAAGCTGGTTACGCCCTGCCTGCCGCATGAGTATCAGTGCAAGGATCGCATCACCTGCCTGCACCACAGCTGGCTCTGCGATGGAGACCGCGATTGCCCCGATGGCGACGATGAGCACACCTCTAGCTGCAAGAATGTCACCTGTCGGCCGGATCAGTTCCAGTGTAGCGATCGCAGCTGCATTGCCGGGCATCTCACCTGCAATGGGCAGGCGGACTGTGCGGACGGCAGCGATGAGCGCGACTGCAAACTCGCTGCTCCGCCCAAGAGCTGCAATGCCAGCAGCCACTTTGACTGTGGAGGTGGTCAGTGCATTGCCCTCTCGAAAGTCTGTGACAAGCGCAAGGATTGCCCCGATGGCGAGGACGAGCCAGCAGGCAAGTGTGGACAAAACGAATGTGCCGCGAAGAATGGCGGCTGCATGCACCGCTGTGTGGATCATCTGGTGGGCTACAGCTGCGACTGCCACGAAGGCTACAAGCTCTCAGAGGATGGTCACAGTTGTGGGGATGTGAACGAGTGCGACCAGCCGGGCGTATGCTCCCAGATCTGTGTCAACGAAATTGGCGGCTTCAAGTGTGAGTGTGAGGCGGGCTACATGCGCGATCCGCGCAATCACACACGCTGCAAGGCGACCGAAGGGCATGCCTCGCTTCTTTTAGCACGTCGCCACGACATACGCAAGATTGCGCTGGATCACATGGAGATGACTTCTATTGTGAACAATACCAAGTCGGCCACAGCTTTGGATTTTGTGTTCCGCACGGGCATGATCTTCTGGAGCGATGTGACCACGCAGAGCATCTACAAGGCGCCGATCGATGAGGGCAACGAGAAGACCGTCGTCCTGAAGCAGTCATCGGTTACCTCGGATGGCCTGGCCGTCGACTGGATCTACAACCACGTCTACTACACGGACACGCATAAGTGCACCATCGAGCTGACGAACTTTGACGGCAACATGGGTAAGGTTTTGATCGAGGATGCGCTCGACATACCCCGCTCCATAGCGCTCGATCCCATTGAGGGCTGGATGTACTGGTCCGACTGGGGCGCTTCGCCGCGCATTGAACGCGCCGGCATGGATGGCTCCCATCGCACTACCATCATCAACTACGATGTGAAGTGGCCCAATGGAATAACTTTGGATTTGGTGAGGAAGCGCATCTACTGGGTGGATGGCAAGCTGAATGTCATCTCCTCGGCCAACTACGATGGCTCACAGCGCAGACAGATCCTTTACTCGACGGAGTATCTGCGGCATCCGTTCTCCATTAGCACCTTTGAGGATTACATCTACTGGACTGACTGGGACAAGCAGACAGTCTTCAAAGCCAACAAATTTACTGGGGAGGATGTGGAGCCCATCACAGCTGTGCATATGGTAAGCTTTCTATTATCCTGGTATTTCTTTCCTCTATTTTGACGCTCTTCTCTCCATTCACAGCTCCAACATCCAATGGTCATCCATGTATATCATCCTTATCGCCAGCCCGATGGCATTAATCACTGCCAAGCGGTTAATGGCCACTGCTCACATCTTTGCCTGCCGGCGCCGCGCATCAATGAGCGCAGTCCGCGGATCTCCTGCGCCTGCCCAACGGGTCTTAAGCTCATGTCCGATGGTCTCATGTGCGTCGAAGATCGTGAGTATCCTCGAGTTTGGACCTATTCTTCTCTCGTTTACTTTATTCTGCATGCTCTCTATATTAAATCCTTTTATTTTCCCCATATTAACCCACTTCTTAACCCGATGCATGTGCAGCCAGCTTTCGAGTTGTTACCAAGCCGCCGCGAGTTCACAGATTTAAGACCAAAACGAAGCCGCTTCAGCGACTACCCAACTTTAGTGATAAGCGTATCCATGTACTAACCGAAACCAATCAGGCAATGCCATTACGCAACAGCTTGCCACTCACACAGGCAGCCCTTGGTATGCCTGACAACTCTGTGTTTCTTACGCTATTTATCAACATGTTATGGGTCCGTGGCCTGTGTCAGTCTCTGTGTGTTATTTCTGTCTATATATGTATATATATGTCTATGTTTGGTATATTATCTTTCATATATTCCTTTTGGATTAGAATCCATATTCAAAGTCCATGTCAAATTTATCACACACACATTTTTATCTGAATGAATATGAATATGAATATACATATGAATATGATATATAAAATCCATTTACAATCTCATTACTCATTACCCAGATGTTGGTCTTTAAATCCTCCTCATCTCTCTCAATGTTGCATTTTGATCTTAAGTATTTATGTATCTACCATTAGTTATTGTTAAAAGTTAAAGCTAAGACTGAAAGCAAACGATATTAATCACAAGCATTTTTAGCCAATGCACTGAGCTCGTGCCACAGTCGACAGCTCTGCGCCGCATTTCCTCTGGGGGGTTGCTGATGGTGCTGGTTGCTCGGGTTGCATTGGCCAGTTGGCATTTTTCAGCCAAGCACTTCATTTGCCGCTCTGGCATAACATTTGCCTTGTCATGGCTCACATTAATCATCATCAAAAAGGCAACCACAGCTCACTCCCCCCGGCCAGGCATGACAGTTTCATAAACGCCATCGAGAGACACTTGCAACACAAACAGGCAAACCGCAAGTAGGCAGCACAAATGGGCGTACATTGCAACTGATATCAGAGACAAGGCAATCGGCCGAGCCAACCCAAGCCAACCCAAGCCAACCAAACAAACCACCCACTCAAGCCAAGCCAACCGCAAAGTATGAGGTTAATATTTGTGCGATGTTGACTGGTTGCCAGCTCGGTTAGCCTCTTTAAAGTGAAATTCTAGATATTGTTGATAGCAATTGCTGTTTGACTTGATTTAAGGATTCAACTTGGAATCGGAGTGTGGAGCATCCGTGAGTTAGTATCAAAAGCCGAATCCATTAAACGGCGTGCGCGTTAACGATGTCATTACGCATCCTCCTACGCCATTTAAGTTGCCCGCTGTGTCATTCCAGCTGCCACACTGCAAGCCCTCCCCGCTTAGCTTTTCTTTCTCTTTTAGATCTTCCGCCCGGGCTGGGTATAAAAGTTTACCCATCAAAGGCGCGAGCGCGTTTAAGTGTTTATTTGCGCCTAAATGCGCACTTTGAACGATTTGATTGAAAATTCTTTTGCAGTGGCCGGGGAAATTCTGGGTGGTTGGGTGGGGTGTGAACAACATTCGCGTATTGCCCAAACGGCGCTCAACAGCGTGGGCTTTGCCTCGTATATTACACAATTTTTTATTTCCATTTTCTTGTTCTTTTTTCTTCTGCTCATTTCATTTGGCGCCTTTTATTGTTGTATTTCGTTTTGCTCTTTTTTATGTGTGTCGCATATCTATATGTTTTTCTTTTTTGTTTTGTGTTGTTGTCTTCTGTTTTCTTTTGTTATTTACATTCTATTTAATCTCATCCTGCTTCTACTTCAATTCACAGTTGCCGAACGGCGTCCCGTGAAGAACCAAACACACATCGATCAAACCACAGCGCCCAGCCCGCAGCCGGACTCGGGCTTCATAGCGCTCGTGGTTATAGCCAGTCTCAGTGGTTGCGCAGTGCTTCTGTCGGTGGTAAGTTTTTCCATAAAAACATTTCGAGTCTATCAAAATACTCAATAATCCATTCCACTTTGTAAAAGAAATACAAATATAATAAATATCATACATGTTTGAGGCACGACGATTGAGATTATTCGATGATTTGAGATTCTTTCATTCTTAAACATTCGGAATTCAAGAATCATCCGAGTTGCTGAATATATCCGCTTTTCCGTATATCTACAACTGTTTTTCCCTTCCTTTTTTTCGTCCTATATAGGTACTGCTCTTTGGCTATCGCTACTGCAGCAAGCGACGCATCAATTCCATGAACTTTGAGAATCCCATTTATCGTAAGACCACAACTGAGGATCATTTCAGTTTGCGCAAGAATCTAACCGCACGTATCTACGATCACACCAGCGTAATGGATGAGGAGGTAATGAAACTTAAGCTCAACTAAATCAAACAATTCACAATGCTTCCTCTTTGTTTTTTTCCTGTCTAGTACTCACCCGTCATAGGCATATCGTCGTATTAGAGCTTTCGGGTTTACTGAATCTGTTCTAAGTTAAGATGCAAAGTATAAACCCGCAGCAGACACGCCTAAAGACTGAGCAACTCGTATGTGTAAATTATTTTAACATTATTTTAACAGCGGGTCATTTTGAATAAAAAAAGAATAAAGAAAAAAAACGAAAGAGAGAGAGAGAGAATCCTTAAAGGATGCTGTACAAAATACGTCGCTGAGTTCTAACCTAAAACATAAACTAAAACTAAAGCTATTATTAAACTAACTAAAACAAGCCCTAAAGATAATTCACATAGTTCCAAACTGTATATAGCTTAAGTGTGCATTACTTAATTACAAGAAAGAAGAATATGGAAAATTTAAGAAAATAATAATATTATCTTTAATAATTAGAAAGAGTTGAAACTTTATTTCTGTTTAAAGTTCAGATCGTTTATTATTATAATTATCAATATTATATTATATACTATTGTTAAGTGTACATATGTTTCCAAGTCAAGACGATTGAATAAATACATATATAAATATGTGTAGCAACTAAATTGTTTATTTATTACGCAACTATTTAAGGTTATGTAAAGTAAGTAAGTAAAGATGGACATGTTGCTGAAAGATGTGAAATCGTATTGGAAACTTTTATCACTTATCTGACAGCTTATATAGCTTGTATAGGTTTTTGGAATTCTAGCAAATGGTTTTGAAATGCTTAGCATGAATAATTCAAATGATTTAGCATAACGATTGGACTGATTAGATAGACGCCTCCCTTTATCGTATGCCGTTTTATATCAGTAAGTATTACAGCACAAGGGCAACTTATCTGACGTACATAATGCCCAACCTATATATGAAGTACAAAGTTATCAAGGTTGACAGCTCCTAAACACACCTAAACACACACACACACCTAACACACAATTCGTGTGTGTGTGTTCATAGACACCTTTTCGCATTTGTAAATATGTAAGCCGTTGTTTAGCATTTTCGAATTTTTATGCGATATGCAAATCGTAAAACAGCGCCTAGTCTTGCTAGCAGTAATATATCAAATCGAAATACGTTTGGGCACTTAGGGTTAAATGTTGCAATTCCGCATGTTAATGCTTTTACCGTGTTGCTTGCTAATAGTGCTTAGTGATTCGTGAAAAACTATCGAATCGAATACTGTTTCAAGATCTTTCATAGAAAAACTAAAGCTGGAATCAGAAATATTTGTGAGACAAATATTCTTTACGAGTGGTAAATAACATGGCAAATATTCGTCTCATCTTGACATTGACTCATTTAAGAAAGTTCCAGTTGCTTCCAGTAGTAGCAATTCGTTGGCTTTTTATATTTGTGATCAACCATTCAATTAACATATGCATGTCATGGTCTCTGACCTATGCCAAGAACCAATTTAAGCGAACAGCATTACAAAAGGAAAATTGGTTGCCATAGGTAATTGCTAGACCGAACCAACAACTGTTCGACCAGATGCAATACAAGTACACACCTCCAAAATAACGTTCGTGCTTATTGCTACTTAAGAGAATATTACAAAGAGTATTTACAACCACCTTGCAACTCTTAACATTAGCTCTTCTAGTCTCGCTGGCACACTTTTACGCTCGCTCGCTCTCATTCTCACTCTCTCGCTCGCGCTCTTCTCATTTATACAGTTAATGCATGCGGACAAATGTCAAAACTTTTGCCGCGTGGCGATCGTGTATCGCAACGTCGTGTTTGCATAGCCGAAACCAGAGGCGAAGCGAACGCAGTGGAACGCTTCGGTGACTGCGGCCTCGCATTGGTAGATCAGTCGTTAAACGTCGTGCGTTGGGCGCTGTCGTATTGTTGTTACTGGAACTACTGCCGGACCGTTACGCAGCTGCAGAGCTTATAAAAAATAATATTCTTCGTACGCAAAATAGAGAGCTTCCCCCCCTCAAAAGCAAACATAAATAATAAAAATATTTGTTGTAAGCCCAACGATAACAAAAATAAAGTTTGAGGTATAGAGCGGCGCATAACCAAATGTCAAATTTAAAAGCCAAGTGTTAATTACAAACATCTGAAATTATTTAGCTGAATTGCGTGAATCTCGCATAACAGTATGGCATATCCGATATATACGGAACACGTGTAGTTCGAGGCCGCATTTTGCATTTTCCGCTGACTTTGCCAAAAAAAAAAAAAACACAAAAAAGAATAAAATAAAATTATTTAAATGTTCAGTCTTGCCAAAATAGCTAGTTCTAATTTTCTCTAAATTTAGAACAGTTTACGTCGAAAATTTTCACTTCAGTCTGAAAGAAACCCGTTGGGCAATACCCAACGAGAGGTACTTGAGTTGAAGTACTGTTAGCGCCATTCCCAGAACTAATTTCTCTGATAACCGTTTAAAGATTACCACAAAAAAACTAACTGTGATTCACTTGAAAGTGTGCTTATAAATGCGATCTATTCATCTGTGACAAGTACAAAGTTTCTTGTAAAGCCTTCGCTGACCGCCTGAAGAAGTCGTCGCCCCTATGTTTCGCAACCTTTGTGTTGTTGTTGTTTTTTCTATACCTTACACTAACAAGGGCTGAGCGGGCTTTCACTTTTAAAGGTTGTTAATTTACTTAAGAAAAGTACAATTTCAATAAACTCTGTTATAATTAATGTATCATCATTTCACACGTTCTTTTGAATTCCACTCTTTTTCCACCTATTTGCAATTCGCCTTTTGTAGGGTTTGCTTTAGCACGGCATACTCTGCCGTTGAATTCTTGCATGTTTTCTTTATTTCGACTTTCTGCAACATCGTATGATATTTTTTACTTTTTTTTAGTCTGTTCCGCATGTTTCTTTTGCTCTTTTACGCTCTTCTGTTTTGTTGTGTCTTCACGATCTCCGAAATATATCATGGCGTTTGGCTCTCTGTATGATATTTCTTCTTTTTCTTTTTTTTTTTGGCAAAGTTTGGCATTTTTTGTCGCGTTAAAACAGCTGACGCGGTCGTCAGGCTATTATTTAATAATGAATAATATATACAGAAATTCTAGAGAAAATTGCGTGCAAAAAGTGTTTTTGGTCAAAGTAAAATATAAAAAAAAAAGTGATTACTTTCCATTTTACAGCGAAAAATCGATTTAGAAGAAAATTATAAAGCGCAAAGTTCAAGCATAAAATGGATGAACCTCTAGCCAAAAGCAATTCCAACGCAAATTCAACCGCAACAACAACATCAACAACAACAACAACAACAACAATAGAGAACAACAACATTCTCGAAACACCGCCCAAAGTAAGCGTGTTCTTCAGCAGCAGCTCAAACTATCAGAGCCGGGTGCAGCAGCTGATCAGCTTTAGTTTCACGTCGTCGTTCCATCTGATCTTTATCACATGCATCCTGAGCATCAGTAAATTTTGCAATGCCGCCGCTGTGAATGCAGCTCAGGTGACCGCATCAGCGCCCAGTCCAAGCATAATTATCTCGAACCTAAGCGGTTCGGCGCTGCTGGAGAAGATTATAAAGACCACAACCCTGGGACCGCAATTGGATAAGCTAAAAAGTTTTGCACCCGCCGCAGCGAATAGCATAAGTGCGAGTAGTAGCTCGTCCTTCTTCAATAGCAAAGCGCTCAATTTGGAATTCAAGTTCCAGAATGTGTCGGGCAAAGTGAATACGCCGTTGGATATATGTAAGTAGCACCCGCATTGGTTTACTAACACTAAAAATAGTTGAAAACTGCAAAGTCTCGTTTTACTGCGTGTACTTGCATTAGTATTAGTGCGCTTTTATAAAACTAAGCTCTTTTACATCGCCTGACGTCAATCCGAGCTTTAAGCTTCAAGTCTGGGCTGTCTGTGTGTGGCGTGCGTGTAGCGTGGCGTGTTAGCATTTGTTGTTAAGTTTCGCATTTCCATTCGATCAGACCACCAGACCAACAAACCTCCAATTTCCAAATGTTTATTTATTTATGCGAATCGCTTTTCGGAAAAACATTCGCTAACGTCTCACGCTGTATATCGTCAGCGATTCCCTGTTATAGCCATGCCCCAACACATTCCACAACGTCACACATTTTTTTACCTTTTACTTTCCTAAGCCGCTCGCTCCGTGCGCCTCTCTTAATTTGCCTCTTCGCCGTTGCCCCGCCGTTTATATGTTTCTTCCTCTTCGTTTTCTTCTGCCGCCGGCCGGCATCTGGCTGCAGAGAGCATAGACCCCGGCTGCTGGGGAGAGCAACAAGTGTTTCAGTTTCTTTTTCCTCTGCTCAGTTTGCCTTCTTTTTTGTGTGGAGTTGCTGCTCTTCGTCTTTCGCTCCGCACCGCAGCGGACAGTGGTGTGTGTGAGCGGCAATGCGAAGTGAAGTGCGGAGCACGTGTTCAAAACCAAAGCCAAAGTTATGCCATGCTATAAGACGAATTCACGAAATCGGAACCAGTTTGCTTGTATAAATATTTATAAAGATCTATAGCTGCCTAAGAATCAGGTGCATCAGTTGGGAACTTTAAGTATGTGAGGTATATTAAATACCAGAAATCTAAGACACAGTTATGAAGTTTACCAGCTAACAATATTTGATTAGCTTTCACGTACAAAAGCTTACATATTAACGAAAAACTTTATTCTATATAAAGCATATGGTATCATAATGAGTAAGGGATTATGGAGGATTATGTACAAGTCCGTACTTTAACCTAAGGCCTCGCAAGTCCTAGAAGTTCTTGTAAAATTCGAACATTCTCTACACAATCAAACAATCTATCTTTAATCTATCAATTTGTCATTGTGAGAGTCGACCGGCGCACAAAATTATATATGTACATATATGTGGTGTCAAGGGTATTTAATCTTCGGCATACCAAGGATATATACTCTTATATCGAATACACCTTTAGGAAATCAATTAAGAAACAACTTGGCTCACAAGAAACTGCAAATAGTTATTAAAAACTGACAGCTGTTATTGAAATCCGTTAAAAAACTAATGAACAGCTTAACCTCAATACAGTCAAACATCGACTAGCGGCGATTTCGCTTCATTATTAATATTCGCAAGACCCCCCTTACCAAAAAAAAAAAACCAAACCTTCAACTTCAACTTGTCGAAAACTAACCTCACAAAAAAAAGGTTTTCAGCGCAGCGAATTTCAAGCGCAAAGCCAAAACTTGAATATTTATTATAATAAAGCAGGGCAAAAGGTTAACATAAAAAGCTTGAGCAATAGACGGTCAATGGGTTAAGTTTGAGGGTCTAATAGTCTAAAATTTGTAACATCCACCACAGCAAATGTGCCGTTATTTGAGACCTGTTCAAACTTGATCAATAATTAAAATGCCACATTTGCAATCGAAATGCATTTACGCTGTTTCTTGACAGTTGGCCATAATAAAACAAAATGCGCGTACCTAAATAAGTCGGACAAAGGGGGTAAACGGGCCAAGTGTATTTGAGGTCAGGCCAAGTGTCAATTGAGACAATTGGCAGCATGCGAAACAGGTAAAAGGTCAAAAAGTTAGCTCAGTAACAACCTGGCTGAAGGTACTCTAATTTTGCCATGAAATCTGTGTCAAGGCTGCCAAGTCCATAAGATATATCGACGCTTGATCGAACTGATCACCTGTGGCGTTATATACGTTATATGGAAGGCTGAGATCTTCAGATCTTCATATGGGAAACTTTAACTTTTTTACGTTTCTTAAGAAAGTGTAGTTCAACCGAACTTTTCGGACCTCTTTATATAAAGGAAATATACTATCATCATCGAAGTTATATATTATATGGAGCCAATATGAACAATTGGTCGAGCTTTGCATAAAAACGTGTTTGTTTTTACAGATAATTTGAACAATTTAGGCAATGAAGAGATATACTTTTAGTACATTTTTAGTGAAATCTTAAGAAAACCTTTCCGAGCCAAACTCATAATGTTTTCGAGCCCCAGTTTCGATTTACAAAACATATTTCAATCGAACTGAATCTGAATATGTGTCTTAAATATCTTTTGTCTACCAAAAGAGAACAAAATATTGAATATAATATTGAATTAAAGTAATAATAAATAGAGCATTAAATCGGCTGCTAGTTCCAAGACATTACTTGCTAGTTGTTAATTATTTTTACAATAATGACAGCTCGAGGCAGATTATTTAGCCATTTCTTGGTTGTAGCAAAAGTTTGGCAAACATTTTTGGCCACTTTCGGCAACAGCTGAAACTGTCGACCAACTGGTAATTGGCAACTGGAAATTGTCAACTGGTAATCTGGCTAGCACTCAAATTGGGAATCGCAAACGCAATCGAAGTTCTCGGCACGTTTCATGACAGCCAAATGAACGTCAGCCACAGATTCAGAGACCATAACGAAAACTGCACGCATGCTGGACAGTGTAGGGGTATAAGGCTGTGGTGGGGCAGCCAGAGGCAGCGTTGATTTATTTTAAAATCGAAATTAAACAAGTTTTCGGGCCGGCATCATCATAAAAACTGTCGCAACTGGGCAAGGAGCAGGAGCAGACACAATCTGGCCTGAGAACTTGTCGTCCTCGTCCAGACGTTTGTAATTAACTTGGCTAATTATGCTCAAAAATGTGCACGTGCTGTGGGCCACCAATTTCAGACTGTACAGGCAGAGCAAGCTATATACATATATCTATATATACTCGGCGCATTTTATGCATTTCCGTTTTGGCTTAATTACAAAACGCATTTTACCTTATGTATAATTATGAACCAATAAACTGGTTACCAACTAAAAAAATGAGAAAAAAAAACAAAAAACAACTTTCAGATGAAACCAAAAAAGTGTAACAACAACCCGCAATTGTTTGTATATTACAGCCACAGTTATTCAGACCTTAACAAGTCTGTCTTTCATAACTGACAGCACACACAAAATACTAAAAACAAGAAACAACAACAATAAAAGCTTCTCAACTCAAAGATTCAATGTTAAACACCTCGTAACAAAAGTTTTTGGTACTCAAATTGCAACTTGTTATATGCCACTTAATAGCATTAATTATGGAATAAGGGGAAAGACAGAGCTTTGTTTAACAACTACTTATGTTCGAAGCGAAGAAAGCCCTTGGGTTAGATTTGGCCGCATCACTTAGTTAACTGACAATTGATAAGCTTGTAGGATCTTTAGTTTTTCCTACATGAGTTGTCTAAGCGAACCATTGAGCAACGAAGTCCTTGGCTCGAGTCCCAGACGAGCGCTTGTCTGATACAATGACCGAAGGTCAACAAAGTCGCTGGTTCAACCTTCACTTGGATGCTACAATACCCGCAGGTCACAACACAGAAACTACAAGTAGATGAGCAAAAAAGGTCAGTCTAAGCGAACCACTAAACAACGAAGTCGCTAGTTCGAATCCGAGACTAGCGCTTAGAAACTTTAATGTCCATTAATGGACATACAAAATATAAGTACCTTACCATGAATACATATAATTGCACAGCCAGCAAAGCTGGCTAAATGTTAATATTTTGTTAATTAGCCAGGTGATTTGCTTCGCAGCCCATGTATAGCTTATAAATGTTATAAGCTCTCAACCAAATGCATTTGAGAAAGTTACTTTGACAGTTGTAAATGATTTAACCCGTATTCTGGCATTAGCTGTTGTCAGCACATTAAGATTTATTTATAAACCGAATCCATTAAAAATTATTGAGAAATTTAATGTAAACTTTGCTGTGCAAATGACTGAAATTCACGCAGCCAGGCTGAGGATTATTTTAAGCATCACTAAATGCTCCACTTGACACATGCCTGATTTATTCAGGCTAGGCCTCTCCATATCCTCTCTCAAGGGGAACAAGCCTTTGCCATTTGGGAATATGTAAATTTTAAGCCAGCGTGAATCACTTCTTTAGGGTTTGAGCAAGTCATACAGATTGAGTACGCTTTGCTTTAGCCAAGTTACCTCACATAATAGCCACAACTATCAACGAAAACAAGTTCTTATCTTATCCAAAAATGAAAACTATATTTATATATAATATATAGCTTCAATGTGACGAAAATGTTTATGGACCCTTTGCAATCTCAGTTTAGCGATAAAACGTAGTAAATCTCATTGAAAATACAAATCTAATCGCATGCCTAATTGGAAATCCACACGTATGCTCATTCTAGTATTGTAATTATGTGTCTAAATACGTATTCGCATGCAAATTACGCATACGCCACGTATGCAGCAGAAATGGGTTAGTAAAGAAATAGAAAAAATGGGGTGATTTTTTTTTTTTTTGTCTTGTTGTTCCGATTCTTTTGGCAAGTGTATTTCGAAACATGCGCATGACTTGACAACATTGTTTACAAACAAGCAACAACAATGCGCACATACTAATAGATACATGTGTGTATACAGATAGATACATGTGTGTGTGTATTAATGCATACTAATTGTATTTTTAATTGGAAAATAAAATGCTCTACAGTGTGAGGCGTTTGCCTGTGACGTATTCGGGTAATTCAATTCAAGTCGAAAGCAAACAAGTATTTGATCATCGTTCATCAAGAGATACAAATGTAAATAATGCTCGCTGATTCATACATTTGGCTGTCCAAAAAAAGGCAACAACATGTGAGCCAACTGTTTATTATTATTGTGTTATTCGATTTCCTTAGCTTAGTTGTTGTTTCGCGTGACGTCACCAAAGATCAGGCCACCTTTTTTCCAAATAACAACTATATTCAACGCTATATACCGCATATGTTTCGCGAGAGAATGCCATTGAGAGATGCTCAAAAAGTAAGCAAAAAAACTCTCTTAAACACAAACTCAAATACACCTTATAATTTACCTGCTCGTAATTGCAGTGTAGCCAAGTCGCAAACCAGCTTTGTAAATAACGCTCGGTTCACATGCATATACGAGAGGAAAGAACGCTGAAACCCAAATACCCTTATACACACATGACCTAGGGTATTGCAGATATGTGAGGAGCATTTCGCTGCTCATAATTAAGAGCATATACTCAGCGTATGATCTCCTCTTGGATACGTTACACATCTCATGACAAAGTAATACTACCCGCTTTAAGGGTATGCAAATGTTATTTATCGTATTTGTAGGCAAAGTTTTTATCAGCTAACGAATTATCACAAATGCCACACACAAAATTAAAGTAATTAACTGATAAATGATAAAACGTGAAAAAACAAAACTTACCTGAAAACGCGAAAAAAAACGCCGCATAGTGGTTCAAGTATTTGCTGAAAATGATGCAAATATCATAAATGTCATTAGTTTAATATTCGTACTCATTAGACTATCATTAGCTAGAAATAATATGTCGCTCATTAATAAATGCCCTTCAAAGAAGCAACTGTTTGGACTTGGGAACCCCTTAAAGTAATTGAGGAATACAATACAAAATTAATTAGAAAGTAAAGCAATAAAAAAATGCATTAGCTTAAAAACGAACTCATTTTCTCAAGAGAGTAATATAATGAAACAAATGCCACTTAAGCCTGAAGTACAGCAATGAAAAGTCTGAGAATCGGTTCCATTTTGACACAGTTTAAGGTCGAGAAATATTATTTTAAGCGCATTTACGTACTTTTAAATTTGTGTCATTTTTGTATACCCTGATGTATTATACTCTAAAAAGGCTCTAATGTATTACTGCAAATGTTGGTAACAGGCATAAAGTGTACATATTCTTGATCAGCTTTAGAAGCAGAATCGATCTAGCTATGTCCGTCCGACCACTTGCCCGTCTGTTTGCATAAACGCATCGAATTCAGAACCTATAAGGCCTCGAGAACTGAACGTAGATCCACCTAGAGTTCAAACCAAGCCCAAAATGTTATCAAATCGGCAGAGAGTAGATAGAGCTATGTCTATTTGATAGCTAGAAATTCAAAATAGAAATAAACTGCGTAAATCGTGCGGTAACCCACCATAGCAAGAACCTTATTCATAGAATTTCTTGTAAACTAGTTTATAGCATTTCAATCAGATTGTAAAGGTAAACTATCTGCGAACATGACTAACAACTAAAACTAGTCAAAGCTTTTGCGAATCCGATAAGAACTATCAGTCTCACCTTGGGTGCCAGGACAAGCTGATAATTGTAGTTATCTTTTGATTATATTCTATTATGTTCCGTTCTATACAATTCCAGTGCCAACTTTCATTATCATTATAAAGTAAATAGAATGCTTGAAAGCGGCACGCCGAAGATTAAATACTCTTGCAGGCACTTGGCTTTAAATTGCACGAAGTTGTCTTCGTTCATGTGTTGCACATTGAGTGACAAAATAATGATACCTTTTGGGGTAACAAAATTCTGATAAAGCTCACATGAACAAACAAAATTATTTAACATTTAATGGCAGCTTATCATATATTTTTCAACAGGTGATTGGTGCAAAGTTCTCGAATTTCTTCTTTGAACCGATATTATGCGTAATATGACCACGTAATTGCAGATATTGTTGGTTATAATTATAAAACGATATTGGAATGTGCCCGAGGATGTCTGTGGCATTTTTATTGATTTGACCATTGATTGACTTTTGCGTTGATTTTCTGTTTATTATTACGCTCTTTTCTTTCGCTTTTGCCAAGCACCATTGGCCTGACCCCGCCCTCCCACTTTTATTGAATTAATGGTGCGAATTTTCATGAGAACCGCCCGAGGGAATGGGCAAATGATTGATTTCTGGTCTTCTGTTCAATGAACCTGGCAACACGCATTTAATTGGCCCCCAATCTGATGCAGAGCAGCGCAGAGTTCTGTCAATCAAATTGGCCCAGCTTCCTATTTTTTTGTTTTTGTATTCTGTGGTTGCTTGTAAGCTGCGTTAAATTATTGTCGAAAGTAATTTAATTTATTCAACTTCGACTGAGACAAGTCACAAGTCACACGGAGAAGATTTCGACAGGCATTGTGGTAAACGCACGTTAAATGAAAACTATTTCGATTTCAAGGCCGGGAAATTGCCAATTAAATCAACATTCACAATCTGCTGCACATCAATCTTCATTCGTTTTCTCTAGAGAAAACTAACTGAAATTGTTTGTGTCAAGGCAACGGAAACTTTCAGCTCTAAGGGCTGCCAACTAACAGTTAGCAATATGTTCAAATTTGACAGCCGGATTTAACAGGCAGTTGGCATATTTGTTGTCAATCTATGCTGCTTGTTGAGCCTACTTTTTGTGCCTTCCTCTGTTTCCCCTTCCCTTATATAAAGATTATGTTTGAAATACAATATTATTTGTATAAGCCCCATTGAAGTTTTCTTTTCTGCACTCTCAGATTTTATCATAAAAATCATTTTCATTCAATTAAAAGCAATTTTAAATTTAATGAATTTAATCTGTAAATTGTTGCGCCCGACGAATTTGAATAATTGCATTTGAAAGCCATGAATAGGTTAAAATAATCGCAAAGAAAATCTACCTTTTGATTTTGCTTCAAAGCAACATGGCTCAAAGTAAACTTCAGTTATTTGATAACATTCTTTGTTTTTCTCAAAATAAAATAAATAAAATTAAAAATATATTTTGCTGTCAGATTTAACATAACCTCCTATGCCACATAGTCGAATATGAAACCACATCAATCAATCAATCTCTTTGAATGAATGCAGCTATAAATATACAAAGATCTTTTGAGCTGAGCATTGTGTTTGGATGTGACACAAATTTGTATATTCGAATTATTTATCTCGATATTGTAGCGCAATTTCAATTAAGCATCTAAACGACTCACTTAAAATGCAAATTGCGTGGCATACACACAGACAGAAGATAGATGGAGGGGGGCGAGAGATTGAGAGAGGGGGCGTGGAAGTGGGACAGAGCTAAAGCTAGAGATTTGTGCTGCAACAATTGCACATAAATTCGCATTCACATAATAAAACGAACGAAAACTCTTTTCATATCATATTTTAGCACATTTGCCATGCACCAAAAAATCAAATAATCAAAATATATTTCGGGTTTTTTCCCTGAAATTTTTCGTGTGCGCGTCTTTTAAATAATTGAGAAGCTCCTAACGCGCCGAAGCGCAGTGAATTGTGCTGATGCATATCAAAATATGTATACAAGGATATATATATGAAAAGATAAATAAACGAGGAAGAAAGGCTATCTTCGGCACGCCGAAGATCTAATATGAATGTATCTTGATAAACAAAAAAGGCTTTTAATCAAAAACCTAGTTTTCGACCGATCGTTCCTATGGCAGATATATGGTATATTAGTCCGATGTAATTACGATTTTGCAAAAATCAAGAGAGCATAGTGAAATCTTGAAATGCCGAGTTTAGTCAAGATATCTTGAAAAACAAAATGTTTTTTCATACAAAAACTTAATTTTCGACTGATCGTTCCTATGGCAGCTATATGATATAGTGGTCCGATCCAGCTGGTTTTCACATATGTGCTGCGTGCAACAGAAAAAGGGACTTCTGCAAAGTTTCATTAAGAAAGCTTTAAAACTGAGAGACTAGTTCGCATAGAAACAGACAGACGGACAGACGGACAGACGGACATGGCTATATCGACTCGGCTGTTGATGCTGATCAAGAATATATACACTTCATGGGGTCGGAGATGTCTCCTTCTATGCGTTACACATTTCATTTGCCGTGAAGCATGAAACTCGTCTTCATCTTGAATAATTGGTTTGATCCTCGGCAAAATAAGAAGTTTTCTACAAACAGTTTTCGCTCATTTTCCACGCTTGCGCTTCGAAACGTAGGTGAAACTTTTCAGTCAAGTAATTACTCAGAAACGAATGCAAACTAACTATAGACTAAGCATATCTATCTTTATACGAGAAAGACATCGAAAAGAATACTCTGTAATGCCCTGCTATTTGTTACCACTTCTAGGCCACGTTCCTTGCAATGATCCATTTATATATGTATCTTTATTGAAATATACAAAGTGGAAAGTATCTGGCATCAGAACAAAAGCTTAAGAAATATCTTTAACTGATTTTAAAGCTGTGTTAAAAATATTTGCAATTTATTTTTGCGCTCTTCGAGCTATAATTATAATTAGTATTTTTTTTGTTTTCTTGTTTTGAGTATTTGCTTCAACTTTGCAATATTCATTTCTAGAATTTAAAACAAAAGCCAAAAATGTGAATACAATGAATTCTTTTGCTGCACGCTTCGAATTTCTAACATTAATGAAGTGCGTTCTTGTGTGTGCGTGTGTGTGTGTGTGTGTGTGTGTGTGTGTGCGAGGGGCAATGCTTGAATTTGTCTGGAATTCTAATTAAATGTGTGTGCGTATTGAGCTCGTGCGTAGCTAAAATATTGCCTAAGCAAGTGCCTTCTTGTATTAAATGTGCCCAATTAAACGTCAAATGGCACATGCTTTCGCTCACTCGAAACAATTTTAAGCTAATCACAGCACATAAGCAGCTGCTGCACACACACACACACACACCCACACACACACCCACACACACACATACAAGCACACACCCAGCTTATTTGGTAGTCAGCTCACACATAAACAGGCACACGCACAACTACACCTTAAACTTTGGCCAAATCCGGTAAATCATCAGCTATTTTATGGCTAAGCGGAAATGCGCCTGTCGCCATTTTGTTTACAAGTGACTTTGTCACTAAGCGCCCAGCCGAATGCCATAAACGATTGATGAGTCCCAGTTGTTAGCTTACGCACACACACACACGCACACACACACATCCTTTAAGCCAGCTTTGTATTTGCGCTTATTAATTTCAAAAATTTGCGCCCTTTTGTTTATAGCGGCATATTTTGCGGCTTACCCTTTTACACACGCACACACAGACAGACATACTGCCCACCCACTTTATTATTTACAAGTTTTTGTTTATTGTCAGCTTTTGGCCCCGACCTTACAAAGGTCTTAAAGCTTGTCAACGCGCCCCGCAACACACCCCTCACCCACATTGTGCGTTGCGGTTAACGAGCCAAAGTTTTCAACTTAAATGTTAGTTATGAATTTGATTAGGCTCTGTTGTTTGGTTCGCCGCAGTATCTCAGCCTGATTAATTAATATGCATTTGATTTGTCAAATATATTTATTTTTTTCCTCTCTGCTTACAGCTCAAAGCCTGCCGCATTATTGCGAGGAGAAGCAGTTCCGTTGCAGGGAGAGCGGCGAGTGCATACCCATTAGATTTGTCTGCGATGGCGATACGGACTGCAAGGATCACAGCGATGAGCTGCTCGAACAATGTAAATTTACAGGTGAGTCGAGAGGACGGCCCAACATAAACTCCATAAACTGTTGCTGAACTGCTTTGCCCCAGTTGGCGAAGTTTTCGATGCCTTTGAGGCTTCATGCTAGCTGCCATCTCAGTTGTGGCGCCACAGCCTGCCCGCTGCATCCTTAGACAAATGAGTTTTATTCAACATCAGCTTTCAACTTTTGTTGTGCCACATTTTTTATGGAGCTTCGTTCGGCCCAAAGTCAAGGCACATGATGTATTTGCTGTAGCTGTTGGGCTTGCATGAATGGCCACAGCTGTTGTCTGTGTGGCCAACTACCAACCCCCATCCTCCTCTCAAATGCTCACCCCCCTTACACACTCTAATCTGTTGTCAGTCATTTTGTAGTTTTTCAATTTAGAAAATGTCACAGAACTAACCATTTACTTAGTTGCTGTGTGTACGTGTGTGCATGTGTGTGTGTGTATGCGTGTGTGAGTGTGTGGGAGTATTTGTGAGTGTTTGCTTTTGTATTGGATTTTGGTGTTTTACTATTTGTTTGGCTTCGTTGTTGAGTAAGTAACAACTGGCTGTTTATTTAGTGTCATGTTAGGTGGGCTCTCAACTGCCCCAACTGAATTTGCTTTCGTTTAATTTTCAGGCCCAATGTATAGAGAAATATACATATATATAGAGAGTTATATATATTAGTGTGTGTGTGTGTGTGTGAGTGTGTGTGTGTGTGTGTTTTTATATTAGCTCTATGCTTTTAATTTACAGTCTCTAGTTTATTCGTGCTTCGTTGCATTCATTTGGCAACACTTTGAAATTTTGTGTTGCCTACTTTTGGGGCTGGCACTTGAAATAGTCGTCGCCCTACAGTGCGCCCCAAAATATTAGGCAGACCCAGCAAAAACTACCTCACCTCACGAAGAACAGTTAACAATTGTTATAAAAATGTTCAAATAGTTGGCTTTAATGTAAATTAAAATTTAAAAAATCAATATTTTATTCAAACCAAGCAAATAACATGATTACTAAGAAAATAAGGGCGTCAGTCCAATATTTTCTTAGCTTCTTCTAAATGATTTAATTATTTATTGTTATTTTCTAACAAGTATGTTTACATTTCTTATTTTGAAATTTGTATTTATGGCCATTTAAATTTAACAGCTATGATCCAAGCTGTTGGCCGAGTTCAACAAACTGAAATGTAATCACAAAATGTTGGAGGCAAACATCAACCTTGAGCCTTGCTGTTGTACTGTGAGCGAGTGCAAGAGCTTAGCGAATGAGTGTGTGGCAAAGGGGGCACTTGCAACCCGTACAACAACTAAATACGAGTTGAGTCTTATTTGGCGAACGTTTAAGACAAGTCAACTGCAATCTAGCTAAGCCATTGCATCATGCATCAAGCACAGACATAGTTTAAAAGAGCTTAAGCCGAGAGCAGACGCTGGCAGAGCAGCAGAGCAGCTGGCAAAAAGCTCAACTTGTTTGGTTGTAGCTCAAGTCGAGAATGATAATGTATATATATATATTTATATAGAAATAAATGTTATTCCATTATTTGGGAAAACTTTCAGGCTATAGATTATGCTGTTAATATTTAAAACAAACATTTACTGCAAAAAAAATTTGGTGGAAACTGAATTGGCTCGAAATAAATTGCGTGTTTTCACATATAAGTTTTCTTTAATCCAATTCCAAATCCAAATTTACTATTTATTGTCAACCATTAACTACGCTGCCTTTTAACAACTAGTTTTCATTAAAACTTTGATTATCAAATTTTAAGAAATTTTGGGTATTTGAGCTGAGTTTATTACTCGATTACTTTAATGTTAAAGGTCAGCTAGATTAGAGATAGGCGCAAAGTTCGATTACAGAGTAAGTTTAAGTTCTTATTATTAGTGCAGAGTTTTCTTAACAAAAGTAAATATTACATATTTTTAATATTAAGCTTCCTCTTCTACTCAGTTCTTTATAAAAAGCAAACTTTTTAGGTCTCTTTCTGTCGAAGTGTAAGAAAATTGTTATAGATCAAATAAACTATAGAAAGTTATCGAACTGTCCAGAAAACTGCAAAAATGCAGCTCAATTCAACGTGCATTTTGTTGTCATTACAAAACAAAATAAATTCTAAGAATACAACTTTCTGAGTAACGTATGTAATTGGAAAATACTGCAGAAAATAGTCAAAGCGATAGCTTCATAATCTTTCAAATATGAACAAATATAGCTTGTAATAACTATAAGCCTAGAGCCCACATATTTAAGTGGCAGTTGCTATACATAATGTAATATAACTAAACTATTTGTGATTAGCCCAAGCATATGCAAACGTTTCCCTGGAAAACACAAGTTGCTGCAGTCTGTGACATCGACAAAAGGAAGTCGTGAGGTCATTAAGTGTTTTTTATACCCTTGCAGAGGGTATTATAAATTTGTCGTGAAATGTGTAACGCATAGAAGGAGACATCTCCGACCCCATAAAGTATATATATTCTTGATCAGCATCAACAGTCGAGTCATGTCCGTCTGTCCGTCTGTCCGGCTGTCTGTTTCTATGCGAACTAGTCTCTCAGTTTTAAAGCTATCTTAATGAAACTTTGCAGAAGTCCCTTTTTCTGTTGCACGCAGCACATATGTCAAGCGGGATCGGACCACCATATCATATAGCTGCCATAGGAACGATCGGTGGAAAATTAAGATTTTGCATGAAAAAACATTTTGTTTTTCAAGATATCTTAACCAAACTCGGCATTTATTACATTTACTAAGCTCCTCATATATATGCAAAATCCTTTTAAGATCGGACCACTATATCATATAGCTGCCATAGGAACGATCGGTTGAAAACTAGGTTTTTGATTAAAAGCCTTTTTTGTTTATCAAGATACCTTCACCAAGCTCGGCATTAACCATTTTCTCGGCATTAAAAGGTTGCAAGGGTATTAGATCTTCGGCGTGTCGAAGATAGCCTTTCTTCCTCGTTTTTTGTCGTTTTATTTTTGCTGATATAGCACAGACAATCTTATAAAGAGTCCGTACTTATCGCGCAGTTAACAATTGCGACTTAAATAATTATTAATTAAAATGCATATGAGCGAAAGAGTGAGATAGTGTGAGCCGCAGGGAGAAATGAACTCAACTCTTATTAAGAATCGCAATGCGACGCACAAACAAAAACAAGCTTAAACTTGACCCATTGCCCCACAACTAGTCCGCATTGAGGATATATATGTATACATCCATATACATCTGGAATTCCCCCGCACTGCGCTGATTATTGGGTCAATCGCCTGAGCGCGTCATGTGGGTTTCTTATCAGTGCGGCGTTTTGTTTAAATGCGTCTCAGGCTAATTGGGCGACAGCAAATAAAAACAAATTAGTAAGCGTGCTCCAATCGCAGGCTGCCCGACTCCAACATACCCTATAGTTGTACAAGCACAGACACATATGCTATTAGGCACATTAGCATCTAGGCCAACTATCGAAAGATAAAGAGATAAGATATATATGGTATGCAGATTTTAAAAAGCGTAATACACATAGACAGAAGCAGCACGGGACGTCTACACACAGCCTGATGCACGCATTTGCCCAACTGCGAAATACCCTATTTAAACTTTACGTTCAATTGGCACAGGTCATTAATGCCATAAACAACACAAGATTTCAATTATTATGAATATGGCTAATTTAGTTATGCAGCATTTAAAATTTGCATTTGTTTTTTCGCTGTTGACAAATTGCAGCTGATTAGCCGCAGACAGAGTCGTATAAGCATTTGCTACCGACTGATAAGCGCTCAACCAAACATTTCCTGATGCCGCCGAGCTAGTTTTCATAGAAAACGCACTCACTCACACACTCACTCGCACACTCACTCACACACTCACCCACTCACTCACTCGCATTCACTCGCATTCACTCGCACTCACATCATTCACTCTGCATTGAGTGCAAGTTCCTGACGGTTATCAGAATCATTTTTATGTTGAGCGCAAGCTCACAAACTGCTTGTTTCTGCTTTTGGATGCTGCTGGCTGGCGATTTGTATTTTTAAGATACGCCGCATTGCGCTCAAAACTCAGTTGGCAACGAACTTTGAATTAAAACGGACGTGTGTGTGCCACAGGACGTGTCCCAGCCGTAAAGGAGCACAGCCCGAGAATTGGGCATAGCGAAAGGCGAAGCCTAAGTAAATTTACCAAAAAGCAAAAAACAAGTGACAAGAAAATGTTCAAAAAACAGAAATAAATGAAATAAGAAATTAATACAATTAAATAATTATTAAAAAAAAGTGTTAATTATATTAAAAAAATCTGCTTGCTGTGCGGTGCGTGTGTGTTTACTGTGCCTGGCGTCGCATTGGCGCCAAGTTTGGGCGAACATTCTTTTTGGTTTTTGGCCAGGAAGCTTTTACCGCGCGCGTCTGTGTTTTCCACAGTATTTCCACAGTTGACTTTTCATGCTTCTGCGCGTCGTCGTTGTTGTTGTTGTTGCTGTTGTTGTTGTTGTTCTTTTAAGGGTTTCTCTTAGCACAGCTGCTCTTAGCAGACAGACATATATATATTTTTTTGTATATTTTGATTTGGCTTTTGTTTTGCATTACACGAAGCACATGAACTTGACACAAATGTGAAATATGCCCCGCTCAGACCCGGCCAGGCCAATTGCCATTGCCATTGACATTTCCATGCAGGCGAGGCGAGGCGTGCGTCTCGTATTTCAATGCGGCAGCTCTTAAGCTTTACACGCATCTGTTAACGGCCGCAAAGCGTATTAAGATGTCATAATTAACAATTCAATTCTATAAAGTACTTTAACACAAAAAACAACAACAACAATAACAATAACAGCTGCGAAACAATGGCAATTAAAAGTAAACACACACGCACCGCAGCCTTTCACATTGAAAGAGCTTAACAAAAAAAATATACAAAAAATATATGTAATAATTAAGCAATTACAAAAGCCAGCCGACGCTTAATTAAAACGTTTAATTTATCCAACAAAAAGGAACAAAGAATATTATAAAAAAATAAATACAATGCAAGAACAGGCAACAACAGAAAGAATGAAAAAAAGTGATATCAATTATATTATGCAAATACACAAAATTAAATACGCTTCCATATTTCGATGCACACATAACAAAGGCTGAAAGATGTGCATTTAAATAGTTTATTATAAAATGCTAATCGGAAAATTGATTTAAATAAACACAAAATATTGCCCAAAGCAAAACAATTATTTACTTGCTGATCAATAAATTTCGCTAATATGTAATTTATGCCCGAACAAAGCAAATATATTTAACTAATATAACAATGCAGAAATGCACGGCTAATCCTTTTGGCCACAACAAAGAAACTAATTGAATATTTCCAAATAACAGAAAACCACATGCATACATGCATATATATCAATGTGAAGCAGAATCTCATCTGATTCCAAGCTAAGCTAATTGCTTCAAGTAAATACTAAAGATTATTTCATACACAAATTTTGCTTCAATAAGAATGTCAACAAAGCAATGCCAACTATTTAAATGACAACTTTAGCTAACTTTCGAGTCTTTTTCGTAATTTTTATGCGAACATGAAACATCTCTGTAAACTTAATATGAGCTGCCAACTGTAAGCTGTTTAATTAGTTTATGTTGAACTTAAACATGTTCAACAATTTGCAAGTCCATTTTGCATTTCAGCCTTTAACAAAAAGCTATACATAGATTGTTATATACAAAATTTTCATGTGATTTTCTGCATTTTTCACATTCATTTGGAATGGAAAAAGATTTCGTTGAATAGAAAAAAACTCCAACGAAACAAATCAAATTTCGCGCAAGTTGATGCTTAACGAAAAAAAAAGTATTGCCTACTTTGCAGCGCCAATTAACAAACAACTTTTGCCAGACACTTGGACAGGCAAAAGAGCGACACAGACATTTAAAAATAATTACAAGAAATAATTCATAAGCAAAAACATCAAGTGACAACAACAAGCTGAAGAATATAATTGAATAATTCAAGCACGCACTTAGGCCACATTATAATCGAATACAGCCAGAACGTTTAGGCCCGAAAGCGAGCGAGCTGGCAATAAGTTGGCAACATGGGACTAATACGCAGCTTCCTCATTTGCCAGCTGCTGCTCATCAGCGGATTCTCAGAGCAACAGGCGCTCACAACATTTGGCCACTCCACTGATGCGGGTATGAGTTTCATAATGCTACAAATTAAACTTAAAAAAAAAAAGTAATAAAAACCATAATCTTATGCTAAACACATATGTTGGAAGCCCACAAACATTGTTATGTTTGTATACTTTAATTTGACTTGTTTTGGCAAACTAAATACTATAAGTTTATTGAATCGTAATAAATGCTAACTAAGTTTAGCTTAGTTGTTCACAAACTGACCAAACTTGGCCCATTTATTGCAGATGAACTTCCCTTTCGCTGCGCGCAAGTTGAAGCTATTTAGCTAAGGTTTCCATAGTTGAGCACAATGTAACATAAGTAAAACATGAACTACTTCTCAAGTGTAGCTCGATTTACTCTTATTGTCTCGCTCAATGCGTAGTTCCATGTTGTTCTTATGCAGCAGCTTTGATGGCTGGGCGTGGCAAAAAGAAAAAATGTCAACCGGCATGGCAAGCGTCTGTTTTATAAATAAATAGCATATAGACAAACTAAACGTGGGATGGGAAGCAACATTAAGAGCAGCACACACAGTGAGCCATAACAGTAACTTACCAACAGCGTTAAGTCGACTGCCACGTTGCGCATACGCCGCGTGAACAGCCAAGGAAACAACAAACGCAGCGACAAAGCGTCGCTGCTCGACTTTTAAGCAGCTTCCAGACAACCGCTATAAGTGGCCAATATATACATATAAACATATCTATATAGTGGCGCGTTCAATATCGTTGGCATAAATATTCATGCAATCGAGAAAAATAAAGAGAAAAATATATATATATAAAGAACGAAAGATAGCTGATAAGCCCCACAGTGCCTCACACACAGCGTACACAGCTAGCTGTCATTTTATGTGTGTGTGTGTGTGTGTGTGTGTGTGTAAAAAATAGTATCTAAAAAATTCATGTCCGTGTGTCTGTGCGTTGACTGCAAACCTTAGATAAATTCAGTCACATATCCTTGGCTACAGCTTCTTTCCTTATAAGCCATAAATTATGCATAGCTCACTTTTAAGCAGCCGCCGCCGCCTCGGCAGCAACAGCAGCGGACATCGAATTTTGTGCCAAAGGTTAAACGTCAGCAAATGTGGCAAATTTCTTGCTATTTCCTTTATTCTTTTTCTTCAAATCGACTTCATTCCCTTGCTCTCAAATATAGAAATATCAGCATATTTCAAAGGATTCGACTAAATGTTGCGGGGCAAGTTCTGATTTGCGATAACGCTCGAAAAACGCCAAATGCAAAGATCTTCTTCGAATTGTGCTTAGTATTCTGTGGCAAATTTATAGCGATAAGAATACTTAAGTGCATTAAGTCCTTTAAACAATCCTGATATTCAAAAACTATTTAAAGCGAAATTGCAGCGAATGCTTCCCTGGGAACACATTTACGCTGCTTAAATGATGTCGTAATATTATATAAAAATTTTGTTAGAAAAAAAGCATTCCCTTTAACGACCATTAAACCTCAATTAAGCTTACAAAATCTCGCTATATTAAATGGCGAAATTGCGGCGATTTCGCTTTTGGGCACATGGTAGTAAAAATGTGAAAGCCTTTGCAGGCATTTACTTTTAAGAACCTTCAAATCTCGAGCTGAGCCTCAGATTAGGCGACGTATATTTTGGTCAAATTTTTGGTGTAAGCCATTTTTCGGTATAAACAAAACTCATTTATTCCTTCCGGGCATTAAATGGCTGAGCGGCAGCAACAACGACTAAATGCTGCATTTGCCCAAAGCTCAATTCAATTTGCTTTCGCTTGCCACACTTCCGGCACAGCTTTATTTAACATATAAATTGCTGCGAAATTTAAAATGCAATTTTAACGGACTTGTATTTGCCAATGGGCAGCCCATTTGTTCTGGCCATTCAACAGTTGCCCCCCTGCAGACAAAAAAACAAAAAAAAACAGGGTCCAGCATATGTAAAAAGTTTGTCTCATTAGAGGCGTGCCGCACTTAAAGCTCACGCCAAGCGGCTCTTCAAATGATTTATGATGCGTCCTGTGGCGTCCCTTAACCCACAGTTAACCCAAAAAAAAAAACAATTGTTTTTTTTTTATATATGTATATATTGAAATACTTGAAGCAGAAGATAAAGCACAGCGCACAACTCCAATAAAGTGAAAAAGGTGCCATAAACAACAAGCGGGAATGTTGAGACGAGCCGATTCTCTTTTTCTTTTTTTTGTACAATATGTATGTGCGCCAAGGGGACACCCAACTGTGGCATAAGATCCAATGTACAAGAAAAACAAGAGCAAATAATGGCAACAATTGTAAACAATGGCAAAGGAAAATCTACCCAACTGCGGCACAAATGTTTCATTTATTTATTGAGACGCGAAGGCGAGACGCAAAGCAAAAGTTGATAAAGTGCGAAAAGGAAAAGTGAAATTTCTGTGCACGTTTGCTTCCTTTTTCCGTTTATATATATATATATATTTGTATTTTTTTTTCCAAATGAAACGGACAATTCAATTTATGTTTGTGCGTTGGCCCACAACAACAAAAACAACAACAACAACAAACAGCAAACTTCATTAGATGAGCCGCACAGCGCAAATTCAATGGATAAACATTTCTTAATTAAATACCCTTCACAAAAAAAAAATTGAATCAAAAACGTACTTCAACTTTCTCTTAAAGTTGGTAACATTATCTTAAATCTATTGGATTTTATAGTAAATAGCATACTATAAAATGTAATATTAATAAACAAGAGGTTCTAGTCGGGAGCTCCCGGCTAGGGGATACCCTGAAGCCGGGGAGATGGTGAGCGACATAAAATGAAAGATACTTGATATATATATATATAATATTCTAGTAGCAACATTTCAGATTTTTATCGATTTGCTTGGAAACGGAGCAAGTTATCGATTATAGAAAACAAACTCGATCTGCGTAGGCGCTAGGAGGACCTGCAGCTTTAAGTCTCTAGCTCTTATAGGTTCTGAGATTCTTGCGTTCATACAAACGGACGGACGGGCAGACAGAGGGATAGATAGATGGACATGGCTAGATCGACTCGGCTTTTAATGCTGATCAAAAATATATATACTTTATTGGGTCGGAGATGCTTCCTTCTGCCTGTTACATACATTTACATTTTGCACAAAAACATTATACCCCTTTTATCCATTGTTAATGGTATACAGGGTATAAAAGACATAAAATAGTCAACAAAATATAAGAAATGGAACGATATCTTCCATATCTATTACTATTATTATTTGTCAATAACATATTTATAGTTTACTAGCTTGTTGTTGTTAATTCTATTAGTTTATCAGCATGGTGCTTAAATATAGTTCTAGGCCCTTCTAGGCTAAAAATTTTGATAAACTTTGTTTGACCAGGACAATATATAATAAGAATAATAATAGAAGGGACTACGGAACTCGTTTTCTTTTTAGTTGACAACAATTTAAAAAATGTTCATAAAAAAATATTCAAAAAAAAAAAACTCATCTTCGCATGCCTAAAGAAAGTCGTTTAATAAAACCTTTTAATAACGTTTACTTTTTATTTGTATATGTCCGACTAACTGAAAGAGTATTAACTAGTCACCATAATGAAAGTGAATTCAGCTTTGGCTTTTGACTTGTCCTTAAGAATTCTATTAACCTAATATATATATGTATATGTATATGTGCATATACACGAATTTCTTTAAATACAATTGTTGTCAGCTTAAAGCGGCTTAGACCTGCTGCCAAACGTTACAAATGGCAAATAGAAAGTGGGAAAGTGGGAAATGGAAAATGGCAAATATCAGACAAAAGTTTTAATGCACTAAATCGATGGATGACCGCAAAAAAGTTTTTGTCTGTCGCTGCCGCTGCCGCTGCCTTGTGAACACTTGTGAGACTAGATAACTTTTTGCCTAAGCCTGGGGCGCTGCAAATGAGCGCCCCTTGATGCTGGGGCTGCTGGGCGGGCAGGAAATGTGGGCGTGTCAGTTAAGTTGCATTGTGAGAAAAGTTTTTGTGCCGGGTGTGTGTTTTGCCAACTTTTTCATGTTTTACTTATTCTGTTTGGCCTCAGCGACGACAAGCTTTGGCAACCTTGGCAACCGCTGTTGCACTGATAACCCACGCCGTGCAATGCACTCCACGTAATGCCCGAAATCAAAGCCAAATGATAAGGCGACACACCTCTAAGCCCGGCTGCCAAAGTGCAATTCATTATCATGCAAAAAGCTGCCAGCGAAATGCCCGAGCGTCGCGCATTAAATGAATTGCATGAAATTCATGAGAATGCACAACACTGGTTGTTAGTGTTGTTAGTGTTGTTGCAATCTCTCAGCTCTGTTAGAATTAAAAGGCTGCCCGCCCAGCGCCCCGCCCCTCAAGTGCCACATAATCCGCGATGCCGTCGACGCGACGCGTCAGACTGTAAATAATGAAGTTTGCACCTGGGCGCCGCAGTGCCAGTGATTTGCGTGGGGCGTGGCATGCGGCATGTGGCATAGGGCATGCGACAAAAATGTGTTCGCCTGCGCGCGTGTGTGTGTGTGGCATGCTTTTAGAAAGACATAATAAATATGCGTAGCAAAAATGTGGCAAAAACAACGAGCATAAATTTATGAGCTTTTGTTTAAGTAAACGTAACGCCAGATATATAAACAGGGTGTATGTGAAGTGAGGTGGACTGGTGGGCGTGGCATGCGACATGTGGCATGTGGCATACAGCTAGACAACCGACTGTTTGTTTATGCATTAAACGATACACCGCACGTCACTTTGGCAACATGTATGTGGCACTTAGACCGTCAGCCTATAGGTCATAAATAAATAATTATGCATAAGAGAAAATTGAGAGGGCAACGCACAAAAAATGTAAACAAAATTCTCTGAAATTGAGCAGCGACCAAAAAACCCACAATTTCATGGCAGATACAGGGGGAGAGAGAGAGGGATAGAGGGATAGAGAGAGAGAGAGTGAGAGAGAGACGAGAGAGAGAGAGAGAGAGAGAGAGAGAGAGAGAGAGCAATTGGCAAAAAATCTCGCCTGCAGCCTGTAGTTAATATGCAATTTAACATTTCAAGCACCAAACCTTATTTATATTAGCGAACACTGCGCAACAAAACAACACTTTAAGCAAGTAAAATAAGTGTTGGCTATCGATAAAATTTAGTTTTGCAATGGGGCTTAAATAAAGGACAACACTTGACAACAGCAAACATATTGAAAAAGTTTTTAAAACGATTAAACGATTATAACTAAATTATAAAACAAAACTTAAAAGAAATTATACAACAAATATATATTTTAATAGTTAAATAATAAATTGTTATGAAAATATATTATTATGAATGCGAAGTCAAATGTTGCAGAATAGTATAGATATATAATCAAGTCGATATGCAAATAAAGAATATTTAAAAACTTAGTATTAGGTCAATATTTCATTATTCCAATATTTATAGAAACGTCTATCTTATTCTGATGTAAATTGTTAAGAATTTTAATTGACATAAACAATATTCAAAGTTAAACAGAAAATATGAGATCCCATAAGGAATGCTTTGAAGAGGCAACGATTCGTATTTGCATGATATGAAATGTAGTTTCCGTAGCATAGTGTTATCAAATTTTTTTTGTAGACAAGAACTTAATTATGAAAATTTAATTAATTTCAAAAATGTTCAACTAAAAGTCGCATGCCACAAGCCATGCCCAGTTGGCGGTGGTCATTAAAACCTAGACGAGATTTCCGAGCGACAGATACCCAGCTACTGGCTGACTCCTGACTTCTGACTGCCGGCTTCTGACTGAATCCTTGTTTAATGTCGGCGCTAAATGCCGTTGCTAGGTAAACACGTTGGGTACGCTGCGAGTCCCCAAACGCAAAACGTGATGCGCATTTTTCGCAGTGCGGAATGGTGGAGAGTTCGCTGGCGGAGCACACACAAAAGTTGCGCAAAAGTTTATGGCTCCAGCCAGGAGCTTGTTTGGCTGGAGCTGGGGCAGAAGATGGGCTTGTGGCACGCAGCGCACTTGCCGCAGCCGCTGCAAGTTGTAGTTGTAGTTGGGGCATCATTGGACTTAAAGCTCAACCGAATTCCAAATGTCTGTCGAGGGCGCATTCATTTGAGTAACGGCGTTAAATTGAGTGCAGTCACAGTTAAAAGGTGCAACATTTTAGCCAGCAATATGCAGATGAGTTGCAACACTTTGTCCCGAGAGAGGAAAGTACATTAACTTGATCAAAATAAAAGAACACTCTGCAAAAATTTAGAAATATTCGTTGAGCTAGCACTCTCTCCAAAGGGGGGGGTTGACTAAATTATACGGGACGACTCTTAGGAAATCTTGGAGGACTTGGTTCTCTATGAACTTTGTTGCTGGTTTCACAAAGTTTTCGGTTCTGTTTGTAGTTATGCTAATGGATTCATATGACTTTAATTGCAATTTAACTGAAATAGCATCTTGTTTTGAGTTAAAAATTACACACATTCTCTTCATAAGCACTCAAATTCTACTTTATATTCATGTTGACCCCGCTTAATCCCAATTGCATCCATTTTGTCACAACTTAACACACATCTAAGACTCGATTCAATATCCCGATCATTTAATTTGATTTGATCTTCTAATTGCATTTTCCAGACCCCGTTACCCAACTTATTGCCAGTTGCTCTGCTGAAGTTTGGACATTTCGGTTGCCTTCTGGCAAAAGCTTTAAACTCTGTCGAAAATGTTGTTTGCAAAACGAGCAAAGTCATAAAATAAAATGACCATAAAATAGAAAAAACTAAACTTCTTTTCCTTTTTTTTTTTTGCCATGCTGGCATAAAACAAAAGTCCTTCCAAGGAAGGGGTAGCCAGTGATAGCAAGAATCCACACAGGCACACACACTCGGCACACTCGGCACACACGCACACGCACACACACACAGGAAGTGGCAAGTTTTTGTTGCCTGTGGCAGCAACACAGCCCGCAACATAAAAAGCACATTTATTTTTGACACAGAAACCTATTGATGCATAAAAAAGTAGATTTTCAATGGAATATGGTTCCCCACATTTTTAGTAGCAACCATTATCAGTACTTTGATACCCTGTTATTATTAGAGATGGGGTGAAAAAGGCTATTTAAGTCTTGTACAAATTTCTATAGCAGGCCAACCTTATCGAACAACTGTCTTAGACAACTTATTTAGACAAGTTTTTCATATGTTTATCTATCCAGCCATTTTATGACCTCAGCGAACTCAGAGACCGCTACAACTAGGGATTCAATATTTGGTATAGATACGCAGTGTTCAAATCAAGAGAATAGAATATACTTTTAAGCCATTTACAGGGTATAGTCAAGTGCACTACGCGCGTAGTATTCGCTTTTTTGCCCCATTTTTCATATATTTTTAGCACCCGCAAGCTATGCAAAATTGAATTCCATATCGAAAGCAAAGATTTTCAATATATATGTATATATTTGTTCTCTCTTCCTCTTCTTTTTTTCAAACAGAATCCACTTGCGGCGCAGAACAGTTCCGCTGCAATAACGGCAACTGCATACCCAACAAATGGCGCTGCGATCGTGAGAGCGACTGTGCGGACGGCTCGGATGAGGCGTCGAGTATGTGCAGTAAGTATTACCCTTATATTGTATCTGGCGATTGGGTTTCTCATATTCCAGCTTGAATTGTGCAGTCAATTATTGCACCAGTAACCAGTTCAAGTGCCACAATGGGGAGCAGTGCTTGCCACGCGATTGGCTCTGCGATGGCGAACCCGACTGCCGTGATGGTTCCGACGAATTGGAGTGTTGTAAGCGAAAGTTATAGCCACATTTGCATATACCCGCTACTAACCCGGAGGATTTACGCTGCCCTTGCTAAGGGAATAGAAAAAAAAGCACACCCTTACTCATAAATGGGTTTCATAAGTTAAAGGCTCGCATTTAAAGCATGCTATTTATTTCAATGCATGCCATGTATATCGCCCCCCGCCCCATCGTTCCCATGTATAATCCCCATGTATCTCAAACTTTATGGCTTGATTGGGCCCAAAACTTGACCCTACTTGTCCATAAATTAACGTCAAAGGACTTGGCAAAACAACGTGATGTGCGCATCAAAAATGCTGCCAGCAGCGAAAATAATTTGTATTTATGCATTAACAAGCCTCGCTAACTGTTACACGCTCCAATCTCAAATACCCTGTATACTGAAAGGTGTATGAAAGAGGGTAAGTTAAGCTAAATGAGTCTGTTTGTCACAAGAAATGGGATAACTCATCAAATGAAGCAAATGAAGATATATCCAGTTGTTATTCGGCCTAAGCACACTATAAAATGTTGTCCAAATATTCCGAAAATGTTCTAACGATCGACTTATACATACAAGAGTTAGTTGAGAAACCTTTGCTGAAATGTAGCTTGGAGTGAAAACCCTCGCATTTAAGTTTATATGCACATATTTAGATATGTGCATATTATACCCAAGTTAATGCATACCTATTTACAGGATATCTACCAGTTGGACCCTGCCACTTGCCTAGCATAGCATACTCTTCTTTTTATCGCACAATTTTTCGTGGCAACTTATTTAGCAGTTTATAGTCTGTGTCGCATTCAACTAACTAACATGCCGCATAAAATTTCGTATTTTTATTATACTTATTTTATATTCGGCGGCCGCGCTGTAATTGAAAAAGTGAAGAAGAGAATGATGAGATTTTTATGATGTTATCCACTCGTAACTCATCAGCGGGCTGCTGAAATAAAAACTGGGTAATCAAAAAAAAGAAAGAAAAGAAAAGAAAATCGCGCTCAACTTGTGTGCCTGTGGTTTATATGCTGCCAAACGACAGGCAGGACACGGCTTAACAAAAATTTAACATGCACACAGGATTCACAGGATACTCGCTGCCGCCATTGAACACGTGTGACATTTTATGGCTTTTATGCGCTACGAAAAAAAAAGTATTTTTCAACGATAATTTTTTCCTTTTTTCCTTTTTGGTTTGCATTTTTATATCGTTGGCCACGTTGTGAATGTTAATTGAAGTTTAACATGTCCCCAAAAAACAAATACAAAAAATTTACAAATATTTAACGAAATTTTGTTTGACAGACAAACGCGAACTTTTTCTAGATATCGCTTATAATATCTGCTAAAAAAATATGTAGAGCGAAATGTCAAGCATTTTGTAGAGCTCGTGACGAAAATTTAATTTTAAAAATATAATTGAGCGACATTTTAGTAGGCAATAAATAAGTACATAAGCCCGACTACACTTCCATTGTCTCTTGTATTAAACAAATTATCAAAAATTTCCCAGAAATGATTTCATACACACATTGGTTTTCCAAGCTATATAGTTTAGTTAAGACATTTATTTATACTCACTCAAACGTCGAATTTCATAGACTCAATACATAATAATACAATTTATGAGGTAACAAGCAAGAGGTTCTAGTCGGGAGCTCCCGACTAGGGAATACCCTGTACCCTCTTCTTCCAATACCAAATGCAGATATATATACTATTCTAGAAGCTACATGTCAAGTTTGCTGATTCTAGCTCTTATTAGGATCGATTTTTATCGATTACTTCGAAACGGAGTAAGTTATCAATCATCGGAAACAACCTCGATCCGCGCGGGCACTAGGAGGACCTACGGCTAGCTCTTATAGGTTCTGAGATCCTTGCGTTCATACATACGGACAGACGGGCGGACATACGGACGGACAGACGGACAGACAGACGGATATGTCTAGATCGACTCGGCTAATGATGCTGATCAAGAATATATATACACTATGGGGGGTCGGAGCTGCTTCCTTCTGCCTGTTACATACATACAAAATTATGAGTTGCATTAAAATACACATAAAGAAATTGTGGGTATATAATAACGACATATTGCCAATTTATAAGAGTTTAAGAGTATTTTCTTTTTCAAAGAAATGAAAACCTAATAAAAAGAAAGCGGCTGCAGGTCTGTTTGACTTTTAATAAAAAAGCTTGCTTCTGCTTTGATTTGCTGCTACACAGCAATCAAGTTCCATTTTGCCAATGCACGTGCTATTAAATATTTATTTCAACTTCTCGCATCGGCAAAATAATAAACTTTTTATTATTAGATTTCATACGAGCCGAACTCCTATCAAATAAATAGAGCAAAAAACAAGAAAAAAAGGAAACTACAATGTGACTTGTGTATTCCTGACGGCAAAACTGCAAGTCATTGTGGGGCAACGGCAGAGTAAACAAAGCGCCAACTGTTCCACAAAAGCATCAAACTTCATTGGCTTTGATGCCTTTGATGTGATGGTTGAGGACAGGCGGGGTTTCGGGGGGCTGGGGGGCAGGCATGGTGTGTGCCACCCGGCCAACTAGACGTCTGGCACATAAACTAAAAGCATTTTAAATAATATTAAAATCAAATTGCAAGCATACTCACTTTGGAGCCAAGCCCCACTTCTTCCCAGCAGGCGGCAGATAACAAGAAAATGCTATTGAATGCAATACAAAAGATATGTGCAACTGTGTGTCTGCGTGTGTGTGTGTGTGTGTGTGCAAGTTATTCAAGCTACTCGGAGCCATTCTTTGTAGCCAGCAAATTGATTTTTATATGGCTTATACTAGCTGAAGCCAAGCCGTGACTGAAACAGGCTCCGGCAACTGGGACTGAGGTCAGGCGACATGTCCCGCTGCCCGGCCACATTGCCACATTTAGTGGCCAGCAAAATAGTGGCATTAAAATTGAAAAAGAGAACATAGAAAAAGAACTGGTCGCGGTCCAACAGCTAGCAGCTAGCTTTATAGCTAATTTAATGAAATCATAAAAACGTTGCGTATACGCAATATTAGCAAAATTGCGCGCAATTAATTTCTTCATGCATGCCATAAATTTAGTTTGCAGCAAATGCAACAATTTAAACAAAGTAGCGAAATATAAACAAAAAAATAGACTAGGTTTAAGTTCAATTAAGTCTGAAGCCTTGCTTTCCAACATGTATTTTCCTGCATTTCTTTTAAGCTAATCTTTTTCCACTTTCTAAGAAAAGCTTTTGCTTGGTTTATTCAAACGAAGCTGCAGGATCTTCAAAGAAATTCTTACCAAATCTATTACGGGATCTGAATTGAGCGCGTTTTATGTCCTCTCAATCGTAACAAAAGAAAAGCCGCTGCCCAAATTCAAACAAACCCAAGCTGAAATAAATTAAGCAACCTTCTCACAAATTTCAGCCAAAATTCAACTTCAATCTTCAGGCATTTAATCGCTTTTATTTTTGCCATGGAGATCTGCCAGGGCTCTATTAAATTTTCGTATTAACTTTTTTCATTACAAAATACTCTCTCGACACACTGCAATTCCTGTTGAATTCTTATTGCCGAAATACACGCTCGTGTGCGCTGCAATAAATACCAATTTAAGTCATATCACGCATACGAGACGTTGTGCATGCAAAAAATATCAAACAACAAAGCGTAAAATAATAATAAATTAATTTATTTGCAACGATGTTGGGCAAAAAATGCGAAAAATATTTATACATAGAGATTTTTTTGGCGCATAGGTAGCACGGCAAACAAAGCAAGCGGCAAAGGCATATTTATATGGGTGTGAGTGTGTGTGTGTGTGTGTGTGTGTGCGTGTGAGTGTGTGTGTGCGTGTGTGTGTGTGTGTGTGTCTATGTGTATGTGTATGTGTATGTTTGTACGGTGTTATGAGCCTTTATTGCCTGTGGCACACACATACAGGAAAAAATACATAATCTTATCAAGCAAAATCAAGCGTAGCCATAGCAAAGGCAACAGGATTAACAAAGGACATTCAGTTCATGCGCCTAGTGGTAAAAACAAAAGGCGAAAAAAATAATACGCATTTAGGGTTAAACACAAGCGTTTTTATGCGTGTACGTGCGTGTGTGTGTGTGTGCGCGTGTATGTGTTGTCGTACGCCTGACAAAACTTCAATGAAAGTTTCAAGCCAACAGGCTGCCTACATAAGTATGCGTGCGGGTGTGTGTGTGTGTGTGTGTGGATATGGATATGTGTGTTTGGCTGTGTGTGATAATTGCTTTAATGTGTACGCATGTGTGCGTTTTAACTTTATGGAGTGTTGGCTGATAATGTCTTAATTACTGCCTAGATAAAATGCCGCCCGTTTAGCCTCAGTTCGAGTTGCCCTATATTGCTAAATGCGTGCGTGTGTGCGTGTGTGTGCGTATGTGTGCGCTTGTGTGTGCTGGCACGACAACTATGTTTATTACTTGCCTGGCATGTGCCAGCCACAATTGGACTTCAATTCCTGCTGCTGCCGCTGCTGTTGCTGCTGCTTCTTATAAACTTAATTACAATGCCTGGCAAGAAGCAGGCATTAAACGCCTTGACTTAGCTCTGTTGCATGCTTTAAGGCGTTGCCCCAAAAACACGCCCAGTAATGTGCCGCCGCTGCAGTAATCAAAGATTTAACTCAGCAACGCCATTAGGCAGACAGTTAGAAGCCACTCGACATATATATATGTGCATATAAACAAGAGCTGTAACGCAGTTTATCAGGCACTTGATTTTTACTCACCCATTTTGGGTTGAGTCGAAATTTTTACCGAGCTTATCTTTAGGCAATTTTTACAGACATTTTGCTGCTCGTAACTGAGTCTGGGCCAATTTGGCTGGGTTTCTATATTCTTTTTGTTTTGCCGGCAAGCCAACTCGATTGCAAATAATATATTTGCATATTAATATACATACATGTTAAACCAAATATATCTGTCATAATATCTGCTATTTGTATTGGAATATTTTGGCACACATATATCCTTGGCATACACATATCTGTATTATACATGATTCGAAAAATATGACCAAAACTTTGAATGAATATATATAAGCAGCTTGGCATCCCCATAATATATATATGTTTTATAAATTTTTTCAATTAAGATATACCCTCGATAATGTAAACTAGAAATTTTAGCGGGTAGGCATCCATCCACATAACTATTTTTCTTGAAGGCAAAACATATTCAAACATTTTCTTTGCAGAATCTCAATTCTTATTGAAAAATATTTATGTATTAACCATATTCATTTTTCACAAATTTATATATTTATAATTCAAAGCAAGTTGTCAGCTTTAGGTACAAATATGTCACATTTTTATACAACTTTACCAAAGAAATTTACCATATCTGATTGGGTGTACGCATAAGCATATTGTCATCATATTTAAACACTAACACCATATTTTTCTTCGCCATCTATTTGTATATATTGCAGAGAGCAAATCGTGCTCACCGGATGAGTTCGCCTGCAAGAGCGGCGACGGCGAGTGTATACCGCTTGCCTGGATGTGTGATCAGAACAAAGATTGCAGCGATGGCAGCGATGAGGCCACGTGCAGTAAGCCATATTTCGAAAATTTCTAATCTTAAACTTTAACTGTTTGTAAGCTGTAACTAAAACTCTAGTTGTTGTAGTGTGCTTAGTTGTGTGTGTACATACTTCAGCTTGCTGGCCATAAGTATGCTACACATTGCTACAAGAATTGTGTAATACTTACCTAAACAATACACATGCAATAAAGCACAAATATTTACACACACACCGACACACACACCGACACACACACACAGGCAGCTACAGACTTTAGTTTGCAATGCCTTTGTTAGACATTTTGTTGTTTTTGTTTTGTTGTAGTTGTTGGCAACAAATCTCTTTGGTTTTTATCCCTTGGCGCGTTGCTTTGGCAATTTTTATAATGGTGTTGGTTTTGTTGAGTTATGTCCCGCATATTTCAGCTTAAGTTGTTATTTTTGTAGTTGGCTTTGGTTTTCTCAGCTTGTTGTTTACCTAACTCTCTACTTTAGCTAACCAAAGAGCTCATGCTAACATAAGCACTCATTGTCATAAGCGCAGTCCAGCTAAATCCTCCCAGCTTTCATTCCCCCATACACACACACACACAAACAATGTCTAACATGTACATATACTAATTGTATCCCAGATACCACCTGTCGCTCCGATGAGTTCACCTGCCGCAACGGCCGTTGCATTCAGATACGTTGGGTCTGCGATCACGATGACGACTGCGGCGATGGCAGCGATGAGCTCAATTGCCCCAAAGTTGTATGCCCCGCAAACAAATCGTTCACCTGCAGCAATGATGCCTGCATAAGCAAGAGTTGGGTCTGCGATGGCGAACCGGATTGCCCGGATGGCGGCGATGAGCGCGTAAGTTTTCACACTCTTTCATACTAGTTAAAAGCAAACTTAACTGCTGGCATACACCAAGCACATGTGCGAGGGTTGCCTCACAACTTCGGTCAGCGTAACATACCTTATTGTATGGTTACAATAACAAATAATAATAATCATAGATAGACTAAATAGTACAAATAATTAAATTTGTTGCAAGACTAAAAGAAAATCTAAGACTTGCAGAATAAAAATATTGCGAATATCTAAAAATAATACTTTAGGATTTTCATTAATACACAAAATCAAATCTTGAGCCCACAAAACCTTTGTGAAGAATGCAAAGGTTTCATACAAGAACTTTGCCAGACTTGTTAAACAGCCCTCGCACAATACATATGTATATAGCTGTATATGTATATTCATGCTCTCACAAGGAAACATAAATTATGCAATACGCGCACATTACTCAACACTGGTGACGTCGCCGTCAACATTTGACGCTGGCAACTGCTGCCATAAACATTTACGTGTGCGAAGCGCTGTTTTTTTTGTTGCCAGTCAAGGGGGAAACCAATGTCTAAAATTGCTTGCCAAAAAAATTTGCAAAAAATATATTTAAAAAAAAACATACAAAAGGTAAAAAATGTGGTGAGCAGCCCCCAAAAAGTATGCAACTAAAGATATGCAAGCAATGGCGCCGAAACGAGTGAGTGTGTTTATGCAAAGGATATACATGTGTGTGTGTGTGTGTGTGTGTGTGTGAGTGTGTGCGTGTGGCAGGGCTGACTGTGTAGTAGCTGCTATTTTATGGCATATTTCAAGTAAACTTTACTTTGACAGGCGCTATGCAAAATGCATTTTAAATCAACTACGCATAGCAGACAGGCAATTTCATTGACTATACCTTCTCTCTTTCTCTCACTCTCTCTCTCTCACTGTGCCACAGGACTGCGCCAACGCAGGACGGACTGTAACGCCCTGCCTGCCGCATGAGTTTCAGTGCAGAGATCGCATCACCTGCCTGCACCAAAGCTGGCTCTGCGATGGAGACCACGATTGCCCCGATGGCGATGATGAGCTTGTCTCCAACTGCAAGAATGCCACCTGCCGGCCGGATCAGTTCCAGTGCGGCGATCGCAGCTGCATTGCCGGCCATCTCACCTGCAATGGGCAGGCGGATTGTGCGGACGGCAGCGATGAACGCGACTGTCATTTGTCAGCTCAAATCGTGAGCTGCAACGCCACCAGCCAATTCGAGTGTGGTGGCGGTCAATGCATTCCCCTGGATAAGGTATGTGACAAGCGCAAGGATTGCCCTGACGGCGAGGATGAGCCGGCGGGCAAGTGTGGCATTAATGAGTGCGACACCAAAAATGGTGGCTGCATGCATCGTTGCGTGGATCACCCGGTGGGCTACAGCTGTGAATGCCACGAGGGCTACAAGCTAGCCAGCGATGCCCACCATTGTGTGGACATCGATGAGTGCGAAGAGCCGGGCGTCTGCTCCCAGATCTGTGTCAATGAAGTCGGCAGCTTTAAGTGCGAATGCGAGGCGGGCTACATGCGGGATTCACATAATCACTCACGCTGCAAAGCGACAGAGGGACACGCATCTCTCCTGTTGGCGCGCCGCCAAGACATACGCAAGATATCGCTGGATCATATGGAAATCACATCAATTGTGAACAATACCAAATCGGCCACAGCTTTGGATTTTGTGTTCCGCACGGGCATGATATTCTGGAGCGATGTGACCACGCAAAGCATCTACAAGGCGCCGATCGATGAGGGCAACGAGAAGACCGTCGTCCTGAAGCAGTCATCGGTGACCTCGGATGGCCTGGCCGTCGACTGGATCTACAACCACGTCTACTACACGGACACGCATAAGTGCACTATCGAGCTGACCAACTTTGATGGCAACATGGGCAAGGTTTTGATCGAGGATGCGCTCGACATACCCCGCTCCATAGCGCTCGATCCCATCGAGGGCTGGATGTACTGGTCCGACTGGGGCGCATCGCCGCGCATTGAACGCGCCGGCATGGATGGCTCCCACCGCACGACTATCATCAACTACGATGTGAAGTGGCCCAATGGAATAACTTTGGATTTGGTGAGGAAGCGCATCTACTGGGTGGATGGCAAGCTGAATGTCATCTCCTCGGCCAACTACGATGGCTCACAGCGCAGACAGATCCTTTACTCGACGGAGTATCTGCGGCATCCGTTCTCCATAAGCACCTTTGAGGATTACATCTACTGGACCGACTGGGACAAGCAGACAGTCTTCAAGGCCAACAAATTTACTGGGGAGGATGTGGAGGCCATCACAGCTGTGCATATGGTAAGTTTTGTATTATCCTGGATATTCCCTTCCCCCTATTTTGACGGTCTTCTCTCCATTCACAGCTCCAACATCCCATGGTCATCCATGTGTATCATCCTTATCGCCAGCCCGATGGCATTAATCACTGCCAAGCGGTTAATGGCCACTGCTCACATCTCTGCCTGCCGGCGCCGCGCATCAATGAGCGCAGTCCGCGCATCTCCTGCGCCTGCCCCACGGGCCTCAAGCTGATGCCCGATGGTCTGATGTGCGTCGAAGATCGTAAGTAGCTTTGCCATTTACCGGATTTATTTTCTGGGCTTTGGGGCTTAAAATGTACTTTGGAAAATGCATTCCATGAATGTAACAAGAGCAGCCGTAATTGCCGGCACGGCTCGCTGCATTCGCGGTTGGATGCCGACGTGTCCTTGTTGTGGTGGCTGTAACCACACGAGACTGCAGCTGAGCCTGATTAAGGCCCTTAACATCTGCTCTATTGTTATTTTAAATTAATTTCATTTCCCTATTTTATTTTATTTCAATTCAATTTTGCCCCACTCTACTCTTGGCTCAATAGTACGCATACGCCCCGTGAAACCCACGAGGCGAGTAAATTCCACTACGACACGGGTCAAAGGCTCGACGTCGTCGCCAACTCTCGCGAATCTACCTCAAGATGCGCCCAGCTTAGCGCCGGGTATGAGAAGTATTTTTTTCCGAATTCGTTTACTTGTTGAGGTGGCGGTCTTTTGTATAAATATATCGTCTTTATTCTCAGTGTGCGTTGGTCAGAAAAAGATCAATTTTAATATATAATTTGTATATCATTTTTTTCTGACTACGCACATTGGGCATCAGGTGTTGGTTGTTTGTCCTGTTCCAAAATATTGATAATAGACCATCCATCCTTATGAATTAATTATAATCCATCAATTTAGCTCTATTAAAGCTACCCCATAGATTACACTAATTATAGTCCATTATTTTAGCTTTATTTACTTTAACTCCCGTCCATCATTATTTATATGTGTGCTCGAATGCTCTCTCTTTTTTTTACCAACTCATAACTTAATGTCATATTGTGATGTCCACAAATTAATCGTAGATAACCAAATGCGAGTGTCCACACCGCACACATATGTAAATACTCTCTGTCTCTCTCTCTCTCTCTCTCATTTTCTCTAAGAGTCTCCGTCACACTCTATCTCTCTCTTTTCATTTTGTATGCCATTTGTCACGCCAATTTCTTACACATGCATACAACGACGCCAACGCTCACATGTCATCATCATAAATCAACATCAATGATATCGACATAATCACTCAAAATGCACACACACCGACACACACACACACACACACGCACACAAAGACACACACTCATGGCAGACTCAAACACAGCACAACCATGTTGTGTGCTTCCACGTAAAACATACATAAATATAGCGGCAATGTGAGGGGTTAAACCACCAAAAAGGAAGCGCTAGTGACATGTTTAATGGCAACAATGGTTACCAGCCTGCCCCCACAACCAGCCCTCCCCTTTAAATCCCATTCCCGCCCCTCATTGAGCTCTCCCCACTCAGCTCAAAGGCAGTTTAAGCTTAAGCGACAACCCTATGACACTTACACCCACGCATTTCTGTATGCAATTTGTGCGGCAACTCTGTCAAAAGCAATGACAATGCGGATGGGAATGCGGATGTGAATGCGAATGCGGATGTGGATGTGAGTGCGGATGATGAACGACTGACAGAGGCAGCGGCAGCGGCAGCTGGCTCACTGGCTGGATGACTTGTCGCTGACAAGCGGCAAGCGTTGTCGTTGTCGTCGCTCAACAAATCGCCATGAAATTAAATTGTACACAAAACGACATGGTCAACAGAAGCAGCAGCAGCAGCAGCTAAAAGCCAGCCAGCCAAGGGTTGGGCACAGGAACATCGGAAGGGGTGTAGCAAATAGTTTAACCAGAAATTCATCATCCGCATCAGCCGCACATCCATCAGCTCGAAAATTGGCACTGTCAGCACCTACAGCTGCGAATTATTGTCAGGCATGGGAATGAACAGGATATGGAGAGCTCATAAATTAGCAGAGGCTCCGCCAAAAATGTGCAACACAAGCATGCCAAATATTGCTAGCATTGATTTATCTATGTTTCAATTTTATTTGATTGCCACGATAGCAGTTAATCAAGACAATTAAAGAGCATTTGCCGTTGTCATTGTGCCAATAAGAAAGAGCGTGCTTTGATCTATTTGCCCAAATAAAAGCAGTTGTCAGCACAAAACATGAAAGCCAAAATTGTTGTGAATAAACAACATTTCCGGGAAATGAAAAAAGCACATAGACACGTTCAAATGTCTACTTCTGTTGTATGCAAATAAAATGTCAAGCGTTTTCTCTTAGTCAGCAAGCTTTTAATAAAACAAAATCAAATTGTCCTCAAGTTGCCATTTGTTTGTGCTTTCAATAGATACGCTTTATATGTATGTACATACGTACACAAGTTAAGTTAAAACATTTTGTTACATTTTGAAATTTGTCATCAGCTCCAGCATTTGGCTCTTCATCTAGCATCACCTTGGCAACAAGCTCCATTGCACGTACTTCATATTGAGTCATATGTCAACGAAATATTAAAATTTGTGTGCACATGTGGCAACGCCACGTGTGCAATAACACATCGTAGAGTTGTCAAACTGATTTGAGCAATTGTAAAAGATAAATTAAGCTGCTTATTGCAAGCTTTCTGTTGCCTGGTGCTGTCATCTTTAATATATATTGTTAGGTGACAACCCTAATTTTAAATCTTAATGGGACAGGTAATCAGGTGGCAGCCCTGAGTGTCTGTTCATTCTTGAGTGCAGATTACAGACTTTTTGGTACGTATACACAGCCATATGCATGGTCAGATGGCAACCCGAATTTTTTTTAGGTGGTCTACATATTATCAAGTGACAACCCTGAATATCTATTCTCAGTAAATGTTTAAAGTTCCATTAAAAACAATGCTTTGATAACATATACATGCACATGGTCAGATGGCAGCCCTAATTCTTCATTGTTAATGAGACACATTTTCTCAGGTGGCAATCGTAGGAGTCTATTAATGTTTGAGTGCAGATTACAGGCTACTTGGTACGTTTACCATGTACATGGTCAAATGGCAACCTTAACTTTTATTTGATAAGCTCATGTGGCAACCCTACGTAGCTATTCTCTATTAATGTTTAAATCCCCTTTACAAACAGTTGTATGTTAACTTTGGCATACGCATAGTCAGATTCGGCTTCTCAATTTGTCGCTTCGGGTTCACTTTAATCACGACATTATAAATTGAACAAATTGAACAAATTTTTAAAGCATCACTTTAAACTTCTACTAACTCTGCTTGCCGGAAAAATGAATCTTTGTCATTGAAACTTAATTGCCTGAACATGCCCGACCATCGGGTTAAGTTTAAATAGCACTTCAATCATTTCTGTTGTAAAGTTCAACATCTCTTTTAATTTAATATTTTGTGCTGCTGTCCCCCGTTTGAGCTCCACTTGGGCCACAGTTGATGTATAAACATGGCCAGCATTGTCCCTTCGTCGACAAGAACTTTGATGGTTTCTATGCCTACCCAAATCAGCTGCTTGTCCGGGGCTTAACAGGGGGTGCCCATACAAAATGCGCCTAATTACGTCAGTTTTAAAAGTAAAAGAAATGAGAATGAGAAAAAAAAAATGAGAAACTGTAGAAGAAGAGGCAAACGTTAAGCGGCTCAAGCAAATACCGTTACATTGCCTGGCCTGGTCTGAGGCGAGTGCAATACAATTCCAAGAAAATTACAAGAGCAGTTAAGGACTAAAGCGAGTCCTGCCGGACGAGCAGCAAGTGCTGAGTGCTTTGGCAAAAGTTTTGCAACAGTCCGAAGAGCGCCGGCGAATGGGGTGGCCGTCAGCGGGCAGGGGGCGTGGTTCAAGTAAATAACTATAAACTAGTTAAGGGCTATTTCAATTAGATGACCAAGCCAAGGCAACAAGCATACCGGCCATAACTGCAATTTCAATTAGCGGTTTGTGCTACTTTTTCTATCGCCACAACGAAGCCGCCCGCCCCCGCCCAGCCCCTTCTCGACCAACCAGCCGACGCACTTCAAATTGCTTAATTAAGCGCAGGCAAAGTTCTGCAAATACGTTCAGACAGCATGACAGATAGACAGAGCCGCCGAACTGCCATAAACTTGGCAGCCGTCGAAAGTAACGACTGCGCTTTTAATAGCCAACATATAAAGTGAGGATGGGGGGCAGCAGACCGCATATAGGGGGGTGACTGCTGTGTGTGGCTTCAGCAGCTGTTTGCAAATTTTATGACTTTCAGTTGGCTGCAATTGGTCAGTGGACCATTCGCCATTGTCCGAGGGGCTGGCAGCCCTAAATGGCCAGCGTTGCCACACCATTTCTCTATCTATATAGTATATGTATATGCCACAAACGTTGCTAAGTTGATCTAATCTGGTCTCACTTTGAAGCTAAAAAAGAATTTGAAGTTGGCCACACATTTTATGCGTTTTTATTTCATTTATTCAGCGCGTTGCGAGGGTCGCGAATTTTTATTACGTTAGTGAGACCCACCCACACACAAACACACCTGGTGCCAGGCAACGTATGTGCCTGAGTCTCACGTGTTTGAAAAAAAAAACATATAAAACACATGTGCAGGATTATAAAAAGTGGAAGCGCGAACACAAAAAGTTGGGGAAGCATTACTTTGTTTTGTGCTGCGAAGCAGGCAAATTGCATTTGCTATAGATTAGGGTGGCAGCAATAATATATGACATTTATGGTAGTACCACTAACCATACAATGCATAGATACACCAAACAGCCTTTTTATCGAAACACGATTATTCGCAACGAGGGAACCCCAAGGGTCTCTGAGACCATTTTAGTGTGCCCAGATAGAGTAAGACTGCTGAGAGTGACAGCCGAACGGCGGCCTCAAAAGCCGAACGTTCAGTATGAAGCCGCATCTCGCTCAGCGCACGTCGCTGCGGCTGATGCATTTTCTTAATATATGTATGTTAGTTTAAAATCCAACAGCCCAAATACATACATATGTGTATACGCATGTGCCTCGCACTCACTCATTCCTTTGCGCACATGTGTGCATCTCTTTCTCCCTGCATAGCTTCTCACAAAACCCCGAGATCTACACACATACATACATATGTTTGTGTTGTGTAGATGTGCACATAAGTAGATCAGAGCGTTTGTCGCGAGCCAGAGGATTTTCTTCAATTGTGTGCCCTTTTTGTCTGTGGTAGCGAAAGGCACACACATTTAAATGCTCTATCATTTATTTCTTCGTCCAGTTAGGCAAAATGAGAAGAATTTGATCTATATTTATTTAATAAACAATTAATTGACCTAAATTAAATATTTATATTTATTCTTTGTTTACTGTGGGGACCTATTTTGCTTAAAATTAAACAATATCTAAGTCGTATTTCTACAAGGGTAATTGATCGTCGGCTTGTCAGGGAATTCTAAGAGAACACCAAAAATGGACAAGGTTCAATTTTTTCGACTTGCTGCTTGTGCACGCGCACACTCTTTCGAGTAAGCAGTTGTATAAAATTTGTAGAGCGCTTGGCCCGTTTATGTGCAAAATTGCTATTTTCCATGCTTGTTGTAAGGGAAAGGGTACCTCAACGTTGACATGTGTACATTATAGCTTTTTGGGCCGGCCAAACACGCACACTTACACACTTTTCTATATGGATGGAAGCATTTATGAGTTTGTGTGCGTGTTGGTTCCCTGCCTGCCTGTCCGATGCAAATTTGACAAGATTTGAAGTTTTTGGCATTTCTTAATTTCGAGCTCTACACACACATACACACCCACAAATGTGTGTGAATGAGGCGATCAAGTGCTTGTAGTGAGCCAGAGATATTTTTATCAATGGGTGCGTAAATTTGGGCGACGGGCACGGTCCTTGTTTTCTTTTGCATGCCTGCGGTGGGCTTGCGGCCGCAAAATGCACAAATGGGTGAAGAGTCAATAAAAATAGGAAAACCGCACTTGTCGCATTGCATTTTTATATGGATGCAGACGCTTGCTAGACATTTTGAACGTTATGTTCAAGGAAAGTGAAAATTGTACAATCGTAATGTGTCGCAGTAGAGTAAGTTTCGTCTTCATTTTTTTTTAGGGAAATATAACAAAGGACGTAATTTTAAAAAAATTTCCAGAACTGAAGAAGTGCGGTTTTCCTATTTTTATTGACTCTTCACACATTTGTGCAATTTGCGTCCGCAAGCCCACCGCAGGCATGCAAAAGAAAACAAGGACCGTGCCCGTCGCCCAAATTTACGCACCCATTGATAAAAATATCTCTGGCTCACTACAAGCACTTGATCGCCTCATTCACACACATTTGTGGGTGTGTATGTGTGTGTAGAGCTCGAAATTAAGAAATGCCAAAAACTTCAAATCTTGTCAAATTTGCATCGGACAGGCAGGCAGGGAACCAACACGCACACAAACTCATAAATGCTTCCATCCATATAGAAAAGTGTGTAAGTGTGCGTGTTTGGCCGGCCCAAAAAGCTATAATGTACACATGTCAACGTTGAGGTACCCTTTCCCTTACAACAAGCATGGAAAATAGCAATTTTGCACATAAACGGGCCAAGCGCTCTACAAATTTTATACAACTGCTTACTCGAAAGAGTGTGCGCGTGCACAAGCAGCAAGTCGAAAAAAATTGAACCTTGTCCATTTTTGGTGTTCTCTTAGAATTCCCTGACAAGCCGACGATCAATTACCCTTGTAGAAATACGACTTAGATATTGTTTAATTTTAAGCAAAATAGGTCCCCACAGTAAACAAAGAATAAATATAAATATTTAATTTAGGTCAATTAATTGTTTATTAAATAAATATAGATCAAATTCTTCTCATTTTGCCTAACTGGACGAAGAAATAAATGATAGAGCATTTAAATGTGTGTGCCTTTCGCTACCACAGACAAAAAGGGCACACAATTGAAGAAAATCCTCTGGCTCGCGACAAACGCTCTGATCTACTTATGTGCACATCTACACAACACAAACATATGTATGTATGTGTGTAGATCTCGGGGTTTTGTGAGAAGCTATGCAGGGAGAAAGAGATGCACACATGTGCGCAAAGGAATGAGTGAGTGCGAGGCACATGCGTATACACATATGTATGTATTTGGGCTGTTGGATTTTAAACTAACATACATATATTAAGAAAATGCATCAGCCGCAGCGACGTGCGCTGAGCGAGATGCGGCTTCATACTGAACGTTCGGCTTTTGAGGCCGCCGTTCGGCTGTCACTCTCAGCAGTCTTACTCTATCTGGGCACACTAAAATGGTCTCAGAGACCCTTGGGGTTCCCTCGTTGCGAATAATCGTGTTTCGATAAAAAGGCTGTTTGGTGTATCTATGCATTGTATGGTTAGTGGTAGTACATAAAGTATGGCAAACAAAGAAGGAATTTGCCTAACAGCAGCAGCTACAAGGTGTTCCCAAAATGTGATTCGCCAGGAGAATTCAAGGAGAATATATTCTTTATTTTAACAATGAAAACTCTTCAGCCCTTCTCTTGCCAAAAATAATCCTCATGTCTTAAGCTTTTCGTGTTGTTAGGTCTAAAAGGATTATTTAAACAAGAGCTTAAATACACCACATCTACGCGCAATAAATCTCACAAGGCTAAAACAAATGTGATTTATTTTAAGCGAAAACCCTTTTCGGAACATATTTTCTTAACCGACTTCAGCCAGCCCTCAGCTGTGTAAGCTTTTTAGCTGCCTTTGAAGCAGAATTTAAATTATAGAAAAAGATGAATACCCCTGCCCTCAAACCATTTCAAAGCAGCTTATATTTTAGCAGACCCACACACACACACACACACACACACACACACACACACGCACACACAACGTGCAATTAATGTGGCAAATATGCGTAGAGCTTTTCAACTGCTTTTCTTTTGCCACTTGACTGTCTGTTAATGCCGCAAATAAATTGCAAAAATGCCTCAAAATAAACTCGCTCTCTGTCTTTCTCTCTCTCTCTCACTCTCGCCCACACCCTACACCCTACCGCCCCATTGCCGTTAGCAATCGATGCTGTGCAGCTGTTGCCAGTGCCAACTTTTAATGATAATTCCTGCTGCTGGCGTTGCCATATGCGTCATATTCGCATCCTGATCCGCAGCAGCGGGCGGGCCAGTTGTCAGTTCATGGAAATTATGACAGGCTATAGACCAAAAAATTAATAAGAACAACAAAAGCGCGAACAATAATAAGTGGCAGATGTAGGAAGAGGCGACAGTTCGTGCAATGCTCTTAAATGCGGCACATCCTTTGCCAGGCGAACGCGTTCTGCGCCCTGCGTTCTGTGTCCTGCGTCCTGCCTGCTGCGTGCTTAACTTTTGAACAAATTCTAAACGGAAAATATGAAAACGAATTATGTTGACAGCGGAAAAATCCTACAACTTCCTGCCGCACAGACAACAACAACCTCACAAAAGGCGAAAAGCGTGACACAAAAAGTTGACAACTAAATGAGGGGGCGGGACAGGAGCCTGAAATAGGGACACAACGGAAACATTTGCCACGGGATGTCGTCGACTTTTTTGTCTTGTGGCATATCTAAAAATAAGGAGATATTTTAATTATGTTCGGCTTGGACACGCGGAACAGCAAAAACAAAAAAACAGAAACAAATCAAAGGAGTAGGCGTGACCGCATTGAAAAACAGCTTAATTATTTGGAAAAATTTATCAAATTTAACCCTGATTTATGTTGAGCAATTCTGGAAAATAAACTAGTTATCTATTGAATACAATTAGTTATTATAATCCTATGATGCTCGTGAACGAATGTTGAGATCAAATTCCCCTGAATCCTCATCATGTGCTTCAGTTGAAATCTGACTTTGAACTTTAAAATCAACCAAGTTAAAAACGATTGTGACTTTACTAGTTGAATACTGTTTAATATCCTTTTTAACTTTTTAACATTTTAAAGTTTTCAATCTTCAACGGAAAGGCTGAAGATAGAAAAACATATTCGTAATCTTTGTTTTAAAACAAAAGATATTTTTTATATTCATAATAAAAAATCATGATTATAAAATCTACTTTTGCAAAATTAGTCAATGGGATTGGTTTCTGTTTGTAAAATGTTTATAAACTCTTATATATTCTTAATTTGCGTGTTTATTTGGTTGCGGTTTCGGTTTTGGTGTTCAACATAACGTAAAATATTTCACTTAACGTCAATTCTCATTTTCCCTTTGCTTTTCTCTGGCCCAACAGATGCTGAAAATACTGGAAATGCGACACATACGGGTGGCAAGGTCGCGGAGACGGCGCAGCCAACGGAAGGGGATTCCGGCAAAATAGCCCTAATTGTCATAGGGGCCCTCATAGCCGCAGCAGCTGTTATAAGCGTAAGTACAGTTAGTTGCCCCCCCCCCCCTACATGGCAGGTGAAAAACTATCTAAGCAATCGATTTTTATTCTATTTTACTATCTCTTCCATAGTTATCGTACTGCGTGTTAAAGAAATACCCAAAGCGGGGCAATACAATGAACTTTGTAAATCCCACGTACAACAAGACCACAGAGGATAATTTCAGTCTGGAGAAGAATGCGACTATCAATAGATATGCCACGGCCGTTGAGGAAGAGGTAAGCGGGTCAATAGTGACGTCAGCGCCAAATCCAAATGATTTTAGCTATGTGAGATTTTAAGCTGAACGCTAAGAGAAAGAAGTAATGCCTAAGCTAGAACTAAATGTTGTATATAGATGGATAAGTATTCGATAGAGTTTAAGCAGCAACTACTCAAGACCATGATGGCAAGGAGTCAAAGAAAGAAAGAGAGAGAGAGAGAGAGAGAGAGAGAGAGAGAGAGAGAGAGAGAGAGAGAGAGGGAGTATTTAAGTTGAATATTTAGGGCTAAGTTAAAGCTAAGAATAGGAATTTGAAGTACAATTTGGTAGAGAGTTGGGCGACAGTTAGAAGCCCCTATGTATGTATATTCAACAACAAATATCTGAGTGTTGTATAACAGCTAAATAAGTTGTACCATAAATTAATCATATTTGAAAACAAACAAAATTATCATATCAATGTGTTATTAATAATAGTTATAGATCTATGTGTGTGCTTATGTATTTACCGAGCCAAAGAGCTAAGCGCAATTGAATAGGTTTTATTTGTAAAAGGCGAAAAAGGAGATAAAAATGGAAATTCTCAAAAAGTTGTGACCCTTTTTAAGACATTTTTTTGTATGAGGTAAAACAGCTATAAAAACCAAAACTTGAACTAAATGCAAAATCTTATTTAATGCTTGGAATAAACTAAAAGATTTTGATATAAATTAAGTAAATATACATTATTAAAAGAGGGATTTTACTTAAGTCACCATCAATTTTATTATCAAGTTTTAGTTCAAACATATTCAATTTATGCCCGTCAATTCATAAAAAAGTTTCTAACCTATTAAAATATTTATTTTTAAAATTTGTAAAGCCAGGTCGTTGTGCCGCAAATGGAACTCTTCGACACAAGAGTTTCAGATTGAAGGGTTAAACTAAAGAACGAATGAAATTCTCCAGTTTCACGGTATCTAATGTAAAGTTTCGTATGCCGTCAGCTAATTTGTCACTGGCCATAGCATCTTCGTTCATTAACCATCTGAATTTGTTCTCATACAGGCACAATTTCTTGATGTTCTGCAGTTTGGCATTCGAAACGCACAATTGAACGGGCACCTCGACTCGATCATGTTCCAATTCTTTCAGCAGAGCTGGGCTAATCGTTAGCAGATCGCAGCCAGCTAAGGCTTTGATTTCGCCCGCATTCCGAAAAGATGCGCCCATTATTGAGGTCTTATAATCAAACTTCTTGTAGTAGTTATAGATATTTCGTACGGATATAACGCCCGGATCATTGTTGGGCTCAAAGCTTTTTGTATCCGTATTTGCGATATGCCAATCCAGAATTCGGCCCACAAACGGCGAGATTAATGTTACGCCAGCCTCAGCACAGGCCACAGCCTGAACAAGTGAGAAGAGTAGCGTTAGATTACAATGCACGAAATACTCCTTTTCCAAAATTTCGGCCGCCCTAATGCCCTCCCAGGTTGAGGGTAATTTGATGAGAATACGTTCTTTCTGTATGCCAAACGATTTATATAACTTAATCAATTTCAATGCCTTCTCCACGCTCAGTGTCGTATCGAACGAGAGACGCGCATCTATTTCGGTGGACACCCTACCGGGCACAATTTTTAAGATTTCACAACCAAATAATACGCACAAATGGTCCATTGCCTCCTCAATGCGATTCTCCAGCGTACCCTGCTTACGTTTACCATATTCGACGGCATTCTGTACGAGATGCTTATAGCGTTCCATCGTTGAGGCTTTCAGGATTAGCGATGGATTTGTTGTCACATCCGTCGGCTTATAGACATGAATGGCATCAAAGTCACCCGTATCGGCGACTATGGTTGTGACCTTCTTAAGCTGTTCCAAAGCAGACATTTTCCATAGATTTTTCATTTTATGTGTGTCCGAAAGTATGATTAAAAACAGAGTTTGGCATTTATAGCTAGTTTACTTGTTTAAGTTAACGCCCTATAGATACCCTTCCGGAATGTACCATAAGACATGTAATTTAATAAGTGTCTCCTGATCAAACCTTCGGTTCTTAAGCAAAAACTTATTCATCCTACTTGCATATCTTAAACAACAAACATTTCTTGTATAGGTATATGTATGAAAAGAGTATTGTTATGTTCAGAAACATATCCGAAATATACATATATGTATATGTATATGTGACATAGTATAACTGCAAGGGTATTCAAGCTTCGGCTGACCGAAGCAAACGTTCTTCTGCTGTTTAAACCACACCAATTACAAGATTTTCACATTAAATTAAGGCAATTACGCACTGTTGTGCGTGTGCGTGTGTGCGTGTGTGCATGATCCCTTAAATATGAAACAAACAAACAACAAAAAAAGGTTGCCAAGTATTTTATCCATATTTATTTATGAACTTTCACGCTGCGAGCGAACAAAGAGCTGAAGCGAAAGCTAGTTATTCATTTGGCAAATAGTTGGTAAGTTTTGCGGGCATATTAATAAATAAATCGTCAGATTTAAATATATTTTATTATTATTATGTACACGTTTTGTGGGCTTAATTGCAATTTTATAATTTCATAATTTAATTTATTATCCATTTTTGTGATCGAATTCTTTTGTTGAAAACTAACTGACACGGCATTTTGGCCAGGCCAATTGTCTGGTTGCCAAATGTGCCATATCAATTGGCCAATTAAATCGCAAACAACATTTAAACGGGGCCAATCAAATTGCCTCAAAATGTCCGCCCATGTTCGGGCACAGCTTTCAGTGCAATTTACTCAAATATTTAAATTATATTGCATTTTACATTTCGCTACCTGCTGCCATTTTTAATTAGAGCGCTTAATTTTGCCGCTCAACAACAACAACAGCAACAACAACAGCAACATAATTATGCTAAATTAAACAAAATGTCATTAAGTGAAATTTTCTATTGCGGTCGAATGCCGCTGAAAATTTGCATAATCAAAAAATCAAAGCAAATTAACATTTCTGTGAAAATCTCTATTTATTTTGTCGATGTGCGAAATGTTTTATAATTATTTAAGCTGCATTGTGCGCTAATAATAAATCTGATACGTTTTCAATTATAAATTACATTATAGTATTTACAGTTGCGTTTTTATACCCTGCTCCCTTTGAAAATAGGTTAAATGGGGTATAATGCTTTTGTGCAAAATGTTAATGTATATAAGGAAGCGCAGAAGGAAGCACCTCCGACCTCATAAACTATATATATTCTTGATCAGCATCAACAGCCACGTCGATCTACCCATGTCCAACTATCCGTTCGTGTGTCCGTCTGTATGTATGAACGGAAGGATCTCAGAACCTATAGGAGCTAGAGACACTTTAGCTGTAGGTCCTTCTAGTGCCTACGTAGATCGATTTTGTTTCCGATAATCGATAACTTGCCTCCGTTTCCAGCAATCGATAAAAATCGATAACGCTAGATATCAGAAAAGAGCTAAAATCCCCAAACTTGACATGTAGCTTCTAGAATAGTGTAAATATCAGCGTTTGATGTTGGAAGAAGAGGGTACAGGATTTCCCCTAGTCGGGAGCTTCCGACTAGAACCTCTTACTTGTTTATTCATTTTTTTCTATATTTATCTTCATAGTATTTTCTTGTTAAAAATTTAGCTAAAAGTTATTCCCATTTATTAAAATAAAGATTTTCCTTATTCATAAATCGTTTGTTTTCAAGTTTTACTTACTTTAAAGTTTTCATTTTATTATACATTATGTTATTTAAGCGTTACTTTAAGCGAGTTTTCGCACTTTTAAAACACTTGCAATTTGTTTTTTTTTTTTTTATCTCTTATATTTATATTTTTTTGCGTTTTTTCACAGACACAGGCGCTGCAAGCTCGAGGCACAGAATGTGTCTAAAGGACAGCATAAGTAAGCCATTTACATATATATTATGAGACATATCCAAACAGACAGCGTCTATCAACATCGGCTGGCTCGCTTGGCAACGGCAACAGATACAAATAACTCCTATTATCAAGTCCTTTAAGTTTAAGGCACACCTAACTCAAAGAGCAAAACTTTTCTTTAGCAACTAGTAAGAAGCATGCCAAAAAGACAACAACAACCCAACAACAACAACAACAACAAGAACAATAAGAAAGATAAACAAACAAACAAGCCCAAACAGCTCTAGAAATTTCAATAACAATTACTAGACGTTGGGGTCCAACACAACGACAACAAAACTAAATATTATCATGGGGAAAAATGAAAATACTCAACAAATTCAATTTGTTGCCTAGTTTAAAATTTAATTTTAGAATTTAGCATAAAGCCACATTAGACACGCCCACATAGATACACAAACGCCCATATAACTAATACCTAAACTCTTTCTAGGCGCAACGTTTTGAGATCAACCAACTGCGTTGAAAGAGACACACACTCACACACACATATTATATGTGTACATTCATGCACATACACATCATGAGACACATACACACACACACACATACACACACACTCACAGTGGAGCGAGACACACAGCCCGAAACTCAGCATTTCGTATTAAGTTCATGAAGTTAAATGTAAAAATTCAATAAAACGAAAAACAAAATTGAACTCCAAAAAAAATGCAAAAATAAAAATGAATACTAAACAAATTTAGTTAAAATTTAATTTGTGTTAAGCAAATGCAAAGATTAATAAATAAAATCGATTTAGCACAAGATTTTTGGTTCAAATCTAGCAAAATATTTAAAACAAATTTTTAATGTAAATACATTTTTGGAGAAATAAACATATATTGAATGCGAAAAGTTCGAAATATTCGCAATAAGTACAACAAAAAAAAACAAAATCTAAATAATTGAAAGCAAAAAATAAATGTTTAACACTTTTGTTGTTGTTTATAACATATTTCGCTCGTTCTCTTTTGGGTATTCAGAACAATTTGCTGTGATCAGTTAAAACATATTAAACTATAATTTCGCATATAATTTCTAATTATTTAGAACTTTTTTAAACAAAAAAAAAGTTTTCTCATTTATCTAGTTTATAGCATGTGTATTCTATTTATTACAACAAAATTAAATATTTCAATATGAAGCATTTTTGGTTCCTATAAAAAAAAACAAAACGAAAACAAAAACAAAAACAAAATACAGCAAATTTGGGTAATTGTTAAATATTTAACAAATTATTTTAGTTATGTTTAAGGGCTTTTTTGAACTAATTAGCCAACAAGTGAATAAAAATGGTAAATGTCAAGAACTAATTGAAATTAATATAAACAAATTCAATAAATTAATGAAAATATTGTAAAATAAAGTTTATTCAAAAATAAAGTGAATTTTCAAATAATTGAAATATGCTTAGCAAATTTTTATGCTATGCATTAATTGCATATTTTGTGGATCTCAGAAAAGTTGGAAAACAAAATTTGAAGTTTTCTTAAACCCCTTAAAAGGATTGGATAGTTCATCCAGCTCTGTAGTCAGGGAGGTTAAGAGAGAAAAAAGAGAATAAGAGAAGAGAGAATAAGATCTTCTTTAACGCTGGAAATAGATAAGTTTAATCAAAAGGTTCTTACAAAAAGTGCAACAAACAACTTAGATTATTAGATCATTGAAATTACAATTTTAACACAAATTTGAAGTTTTCTTAAGCCCCTCAAAGGATTGGTTAGTTCATCCAGTGCTGTAGTCAGGGAGGTTCTTTGAGAGTAAGATCTTTTTTAACGATGGACTTATATATATGTTGAATCCAAAGCTTTAACAAAAAGTGCAACAAACAACTTAGATCATTAGATCATTGAAATTTTAACACGAATTCTGATTTCTAGAGCAGAATCTTACTCTTAAAACACATCGTATCTTCATATTTGAAATATTTACAAGAAACTGCACAATCTGCAGTTGGAACCCAACAAATGCCTAACTTAAAAGAGAGAAAGAGAAACTTAAAAAGTTCCACCTTGCTCAGGTATATAGGCAACAACTTATTGCTGCTAATATAGCTAAGCATTAGCAAGCATTTAACATTTTAGTGCCATAAATAAATGTATGTAAACTGTTTAGCCGAATTGCCAAAATTCCCATTAGAGTAGAAAATAGCCAAGGGATATTAAAGCGTTGTCGCTTTGGCCATGATATAGGCCAAAATCAGCCAGACAGTTAAGCCGTCTGGCCATTGAGTTTGCAACTTAATAGCCTTGACAGCAACACCAGCATGACTTCTGGCTTCAACACACTCACACACACGCACACACACACACATGTATTATTAAACGCCAGCAGGACAGCAGCGGCAATTATTTCACATGAGGGCGCATCAATACGCAATGAAGACGAACGTCCAAATGACCAGCAAGGAGTGTGGGTGGGCAGCGGGACGAAGCCACAGCAAAGTTGGCCAAAATTAACAGATTGCATAGCATAACATATAGCCACCGAAATTGAGCCTGCACTCACAGCTGACCATAACACACACCCACACACACACACACACACACACACACACACACACACACACACACACACACACACACACACACACAGGCACACAAAACATTTTTGGACTGGCCGAAAAGCATTTAGCAGTATTTTTAATTTCTCCCATGTGGTACAGACGACTAAACCAATCGGAAGCCAATAGTTAAGCTTAGCAAATGAGTGTGTGTGTGTGTGTGTGTGTGTGTGTGTGCGTGTGTGTGTGTGTGTGTGTGTGCGTCTATGTGGGTGTGTGTGTGTGCGTAGCTAAACTTTGGTTAATTTATGTGCGCGAATTATCAGGGAACCTTCCGGCAAAGTCAAACGCAGCGATTTTTGTGCCCAAATGCCAAATAAATGCGATTTTTGTTAATACCCTGTAGACATTAAATTCGCCTAACAGAGGGTATAATGAAACTATGATTAAGGATGTAACAGACAGTGCGAGACTGGAAATCGTTTCAGTTGAACTTGTTGCTCACGAAGGACATATATTTGAAATTTGATCAAAGCTTTTCAGGTATCAAAAGACTCAAAAGGATTCTCTTGAGCTTTTAACGAGTCGTCTTAACATTCTTCTCTCACAATAATTCGAATAGTTTGCGAAGGATTTGCTTATATAAAAAATCTAATTAAATTAAATCCTTGACATACACAATCTAAGCGATATAGTCCTTAATTTAGATAAGCGTTTACCTAAGAATATTATCGAAGTACTCTGAAAATATTAAAAAGTTACTTAAAAAACAAGCCGAAAAGTTATTTAAAAGCAAAGATAAACTTCAGCCGCTTACAGATTATCCTCAAGTCGAGCTTTTGCAGCTTTTGTGCTCTTTCCATCCATTTTTTATCTATTTTTTTGTTGTGGCATGCAATCGATGCCTTTATAGTTATAATTTATGTGCGGCGCCATTATTTTTGTTTATTGCTTGGCCGCACGACAGGCGACTGTCAGCGAGTAAGCGTAAGCATAAGCCGCTTAAGGCAATTCGATTTCCAATTGAAGCTGTGATAATTACCTCGGCTGGTTAACATTTTAAAGGTGCGTGCATGCAAGCATATGGGGCATGCAACCAATGCTGCCAGTTAGAAAAGGCACGCAGATGCACAGTGGCTGACACTCAACTGGCCAAATCTGCAATTCAGCCGGAACAGCATACATTTTGGTCGTTTGCTCGCCGCGAGCATTGCAAAAGCAAAATACACACACAGAGTACCTGGCCCATTCTCATCTGAATTCGGCCCCCACTTGGAGTCCAATGAGGCGCAACATCTGCTGCCTGTGACTGTGGCAAAGAATGTGGTAAAAGCCAAATGTGGTCGAGTGTGTGTGTGGCGTGTGCATACAACTCTGCTTGACTTATGATGCATGCAACGTATCTGCCCCTAGGGCAACTGTACCGCCCTCTGCTTGGCAATGGGGCAGTCGGCGATAACAAGTTGACTGTCAGTTAAAAGCGAGTCGAGCTTTGCATTGCATTTATCAAGCGTCAAGGTTTGACATTAGTCAACTTTAGCCTCGTAAAGTTGTTTATATTTGCTGCTCTAGCGGAAGTTATCGAAACGGTATTTCAAGTAAAGTTATCGTTAAAAGATGCCGAGCAAATATATCGAAACGAAAATTACCGATTATTTCCAAAATATGATTATAATGTACTTTGATTCCTTTATTGAAAGCATAGGGCTTCGGTTCAAAGTTTGAGTTATCGAAAAAGGTTATCGTTATGTTGCTTAGATGTATCGTATAATTGTAGCCACTTCAAATGTTGCAAACATATTTGGAATCGAAAGTAGAAAAAGCTTGCGATACAAAGTTATCGACAGCTATCGATACAAACACAGTGTAGCTATCGACAATGAAGATGATAGAGCATGATAAATTATAAGAAATGTTTTATCTTGTAGCCTTAACTTGTTAACGATAACACTATTAGCATATGGAATGTAATTATACGTAATTCATAGGGATCATTTATCTTATAGATATTGTTATACTTATATTTTAAGCAGCTAAGTCAGACTGTACTTGCGATCGCTACTATCGAATGTTGTGCTGCCAAACGAAAAAAGAGAAAAAGCACAAGAAACCCATGTCCATTCCAGCTTAATTAACTTGATTTTCTACCGACATTCGGTACAAGCATCTGCATCAGATTTGCATTGCACCCAATGCTGGCTACATTGTCATCGCAGCTGTTGTTTTGACTGTTTCCCAATGGCGACCGTTCGCTGAACGAAATCCTAATTACAGAACTGCCCCGCCAGCTATTGTTAGCCATATTCTAAGTGCCCAGCCTACACTGGCCAGCAAATGCTATCGAAGCGGTTATACTATAATCTGCAACATCCTCTGCAGTTGCATGCAGCATGTTTGTGTGCGGCTTTTCAATGCGCAGTGTTTTGTGTATGTGTGGGAATAGCTGTTGTTATTGCCGGTGTAGCCCCAAGCCAGTTGCAGCCCACTTGAACACAAGGTTAGGCAGCAAGTTCATACGCCAAATATGCTGAGGCCACACTGTGGCCCGGCCAGTGTGGGCGGTGTGGGCGTTGTGGGCGGTACTGGACATTGGACAACCCGCTGCGTCTTACACGTAGCACAGGTGGTTGGCTTGTTTGCACCACGTTCTGAATAATGGATATGTATCGTGTGGCACATTGAATGCCCCAGCGGTGAGTGACATTACATGAGGTTTCGGACGCCGTGCCGCTTGCCTGCGAATGTTTTCGGAATTGTTAATGTAATTACGCCTGAAAGCCTCCGCACCAAGCAGGAACCTCGGAACCAGAAGCCGCCAACTTAGGGGCTAACCAGGTTAATCAAGTCAAGTCGATAAGCGTGTGTGTGTGTGTGTGTGTGTAAGTTTAAAACGAATTTGCAGAGTCATTGGAGAGCTTGACTTGGCAGCATGGCAATTTGCCTAATTGCTGTGTTGACCCCACTGAGAGCGAGTAAGAGAGAGAAAACAACAAAGAGTTTGCGAACGAGAGATAACTGCATGGAAATTTTCTAATCAAGCGATGAGTTTTTCTTCATTTTGACACTGTATAAAATAACTTTGCAGACAGCAGCAGAGCGTGCAGAAAATTCATCAGCCCAAAGGCGACTGAATGAAGTCAAATGCTTGGGCGGTTAGCTCGATTCTGGGCAAAGCCATGTGGGCTGGAAGGGGGGAGATGGTTTGGGGCTGCGAGCACTTTGTGCGTTTTGTGTGACATGGAAAAATGGTTACAAAATGGCGGCAGCTGACTCAACAAACAAACATGCATGCGAATACAAGAGTGTGTGTGTGAGTGTGTGTGTGTTTGTTAACACACACAGCGACTCGGCCTTGATGCAAACTGTCGCCTGTCTGTGGCGCTTTCTCTTGTTCCCTTTTTTTTCTTGCCATCACTTTCTCTCAGCTGCTCGGCGTGTGTGACTTAAATTCTACTTTTTAACATGTTGTGTTAAAATGTTTGCAATTTCTCATACTCTAACCAAGGCTACAATGAATATTTCATTAGCTTGACACAGCTTACACAGATAAACATATGTAGCACAAACAATAGGGAACTTATATTACTTTAAAGAAAAAAACCATTATTTTATTATTAAATTATTGTATCCATTCTAAACATTGATTAATATTTGCCAAAGTAAATTTGAAGACTTTGAAAAGCAACATATACGGAATTCACAACATGGTTGTTACTCAATACAAATTATCAAATGTGTAAAAATGTTGGCTGGCAAATGATATAAATGATATACACAAAAATGTTATCGATAACAATTTTCCAGAGATATGGCAGCTCCAAGCTTAGGCAAACAATAAGAAATATTGCGCGCACAATATTTTCCTTAAAAATATTACGGTTTGAGCTCTGCGAAGAGTGTTTATTAAACAAACCCCAATACCCCCACTCTTGGCCCAATTAGTTTACTTTTACTTGATTTTATTAAGTTAAGAAAGAGTATTCGAGTTTCGTGGCGCATTAGCCAACACTTCTCACACACAATTCTCATTTGCCCCTAGCCTCAACTTAACCTCACAACCATTTATATATATATATGTTAGTATATATATGCATATACAAATGTATGTCTGTATGCGTATATATAATATTGTTGCGTCTTTGGCTTGTTTGCAAATTTTCAACTTGAAACGCCAACGCCAGACCGAGAGCGAAACGCAGCGGGCGAACATCTTTTTTTTATTATTTGCACTAAAAATAAAGGAAAGGCAAAAAGTTTGCTGCGTTTGGCAGCTGCTTGCAGCTGGCGACTGCTGTGAGTGTGCGTCTGTGTGTGTGTGCGTGTGGGTGTGTGTGTCACTGTTTTGTTAACATATTAACATGTGTGCGTGACACGATTTACAGTAGCTAAGGCCAGCAGCAGGAACAACAACAACAACGAAAAGACGTCAGACGTTTTGTGGCATTTGCAGCCACTTGACAAACTAATGTTGCATACTTTCGAGGGTTGCGCAAAATTCAACGAAAACTAATTGAATGCCGTAAAGCAAATAACTTGACAGCGTTAAGTAAACATCATTCACATATAAATCAAGACTTGAATATATATTAAGAGAGAAATTAATTACATTTAATCAAGTGCCAGCGGTCAGTGTCAAAATTAATTTGCAAAGTTATTTGAATCAAATACGACGACAAATGCAACACACACACAAACAACAGAGTGTGTGTGTGTGCGTGTGTGTGGCAACTGGACTGTTGGCTCTTAGTGGCATGTAGCAGACGGAACAGCAGGTGAATTGACCGGACAGCACGTTTAATACCGAAATTGACATTAAATTGCTTGTGACCTGCACCCAGCAGCGATTTTGCTCCAGCTGCTGCTAGCGCTGCCTGCTGCCTTCTGCCTGCTGCCTGCTGCCTGCTCCTGATGTTATCGACTTTTACGACAATTCCAATAAAGTTACAGCTCAGACAGATATTCCACGCCTGCCACTGACATGGCTGAAGCGGGTATATTGTATGTAGTTGGGGCAATAAAGACCAGAGCATGGCCCAAAAAACAACAAAAGCAGCTTTTGTGCAAATTATTGAAAGATTTGTCTATTGTCGTAAATTGTATATGGAAAAGGTGTGACCGCAAGCGCAAGGCCATAAAATACCAACTTTCAGTGGCACATCTCGAAAACCTTGCCTGACTTTGACAAAATAAGATTCCTATATTGACAGAAGTTTCAAACATCCAACATTATAGGTTGTCCTGATGTTCCACAAGAAACTCAAAAGAAACCAATGTATAAGATATTCAAAAATAAATATTAGCTATTTATGAAATGAAAAATACCTCTTTCTCTGGTTAAAATGTCAACTTTGTGGGTATAAATAACGAGTTGACTACCAAACTGCATTCTAGAAAGCCCGAAAATACATGTTTATACATGCATGCATGTATATATACATATACATATATATATGCATGTATACATGCATATGATCATATGCGCACGCTTACCTGCTTATGAAAGCTCGCTAATAGTCGCCCCTCGCTCGCTCTGGATGTGGATTGTGATGAAGTGTGTGAAAAGTGAAAAAGCTCGGCACCATGAATTAACCGACGCGTATTTTACTGGTCATAAGATTAATATATTTGAGACAAACAACAGCTAAAGGGCTGATAAATTTAAAGAAAAAACACACGCAGCACGAACTAATCGCGTTCAAATTAACTAACCATATTATAATTACTTATGAAAACTTATTACTTTATAAAAGAAAACTATTTTACGGACACCCGCAAAGAACACGACCGACCTACAGAAGAAACGCGCAAAAACTAAACTGATTAAAAAAGCTCGCGGCTACGCCGACAATTGCACTAATACAATAACAATTTGGAGTACACAGAATACACGCTCACAAGATCCACAACTGAAATAACGGAATCAAAAGCGTTTCGACCAATGGCGTGATCGCAGTAGACATATGATACCCGTCTCCCCCTGTGTGAAAAGTGAAAAAGCTCGGCACCATGAATTAACCGACGAGTATTTTACTGATCATTATTTGAGACAAAAAACAGCTTAAAGACTGTTAAATTTAAAGAAAAAACTCACGCAGCACAAACTAATCGCGTTCAAATTAACTAACCTTATTATTATTACTTATTAAAACTTATTACTTTGTAAAGGAATACTATTTTATGAACACCCGCAAAGCACACGACCGACCTACTGAAGAAACGCGCAAAAACTAAACTGATTAAAAAAGCTCGCGGCTACGCCGACAATTGCACTAATACAATAACAATTTGGAGTAGACAAAATACACGCTCACAAGATCCACAACCGTAATAACGGAATCTAAAACGTTTCGACCAATGGCGTGATCGCAGTAAACATATGATAAACCACCCCGCTCCCTCCCTCTCATCCCTTTGACTAGGCTCGCTCGCTCTTGCAGCTACAGCCTGCAGCGTCCGTGATCAAAAGCATTAACCCAAATAATAGGTCAGCAATGAACGAATAATTATCTTCCACGCTCACAACATCCACAATGCCCACACTTTGGTTAATGCGAAGCACATTTGTGACGTATAAAACACATGTAAGTTATCGACAGATTGCGCTGGGTCTCTTGAGTGTCTTACCTTATATAAGTACATATATAATAAAATATGTTAAAAAAACATTATAAATTTAAACGAATGAAAATTTGATGATCACTGAAAAGTAAATTGGAAAATAAATATAAATATTTATCCAATAAACAAATTATCAAGCACTTAACAAAAATATCAAGACTTATATAATAAACCTGGTCACACTGGCACGCATCAAATGGCAGGTGGCGAAAGTGTGTGACGCACTTGGGGAATGTTATTTTATTATTACATTTTGTGACATAGCACAACAATTGTCAACAATTGGATGAGAGGCAGCTCGACTACCATTAATTTTGGGCATTGACTTTGCTTTTCGGTCCCAAAATGAAGCTGTTTGGTATTGTCGGACACTCGAACACGTGCTCCTTATCAAACCCCTAACCAAATGGACTTGGATATTGGCATGTCATTGCGAGTTGTTCTGTCCAAATCGAAGTCTCGGCATGAATAAGCGTTCTGGCTTAAGTGTGGCCAGTTGAGAGCTGCATGAGTTGAGTTTCCTTTTGCTATGTATGCTCTTCACCTACGTCAGGCAAATGTGTTACGTAATTGTCATAACGGCAACACTCGAAGTTAAGGCAATTCCCTGCACAAACATAGCCAACGACTAAACAAAACGCCCCAAATAATGGCAAAAAATAAAAGAAAACTACAAAAGTGGCCTAGAAACAGAAGAACAAAAAAACGAAGCAAAAAACAAAACCAAAAACTAATTTAAAATGACCTTATAGTCCGCACAATAGACAAGCCGCATTACATGTGCGCCTGTGGGCGTGTTTCCTGGCCACACATACTTAACTCCAACTGTAAATGCGAGGGTGGCGCGAGAAATTCACAACAAGTTGTGGCGGAACGCTACTTCTAATCATTACATTTAATACCATTGCGACTAAGTTGAGCTAATGGGAATAGCTAGTTAATTATGTATCTATATAGCTGTTTGTCCTAACTAACAAGTAAGTGTGTGTGTGTGTGTGTGTGTGTTTGTGTAGTTATACGTATGTTTTTAACGTCTCTTAAGCTACGTTTGTTTGTTACCCGCTACGCTTAAAACGACACATTTTGAAATGATGCCCTACTATGCGATTCTCACGAGTTCAAAAAATGCTTTAACGTTTTTCATGCTTGACTTATAGGTAAAAATTAAACTTGATCATTGATTATACTCTCACTCCAATTGTGTCTCTTTGGCGCTCTGTCCTTTTCTCTGTCTCTCTTTTATTTTGGTTTTCTATTTTCTACAGTTCTTATTCTAACCCGTTCGCGTTTGTGCTCTTAGTTAAATGTCCTGCTTCTACTACAATAATCAGGTGGTCGTAGATATGTCATATTTTTGTTATAATTATTATATCACTTCAAATTTCACCCCCATTTCAGGAAACTTCTAATGGCACCCACAACCCTCATTTTCATTGCCTACTTTTTGGCAGCATTACCAGCGTTGCAGTTGTTTTCATTCATAGTTAAGACAGCCGCCAGCTACACACACACACACATACACAGACACACACACATACGCATATATACCTACACTGACTTCTCATTCAACTAGCCCAAACGCCTTGATCTTAGCTTAGGGCTCGCGTCTGCTGACCGCCTTGTTCAGGCCAGTCTTTTTCGAGTGTGGGGGGAAGTTCTCGGGTCCACCCACATCTAATGCTGCTTTTCCAGTGCTATAATTTTTCCTTTTCGCCATGCTTACGCTTTGGCCTGTTGTGCTTCGCATTGCTTTGCTCTGCTTTATTCTGCTTTGCTTGGCTTTACTTATATATTCTTTTTGCTATTTTAGTTTTCTAACCAACAAAACAAATTGAATCACGTTCGCCTGCGAGAGAAACGTGAGTATTTTATTTTTGCCCGTTAAACATTTTCATTTTTCTTGCTAGCCAAAAAGAGAAGCAAAAAAAAACCATCTCAGCCTTGCAATGCAAGTTGTTTTGTCTGATAATGATGCCATGGGGCCGCCTGATGTTGTTGTTGTTGTTGTTGTTGTTGTTGTTGTTGTTGTTGTTGTTGTTGTTGTTGTTGTTGTAGCTGCTCCCAGTGGTTGTTGAGTGTTGGCTAGTGGAGCATGCCCAACACCATCATTTGCCCTATAACATATGCTTACCAGGCGTGAGTGTGTCTGTGTGTGCCTATTTGTTTATTAAAAATAGATTTGCGTGCCCAAAAAAACGACAAGTTAAACTTCTCCGATGGGGAGTGCTGCTCTAGGAGATACCCTCCCCCAGCATCGAGCTGCCTTCACAAAAATCCTAGCCTACTTTCACACATATATACACAAAAACCATAAGCAGGCAAGCCTTACTCGCATTCTATGGGAAAATCTTTCTAGACTAACTTGGCTATCTATTGCCTGTTCTCTATGAAATGTTCAGGGCCTAAATATGACACACAAATATGTCTTAATACGAAACCCCAAGACTATGCATCTTAAAATGAGTAACATTGATGTAAAGTCTTAGAGGAAATAGGATGAAGTATATAAGAAAGAAGTATTCCGAGCTATGCTCAAAAAACAAGATTTCGACTTCGATTTTCATGGATTACATTGCGGGTCACAGAGGCCGAGACACGGACGGATGGACAGACGGACTTGCCAAGATGAACTCGGTTGTTGAAGAATATACCTACTTTATAGAGTCAAAGACCCCTGTTACATACATTTCAACATAGCCAATATACCCTTCTCGCCCATTTGTGTTGAGGGCATGGAAAATGAGAGATTTTGTCATGCCCAAGCAGAGATGCCCAGTTCGGTTCGGACCATTCATCATCATTTCTGGCCTGATGATTTTATTTTGATTTCGGTTGCCATAACGTTTGGGGATTACCAGCCTAATGATTTTATTATAGTTATCATCCCGCACAGCCAGCCAGGCACATTGATTGATGGCAGCCCGGTTCATTGTCTCATTCATTTATTGTCCGTTCGAGTGAGTTCTCATTTAAGTGTTGCCTTATTATATTAAAAGCACATTAATGCTGTGCGGCGTTGTCGCCGCTTAATGTATGGAAATTCTTTTAAATTTGTAATAAACTGCCCCTCGTTTCTGGGAACTGTACAGCTCTAACAATGGCCATAGACCAAAAAGCCGAAACGTCAAACAACAGGCAAACAATTTGAGACCAAAAATCAGAGCGCAGCCTGCACAAAGTTTTGTGTGCGGCGACACTTGGCCATTGTCTCGGGTTACTCCAAAAATCTGTAGGCTCTGCAGACGGTTGAATACCCTACAATAGAAACTATAAGCTGTGGATTTAGCGAAAATTAGTTAAAACGCATGATTGAATTTGAGTCTTATCAGGCATGCAAAGTCATAAAAAGTGATCGGGGATTCGGTTTACGATTCAAATCCAGTTTTATGGTTTGAAACCAGGCTAGTGAACCTGCTTGTTCACTTTCAAAACCTCGGGTTTAAGTCAAAACCCTTTTTTATGTTTTTTCTAAAAAGAAAATTTAGATCGCCTCGACTTTCGGTTAAATGGTTTATTGGGTTCATTTAAGGGCTTCAAGGGTTCAAAGCAAAAATAAGATGTGTTTTCGGACTAAAACCGGTTCACATCACAACCGATTTGAAGCCCTTTTAAGAATAGAATATATTTCACTGAAACCGATTCACAATTGATTTTCAGAGCATGTGTAATATGAGCTTCCACTTTATCAAATGCATACAAGCCAAAGATCTACAGTTTATATATGTATTTAAAAGCTTTTGAAAGTGAGTAGAATATTTTTAATGTAAATTCACAAATATGTGCTAAAATCTGTCGAAATTGACCCGAAGGTAAAATGTAGAACACGCCCATTTACATTTTCTCAGCCGTATAGTATAAATTTGCCTTTAGCATGTTATCCTGTCAATTAGACTTTCAATTTTCAACTCACGCCTTCGGCGAATCAAGAAACAACAACAACAACAAACACAACTTTACAAGCCGAGCAAAGCACAGATTGTTTACCAAGATTTTAAAAGAAATAAACATTGAGGAAGTTAAGAAAATTTACATAATAATAATATGCAACCAGGTAAAGTCCTCACATTGATATCGAAATTTAAAAAGTAAAAGTCATACATTTCTTGTTGGGTTTTAAATGAATTTTGTGTTATTTCAGTAAATTAATTTATAGACACCAACAAAGGCAAAAGTCCTGCTTGGGTGTAGGGCATGAGGCTCAAGTAAACTAAAGCAAAGCAAAGCCCGCAGCATGGTGCCACTTTGACTGACTGCCACGCCCCCGAACGCCCTGTGACTCTCTCTCCCACTCTCTCTCTCTCTCTCTCATTCCCTATCTCACTTACGCCACATAGTCGTAATTACGCGCAACTTTCGACAAGTGTCGCCAGAGAAATCGCCAGCGTCCCGCCAGCTTTAGTGGGTGCTACGTGTCCCTGGTGTGGCTGCAAAGTTTTCGGGGCTATGGCGTCTTGTTTGATGTTGCCATTGGAGGCGCCACAGAAGCGCACATGGCGACCAAGGCAGCTGCGGTTTAATCTTCTTTTAAATTGTACCCCCAAATGGTCGGAGGGGTGTGTGTGCGTGTGTGGAGGAAGGGGGAGAGAGTGGGCTGTACTCTATACAGCAGCATTGGCCAAAAGTTTGCCGCCACTTGCGCTTGATAAGTTAGAACAAAAACGAGCAGGATGCCCGGCTCGTAGCGGGAGCACGAGGAGCAGTGGATGGCAGGCAGCCTGAAATAGTTGAGAATTCTTTGTGGGAAAAGTCATTGTAACACTTTTGTGGCGCTGCTGTTATTTTTCACTCTAATTAGCCGTCATTGGTTTGTGATTTGTGGGCGAGCGCCGTAAAACACCTGCTGAAAACAGTTGGCCAAAAACTTGCTGACCACAATCCATACAAAGCCTTAGCCAGCTGCATTTGCTGCAGATTTTGATTTACTTTTGGCCACATTAATCTGAAGGCCCAATAGTTTGCCATCCACTTGGCCAATTTTTGCAGTTTACGTTTAACCCAGCAGCCTGAAATGGCCGCAAATAATTTATAGCAAATGACTTGGCCACAATTTATGCAGAGCGGAGACCGCATTAACCATTTCAGCAGAGCCAAAAGCCAAGTAAAGTATTTAATTAAATTAAATACAAAAGTGTGGGAGAGCGAGAGAGAGAGAAGGAGCGTTGGCTTTTATGGTCGGTCTTTAAAGCGTACGTAAATCATTTAAGACACAAAGAAAGACAACCAGGCTAATGGCCAATAGCCAATGGGCAATGGGCAATGGGCGATGTTTAATGCTGCTTCTGCTCATTGTCCAAGCCGATCACGCCTGCTATTTGTGTGGCCACATTAAAATAGACTAAAATGCGTCAGCAGTCTCCGTCTTTATGGCCACTTAATGTAAAACAGTTAATTAGCAGCACTCACACACACAGACACACACACACACACACACACACACACACACACACACACACACACACACACACACACACACATACACACATAGCGTATTTCCGTTCGGCATGCAAAATGGCAGCCATTTTTACTGCCGCTGACATTTTCGCCATCTTGGCTGGCAGGTGGCTGCCGCTTTCCATCTGAAGAGCCGGCAAATTACTTTTGATTAATGAAACGCAATGAGGCGGACAGAAATTGTTAAAAAAAAAAAATGTATAATAAAGTTAATAAGCGGCAACAGCCATGTTTTCAATGCCGACAGAGTAATGCACTTAGAAAAATGTCAAAAGGTTCTGTTATAAGTAAATGATATATATAAATTATGTTAATAGCTTGAAAACATTCCAATCCGACTCGATATACATATATGATGCTATGTTTTATATTATATACTTGCAATATAGCATATATTATATCCCACATAAATATATATTTGAGGACTCATTATAAAAAAATAACAATTAGAAATAGAGTATTTTAGAAAATAGGTATTAAATGAAATAAAGTATATAGTGTGTCAAGTGTGAGTGTAAGTGTGAGAACTAAATAATGTAATGTAAAGCAAATATATTGCCAATTTTTACGATTTTACCTTAAGCCACACTTTAAGAATTTTGAAACGCAACGCTGCCAACTTAGTTGAAAATTTACTATGCTATGGCTGCTCTATCTGTTGCACGTCCTCTTTCGCTCACACTTTCAGCTGATTATAGCTGATTGCATGCAGCTACTCAGTGGCAGGAATCACAGGATGTCAAAAATTAATATGCTTTTGTCCATGCAAAATAATAGCTGAGATGCCATGACATTGTTGTTGTTGCTGTTCCTTTTGTTACTGTTCTTTTTGTTGCTGTTGCACTTTATTGGCAATGCTGTTGGTGTGCGCGTTAAAAAGGGACAGCGACAAAGCTACTCAACTATCTGGCAAGGCCTCAAGGCGTGCAATTTCTTTGGCATGCTACTTTTGTCGCCTTGTCCTTGTCGTAATTATGAACTTAACAGGCAGCTCGAGGCGTGTCGTCAGCGGAGGCAGCGCCACGGGCGATGCCATATTGTGTTAATATTTAATGGATGCCATTTCAGCGATGCGCTCTGATTTTTAATTGAACATATGTACAAGCGTGCAGTTGCATTTTTAATTTTTTTTGTGCTGTATTTGCTTTTCTTTAATATACTTAAAAACGCATATTTACAAGCGAATGCGTGTATATGTGTGTAAATGCATTTTTTCACCAAATGCATTGAGGGTTAAAAGCGGCGCTTGATAGCATTTAAATAAATGAGCAGCTGTTTGTTCAGCCTCGTCCATGTTGGAACTCATTAATGGTTACAAAGATTCTTTGCGCTACTTTCACTTAATTCATTAGCTACGGCTGCGCTGATAAAGCTAAGAAAAGGGCCATGGCCATGGTCGAGCAGCTGCTGATGTTTATATAAAGTAATAAACGTTTACCGCGAATTCATTTGCATATCCAAGGAGCTTGTCAGTGGCCTCTTTTGGCAAGTGAACGCATAATTAAATTAAATCCATTTTAATGACTGACAAGTACAGTTTACTGCGGCTGGACGTCTTGTCTTCTGCGACTGAGTGGGCTTATTAATAATAAGAAGAAAAAAAATCCTTAAATATGCATGTCTGTCTTATTTGCTTTGCCTGGCCTTAATATCTGCTTTATATTACAAGAAAATGACTTCAAAAGTAGCCTTAATGAACAAAAACTTAATTTCTACATTTTGAAATGTGCGCGCCAAGCGACAGGCGGCGTTATCTGCGTAGTGCTGCCACCTTAGCATACGAAGACCAGCTGGCAGCACTGTGCAAATTACGTGGCAACCCCTCGCGTCCGTCTTGTGTAATAAAAAACAACACTCGATTCGTTAAATTATTGTTTAAAATTTTAATTAATGTAATTTTGGACCCAAGGCCCGTACACACAAGCTGTGTTTGTACCGCCCCCAATTATTTAGGCAGCCCGCGGACATCAAATGGTAAGATATTGTTACCGATTGGTCCAAAGGGGGGAGCACCCGTTCAAGGCCGCTCTGCTACTAAAATTAACTTGAATTTGTTTGTATTTGCAGTGTCTAAATAAGTATTTAAATTCCGTTAATTTTGAGGAATTGTTAGCCGAGCCATCGAAATGCTGCCCGCCATTGTCTTCCGTCAAATGCATCGTCCGCTCAGCGCCGGTGGTCTGCACCATGGAGCCGCAACAACACTGAAGCATGTGCTCGGCGTAGGCGGCAGCAGTTTTGTCAACTGCCTAAATCGCTATGCCGCTGCAACCGGCTTCATACGCATCTCATTTTTGGACATCAATCAGCGCCGCAATTGGGATGTGGCTAGACTGCGGCTCTATGCCGACGCCAAGAAGCAATCGCTGCACTTGCGGACACTGCAAGGACGGGATTTGCTTCAAGGTGTCATCGATAAGCAGCGCGCCGAGTTTATAGAGCGGAAGAACTTCCTGGTCGACGATATACGAGAGGCGCGTCACAAGGTGCAGGAGCGAGTGCGCGAGAAGATTGTCGAGATACGCGAGGAGCGGGAGAACATCATGACCATACCGAATATGCTGACTATAAGTCGTGCCATACTATCGCCCTATATTGGCTATGTTATTGTCCAAGGCGACTTTACCATGGGCATGAGCCTGCTCGTCGTCGCTGGCATAACAGATCTGGTGGGTTTTTGTTATTAGCTACTATAAGGCTTTATATAATATATACACTTTCCAGCTTGATGGCCAGATTGCGCGCCGTTGGCCTTCGCAGGCAAGCAAAGCCGGCTCCTTTCTGGATCCCATGGCCGATAAGCTGCTCATGGGCTCCTTGGTCATTTCATTGTGCTACAGCGAGCTGCTGCCCATGTGGCTTACCGGTGTTGTTGTGTTCCGGGATGTGTTCCTTATTGCCGCTGGTTTTGTCATACGTTACATAAGTCTCCCACCCCCCGTAAGCCGCTCTCAAGTATATGCTACCAACATTTTAAAACTTAATGTATGTATTTTTCTTTCGCAGAAAACGTTCTCTCGCTATTTTGATGCCACCCATGTGACCGCCCAATTAGAACCTACATTCATCAGCAAGGTGAACACTGGCGTGCAGTTGGCCACAATTGGCATAAGTCTGGGTGCGCCCATATGGAATTATATCGGTAGGTCATATCAAAATAATGTTCTTACATCTATTATTCTCACATTCAACTCCATAGATCATCCGGCGTTGCATGGACTTTGGTATTTAACAGGCGTTACAACCGTCGCAGCTGCGCTCAGCTATGTCATTAATAGACGCAATACTTTTAAGATTATACAAAAAAAGAAATAGAACTGAGCATTTCTTCTACTATTATCAGAGAGAGAATAGTAATAGAACACACGTCGCAATGATTAGTATATAGTCCTTTTGTAAACAACTTAGCTATTAATAAAATTATATATTTTGTTATCAATGCTGCATTGATTTGAAACACTCAACTGTTGTTCAACTGTTACACATGACGTACGCGTGAGTTTCAGACTAGTGCTGCCAGATCGTTGACAGCCATGTGTAAAATCTATTTAATGCCCCGATATATGTGTGTATGCAAATAATCAGCCAAGTGTAATATTACTGCATTATATTATATTTATTACCAATTTAAAGTTAATTAAAGAACTGTGATAAGTTAACGTACAGTAGGTTTACGCAAGCAAAAAAGCTGCCACTGTACCGAATTATTGAATTGAATGCCTCCGCCTGTTTTCAGTGTTGGACAACGGCACTTTAGAGCTGCGCGCATCATTTTGTTGTAATCGCTAAAACAAAATGTTTGAAACGTAAAAAAAAGTAAACTGCAACAAATATATACAAGAAACGGCCTGCAAAATGTGAGGGCAATTGGAAAAGATACTTTCGAATGAAAACTAACATAATATTTATGTGCTTGCAGGCCTAAAATTAGCGATAATACCATGCGCGAGCTGGAGGACATATTGAACGAGAGCGAAACCTATGCGGATCGTTTAGCCGCCTTCCTTAAGCAAAAGACTGCACCAAAGCCGCAGAGCAACACACCTTTTGTGCTTGGCGACGTGGACATCACATTTGATTTCGATGTGGACTTGGTTAAATTGCCGCCAAAACCGCAACCAACAGTTGCAAAGGATACGGCAGCAGCCAAAGAGCAGCCGCTGCGTGAGATTACCAATCAACCCCCTACGGTAGCTGAGCCTAAAGCACAACCAGAAGCTTCAATTGTTTCAAACAGCCAAGAAAATGCAGCACCCCTGACGCCGCCGCCAGCAGCAGCGTCTCCTGTTACCTCGCCACGCAGATCCACCACTCGACGCAGCGGCGTTCATGTGCCTGGCTCGGATCGATTGCGTCGCGTGGCCATACATCGACGCTCGCGCAGCTGTGGACGTCGCGACTTGCTGAAAGAATTCAACAACGCCTCGTCCAACGGCTCGGATTTTGTAAGCCTTTAAATAAACTCATAGATTTGCCTGCTAATTAATGTGATTTGACAGCTACCCACTGTGAGCAGCACGCCTGCTTCGGAAAAGCAAACCGCAGCCGTGCCGGAACAGCCTACACAAAGAGATGCATCAGGCCCAACAGTATTGCAGGCTGTGCCACAGGTGGAACAAAGAGACGAGCTGCTATCACACGCCTCCAACTCGCAGCACTCTGTGACGCACTCATCGCAGCGTTCCACGACGCCCGATAATAGCGCCGTCAAGCGACGCACCTACACTGTAGAACTTGGTCCTGAGCCGGGTCAACTGCTGTTGTCGCCCTCGCGAAGCAGCAGTTCCCATAATTTGCGCCCGCAACGGTCGTCTTCGAACTCTATTTATAATACTTCGCTTAGACAGTCGCGCGTGCTTATGGCACGAACGAGAGAACAGGCGGCATTGTCAGCAGCTAGATTGGATTTACTAGCTCAGGATACGCCACCGCGTATAACATTGCCGCACACGCAGCCCGAACCGGAGTACATTGTGCCCGAAACGCAGCCTCAGCCGATGCAGCACATGCTGCAAAATATGTCCAGCAATGCGATGGTGGCACCTTTTGTGGTTATGCCCATGGCCTCAATGCTCACGCTCAGCTCGAAGCCAGCTGCAGCGCATGTAGATGCAGCCGCTCAAGTGGAAGCAGCGCCGGTTGCAACAATGGCCAGTCGCAGCATGCAAACCTCCCGCAGTCCGCCTGCCTTGCAGAATGACATCATGACCGACGACGAGAGCGCCGACGAGCGACAGGCTAGTGGAGCGCCATTAAATCTAGCACCCGCCGGTGGCAACACCACAAGGCAACGTAATTTACGCAAGCGTGCGCAACGTGTAGAGAGCTCTGTGCAGCTGCTCGACTTGCATCGCTCACGTACCAAGAACTTACGTCAGCGTGGCAAAAATATGCCGCGCCAAACGGTGCTCAATAAACCCTCGCAGCCGGCCATCAATGGCGAACAGTTTGCCTTCGAGCTGGCGCGCATGAGCAATTATGAGATTATGGATTTACGCAAACGCAACTCCTTGGGCAGGCAGCACCCAGTGAACGGTCATCGAGAGCAGCCCACAGAGCAGCAGCTGGTGCTGGACCAGCACATCGAATGGGAGATATTGCGTCGTAATCTCGAAGAGCCGAACGAGCAAGCTGGGCCCCCGCCACGCACAAACTCAACGGCAACAACTGTGCCCACAACCGAGAGTGAATCTCTGTCTGCTGCATCTTCTATTTCGTCGCCGGCCGCACCCCCTATGGGCTTTAGGGACAGCACAATACTGGAACCCCATCAGGACAGCTCCAGGCAGCATCAGCGACGCTCGCGCCTCAGGCGCCGTGAAACGCTTATGGTAAGTTTTTGTCCTTCAACTGGGCTAACATTTTATCCAATTTTTAAAACTCTTCACCTTTAGCAAACGTTTGAGGCGGCACCCATGTCGCCAGCGGCGCCGCCTTCTGAATTCAGGGACAGCTCAATACAGGCGCTGCACCATCAAAGGACGACAAGGCAGCAACAGGCTTCGCGACGCTTGCGCTCCAGACATCGAGAACCGTCAACGGTAGTTGCTAAATTATAATTATTATAAATTATTTTATAACCTATCTTCACTCTAAACAGAGCGAGGAGGATGAGCTGCAGGCGGTCTGCACGCCACCCGCACAGTTTCGCAGATCAAAGTCCAGGCAGAGGGAACAGCAGCAGCTGCCCGTACTTGCAACACCACCCTTGGCTTTCAATGATGTGCCAGTAACAGATGCAGAGGAAGAGTTGCAGCTACAGGAGCTACAACTGATGCCACCTGCAGAATTTAATTCGCATATTGATAAGTTGATAGCGCAAGCTCCCACAACACAGCCGTCAATGCTGGAGAATCCTATAACAAGTGAGCAGCCGAGCACCAGCAAAGCCGCGCAAAAATCTCTACGGCTGAATACCTCCAGGCAGCAGAGCAAGCAGGAAAAGCAGCAGAAGGAGAAAGAGATGCAGCTCAAGAAAATACAGCACGAGGAGGAGAAAATCCAACGGGAAGAAAGTCAGAAGGAGAAGCATCAGGAGGAGAAGCTGGAACAGAAAAAGGAGCAGGCGAAACTGCAGCAGGAAAAGGAGCAAAAACAGCAAAAGGAGAAGCAAGAGCAAGAGCAGCAGCAAAAGGAGAAGCAAGAGCAAGAGCAGCAGCAAAAGGAGAAGCACCAGCAAGAGCAACTGCAAAAAGAGCAACAGCAGGAGAAACAGCAGCAGGAAACTCATCAAGAAGAGCAATTGCAGGAGCAACAGGATGCACCCATTCAGGAGCAAGAACAAGCACATCAACCGCCGCCTTCGGACGATGTGTTCAAGAAACCAACGGCGCCAGCACCACGTGCAAAACGTAATCAAAAAAGTTTTCTGGAGCGACAACTAAGTAATCTGCGCATTAATCTAGCCAACGAGACGCTGCCGCCGGGTGAGAATGAAGACGAAGCCGATGCCAACACAAGTAAGCACAAGTACTTTATGAATAACAGCAATTATTAACGTATTCTCCATTCGTTCTCTGCCATAGCCGGAGTGCGTCGTTCCAGACGCGGTCAGGTGCAGCTGTGCAACACTTGGGTGCACACCATAAGCGATCCCTTCAAGTTTATGCGCAAAACGTTTGATCCCCCATCAAAGACAGCGGCCAGCAAGCCCAAGAAGCGAGCAACTGCAGCTAGCGGCGGTTCCCTGATGGAAAGACCCCCGTTGTCCAGCAGCACGCCGCGCAATGCAGCAGCTACTCCAAACAGTAGTACAGCTGGCAAGCGCAAGCGGGCGCCGCAGCAGCATCAGAACAGCGAATCAAGCGACGCGGATGCCATTTCAGGCATCAGCCGTCTTAGCGGAATAACCGAGCAAGAAGAGGCAGAGGATGGGCCGGTAGCACAGGCAGCTGAGCCTAAAAGGCGTGGACGCAAAAAGAGGACGCCAGCCGTGGCCAGCGCTAAGCTGCCAACTGAAACAACTAAAGCCAAGAAAGATAGCAAGAAGAAGCAAGATAAAGCTACAGTTGCTCAAACGGAAGAACAGGAGATCCCTATGCCGGACTTAGATCAGACGCCAGACTTGCCACCTGTTTCCCCGCTCCGGAATCAGTCGAACGAGCAATCATCGGAAACCCTAATGGCCTGGCTATGTGGCGACAAGGATGTGCTGCCAGACACCACTGAAGTTAGCGAAATCAAGACGGATTCCATGACCGTCTGTAGGTTACCGACTGACTGATTCAAGATCTGCAATCAGTTCTGAAATAGTTAGTTAGTTCTAAATACATTTTAATGAATATTTTTTGTTGCTTGCAGCACGTGCAGCTAATTTACACTTCTCGAAGATTGACGGCATTGAGTATGCCTTTTATCATACCGAGGATCTCTACTCCATGGGCTATATGCGCTTCCAGCCGTTGCAACAACGCGGCTTAAAGCGCGCCAAGACCAACACATTGGTGCGTTTTCATTAAAATAGTTAATTTAATAAAGTTTAATTCTGAGTCTTCTGCCACAGCGTTTTGTGGCGCTTCACGGCCAGTTTGAGTTTGAGATTATTAACCCGGACTCGAAGGAGAGCTACCAAGACATATTGTACACGGGCGATACTATAGAAATTAAAAAGGGTAAGCATTTGCCTAGTATCCAACCCAAACATGCAAAGTAATTCATTAATAAATTCTGCTTTTCAGGCAGTCGTTACAACGTTACAAACCGCTTGGATAAAGTTAGCGTCATAATGGTATTTCGCAACGGCATGTGAACAGGCAGACTGTTGAAACATAAGCATGGACTATAATATAGTTATTTTTCCCCTTAAGCTTGTTAATTACACCTAAATCTTTTGTTTTTGTTTTTCTCATAATATTTCTTGTAATATTCGCAATAGAATGTAGTACTAACTTGTTCTTAAATGATCGAGTTAAGTGAGTTTTTCACTTGAATAATAAATAATAAAGGATTTGCTTACCAAACAGTACTATAAAAATAATGAAAAATTAGATGAAGCTTACGAATATAACTTTCTATTTAAAATTATTTATAATGTAAAATACACTATTGCACTTTTTTAAATAACTCAACTGTTCAGCAACTGTTGTGCGGGCGCTAGCGCTTTATTTTAAGCGCTGCCAGATCTTTATAATCGATAAAACAGCCCAAGGTGGCAACGCCAAGCGAGCTGCCAACTGTCAACGTAGCTGTCACTCTTTTCTTTCTTTTCCGGTCAGCGAACAGACCTGTAAGTTCGCGTTAAAACTATGCCTAAAATAAAATCGTATAAATTTAGTGTATTAACAAAACAACGATAATTATTTCAAGCGAAAATGAAATGATAATAGTGTAAACCATGCCCGTATACAAATATTGTCTAACTCAAACATATTTTGGCCACACAAAAGAATTGCGAAAACAGCCAAACAAATCAAAATATTCTTATTGAATAATGATAAAACAAAGTTACTGGCTAGTGCAAATAATTGGTTGACAACATTTGTTTAAGTGCTATGAACGAGAAATAAGTGATTTTGTGCTAATTCCTTGCATTTATTTTACATTTACTTTGCATGCTCTCTTGCTGCCGTCTATATCGCCGTTGCCAACAACAACAATGGATTTGACTCGTTCGCACGCACAGCCGCCAAGATGAGGAAAATTATGAAACAGGGCAAAATCGTAATCGTCCTTAGTGGACGTTACGCCGGCCGCAAGGCTATCATTGTGAAGACCTCCGATGATGGTACGCCGGAGAAGCCCTTCGGTCATGCACTCGTTGCCGGCATCGACAGGTACCCACGCAAGGTGACCAAGAAGATGGGCAAGAACAAGTTGAAGAAGAAGTCCAAGATCAAGCCCTTCCTGAAGAGCCTGAACTACAACCATCTGATGCCCACACGCTACACAGCGCACGACATCAGCTTCGAGAAACTGTCGCCCAAGGATCTGAAGGATCCCGTCAAGCGCAAGACGCATCGTTTCCAGACTCGCGTCAAATTCGAGTCCGTGTACAAAGAGGGCAAGAACAAGTGGTTCTTCCAGAAGCTGCGTTTCTAAGCGGCTACTATATCTGTGGAGGTCTCTTGATTTACTTGTCAACGTTTTTTTTAAGGTTAAATAAAAACAAAATTTTCTGATATAAAGTGACCGAAACTAGCAAATGTTTTTGTGTTTGTATTGAAATATACGAAGATTAACCCATTGTTACAACTGGCTGCCTGGGAATGGGTGCATTAACCATTGTCTGCCATTTGTCCACATTTAGAGATCTTTTAACCAATTGAGTTTCAATCGTAGTCCTTTGGTATACATAACGACTTTAGTTGTGGTTGTTTAGCTACTTATGGGAAAATAAATTTGGGATTTTCTTGATTATATTGTTAAAATATACATTGAACGATTAAAGTGCTTAAGAGCTCGCAACAGCTGAGTTTTTTAACCCTTGAGTGCCGATCGTTTACATTTGACCGCGCATGCGATTTGTTGGATACAGAAATTGAACTTATATAGGAGCTAATCAATCCTTCAGGGGGAATTGGTAAGACAGGATTTGTTCCTTCGCAGAGAGTTGACTGTTATCTAGTAGACCATATTTTTGATGTATTTTTTCGATAATAAAAGTCATAAATATGGGAAATTTGTTATTTTCGTTATTTAATAAATATTCGAACAGAATAATACATTTTGTCAGAATTTAATTTAAGATTATTATCATAATTATGCTTGCAATACACAATTATATGGCTTCACTGTACACCTTCAAAAACTTGCAAAATAGAGTAGGTTGAATTATCTTTTGCCTAAGGATTATGTATATATATATGCCTAATGGGTGAACAAATTTTAGAGTCAAAATAGGTCATGTTCAAAACATTGCTGAGCGTAAGAAATTCTGTGAAATAGAACATAAAATATGAGTTAGATAATAGTAAGTAAAGTATCATCTTATGTAGTTTATGTATATATAGTGTATTGCGATTAAAATTCATATTACCTGTAGTATAGAAGTTTGAACATCGAAGGTGCACAGAACACATAACACTTAGCCCGGGGCGGGGAGATTTGTTTGGTAAAGCAGCGCAAATGTTTTGATTTTGACCACATAAATAATTAATGGATTGCTTCTAATTATATTTATTGACATCACAATAACCGCTTTATGCATTGGCTTGAGGGTGAAATTATTCGTTTAACAAGTTGGCTCTGATTGGCTTAGTTCAGGGTTAATATGAAATTTTATTTGTTTTTGGTTTTTGTTTTAAATTTTTTTTGCGGTTTAGTATGGCTTTGACTTTTCGTATGCGGAAAGGGTGCCTAAGACTGGTTGAAATAGTTTCCATGTGGCCTGTGGAACGGTTAAGCATGGTATTTTTGGGGAGTAGAAAAATAAATGTAAATATGTCGGTTAGATTTGCACATATAAATACTTTGGGTATACATTCAAAAGGAATACAATGGTGTTGACGCAGCTACATACGTGTGTGTGTGTGTGTTTCTGTGTGTCTGTGTTTGTGTGTGTTGTGGGCACTACGGGAAATACTACTACTTATGATCGATAAAAAGATAACATAAAACGGCTTACGGCAAAACATATTTTGTTATAAAATTAGTAAATTTCGTGTTTGTGTTTTGGGTTTGGGGTTAGATACAGTTAAGTATAACAGTTTTAACAGCAAAGTTACGTATAACACTTACAGTTCTGTTCAAGTTGAAGTGGAAATAATACAAAAGAGCATGAAATCATTAAATAATACAACAAAAAAATAGGCGCAGCACTTAAGAGCATCGTGTAACAGTGAAGTAAATAGGACAAGCGAATAGATGGTACATATAGATACTCTTTACGACTAAATACAGCACTAAACGAGAGCGCCAACTGAAGCGAGCGTCTCTCGCTCTCTCAAAAACAAATATGCTTAAATGTTTAATTCAGGTTAATTATTTTACCAATTCACACGCTTTGCACTCAAGATCTTGAGTATGTTCTCAACTACGTCGGTGCTGCTGTTGGTGCCGCCCAGATCTATAAGGGGAGGAAAGATATTGTTACCAAATATCGAGTTTTATAAAATTTAATAAGCCTGTGCAGAATTGAAGCCAACTCCAAATGAGTCAGTTTGGAATTGACAACTCGACACAGACTTGATTGTCAGATATCAAACCTGGCGTGCGTATGGCATCGTTGACAATCGTCTGGTAGGTGGCATCATAGATAACCTTGGCATGATCCTTGTGACCCAAATGGTTCAACATATCAATGCTTGCATTAATCATTGCCACGGGATTGGCTATATTCTTGCCAGCAATGGCAGTGCCAGTGTTACGGGTGCCGGGCTCGAAGACAGCAAACTAAAAGCAAAACAAACTATAAACCATGTACTTAAATGCATATAACTAAACTACGATACTCACGTGATCGCCATAGTTGCGTCCAGAGATGAGGCCGGCGCCGCCAATCAATCCACAAAGCACATTCGACACAATGGTGCCATACAAATTGGTCATATTCATGACATCAAACTGATGTGGATTCGATACAGCCTGCATGCAAGTATTGTCGATGATCATGTTGTTGTGCTCTATCTCCGGATAATCCTTGTGCACACGATTGGCCACATCCAGGAAGAGACCGTCCGACAGCTTCATGATGTTCGCCTTGTGTACGGTCGTCACACGCTTGCGATTGTGCTGGCGCGCAAACTCGAAGGCATACCGTGCCACACGCTCAGCATTGTCGATAGTCACCACTTTCATGCTCTCCACAACGCCTTGGACAGACTCGTGCTCCAGCATGGCATACTCACCGTCCGTGTTTTGGCGGATGAGCACAATGTCAACGTCCTTATGACGTGCAGGAATGCCTGGATATGATTTGATGTGCACGACATTCACGTAGAGATCCAGCTCATTACGTATAGCCACATTACGTGAAGTTTCATCCAGGCTATGCGACTTGGTCTCAATGTTGCCCTTGAGCGCAACGCCATTACGCTTGATGGAGGTGATCGCATACTCCAAATCATCGTTACCCTCGGTGGAGGGATCAATGTCGATTACCTCAAAATCAATGGGTGCACCACAGTACCTAAAGATTTCACGCACATAGCCCATCAATTCCGGTCCAATGCCGCCGCCGGGCAGCATAGTGACTCCATGGCGACCACCATATTGCGCCGAGGGTATATCGGTGCCCTGGTAGAGCAGCAGCAGATGCAGTTACTAATATATATACTAGTTCTATAACCTCAAAAATGTACCGTTAGTTTCTTTTGCAACTTGGATTTCGTATGGGCCACATCCTCGGTCTTCTCCTTAGTCACGAGCAGCGGATAGCCCTGCAAATGTCGCAAAATGAAATTCTTAGTTCAGTTTTTGTCCATGCTCCACAGTCAGCACATTATGTAATTTTCTTGGCCAGCCGCTCCGTTGGTCAACTAGGGGACTGGTCTACTGGTCACAACTTACGCGCGTCAGGAACGGCACCTGGGTCTGCAGTAATCTGTGCGTCAAACGTATGGCCATGTTTTGTACTGTGATTTATTTGCCTTTTCAAGTGCGCCGTGCAAAGCTGCTCAACCCTTTTCTTATTGCTGTCAGTAACCACGGCCAAAACGCGAAACCATATGTTAGCGAAGCGATAGTTTTCACGATAGGATTAAAGATAGTTATCGATTCGTAAACAAATGAGCTATCGACTTGGCAGCACTGGCGCGAATCCGTGACGTCATAAATATTCTTAAAATTTGGAAGAGATCTATGTAGCTGTCATGACGTTTGTAACAACTAATTAAATTACTTAAAAAATATATACCTAAATTTTTAAAAGCATTTGTATTGTATTTAACTTGAAACTAATGTGAGTATTAAATAACAATTTTCTAAATGAATTTTTATAGTTGTCAATATATACAGTAGAAATCTCGATTGGGAATAAAGCTTGCTCATTTAATGCTCTCCATTAAGGCTATAATAATAGAAGCAATTAATATAATTGTGGTAAATATGTTGTTAATTAACTTTTTAACAATTTAATAACTTTTATTTAACAAGCACACACAATACCTTCATCTTTGACGAAGCGTATGCAATATTCGGTGCGCTTTCGTATTATTTCCTGATGTTGCGGTTACGTTAACAACCACATTCGTTTGGAGTTTGTTTTTAAATAAAAACAACTGAGTTTCAGCATGTGTTTTAGGAAAACCAATTGTTAGACAATATACTATCAAATGGCAGCGGAACTAGCGCCCGCCGCAATTCCGGCGCAAATCGTTATGCAGGAGCCGGTCTCAAAGCTAACATTTCTACACGCGCTTATCGTAAGTTGTCAATTGAAATTAAATACGTCAATCTGTTATGTTTATGCATTTTAGGCTGGTGGCGTCGCGGGATTTGTTGTGGACATTGCACTCTTTCCCATCGATACGGTTAAGACGCGTTTACAGAGCGAATTGGGTTTCTGGCGCGCCGGCGGCTTTCGTGGCATATACAAAGGCTTGGCGCCAGCGGCAGCTGGCAGCGCACCGACTGCCGCCTTATTCTTTTGCACATACGAGTGTGGCAAACAGCTGCTGAGCTCCGTGAGCAACACCAAAGATTCGCCCTTTGTTCACATGGCTGCCGCCTCCAGCGCGGAAGTGGTAAGTAGCTGCAGTTGGCTCAAAGGAACTTTATTAATCTATCCTCTCTTGCACCTTCCATAGCTCGCCTGCCTCATCCGTGTACCTGTTGAAATTGCCAAGCAACGATCCCAAACGCTTCTGAGCCACAAACAGCACCAGACGGCGGTGCAAATTCTATTGCGCGCCTATCGCACTGAGGGTCTGCGACGTGGACTCTATCGGGGCTTTGGTTCAACGATCATGCGTGAAATCCCATTTAGTTTAATACAGTTTCCGTTGTGGGAATACTTTAAGATGCAGTGGACGCCTGTAACAGGCTATGTGTCGACACCTTTCTCTGTTGCCCTGTGCGGCGCCGTTGCGGGTGGCATTGCGGCTGGTTTGACAACGCCGCTGGATGTAGTCAAGACGCGTATAATGCTTGCAGATCGGGAGAGCTTGGCGCGGCGGCGCACCATACCAGCTGTTCTACATGGCATTTATATGGAGCGCGGCATCAGCGGGTAAACATTATACAACTGATTTGGTTATTGTGTTTCGTATATGTAGATTTATTATCTATTCCAGTTTGTTTGCCGGCATTGTGCCACGCGTGCTCTGGATAACACTGGGCGGTGCATTTTTCTTTGGTTTTTATGATCTAACAACGCGTCTATTAGACGCCGCTAATACAGTTGATTAACATCTGAAATAGGCACATATTTTTAACAAATGTACAAATGTCTAGTACGTTTAGACAAGGCGTATTAGCTACGCTTAACTATACGCTGACATTAACATCAAAGATAACGTAGAAAATAAAATTAAAATGTGTATACAATAATATAAGCCAGTATTTAGTCTTTTGTTTCCCCTAATTTGGAAGCTATTGTCCTTTGTCAAAGCACTGTGGGAACTCCCTCAGCTAGGTACGCAAGGCGATGTCATCTGCATCAAGGTGTAATTGACTCGACTGTCGATTACCCTCGAATCGCTGTTAATAAATATAGTTAATATAGACTATAGAAAGTCAAACGAATAGTACCCACAGGTTCTATATGTAAGCGAGCATCCAGAAGACTTGTTATGGCATTTGGTTCGCCAAAATCATCTGCACCAACCATGGATACATCTGAATCCTCTTCGTCGACATTGGCGTAGCCATTACGCGTGGCACTGCGGCGCTTGAAGTAAACGCAGTTGAGTGAACGACGGCTACGTGACATGGCATAAACCTTAATGTGGTTTGGATAAACGCATATGCAAATAAGGGAAATGCAGTTGTACAAATACCAACAGAGATAAGAAGGTAAAAGTAAAAGTTACCAGACCCGCGAGCACAATAACTCCCAATAGCACCACAATTGGCAGCCAAATGTACTGGGCGTCATCTGGATGCTCCAAATCGGTTTTCACTGTTGTGCTAGGCTCAATCTCCATTATGATTGTTGGGTGGCTGGACAGGGATTTAAATCGTCGATTGAACGTCAAAACATAAGCCGGTACCAGTGTGACCCCCTTAAAAGCAATGCAGTTGAGAGTTATTGTTATCGACTATAGTTAGTGATGAGCTGCGAATATTCCAAAACGGCGATAATTATTTTGATATTGCTTTCTCGATTTTTTTTGATACACAGACCATTGTTTTTCACATCTCTAAGAGCTGCGCTGTGTTTGGTTTCCTTAGCCCGAAAGTTTGTTTATATTCTCAATTTAAAGTCCGCGCTTAAAGCTCCTTGTTTTTATTTGAAATTGTGATGACTGTGGCTATTGCTGAAGTTGTGATTGAAGATTTGGGTAACTGCTGTCGCGTTTGTCTTGAGCAGCCTCATCGCGCCCAGATGCTTGACATGAATTTGATATATGACGAGGAGGCACAGCTTACATATTACGACTGCTATGAGATTTGTACAAAGGACAATCTCCTAGAGTGCGGGGAGCATGAGCCAAACAAGCTATGTAAGCACTGCGGTGTGGAGCTACAGTGGGCGTATGATTTCTACAAAAAGGTTGCGTTAGCAAACAAGCACTTAAAAAACATGCACGTCATTGTGCAATGTGAAGCTGAAAAGGTAGACCACGCCGAACAGATCGACGAAGACAATAAAGATAGCGAGGAACATGTGCTGGCCATAGAGTATGATAAACATTTAGTAGAAGATCAACATATGATAGAAGAGACCCTAAGCGACGTGGATCTGGAGGACCAACCAGCTGCAGATCAATCAGCTAGTGAACCGGAAACTGTGGACACTGCCACAAACATAGCTTACAAAAGCGCTAATGATGTTCTTCCCCGCCAACGTTTTTTGGGCCCGTTTAACTGCCAGTTCTGCAAGAAGGCGTTTCGCAATCATTCGCACATGTTGAAGCATCAGCTCATACATCTGTCGAATCGACCGCACTTCAAGTGCAACGCCTGCGATCGCTTTTATCTCACCAAGCAGGCGCTTAAGGTGCACGTGGATACGCAGCACAAGAAGTCGGGCAGCGCCTGCACCATCTGTGGCAAGGTATTTGCCATTGCCAAGGGTCTTGAAATTCACATGCGCTATCACAACGGCTTCTTTCCCTTCGACTGCGATCAGTGCGATCGCAAGTTTGCGCAGCGCTCCCATCTGACTGTCCATCAGCAGGTGCAGCACGGCAGCGCACGTTTTCTCTGCCAATTCGCCAGTTGTGGCAAGCTGTTTACCTCATCTTCAGCACTGCGCAATCACGAGTGCACCCACACCGAGATGCCATTCGAGTGCAACGTCTGTCAGCAAGGATTTCCGGCTCGTTACAAGTCAGTAATGTCTCCTCATTTGCCTTCCTTCCATTAATTGGCAATCTCTGTTACAGATTACGCCTGCACGCACAACGCAAACACAACATGCAACTGACGCTGGAGCAACTGGAGACCATGCGCAAATTCCATATAATGCGCTCTAAGCGTGTGCTGGCCAAGCTCAAAGCACCCCAGCAGCAGGGAGAGCAGGAGGAAATGCAAGAGGAGCTTGATGGCGCAACTAATGACAGCTGAGTGCATTTATGCAACCTGGCGAAGCCTTCTCCTCGGATAGCCAGGCAAACATCAGGCTAGTTATCTGTAGGTTTATTGACGAACTTGGACGTAGTCTACAAAACGCGCGTAATATTTATTTACGAACGTTACAAAACAAACAAAATGTTTATGCAAAAGTTGATTTAAACAAAGGATTGTCCTTTTTTTATGCTTCGAAGCAAGTTCCTGCTTTGGGGATCGATTTGTGAATCGGATTTTCCACATTATTTTGGTTTGAGCCTTGGTTTGGCATATATTTAGGCTTGAAAAATTCTAATGTTATGCCCAACAACTAAAGTTATCCCCACAAAAAAGTTAAAGTAATAATTACAAATATCACATCAAATGTATTTCACGCTTTTGTTGAATTGGTTAACAATGACTTGGATGCACATATAGACACATATAGATACATATATATCATATATATGGTTAGAGTATTTAGACACAATGAAGAGAAAAAAATTGGTTAGGTTAACCAGCAATTCAGTGGCTTAGGGTCAAAGCCAATGGCATAGACTTTATGCCCGTGGCCGTGGTATATTCATCCGGATTCTGTGAGGAGCCCGTCGCAGTGCCCGTTGTTGTATTGGCCACATTACCATGTCCCGTCTCGGCGCGTTTCCTTGACGTTATCTTCTTCCAGCCGCGCAACAGGATTTGATTGCGATATTTGGGCGTGGTAAAGGTATAGAGAAGCGGATTGACAGCAGAATTGAGGGGTAATATAAAGACCACCAGCCAGGCATAAATATCATCCGAAATATTATATTTGAAGAACACCCAAATTTTCATGGCTATAATGGGTGCCCAGCACAGCACATCTGTGAGCACGATAAAAAAGAAACGCACAGCAAATTCGCAGTCCAACAGCGAAAGGGGCGTGGCGCTGCGGGTACGCCAAATGGATATTAACAGAGCCGTATACAAGAGGGCAATCATGAGCAGCAGCAGCAAATTGACGCCCAGAAACACAAAGGCCGAGTACTGCCAGCCTAGGGGATAGGCCTCATGAATGAACAAGGGAAAACAGGTGCCCGAATGGGTGCCATAGAAGTCCGTTGTGCTGGACGACCAGATGACCACGGGCGTAATAGCCAGACCCACGCCAGTTACCCAAATGCACAGCAGTGAGAAGTAAATGATGCGCACGCTGATTGCCCGATGGCCACGAAATGGGTCCGCAATGAGCAGAAATCGTTCCAGCGACATAAAGGCCAATATGAGCATGGACACCTCCGAGGAGCTGACCGCCAGCGTGCCAATTGCCTTGCATTGCCACGAGCTTATCCAATCGCGGGCCACCCTAAAAAGCGATGTCATGGTCAAACTATATGGCAAATACACATTGCATACTCACTTGTGATACTCATCCCTGAAGCGAAAGTCCTGCACGCCAATGATGAGCAGATAGAAGCCCATCAGCAGATCAGCCAGCGCCAGATTTCGTATGACCATGGTCACCGCCACATTCTCATCGCGATAGATGAAACGGCCCCAGAGCACCATCAGGTTGCCAGCTATGGAGAGCGTTGCCATGAACCAGGTGGAGTGGCGCAGCGAAGGCTTACTCAAAAGATCCTTTAACGAGCTAACCCCATCCGACTTGGGCTTGCACATCAGCACATGCGGCGTCATGGAGCAGTAATAGAAACGATCGAAGACTATGTACTTAAGATTGCGTATCTCATTGAGGGCCGCAAAGTCGATGCGTTCGAACTCGATTCCGGTTAGATTCAAAAAGGATACGTTAAGGGATTTCATCAGATTGCGGTCTATGGGCAGCGGCATGTACGCGAGGGAGCTGTTTAAGTGAGAGCACAATTTCGTTCAATATTATTCAATTATTTTGAAACACTTTAAACTTAAAAGCGTCTTTGCAACTGCTCAAGAAAACAGATACTGAGATACAGAAACAAGCCCCAAGGTATATCATATTCATAACATAAATCCAAATTAATTCTTAGCCCCAAATGGCAGATGCCTGCCCCTATTTATGTTCCATGTTCTTTACTTACAGCGCCTCCAGGTGTGTGTTATGCAGAAATGTTTCGCCAGATAATTCCTTAATGGGATTGCCAATGAGCCGGCTGTAATAGCAGAGAAAATAGGTGTGAAAAAAATGCATGAAATGTGCCGTCTATACAAAGCAGAAGATTGCGCATACGCCGCGTAAGCCAAATAATGGGCGCACAGGCATTTTAAGCTGATAAAAGCAAAAAAAAAAAACGAAGAAAAACACACACAAGACAACATTTGTTGACGCTTTCAATTGCCGGATTACATAAGTGTGCATTCAGATATGTGCGAAATATCTTGGTGTTGGGTCTTTAAAAAGTTTTCTCTTTTCTTTTTTTTGGTGTGTTTTATTACTCGAACGCAACAGCTTTAAAAGTCGCACAATAAAATCTACACGAATAACAAAACTGTGTGCGACATAATAACGAAAATTCTTATTTAATAGCTGTGCAAGTGTGTGTGTGTGTGTGTGTGTCTATCTGATATAAATCACTGAACACAGTTATAGTTTATCTTCGGGGGGGTTGTGTTGGGGAATCGGGCGCTGTGGCCTGCTCAGTTGTTCGGTCACAGGAAAAAGCGCATCATTCATGACAGCTTGCAGACGACGCTGTTGGCTCCAGCCGTAGCCAGTGCTCATCCGCCCGTCTCCCTTTTGCCCTGGCTGCCGCTTCCGCTCATCTCTGGGCCGTGCCCGCGCGCTTGCGTCTGTGAAGTGCAGCAGCTGATGTTGATGCTATTTAGCTCCATTCGTTGCACTTGTCTGGTCAATCAATGCCGGCGTCAACTGAGAACAGTTTGTTTTTATGGCTTGCCGCACAAAGACAATACGACACGCCCCCTCCTCCCCCATCAAAGACAACCCTCTGTCGCGCACAGCAGCTCGTATCCAGCAAACAGCTAGAGCTGGTAATTGCTCGCCAGCTATAAAGTTGCATTCCATGCTGTTTGGTTAAGGGGATGGCCGTAAGAGGGGTTTGTTGTGTGTGTTGGCACTAGCTTAACCATAAAGTAAATGTTTTACTTGCAGCATAAATTGCTTTTTGATAATGCTGTCGCTGTCCCACCTCCACTCGACTGATGCCTGCCACGCAATTTTATGTAAATTCTGCGACATTTAATGCCACAAAAAAGGGGCAGGCTTTGTGCCCTGGTTGTCCAGGCATTAAAAAGACTACTTAATAACAGTGCATAAATGTCGGGGCAGCTGTTTTGGGCCTTTGATAATTTCAGACGACAATTAACATATTTCACAAGCGGCGGCAACAAGTTGCCAGCCTGTAATAAGTGCCTCCCACCCCGCTTCCTTTCCCCGGCCAATAAGTGGCCCATGTAATGCCCATTGCTTTTGCCCAGGCACACGCATACATGTGTGTGCTCTGCGGTTGCCTGCGCACGAAAGTAGGCAACATAATGCGTCAGTCGAGCGCCCACGCGCGTACCCCACACACACACACACACACAGGGAGTCAGAGACACAAAATATGGTCGGCAGCGGGTCGGTCAATGCACATTTAACAACATGTCAAATAGATGCCCATAGTTGTATTAGTGCTAGGGCACAACACGAATTGCGGCTTAAAATGTAACTCAATTGGCAAACAACGACTGCCGGAATGCCCTGCCTTGCAACGAATTCTTAATTCTTTATGCATGCCCTTAATGGGTCATAAGTACAGAGGCCTACAGGTCGTCCGGCTCTAGGGCAGAGGGTGAACATAGGAAGAAGGAGGAGGAGGAGGGTGAGGGAAGAGTCCTGCATGTTTTTAAATGAATTTTAAGTTGCATTATTCAAGGGAAATTACGATTTTACTACTTATTTTACAAAAAATACTTATTTCAAATTAAAAAGTGTTTTTCTCTTCATTGCATTTCATTTATTATCTTAAAAACTAATCGAAGGACTTTCTTGCATGATTCTAAAATCATAAAAATACCCTTTATCAATTTGTATATATATGTACTTTGAAGCTGGTTTTAAAAGGGACTTTAAAAATATTTCAAAATATCATAAATCTAAAAGCATATTTTTACGGAGCACCCAATGCATTTTGAAAGGATAACAAGTGCGTGGGGTGGACCCAATTGTTGGCATTTGATACAATTAAATGGAAGGTATTAGGCCAATCGGTGGAAATGGCACGTACTGCGCTGCGAAACCCTTCGAGCAATGTCCTCGCGTGCGCCATTTGCCGTGGTTGAATTTCTGTGTGTTTGTCCTGGCATTACAATCATTGGCCGCAATTAACGTCATTGCGCTTTAATTCCAGTTGAGCCAAGAGAGAAAGGACACCCTGTACACGCGCGAGCGCAGTTGTTGGCCGAAAGCAGCTTAGCCAGAAAATGAGCTGCCAGTGCGAATTTTGTTGGAACGGCAAAAATCAAATTAGTGCAGCGATTTTTTATGTTGGCCAACTGGCCGAAAGGTGGGTGTGACGGTCTGGTCAAGTAAACAACAAGTCAGCAGAAATGTGAGCGGCATTTAAAGGAAGACAACACGGACGGGCGCACACACAAACACACACACACACTCGCACACGCAGCTAAAGATACATATGTATCTGAGAGATACAAAACGTAAGTAACATAAAAGTCACATTTGTTTTATGAACTTGACGCTGCGCAAGCGAGAGACTGTTCAAAAATTCACATCACGCTTGCAGGCGCATTATTTGCATGCTAAAGAACAGACGGGCACACACACTGGGGACGGGCAGAGCATCAACAGGCAAGCAAAGGATTTCACTCACTGCCAACAATGACTTTGGGGATAATAATGGCCAAAAGACCAAGAACAGCGCCAATTTCAATAAACTCCTTCTTTATATGGCAGCGGGTTCGAGCCGGACCCGTTGCTAGTTCATGTGCTGTCCATCAGCCAAAACCCGGGCGCTGCTTTGTCGAAATTGTTTTCGCATAAAAAACAAATTTATTTGCATTTTTATTTGGCCATAATGCTGTTTGTTTATTTGTTGCTTTTGCTGTTGCTGTTGCTGCTGCTGCTGCTGCTGCTGCTGTCGTCGCCTGAAGCCGTCAACTTGGCCCCGTGGCCCAAAAGTCAACACGCAGACAGCGTTGCCCAAAGATACAAAAGCTGCAGATACATTTGCTTAAATATCTTCTTCGTTTATATTTTTTTCTTTTTGGTCAAGTGACAAGCACAACATATATCTCAATGTGTGCGTGTGTGTGTGCGTCTCGGCATTGATATGCTGATGCTGATGTATGTGTTAGTCGGGTTGGTAAATTTATTAACGCCTTAGCCTGATGCCAGACTGGGGTAGTTGGTGGACCGGCGACCACATTTATTAAATATGATATTGATATATTTATGTGTGTGTGTGTACATATATACGAGCAGAGCATGGCATAAGTAACCGCACAAGCTAAAGAAATCGAACTGAACTTGAGCCATAAATTGTGCTTGGGGGACTTTTACACTTGGCTGGCGGCTTGAAGCTACAAATGTATCTCCAAGTGTTTGAGAAATAACTTGTTTTTGTAATTTATGCAAAATTTAGTTAATATAATGTTAACTTTACAAGTGTCTTACTGTTTTTAGTACTATTTATAATGTTGCGCTAGCAACGAGAGATTTGCTCAAACGCGAGATTTGCTCAAAAAACAGGAGTTAAGTCTCTAGCTGTTATAGGGTCTGAGATCCTTGCGTTCATGCATACGTACAGACAGACGGACGGACAGACGGACATGGCTAGATCGACTCGGTTTGTGATGCTGATCGAGAATAGATATACTTTATGGGATCGGAGATGCCTCCTTCTGCCTGTTACATACATTTATAACAACTTTTACGCCTTTTTACTAATTTTCAATGGTTATTATTGCACCTTTTCTTGTTACATTAAAAGTATAAATAAATGAAATGAAATTGTTCACAATCCAGAGAAAACTCACATTAATCAAGCATTCTCTTCAAGCGGACTCTCTTATGATTCACCTAACATTATTCTTTCCAAGAACAACTGAGAAAATCTCTGCAATATTAAGCATACGCCACGTTGTGTCTGCCTTCAGCTTGAATTCTCGTCACAGCTATTAACATTTTTATGAGCCACTGCAACATTTTAGTTTATAGATTGTATTATTTGTTGCGAGCTACCACACGCACACACACACACACACATACATACACACTCACACACACACACACACAGATTTTATACGAGCTGGCCATAAAGGTTCGACTAGCTCTGAGCTAATAATTTATGCAATAAGTAGTCAAATTAGAAGGCGTGGCCGAGATCATAAAATGCCAAATTGAATGTGTGATCGATGTGGTCATAGATATAGCTATAAATAGATCCTTTAACGATTACAATCGATAGATTGTCTATAAACAATAAATTGCCTAAATAATAAAGAAAAGAAACAAACAAAGCAAAAACAAAATCCAACATCGATTTCCCTTTGGAAAAACTCTGAAAGTTTTCAACTTTACATTTGGCTGTGCTTGGCCGACAGTAATTTTTGGGCTCTTTATTGGCCAGTTCAGCAATTGTCCAGCTTTGCCTTTGTTTGTTCCCAGACCAATTGGCGAGTTTATTTACCCGGCCCAAGGGGACATTACTTATGTTTTAATGCTAATTAGTGCTGCGCCACATAATTCATGCTTAGCGTTCGCTTCATATTTAATAACTTAATACATATATATATATATATTTATATATACTTACATATCCGAAATGGCAGCTAGATTTGCAAAGGCCTTCACGTGTATGTGCGTGATGAGGTTGTACTGCAGATCGCTGTGGAAGGGAAATAAGGGAGGAGAAAAATATTTCATTAAAGTGTTTAGTTGGCGAGGCAGATAATATAAGAAGCATTTAAAAGACATATTATTATATAGCTGAAAAGAGAACAAATTAATTTAATTTGGGTGAGTTTACATTCAAATTCATCCGAAGTAACAGGTGAGCACAGATGACAAACAGGTCGGCAAACATTTTACGATTGCAAAATTATACGGCACATTTTCAGGGGCAACAATTGCAAGGTGGTCGGAGGGGGGAGGGGGGAAACAGTTTATATCGGACAAGAAGTGTTAGATCCTTGAATGTTATTCCTTTTTGGATTCGCTGTCGGTTGGTTTAAATTTGCCAAAAGTGACCTCATCATATTCGAGCAAAATGTAGTTGATTCTGAAATCACAATAGACTTTCAATCTGTCGAATATCGAATAAAAGTCATTTAAAACTTTAAAGATCAGCCTACAACAGGAACAGCTCGATTTAACATAGTCAGAGCTACGCGTATTGCTTTATATATCTAAAGCTAAATATTTCCCGGTGATGAGGAAATTCTTTATTTTTACGCCTTTTGTCTGTGGTACAATTCATTCAGCTATTTTGCAAATCATCGTTAGGCAAACTTAGATGAGCTACAAAAATATTGCGTATACGCAGCGGGTGTTGGCCAAAGCCTGTTTTAGCTTTTGCAGGGGCATGCAATATGGTGTCGGAGCCCACGAACACACACACACACACACACACACACACACACATATTTATTTACGTGCGGCAATTTGTGATGCTGATTTATTTTCACTTACCAACGCGCCGGGTTCCCAGACGACCCATTGACTTATATTGTCAGCTATTGATGCATAAATTAATGATTATTTGCACCCGACGGCAGACGAAGATGCCTGATAAATGTTTTCAAATTGCCGCACTGCTAGAGATATGACTGAATTATCCGTACACACACACACACCCACACACCCACACACCCACACACACCCTAACAGGTTAGCACCCACACACAGGCAGGCAATTTGCATGACTCGATTTACGTTTAAATATTTGCTTTGGAGCATATGTGTAAACAATCGAAAGTGAAATTTATGCTTATTGGCGCATAAATTCAAGCGTCTAAGGTGTCCAATTGAATAACATGTTCAGCTGATATGCCAATAGTATCTCAACTGCGTCAACTGTGCGTATGCGCAATTTGTTTGAAGTCCTCCTCCCTCTCTGCTCCAATTTTGCTGACTGCTAGTCTGCTAGTCCAGCAGCGGGAGGGTTGTGGGACTAGGATTTGAGGGATATTGCCAGGCAAATGTAACCCATATAAATCTTGGAGCAGCGCCGATGATAGCGCAGCCGAAAACGAAATGAAAGCAAATGCAGTCAAGAGTAAAAATTACGCATACGCACCATAAAACCTAAGTACAACATATTTCAATAGACTTTTCGACACTTTTTGTTAAGAGTTTAGTGCAAGGGGCCACGCTGGGACGATGGCAAGCAGACGTTCGCAGCATTTAAAATAAAAAAAAACCAAAACAAGAAAAACACTAAGTGAAATGGCCGAGCGTCCTTGGGGCTGCAACTAAAAGGGTAAATTGTAGTTAGGTTTCTCCATTTCAACTTACAGCAGCTCTAAATTATCCAATTGCGCAAAAGTTTTCTCGCCAATGTACTCGATGCGATTGTTATCCAAGAAGCTGCAAAATAAAGTGCAGCAACAATTAGAATAAACGGAAAAATGATTAAAACAGGAAGTTGCAGCACGCAAGGCATCGAACACTGCATACTCTGTACTATAATATAAAAACAAGTTTAGTTTTGTTTATCGAGATTTATGCAAAAATTGTAACATTCTGATATTTCCGTGAAACTCAAGCGAAGTCTTGTATTGAAACGTATATCAAATATACTTTTCTCTTAACTGTTGAAATTTTATCATCTAAAAAGTGGGAACATTTTCTGCTGCATTTTCAGCCTTAGCTCCTTTGGCCCAAGCCTTCCCCGCTGACTCTGTTTATGCCCAACTAAAACGCAAAACTAAATGTGAAAATCTTAAGAGCTAAACAAACGCGTTGAGTTAGTTCAAGTAACTATTTTTAGGGTATAGCTGTGAAACAGAAAAAACCATTAGCCACAAACGCCCGCCGCTAAAAGTACGCTTCGGTACGAGTATTTAAGTGCTCGTAACTGTATCTAACCCACGGTCCCCGGCTGTATTTGTATCTTTTCACGCTCTCCTGACCAAGTGATATATGGGGGTTGGTTAGTTAGTTAGTTAGTTAGTGGTTGCTTGAATTAAGCCTAAAAAGCAGGGCAATAAATCGCACTCGTTATATGGCATATTAAGTTTAAAGGCCTTTTAAAGTGAGGCGTGCAATTGCTCATGAAATATTTATGATAGCTTAAAGAATAAATAAACTGTTCCATAAATTAAATATAATATTGGATGTAGACATATTCCAATTCAATCTTTCGTCTTCAATCGACTATATTCCCAATTTATTTTCAATTTCTTTATTAAACTGGCTAGCTTTATTTTTGTTTGTTTTGGCAACTTTAAATGCCAACTGTTATTATGCCATCCATGGCACATCATAATGGCTTATAACTGCTACACCCATGCCATAGCCTTCCATTAAGCGCACAACACATGCCCAACTGCACTTGATGGTCCTCGACCCGCCCCCCAAAAAAAATGCTGGCGGTTCCAGCCAGTGTCGCAGACAGAGACGCAGACACTGTAAAGCATTTCACGCTTGAATACATCAACTGAACGAGTACAGGACCTTAACGAAAAGTGGGTTTGGACCCTATTCCTGTTTTTGCTGTTGCCGTTGTTGTTTTTATTTAATCTAACAAATAGCGGCTACATTTAGCCCAGACCCAGTACCAGTTCCAGTTTCAAGAATGTTACTCACATTTCGGCAAGCTTCGGACTCTTGGACAGCTGCTCATTCCGCAGGGTCAGGCGATTGTGGCTCAGGACGAGCCACTCCAGCTTATGCATGGCGGCCAAGTGGTCCATGGGAAAATAGCGCATCTGATTGTTAACCAGGAACAGCCACTGCAGCGCTGGCAGACTCTGGAGTATGCCATGCGGCAATTGGCTAAAATTATTATGGCCCAGCTCTAGCCGTTCCAGATGCGGCAAGCCGGCAAAGCAGCCCGGTGGCAGCCGTGATATGTTGTTGTGCTTGAGCGTGCTACAGATTAAGATATATATATATACACTATATAGTATAGTTGGTAACTGTATGGGGTAGAGTTCACTTACAGCTTCTGCAGTCGCGTCAAATTGGCAAATAGATTTTCTCTCAGTGTCACATTGTTGCGTATGATGAAGAGATTCGTCACCTCCTCGCTGATGCGCGGCCAGCGACGCAGCTTGGCAAATCTGCCACAGTAGAGCATCGTGCCACCGCCGCACTGACATTGTCGTGGATATGTTGTGATTGCTGATGGGGCATATTAAGAACAGGTGAGATTTTACAGATTATTGACAGTGTGGCGTGCGTAGCTAATAGAACTATGCAAGAGTTGAAATCACAATGAAATGGCAACTGAAAACGGGAAAGTAGCGATACATGACGCACGCCGACGACTTAATACCCTTGTAGACATTTCCCTTTTGCAAATAACACTAAACCTAGAAACAGACAGACGGACTAGACTACATCATCTGAGCTGTTGATGCTGATCTAGACAGGTCAGAGATGTCTCCTATACAAGGGAATTATGCACGAGTTCATTTAACAATTGAGAAGAACATTTCTTAATTGAAATAGCCAGCTGTACACTGATTAAATCACTTTAACATGCGCAGGCTCTAGCGAGATTTCTATCAATATGCCGCAACATTCATCCCCAAACAATGGCCGTGTGAGCCTTAAGCGGATTTCTCAATCCTGTCAATACGTACCGCAGGGTATGGGCAGGCTTTGATTTCTGCTGCCCGCCAGCGAAGGCGAGTCCCAGGCGCTGGAATTCGTGAGGCGTTGATTCTCCTGCTGTAGTTGTTGCTGCTGCTGCTTCTTCTTTTCAATCGCATTACGCACAATTTTATCGGCCAGCTCCTTGCTGCCATAAAGATTGCCACACTCGACCGGATTCTCATCGCTGCCATCCTCGCAGTCGAGATGCTTGTCGCACATTTGACGCTGCGGCACGCACTGTATGTCATTGTTGCACGCAAAGCTGCCCGTGGGGCAAGGTCCTTGTATAACAACAACAACAACAAGAACAGAAAAAAGTAGAAAATAATTAATAAGTCAAGAGTTGTCTGGCACAGCAACAACAGAGCCGCATATTGACCTGAATAAACCACATAAAGTGTTGGATATTATTTTTTGTAAATTTCTTTATTACCCATACGTCACGTTGCCCCAGCAGAAGGCGTATGAGTAATCTGGCCGCTGAAAGCGGAACTTGTTTTGTCTGCATTATCGTTTGTTTTCTTTTTTGTAGAGTTCACAAAAGTTCAAGAATTGTGCACATAGATGAGTATATCAATTAAAATTAATGTGCACAAAACTTTTGATTGCTTCTATCAGCTACTTTTTCTCTTTTTTTGTTGTCAATTGTATATTTTTGTATATATTACCAATTCAAGTGCCAAATTGAACAAAAAACCATGCTCAAGTTGGAGCATTAATTAACATTTCTGTGGAGCAAAACTAATATAGTTTTGCTTTATGAGCCAGTAGCCAACTTTTTCTATGCACGCCTATTCGTCAATAAAATTGCCAATTTCTTTGACACTTTAACAAATTTATGTGCTTGAGTAGTTTTTGGACTTCATCAACAGCTTGACGAGCTCGCAAACGTACCATTTGGTCTCTTGCACCAGTTCAATCAAATTATATTGAATTTCACTTTTAATATTTGGCAATTGAAAGATATTGCATACTCGGGAGACGAATGGACAAACACATTTCTGCTTCTACAATGAATATTCTCGTTATGTCTTTCAGCTAGTTGGGAAGTCTTTAAGAGTAGATGTTGGCTAAAAGCAAGATTGTACCTTAAAAAAGTAAAAGTCGTGTTTTTAAAATGGGCCCGTACAATATGCACATTTATTAAGTTCTATGTGGGAACTGGATTAGGTGCAGGGCAATGTATGCATATATTTGTTTACATTTTTATACCCTGAACCCAGTCAAAATGGGTAAAAGGGGTATTCTATTTGTGCAAATGTATGTAACAGGCAGAAGGAAGCATCGCCGAACCATAAAGTATATATATTCTTGATCAGCATCAATAGCCGAGTCGATCGAGCCATGTCCGTCTGGTCGTCCGTCCGTCCGTCCGTCTGTCCGTATGTATGAACGCAAGCATCTTAGAACCTATAAGAGCTAGAGCTAGATGTAGGTCCTCCTAGTGCCTGTACAGATCGAGTTTGTTTCCGATAATCGTTAACTTACTCCGTTTCCAAGCAATCGATAAGAATCGATATCGACATCCTCTTGTTTGACCAATTTTGGCAAGAGCTAACATGTTGCTTCTAGAACCGATTTGGTGTTGGAAGAAGCGGGCTTAGGGTATGCCCTAGTCTATGTATGCTCCCGACTAGAACCTCTTACTTGTTAAGCTTAGCTTCATTTATTTATTTTGTACAAATTTGTCGCAAGCTTCTATTGTCCCTGAACAGATGAACTGGCATAGCGCAGCTTGTCGTCAACAACAGGAATATATGTATATACTTTATGGCCTCTGCCAAGTCTCCCTTTAAGTTTTAATACGCTTTTTACACTAATTTTACGAGTACAGGGCATAAGATAATATCCATTTAATTTTATATCAAGTGTAAAAGCCAAACCCAAATCATTTTTATAGTTCTCTCCGTGCATAGCTCAACTTATTTGCAAGTCCCCTAAATCGTATGATGCCCTACTCAGTCAGAAGCTGCTTAATCATTGAATGTCCTAATTTAATTAATGAGAACTTTTTGCTCAGCAATCAAATGAGATTCCTGCTCGCATATTGCGTCATTGTGAATAGTTTTGGCTGACAGCAGCAGCAGGAGCAGCAGCAGCCGGCATACAACCTCTGACTTGGTCCTGGACCTGATCCTGTGCGTTAGGCACGCGCTGTGCATTAGCCACAACACTTTTCATTTCAATTTCACTTTGTCCTGGCAGCGAAGGCGCATAAATACAAATCTAGCCGGCATTTGGTTATTTGTCTGACTCGGATTTAAAGCCCAGCCCCCGGCTAAGACGCAGCTCTAGCCGAACAGGCGACATCTACTTTAATACAATAAGTCCTGTATCCTTGATGATGGTCCTTAATAAACACACAGAAATACGTCAGACGCCACGTTAAGCCATGAAATGGCATTCATCAAATATTTGCTTCTGCTTTTCGATTTGCTCGATGGCAAATCAATAGGCAAATTGGCAATGGGCATAAAAATCCAAAAAAAAATTATGTATTTAAGCTGCCAACGCGATGAAAATGCCAAAAATGTGAAAATGTTTTTCCACATAAAACAAAATACAGCAAAAAAAACGTTCGCTTGTAAAATAAATGTGAAAATTGTTTTGCTCGCAGGCAAAGTTTGTATTTTCTTTTTTTGGTCACGCTTTCTATTTTTTCTATACCCTGTAACCATTATTTATGCCAGAAGAGCCCAAATTACTTTCAAATACTTTTAAGCGCTGCAATTTATGTGCAATATTTGAGAGTTGAGCTGAAATTTTCGGCATGTGATTTGGGTCTGTGGAAATAATTGAAAGCAAAATTGGATTTTGGAAAGTTTAGAAAAACAATCAACCCATTTCAGATATAATAATACAAAAAACTTTGCACAAATGTCAGTTATGCGGTTTTTTGTTTATTGAAATGTTTTGATTTATTATTTTAGGAAATATTTTAGGCACTGTAATGTTGATTGCAAAGTTCGAAAACGGCAAAATACAAGGAATATCCAATATCATATATATTTTACAAATTAAACAAGAGTTCAGTTTAAGTTATCTATAAAAGAATTTCAACCTCAATTGTCGTTCGAATCCTCGAACTTGTAAAACTTCTCTATTGGCTTATCATATATCCATCTTCGCTTTTCTACTTACCCAAACTGAGATAATAGATTAGACCCGAGAGCACAATGACAACGGCCATAAAGCAGATGCCAGCAGCTATGCTGCGTCCATAGACCATCTTGCACAAATATATCCTTAATCCTTATATATATATCCTTATCCTTAACGTTGGGCTTTGAATACTTTGGATGGTTAATTACTTGACAGCCATTGCGATGGCAGTTTCTGGGCGGAGTTCATATATTCTTCATGGCTTGGGGCCATGTTCCACAACGCACGGGTTCACTCAGATTTTACGTCAGTTTGACACTTCATTGAGCTAATTTTAATACTTAAAGTGTTAAAATAGAAGCCCATAAAGATTTGCAGAGATGTTGCCTTCAAATGCTTTCCACTTGAAGAGCTTTTCCGTTTTTTCTAGACTCTCAATTCTATTCACCTGACATCTCAATCTACCTTTACTTTGTAATATAATAAAGGTTTCTTTTAATTTTTACTAAAATCTATTTTTTATTTTCTGCCTAAAGATTAAAGTGAATAAAGTCGATTAAAAGAGAACCTAAATCAAATACGTTAACTTAATCTGTCCGCATTTGTCTTTAAAATTCCTACATTAATTTATTCGCTGTCTTTTGCAAAATACTTTTTGGTATGCTCGGCAATGAGGAATTCTCTCAAGTTTAAGGCGAAACATAAATTATTACAAAAAAAAGACACTTAACAAAATAATTTATGGTTTAACTATGAAGATGAAGAGTTTTCGCCAGCGTAAAAGAGTTTAAAGTAACCAAAAATCTATTAAGTTAATTTTTATAAGTCAAAAGCGAACGAATAGAGATAAATCTGCAAAATGTGGAGTATCAGGGTTAGGTGATAAGATGTATCTCTTGGGGAGACCTCTTTTGAGGTTTTACAGTCCTTTTTCGTAAAATGTGCAATATAATAAATATGCCTTTAAAGTATGCCCCGGATTATCTAGTGTCTATTCATGCTCTTGGCTCGCTTGATTAAATTCATTTAAGTAAAACGAGAAGAGCAAGAAATGTCAATGTTTGCCGCCTTATCAATGGACCCAAGGCCAAGTGCGCCTTAGACAGATCATAATTTCCGCAAAAGGTCGTCGTCGTTGAGAGACATTCGGCCTAAATGTATGCCAAAACGTTGGCTCATTATCTCAATCATCGCAATTGAACAGCATTTGGTGTGGAAAGTGTCGTAAAAACGTAACATTTTCTTTTTATTTGTGTGTTTGCGTGTGCTTTTCTTTTTTCTTGTTATTATTTGCTGGTTTTTCTATATTCTTTTTTGTTTCGTTTTTTGTTGCCTGTGGCCACTTAATGCTCTTGACCAAGCAAAAACGCACATTTCAAGATTGTGTCAACGCGATAGAGACCGAAAACCGAGAGACCCTGCCGGGCGACAAATTCAATTGTGCGGCAAATTTTTGTACGCTGTCGGCGCGTTTTAAAACGCACGCAAGACGCGCGCGCCTTTCGGAGACGTGCGTGCTTGCCACTGACAACAGACAAGACAAAAGACAAGACAGAGGACCAAACAAGTCCGTGCACAGCGGCCAACTGAAACAGACAAGAGCAATTGTTGCTGATTTTGTTTAGCTGATGGTGATGTTGCTGCTGCAGCGAAGTCCTTGCTTCGTGTCCTGTTCGGCCTGGGCTGACCGTCGCGGCGCATTCGTATTGGGGCAAGCACTTTGTGGCAAGAGTTGGAAGTCACACCAAGATATAGCCGCAGCGTGAGACAATAGTTAACTACATTTAATAACAGTAGAAAGTAAACGCATTTAGTATAAACTGAGATGCCTTTAAGTACAGATCCCTACCCGGCCGCAGTATAAACATCTTTAACTTTCTTTGCAAGATTTGAAAAGAGCAACAAATAAAATCATAAAAAAAATGTATTATTTATTGGCTAATAGTTATAATGCAATTTGAATTTGTTCTAAAAATTTGTGTCTTTTGTTTAATTATTAGTTATATACTTAAGTATATATATTATATATTGTAAACATATAGTATGTATATTGCTGTGACATAGCCCTAAGCAACAAAAATGCTTTGCTAAAACGTTTGTGTAATTACTAAATATTACTAATAATAAAAAATTTCAAATGCATTTTGCAATAAAAGCTACAAAATATGCATTAAGTACTATTTGTTTAACACAATTTGCAATTTTCGACTATTGTGAAGCGTTTTCTAAACACTTTCCAAGTGGAAACCGTTAACAACAAAGCAATTGCTAATTTGTTTTTTTTTTCTAAAGCTGCGCTAAGTGCTAAGTACATATTTAAATATAATTATTAATCTATTTAGAATGGAATGGGGTTATAAATCACTAACAGCACAACTTAAATGTAACATTAAAAAGGCGTTTTACATTTTCGTTTAGATACAATTATTGCAACAATTTACGTTTTCTAATGGCGCATGGTGAATGATTGAAATACATTTTATAGACTAGCAACAAAATATGTCATAATAATTAGGCATATTTAAAAGTTTTAAGTTAAAAATCAATAGTTATAGCACAAAAGATTTAAGTACATAAAAATTATAAACATATTTGTGGGAATGTTGTTAATGTTTTTGAGAAATTTCATTTAAAAATGCAACTAGTTAATGAACATTATTAAAATCTATGAAAAATGTTGTGCACTAATAAGTTAATATTGTGAGGGTTGTGTCTAAAATTTGTAACAATTAACATTGCTTGAAGAGATCCATAAGGTATTTTTGTTTTTTGTTTTTCTGAAGAAGAAATATGCATAGATTTAATCGTTGTAAATTTGTGTCTTTGCAAATATTGTGATATAGAGGCAACCACAATTGGCGCTCTACTTATTCAAGATATGTAAATCATTTCCTCATCTTTTGTTCCCCAAGTTACTTGAGTATAGAAAAATATTTCGTTGCTATGCTGGCGCGGTTTTAGACCCAAACGCCGTGAGGATTCTTGCTGGTCGGCACCGCCGTCTCCAATTGTCGTGGCGAACCTATGATGCGGCGACTGCTGCCCTGTTTGTTGGGTCCCTCGAGCAGATGCTTGATTTCCTCGGTGGTAGTTACGGTTAGGCTTTGCAGATTCACCTCCTTCATTTCGTTGACCAATTGCTCCACTTGACGCTTTTTCTCTGCAATGGCATGTTCAATCATAAGCAGCTCCTTTTTGAGATTGTCAGCCGTTTTGTTAGATGTGTCTGTATTATGCAGCGCCTGATCTATGTCGCTTTGTATGCGCTCCATTTCAATCAGAAAATCACGCTCCACAGTTTGTCTGTATAAAGAATTTGTTACTAAGGCTTGCTTAAATATATATATAACTCGCCAGCTTACCTATTGCTCTGCTGTTGCTGCTCCAGCTCAATGTCATCCATAAGCAAACGCATTTTGTTCTTGCACTGCAGCAGCTCTGTCTCACAATTGGCCAGCTTGGAGCGTAGCAAAGCAATTTCGGATTTGAGTGTCTTCTCCTGCTGCTTGACCAGTTCGTTCTCCTCCTCTACATACTGCAGCGTTTGCAGCTGTTCGCTACCTTGCCTAAAAATTTGATCCGCCTTCGATATCTCACGTGATATGACCTCCAATTCAATCGCATGATCACGTTCTCTGCTCTCCAAAAAACCAATTTCCGTATCAAACTGCAATTAAAATTATGATTAATTGATTTGTTTTTTTAGGTTTTAGTTATTAATTTCGAACCTTTTGCAGCTCCAATTGCTGTGCGGTAATTTTCTCGCGTTGAAACTTGATTAACTGCAGCAGATCATTATATTGCGTGGCCTGGAACATGCTCTCGCCCTCATCCATGCACTGATTGCTAACATGATTATTGTTGTTGTTGTTGTTCATGTTGTGTGGCTCGTAGTCGCTGAGAAATGGATTTGTTGTGGAGGATGCATTGGATATGGTCTCAGCAGCGCTGCTGCTGGCCGGCAAGCGTTGCGTCTGGCACATGGGACTATTGCGCGGTGGCGGCGGATCACGATATGGTGGCGGCACCAGTGCGCCATTTGATGAAATTGTGGGCGTCTGTTTGTACAGCTCGGGTGAGTTGTTGTTGTTGTTGTTATTGTTATTGTTGCTAATGTTGCTGTTGGCATAAATGTCGCATAAATGCTCATTGCTGCTATTGCTATTGTTGTTGTTGTTGTTGTTATATTCATTAGGACTAGCGCGTCGCAGCTCGTTGCTGGATTTGCTCAGCTGACTGTAAATATGTTGATTGTTGTTGTTGTTGCCATTGCTGCCGCTGTGGTTGTTGTTGTATAAATCGCTGTAATCATTTAATGCGGGCGCATTGCTGCTGCTACTGCTGCTCATATCCAACGGATTCGAGAGCGACTTCTCATGCTTGGGCAGCAACGGGGCCGCTTTGCTTGACGGCGGCAACTGTTGCTGCTGCTGCGTATGCTGTTGTTGTTGCTGCTGCTGCTGCTGCTGTGGTATGCCTTTAACTATGCCAATGTTGTCGAATTGCTTGGCATCATAGCCGCTGTAAAAATTAGATACGTTTTATTATTAAAGTTGAGGGCTATTAAAAACTAGTTTGCGATACATGAGCCTAACAAAGTTTAACTGGCTATAAACGCGTATTTGCTGACTCGCTTTTCGGTACATAGACTAATTTCGTAAAGTTTTTGTTAAGAGGCATTAAAACCTTGTTGCTGATAAAATGCAATATGCTATCTTGAAATGTCAAAAGGGTGAGTTAAAGAAAAGTCTATCTAATAGTACGATCCGGGTATACTGCCTGTATTAGAAAGTAAGATCTGTTTAAGGTTTCAACAACTTTAAAAAGTGAACGACTAGATTGTTTAGATTATTAACGGGTGTGTTAAAACGGATCAGTTATATATATAAACTTAATAAGTTCACAGATGTGCTGCTTATTTCTGAACAATGTTAGAATACTCCTGCCTCACTCTTGTTATACTCGCATCGACCTTTTGTTACTACGCACCCGAAACTTTTTTTCAGCTCTTTTGTGCGATAGCCCAGCTCCACGCTGGACTTTTGCTTTTGCAATGTGGGCGGCGGCGGCAATTTGCTCTCATTATTATTATTATTATTGTTGTTGATGTTGCTGGGGCCAAGCGGCTTTTTAGTAATCATGACTGCATAGTTGTTGTTGTTGGGCAGTTGCTGCTGCTGCTGTTGTTGTTGCTGTTGCTGCTGTTGTTGCTGTTGTTGCTGCTGCTGTGATTGTTGTTGTGTGGGCTGCTGCTTGTTCTCGGATCGCTGCAATATAAACTGCACATCATTTGCATACTCGCCCCATTTGAGCAGCAGCTTCATGGGATTTTCATTGGGCGCGAGATGTCGCTCATTATTGCGCCAGCGTTCGATTAGCGTAAATCGACCCACTTTGCCCGTGGCATGGGCCAAGGCAAACACCACATCCTGCAAGGAAGAAAGAATATTAGACAGGGGTTGCAGGCGACATTCCGGTTGCCCAAATTTGAATACCCTTTCGAAGCAGACTATTATATTTGTTGTGGAAATTTCTTTCGTGAGGGCATTAAAATCAATAAATACAGTTATTACGCACCTGGCAAGTGGTATTAACTGTTACGCCGCACACAATACGCTGTATGCCCTCAACCCAAACTTTAAGTTCCATTTTGGGCAGCCAAAACGTATGAATTAATTATTTTATGTTTTCGATTCGCTTGTCGTTGTTATTGTTGCTGCTGCTGCTGCTGCCGCCAGAAAATTGCTACTAAAGTGAAGTCTAATTATTTCCAAACGTAGCACAGCGTCGACGAAGCCTGAAATGCTGTCGCGAGGGCAGCGAAGCGTGCGCCTCGTTGTTGTTGTTGTTGTTTTTTGTTGCTAACGCTGCGCCATGGCTAGACTGCGACTGTTATTGTTGTTGCTGCTGCTGCTGCTGCTGCCACTGCAACACCAAATTGGGGGTGGAGCTGCACTTCCACTTTTGCTTCTAGTTGTCGCGTTTGTTCCCTTTCTTTCTGCTTTGTTGCAGCTATTTTTCCCCAATTGCTTCTGATGTCTGTTTGTTTGTGGCCGTCGCTGCTGCTGCTGCTGCTTCACTTGCACTTATTTCTGGTTTCCGAGCGTGCGGGTGCCGCGGGTTGCAGGTGTATGTACGTGTGTGCCAGTATGGGCTTTGGATGTGTGCGTGCGTGTGTTCTGATTCACTTTTTGTTTGTTTTACGCCTATTAATACTGCTGTTTCCTTGCGCATATTATAGTTTACAAGAACACACACACTTTTCGGGCATTTTTCTTGTGTTTTGCATGCGCGAATTGTACAATTTTTAAGTTTTTTTAAAGCGAAAAACAAATGCACAATGCGCGCATTGTTGTTGGCATGCACTTGTACTCGATACCCATATCAGGGCTGCACTTACAAAAAAACCATGGCCATAACAGGGCTGGAAATTATATATGATGTTATCGTTTTCTGCAGTTTGGCGCGAAATTAAATTTAAAAAGTATACTAAGCGTAATAGCATTAACGAAGTACATAAGCTCTGTTGATTAGTTTAATAAATACTAGCCCAAAAATCATTGTTAAAATCAAAACAAAATCAAATAAACTTCTAATAAGTAATCGATAACATTTTTGCCAAAACGATTACGCAGCGCAACCAGTGTGTGCACACCACATATAAATACCAATTTACTTATCGATTATAAGTAGATTGCCTAATGTGTATCGATAGAATATCAACAATCCTCTTCGCGAGCTGAACGAAAACAATTGCAACTAGCGCAGCAGCAGCGCAGCACTTACAAAAGAAAAAGAGTTTTCGCACAGTTTATATTGATTATAGTGCATACCACTTGTGCTATTAACAAATAAAAAAAAAGAGTGCCAAACGCAGTGCTGCCTGCGGGGCCAACGCCAACAATTGTTGCTCCCCACAGGGCCAATAGTTTCCTCATCGCCACTCCGTTGTGTGCGTGTCTGTGATTGTGTGAGTGAGTGTGGAGCAGCAGCAAAAAATGGCCAGTGAATGTTTCACAGCTGCATAAACATGAACTCGAGTTAGGCCAACCAGATATAGCATCTGTTTTCGGTGCAGCCGTGTATATATAGAGTATAACGCGTTTTATTTTCGGGCGCGACGGCCAGCTGCTGCTCAGTTACGCTGCGTGTAAACAAAACAAAAGTCAGAAGTGGAGCAGCGCGAGGCGAGGCAACAGCATCAACAGCAACAACAACAGCAACATCAGCAGCAGCAGCAGCAGCAATAACAACAACAACTAGCACAATGGCAAGTCGCAGTCGGGCTATATTAAATGTTAATCTCGATACGGTCATGGCCAACGATCCATTGCGTGAGCTTTTTGAGGCCTGTAAAACAGGTGAAATAGCCAAAGTGAAGAAGCTGATAACGCCACAAACGGTTAATGCGCGCGACACAGCGGGACGCAAATCGACGCCATTGCATTTTGCAGCGGGTGAGTAACAGAATCCTCTGGGCCCCAGCGCACACCCTGTCCCTGCCGCCGTCTCTTGTCGCCTATTAAGGTTGAAGGACTCGGCGGTTAGCAGCCCCCTAACCAGTGCTGCCAATTGCGCCCGTTTCCCGTCAAATGCAGCGAGTTTTCTAGCCTTTTTAAAAACATGTTTTTGCCATTTTTCCGCTTTTATTTCCCTCCAAAGGGTATTCGAATTTTGTAACGAAATGCGACGACAGCAACTAAGCTTTTTTATTCCCTTCCTCTTAGAAATAGTCTTTTTTTTTGCTACTTAACACTGCCCCAACCCCCTACCCCTATTTACGCGCACACACATGCACTCGTCACTGCTGCGTTTCTGGCCTTGATCTAGTTTTGGTCGCTATGACGAGCGTCATTGTTGCCTGGCTAGAAGTCGGCGGTCGCCACGAGAAGGCTTGCCGCCCGACGACCGCACCTCCCCCTCGCACAGTCGGCTCGCAGAGTTGACCTACTTTTCTGCTTGGTTTAGTTTCGATTCCGGAACCCTCGGCGACCCTGCAACGACTATGTGTTGCATTTGGCCCAACATGTTTTATATTTTCGCGAAAGAGAAAAATATATGTACATATATATACATATACGTATATATGTATATGTTGTTCGGCCTGGTCAGCATCCTGCTGACGTCGTTTGCATCTTCTGTATTGGCCTTGTCTACTCGCCATCCAGCGTCTAGTTGCCTTTTTGTAACTCAGGGCTCAAATCGTATCAGCATAAATAACAAATTTCACTTTTTGCTCTGTTGCTTCGCAGAGGCGCGCTCGGCTGTCACGCCCAAACGCACGCAGCTCGCCCCCAACTCCTTAACTAATTAAAAAACAAAAAAATACCTTTTGTCTGGTTAAGAGGGGGTTTTGGGGTATGGGGTATGGGGAAAGGGGTACTTGTGTGTTTCACGCCCTTTGCATATCAATTTTTGCTGTGCCTTTTTTTCATATACCCTTTCCAAGTGTTTTGCAATTTGGGTGCGAGGCTTGTAACGCATTGAGGGAAACATTTCCAAGGCTATGAAATACAATGAATTCCACTATTAACAATATATTTTGTCTGTGATATGGGAGCCTTCCATGCAATCAGGTATATAAGATATATATATATATATATATGTATATAGTTCATGGAATGAAGCTTTTTTCGAATACTTCTGGAAAAATCTATCTAAAATTGATGCTTGATGTAACTAATATCAAATTAAATTTTAAAAAAATACATGAAAATTGTAATTGAATTGAATTGCTGGTGAATTTGAACCGGCGACCTGCCGCCTGTTAATACGACGTTCAAGTAACTTAGTATGTATGCATAAAGTTATATATATACATATTTAAACGTGACAAAAAGCTTCGAAAAGGTTTTTACTGTGCATCGGAATACATTATTACATACATATATATTGTATAATTGTATTTGCCAAGCTTGCAGCAAGTGCATTGAAACTTCGTTGCAAAAATAATTAAATACTTTTCTGTGCTGTGGCTGTCTATGATTCATGCTTAGCTTGTTTCCCCCCAATTTTTTGTGTGTTGTTTGTATTTTACTTTTAACTCTTAACTGTTTTGACTGTCTCTCTAAACTGGTTTGCCATCCAATTTTGTTGCTGTTGTTGTTGTTGTCATGTCTTTTGTCACGTTCTGAAGACTGACGAAAACGAAAAGAAGTGAGATCTCCAAGAGGTCTCCAGTTGCTATTGACAGAGTTTTCACCTTGTTTAAAGTCGAAACGAACTAGCAAATGTTGTACCGCCCCACCCGACCGCTCCCTTCGCACCCCTCGCACCGCATCTGTTGCAAATTGTAACACGTTTTTATAAAATATCAACGAACCCCTCTGAAAGAATTTCACATAAGCGTACATACATTTACTTACGTATATCCGATTCATTGTTATCATTTTTTATTTGCACAGCTTTCTTGTTTATAAATACGATAAGAAATTCGATAATTGTGGCTGACACGTATCCGCTGATAAGGTCGCCAATGTCTATGGCTAGACCTTCCAGCTTTGGCTAAAAGCATACGAGATATATAACATATTTCATTTGACATGGTTAGCCAAAGCAACAATTGTTTAACTAATTAACCTTCGACTTAATTGTCTTATTATTCTTAAAGTTTTGGGCTTTATGCGCTCGCTCAAGGCGCTTTGTTTATCAACAGTTATAGCAATAGAAAGAGACCACAATAATGCACGACTTGGGGATACCCTGAACCCTTTTCTTTCAACACCAAATGCAGATATAAACACTTTTCTAGAAACTAAATGTCAAGTTTAGTGACTCTAGCTCTTAATATTTACCAAAATTGCTCAAGCAATAGGATATCGATATCGATTTTTGTCGATTGCTTGGAAACGGAGTAAGTTATCGATTATCGGAAACAAACTCGATCTGCGATCAAGTCTCTAGCTCTTATAGTTTATAAGATCCTTGCGTTCATACATACGAACGGACGGACGCACGAAAAGACAGACAGACATGGCTAGATCGACTCGGATGTTGATGGTGATCAAGAATATATATACTTTAAGGGGTCGGAGATGCTTCCTTCTGCCTGTTACAAACATTTGCACAAGTGCATTATACCCTGTTTAGCCATTTTCAATGGGTTCAGGGTATAATAATAATAATATTAATTCCAACCATTGCACATTGAATTGCTCAACACACCAACTCACAGCTAATAATATTTTCCATTCTATTAATTTTCCACGCAACTTTCGTAATTGTTTTGCGAAAAAATAGTGAAGTGAACGCGACTAACGAAAAGTTTCGCAAAGACTTCAGGAAAGACTGCAAATAAAACCCGTTTATATATATTGAATGCTCTTCTAATTAAAAATTGTTATAGATTTTTCTCTTTTATATAATACATTAATTACTTCTATTAGTGATTGTTTTTTCTACCCTGAACCCATTAAAATTGGGTAAATAGGGTAGATTGTATTTGTGCAACTGTATGTAACAGGCAGAAGGAAGCATCTCCGACCCCTTAAAGTATATATATTCTTGATCAGCATCAATAGCCGAGTCGATCTAGCCGTGTCCGACTTTCGGTCCGTCCGTCCGTCTGTCCGTAGGTATGAACGCAAGGATCTCAGATCCTTTAAGAGCTAGCTGTAAGCCCCCCTTTTCTTCATAATGTGCTTCGGCTTGTCGACACAAATGTTTATAAAATTAATTATTTGTTGTCTGTTGAAAAATGCTTTACTGTATTTTGTTTGTAATACGGCACCCTAATGCTATTGTCACAGCGAATGCCCCTAATGATTGCTTTGAACTATCATATTTCAAGCTGTTCAATCCGAGAACCCGTCTTAGTATTTGTTTACATCACAAAATCGAGCATCAGTCAACGAGTCAATCAGTTTAATGAACATAAATATTGTTGTATATATAGATAAATAAATGTAAACAATTTCTTCAAAATCTTATCTCTTTACTTTACTTGGTTTTTTCAATCTGGGAAATTTCTATTAAGTCTGATCGATGACTAATGATTGCGCGTTTTATAGGGTCAATAGATTAAATAATAAGAATACAAAGATAAGATTGAGGTTCACAGAAAACCAAAATAATAATTTTATCAAAAAGTTCGCAGTTTTAAACTTAAATTATCTTTATATTAATACTCCTATCAATATAAAAGGTAAATAAATTTATAAATTTCTTATATATATATAGAGACAAACAATTGCATTTTATTATATCTAGAGCGCAAACAGCTTTCAGCTAACCTTTGAACTTTGTCAGTCGGTCAGGAACTGTGCGGTTCTTAGCCGAGTTCAAATAGGAAGTGTTTAAAGATATGCGCCGAGTGGTTCTTATGTGTTGACAGCTTTCTTTACCTCTGCCTTGGATACTCTTTTTGTTTTTTTTATCAGCTATTCTATTTGCTGCTTTGTTGTCTCAACAATAACCTAGACTAAGATTTATGATGGCCACAAAGAGACCCGCCCGCCCCTGCCCTAAACCCCACAAACCCCCCGCGAATGAAAAAAGACAACGCAAATAACAGTTAGTTAACCATGTGAGCCACTTTTAGGGCTTGCTGCTAGGTCATGCTCAGCATTGGATCTATTATGATGCACTCTGCTTTTTCAGGTTATGGCCGACGTGAGGTGGTCGAGTTTCTGCTGAACAGCGGCGCCTCGATACAGGCGTGCGATGAGGGCGGACTGCATCCGCTGCACAATTGCTGCTCCTTTGGCCATGCGGAGGTGGTGCGTCTGCTGCTGAAGGCCGGCGCCAGCCCGAATACCACCGACAACTGGAACTATACGCCGCTGCACGAGGCGGCCAGCAAGGGCAAGGTGGATGTGTGCCTGGCACTGTTGCAGCATGGCGCAAATCATACCATACGCAATTCGGAGCAGAAGACACCGCTCGAGCTGGCCGATGATGCGACACGTCCGGTCTTGACCGGCGAATATCGCAAGGATGAGCTGCTCGAGGCGGCACGCTCCGGAGCCGAGGATCGTCTCCTAGCGCTGCTCACGCCCCTCAATGTCAATTGTCATGCGAGCGATGGCCGTCGCTCGACGCCGCTGCATCTGGCCGCGGGCTACAATCGCATCGGTATTGTCGAAATACTCCTGGCGAATGGTGCCGATGTCCATGCCAAGGATAAGGGCGGCCTGGTGCCGCTGCACAATGCCTGCTCCTATGGCCACTTCGATGTCACCAAGCTGCTCATCCAGGCTGGCGCCAATGTCAATGCCAACGATCTGTGGGCCTTTACGCCGCTGCACGAGGCCGCCTCCAAGAGCCGTGTGGAGGTCTGCAGCCTGCTGCTTAGTCGCGGCGCAGATCCAACGCTCCTCAACTGCCACAACAAATCGGCCATCGATGCGGCCCCAACGCGGGAGCTGCGCGATCGCATTGCCTGTAAGTATTGCCAAAAGACTCTCTTTTTTCGAATTAGCCAAAACTCAAGATCTTTTCAGCTTTAAGTGTAATTATCACCTGCCAATTAGATTTTATTTACGCGTCGTCTGCTCTAAGCGAAGCGCTAAAAAAACCTGTTCAAATTGCATTTTTAAATTATTAATAAGTCCGATCTACATTTTTTCATAGCTTTGTTAAAGGATTTTCTATTCGTATATATTTTTTCTAAATCTGAAATTACATTTCCTTTCCTTAAGATTTTCACTTGTCGAGCTTACAGGGTATATCCTTACATAACCTATACCAAATAGCACTTTGCTTATACCAGGGCTGCAAGACCATTAAAAAGAAGATCGCTGGTTCTATTCTTGCTGCTGGGTTTTCACATCGCAGAACCCAGATTTTTCTTCAAGCCTTGGCTTGCCATATATTTTTAGAATCTTAATGAAACTTTTTAATTTGATTTCTGCCCAAAATTTGGCATCTAGCAAGAATGATTGGATATTTCTAATGGAAACCTTTTTACTATGAACCAAACAAAAGTACGATTTGTTTCGTTAGCTGATTTTTTTAGAATTATCCATCATTCGCATATCATTATCATTCGCCAACTTTTTAATATCTTATATTTAGCAGCTATTTTAGGTAGTTTTCTTAGCTAATTGACAAATTTGCTAACTTTTTCTTTATAATTGTGCTATTCCAGTTGAGTATAAGGGACACTGCCTGCTGGACGCTTGCCGCAAATGCGATTTGTCGCGTGTCAAGAAACTCGTTTGTGCCGAAATTGTAAACTTTGTGCATCCGTACACGGGGGATACACCACTCCATCTGGCTGTGGTCTGTCAGGATGCGAAACGCAAGCAGCTGGTGGAGCTGCTGACACGCAAGGGAGCGCTGCTTAATGAGAAGAACAAGGCATTCCTCACACCGCTTCATCTGGCCGCCGAGCTGATGCACTACGATGCTATGGAGGCGCTGCTCAAGCAGGGCGCCAAGGTGAACGCCTTGGACAGTTTGGGCCAGACGGCGCTGCATCGTTGCGCACGCGATGAGCAGGCGGTGCGTCTGTTGCTCTCCTATGCGGTGGACAGCAGCATTGTGTCGCTGGAGGGTCTGACAGCCGCACAGCTGGCCTCGGATAGCGTGCTGAAGCTGCTCAAGAATCCGCCGGACAGCGAGACACATCTGCTGGAGGCGGCCAAGGCTGGCGATTTGGATGCAGTGCGTCGCATTGTGCTTAACAATCCCCATACGGTCAACTGCAGGGATCTGGATGGACGTCACTCGACGCCGCTGCACTTTGCAGCTGGCTTCAATCGTGTGCCCGTCGTGCAATTTCTGCTGGAACACGGCGCCGAGGTGTATGCTGCCGACAAAGGTGGCCTGGTGCCGCTGCACAATGCCTGCTCGTATGGCCACTACGAGGTCACCGAGCTGCTCGTCAAGCATGGCGCCAATGTGAATGTCTCCGATTTGTGGAAATTTACGCCGCTCCACGAGGCGGCCGCCAAGGGCAAGTACGATATATGCAAGCTGCTCCTCAAGCACGGCGCCGATCCCATGAAAAAGAATCGTGATGGCGCCACGCCTGCTGATCTCGTCAAGGATTCGGATCATGATGTCGCTGAGCTGCTGCGTGGTCCCTCCGCGCTGCTGGATGCAGCCAAAAAGGGGAATCTGGCGCGCGTGCAGCGACTGGTCACGCCGGAGACGATCAACTGCCGGGATTTGAATGGACGCAACTCCACGCCGCTGCATCTAGCCGCGGGCTATAATAACTTCGAGTGTGCCGAGTATCTGCTGGAACATGGCGCCGATGTTAATGCCCAGGACAAGGGCGGACTCATACCGCTACACAATGCCAGCTCCTATGGGCATTTGGACATTGCCGCACTGCTGATCAAGCACAAGACGGTGGTCAATGCCACGGACAAATGGGGCTTCACGCCGCTGCATGAGGCGGCGCAAAAGGGTCGCACGCAACTGTGCTCCTTGCTGCTAGCCCACGGTGCCGATGCCTACATGAAAAACCAAGAGGGACAAACCCCCATAGAGCTGGCCACAGCAGATGATGTCAAGTGCCTGCTGCAAGATGCCATGGCCACGTCGCTCAGTCAGCATGCGCTCAGCGCCTCCACGCAATCATTGGCCCCCAGCTCGTTGGTACCCGAGACTGCCGCAGCTGCTAATGCAGCAACAGCAGCTACGGCGGCATCTGTATCTGCATCTGCATCCGCGGCGGCGGCGGCGGCACTGCTCTCACCCACCACGGAGACCGTTTTGCTGCCCTCGGGCGCTTCCATGACACTCAGCGTGCCAGTGCCTTTGCCTTTGAACAGTTGTGCCACACGCCTCAGTCCTGCCCAGGGCGCCGAGGCACATGGCGCCGAGAATACGGGTAGCGAGGAGCTGCTGCCCGATCCGGAGTCGATAACTAATGTATCGGGTTTCTTGAGCAGCCAGCAATTGCATCACCTAATCGAGCTGTTCGAACGCGAGCAAATCACTCTGGACATATTGGCCGAGATGGGTCATGATGATCTCAAGCAGGTGGGCGTGTCTGCCTACGGGTTTCGACACAAGATACTCAAGGGCATTGCACAGCTGCGAGCCACGACGGGTGAGTACCGCATGTACAAATCAAATTCTTTAATTTATTTCATTATTCTCGCCAGGCATTGGCAACAATGTGAATCTGTGCACGCTGCTGGTGGACCTGCTGACGGATGACAAGGAGTTTGTCGCTGTCGAGGAGGAGATGCAGGCTACCATACGGGAGCATCGTGATAATGGTCAGGCGGGCGGTTATTTCACACGCTACAACATTGTTAGGGTACGTTTGACTGAGCCGATTCGCTTCAGCCGTCCGACTTACAATATATAACTTTATTGCAGGTACAAAAGGTGCAGAATCGTAAGCTGTGGGAGCGTTATGCGCATCGGCGCCAGGAGATTGCCGAGGAGAACTTTTTGCAGTCGAACGAGCGCATGCTCTTCCATGGCAGTCCCTTTATCAATGCGATTGTGCAGCGTGGCTTTGATGAGCGGCACGCCTACATAGGCGGCATGTTCGGTGCTGGCATTTATTTTGCCGAACACAGCTCGAAGAGCAATCAGTATGTATATGGCATAGGCGGCGGCATAGGCTGTCCATCGCACAAGGACAAATCCTGCTATGTGTGTCCCAGGTAGGGTTTCATCATCTAGGCCTATCTAGGAGCTGCTGTTACTAATTGTTAACTCTCTTGCAGGCAACTGCTGCTGTGCCGCGTTGCGCTGGGCAAATCATTTTTGCAGTACAGCGCCATGAAGATGGCACATGCGCCGCCCGGACACCATTCGGTGATTGGTCGTCCCTCGGCGGGTGGCCTGCACTTTGCTGAATATGTTGTCTATCGGGGTGAACAGGTAATCTATATTTAAAAAAAATATGCTTGGCAAGCAGTTCCACTAATAAACAAGCATTTGCAGTCTTATCCAGAGTACTTGATAACCTATCAAATTGTCAAGCCCGATGATTGCAATAACGGCTCGGAGGAAACAAGCTGATGGATGCCTTCGGTTGGCTCGACGCCCACAACAACATCGCCGGCCCCGCAACAGCAACCATTACAGACCTCAGCGCCAGTTAAAGTTTTCGCCACAGTCACAGCCAAATTCACAGGCCCGGCCACGGCCACGGCGACAGTTACAGTAACAGCTCCAGTTGCCAAGAGGCGGCATAAGCATGCCCAGAAATATCAACAGCAACCAGTGCCGCATTTGCCTTTGCCGCTGCAGCTGCAGTATCAGCATTATCAGCCGCAGCAGCCGCTGGTGACAACGACGCAACCAGCACCGGCTGGTGTCTTTAGCACGCACAACAACAACATGCACCATACCTATAGCAATATTAACAATAATAACAACAACAACAACGGCAGCAACAATAGCAACACAAATAACAACAACAATGATATGTCACCCATATCGAATAGCAATAGCTACTCTTCGGTGGACACAAATCAAACGCTACTCAACTCGATGGTTAATCAGCAAGGAGGCAGCAACCACAGCCAGCAGAATCGTTCGGCGCCGAGCCACAGCCGCAAGTACAGTCAATTTATGATCATTACGCCCGCCGTGTCCATTGATCGTGATGTGTATGAATCGCATGATGATCATGATTCGCATTTGGATTTCGAGGATTTTGCCAATGCGGCGCACAACAATGGCAATCTGTTCCGTTTGGGTCTGCGGCGTAGTGACAGCAGCAGCGATGACAGCGGACACAGCAGCGACAGCAGTTTTCGCTCCAATTACAATCCCTATTTGCATCACAGTCGCCAGCATTTGCTGGCCAAGAAGGGCCATAATAATGGAGGCGGCGGCGGTGGTGCTGGTGCACATCAATTTTATGCCTTCTCCTCCTGGCGCTGGTGCACGTTGCTTTGCGCTGCGATGCGCTGCTTTGGCGCCGGGCATGGCAATCAGGCCCCCTACAGCAGCTCCTTTGTGCATCATCGTTTACGTCGCTGCTCCTCCTATAATGCGGACATCGCCTATGATTATGAGCATTTCGCAGCGCCGTTCAAAGCTCGTAAGACACGCGATCATATGAATAATATTACGTATGAGTTGTGACGGTGGCCGCTGCCTGAAATCGTTATGCATTTTGATCTCTTTGTCGCCGTTGTATTTGTTGGTCTAATCCTAAAATTTCAGCTCCTTATTAGACTTTTATTACAAATTATTATTAGCTATAAATGTCGTGTACTGTGTCTCGTCGTATATTCTAGCTACTTTACAAATCTGATTGTCAAATCAAAAAAAAAAAAAAAACTAAAAGAGCAGCACATTTTTTGAGTGATTTTAATTCGAACTTACGAGTAATTAATATTTAAAAAAAAAAAGAAACACGATTATACGAAAAAAAAATCGAAACAATACATAAGTATGAGTATGCAATATGCACGCGCGTTTACTTAAGTGTTTAAATTTAGCTAATTAATTTAACAAATGACAACAATTCAAACTCCAATTAAATTTAAATATACATATATATATATACAAATAAATAAACAGTATTTCAATAAAATGATTCAATTTGAAAAGCGCGCGTACTGTGTGCATAGCAGTGAGCTTTGGATCGGTCTAGCACTTGAAGTTGGCTGCTAACAGCTGGTAGGGCAAGAAGTGAAGTTGTCTGCTAGCTGGCTGGCCTCAAACGCAAGATCTGACAACTATAACACTCACTTCTGCTGCTGCGGCCGTTGCTGCAGTCGGCGTAATTTGCAACTGTCAAACCGCTGTCAAGTTTAAGTGCGCGTACAAAAATGTTTAAGCTGCCGAGCGCAGTTTTAAGAATAATGATGATGAACGCCAAAATACGCAAATATCTTTCTTTTGGCCACGCACACGGCACACACATAATCACATTTCACTGTCAAAATGCGGCACTTAATGTTGCGGTCGATGCTCGTTTTTACTCTTCTCTCATTTCTTTTCTTTTTCTTTTGTTTTTTTTTTGGCAACATATGCAAGTAATTTGATTAAATTATATAATTGCAGGGCATCACAGCAGGCAGAGAAGCGACTGCTCCATGCCACACTGTGACGGAGGCATGCCACCACATTTTGGCTGTCCGGCTGGACCGATGATAAACAAGGTACGTTGGCTGCGACACTCACTGCAGGCCGGGACTAGTGCAATTTGGATTTTCGCATAACAACAAATAAGCACCAGGCACGACCTACATCAGGTGACGTTTTAATGTTGCACACCACTTAACACACACACACATACTAACACACAAATGCCTCCAACAATATCAATGAGCCAAGCGAGTCGTCGGCTTTTCCAGCTTGGCTTAAACACTGTCATTACAACGGCCCATTGCGTAGCTATAATTTAATTAAAATATAGAAGCATTAATAATCAAATACAGAAAATATGCCTGTGGCACAGACACTTGCCGCATGTTGCTGCGGTTGCAATTGCTTGCGCCGCTTTGGGACTTAACAAATGTCATAGACACCTAATTGTTAACACGCCCCAAAGAAAATGTTAATCGTTGGTTTTTTTATTCAATTTGGCATATACAATATATATATATATATATTTATATACTACATTAGATGCTGAAAAGCGTATAGGTAAAAAATTAGTTTAAATTACAATTTGTAGTTTTGTTTGGTTTGATCTTAACTGCCTAACTCATTCGTTTAATCATCCATCTCGTCCATGCTGCTCGGCTCCATCGATTCGCGTTTCTGCGTTTGAATATGCTCATTCGCGATGGTCGCTTGGACCAGTTCGCGCGTAAACTTCTCGACCAGGCGCATGGACATGGCATGTGGCAGCTCGTTCAGCGAATGCGATACAAATTCGCCAAAGGCGCGAAACTTTGGATATGTGGTTATTGCTGTTATTGTCGTGTTTGTTGCTGCTGATGCAGCTGGTGCTGTCGCGGAATGGCCTTCTGCACGGCGCTTGGCAGCCGACGGCTCCTCTTCCTGTGCCTGCGGTGCACGTTTCGGTTTGGCCACGCGCAGCAGCAGCTCCGGTTGTCGGCAGTTTGCCATTGGAAGCGCTGCTTTTCCATTGACCATGTTGTTATTGTTATTGTTGATGATGTTGTTGCTGCTGCTGCTGCTGTTGTTGTTGTTATTGTTGTTGATGTTGTTGCTGGCGTTTATCGTACTGCTGCCGTTCGTGTTTGTGCGCGGTATGCTGCAATGGAGTTGTATATTAGCTTTATACTCATAGCTATGACCTGCACTCACCTGAGCATTGTGGTCACAGGCAGCGGCCCATCACAGTCAAAATCCTCGCCATCCTCATAATCGGCCTCCAGTTCGTGCTTAATACCCTTGGCTGGTCCATTGCTTTCGCTATTCCCATCATCTACATCGAATGGCTCCTCGTCATCCTCCTCGTCCAGAGATTTACACTGTGTCTTGTATGATCGTCTGCTGCGTATGTGCTCCGAGAGAAAACTAAGATTCTCGAACAATGGCCACTGGCTGACCGATATCGACAGCGAATTGTTTTCCACGCGTCGCTTTTCGATATTATAGCGATTACGCAGCGTGATCATTCGCTCACGCAGTATAGAAACTGTGCGTAGCGATCATTAAAAAAAAAAAACTAAATCAATTGACTTTTCCAGGCATTTAACTCTATTCAAGAACTTACCATCATAGCCCAACTTGTGTGAGATTTGCATCCAGAGCTGGGCCACGTGTATCTTATCCTTGAAGCGCTTATTCGACCGATCATACAGCGCTGGCCGTGATCGAAATTCACGTATTAGGCCCAAATCGAATTCACCGGTTTGCGCGTAAGAGGCGCGCGGACGGCCCCGGCCCTTTGACGGCTGGTGTACGGGCAGCGAGAGGTTCGCCTGCAGCAGCGGCGATGAGGCACGTTCCATTTTCAGAATGCTCAGTTCGGGCTGTATTATGGTTTTGAATTCGATTAAATTCGTATTCATATTTCATTTTATTTGTATAAATTAAAAAAAAAAATTAAAATAAAAACTGTAAATCGTTGGAATATTTACTCGAAATGGTTTATACGCTGCCTGCTACGACGCGCCAGCAATAAAAAAAAACAACGCAAAGCAAAGGCAAAGTAAAAAAAAAAGAAAAAAATTTATAAATAAAAAAATATTTAGGCGCTGCGCGGGGTACACATCCAATTATGTTTGTGTGTATGTATGTGCACATTAAATATGTTTACAATTCGTTTTTCTCGCTCGCCCCAAAACTTACTTTCGATTTGCACGCGAAATATATATTTTACTTTTAATTCGATTTGTTTTTTATATTTAACACACAGCAACAACACCAACAACAATAATACAAATAACCAAGGCACACACACAAAACAACAGGCGAGCGGGCAAGCAATTGCTCGGCTTGTTGTTTTTTTTTTCTTTCTTCTATTTCTTCTTCCACTAGCAACGACAACGACGGCGACGTCGACGCCGACGCCGATACCATCACAAAATGCACCAAAACGCGTGGCATAAGAGAAATAGTGCAAAAATACCAAAAATAAATACCAACAGCAGCTGATCGACAGCGCGCCATTTTTCAAATTTGGTCTACACATTGGTGAAAATGTCGGATGTTGTCGATTGCTTAAAAAAAATTATGCTAAAGACTTAACTACGAATTGAAATTTTAATTAAATATATTTGACATAATACAAAAATTTAACTTTACGCAAACTATAATTTAAAATGCACTAGTTTTAATTCATTTAAATACTATCTAGCTTGCGATATTTTGTATGCAGCTAATAATATTTGTAAAGGGCCCTGAAACCAGATCAAATAATATCTTAAATATTTTTAATAATTACAGCGATGGCTCGCAAATAACAGAACAAATAACAAACAAAAAATTTGATTTTATAACTAAGCGTTATGAAATACACAATAATTCTTTATAACTCATTTTCTGAACGTTTAAATTTTTGGAAAGTTGTTATTATTCCAACGTTCCACTATTAAAAACTCACCCGACTTTCCATGCTTGAAACGCAACTGTACCAAGTTGGCAATTATAAAGGCTGTAACGATGGAAAAAATTCGAAAGAAATGAAATTCGATTGTTGAATTTTTAACATAAAATGCTTGATTTTAATATTGTAAATATTTCTTACGATTAATATAACTTAACATACTAGGTTATTTTTTATATTTAAGCTTAAGAACCGATGTCTAGTTATACTTATATTTTTAGATTCAATCGATTGTTGTGGCACAAACCGCTCATAGGCCGGGACAAGTGCAATGTTTGATTCATAATGCGAAACGTTGACACCTTCCCGTCCTGCAAGCAATTCATATATCAAGACATATTGTCGATCTGCTTATGTATAGAGTTTCACAAGTGCCCAAAAGAACCGAATTACAAAATAATTGTTCGTTACCAAAAAAATAAACCCGGGATAAAATAAAAACAGGTAGAAAAAAAGAGATCAGTGCCTAAAAATCTCATATTTCAAAAACATGCAAGAAAATAATATTAAAAAAAAAATCATTTCATATTAAATTTCCGCCCCTACTTGAACGCAGAACTCTCCCCCGTCCTTTATTTTTTGGAACATCTTTGTGCGGGCGAGAGAACAATGAATCGCTAAGCTGGGCTCTTCATGGGGCTGGCGAAACTGAAGTACCTTTGCCTAGCAGCAGGTAAAATTAAACGCTGCAAATCAAGCGTTAAATGCCATTTGCTTACGCCTCAAGGAATTTCAGATACACAAGATGCTATATATGTACATATATGTATACACCATATACTAGACTTTTATGCTTATGTATTATGTATTATGTATGTGCTGCTGTTGCCTAACATCGACAAATTTTGAAATCCAAAGCGTGACAAAATTCGTAGAATCTCTGGAGGAAGCGAAGCCAAAGCTGGCAATTATGAATTATGTGAGAGCTGGGAGCTGCTGAGCTGAAAGAAATTGCCAGAGCAGCAGAAAAAATCAAAGTTTTCAGAGCACTTACATATGTATATGTATGTATGTACATACATATATATATATGCTTATGTTTATATGTAGCAAGTACATACTTCTGTGGGGACTTGAGTCTTTGGGCTGCGACAATTTTGTTCTCCTTGTTTTCTCGTTTTTGTGGCTCGCAGCGTATCGCCTATCTTTGGCATATAAAATATTGGGGGAGCTCAGAGCTGGTTCGGGCATATTTGTTTATATGATCGCAGCGAGCATTAGCTTTAGATTTAATGACACACACACACAAACACATACCCACTCACCCACACACACGCGCGCGCGCTTAGGAAATTAAACCCCAACGAAGACGAAAAAATGAACGAGCGCTGCAATAAATTCATATTTATTTATTTTTCTTAGGCAAATACGCCCCCAACAAGCCCGGCGAGCCAACAACAACAGCTTCAAGACTCGCGGCTGCCCGAATTCGTGCTCAAGACTCGGCTGCTCCATTGAGGAATTGTAAAGCACCCGGCCCAGAACGACCAAAGCGGAAACGCAAATAGACGGGCGATAAAAAGCAATAAGGAAAAGAAGGAGAAAAAAAATAAGAAACAAGAAAACAGAACGCCACATAAATTTGAAATAACTAATAATTCAATGAGAAGCCAGCAACGTGAAGTATATCATGTAATAATATTTGTTTAAGCAAACAGCTGACAAGACTGAAACAACAGACTCGGCCAACATGCAACACAATCAACATGGGGCAGCAACAGGCAAACAGCCAACAGGCAGTTCCTCCTCTTTTTTTTTTTGTTTAGCAGCAAATCTAGCTTTTCTTTAAAAGTGCAATCCAAAGCGAAAAGTTCTGGCTTTTATTCAAAGCGAATAAGACTTATTTCTTGGATCGTTTGTCATTTATTAAGTTATTTATTTATAAATGAGCATCATCAAAACCAAGCACATGCAAATAGCTTTAATTTTAGCCTTTTTTTAACCTACAACTAGCTTTTTTGCTTCGCAACGTGGGCAGCACTGGCAGACAGGGTCCACCCAGTTTAAACTAACGGGCGCATGAACGCAGACAACACTTCAGCCTAAGACACGGCAAAGGGGACAGCTGCAGCCGAGGGGGGCGCGGGTGCGGCGTGTGAATTGCTTTTGGCATCAACAGATCGGCCAGTGCTGCCAACTAGTCTCGATTATGCTGCACAGGCAATATGAAGAGCATGCCAGGCTGATGGAGTTACGCAGCTTGTAAGCATATAGAAGAAGACTGCGTTAGCTTGTTATTATATAATTAGTCGGGGCAGAATGAAGAGAACTTGATTTTGAAGACGAATAAACATAATAATACATATGCCATGTGATTATATCATAACGTAAGAATTGGTTATTAAATGTTTACAAAGCAATAAAAATAATAACTACAGAGCACATGGATATGGGTCAAAATGGACGTTCAAAGTTAATTATAAAGATAAGTAAGAAAGATAACTGGATACATTAATTAGATATGTGATTAACGTTGGGTTATGGGTAGATGATCGACGATAAAATATATTCATATGTTTGTGCATTTCCGTATAGAATAACTTCTGTATTTCTTACTACTATTTCAAGCCAAACGTTATATTAAAAAGAGGAAGCATATTTCTAGATGCAACGTCATACAATAAGAAACTTTGCTCTTTAGCTGCTATCAGCTTTATGAACAATCCTTGGAAACACACATTTATAATCAATTTGTTGATGTTGCCTTTGGGATTTGTTTGTAAATATTCCAAGCATAGGAATTTTGTTGATAAGCCCATATATCCAAACTATCTGTAACTATGCATTGACTCAAATGTGGATTTCTATACGGAATGAGGCTTAGCTGTAGATTATGCCATAAAATTATAAACTCTCTTTGCTAAATTTTCACTTGTTGCATCTTTGTAACAAATTCGTTGTTAATTTTATGGCTCATAAGCAATTTGAGCATTTAGTGTATTGGCTGTAAACTAAATTGAGTGTGGCGAGGGGGATGGGGGGATTAATTAGTAGAAATGCAATCGTAAAGAGAATCATAAACAGCAAAGGCAACAAAACGCATTGGCTCAGCGATAAATGGACGATAGTTTGCGATTTGTTAGTGTATAAAAAGTGCGTTGTTGCTGCAAATCTTTGGCTAGCTCCTTTCACGTTTATGATTGCGTACGGCCTTTTGTCTGTTGTCTGTTGCCTCTTGATGTGTTGGCCTGTTCTAGTTTGAGCGGAATCATATTTAATGACTCCGAGAGAAGCAGCTCCTAATGCATTGACAGGGCCCGGACGGTAGGTGGGGATGGGAGGGACGGGGGTTTGGGGGCACAAACGTTAATGGCTGCTAGCCAAAAACAGTTGCCCCTTGTTGTTGCGGGCACAAAAAATAACTGTATTAAATGGCCAATGCCAATGCCAATGCCTAGGACAGCTTCGCAACGTGGCTTAGAAAGGTTCTGCGGCCTGTTACAATTTTTAGCCTTGCCAGCAGAAACCAGTTTCTGTTGTCTGCAAAAGGCGTTTCGCTAGCTCAGGCCTAGCCCTGGGCTCTGGCTGTGGCAGTGCCAGAGCTGTCTCATCTGTTGTCTATTTGGTGTGGCAGTGCCAGCCTCCTCCTGTTGCCTGTTGCCATTTGCTGTGGGCCTGTTCCCAGTGCAACATTTACTTTGTTGCCGAGATGCTTTCTCTGCGACCGTGTTGCCAGGCCGTGGCTCGCACTTTGATTTGGTTGCAAATTCGGTTCTAAGCCAACGTAATCGAAATGCAATTAAGAACTCTGTGTTCGTACTCTACCTATACCCAATACACATGAACGTGTCGAAGGGGTATATTGACTTCTTCAAACAGCTTTAACAGGTGCGTCAATCTAGTCACATATCAAATTCATTTATCCTTATTATCAAAAAACGTTTCTCCTATTTACAGCATTAATAGAGAGCTTGTTGAACTCCTCAATCTGTTCAGAGTATTCACAGCCCAATTTGGATTTGGATTCCACATTTTAATGCGTGTCAGCTCGTGGCTGGGTATAGGATAACTTCTAGTCGGTGACTCTCGACTGGAGCACTATTGTTTTACTATTTTTTGTTGTTGTCGCTTTGGTTGCCACTTTTGTTCTGGCTCTCACACGAGTCTGGGCCATTTTGATATGGCTTTTAGAAAGTCCAGTTCGCGTCCAGTGTCCAACTTTGGGCGAGTGCCATTTGGAAAGGCGTTGACGTTGGTTGCACTCGTTGCTGTAGCCGCCGCTGCTGCTGCTGCTGCTGCTGTGGCTGTTGCCATAATTAAAGGGTTACGGCCATGGCCAAGACATGCCAATCGCTAGAGTCCGCAGCCAGTTGGCCAGTTCTGAGAGCCGATATGAATTGTGCGGCGGCTGATATGCATAACGGTGTTTTAATATTAGTTGGCGCAAATAAGTGGGCATGTCTCTCCTGGTTGCTGCAACAACTGGCAACAGCAACGGGCGGCAACTGGCAATGCGCACAAAACCATTGCCCACATTCGCAAATATATTGTATATATGGTTCTTGTTGCCAACACACACACAACACACACACACACGCACATGCACACTCACAATCACTAGATAGTTGCCTAGTCATTTGCTTGATATTGTTATGGCATAATATACGTTCATTGTCTATATGTGTGTACGAATGTGTTTATCTGTGGCTGTGCCTTAGCATTACAGTTGGAGCTGCACTACAGTTTGGCAAGCACTGAAAATGACCAACCATCAAGTGCAGTCCGTTTTATTGGCTTGCAGTCAAATCAAGGCACAAAATTGGTATGTTTGAGGCTCTCACATGGTATCTGGTGCGTAGGTTGTGGGAAACTGGATGAAATAATAGTATGTGATGTAAGGCATGCCAAAGCTGCAGATGAAGTTAGAGTAAGAATGTTACATTACAACTGGTTTAACCTTTCCTTTACGTACATGTTGAACCAACTTGGAAATTGTTGTTTTCTTTCTTTTCTTTGTTCTCTCAGCTTTTCCGCTGCCGTTTCTCAGTTTATTTCAAATAAATCCTTATAAAAATAAATCTCAAGAATTCGTAGAAATCGTTTTCGTAATCTCAGCTTGCAAACAAATAACTCGGCGGAAAAACATTTCTGCTTCAGTTTTATCGCAACCATACTCAATATATATGCCTGGGTAAACGTTTATTCCAATACAATATGCACTCGTCAATTAGAACTTTACGAATTCTTCAATTAGAACTTTTCGAAGCTATGCCAAGATCAGATCAGTTTGTTTTTGGTAAAAGTATAAAACCATACCATGCCAATATCATTGATAAGAATTGGACTTCTATCATATCTCAAGGAAGTGAACTTTGATCTAAGTCCAATAATTGGACAACAGGTGGCGTTTTCCCAACATTCACTTAAGCTATGCTGAAAAGTTAATTTTACGATCAGTTTAAATTAAAAGCCATCTCGTTTGAAATACTAAACCAAATGATCATCTCGTTAGCAATAAAACTAAAATTCCGCACATAGCTCAACTGCCGGCCAGAAGAGCGAGAGAACTATTTGGGGATACTGGAGGGGGACGACACAACCGAAAGCCTAACAACTCAATTACTAGAGCCTGTTGCGAGAGGCTGGGGCGTTGGAAGAGTCAAGCAGCCTGGCTTAAAATGCAATTAATAGGCCTCGGCACACACACACACACACACACACAGACACATATTCGCACACACACACACACTAGCAGCTTGTTGCCAAGTCGGTAAGCAAATCATTAGCGGCCAAATTTGCGCCCAGTTATAATCCGTGAGACTTGGAACCCAAGTCTTGAGCTCACATTTCACTAAATTCTCACACAAATTTCAGATGCGAGATTTTCTGTCCAACGAGATTCTCGGATGCTGCGCAACGTGGCGTTAAATGTGTACCAATTATGCTGTTTACGGGTGTGTGTGTATGTGTGTTTAAAACTCGTCTAAGCAAAGTTTTGGCAAAGATCTTCAAGAATTTATGCCTCGAATTTCGCGCAGGCGAACTACAAATTTTCAAAGAGCTAAGCAGAAACTTCGTGAACGCTTATTAAGAAAAGGCTGCCCCATAGTTATATGGGGCATTCTGCTCTCTCCCTCTGTGTGTGTGTGTGCTTGTGTGTGTGTGTGCTAGTGTGTGCGTGTGTGTGCGTGTGTTGCTATTCGATAGCGCCAATTTGACATGGAGCCAAGGAGCAAGCACACAAATTAAGTTTCATAGGAAGCGAGACGCAAAAACAAAATGAAAAGAGCGTTACGAGAAAAAATACTACCTGGGCAAAATACATATTTCATCTCATTCGCACCTGTGCTGGTTGTTTCGTGTCCCCCTCTAATTTCGGATGTGTTTTGTTTTTTTTTGTTTTTATGTCGGGATCGTAAAGCTAAAGCAGTTAAGGAAAAGAAGAAAGAAAGTTCGTTATGCCAATAAAATGACGCCTCATTTAAGGAATGGAGAAAGATGTCGAAAGAAATTGACGGAAACACTTAAATTTTAGGTAGCTTTACGATTATATTTAATGAGTCGTAGAAAGTAAGAGAGCTACGGTCGCGCATATACATGCATCTCCTTTACAGTTGACGCGCGCTAAAGGAACCCTTCGCTTCCAGATGTAATTCTGATGTGCAAGAATTTCCACTATATAAAAGGGGACCAATTTGCTTCCAACTTCTCAGAGCCTTTTCCACGCATATACATAGATGTATATCATAGCCTCGGCTCCAAAACTCCAACGCATAGCTTGAGTCTTGGGAGAGCACACAGAACCGACCGAAATCAATATCCAATCATTAATCGTTAACTAATTCCATGAATTTTGGCAGACGGCCGGCACTCGGCGATCGATCGCCCCCAACTCCTCAACTCCAAGCCTCGCTGGCCCATTTACCAACCGGGCTTCGAAAACGCAACCAGACATGCCACACTAAAGACATATATTTATGCCCCGCTAGCAGCGCTTGGCGTATTTAGAACCGAGTCGGGCACAAAAAACAACAAACAAACAACAACAACAAAAAATATCAAGATAAAAATATTTTTCGGCTGCCCTTTTTTAGTTTTGCGACAGCAGCTGCTTCGCTGGGCACCGGACAGTGGCTCCTAAACCAGCCTATTTGTTGCTGTTGTTGTTGTTGCTGTTGTTATCGTCGCGACGTCTGCGCAGCTTCCAAGTTGGAGTCACAGTCTTCTGCCCTCCTCTGTGATCCTGGCATCTCTTGGAGTTTGCGTTTTGAATTCGATTCCAAGTTTTGTGTTTCGTTTTCAATTTCGATTTCGTTACCGGCGACGACCATGAAACAATTTTATATATTTTTGCGCAGAAGATCAATAAAATTGTACCGACGAAGTGTATTTGGGACGCTGCTCCAAAATTAGTGGCCAAATTGTCGTGAAGAACGAGTTTTGGGTCACATTTTTGGTTACACAGTAAGCGGAGAAAAAAAGGGCAGCACAAAAAATAAATAATTTTAACTTCATAAATTCTTTGTTCGTCGCGCAGCTAAAAGTGTTGAAGTTGCGCTTAATTTATGTGCGACAGAGAATCGGGGGCAATGGGGGATCTATAAGAAAGAGATCAAAGATCTGGATCATGTAGAGTGCCTCATAGAGATGAAGATGGATTCGCGATAAGAAACATGCGACAAAAAGAATGTTTAGGTTTCTTTGATATAAAAAACTCAAATTAAAAATAAAAGAGATTTCTTGTCGTTTATAGATAGGTCCTGGGAGTTTAAAAAAACTTAAATATGAGATTAATTTGCTCGCAAGAATTTCCAAAATTTTACTTCATAAAAATCGAAGAAATATTAAATTAAAAACTACTATTTCGGAAGCTTTTGAACTTGACTGAAAAAATAAAGGTTTGTTTCGAAACATTTAAATTTCGGAGCTTGCTGTAGCTATATAAATATTAATCTATATAACTGTTAATACCCCCATTATGTAATTAAAGCAGCATTCGAAGCTTTACAAAGAAAGCACAAAGGCAATTCCAATGAAAAAATAAACAGCATGGCAACGCCGTGTGAGTTCCTGCGCGGCCGAGCGCCCACAAGAAAGGTGCGCTGCAGAATTCTCAGAAAATGCAAACCCCAAAACAGAAGAAATAAAGGTGCCATGGATGCTGCGTGCGTGTGTTTGTGTGAGTGTGTGTGTGTGTGTGTGGGAGGTGAAGTAGGCAACACTGGCAGCGGGGCAGACGTCGTCCGCAATCATCATTCGCGCAGGCCGGCACTAATGAATTTGTATGCAAACCGCAGATATTTCATGTTTTATGTTTCATGTTATATGCCAATGATTTGGCACAAAAACAAAGGAGAGATGGAAGAAGGAAAAAAAAAACAGTAACGGAAATGCGCGCAACACATAAAGAAGGATCAGCAGCAACATTTTGCAAAATTAGTGCAGGCGGCCAGAAAGGTGTTTTTTTTTGTATGTATTAAAAAAATCCAGAAATTAAGTATGCATATACATTTGCGCGCACATACATACATTCGTACATATTTTGATTTATGCATAAGCAATAAAAATTATAATAATGAAGGCGCTGACATGGGCAGCAGATACGCGGCACAAAGCAAACTGCAAAAAACTTGAGCGACGTAAGCCGCACACGTGATGCTCGCTCTCCCGCTCTCTTGAGCTGTCGGGCTGCCCTTTTTGCTGCTCTGCTTCTGTGCCGGGTCCGTTACTTGGCGCGCAATACCATTGGGGGCGTCTCTGCATTGTAACAGGATGAGTCAAAACGCACAAAATACTTAAGCACAATGAACTACTTCTTTGTACTGTTGTTGCGCGACAACATGTAAGCGAAAGCTACGACCACCGATATACATACATACATAAGCTTTTGCGTCGTTAAAGTTTCGTCAAAGGGTATGAGTCTCCCTCTCCACTCGCTGTAAACTTCTGTTGTCGTTTAATTTATTGCGTCATAGGCCGCAATGCATAGCTGTATGTGTTTGTATGACGGTCAAACTGCAAGCGTCAGTTATTTGATGGTAGGACATAAATACGGAATTTGGACTTTGAACAGGCTGTAAAAAGTTGAGAGAGCAGCTCTGGTGTTGCTGCGCTGCTGCACCCAAACGCCAAACGGTTAAACATAAAAACTAACGGCAGTTTTATAACTCTAGCATAAGATTACCTTTTGAGTGCATAGACTTCGTCTGCCATCTTGTTCCTCATCGCCGAAAAAAAAAACAGTTGAGCGCTAAAGAAAACCATTTCGGCGACGAAAATTTTAGCGGACGAGTGGGCGCAGGCGCAGGCGGTTGCCAGATCCCCGAAGATGATACACAAGCAATCAAAAGAAATGCAATGGCTGCTGCGCTGACTCTTTCCTTGTCGTGCTGATGCTGCTGCCGCTGCACTTGCTGCACCGTTAGATCCACGTTGTAGAGTTTGGCCTCGGCCTCAACGCGAGTTCAAGATCAGCCACTGCCGCACCCACCAGCACTGCATCTGCGTAGCATTTTGGTTTTAAACTTTACAACGGCAGCGGCGACAGCAGCAGTCGTAATGTTGTTTTTGGCATATTTTCTGCATGTCTTTTTGCACTTAACACACACACACAATTAGTTTCTGTTCGTTACGTTCGGCACTTTGTCTTTCGTCTTTAAGTAACGCTTTTGCAGTTAACAAATAAAAACACAGCACAGAGACACAGACACCACCAACAAACTTTAACGAACCCACGAGAGATCATTTCAACGGCAAAGTTCGCGCTGACTGAAAGAACTTCTTGAACAGAGAGAGTTCTTATGCTACAACCGTCCTCGCCGATGGTGCGCGCGCAATTGATTCCTGCTTCAGCGACGACGTCGCTCGTAAGCGTCAGCCACACAAACCAAGAAGAAGAAGAACTCCTGCTGCTGCTTCGAGAAGGTAGCAGCGATGCAAGCAGCCTGCCAGGCAAACACAAAAGCAGCGATGTGCGCTGGCCGATATTTCCAGGCACGAAATTGCATGAGCACGAAATGTCTCTTGCTAAGGAGACGAGCTGCTTCGTGTTTCGGCCCGTGCGCATCTCTACTACAAAGCATAATAACGGACGTTTTTTGTTGCTTTGCCTTTGCAGCAGCGACAAAAGGCAGCGCTGCTACAAGCTACAAAGAGGAGCTCATCGATCTTGCGTTAGGGTTTTTGTATGTGCATGCGCCGAAGTGCATATGCCCTGCTAGATGTTTTTTGTTTGTATAGAATATTATGGAAGTCCTAAAAGTTAGAACACTTCTGTGGGGTTTTTTCTCTCCATAGTTTTAGATACTACAAATTATATAAAAAAGCTGTTTTTTTGATATAATGCTAGCTATCCTAGAAATCTCTAGCTAATTAGCATAATTCTTTCAGATTCGGCTTACTTATCTTTTAGGTATATACATAAATATGTATATGTATATCTTTTAGTCTCAATCATTCGTTCAATTGCGAATTTTGAATCGAAAACGAGTTTTCAGGCATTATCTTCGATACGGACAACTTTTATAACCTAGTTTTTGCTCAAGAGAGCTTTCACTGTATAGCCAAATTTTGTAGCTTTATCTTAATAACTCGGATACAAGGAGTCATGTCTAATGAATGCCTAAAGATCTGCCCCTTTAAAAAGACTTGAAGGCGTTGCCTTATACCAAAACATATATTTTATATTATTTTAGACTTTAAATAAAATATGAAAATAATTAGCTAAGGATTTTCGTAATTAATGTGCTGCGCCCTGCAGCAGAAAAAGAAGTTCGCAACCTGTGAAGTTGAGAGCCACAAAAGAAAAAAGAAGCGAAAAAACCCGAATTGCCGAATACCCGAATCTTGCAGAGACAACTCCATTAGGGCAGCCCACATTTTGTTGGCAGGTGCAGTTGCAGCTTGATGTGGCAAGGGTGCCACAATGGAAGAAAAAGGTAAAAATAAAACAAAAATCATGAGGAAAGTTTTGCAAGCACTCAAGACTTTTTGTATAGGCGCGTGGCTAGAGAGCAGATCGGAGACCCGCATCTTGCAGGACATCGATCGATGACGCGTCGCACGAGACGGCGACATGTGCCGTCGCTTGTGGTCGCTTGCTTGGGGGCTGCCGCAGAGGGGGAGCAGCAGCAACAGTCGCAGTCACAGCAGTTGCAGCCGCAGCAGCAATTTAGCATAACTGCGCGAATGGCACAGGCATCATTAAACACATTAACAGACACACACACACACACACACGGACGCACAGCGGCCAGGCACATGGCTAAGAGCAGGCAGGTGATGGCCAAGAGGCCGACAAACAGTTGCTGCAGCTCGCATGAATGACGGACAAATTGACAAACTGACGGAACGACGGAACGACTGAGCCAGCCGCTTGGGCAGAACTGTACTGCGCAGCCGGCGTTGGCTTTAATGAGTTTAACCCGTGCCTCGGGCAAGCTGCTGGCACCCTCTCCCCGCCTTTCCCCTTACCTTTTTCGGTCCACTTTTGCTCTTGTTGTTAATTACAAAAGGATGCGCCGCTTGCCAGGATAACAGCTGCCACAGTCGCAACACGTAATGCCAATTGATTTGTACCGCAAAGCTCAGCAATTGCCAGAGGCAGCTGTTCAACTGGCTCCCCTGTCGGCTCCTGCAGATCCTGCAAAGCCTTTGACTTTGCCTGCTTTCAGGCAAAGCCTGAGGAATTCAAAGCTATTTTATCTTATTCTATTTTCAATAACAAGAATTTTAATGCTTCTTAGAGTACAAGAAGAAACTTGTTCTCAGTTTAAAAAGAACTCAGGATTTCAGGTTCAAAATAAGAATTTTGTTCTCAGTTTAAGAAACAATGCCCTTAAATAAGAAGATGCCTGTTGTCAGTTTAAGAAAATTTGGAATTTGGAAATTTTGGAATTTGAAAATAAGTTCTCAACATAAGAATTTCGTACTGAGTCTATGAGATTTTAGACTTGACTGACTTTTATAAAGAATATTCTTGGGTTTTTTTCGTGCATTTCTAATGAACCACATTGTCTCGCTCAAAGAAAGCACAACACACACTCACAAACACACACACGCACGCACACTCACTCGCACACACACTCGCACACTCAAAGATCTCTCCTCAATCGCGAAACTAGTTTGCGTCGTCTTTGAAAAACCGGTAACAGTTATGAGCCCAGCATCCAAGGTTTCCCTTGCCTGTCGCAAAAAAAAAATAAAAAAAAACGAAGGAAAAAAATTCATTGAAGCGTTGGAAATTATGTTTTGATTTTCCATATGCCATAGACCCGACAGAACTCCTAACGAACCATGGCAAATTGTCTAATCTGCCAACTGTCTTCACACCTTTGACGCGGCGGCATTCGGTTGATGGGTTATGCTCTGGGCATGGTCATGGGTTTCGGATTGGGTTTGCGTGTTGGGCTTGTATTATTACATTGTAGTTTACAAGCCACCCCATTTAACTGCAACCGATCCTGCCCTCTAACCCGTCAAATGGGCCATTACATGCCACATGACGAGCATTCAAAAAGTACACACAACCGAAATGCTTTATTAATTGTATGTAATTTGTTTATGTTTAACAAGCAATTTATTTCATGTCGAACAGGGTATTCTCGGCTTGAGTCTGGAGAACGCTAACCCATCACTCACTTTGTGCCTGCCCCCGAAAGTTATGCTAGTTGGCTATCTGGAAAGGCTATAAAAATAATTAATTATAGGTAAGCATTTGAAATTTGTCGAAGGTGTTCGCAGATTCTCGATCCTCGAAGGTGTTTTTCGAAATGAGAATGTGGAAAAGTTCGAGCTAGTCTCTTATTTATTTCCGGAAAAATACATTTATCTATAACTTGAAATTGTCGGAACTTGTCATTTATCACAACAGCTAATGCCTTGCTTTAGCTGTATTTTGATCGAATAGCTGAACAATTACAATAAGGGAAATCTAGCCGAACCTTCGATCATAAAGATCTATGCATGTGATCATTGGCACTTTACTGTCGAAGTTTCGGGATGATCCTCGAAGGTGATCATCGATGCATGATAGACAAGCGCTGACCTCTATTCCTGAATACAAAAAGGTAGCCATAAGCTTTGAATGATCTTCAAAATTGAGTCCTAATTCTTGTCAAAAGTTTCCTATGATCCTCAGCAGTGAACCTTGTTAGAGCTTTGTTTCTGTTAGGATTTGGTTTGCTTTGAATCTATTTTATAGATGTATTTCCGTTTCTCATGATCCTCTGATGTGATCCTCGATGCGTGAATATGAAGTGAAATGCTTTTGTTGAGCTTTTTTATTATTCGACCCAAACTCAACCCTTTTTTTATGAAAGCATTAAATATTTTACATAATAATACAATTTTCGTACATTTTCGAAAGATCTTGCTACACTTAAGATTGAGTCAACCCTTTTGAAATAGCCCTAGCTCATATGCTTGATATCACATCAAGCAAGCTTAGCATAATTAACATAATAATACAATTTGATTATCAATTTTTAAGCGATCTTGCAAGTATTGATATTTACATCGGCCGTGTACTTCGATCCCTTGTTGATCAATGCGAACATGATGCGATCGCAGGCTACGCATAACTCAGCGTGTCAACATCCTATGTACACATATACACATACATACATATTTTTAATAAAGTTATAAATTTGTATCAAAATCATAAACGTGACATTGATCTACAGCCGTTGGGTGAATCACAAACGATCTCGCTGATCTTTTGTTTCTCACAGTCGGAGAACAGAAGGAAGTATTCTTTCAGTACTTTGAGACAGTTTGCGTAAATTTCGGCAATTTTATAAAAGCCAGAGCTACTTAAAGTGATCGCAGGGCAACTTTATGATCACCAAAACAGCAAAAAAAAAAATAAAAAAAAAACGAGAAGCATATCAAAGCAAATAAAATCAGACAAGAACAACATGTGAACGATTGCAAATTACAAGCAAAGATCCGCGCTGAAAGCCCAAGACTAAAGCAAGACCAAACTCTGTCGTTGTGTCTGTCCGACTTTTCGACTGTCCGACTGTCCGACTGTCTGGGGGTCTGTTAATATCTGGCGATCAGGACCAGGTTTCTTTGCCTCACTTATGCTCTAACAGGGGGGTATTATCATTTTTTCTTATAAAATGTGCAATGCATAGAAGTCATTTTGAAGAAGACAACTTATATATAGACATATATATATATATGCTTGATCAGCTTCATGATCAGCTCTGGTTCTCTTGATGAAACTTGTTATAGTTGCTTTTATCAAACTGAATCGGATCGATTCATGTCTCATACAGGCTTGACAGAGCTATATTTAATGATCAAATGATCGAATGATCGAATCTGAGACACATTTGACTAAAAGCGTCCATTTATAGGATACTTCTAGTGTATACCATAGGCTAAATTTGATTAATATTATTTTTATTATGAAATGCCTTAAGGAACTTGAAGAACATTGACTTTATGTGCTCTACTTTATCACAAGGGCGCGATCCGAAGAAACTTAGATGGGCTTAATGAACTTTGAAGTTGAGATTTCTTATGAATTTTGTCTTCGTAATACATTATCATTTATATATATTAAATGAAAGTTGCTTATAAACTATTTTGGTTATATTTTATTGGAATCGTAGTACTTTATCACTTATATGTATATAGGAAAGTTTCTTATAAGCCTGCTCACGCCTGGTCATATTTGTGCCTCACATAATGCTTATAGTATGTTATATGCTATAGCCGCAGGGCATTGGGTCTTCTGCAACCGAAAGATACTTGCTCTTGTTTTTCATTTTTCTTTTTTATTTTCTTTTCCTTTTTTTTGGCTGCTGGCTGGCAGCTGCTTCTTTTTGGTTTGTCGTCATTACGAAAAGGAAGCTAAAGACAAACGGATATGCGCTGCACATCAAGCAACTGTCTTTTTTTTCCTTTCGGTTTTGCTTTTGCTTTTGGGGCTTTTCACTTCTTGGCGTAAAATAAATTGTGCGACAGGTGCGACGATGCTGACCGCTGGACCCAAAAACAAAGCATAAAATAAACGAAAAATAAACCAACAAAAACCAAAAACCAAGCTTAACCACAGAAACTGTTGCAAAGCTTTGGTCTTTGTACTTCTGGTGTGTGTGGGAGCGAAGCTTTCGATCCTTTGTCGATCTTCGATCTTACAGCTGCGCATAATTGCCAAGTCTGGGAGATTTTTGTTGCATTTACAAGACAAGGCGCAGCTGTTACTTCCGCCTGAATGAGTTCCAAGGGTTTTCTGAGGCAGTCTCAGGACTCGATCGTTTGCTCTGGCTTACAATAAGCTGGCTACTTAGACGCATGGCTCGTTGATCCTTTTTCTTGTTTTCGCTTCAGCTCTTTCTAATGCTAATCCCGGCCAGAAAACGTTGCGCTACCTGCCTTTTTCTGGTTCTGCTGCTCTCGATCTTGCTAGCGGGTGATCGGTCGCCGCGTCTGCGTGGCCTATTGAATTAATGTGCCGCATTAGCAGCCAACAGGTTTACGTAGACATCCTTTTTTTGTTTTCTTCTCACTCTTAGCTCTTACTAGGAAAAACCACACAGACAGGCGCAGCGATCGTGGCACATGGATCATGCAACGTTTTAGGGTTATAAATTTCTGTTCTGGCAGACGCGCACGTAGCACAGCTAATATAGTCCAAAATAACAGGTGTTGACTGATTAGTTTCAAAGGTTTTTTCCTCTTTTTTGGGCGCGATCGACAGATCGGAGGATCGTTGCATCGTTGGATCGGCTATGCCCCGCGGCACGTATCAAATTGATGACTGATGATCGACTATGTGGACTATGGCATTTGCCACCTGTAAACCGATGCAGCTTTGGGTACAGTTGCGATCACTTTGCCTCTGGCAAAACTCTCACTCTCCCTCTCTCTTTCTCCGTCTGGCAGATGTTTGCATATCGTACTGAAGATCGCCGCGCACACACACAATTCTTTTTGAAAGCAAATACTCGTTGTCTGGACCATGGACCTGCAGCTGGTCCAGCTACGTATTTTGCATTTCGCAAATGCAAACAACAACAGGCGAAACGAAACGCAGCAAAAACAACAATTTTTGGCAAACACAAAAGGATCAAACGCACACACACACACACACACACAAAGGGCATCCTGCTACAGCCAGGACATGCCACGTTAGTCGGAAAGTTCTGCATTTACATGGCACAAAAACATTTCCGTTGATTTATTATTATGTTCATGCATGGTACACGGCCTGCCTTTGATTGATCTACAGCGCAAAATGTTTGCGGCTTAGCCGAAAAAAAGAAGAGAAAACAACAAGAAGTACAAAAGAACAGCCCAAGAAACAGATTTCCAGCCTGGTCTGAAGGAGATAGCCTAAACTGTATCTGTGCCTCGGCATTATCTGCTGGATGCGATCTTGCGCAAGCGGATTTAACATTTCATTTACCCCGAGCACAAGTTTGTCAAGATCGATTGATTCAGCTGTTGGGAAAATAAATTTGTTAAAATTTTCCTTGACATTTTCCGGGTGCAAATTGGCATAAACTCTGCTCAAGATCTATTTAAGAACTGCAGGCGCAATCAAGCAGAAATTTAAACAAGCAAGAATGCTCGACTAGAGGATACCCAGAACCATCTCCTTCCTTGGAAGATACCTCCTTTGTATATACTATTGTAGAAGCTCCATGTTAAGTTTGGTGACTCTAGCTCTTACCCACTTTGCTCAAAAAGAGGATTTCGATATCGATCACTTGGAATCGGGTTAAGTTATCGATTATCGTAAACAAACTCGATCTGCGCAGGCACCAGGAGGACCTACAGCGAAAATGTCAAGTCAGTAGCTCTTATAGGCTCTGAGATCCTGGCGTTCATACATACGGACGGACGGACGGACGGACAAACAGACGGACAGACGGACGGACAGATGGACGGACAGACAGACGGACATGGCTAGATCGACTCGGCTATTGATGCTAATCAAGAATTTATATACTTAATGGAGTCGGAGATGCCTCCATCTGCCTGTTACATACATTTGCACAATATACGAATACATTATACCCTTTTTACCCATTTTCAATGGGTTAAGGGCATATAAAATGTAGTATATGAAATACCCAACCTGCTGATTTTAGATATTTATTAGTATTAACTTAATTATTATTGATTTATATGAAACTCATGTTGACAGAAATTTGAACAAGAAAGCAAGCCAAGCCCTTGGATTTGTGTATTCTGTTTGGCCAAGATCAACTCCTCAGATGATCATTGATCAGTTACAACTGATGTATGTATGGGACTATATCAACAGCTCTTTGGGCGTCAATGAACTTGACCCGCGTGCAGTTTCCACACCATTTGTCTGGCTGAAGATCTCTACAGATCTCTTCGCGATCATCTCTCAGCGATCATCGACAGATCGCCGACTGTTTGCTCTGCGAATCCCGTGTTTGCTCAACAAAAACAAAACGCTGTGCAAAAATGTAACTGAAATTGTGTTTACACTTAACTGAACGCAAATCAAGCGCGAATTGAGATCGTTTTTTTTTATTTTCAGCATCCTTTGACGGCAGTCCGAACAATATTTACGAGAATCTACCAAAAAATAAAATAAAATGGGGCGTAAATATAAAAAAAGCAGCTAAAAATTAAGCGGAGCTTTTGTTTTGTTTTCTTTTTCATCTGATTTAAAAACTTCCGGTTTGTTTTTATTTTTTTCTTGTTCTGCGTGCTCGTAATTTGATCTGTTTATGCGTTAAGATATTCGCATTAAGTTGGCAAAAATAAGATACAGGCAGCAGCTGCCAGGTTAAAGCCCGATAAACTTGCCGCAGGAACAAAATTAAATTAAATAAAAGGAATGAAAAAAAAACATTTGCAACAATTAAACGGAAATGTCACATGAAGGATGAACAAAATGTTGTTTGTTGCATTTTCCCAACAAGGGAATTCGAATTTAAATATGAATGCACTTTGGCCTAGGGCAAATACACACGCACAAGCACACACACAGACGCACACACACGCACACATTCACACTCGCACACACAAAGGTGTATAATTATGGAGCAATGGGCTGTTACCTCGTCTCAGGAAACAGGCGAGACACAAAGGCGCAATGCAATGTTAAAAGGCCTACCCAAATCAAAGACGACAAGGACAAGGACACGGCTGAGGCCCGAGAATGAGGATGAGAATGAGCCTGAGCCTGAGCATGAGCCAGAGCCAGAGCCTGAGCATGAGCATGAGCCTTAGGAGCAGGGGCACAAGAAGAAGCTGCGCACAAAATGGCAAACAAATCAAAAAGCGTGAGAATCCGTTTGCATGACGCAGTTCCACATTTCGTAGCAGCAAGATTGGGGCAACCTTTCGGAAACCTTCCCCCCACAAGGAAGGAAAACCACCCCATTTTATTGGGCCTTGTCCTAGTGTGCCAATGCGCAACATTTACAGTCTTGGGGTTGCTTAAATTATGCATCAAACCTTAGTCCAATGCGTAGTTCTTCTCTGCAGATTGCTTTTGAACAAGTTTTACGCGTTTTTGAACGATTTTTTTGTATTTATTTATTTTTGTTGGTACAGTTTTTAATGGGTTTTCGATGGAAGTTCTCAATGCACAGTTCGAGCTGTGGCGTATTAGGAAAACTGAGCTAAAATAGGTTTATTTATATATACATATATATATCAATACTTAAATACTTTGAGGTTATGTTGGTATTGAAAGGTTTTCGGAAGCGCATAGCTTAAAGACAGAACTTACTAGACTACACTGAAGTTCAAATACTTATCATTTGTTGCAAAACCCATTCAAATCCATTCCGTTTCTATAGCTTAGCGAGTCTGTACAGTATTCTGTAGTACCAATTTGAGGTTAGTTTAGATAACTGCGGATAAGAGAGCTTAGATCTGTACAGTTTTGCCACACTTTGAGGTTAGCTTAGATAACAGTGGATAAGAGCATGGAACTGGAGCTATACAGTAATGCCACACTTTGAGGTTAGGATATGATTCGTTAGCTAATATAAAATGTACAAAAGCAGAAAATCGTATAAAACTTCCAATTTTGCACAGTGTATGTCAATTGTTTGGCCATAAAACCAACCCCATAGCGAATCGGTAAACAGAAACCCAGTTTGGAGATGAGTTACGCACAGCGAACAATGGGAACATGGCACAATAATTGTACCAAATTTCGACTTTGGCAGTTGAAAGGAATGCGCAATACGGTTTTTTGGATTTCAATGGCAAAGATTATGCGTAGCAGGAACAAAAACAAAAAAAAAAGGACTCGCTGCCGCGAAGATGACAATCAGAAAGGAAACTCATATATTGAATCGAGTGTGTGTGAGTGCGTAATTATTATTTTTCAATTGGGGTTGCGCGGCTTCCAGCAACGCATCGTCTTAAGGGTTGGCCCCGGCCCAAGCTCAAGGACAACCAGGCTGGCAATGGAAAAGGGGCGACGGCTGCATGCCAGAACATGTCGGCCCCTAACGAAAGTAGATCACAAACAATGGGCTGGCGTAGGGGCGAGGATCCAGATTATGAATTAATAATCAAGTTGCCTATAATAATGCCATAACCTTGAGGCAAACGTAAATAATAATTAAGCCCAGCACAGCGATCCACACGCACACACACACGTGTTGCTGCTGGCAGGACTCAAAGTCAACAACGGGATAGTCCGAGCACCGTCCAAATTGCGTACAGCTGCCGCCAACAACGTCTTGACGTATATTATTAGTATACCCTGTAGTCATGCAAGAGGGGTATATTGCAGTGTTCCAAATATATGCAACAGGCAGAACATGGCATCGGGCCTATAAGGGATATATGCATATATACTTGATCAGCATCAACAGCCAAGTCGATCTAGCTATGTGTCCCTTCGCCTACCTGCATATCTGTAAGATCGACTATATCTACTTTCTGTATGTTATACAAATTGAAAGAATTTTTCAATCTTTGACTATCTACAAGCCATATATCTTCTAGACTATATACACAGAGTTGCAAAAAGTTAACAGATACAGCCTTGATTTTCATATTGAAACCGATCGGACATTAAAGGCGAAAGAATAACATGTGTGTGTAAAGAAGTACGAATGTGTGTTCAGGTAATTGGGCGCTGCCTCTAGGGTAGCTCCTAGTCAGGCCTCTTCGCCTAGAGCTATCTTACTTGTTTTCTTTTTGAGCAGCTGCAGGAGCTGTCGAGCAGCGGCACCACGTGCCAAGGTGAGTCAGCCAAGCGGCAGCAACAGGAGCAGCAGGAGGCAAAGCTATTATCCTGGCGGCCATTTTGTGTGGCGCTTAAGTCGACAGGAGCAGCTGCTAAGAACACGATCGCTATACACATTTATCTCTGTGGCAACCAGTTCGACGCCCTAAGCTTGCCGCAAGTCCTGGCTGCCACTTGGTCCTTTCAGAAAGCTGCCGGTCCAAGACAACAGATGTTTTTTCTATCTTCTCTCTCTTTCTCGCGGTCTCTCTCTTGAAGGAACGTGTTTGCTAGCATGATTTATAGCTGATCTGCCGCTGTTGCTACTCCATGTTAGAGTTTCTTAGAGCATTGTTTGCCTTTGACCAGCTGCTTGGCCTGCAAACCGAACGCGTCTCGGAACCGGTCCCATATCTCTTTTGCTTTTGTCTCGTTTTTATGGCGTGTTATGATTTCGTATTACAATTAGCTATACAAAAGGCATGCTGCCTATTTCTTCTATATTATTCTTTTTTTTTTTGTTTTGGAGTAGGGGCATTGTTGGTTCGTTGCGACCCCATAAATTTCTGTGCAGAGCATTAAACTTGTCACAATTGTGCATTTAAGCGGACATTACAATCCAGCCCAAAAAATGTCTGAGTGTGAGCACTTCATTAGCTCGCCAGCAGTCGCCACTAGCCAAGTCTAGAGTATCTCGTTCGTTTTGGCCATAATCATAAAAGTCATGCGAACATGAATTGCTGTGGCATGCAACGCCTCCCGGCAGTACTTAAGACAAATAACTTACACACCTATCGACAGGCGGAGACCCAGGGGCTCGCGCTCTTCGTTTAGTTGGACGCATTTTCAATTAGTTTTAAATCAGAACTAATTGAATTCATTTTGGCATCGCATCGCATCGCATCTAGGCAATCTTATCTTAACAGTTATGATGCGCCATGTGACCAGCTTGTTTTGGCATTCTCCACCAAAATTTATTGACAAAAATTTGCAACACAGATTGCATAGGGTGCCCGGCTGTAGCCTGCATGACCAGTAGCCGGCGCGTAGGTAAGAGGCAGCGACCAGTCAGAACCTGCCATCGGCACATATGAAATCTATGGCCATAGCTGTGCATAATAAATGGAGCACTTGTCCAGCGGCGGCGGCGCATGCAAAGCGACAGGTAAATGGCATACAGAAAGGTTAGCAAAAAAACAAACTCAAGAGCAGGCAGGAATGGCTGATCAAGTTTTTAGTGCATTGCTACCGCGCATGGCAAACGGCATCGGACAAACAAGTGGCGCTGTCTGCAACAACATAAACAACGCTTTGTTTCCGTTGCAACGGCTTGAAATGGGCAGCATGCTACTTTCCTTTCTATATTACGATTTTTAAATTTAAACTGCGTTAGCGTAAGCCAGACACAAGCTGGTTGATGCGAGACCAATCTATGAAAATACTTATCGGTTAGCGAGCATTTTTACGGCTTACATTACATAACGAGGGCTGGCAGCAAGCTTTAAACTTAACATAAGTTGAATTAAATGTAGGTCGACATATCGATAATTTTAACTGTTCTCTATTAATCTTTGAGGTTTTAAGGATTAGTCGGAGGCAGACCAAAAGGCAAACGACACGCAACGTGGTGTGGCTGGCTATTTCTAAAGGGACAGGCTGCAGTAAGTGCTCTGAGTGGCTAAGTGTTTAGAGGTTGGAATGGTGGGTGTTAATAAAGGAGTCGGGAGTGGGACCCTAAGGCTCCAGGCATGGCATCGTCGGTTATGAAGATATTAAGTATATATGTATGGGTAATTTAAAATATGATCAAACTACCCATTGACACAAGCTATAGCTTTAAGTAGTTTGAAATGCAACTAAATGGGCACAAAAAGTCGTAATTGAAAGTTCATTTTCAAATAAACGTTACTCACGAGCCAAAATAGTTTTAACAACAATCAGCTATTAACAGTGGCTATCGCTCGACCGACGCATACTTAACAGTGGTGCCTTAAGTTTAACAGAATTTGGTATTTTGTCACCTTTATTTGTAGGCACTTGTGCATTGTGTGAGCATGGTCACACTTAATCCCTATTGTCTACAAGTGCTGCTTTGCATTCAAGTGCAATTTAGTTTTAATCAATCTCTGATAAAATTGTAAGTAAATTCAATATTGAATTGTTGAAAAGTGATTATTGCGGTGCTTTGCGGACTGTAGCACTATAGCACAGTGTACATGGTAAGTCTATCCTAGACCCGCGTCGCTGCATATGCTGACTGTTCACAACGCCGGCATATGAAACACTTTGTTGTGCAGCCGTAAGTAAAAATTAAAATTTACTGATGGTAAAGATATTAGCTGAAGAAAACAATATCTGCACATAAATATATACTATAATCTAAATATTTAAGGATTCGCAATCAAACTTCACGCATGGATCATGGCAAGTACTTTGTATTCGATGACATCAATTGCCACATCAGGGCATGGGCTTCTAATATGGCACCTACGAGCAGCTTGCGGATGTGCCTTTGGGCATACGCGCCAAAGTAGCTGCCATCTATGAGCCTCCGCAGAAATCATCACGGCTGGATTGGCTGGATCTTTACGGATCTGATTACGGAAGATGCCAGTGCGGAAATAAATACGCGGCATTGAGACACATTTTCTCACCGCTCAGGAGTGCATATCACCCGCTGATATCTGCAGATCTGCAGAATCGTCATGCCAATCTATGTAAATGTGCCACAAATGTCACTTTCGGCTCCAAATTTTTAACTATTTGTGTGACTGGTGAGTGTTAGAAGATATAATAATATCCAGCTTTTACTAATACTATATTCTTCCTTAATCTCTTTAAAAGGTGATCAAACTAAGCAGGTGCACATGGAAGGCTATGCCGTGTCCGCTCAGTGCATGGCCCTGGTGCGTGATAATTGTCTGATACCCACCAAGGATGCACCCGAATTGGGTTATGTGCGCGAATCGACTGATAAACAATATGTGTCGGATGTTTTCTAAAAGGATTTTTTCATATTTATATAAAAGATTCCCTAATATGAACAGATAAGTGATTGTAAAAGTGATTCGTTCAAAACCAGAACAGTTTCCTACTATTACGCACATGTGTATAATCTATATTTTGTTCTCTAAGAATTTCATATTGGACTCAAATCCAACTTTTGTTTTGAGATAACAAGGCAAGAGACGCTGGGAATTGAGGAAAAACGTGTATTATGTGTTTTTCCTCTTAGATAACATGTTCATCAAGAATAAATACAAATACCTGATTTATTTTAGACGACAAATCCTTGAACTATGATATTTATTTATTGTGTAAATGTGCTTCAAACAATCCTCCGATTATCTGCGATTTGATAAATCGCTGTAATCTGCAAATTCAATTGTTGCATGTATTAAAAACGCATTTCAACACATTTAATTTTAATTAACTTTGATTTTTTGCACTGAAATGTTGCACATGCGGTCTGCTGCACTCGTCCAGTACACATCCTGCAGTATTCTTGTGAAACGGTTGTGTGAGAGGAAACACGCGCAGATATTGTTGACAGTTGCATTTCGACTGTTCCCACAACCACGCCAACGTTTCCCAGAATGAAGCACACATAATTGAGCACACGAGGCAATAAAGGGAACATGGGCGAGTCTGGGAACTGTATGTCAAATGCGTAAAACAAACGTGGGTAATATGACAAAGTTCATCCTGTCACTTCCATCTTTTTTATACCCTGATCCCATTGAAAATGGGTAAAAAGGGTCTAAAGTATTTGTGCAAATGTATGTAACAGGCAGAAGGAGGCATCTTTATCAGCATCAATCATCAACATGTCCGTCTGTCCGTCCGTCAATTTGTCCACATAGGCGGTTCACCTCGTTGTCAAAGTCCTATTCTTGTATGTTAGGAAGGCACTTAAGAAAAAGTGTATTGTATATTACTTGCGCCAGGAAAAAGTTTGCGAAAGTGAACTCGGTTAAAACTCTTTATTTTTTGTGCCGGGCTGCCCTACTGGCCTACATCCTGAGCAGGAAGTGACGTCTGCGAAGTCTTACAACCGCCCAGTCAGCCACCTAGCCTGGCCAAAAGAGGATGAAGCAGCGGCATCCAGGGTTATCAGGTCAAAGTCAGTCAAGCAACGCATACGTCATCAGCATAAGCATCAACCACACTAACATCACAAACACACACAAGCACACACATAAATGCATACACATGCATACAAACTTCCTCCTGGTCCAACATGCAACTCAGTTCAAGCCCAAAGAGAGCCTAGATTCGATAAGACTGCGCTAAGAGCGGGCTCTCTTAAATTTAGATTTTCCGGCTAACCGCAACTTGTCGGCTGCACTCTGGTCTTATGCATGAGCTGTGGCTAACAAGCTCTCGCATATGCAACAGGTGGGCGCCACACCAATACAAATGCAGCAAATTGGGCATGCTACAGGTAAGTATTTGACAGCTGATTTGTGCAGAGCTAACGAAATAATATGCAAACATTTCTTAAGTGGCTTTTTTTATAGTATATAAGTATGTTTCATTTGAAAGACGCGTTTTTATGTTTTCACTTTGATTAGTGGATTTGAATTCGCAAAGATTATATGTTTATCCATATTTAGTTTGAATGTATTTTTAATAGAAAGTCATCTGGTTGGCGCTAGAGAGCCTGGCTAAGATGGCAATTTCACGAGCAAGTGTGAAAAATGTGTGGGAATAAATTATGTTATACTATTCCCTAATATACAATCAGCATAGAGCACATATTAAAATATGCTTCTGCAAGTTTACTACAGACTTTCTTCACACTTATCGAAAGTTGGCTAGGGTCGGTAAAAGAGTGGAAAAGTTATACCCAAAATGTAAAGACTGGGTACCAAAGAATTTAAAATCAAATATTTTACAAAAAAGGGTTTAAAAAGCATTGCTTTAAGTTAGACAGAGGCGCGTCCTGATGCCCACGCTAACAGTGTTACGTTGGGAATATCAGTTTATGGACTGTTGACTTGTTTCGAAACACAATTTGCTGCAACCAATGACATTTGGCAGGTTTTTTCAGTCCATTTCAGAACTGAAACTAACTCTGTTTAGCAGGAGCTGGAAAGTTTTTCAGGACAGACTGATAGAATAATCCGCCAGTGGGAAACCGAAACTGAAATTGAGCTCGATATGCAGAACGTTGTGACCTTTCATTCGTTTGGCACTCATTCAACTAAGGACAGCGCAAAAAACTGGGTGCCAGGCAACGCAATTAGCGGAAGTTGGTCATCCAAAAAGGATGCCGACGCATCAGCTGAAAAATGCAGGTGGCAGGATGAGCTTTGTTATGCTACCCACGATTGCTTTATACATGCGACGCACAGTTCCTGGACTCGCCCTACGTTCCCCTTATTGAATTGTGCGGTCAATTATGTGTGCTTCATTCGGTAAACCGAAGGCATGGTCTAGGGAAGCAGCCCAAACGCAACTGTCAACAATCTCAGCGCGTGTGTGCTTTCACACCCGTTGCACAAGGATACTGCAGAATACATCTGCGGACAGGTGCAGCGATCCGCATGTGCAACATTTTCAGTGCAACCGAGCAAAGTTAATTGAAAGTGCACGGTGCTGGGCAGCATTCTCATCTGCTCGAACAAATAAGTTTATTATCGATGACATGGACGATTTCGACGGCGATGAAGATGAATTTGACAGATGGTTGGACCAAGAATTACATCGGTGTCACAATCAATTAGGCGAGAGAGTCCAAGCTGATAAGAAGGCTGGCTTCTTCTTCACCCAACGGATTATGACACAAATTGAGAGATTAGAGCGATGTAGTATCTGCAGTTGCGGCTGACAGATACTCTGAATCACCCTTCACGAACTTTCGAACAGCGACCCTGCTTCTTCACTTTTCTCATTAACTCTTGAAAGGACTCGATGCTTATAGTCCGATTTTCAGAGCATAAATATGGCATCAAATAAAAAGGGATATGTGAAAATGTGTATACTTTACGGGATATGAAAATCGAGTTTTAACCGAGTTTTTGAATATCTCGGGTAAAAACCTTTTGATTTTTAAATGTTATACCTTTTTGAATTTGTACGGAACCCAACTATTTATTGGCATTCAAACAAATCAAAAATCGTTTGGTTCAAAAAAGTTTTAGACCAAAATCAAAATGGTTTGTAAATTACACCTTCTTTGATGATTTTTTGGAATATCTCGGCCAAAAATTGTCCGATTTTGGAATTTTATACCAATTTGGACTCGTAACGATCAGTACTATCGATTGGCATCAAAAGTCTGAAAACCTAAATTTTGACCCAAATCGTCAAAATGGCAAGGGGTTATATCACGTTTTTTTTCAAAATCGGGGTCCGTTCGAAAATGGAAACTTTTTTGATGATTTTTTTTGAATATCTCGGGTAAAAACCGTCTGATTTTTAAATGTTATACCTTTTTGAATTTGTACGGAACCCTACTATCAATTGGCATTCAAACAAATCAAAAATCGGTTGGTTCAAAAAAGTTGTAGAGCAAAATCCGAATGGTTTATAAATTACACCTTCTTTGATGACTTTTTGGAATATCTCGGCCAAAAATTGTCCAATTTTGGAATTTTATACCAATTTGGACTCGTAAGGATCAGTACTATCGATTGGCATCAAAAGTCTGAAAACCTAAATTTTGACACAAATCGTCAAAATGGCAAGGGGTTACATCACGTTTTTTTTCAAAATCGGGGTCCGTTCGAAAATGGAAACTTTTTTGATGATTTTTTTTGAATATCTCGGGTAAAAACCGTCTGATTTTTAAATGTTATACCTTTTTGAATTTGTACGGAACCCTACTATCAATTGGCATTCAAACAAATCAAAAATCGGTTGTTTCAAAAAAGTTGTAGATCAAAATCCGAATGGTTTGTAAATTACACCTTCTTTGATGATTTTTTGGAATATCTCGGCCAAAAATTGTACGATTTTGGAATTTGATACCATTTTGGACTCGTAAGGATCAGTACTATCGATTGGCATCAAAAGTCTGAAAACCTAAATTTTGACACAAATCGTCAAAATGGCAAGGGGTTACATCACGTTTTTTTTTCAAAATCGGGGTCCGTTCGAAAATGGAAACTTTTTTGATGATTTTTTTTGAATATCTCAGGTAAAAACCGTCTGATTTTTAAATGTTATACCTTTTTGAATTTGCACGGAACCCTACTATCAATTGGCATTCAAACAAATCAAAAATCGTTTGGTTCAAAAAAGTTTTAGACCAAAATCCGAATGGTTTGTAAATTGCACCTTCTTTGATGATTTTTTGGAATATCTCGCCCAAAAATTGTCCGATTTTGGAATTTTATACCAATTTGGACTCGTAAGGATCAGTACTATCGATTGGCATCAAAAGTCTGAAAACCTAAATTTTGACCCAAATCGTCAAAATGGCAAGGGGTTACATCACGTTTTTTTTTCAAAATCGGGGTCCGTTCGAAAATGGAAACTTTTTTGATGATTTTTTTGAATATCTCGGGTAAAAACCGTCTGATTTTTAAATGTTATACCTTTTTGAATTTGTACGGAACCCTACTATCAATTGGCATTCAAACAAATCAAAAATCGGTTGGTTCAAAAAAGTTGTAGACCAAAATCCGAATGGTTTGTAAATTACACCTTCTTTGATGATTTTTTGGAATATCTCGGCCAAAAATTGTCCGATTTTGGAATTTTATACCATTTTGGACTCGTAAGGATCAGTACTATCGATTGGCATCAAAAGTCTGAAAACCTAAATTTTGACCCAAATCGTCAAAATGGCAAGGGGTTACATCACGTTTTTTTTCAAAATCGGGGTCCGTTCGAAAATGGAAACTTTTTTGATGATTTTTTTGAATATCTCGGGTAAAAACCGTCTGATTTTTAAATGTTATACCTTTTTGAATTTGTACGGAACCCTACTATCAATTGGCATTCAAACAAATCAAAAATCGGTTGGTTCAAAAAAGTTGTAGACCAAAATCCGAATGGTTTGTAAATTACACCTTCTTCGATGATATTTTGGAATATCTCGGCCAAAAATTGTCCGATTTTGGAATTTTATACCAATTTGGACTCGTAAGGATCAGTACTATCGATTGGCAACAAAAGTCTGAAAACCTAAATTTTGACCCAAATCGTCAAAATGGCAAGGGGTTACATCACGTTTTTTTTTTCAAAATCGGGGTCCGTTCGAAAATGGAAACTTTTTTGATGATTTTTTTTTGAATATCTCGGGTAAAAACCGTCTGATTTTTAAATGTTATACCTTTTTGAATTTGTACGGAACCCTACTATCAATTGGCATTCAAACAAATCAAAAATCGGTTGGTTCAAAAAAGTTGTAGACCAAAATCCGAATGGTTTGTAAATTACACCTTCTTTGATGATTTTTTGGAATATCTCGGCCAAAAATTGTACGATTTTGGAATTTTATACCAATTTGGACTCGTAAGGATCAGTACTATCGATTGGCATCAAAAGTTTGAAAACGTAAATGTTGACCCAAATCGTCAAAATGGCAAGGGGTTTTTTCAAAATCGGGGTCCGTTCGAAAATGGAAACTTTTTTGATGATTTTTTTTGAATATCTCGGGTAAAAACCGTCTGATTTTTAAATGTTATACCTTTTTGAATTTGTACGGAACCCTACTATCAATTGGCATTCAAACAAATCAAAAATCGGTTGGTTCAAAAAAGTTGTAGACCAAAATCCGAATGGTTTGTAAATTACACCTTCTTTGATGATTTTTTGGAATATCTCGGCCAAAAATTGTCCGATTTTGGAATTTTATACCAATTTGGACTCGTAAGGATCAGTACTATCGATTGGCATCAAAAGTCTGAAAACCTAAATTTTGACCCAAATCGTCAAAATGGCAAGGGGTTACATCACGTTTTTTTTTTTCAAAATCGGGGTCCGTTCGAAAATGGAAACTATTTTAATGATTTTTTTTTGAATATCTCTGGTAAAAACCGTCTGATTTTTAAATGTTATACCTTTTTGAATTTGTACGCAACCCTACTATCAATTGGCATTCAAACAAATCTAAAATCGGTTGGTTCAAAAAAGTTGTAGACCAAAATCCGAATGGTTTGTAAATTACACCTTCTTTGATGATTTTTTGGAATATCTCGGCCAAAAATTGTACGATTTTGGAATTTTATACCAATTTGGACTCATAAGGATCAGTACTATCGATTGGCATCAAAAGTCTGAAAACCTAAATTTTGACCCAAATCTTCAAAATGGCACGTTTTTTTTCAAAATCGGGGTCCGTTCGAAAATGGAAACTTTTTTGATGATTTTTTTTGAATATCTCGGGTAAAAACCGTCTGATTTTTAAATGTTATACCTTTTTGAATTTGTACGGAACCCTACTATCAATTGGCATTCAAACAAATCAAAAATCGGTTGGTTCAAAAAAGTTGTAGATTAAAATCCGAATTTTTTGTAAATTACACCTTCTTCGATGATATTTTGGAATATCTCGGCCAAAAATTGTACGATTTTGGAAGTTTATACTAATTTGGACTCGTAAGGATCAGTACTATCGATTGGCATCAAAAGTCTGAAAACCTAAATTTTGACCCAAATCTTCAAAATGGCACGTTTTTTTTTCAAAATCGGGGTCCGTTCGAAAATGGAAACTTTTTTGATGATTTTTTTTGAATATCTCGGGTAAAAACCGTCTGATTTTTTAAATGTTATACCTTTTTGAATTTGTACGGAACCCTACTATCAATTGGCATTCAAACAAATCAAAAATCGGTTGGTTCAAAAAAGTTGTAGACCAAAATCCGAATGGTTTGTAAATTACACCTTCTTCGATGATATTTTGGAATATCTCGGCCAAAAGTTGTACGATTTTGGAAGTTTATACTAATTTGGACTCGTAAGGATCAGCACTATCGATTGACATCAAAAGTCCGAAAACCTAAATTTTGACCCAAATCGTTAAAATGGCACGTTTTTTTTCAAAATCGGGGTCCGTTCGAAAATGGAAACTTTTTTGATGATTTTTTTTGAATATCTCGGGTAAAAACCGTCTGATTTTTAAATGTTATACCTTTTTGAATTTGTACGGAACCCTACTATCAATTGGCATTCAAACAAATCAAAAATCGGTTGGTTCAAAAAAGTTGTAGACCAAAATCCGAATGGTTTGTAAATTACACCTTCTTTGATGATTTTTTGGAATATCTCGGCCAAAAATTGTACGATTTTGGAATTTTATACCAATTGGGACTCGTAAGGATCAGTACTATCGATTGGCATCAAAAGTTTGAAAACGTAAATGTTGACCCAAATCGTCAAAATGGCAAGGGGTTACATCACGTTTTTTTTCAAAATCGGGGTCCGTTCGAAAATGGAAACTTTTTTGATGATTTTTTTTGAATATCTCGGGTAAAAACCGTCTGATTTTTAAATGTTATACCTTTTTGAATTTGTACGGAACCCTACTATCAATTGGCATTCAAACAAATCAAAAATCGGTTGGTTCAAAAAAGTTGTAGACCAAAATCCGAATGGTTTGTAAATTACACCTTCTTCGATGATATTTTGGAATATCTCGGCCAAAAATTGTCCGATTTTGGAATTTTATACCAATTTGGACTCGTAAGGATCAGTACTATCGATTGGCATCAAAAGTCTGAAAACCTAAATTTTGACCCAAATCGTCAAAATGGCAAGGGGTTACATCACGTTTTTTTTTTTCAAAATCGGGGTCCGTTCGAAAATGGAAACTATTTTAAAGATTTTTTTGAATATCTCTGGTAAAAACCGTCTGATTTTTAAATGTTATACCTTTTGATTTGTACGCAACTACTATCAATTGCATTCAAACAAATCAAAATCGGTTGGTTCAAAAAAGTTGTAGACCAAAATCCGAATGGTTTGTATTATTTGATGATTTTTTGAATCTCGGCCAAAAATTGTCGATTTTGGATTTTATACATTTGACCTAGGATGTATTGTTGGTAGTTGAAATAATTTTGAAATAAAGGGTTTAAGGGGTCGTTGAATGGAATTTGATGATTTTTTTGATATGGGTAAAAACGTTGATTTTTTGTTATATTTTTGATTTGTAGGAAGGAGGGGGAGAGAGGGAAGAGAAGGAAGGGAGGAGGGAGGGGGGAGGGGGGGGGGGGGGGGGGGAGGAGGGGAGGGGGGAGAGGGAGAGGGGATTTTATATTGGATTGGATCAGATCGTTGTAAGTGAAATTTTGAAATGTATGGAGTTTTTTTTTGGGGTCGTGAATGGTTTTTTGATTTTTTGATATTGGTAAAGTTGTTTTTTGTTATATTTTGATTTGTACGATATATTTGGTTAAATATGGTTGTTAAAGTTGTAGACAATGATGGTTGTTTTTGAATGGAATATTGGAATGGTTGGAGAAGGTCAAGTGAAAATTTTGAAAATGTAATGGGTTTTAATCGGGGGTTGAAATGGTTTATGATTTGATATGGTAAGATTTTTGTTTTTATTGACTATATTTGGCTTCAAACAAATCAAAAATCGGTTGTTCAAAAAGTTGTAGACAAATCGATGGTTTGTTTACTTTTGATGATTTTTGGATATTCGAAAATTGTCGATTTTGGATTTATACATTTGGATCTAGGATCAGTACTATCGATTGGCTCAAAGTGAAAACTAATTTAAATTCATGGGGGCGTTTTTTTCAAATCGGGGTCCGTTCGAAAATGGAAACTTTTTGATGATTTTTTTATATCTCGGTAAAACGTCTGATTTTTAATTATCTTTTGAATTTGTACGGAACCCTACTATCAATTGGCATTCAAACAATCAAAAATCGGTTGGTTCAAAAAAGTTGTAGACCAAAATCCGAATGGTTTGTAAATACACCTTCTTTGATGATTTTTTGAAATATCTCGGCCAAAAATTGTCCAATTTTGGAATTTTATACCAATTGGGACTCGTAAGGATCAGTACTATCGATTGGCAACAAAAGTGTGAAAACCTAAATTTTGACCCAAATCGTCAAAATGGCAAGGGGTTACATCACGTTTTTTTTTCAAAATCGGGGTCCGTTCGAAAATGGAAACTTTTTTGATGATTTTTTTTGAATATCTCGGGTAAAAACCGTCGGATTTTTAAATGTTATACCTTTTTGAATTTGTACGGAACCCTACTATCAATTGGCATTCAAACAAATCAAAAATCGGTTGGTTCAAAACAGTTGTAGAGCAAAATCCTAATGGTTTGTAAATTACACCTTCTTTGATTATATTTTGGAATATCTCGGCCAAAAATTGTACCAATTTTAGAATTTTATACCATTTTGGACTCGTAAGGATCAGTACTATCGATTGGCAACAAAAGTGTGAAAACCTAAATTTTGACCCAAATCGTCAAAATGGCAAGGGGTTACATCACGTTTTTTTTTAAAAATCGGGGTCCGTTCGAAAATGGAAACTTTTTTGATGATTTTTTTGAATATCTCGGGTAAAAACCGTCTGATTTTTAAATGTTATACCTTTTTGAATTTGTACGGAACCCTACTATCAATTGGCATTCAAACAAATCAAAAATCGGTTGGTTCAATAGAGTTGTAAACCAAAATCCGAATGGTTTGTAAAGTACACCTTCTTTGATGATTTTTTGGAATATCTCGGCCAAAAATTGACCGATTTTGGAATTGTATACCATTTTGAACTCGTAAGGATCAGTACTATCGATTGGCAACAAAAGTGTGAATACCTAAATTTTGACCCAAATCGTCAAAATGGCAAGGGGTTACATCACGTTTTTTTTCAAAATCGGGGTCCGTTCGAAAATGGAAACTTTTTTGATGATTTTTTTTGAATATCTCGGGTAAAAACCGTCTGATTTTTAAATGTTATACCTTTTTGAATTTGTACGGAACCCTACTATCAATTGGCATTCAAACAAATCAAAAATCGGTTGGTTCAAAAAAGTTGTAGACCAAAATCCGAATGGTTTGTAAATTACACCTTCTTTGATGATTTTTTGGAATATCTCGGCCAAAAATTGTACGAGTTTGGAGTTTTATACCAATTTGGACTCGTAAGGATCAGTACTATCGATTGGCATCAAAAGTCTGAAAACCTAAATTTTGACCCAAATCGTCAAAATGGCAAGGGGTTACATCACGTTTTTTTTCAAAATCGGGGTCCGTTCGAAAATGGAAACTTTTTTGATGATTTTTTTTGAATATTCGGGTAAAAACCGTCTGATTTTTAAATATTATACCTTTTTGAATTTGTACGGAACCCTACTATCAATTGGCATTCAAACAAATCAAAAATCGGTTGGTTCAAAAAATTTGTAGAGCAAAATCCGAATGGTTTGTAAATTACACCTTCTTTGATGATTTTTTGAAATATCTCGGCCAAAAATTGTCCAATTTTGGAAATTTATACCAATTTGGACTCGTAAGGATCAGTACTATCGATTGGCATCAAAAGTTTGAAAACGTAAATATTGACCCAAATCGTCAAAATGGCAAGGGGTTACATCACGTTTTTTTTCAAAATCGGGGTCCGTTCGAAAATGGAAACTTTTTTGATGATTTTTTTTGAATATTCGGGTAAAAACCGTCTGATTTTTAAATATTATACCTTTTTGAATTTGTACGGAACCCTACTATCAATTGGCATTCAAACATATCAAAAATCGGTTCGTTCAAAAAAGTTGTAGAGCAAAATCCGAATGGTTTGTAAATTACACCTTCTTTGATGATTTTTTGAAATATCTCGGCCAAAAATTGTCCAATTTTGGAATTTTATACCAATTGGGACTCGTAAGGATCAGTACTATCGATTGGCAACAAAAGTGTGAAAACCTAAATTTTGACCCAAATCGTCAAAATGGCAAGGGGTTACATCACGTTTTTTTTCAAAATCGGGGTCCGTTCGAAAATGGAAACTTTTTTGATGATTTTTTTTGAATATCTCGGGTAAAAACCGTCGGATTTTTAAATGTTATACCTTTTTGAATTTGTACGGAACCCTACTATCAATTGGCATTCAAACAAATCAAAAATCGGTTGGTTCAAAACAGTTGTAGAGCAAAATCCTAATGGTTTGTAAATTACACCTTCTTTGATTATATTTTGGAATATCTCGGCCAAAAATTGTACCATTTTAGAATTTTATACCATTTTGGACTCGTAAGGATCAGTACTATCGATTGGCAACAAAAGTGTGAAAACCTAAATTTTGACCCAAATCGTCAAAATGGCAAGGGGTTACATCACGTTTTTTTTTCAAAATCGGGGTCCGTTCGAAAATGGAAACTTTTTTGATGATTTTTTTTGAATATCTCGGGTAAAAACCGTCTGATTTTTAAATGTTATACCTTTTTGAATTTGTACGGAACCCTACTATCAATTGGCATTCAAACAAATCAAAAATCGGTTGGTTCAATAGAGTTGTAAACCAAAATCCGAATGGTTTGTAAAGTACACCTTCTTTGATGATTTTTTGGAATATCTCGGCCAAAAATTGACCGATTTTGGAATTGTATACCATTTTGAACTCGTAAGGATCAGTACTATCGATTGGCAACAAAAGTGTGAATACCTAAATTTTGACCCAAATCGTCAAAATGGCAAGGGGTTACATCACGTTTTTTTTCAAAATCGGGGTCCGTTCGAAAATGGAAACTTTTTTGATGATTTTTTTTGAATATCTCGGGTAAAAACCGTCTGATTTTTAAATGTTATACCTTTTTGAATTTGTACGGAACACTACTATCAATTGGCATTCAAACAAATCAAAAATCGGTTGGTTCAAAAAAGTTGTAGACCAAAATCCGAATGGTTTGTAAATTACACCTTCTTTGATGATTTTTTGGAATATCTCGGCCACAAATTGTACGAGTTTGGAGTTTTATACCAATTTGGACTCGTAAGGATCAGTACTATCGATTGGCATCAAAAGTCTGAAAACCTAAATTTTGACCCAAATCGTCAAAATGGCAAGGGGTTACATCACGTTTTTTTTCAAAATCGGGGTCCGTTCGAAAATGGAAACTTTTTTGATGATTTTTTTTGAATAGCTCGGGTAAAAACCGTCGGATTTTTAAATGTTATACCTTTTTGAATTTGTACGGAACCCTACTATCAATTGGCATTCAAACAAATCAAAAATCGGTTGGTTCAAAAAAGTTGTAGACCAAAATCCGAATGGTTTGTAAATTACACCTTCTTTGATGATTTTTTGGAATATCTCGGCCAAAAATTGTACGAGTTTGGAGTTTTATACCAATTTGGACTCGTAAGGATCAGTACTATCGATTGGCATCAAAAGTCTGAAAACCTAAATTTTGACCCAAATCGTCAAAATGGCAAGGGGTTACATCACGTTTTTTTTCAAAATCGGGGTCCGTTCGAAAATGGAAACTTTTTTGATGATTTTTTTTGAATATTCGGGTAAAAACCGTCTGATTTTTAAATATTATACCTTTTTGAATTTGTACGGAACCCTACTATCAATTGGCATTCAAACAAATCAAAAATCGGTTGGTTCAAAAAATTTGTAGAGCAAAATCCGAATGGTTTGTAAATTACACCTTCTTTGATGATTTTTTGAAATATCTCGGCCAAAAATTGTCCAATTTTGGAAATTTATACCAATTTGGACTCGTAAGGATCAGTACTATCGATTGGTATCAAAAGTTTGAAAACGTAAATATTGACCCAAATCGTCAAAATGGCAAGGGGTTACATCACGTTTTTTTTCAAAATCGGGGTCCGTTCGAAAATGGAAACTTTTTTGATGATTTTTTTTGAATATTCGGGTAAAAACCGTCTGATTTTTAAATATTATACCTTTTTGAATTTGTACGGAACCCTACTATCAATTGGCATTCAAACAAATCAAAAATCGGTTGGTTCAAAAAATTTGTAGAGCAAAATCCGAATGGTTTGTAAATTACACCTTCTTTGATGATTTTTTGGAATATCTCGGCCAAAAATTGTACGAGTTTGGAGTTTTATACCAATTTGGACTCGTAAGGATCAGTACTATCGATTGGCATCAAAAGTCTGAAAACCTAAATTTTGACCCAAATCGTCAAAATGGCAAGGGGTTACATCACGTTTTTTTTCAAAATCGGGGTCCGTTCGAAAATGGAAACTTTTTTGATGATTTTTTTTGAATATTCGGGTAAAAACCGTCTGATTTTTAAATATTATACCTTTTTGAATTTGTACGGAACCCTACTATCAATTGGCATTCAAACAAATCAAAAATCGGTTGGTTCAAAAAATTTGTAGAGCAAAATCCGAATGGTTTGTAAATTACACCTTCTCTGATGATTTTTTTTTCAAAATCGGGGTCCGTTCGAAAATGGAAACTTTTTTGATGATTTTTTTTGAATATTCGGGTAAAAACCGTCTGATTTTTAAATGTTATACCTTTTTGAATTCGTACGGAACCCTACTATCAATGGCATCGTGCTGGCAGTTAAACCAAATGTACAAGCTTCTAAATACTGTCAAAACTCTCTTTGACGGACTGCGATAGTCGGGTCATCTTGATCCGCTAATTGAGGAAAAATGGGTATATCCCGATTCACAAGGGATTAAGAGAAAACCCGCGTCCAGAAGGAGTATCCGCCCTATTAAAGTATTCATTAGTAGACTTTTTACTGTATTTGCTTCTTTTAATGCATTCATAGTACATATAAAAAACCGCAAACTACCAAAAGTTTAAGAATATTTCAAAAATCATTTTCATGAAGGTTACTTTTCGGTTTTGGCTTGGATTTCCATATTATATCAGATTATATTTTCATTGTTTTCATAAGAGACTTGTTAAAATAAAAATGCAATTTATTTGTGGTAATATTCTAGAAAAAAACTTCTTTTCATCTTAACATATAGCATGCATGTGTGCAAATAAGGTAGCCATTTTGATTTACTGACATTTTCACTGACCACAAACTCACCCATGCAAAAGACACCTTATCCAAAATGTTGAGCATCTGACGGAGTACCTACAGCTTAATTAACCAAAGGACACACACACACACACACACATAGACGCATAGGACTTGTGGTTAAGCTGCAGCGGATGCAATTTCCAATGACAAAGCATATTTCATAAATGGGAGCAACAATTGCTGCAGGTAACACAGCAAATACACGAATGCACACAGGCACACACTTACACACTCACAGCCAGACAGAAAACATTCGCTGAATGAACTGTTAATGCGTGCCAAATTCAGCAGAGCATACAACAATAAAATTCAAAAGCTGAATAGAAGTCAAAATAAAGAAGCTGCAGCGTGAGCAAAGATAGAAGAAACGCAGACGGAAAGCAAAATGCAACGCAACGTGACATTGACATTGAGCGCGTAACAGGGTAAGCAAACCCAAACTCTCGCACAGCAAAATCGAAGAGAGCGAAAGCTGTCTCTGCTCTCTTCGCTCTGCATACTGCTGGCCGGCTATAGGCGCGCCTTGCGCTAGGTTTGCACTGCACTTGCAAACGAAACTCTGAACGGTACGCACACGCAGCTGCTAAGCTTTCGAACGCACGCGATGCAACATATCGCTACGCTGCAACAAGTACAACAGCTGTAGGAAGAAGAGTAACAACAACAGACAGACAACAGAAGTTAGTTTTATTTGCTTTTCTGTGCGAGATTCGCCTGTTAACATGTACGGTTAGAGGGAAAGAGGCCATTTCACACACATCACTAAGCTCAGCAGCCACAACAACAATAATAATGTTTTGGACGGCAGTTGCCTCCTCGACGGTTACACCAAATGGTACGGAACAGAGCATGGCCAGCGCAGCTCCCACCTATCAACGGCGCCATACGAAGCCGTCGCGCGTGCTTCGCAGCAGCTGGCAAATAAGTAATGCAGCATTCAGGGCGCGATGCTACGAGCAGCAGCAGCAGCAGCTACAAGCACAGGAGAGACTAGAACAACAACAGGAACAAGAACAACAGCAAGAGCGGCAGCAACATAACTTGGAAATTGAAAGTGAAGAGCCAAAACAAAAATCGACAAACAATAAAATCAAGAAAGTTAGTCCAAAAAGTGAGAGTAAAATCTTCAAAGCTTTTACGTCCTGTAAATGCGCGCAGAAAGACAAAAACTAGAAGAAAAAGACAATAACAAAATCAGAAAACAGTTACAATTACTATACCGAATTATGCGTAAAAAAAAACAGTAAGCAAGTGCACTGTGAAAAACTTTTGGATGACTTTTCGAACAACAAATAATTAACTTATACAAAAACTAAATAAATTTCTACTTATACAAATCAAAGAGCATATATATATAAAAATCAAAACAGAAAACTAAGGCATAAAATGTTTATTTGAGTAGCCCAAAAAGAACAAAGCTGCTTTTAGAGAACTTTGATACTCAATTTAAACGCAGGAAATAACAAGTTGGTGAAAACAAATTGATTTGAAATATTAACAGTGTAACAGCAAAAGGTAAGCTTCCCATTTTGAAGACATGTTATCCAAATGTTAAATTACATTTGTCGCATGCAACTAATTTTTGAATTTTACAGAACTCGGTGTTTTGTTTTTTGTTTCTATGGCAAATTATGCTACAGTGTTCTATTCTAACATTGGATGCCGAAATGTTAAAGTTGTTTAGGAGGTTTAAATAATTATGTGTTAATTGGTTTTGACATTTATTTTTTTGCCGTTGATTGCCATTTCCACCCTAAGGGGTGGATTTTCGCAATCCGTGAAATGCATTTCAAATGTAAGAATCGTGAAATATTTGAAAATGAGAATAAAGTCGATTGAATTATAATCAAATAAGTTTTTATCAGTAAATTTTCCGCATAGCGCTCAGTTACAACTCAGAGTTGACTATTTCAGCTAACTGAGTAACTAGACAATCTGTCTGTTATTCAGGACACACAACTTTATGTTTATCCCTTAATTGTTGTTAACAATAGCATTAACTTATTATGATCGAAGTTCAATCAATTTTTCGCTTGACCATGTTCAGTTATAAAGCATGGTCGTTCACTTAGTAAGTTAATTGAATTCAATCGAGTTCTGTAAGTGGCACATAAATAGAGTATGCATAAGTCTCGCTTCCCTTGGCTCTGTCCCTAGTTTTTGCCTTTGTCTATACGAGAGCCAATTAGAATTCGCATGCATTGACAACCACTCGTAACGCCCACGTTGTGACTAATGAAAATGCAGCTAATGGCAGCGCATGCAAAACAGGACAAATCTGTTTATGTGAACACGATGTGCAACTTATGAGCTTAGTCCGGCAAATTCACAATTCAAGGTTGTTAATGGACAGCAGATTAACGAATTCCTGGAATTTACGTTTGTGCAAATGGTAAATGTTATTGCAAGCTACGAATCATCAGTCGAAGTGGGTTAGCTCATTTTCAAAATTACCAAATTGAGGACCAAAAACATCAATGTCATTTAATTTGATAAAATAATTTTAGTTGTTTTTTTCCTTCTTCGAATAATGACACAGGTTTGTGGTTTGAAACATAAACACTCATACAACTGTTTTCCACCAATTTACCACTCTTGCGGGTGGATTACCCTGAAACCCCGTCTTAACGTGCAACTACATCACATAAGGTAACTACAGTGAACATTTCAGCTTCCTAGCTCTTACGGCTTGGGCTGTGCGTTAATCAGTCAATCAGACAAACAGTCAGTCAGTCAGTCAATCAGTCAGTCAGTCAGGATAAACAGCTTTATGAATAGAGATACACGCATTTATAAATTGGTTTCTAATTATATTTTTGAGCTTCACGACAAAATAAAAACATAAGAAACGCTTAAAAATGCAAAGCAAATATATGCAATAAAAAAAACTTCAAAGGCAGCTTAGTTAGGTGCGTGTTGATGTGTGCGAGTGTGTGTGTTTATGTGTGTGTATGTGGGCATATTGTGTGTGTGTGTTGCGGGTGTGTACTAATGTGTGTGCGTGTTTGTGTGGGCTGGTCTGTTCCCCTCGTGTGTTTTAACTCATGTCTTGTCTTTTCAACTATTTCAACATGAGTTAAATGCGCATATTCTGCATTGCATAGAACATGAATCTCGAATTTCATCACGATGTTGTTTTTGTTTTACTTTAAAACATTTTTTAGTTTCCTTGGGGAGTTGCACGAGCGAGCGTGTTTTGTGTTTCCGCATGTTCTATAAATGTAAGCCCACTTGCTTAAATTATACTACATTCGAGTAGCGCACTCTATAAAATAACCCAAGCTATTATCCTGTTGGAAAATGTTTCAAAATTGCATTAGAGAACGGCGCTGGCAATTTGTTAAAGGTACAAAGGAAAGGACAGCTCGAAGCATGACAGAGCAGCGCCATCTACTGCACAGGATGTGCACATCCTGTTCCAATTTACATATACGATCAGATTTCGCCAAACTGCACTTAAATCTCGCCAGAATTCTGGGAAATCAATTCACATTGTAAATCGAATTCAATTTCCTCAACTGTATTTAGTATTCTATTTTAGTTCTTATTTTTAAGGAAAGCTCTCAAATTTGTTAGAGTAAAATCCTTTAATATATCTCGAAATCATTTTGGAATACTAAGAAAAATAAAGTTTTATTAAAACATTCTAAAATGTAGACGAGACTGAGACGGAATATTAAAGGTAAACATATTTTCATATATAACATATTTCCAAGAACTTTCCGAGTTCCAGCTAAATGAAAACTTCCTTCTCAAATGAAAATGCATGCAGGTGAGACAACTTTTAATGCACCTGTCGCTGTTTGCTTATTAAAGTTTTAGTTCAGTTAATTTTGTGTATCGAATGAACCTGAGCTATTTTCTAAACTATCTTACAAATAATGATGTCTACAATTTCGGCTGAACCAAGAGAAGCCTTTCAATAAGCCTCACATCCGTTCAACTTTGCAACTAATTTCATGAAATTCAAGTTATAATGAGCTCAGGCTCATTGCAACGCGTCGTATGCGTGATATGCAAAGGCTTGCAGCCAGATTCATAAATAAGCAAAAGCAGAGGGGGCGGCAGGAGAGAACGAGAGGAGGAGAGAGGCAGACAACTCTATCAACAGCTCAGCTAAACCACAACACACACACACACATACACACACGAACACAAATTATTGTTCATGTGTGTGTTGTGTACGTGTGTGTGTGTCCATGTGCGTCTTTGTTTAAACAATATTGTCCGACGGCAGGCGACAGGCAACAAATTTATTGTTGTCTGTGAACAAACGGCCAGACCAACATAGTTTAACTGAATGGGTGACACTTTCTAAAGAAGACTTTCCCGTGCTTCCTTATCATTCCATCTCACTCTATTTATATGTTCCTGTCTCTTTCTATTTCACTGGCTTGTACTTGCCAATTATCTCTGCCCCAAACTGACTTCGCTTGACTTTAATTAAGCACCGCCCAAAAGTAGGCAGCACAAATGAAAGCTTGAAGATGCTTTAAGTTTCCCACTGGGGGTTTCTTAGCTAGAATATAGTGTGCCGATATTTAAACTGTTGCATTAAAAATAATCAGTCGAACATGACTACAATATTGCTTCGGAATTTATCTTTTGACAGAATTCAGATAGAAATAATAATAAAAAAAAAATCATTTAAATTTTTAAAATTTTTTGCTTTCAACAAACTAAACTCTGGACTGGCTCGAGGCCATAAACAAAAATACATAAAAAAATAATCAAGCGAAAGAAATACATTTATCTTTTCATTTAAGCCTTCCATTCACAGACACTTAGTGCATATATAGATATATATGAAGATATTTTGATTGCAAAGTTTGGCTTCACCTCGAAATGTTCCATGAAATTGAAACGAATTCTAGATATTAAAACATATATTTCCTTTTAAGTTCTTTTAGACGCGAAAAACCTATCGAATCGAATTAAACTCTAAAAAAATATTTGACAGACTTTGTAAAGGTCATTGAAAGTCTTTCCAAATATATTTGAGTCGCCATCAACATGCATTTATGCCAATGCCATGGACAGTAAAAGCATATTTTCAATTTGTGAATTTGTGTTGAAAGGGCGGCAAAGTGTGCAAAGGGAAGGAAATGGTAGAGATAGTTGCGCTGGGTAAATGTGGCGTATGCGTAATATAAAAACGCGCTGAAATATTTGCTGCTGTTTACGGCATTTGCATAATTCTAGGGAGCAATAGCTGAGGGGAAAAAAAGAAAAAACAGCAAATAGGAAAGCTGGAAATATCATACCCATAGAGAGAAGAGAAAGATAAGTGAAAGCAAATAGCAGCAACATGTGGATACCACGCGTACACAATGATAAAAATATCTCTGTTTGGACATTAGAGCACAGTGAAAAGATACAAAAAGAGCACGAAATCAAAGCGCAAGCAAAAGAAGAAAAAAATGATGAAAAACCAACTCGAATTCAATTCGAACAAAAGGACTTTGCAGTACTGCGCACTATTTAGCTAGGATTGGAAATGTTTAGTTAATGCAGCATTTTATGACTTTCCAGCCAAGTTGAATTTAAGATTAAAGAATAGAAAGTCGGAACAGACCTGCATCGCTTTGCACTGCGCTGCATATCTATTCTTGCTAAACTAAAATCTTTTCTCATTTTCTTACTGAACAAAGCTGGCCGCATCGCTGCCCGGCTGTCAAGTAAAGCAGAAGAAAACCAAGACAATTTTTATATTAAAATTCACTATAAAATATATTTACAAAAGAAAATATGAACAAAAGAAAAGGGGCTTTGGACTGAACGAAATGTCCAGTAGCAGTAGAAATGGGAATTCCTCATCATCTATTATCTATTTTCTCTAGTGGATTTTATGTAAGAGGATTGGCTTATAGAGAAGTCCATGCTTATAGTTCTTTGTAGATAAATCAGCAAGATTTCTTAAAGCGTAGAAACTCGTTGGTAGAAAAAGAGGAGCTTAAAGGTGTTGGGGCATTTTGTTTGAACAAGTGAACACAAAGCGGGCCAAAGTGTCCGCTTTTTACGCAACATTTGTGAACCTTTTAAGGCTTATGTGCGTGGGTGTGTGTCTGTGTATTTGTTGTTGGTCATGGGTCAAACAAACCAAAAAGTGTTTAATTAGGTTCATTATTTGCGTTGCCTCGTGCCAGCTGAAATCGAATACAAACGAGAATTATGTTTTACTTATTAATAGACTTTCGATTGAGCATGTTCTCATATTACAAATTACGTTTCGAGCAAAACAAACGATTCTTATGAACTGCAACACTCGATAAAAATATTCTCGGAATCTTTTGCTTTTCCTCCTGGCTCGTCCCCTTTCATATGAATGTCATCAATCCGACAAAAAAATATCAAAATTGCATGCGAATGTCGACGTGAATGAGACAAATGCAACAATGAAGCTTTCTCTCTCTCTGTGTGTGTGGGTGTATGTGTGTGTGTGTGTCTCTGTGTGTGCATGTGAGCCAGTGTGTGGGTGTGCACGTTTGTGTTTTTTGATCCACTTTTTACACAATCGACTTTCAATTGTTTTTATTATTTCGCATAAATACTTGCAAAAGTTTTCAATGGAAAATTAACATTTTAGTCTTTTTATTACGCTTGTTTATATTTAGAACAAACGAAATTTGATTAAAACAAGCCAGCTAAAGGGGAAGTAATTTAGTAGAATGTCAAAAATAAGTGGCATTTAAACTACAAGTAACCAAAACTTTATATTTCATTGTTAGCTTTCGAATAAACTTACAAAGTAAGTGGAAAATCGTTGACAGATACAGATACAGATACAGATACAGATACAGACACAGATACAGATGCAGATGCAGACACGGCAAGGCCCTAAAAGTTGCACAATGTCCGTCGGTAATTTGTCCTTGGCAACAGAAAGATGATCAATCTGTTGCCTGCTTTTTGTTTCTAGTTACATAATTGTATTTAGTTAACTTGAAGTATGCCACATGTTAGCCCAAGCGAATGGCAACGGGCGACACAGAGAGAAAGTCCGTTGGGAAACTTGAAATTTACACAGAAAGTTTAGAAAATTTACACGGAGTTGTTCTGCGATTATCGCTGATTCCAGGGACCAGGCTCATTAAGGATTATCAGAAAGTTCTGGCTAACAAAGCTATTGTTGTATTCCATGAAATGCATTACAAAAAATTCAATTAAGGTAGTTTGTCTGCGGTTGATTTATACCATGAATTCACCTCTATTATGTGAAAGCAAAAGAGAAAGGTAAATCACGACTAATGGGGCTCGCATCCCTGTTAACAGGTGCGAATGGTTAATAGAGTTCGCGATAAAGGGATTTCGAATGTGTATTTTAATAGAAAAATGTAAATACCGTTTGCAAACTATATAATATATAATTATTCATTTGGTTGGGAATAAGCATAAACAATTGTGGCAAACTACAAAGCAAATACGTATAATATGTAAACAACAGCCCGAATGATAAATGCATTAAAGCTTTAATACACTCTGCAAGTGGATACAGGAGTTCAAAATATCCGCATTGCCAATTAGATGCGCTTTTTAGAGGAGCCAGTCCTTCAGGTGGATCTGCATTCAACTGCCAGGCTAGTGCTTGAGTGCATTGTCTTAGCTGGGTTTATTATAATAAGCCAACAATAACAAATAATCCCTTGCCAGTTGCCATTACAAAACTACGTGGAAATATTGCTATACATATTTAATTGGCCTCTGCTTCGATTCATTGTGTCTGCTGATGCTTGATGTCCTTTGTTGGATGCGTGCGTGCGTGTGGGTGGGTTTGGATGTGGGAGGCAGTTCTCAGTCCAATTAATTGGCATTAGCTGTGCACTTGAAACTATTGACGTCTTGTTTTCTCTTGTTCTCCCCTCTCTCTAGAAAATACATGGATTTACCCAGGCCACTTAAAAGGCTGCTCAGCTGCAGCTTGTGTCGACGCATTTATGATCCAAGCGATGCCACAAGATTTCCCAAGGAGCTTAACTGCGGGCATAGCTACTGCACCCGCTGTCTGGAGCAGCTGCGCGGCTCTGTCAAGGTGTCGTGTCCCCAATGTGAGCAGGAGACGCCGCTGCCGGTTTTTGGTTCGTTGCCCACCCATGAGGGTCTGCTGTTTGTGTTGCAGCAGATGCCGGCTTTGCAGCTGGGCATGGCTATGGTGCAGATGCAGAGCGAACAACAATTGCAACCGACAAGCCACAATCTGAGCAACTCATTAGAGCCCAACTGGGTAAATGAGGTGGGTTTGGATAGACAACCACGCGGCGTCCCAGAATATTGCAATGTCCATGCCATGCCCAACAGGACATGGTGCTACACCTGTCAGCGGCTGCTGTGCCGCGCCTGTCTCGTAGATGCCGAGCATCATGAACATCCGACGACGCGTCAGCTGGACATGTGCGATATGTTGCGTCGCCTGATCTGCCAGGAGCTGAGCACGATTGAGGAGCGCATTATGAATGCCAAAGTGCTGGCCGCCGACGATATGTCGCTGTTGCACCAACTATTCGAGGCCTGCGATATGGTGCAGCAGCATGTGCAGCGGCAATTGCTGCAGCATACTCCAACTCAACGCATGCACCATATGCGCGACTGGTGGCTGCACGTCACAGAGCAGATGCAGATGCATGGCGTCTTCGGGGGCAACTTCACGCGCTCTGAGCTGCTGCGTCTGCTGAACGAGCTGCAGGTGCAGTCTAAGAAATTCTACAAGCAGATGCTCTACGTTTATCGTGAATGTCGTTTGCGAGCAAGCGTCCGGGAGGGCGGCCTCCAGTTGCTCGACTTTGAGCAACTGCATCGCCGATTCATGTCCCTTCGCCAGCCGCAATTTGAGTCGGTGCCGGATACCGTGGAGCCGCCGCCGCAACTCCTACTGACTAACTACTGCATATATGAGTACTGGTGGGACATTCAACGGCAGCTGTTGCCAGAAGATCTGGAGGTGACGGAGGAGGTGGACGAGGACGCTCCACTGTTGCAGCCGCAGCGATTGCCGTTGGTGCAGCTGAATTGCCCTCGCATGTCTACATTGTGGGAGGAAATGAGTGGCTCCTCCTCCTCCTCCAGCAGCAGCAGCAGCAGCAGCAGCATGAGCAGTAGCAGCATGAGCATCTGCAGCCGCAGCGACACCTCGAATAGGAAGTCCAACAATCCGGCGGGTCAGCTTTTTGGGGACAACGCCTACAATCGGCTGAATCTAAGCCAGCAGCTGCGCATAGTAAAGCAGCGCAAAGATGTGGCACAGCCTGCCAATATCATGTTCTGCATGACGCAGCGCACTCAAAGCTTGCAACTGACAGAAGGATCACATCCACAGAGCGTCAATTTTGACTTCGATATGCCCAGCACGTCCGCAGCTGCAGCTGCAGCTGCTGCAGCAATCGCAGCAGCCACCCCAAGACCAGATGCAGCCGACCCAGGAGCAGTTGCAGCCGTCCCAAGCACAGTTGAAGCTGCCCTATGCACAGCTGCACCCGTCTCTGACGTTGGTGCAGCCGCAGCAGCAGCTGTTCAGGTGGAGCTAATCCGTCGTCCCAATTCCATGGTCTATCCCATCTACTATCTGGACATGGTAAAGGAGGGCAGGCCAGCGGGCCGTGTGCTCATCGAGGTGCGCAACGATGTGGCACCGCGCATGGCGGAGAATTTTCGCGCCCTGATCCTGCACGAGCGTGGCTTCGGCTATAGGGGCTGCTCCGTATTCCAGGCCTGCGGCGAGGAGAGCATTATCACTGGCGACTTTGAGCTACAGAATGGGCATGGCGGTTATGCAGCCATCGATGGTGGTTTCTTTATACCGGATAACACTGGGTTGCCCCCGACGCGCGGCGCAGTGGGCATGCGACGTGGACAGAAGCGTTACGACAATAGTGGATCTGTGGGCAGCCAGTTTCGCATGGTGCTCTATGAGAGGCTCCCTTTTACGGCCATATTTGGCTTCATTGTGGATGGGATCGATGTGCTGGACAATATAGCCGGCGCGGCCAGTGCAACTGGACGGCCCGCGGTGTCCACCTATATCAAGAATTGTGGCGAATATCGCCGCTACAGGATCTAAACGTTTGTTAGTGACAACCCCTCCCTGCCACTCCCCACCCCCTAGTAACTCTGCTTAATCCCCAGCAAAATTGCTCAGCTCTCAAGGAAACAGATTACAAAACGATATATAAAACATAACCAATACGAGTCCAGAAAGAACACAAAGGTTGATATCTTGATTGAATATATTGAAAAGAAATCTATATATATTTAAAAGAAAACTATATATATATATACATGTATGGGTATACGTATAATCCATGCAGCCAATATTTTTTTGGTATTTGAAATGGATAAGAGAAATCTTTTGATAAGCATTTTCCAAACAATTTTATGAAGATGCATCAAAGAAATCAGATTACTCAGCAATTTTGGATGCTATTTTTTTTTTAAACAAATTTCACCAGAAGTTTGGCAACAACATAAACATATATGTAGGTCGGCCCAATTCGACTGATACCCTGTAATCATTTTGAACATCAAACAAGTTGAAGAAGAACTTCAGCACAAGACTAAACATGGAATACGCTAAAAACCAACATGAGTGAATATTTTGAGAAAAACTTTCGAATATACATGGACAAATTTTTAACGATATCTCAAAGGGAAAAATTTACAAGGACATATATATGTATACATATAAATATTTATATAAGAAGATTTATTCCCAAACAGTGTTGAAGATATATAAAAAGAGATTTCGATATACACATACACTATACTATCAATTATATGTATTTTTAGTGTTTGTAATAACTGCAATAATTGAATTTGCAGATTACAGGGTATAATAAACTTTGAAATTTTTTTGATATGCAGAAGAAGAGACAGGCATATTCTCTAGATCAAATACGTGTTTAATGCAACAGCAAACAAGATTAAGAACCGACAAAAGTATTTTACGCAAAGAAATCTCATACGAATTTTGAAAAATAAACTTAAAACTCGGAATAGGTGTTGGGCGCTACGGAGTTACCTGGAGAAAGTTGGAGTTTAACCAAATCTAAGGTATAAGATATATGTTAGTTATAAGTACTACAAAATGTATTTGTTGAAGCTGAAACATTGATCGATAAATCTGACTCAATGCTGACTACATTCTCTGCAAGCAATTGTTTGCAACAACAGATCTAACGAATACCTATGAATTTCAATCTATTTGTCTTAAATGTGTTTCAATATCGTTTTAAATATTAAAATATATCGGAAAGGGTTTAATATTTAGTCGGTCAACAACAATGCATACGGAAATATGAAAATATTAAAGTAGTGGCAAGTGGAAAACTACATAAAACGGAATTGAGCAACACTTTAAGATCGTTAAACAAAAGGTTTTCAAACTATTTATGAGAAAAGTCTCTTAAACTAAGTCAAAACAACTTAAGACCATCCAAGTTTGAAAGTAATCGAGAGCTATACTACTTTAAAAGAACTTTTTTTTCGTATATATACAGTAAAACATAAGGAAATAATTATATACAATTATTAATCATATTGAAAGTTACGATATTCCTAATATACACTATCATACACTATACTACACATTGTATTCCTCAGTTCATTCCTATTTTGTTCAATTGTTTAGAGTTTGTATCAGGAATATAATTAGTTAGTCAGTTAGTTGTAATGTTAATTCAATCGTAGGATAGTTAGAAAGAGCCACAAAATGAAGAAAATTGTTACGAACAGAGGAATCGAAGAATCCCAGACATAAATAGCCTTAAAAATGTTGATATCTTGAAATGCAAAAGGGAGATTTACAATTGGAAAATGCTGAATGCAAATGAAAGTTAACGTTGTGTCGGATATTTGGAATGTGATATTATATTGAGAAACGCAACAGACAGACTTATTCTGAAATTATGTTGAAAAGATTTTAAATTTAATTGATTTAAGCTCAATTGCTCTCACTTCAAGTGACTTTTCTACAGTTTTCTTATGTTTTTACGATATTATATTTACATGCAACTATATTTACAAAAGAAATATTTACAATTGAAATGTTATAAACATAATCAAACAAATTATCTAAATGTATTAATGTCTGAATGTATGTATTTAAGTGTCTATTCATATTTGCAAATGGAAAGTACGAATTCCTCCACGTACTGGTGAATTACAAAAAGGTTCTCAGGGCATTGAAGAGCCGTACAAATTACAAATCAAATCCATAAGCTCGCTAATTGGAGCAAAATTGAGCAATTCAATTGGACATTAACAAAGCTGAGCAGCGAATCAAACTATCAAATCGAAGATAATGGGACAAATGTGCCGAAAATACCAATATATAAAAAGTTAAATTTGAAAGTTATCGATGTCTATATGTACACGCATACATATATGCTTAATGCAAAGCCAAAAAAGTTACTTGAATTCTGTGTGTTACAATGAAAAATGTAAACGCTGAGGATTTCAATAAATGTTGTTCCAGCAAATGTCTTTATTCAATACGAAAAGAAAGTGAGGGTGCGAAACAGAATAAACTCGTTTTAAAAGCCCAACAATTGATTTAAAGGCAGCCTTTTATCTACATCTAGTTATGTCAACAATGTCGTAGTATAATGGCTTTTCGTATCAACATGAAAAACCCCAATGTACTTTTACCAGAAGCTTTTCTTATCTCAAAACAAAAGTTTGATTTGAGCCCAACATGAAATTCCTAGAGAGCTAGAGAGCTATTGCTAGATTCTATACATGTGTATAATAGTAGGAATCGGTTCTGTTTTTCAATAACGAATCACTTTTACAATCCCGAATCCGAGTATATTAGGGTATCTTATATAAAATATGACACGTACCTTATAGAAAACATCCGGAACATATTGTTTGTCAGTCGATTCACGCACATAACCCAATTCGGGTGCATCCTTGGTGGGTATCAGACAATTATCACGCACCAGGGCCATGCACTGAGCGGACACGGCATAGCCTTCCATGTGCACCTGCTTAGTTTGATCACCTTTTAAAGAGATTAAGGAAGAATACAGTATAAGTAAAAGCTGGATATTATTATATGATCTAACACTCACCAGTCACACAAATAGTTACAAATTTGGAGCCGAAAGTGCCATTTGTGGCATATTTACATGGATTGGGATGACGATTCTGCAGCTCACCCGCTGATATGCACTCCTGAGCGGTGAGAAAATGTGTCTCAATGCCGCGTATTTGTTTCACAGTGCCCGCACTGGCATCTTCCGTAATCAGATCCGTAAAGATCCAGCCAATCTGTCGAATGAATTCAATTCATCAATATATCCAAACAGGAAATTGTACAGGCACTCACCTTTTTAAGTCCTAATGCTTTGGCTACGGCATCCACTTCATCGGCGCCCTCATCTGGACAGATGTTAATCGAATCTCGTGATGATTCCTGCGGAGGCTCATAGATGGCAGCTACTTTGGCGCGTATGCCCAAAGGCACATCCGCATGCTGCTCGTAGGTGCCATATAAGAAGCCCATGCGCTGATGGCCCGTGGTGCGCCAATAGTTCAAGAAGCGCTCCACTATTTTGGTATTCTCAAACATAACGTTGTCGACGTGACGATAGGTCTGACGATTGAGCGTTATGGCCGACGGCTGACACTTGGAGCAGATGCCCTTTGGCCACGGAGGATGCTCCCGACAGCCGGGCTTGATGCGGCAATTGATGTCATCGAATACAAAGTACTTGCCATGATCCATGCCTGAAGTTTGCTTGCTTATGTATGAGTGGAAGGAAAAGTGCTTGATATTGTGATCCTTGAGATAGCTCTCGTCATAGGGTTTCATCGGGAAACAGTTTACGCAAGGACCTTTGGCATTGTGATGACATTCACTGGATTTCTTAGATCCTTTAAATACTTTGCGAATAGTGCTATCTTCAGCTAATATCTAAACTATCAGTAAACTTTTATTTTACAGCTGCAACAACAAACCGTTTGGAAACTTTCATATGCCGGTGTTTTGAACAGTGAGCAGGACATGCAGCGACGCGGGCTAGGATGGACTCGCCTTGCACAGTGGAAAACTTGGCGAGGCACGGCAATAATCACTTTTGAACAATCCAATGAGGAATTTACTTACAATTTTATCAGACATTGATTCAAAATCCCATATTATTACGAAAGAAAACACTCAATCCAATTATTGTAAACCATCAAATATTTAACATTTATTTCGTCAGATTTTCATAAATAAGCTGGAAAATACCTAGCCTTAGGCTACTCAATTTACCTTTATGTAATTCACCAGTACGTGGAGGAATTCGTACTTTCCATTTGCAAATATGAATAGACACTTAACATACATTCAGACATTAATACATTTAGATATTTTGATTATGTTTATAACATTTCAATTGTAAATATTTCAAATGTAAATATAGTTGCATGTAAATATAATGTAAAACATAAGAAAAAATGTAAAAAAGTCACTTGAAGTGAGATTAATTGAGCTTGAATCAATGAAATTTAAAATCTTTTGAACATAATTACAGAATACTTTTGTCTTTTGCTTTTCTTAATTTTATATCACATTCCAAATATCCGATTTAACTTTGTTTGCCAACTGTGAAGCTTCTTGCTTCTTAATTTTTCAACATATTTTAAGCTTTCTTTTTGAGATTTTTAACAAACTATTTGTAACAATTTTCTTAAGTGTAAACAAAATTTTAAAAACAATTTAAACATACAGGTTGGCCTAACCCGACTGATACCCTGTAATTAATTTGAAAATAAATACGTGAAAAAGAATGAGGGAATATTTTGAAAAGCACTTTTTTTTTAAGTTTGCCGAAGTGAAGCCGAAGTGTGTTGGTGAAAATTTAAGCAAAATTGTGTTCCTTTTGTCTTGAGAAACAAATATTTATATTCTTTCAAAATATTAACTTTTGTGTTCTTTCTGGATTCCGACGGATTGTGTATGCTTAACATATCGCTTTCGTCACATATGTTTCTTTGAGAACTGAGCTAATAAAACTTACGACCCGCAGGCATGCCCTCCATTACCGTGTCCAGATAGTAGATGGGATAGCACAAGGACATCAATTGCATGCAAGCGGCACAGCCTGCCGCTCCGATTTGTTGTATGACGCAGTGCACTTAAACGCGCCATGCAACAAATCGAAGCGAAGGCTGTGCCACAACTTTGCGTTACTTTCCTGCGGGCAGCTGCGGGTCTAGATTCAGCCTAATGTAGCCGTTGTCCTCAAACCTCGCTTGTATACATTTTGGTTGGACACGAATAGCAAAAGCTGGAGATGCGGCTGTAACCATGCAGCAACCTCCTCCACCTTCACCACATCCTGAATGGCCCACCAGTATTCATAGAAGCAGTAGTTGGTTATTAGCAGCTCTAGCTCCAGCGGCAGCGCCGGTGACGGTTCCACTGTAGCTGGTACCGACTCCAATGCCGGCTGGTTGCTCAGAGTCCATCAACTGAAAGTCGCCCTTCCGGATGCTCGCACACAAACAACGCGTGAGTGAGATGTACACCCTCTGCTTTTGGAATTTGTTGCTTTGCTCCTGCATTCCGTTTAGCAGACGCAGCAGCTCACAGTGTGTGAGGTTTCCCACGTGCTGTATCCGCATCCTGGCGCTTAGTCAAGAGTCACGCATGTGGCACATTCGTGGGGTTGACGCATGCTGCAGCATTTACTGTTGCATTTGCTGCTGTAGTGTGTCGCAGGCATCAGACAGTTGGCGCAGCATAGAAATAACTCCCGCGGCCAGCACTCCGAGATACCCAATGCGCTCACCAATATTGCTCAGGCGACGCCACAAGTCGCACATGTCCAGCTGACGCGTCATCTGATGTTCAGGTGCTCGCCACCCACGATATGGGCGCGGCACAGCAGCCGCTGACAGGTCTGGCCCCATGTCGCATTGGCCTTGGCGTGGACATTGCAATGCTTGTTGCTGTGTTGGCTAGAGAGGGAGAGAGAAAGGGGGAGGTGGAGAACAAGAGAAAACATGACGTCAATAGTTTCAAGTGCACAGATAATGCAAATTAACACTAATTAATCAATCAACTAATGCATCAATTCAATATGACATTTTGTTCATAAATAAAAAAAGAAGTTTTGTTAAACAAATTGTGAGATTCGTGCGTTTTTATTTAATAGAGATATGTATGTGGTATACCTACGTATACCAGATATACCCCAAAATACCTAGACGAAAATTCGAAGAGACACCAAAAGGGAGGAAGAGCACATTCTCAATGGGTGAGGACCAAGAAGATACTGAGTCTACCAACATATTCTGATGAGAGTGACCACCAAACTGAAATTGCAGCCAATGAAACTATAAAGTTTGAAATATAACCTGTGCATACAGGTCAGGGATCAATGCAGACAGCTTTGGCAAAACGAAACATGATAAAGGGCACTGTAATTAGTGTTTTTTTATTCATAAAAAAAAAAGAAAAATTGCTATATACCAGGTTAGAAAATTATAATTGACGAGCAATTATTCCCAACAAGAGCATGCCAAACAAACCAAAAAATGTTGGTTGGCATATGATCGTAATGGTAAATATGCTGCTACTTCCTTTGAGTGAATTGTCGTCCTAAAATTAATTGATTTGTTCACTTTTTCTGGTAGAAATATAACAATTGACAATTTCTTTACCAGCTTATCACTAGACTACTTTGGTTGCGAATATCCGTACAAACAAAAGGCAATTACCTAAACTTGCTAAGCAAAAATAAAACAAGAGGTTCTAGTCGGGAACTCCAGACTAGGGGATACCCTGAACCCGGGGAGGTGGCGATAGATATAAAATGAAAGATACTTGATATATATATAATATTCTAGAAGCAACATATCAAGTTTGGTGACTTCAGCTCTTATTATTTACGCAATTTGCTCAAAAAACAGTTTATCGATATCGATTTTTATCGATTGCTTAGAAACGGAGTAAGTTATCGATTATCGGAATCAAACTCGATCTGCGCAAGAACTAGGAGGACCTACAGCTACATTTCAAGGCTCTAGCTCTTATAGGTTCTGAGATCCTTGCGTTCATACACACGGACGGACATGGCTAGATCGACTCGGTTATTGATGCTGATCAAGATTATGTATACTTTATGGGGTCGGAGATGCTTCTGTCTGCCTTCTGTTACATACATTTACATTTTGCACAAAAACATTATACCCCATTTACCCATTTATGGTTCATGGTATACAAAACATATTACCTCTACATTCATCCGTAATTTATAAAACTAATAATGTATAACAAAGCTCATCCTGCCACATGCATATATTGTTTTTCTTGTGTATTCTACCTTCAGCCAGAGGGTTGGCATCCCTTTCACTGACCAATTCCAATTAAGTGCGTTGCCTAGCAGCCATTTGTATACTCTTCTAGCGAGTATTTCAATTTCGTCATGCACTTGTACGAAAAGTCAACCTGCCAGGAGCTGAGCTATACTGACGAGCCCATTGGGTATGTTGGAGTGTTGGCCGCGGCCGATATTTCTATGTTGCGTCAACTCTCCGATGCCTGCGACACGGTACAGCAGCATACCCAACAGTAAATGCTGCAACACGCGCCAACTCCACGCATATGCTACATGCGCGACTCTTGGCTAAGCGCCAGGATGCAGGTACACCACGTGGGAAACTTCGCGCACTGTGAGTTGCTGCGTCTGTTGAGCTGTAGGAGCAGTGCAATAAATTCCAAAAGCAGATGCTGTACATCTATCGTGAGTGTCGTTTGCGTGCGAGCATCCGAAAGGGGGGCCTCCAGTTGATGGACTTTAAGCAACCAGCCGCCATTGGAATCGGTGCGAGCTACAATGGAACCGATTCCGGTGCAACCGCTGGAACTGCTACTAGCCGACAACTGCTTCTATGAATGCTTCTATGGCGTGCCGTTCAACGGCAGCTGTTGCCAACAGATCTACAGGATGTGTTAAAGGTGGAGGAGGACACTGCAGAGTTGCAGCAGCATCTTCAGTTGTTGCCAATGGTGTTCTTCCATAATGTATACAAGCGATCTATGCGAGCTAGTCTCTCAGTTTTGAAGCCATCGTCATGAAAGTTTTTAGAAGTGCCACTTTCTGTTGCACCCAGTACATACGTCGGAACCAGCTTGATCAGACTACTATATAGCTAACTTTTTGGATGATGATTTGAAGATATTTTGACCAAGCTCGGCATTTGCCTGTGCTTCTTAGATACGGGCAAATGACTATGAGCATAATGAAAAAGTTGGGTCGGCAAGGGTATTAAGTCTTCGGCGTATCGTTTCGTTTTCACTGAAAATAACTTGTTGATGTGCCAGTTGAGTGGCGGCGATGGAGTTCGGTCGGTTAAGGGTTTGGTTGGGACATCGCAAAAGGAATGCAATGGCTGCTGCGCTCTCTCCTTCCTTGTCGTGCTGATGCTGCAGTCGCTGCACTTGCTGCAGCGTTAGCTCCAACAGCAGCAATAGATGTGTTGTTTTTGGCACGCTTTCTGCACATCTTTTTGCACAATTGGTTTCCGTTCGTTTTCGTTTTTCGTCTTCGCATTGAAAATAACGGTTTTGCAGTTAACAAAAAAAAAAAAAAAAACACTGCACAGAGAGACAAGCACCAACAAACTTCAATGACAGAATTTGACTGAAGGAACTTCTTGAACAGAGATAGTTCTTATCCTAAAACCGTCCGACCTCGACGATGGCGCGCGCGCAATTGATTCAGGTCTCAGCGACAATGTCGCACGTAGGCGTCAGGCACAAAGGCCATGAAGAAGAAGAGCTCAAAAGCAGCGATGTGCGCTGGCCGATACTTCCAGGCACGAAATTGCATGAATCTAGAATGTAGCATATGTATTTTGTTGTTCGTATAGAATGTTATGGATGTCCTTAATTTACGTAAGCGCCGCAAAGCTTTCCTTCCAAAACTCAAATAATGCGATCTCGAAGGGCTCCATTTAATGGACTCTGCGGGATTCGGCCATCTTTAAATGGCCAAATTTTAAATTACAATTTAAAGTTGCCGCTTTCGTTCGTTGATAAATCAGCTGTTTATGGTTATGTTGTTTTACATTTTTCACAACACCGATAGAAATCTCGATTAATCATCGCAAAAAAACGGAAAGTTTGGGGCAAATTTACACATTTTTAAAAAATGTGACACTTTCCAATCAGGTGTTTTTTCATCTTCTCTCTCTTTCTCTCTCTCGCTTGTGCAGTTAAGTAGACATTCAAATCCAGCCCACAATGTCTGAGTGTGAGCACTTCATTAGCCAAGTATAGAGTATCTCGCTCGTTTTGGCCATGGAACGCATGGAACGCCTCCCGGCAGTACTTAAGACAAATAACTAACACACCTATCGACTGACGAGGTCCCAGGGGCGCGCGCTCTTCGTTAAGCTGCACGCATTTTCAATTAGCTTTTAAATCAGGACCAATTGAATTCATTTTGTCATCGCAACTGAGCAAATCTTATCTTGACAGTTATGATACGCCGTGTGACAAGCTTGATTTGGCATTCTCCGCCATAAGGTGCCCGGCTGAACTGTGCATGACCAGTAGCCGGCGCGTAGATAAGAGGCAGCGACCAATCAGAACCTGCCAGTAGCCGGCGCGTAGGCAAGAGGCAACAACCAATCAGAACCTGCAATCGGCACATGTGAAATCTATGGGCAAACAGAAAGGTTAGCAAAAAAAACAAGCCCAATAGCAGGCTGGAATGGCTGATCAATTATTTAGTGCATGGCGGATTGAAATGGACAGCACTTTCTTTTCCATATTACAATTTTAAATTTAAAAGTGCGCTAGCTTAAGGCAAACACAAGCTGACTGCTATGATACCAACTTATTAAATACTTATCGGTTAGCAGAGCTTGTTTACGATTAACATGTTAGCATGTTCACAGTATATCACGAAGCAAACAGAAATCTCTAATTTTACCATAAACCAATCAGCTGTTTGTTTTAAGAAGCGGTTCTTTTGCCACTCACATATTACCGACACCAGCACTTACCAATGGAAAATCAATAAAGTTTGAAAATATCGATATATCGTTATTTTGGCTGTTTTCATGTAGCCAAATATTTAGAGATACCGCGTTACGTTGGTTTTTAATCTTTGATAAGAGTGCAAATGTGACGTCATACATTAGCAATTATGTTGTTAAGGGCGATAGATATATATGCAAATAAATATACATTTATAAGTGTAAGCAAATAATAAATATACTTGCAGTCATGTAAGCTAGCTTTCCGCACTAAGTATCGTATTAATGTATAGTTGTCTTAAATACTGAAAATGTATAAATTGCTTTTCATTTTGTTTGGTAAATAATAATAATTGTTATTATTATTTCTTAAAAATTTTTGTTGAAATCATAAATTCGCATACTATACTCGTGTCTTTTATACAGTTCAATTGAGGCTGTGACGTCATGCGCAAATAGAGCGCAAGAGAGGCGCACTTGTTGACGTAACAATCTCTGCATTCAGCTGTGTCCACTCGCTGTAATCAAAATCAATTGAAACTAATCAAATAGACAAAAAGCCGCTAAGCAAATAGAAAAAGCGCAGAAAAGTGCAGCTATCAGACGAGTGAGCCCAAACGTTTTCATATAAGGTGAGAGATAAAGATAATTGATAAGCAGCAATCGCTTGTCGCAAAAAAAAAAAAACTTTTAACATTGATTTGTTGCCAAATGCAGGCAAAACCATGTTCCGAAGGCTTAGTACATTGAAGGTCAGCAGAATGCGCGGTTTCTCGGCGCTGGTGCAGACCAAAGCCTTGGTCAATGGCAATTGGATTGATTCCAACAGCAGGCAAACATTTGAGGTGATAAATCCCGCCAGTGGACAGGTGATCGGCCTTGTGCCCGATATGACAGTCGAGGATGCACAGCAGGCCATTAATGCCGCCAAGCAGGCATATGAGTCCAAGGAATGGCGCTCCCTAACCGCCAAGGATCGCTCCAACATGTTGAAAGTATATAATTGACATATCGATGCACCAAGTATAGAACACTAAACCCTGCGAATCTCTTCCAGAAATGGCACCAGCTCATCGAGCAGAATGCACAGGAAATCGCTGAAATCATGACAGCCGAGTCTGGCAAACCCATCAATGAGTCTAAGGGTGAGGTCGTCTATGGCAATGCGTTCGTTGAGTGGTTTGCCGAGGAGGCGCGTCGCATCTATGGCGAAATTGTGCCCAGCGGCCAGCCAAATCGTGAGGTGATTGTTATGAAGCAGCCCATAGGCGTGGCCGCGCTGATAACACCCTGGAACTTTCCGTTGGCCATGATAACGCGCAAAGCGGGCGCTGCCTTAGCCGCCGGATGCACCGTGGTCGTCAAGCCCTCAGAGGATACGCCCCTGACAGCACTCGCTGTGGCCAAGTTGGCCGAGCAAGCGGGCATTCCCAAGGGCGTTATCAATGTGGTGACCACCAAGAAGGCCGCACCAATTGGTGAACTGTTCTGCAAGAGTCCCGATGTGCGTGGCATTAGCTTCACCGGCTCAACGCAGGTTGGCAAGCTGCTCTTCCGCAACAGCGCAGATGGGATTAAGCGCGTCTGCCTGGAGCTCGGCGGCAATGCACCGTTTATTGTCTTCAATTCGGCAAATGTTGAGAAGGCAGTGGATGGCGCCATGGCCTCTAAATTCCGCAACTGCGGACAGACTTGTGTCTCGGCGAATCGATTCTTTGTGCAGGAGGGCATCTACGATCAGTTTGTGTCGCAGCTGAAGCAGAGAGTGGAAGCGCTCAAGATTGGCGATGGAAAATCTGTAGATGTGCAGATTGGTCCGTTGATCAACAAGATGCAGTACGACAAAGTGAGCGGCTTTGTGGAAGATGCGCGCGAAAAGGAGGCCAACATCATAGTGGGCGGAAAGGGGCTGCAGGAGCTTGGCTGCCTCTTCTATGCGCCCACCATAATCACAGATGTTCCAACATCGGCGCATATCTACACCGAGGAGGTTTTCGGACCCGTTGTGTCCATCATCAAATTTAAAGATGAGGCGGAGGCAGTCCAAAAGGCAAACGACACGCAACGTGGTCTGGCTGGTTATTTCTACAGTGAGAATCTGCAGCAGGTGTTCCGCGTGGCTAAGCGCTTAGAAGTAGGCATGGTGGGCGTTAATGAAGGCATCATCTCCGCACCGGAGGCGCCGTTTGGCGGTGTCAAGGAGTCGGGTGTGGGACGCGAAGGTTCCAGGCATGGCATCGACGATTATGTAGATATCAAGTACATATGTATGGGTAATTTAAAATATGATTAAAATACCCATTGCCACACGCTTTAGCTTTAAGTAGCAGTCTTCCACTAGCAGAATGCTTGTTGTTAGCTCTAATTAAAAATATAACTAAATTTGCACAAAAAGTACGTGGTTTAGAAATCAATTTTCAAATTAACGTTTTTTAACAAGCAAGAATAAATTTACTTTACTCAGCTGTTGACTTAACAGTGGTGCTATAACAGTTAACAGAATTTGATTTTTAGTCACGTTTATTTTTAGGCACTTGTGCATTGTGTGAGCATGGTCACACTTAATCCCTACTGTCTATACAAGTGCTGCTTTGCTTCCAAGTGCAATTTATTTTGAAGCAATGTCTGATAAAATTGTAAGTAAATTACTTATTGGATTGTTAAAAAGTGCTTCTAGCGATGCTTGGCAGAGTTTTTCACTGCTGCATACTGTGTCTGGCGGGTCTATCCAAGCCCCGGGTCGTTGCATATGCTGACTGTTCAAAACGCCGGCATATGAAAATTTGCAAACGCTTTGTTGTTGCAGCCGCAAAATGAAAATAATTTTTCCCAAAAAACATTCAATTCCATGATTGTTTAAAGCGTGCAGAATGAGCAGAGCGTAATTGGCAGCCTGTCGATGAGTACGGTCGGTGAAAATTCGTTGCCACAGCGACGCGAGACAGACACGACGACACGGGGACAGACACACAAACAGAGGTACAATGACTTGTAGATTTTGCAGCCAAAGCTGCGAACTGCGCATTGGTTGGAGGGGGGGATTGGTGGTTGAAGAAGGCGGGTGCGGGTGTCATTATGTCAGGCAAGTGGATTTTGTGACCATGGCAGTGCAACTTGTTCTCTTTTTGGCACAATTAACACATTTATTTACATTTTGTAAATAATGCCAAAGTATTTGGTAAGGAAATTGGTTTTGCTGCTACAGTCGAATGCGCGCCTGCATGTCGTACAGTCCAATACGCTAAGATCCGGCCTTTTAGGCTAAACCAAAGTAGCGTAAGCTACGCTTAACAACAAAAACAAGCGCAGCCATTTGGCCAAAACAACACCAAGGAGAACAACATGGCCAGTGCACCGCTGCTGCTCGAGCAATTCATCTATAGGAAGCGCAATTTTGTCTATGCCTTTGTGCGCCATCGTCTCTTTACGTTATGTAAACAATCGGTGTGATCGTGCATTATTCGATTTACTTAATTATATTAACTAATTTATCTAAATATATACTGCTCGGTTCACAGCTAATACGCGTGCAGTCTGCGGAGGGCATCAAACGCATCGAGATCTCGCCAAAGTCAAATCTTAAACAACTTTATGACAGCGTACAGAACGCACTCAAAGTCGATGGCTTTGGTCTGTTCTTAGAGCGCAGCTTTGCCACAGAGCTGCAAGCGAATGGCTCCGAGCTGGTGGGCAGCATGCTCAAGCATGGCGATATGCTGTATCTAAAACAAATTGCGGGCACTTCATCACGCGTAAGTTTCCATATAATCGCGTATTTATTTCATAAATAATCATTTGCATTAACAACTTGCAGCGCACGAGCACCACAGCCATTGAGAACTTGTCATACAATAGCGCCGTCAAATTGTCCACAGAGAAGCTTGGCAACAACCCGCGTCCCTCTATTAATGTGATCGAGGATGAGGTTGATCTACAGTTGCTTAAATCTGACGGCACCATCAAGCGTGAACGCGATAGTAAGCTGTAAGTGCAAGAGAGGAGGCTCCGAAAAAGCCGATAAGCGATAAGTAGGGCTTTACTCTAGACATGGTTATCAAAATTTACTAATAGCTTAGATGTTACCTCAAGAAAACACTATTCGCACGCAAATATATGATATATATATATATAGCAACATCAACTTAATTATATTATAAGCTTTTAAACAGAATTTGAAAGTTATTTTTTAATGTTACTAATTCGATTTTCATTCTCATTTACTTGTCCCAGTTGCCATCACAATGCCAATGGTCGTTGCGTACACTGCTCCCCGCTGGAACCCTATGACGAGAGCTATCTTAAGGATCACAATATTAAGCACTTGTCCTTCCACTCATACATACGCAAGCAAACTTCAGGCATGGATCATGGCAAGTACTTTGTATTCGATGACATCAATTGCCGCATCAAGCCCGGCTGTCGGGAGCATCCTCCGTGGCCAAAGGGCATCTGCTCCAAGTGTCAGCCGTCGGCCATAACGCTCAATCGTCAGACCTATCGTCACGTCGACAACGTTATGTTTGAGAATACCAAAATAGTGGAGCGCTTCTTGAACTATTGGCGCACCACGGGCCATCAGCGCATGGGCTTCTTATATGGCACCTACGAGCAGCATGCGGATGTGCCTTTGGGCATACGCGCCAAAGTAGCTGCCATCTATGAGCCTCCGCAGGAATCATCACGAGATTCGATTAACATCTGTCCAGATGAGGGCGCCGATGAAGTGGATGCCGTAGCCAAAGCATTAGGACTTAAAAAGGTGAGTGCCTGTACAATTTCCTGTTTGGATATATTGATGAATTGAATTCATTCGACAGATTGGCTGGATCTTTACGGATCTGATTACGGAAGATGCCAGTGCGGGCACTGTGAAACAAATACGCGGCATTGAGACACATTTTCTCACCGCTCAGGAGTGCATATCAGCGGGTGAGCTGCAGAATCGTCATCCCAATCCATGTAAATATGCCACAAATGGCACTTTCGGCTCCAAATTTGTAACTATTTGTGTGACTGGTGAGTGTTAGATCATATAATAATATCCAGCTTTTACTTATACTGTATTCTTCCTTAATCTCTTTAAAAGGTGATCAAACTAAGCAGGTGCACATGGAAGGCTATGCCGTGTCCGCTCAGTGCATGGCCCTGGTGCGTGATAATTGTCTGATACCCACCAAGGATGCACCCGAATTGGGTTATGTGCGCGAATCGACTGACAAACAATATGTTCCGGATGTTTTCTATAAGGTACGTGTCATATTTTTATATAAGATTCCCTAATATACTCAGATTGGAGATTGTGAAAGTGATTCGTTATTCAAAAACGGAACCGATTCCTTATAATATACACATGTATAGAATCTAGCAATAGCTCTCTAGCTCTCTAGGAATTTCATGTCGGGCTCAAGTCCAACTTTTGTTTTGAGATAAGAAAGCTAGAGACGCAGGGAATTCTGGTAAAAGTACAGTGGGGTTTTTCATGTCGATACGAAAAACCAGTTTACTACGACATTGAAATGTTGTAATGTAATCTGTTGACATAACTAGATGTAGGTAAAAGGCTGCCTTTAAATCAATTGTTGGGCTTTTGAAACGAGTTTGTTTTGTTTCGCACCCTCACTTTCTTTTCATATTGAATAAAGACATTTGCTGGAACAACATTTATTGAAATCCTCAGCTTTTACATTTTTCATTGTAACACACAGAATTCAAGTAACTTTGTTGGCTTTGCATTAAGCATATATGTATGCGTGTATATATAGACATCGATAACTTTCAAATTTAACTTTTTATATATTGGTATTTTCGGCACATTTGTCCCATTATCTTCGATTTGATAGTTTGATTCGCTGATCAGCTTTGTTAATGTCCAATTGAATTGCTCAATTTTGCTCCAATTAGCGAGCTTATGGGTTTGATTTGTAATTTGTAATTTGTACGGCTCTTCAATGCCCTGAGAACCTTTTTGTAATTCACCAGTACGTGGAGGAATTCGTACTTTCCATTTGCAAATATGAATAGACACTTAAATACATACATTCAGACATTAATACATTTAGATAATTTGTTTGATTATGTTTATAACATTTCAATTGTAAATATTTCTTATGTAAATATAGTTGCATGTAAATATAATATCATAAAAAACATAACAAAACTGTAGAAAAGTCACTTGAAGTGAGATCAATTGAGCTTAAATCAATTAAATTTAAAATCTTTTCAACATAATTTCAGAATAAGTCTGTCTGTTGCGTTTCTCAATATAATATCACATTCCAAATATCCGACACAACGTTAACTTTCATTTGCATTCAGCATTTTCCAATTGTAAATCTCCCTTTTGCATTTCAAGATTTCAACATATTTAAGGCTATTTATGTCTGGAATTCTTCGATTCCTCTGTTCGTAACAATTTTCTTCATTTTGTGGCTCTTTCTAACAATCCTACGATTGAATTAACATTATAACTAACTGACTAACTAATTATATTCCTGATACAAACTCTAAACAATTGAACAAAATAGGAATGAACTGAGGAATACAATGTGTAGTATAGTGTATGTTAGTGTATATTAGGAATATCGTAACTTTCAATATGATTAATAATTGTATATAATTATTTCCTTATGTCTTACTGTATATATACGAAAAAAATGTTCTTTTAAAGTAGTATAGCTCTTGATTACTTTCAAACTTGGATGGTCTTAAGTTGTTTTGACTTAGTTTAAGAGACTTTTCTCATAAATAGTTTGAAAACCTTTTGTTTAATGATCTTAAAGTGTTGCTCAATTCCGTTTTATGTAGTTTTCCACTTGCCACTACTTTAATATTTTCATATTTCCGTATGCATTGTTGTTGACCGACTAAATATTAAACCCTTTCCGATATATTATAACATTTAAAACGATATTGAAACACATTTAAGATAAATAGATTGAAATTCATAGATATTCGTTAGATCTGTTGTTGCAAACAATTGCTTGCAGAGAATGTAGTCAGCATTGAGTCAGATGTATCGATTAATGTTTCAGCTTCAACAAATACATTTTTGTAGTACTTATAACTAATATATATCTTATATATTAGATTTGGTTAAACTTCAACTTTCTCCAGGTAACTCCGTAGCGCCCAACACCTATTCCGAGTTTTAAGTTTCTTTTTCAAAATTCGTATTAGTTTTCTTTGCGTAAAATACTTTTGTCGGTTCTTAATCTTGTTTGCTGTTGCATTAAACACGTATTTGATCTAGAGAATATGCCTGTCTCTTCTTCTGCATATCAAAAAAATTTCAAAGTTTATTATACCCTGTAATCTGCAAATTCAATTATTGCAGTTATTACAAACACTAAAAATACATATAATTGATAGTATAGTGTATGTGTATATCGAAATCTCTTTTTATATATCTTCAACACTGTTTTGGGAATAAATCTTCTTATATAAATATATATATGTATACATATATATGTCCTTGTAAATTTTTCCCTTTGAGATACGTTAAAAATTTGTCCATGTATATTCGAAAGTTTTTCTCAAAATATTCACTCAAGTTGGCTTAAGCGTATTCCATGTTTAGTCTTGTGCTGAAGTTCTTCTTCAACATGTTTGATGTTCAAAATGATTACAGGGTATCAGTCGATGGGCCGACCTACATATATCTTTATGTTCTTGCCAAATTTCTGGTGAAATTTGTAAAAAAAAAAATAGCATCCAAAAATGCTGTGTAATCTGATTTCTTTGATGCATCTTCATAAAATTGTTTGGAAAATGCTTATCAAAAGATTTCTCCTATACAAAAAAAATTTTGGTTGCATGGATTATACGTATACCCATACATGTATATATATATATATAGTTTTCTTTTAAATATATATAGATTTCTTTTCAATATATTCAATCTAGATATCAACCTTTGTGTTCTTTCTGGACTCGTATTGGTTATGTTTTATATATCGTTTTGTAATCTGTTTCTTTGAGAGCTGAGCAATTTCCTATAGGATTAAGCAGAGTTGCTAGGGGGAGGGGAGGGGTTGTCACTAGCAAGCGTTTAGATCCTGTAGCGGCGATATTCGCCACAATTCTTGATATAGGTGGACACCGCGGGCCGTCCAGTTGCACTGGCCGCGCCGGCTATATTGTCCAGCACATCGATCCCATCCACAATGAAGCCAAATATGGCCGTAAAAGGGAGCCTCTCATAGAGCACCATGCGAAACTGGCTGCCCACAGATCCACTATTATCGTAACGCTTCTGGCCACGTCGCATGCCCACTGCGCCGCGCGTCGGGGGCAACCCAGTGTTATCCGGTATAAAGAAACCACCATCGATGGCTGCATAACCGCCGTGCCCATTCTGTAGCTCAAAGTCGCCAGTGATAATGCTCTCCTCGCCGCAGGTCTGGAATACGGAGCAGCCCCTATAGCCAAAGCCACGCTCGTGCAGGATCAGGGCGCGAAAATTCTCCGCCATGCGCGGTGCCACATCGTTGCGCACCTCGATGAGCACACGGCCCGCAGGCCTGCCCTCCTTTACCATGTCCAGATAGTAGACGGGATTGACCATGGAATTGGGACGACGGATTAGCTCCACCTGAACAGCTGCTGCTGCGGCTGCACCAACGTCAGAGAGGGGTGCAACTGTGCATAGGGCAGCTTCAACTGTGCTTGGGACGGCTGCAACTGATCCTGGGTCGGCTGCATCTGGTCTTGGGGTGGCTGCTGCGATTGCTGCAGCAGCTGCAGCTGCAGCTGCGGATGTGCTTGGCATATCGAAGTCAAAATTGACGCTTTGTGGATGTGATCCTTCTGTCAGTTGCAAGCTTTGAGTTCGCTGCGTCATGCAGAGCATGATATTGGCAGGCTGTGCCACATCTTTGCGTTGCTTTACTATGCGCAGCTGCTGGCTTAGATTCAGCCGATTGTAGGCGTTGTCCCCAAATAGCTGACCCGCCGGATTATTGGACTTCCTATTCGAGGTGTCGCTGCGGCTGCTGTTGATGCTGCTCATGCTGCTGCTGCTGCTGCTGCTGCTGCTGCTGGAGGAGGAGGAGGAGCCACTAATTTCCTCCCACAATGTAGACATGCGAGGGCAATTAAGCTGCACCAACGGCAATCGCTGCGGCTGCAGCAGTGGAGCGTCCTCGTCCACCTCCTCCGTCTCCTCCAGATCTGCTGGCAACAGCTGCCGTTGAATGTCCCACCAGTACTCATATATGCAGTAGTTAGTTAGTAAGAGTTGCGGCGGCGGCTCCACTGTATCCGGCACCGATTCAAATTGCGGCTGGCGAAGAGACATGAATCGGCGATGCAGTTGCTCAAAGTCGAGCAACTGGAGGCCGCCCTCCCGGACGCTTGCGCGCAAACGACACTCACGATAAACGTAGAGCATCTGCTTGTAGAATTTCTTAGACTGCACCTGCAGCTCGTTCAGCAGACGCAGCAGCTCAGAGCGCGTGAAGTTGCCCCCGAAGACGCCATGCATCTGCATCTGCTCTGTGACGTGCAGCCACCAGTCGCGCATATGGTGCATGCGTTGAGTTGGAGTATGCTGCAGCAATTGCCGCTGCACATGCTGCTGCACCATATCGCAGGCCTCGAATAGTTGGTGCAACAGCGACATATCGTCGGCGGCCAGCACTTTGGCATTCATAATGCGCTCCTCAATCGTGCTCAGCTCCTGGCAGATCAGGCGACGCAACATATCGCACATGTCCAGCTGACGCGTCGTCGGATGTTCATGATGCTCGGCATCTACGAGACAGGCGCGGCACAGCAGCCGCTGACAGGTGTAGCACCATGTCCTATTGGGCATGGCATGGACATTGCAATATTCTTGGACGCCGCGTGGTTGTCTATCCAAACCCACCTCATTTACCCAGTTGGGCTCGAATGAGTTGCTCAGATTGTGGCTTGTCGGTTGCAAATGTTGTTCGCTCTGCATCTGCACCATGGCCATGCCCAGCTGCAAAGCCGGCATCTGTTGCAGCACAAACATCAAACCCTCGTGGGTGGGCAACGAACCAAAGACCGGCAGCGGCGTCTCCTGCTCACATTGTGGACACGAAACCTTGACAGAGCCGCGCAGCTGCTCCAGACAGCGGCCGCAGTAGCTATGCCCGCAGTTAAGCTCCTTGGGAAACCTTGTGGCATCGCTTGAGTCATAAATGCGTCGACACAAGCTGCAGCTGAGCAGCCTTTTAAGTGGCCTGGGTAAATCCATGTGTTGGCTAGAGAGGCAGAGAGAAAGAGGGGAGAACAAGAGAAAACAAGACGTCAATAGTTTCAAGTGCAGAGCTAATGCCAATTAATTGGACTGAGAACTGCCTCCCACATCCAAACCCACCCACACGCACGCACGCATCCAACAAAGGACATCAAGCATCAGCAGACAAAATGAATCGAAGCAGAGGCCAATTAAATATGTATAGCAATATTTCCACGTAGTTTTGTAATGGCAACTGGCAGGGATTATTTGTCGTTGTTGGCATATTATAATAAGCCCAGCTAAGACAACGCACTCAAGCACTAGCCTGGCACTTGCATGCAGATCCACCTGAAGGACTGGCTCCTCCAGAAAGCGCATATAATTGGCAATGCGGATATTTTCAACTCCCTTATTCACTTTCAGAGTGTATTAAAGCTTTGTTTATTTTAAATATTCTTCGTATTTGCTTTGTAGTTTGCCACAATTGCTTATTGTATATGCTTATTCCCAATCAAATGAAGAACTATATATTATATAGTTTGCAAACGGTATTTACATTTTTCTATTAAAATACACATTCGAAATCCCTTTATAGCGAACTCTATTAACCAGTCGCACCTGTTAACGGGGATGCGAGCCCCATTAGTCGTGATTTACCTTTCTCTTTTGCTTTCACATAATAGAGGTGAATTCATGGTATAAATCAACCGCAGACAAACTACCTTAAATGAATGTTTTGTAATGCATTTCATGGAATACAACAATAGCTTCTTTAGCCAGAACTTTCTGATAATCCCTAATGAGCCTGGTCCCTGGAATCAGCGATAATCGCAGCTCAACTCCATGTAAATTTTCTAAACTTTCTGTGTAAATTTCAAGTTTCCCAACGGACTTTCTCTCTGTGTCGCCCGTTGCCATTCGCTTGGGCTAACATGTGGCATACTTCAAGTTAACTAAATACAATTAAATAACTAGAAACAAAAAGCAGGCAACAGATTGATCATCATTTTGTTGCCAAGGACAAATTACCGACGGACATCGTGAATACTTTTAGGGCCTTGCCGTGTCTGCATCTGTATCTGTGTCTGTATCTGTATCTGTCAACGGTTTTCCACTTACTTTGCAAGTTTATTCGAAAGCTAACAATGAAATATAAAGTTTTGGTTACTTGTAGTTTAAATGCCACTTAGTGTTGACATTCTACTAAATTACTTCCCCTTTAGCTGGCTTGTTTTAATCAAATTTCGTTTGTTCTAAATATAAACAAGCGTAATAAAAAGACTAAATGTTAATTTTCCATTGAAAACTTTTGCAAGTATTTATGCGAAATAATAAAAACAATTGAAAGTCGATTGTGTAAAAAGTGGATCACAAAAAACACAAACGTGCACACGCACACATGCACACACCCACACACACATGAACACACAGAGACACACACACACAGAGAGAGAGAAAGCTTCATTGTTGCATTTGTCTCATTCACGTCGACATTCGCATGCAATTTTGATATTTTTTTGTCGGATTGATGACATTCATATGAAAGGGGACGAGACGGAGGAAAAGCAAGAGATTCCGAGAATATTTTTATCGAGTGTTGCAGTTCATAAGAATTGTTTGTTTTGCTCGAAACGTAATTTGTAATATGAGAACATGCTCAACATGCGAAAGTCTATCAATAAGTACAACATAATTCTCGCTTGTATTCGATTTCAGCTGGCACGAGGCAACGCAAATAATGAACCTAATTAAACACTTTTTGGTTTGTTTGACCCATGACCAACAACAAATACACAGGCACAGACACACACCCACGCACATAAGCCTTAAAAGGTTCACAAATGTTGCGTAAAAAGCGGACACTTTAGCCCGCTTTGTGCTCACCTGTTCAAACAAAATGCCCCAACACCTTTAAGCTCCTCTTTTTCTACCAACGAGTTTCTACGCTTTAAGAAATCTTGCTGATTTATCTTCAAAGAACTATAAGCATGGACTTCCCTATAAGCCAATCCTCTTACATAAAATCCACTAGAGAAAATAGATGTTAAGGAATTCCCATTGCTACTGCTATTGGACATTTCGTTCAGTCAAAGCCCCTTTTCTTTTGTTCATATTTTCTTTTGTAAATATATTTTATAGTGAATTTTAATATAAAAATTGTGTTGGTTTTCTTCTGCTTTACTTGACAGCCGGGCAGCGATGCGGCCAGCTTTGTTCAGTAAGAAAATGAGAAAAGATTTTAGTTTAGCAAGAATAGATATGCATTGCAGTGCAATAAAAAACGATGCAGGTCTGTTCCGACCTTTGATTCTTTAATCTTAAATTCAACTAGTCGGGAAAGTCATAAAATGCCGCATTAACTAAATATTTCCAATCCTAGCTAAATAGTGCGCAGTACTCCAAAGTCCTTTTGTTCGAATTGCATTCGAGTTGGTTTTTCATCATTTTTTTCTTCTTTTGCTTGCGCTTTGATTTCGTGCTCTTTTTGTATCTTTTCACTGTGCTCTAATGTCCAAACAGAGATATTTTTATCATTGTGTACGCGTGGTATCCACATGTTGCTGCTATTTGCTTTCACTTATCTTGCTCTTCTCTCTATGGGTATGATTTTTCCAGCTTTCCTATTTGCTGTTTCTTCTTTTCGCCCTCAGCTATTGCTCCCCAGAATTATGCAAATGCCGTAAATAGCAGCAAATATTTCATCGCGTTTTTTATATTACGCATACGCCACATTTACCCAGCGCAACTATCTCTACCATTTCCTTCCCTTTGCACACTTTGCCGCCCTTTCAACACAAATTCACAAATTGAAAATATGCTTTTACTGTCCATGGCATTGGCATAAATGCATGTTGATGGCGACTCAAATATGTTTGGAAAGACTTTCTATGACCTTTTCAAAGCAAATATAAATCCCATGACATAAAATTATCAGAACAGAAAGTTAAAGTGCGTTCAAGTATCTAGAAATTATTATACTCCGACTGTAAAATATTTATTTGGAGTTTATTAAGAGTTTATTTCGATTCGATAGTTTTTCGCGTCTAAAAGAACTTAAAAGGAAATATATGTTTTAATATCTAGAATTCGTTTCAATTTCATGGAGCATTTCGAAGCTAGGCCGAACTTTGCTTTCAAAATGTCTTCAAATCTATCTATATATGCACTAAGTGTCTGTGACTTATATAGGAATTATATAGGAAGGCTTAAATGAAAAGACAAATGTATTTCTTTCGCTTGATTATTTTTTTTATATATTTTTGTTTATGGCCTCGAGCCAGTCCAGAGTTTAGTTTGTTGAAAGCAAAAAATTTTAAAAATTTAAATGAACTTTTTTTTTATTATTATTTCTTTCTGAATTCTGTCAATAGATAAATTCCAAAGCAATATTGTAGTCATGTTCGGCTGATTACTTTTAATGCAACAGTTTAAATTTTGGCACACTATATACTAACTAAGAAACCCCCAATAGGAAACTTAAAGCCTCTTCAACCTTTCATTTTTGGTGCCTACTTTTGGGCTGCGCTTAATTAAAGTCAAGCGAAGTCAGTTTGGGGCAGAGATAATTGGCAAGTACAAGCCAGTGAAATAGAAAGAGACAGGCACATATAAATAGAGTGAGATGGAATGATAAGGAAGCACGGGAAAGTCTTCTTTAGAAAGTGTCACCCATTCAGTTAAACTATGTTGGTCTGGCCGTTTGTTCACAGACAACAATAAATTTGTTGCCTGTCGCCTGCCGTCGGACAATATTGTTTAAACAGAGACGCACATGTACACACACACACACACGCACGAAACACACACATGAACAATAATTTGTGTTCGTGTGTATATGTGTGTGTCTGTGTGTTGTGGTTTAGCTGAGCTGTTGATAGAGTTGTCTGCCTCTCTCCTCCTCTCGTTCTCTCCTGCTGCTCCTCTGCTTTTGCTAATTTATGAATCTGGCTGCAAGCCTTTGCATATCACGCATACGACGGGTTGCAATGAGCCTGAGCTCATTATAACTTGAATTTCATGAAATTAGTTGCAAAGTTGAACGGATGTGCGGCTTATTGAAAGGCTTCTCTTGGTTCAGCCGAAATTGTAGACATCTTTATTTGTGAGATAGTTTAGAAAATAGCTCAGGTTCATTCGATACACAAAATTAACTGAACTGAAACTTTAATAAGCAAACAGCGACAGGTGCATTAAAAGTTGTCTCACCTGCATTTTCAGTTGAGAAGGAAGTTTTCATTTAGCTGGAACTGGGAAAGTTCTTGGAAATATGTTATATATGAAAATATGTTTACCTTTAATATTCCGTCTCAGTCTCGTCTACATTTTAGAATGTTTTAATAAAACTTTATTTTTCTTAGTATTCCAAAATGATTTCGAGATATATTAAAGGATTTTACTCCATCATATTTGAGAGCTTTCCTTAAAAATAAGAACTAAAATAGAATACTAAATACAGTTGAGGAAATTGAATTCGATTTACAATGTGAATTGATTTCCCAGAATTTTGGCGAGATTTAAGTGCAGTTTCGCGAAATCTGATCGTATATGTAAATTGGAACAGGATGTGCACATCCTGAGTAGTAGATGGCGCAGCTCTGTCATGCTTCGAGCTGTCCTTTCCTTTGTACCTTTAACAAATTGCCAGCGCCGTTCTCTAATGCAATTTTGAAACATTTTCCAATGGTGTCTACAGGATAACTGTTTGGGTTATTTTATAGTGTGTGCTACTCGAATGTAGTATAATTTAAGCACGTGGGCTTACATTTATAGAATATGTGGAAACACAAAACAAACTCGCTCGTGCAACTCCCCAAGGAAACTAAAATATGTTTTAAAGTAAAACAAAAACAACGTCGTGATGAAATTCGAGAAATTCATGATTCATGTTTTATGCAATGCATGTTGAAATTGAAATATTTGAAAAGACAAGACATGAGTTGAAACACACGAGGGTAACAGACCAGCCCCCACAAACACGCACGCTAATTAGTACATACCCGCAACATACAAACACACACACACTCACACGCACACACACAATATGCTCTCACACACACACTCGCACACATCAACACGCACCTAACTAAGCTGCTTTTGAAGCATTTTTTTATTGCAATTTTTCCTCTGAATTATTCAGCGTTTTATTTTCCTTTTATTCTGTGGTGAAGCTCAATTTATAGACAGCTGTGTCAGCATTGAAAATATAAATACAAACCAATTTATAAATGCGTGTATCTCTACATAAAGTTCTAGATGGATATTAACAGGCGAGTTGTTAAGGCCAACTCTCTCAGTTTTAAATCGAACTGGCGGACTTTTGGCAATATTTCGTATTTATGCTAGTAAAAGTATCAGAAGTGCATATATATGTTTGTTAAAGTCGGCCAGATTGGACTACTTTATCCTATTACTGTCATGAGCACTATGGCGGGAAACTTCAAATCTTATATCTCAATCAAGGCACTTCGATATGTCATATCAGGTATAACAAACATGACATCCGATAGCTGTCTGCAAAGGGTATTCAAGCTTGGCTGCTATGTAAGTTATATATTCTGGTTGATTTCTCTATTGATTGGTAGCATTACGTCCATTTAAAGCTTTACAAATGTTTGGGCTTGCAAATTGAATTCGATACGGATCTTAAGGCTTGCTGTGGGCGTGTTACATTTGTTTCTGTTTAGGTTTCACTTTGGGTTTTGGCTATTGTCATTGCCATGGCAAAAATATTGTGCTTCCTGTTAATTTTAAATAATATTTCCCAGGTTGTCTGTGTGTGTGTGTTTGTGTGTGTCTGTCTTTGCGTCTTGTGGCATGCTATTCAAATCTAAAGTCGCATTGTGTCACCTTCTCTGTGCCGCTTATTTGCTTCTTTCGCACTTGCTTAACTTCATCCCAAAACCCTGTGTTAAGAGTCAAGGGTGCATTGCTTAAGGATTTGCCGCAGCATATGCATATTTTCTGTCTATTTTCATAGCCTTGGAATATTCGAGAGTACGACTTTTCGTACACTTTCTCAAGCGATTTCGGCTCCACTTGTGAACCCCTGGATCAATTGCAACCTGACCTTTGCGATGGTCAGCTAACATGCAAGCAAATAGGCTGTAGTGATGTCTCAGCAGCAATCTGTATATAGCATTTAATAATAGACTGATGAGTGACAACAAGTTTTGATAAAGGTAGATTAAGTTAAGTAAGTTCGGGGGCATTAAAAGTTCCTGAAATTATTATTTTGGAATTCTTTCAAATTTGTTTCACGGCCTGATACTATAATTGTTGACTTTATCAAGTATTATATATGAAATTTCTAGTTAATTCCTGAATTCTCCAAAGCACTTCATGAAATCGCTTAAATTCTTTATAATTCCCTTATTATCGCATTATCGCATACAACTATTTGCATATACATATTTTAAAACTATTTATAACCAGGTGAAAATTGATTTTGTAAGTTTTTTTAGCACACTATTTTCCACATTCTTTTTTTTGCTGTGGTCAACTGCCACAATCCTTTTATCCACGAGATCCATCAATATTTACGTCGATTAGCACAACATTTGACAGATTGGCTAGCGCTGGGATTTGAGGGACATTTAAATGTGCGTGCCTGTGTGCGTGTGCCTGTGTGCGTGTGCCTGTGTGCGTGTGCGTGTGGGCCAGTTTCCGTTGCCTGCTGTCAGTCAAAAAATGGCGGCTGCTCGCAAAAGTATGCTAACTATTTGATAACAAGCCAAACGCAGTGAATAATCGGAGACTGTGTGTAATGTGGTTGTGCGTGCATTTACAGTACGATTTGAAAGTCCTTTGGCCAATTCGGAAAAACTCTCGCTCCCACAGGTTTCGCGGGAATGCCCCCTTGCCCCTTCTTGAGAGCTCCTGGCGGAATAATAAGTTTCCTATTGGCAATGAACAATAGAAATAATAAACACATTTGCACAGATTAGTTTGGATGAAATTCGGAAAGAAATCAGCAAAGTTTTCTGCGAAAATAATCAACCAAGATTCCTTAAGTCCTACAGGTAGTCTTTGTGTCACACAAGGATATAGCCAGAATGAAATGGAATTGGCCAGGACGGTGGCTCAAAACAGTACGATTCGCAAGAATAATGTCCTGTTGTGACCTCTCTTTTATCTACACTTTCTTTGCTTTTTTTGCTATATGTAAACGTAGGTTAGTCGGGCTTTTCTTTTTGGAAAAGTTAATTGAATAGACTTATTTCGAGGCAAATTTCTCACAGGTCGAATGTGGCCAACGAAGCGTTAACGGCAAGCAAATATTTAAGAACTTTAAAAATGCCCATCAAAAATACCCAAGTATTGGGTCGTACTCCTCTTTAAATCTGTCCCATATTAAAATCTATCTGTGCATACATATTTATGTTCCTTTCCTGTAGGCAGTCGAAGTTGACGGAAACTCAAATGAATTGCATTCATTAATTTCAAATGAAATTCAATTAAATGACAACATCGCGAATCAAGACAATGTAAATTGCATCATGCATTAATTTGACATTTACTCAATATTATGGGTCAAGCAAACAAAACTGAAAGCATTCTATATGCAAAAATGTACATAAGAATTTTGTTCAAAAGCCAATGAAAGCCTTAAAATGCGCTACCCACAATGTTAATTAAGATATATGCATCTTTTTTTCAACTAAGGTCTATAAAATATTGAATTTTCCTTAATTTCCACACCTTTAGTCGGCGTATCCATATAATCTAAGCACTTGATCAGCTGCAAGTATAAACAAGTATTATTCCAAGTTTTAAGATAAAATGTCGTTCATATGAACAGCTAGGCGGACAAACGAATATTGCACAAAACTAATATACCCTTTTTCCCTTTTGTGAACAAGTATTAAAACAAAAGTAATAAAATTATCGACCACAATACTGGCAGCTAGCTGGCTTTAATTAAATTTCGGTTGAATAGGGAAAAGTTTAAATTATTTTATTGCTGCCAATAATAATTATATTAGTGAGGACCCTAAGTATATACAGTGAATTTTACATTGAAGTTTAATGAATTCTATATGTCAAAGTGATTCAATTTCGTACGCCCTCAATACGATCAAAATGTGTAAAAAGGGTATAAGGATATGTGTGAATGTATGTCTCAGGCAGAAGGAACTATTTTCGAACCCATTTAGAATGTATATTTTTGCTCAGAATCAATAGTCGAGTTCATATTGACATATCCGTCTGTTTGTCTGGCAGTCTGTCTGAATGCGTCGATCTCGAAAACCATAAGAGCTAGAGACATTTGAATTTGATGGCCATCTTCACATCATCGATAACTCGCCCAGTAACGAAAGCTGTGTTTTTAACCACATCGATTTTGAAAGCTAGTGACAGCAAATATGATATATAGACTCTCCTCTATCATACATAGAATGTCACTTTTCGGTTAACTTCTATAGTCCTGGGCTTTAAACTCCCAAGTAATTATGAATAGTATGGAACTAAAGAAAGTAAATGTAAGTGTAAAAGGAAGCTAGAATGTGTCTGTGGGCAGATCGATACGGTGTTGCGGGTATCTCCTAGTCGTGTACTCCCGGCTAAAGCAGTCCGAATTGTGTTTGTTTGTTATACTTAAATGACTTAAAAGGATTTATGCGCCTGATCCCTGTGCGTTCATCACGTTATATTTTAAAATATTATATACCTAACGATTGAGTATTTATATTTTATACCACAAGCCTGTATCCTTATTTGAAAAAGAAACATTTGTAAACAACATGACTGAATATTACAGTCAATATTGATAATTTGTAATATAGGATAACTCGCTTTGACTGATGATTTGTAGTTTTGAATAACGTTAGCCAATTTCATAAACGGAAGTTCCAGGAATTCGTTAATCTGTTGTCCATTTACAACCTTGAATTGTGTATTTGCCGGAATAAGCTCATAAGTTGCACATCGTGTTCACAGAAACGGATTTGTCCTGTTTTGCATGCGCTGCCATTAGCTGCATTTTCATTAGTCACAACGTGGGCGTTACGGGTGGTTGTCTATGCATGCGAATTCTAATTGGCTCTCGTATAGACAATGCCAAAAACTAGGGACTGAGCCAAGGGATGCGAGATTTATGCATACTCTATTTATGTGCCACATACAGAACCTGATTGAATTCAATTAACTTACTAAGTGAACGTCCATGCTTTATAACTGAACATGGTCATGCGAAAAATTGATTGAACTTTGAGCATAATAAGTGAATGCTATTGTTAACAACAATTAAGGGATAAACATAAAGTTGTGTGTCCTCTATAACTGCCAGATTGTCTAATCGACTTATAGCACACAGCAAAGCCCATACGAGTCAAGTGGCTGAAATAGTCAACTCTCAGAAAGTAAGTGTGCGCTATGTAGAAAATTTACTGATTAAAACGTTTATAAAAACTTAATTGATTATAATTCATTTTCAAATATTTCACAATTCTTACATTTGATATGCATATCAAATTGCGACAAATCCACCCCTTAGGGTGAAAATGGCAGTCAACAGCAAAATGTGAAATGAGTAACAAAAACACTTCACACTTTAAGCTCCTAGACAGCTTTTACATTTCGGTATTCGACATGTTAGAATAGAATACTGTAGCATAATTTGCCATAGAAACAAAAAACAAAACACCGAGTTCTGTAAAATTCAAAAGTTAGTTGCATGCGACAAATGTAATTTAACATTTGGGTAACATGTCTTCAAAATGGGAAGCTTACCTTTTGCTGTTACACTGTTAATATTTCAAATCAATTTGTTTTCACCAACTTGTTATTTCCTGCGTTTAAATTGAGTATCAAAGTTCTCTAAAAGCAGCTTTGTTCTTTTTGGGCTACTCAAATAAACATTTTATGGCTTAGTTTTCTGTTTTGATTTTTATATATATATGCTTTTTGATTTGTATAAGTAGAAATTTATTTGGTTTTTGTATAAGTTAATTATTTGTTGTTCGAAAAGTCATCCAAAAGTTTTTCACAGTGCACTTGCTTGCTGTTTTAATCCGTTATAGTAATTGTAGCTGTTTTTTGATTTTGTTATTGTCTTTTTCTTCTAGTTTTTGTCTTTCTGCGCGCATTTACAGGACGTAAAAGCTTTGAAGATTTTGCTCTCACTTTTTGGACTAACTTTCTTGATTTTATTGTTTGTCGATTTTTGTTTTGGCTCTTCACTTTCAATTTCCAAGTTATGTTGCTGCCGCTCTTGCTGTTGTTCTTGTTCCTGTTGTTGTTCTAGTCTCTCCTGTGCTTGTAGCTGCTGCTGCTGCTGCTCGTAGCATCGCGCCCTGAATGCTGCATTACTTATTTGCCAGCTGCTGGGAAGCACGCGCGACGGCTTCGTATGGCGCCGTTGATAGGTGGGAGCTGCGCTGGCCATGCTCTGTTCCGAACCAGTTGGTGTAACCGTCGAGGAGGCAACTGCCGTCCAAAACATTATTATTGTTGTTGTGGCTGCTGAGCTGAGTGAAGTGTGTGAAATGACCTCTTTCCCTCTGGCCGTGCATGTTAACAGGCGAATTTCGCACAGAACAGCAACTAAAACAAATTTCTGTTGTATGTCTGTTGTCGTTGTTCTTCTTCTTCCTACAGCTGTTGTACTTGTTGCAGCGTTGGGTTCTGTTGAAAGCGACTAAGCGACTGTGCGTAGCGCTCGGAGGTTCGATTGCAAGTGCAGTGCGAACCTAGCGCAAGGCGCTTTTATAGCCAGCCAGCCAGCCAGCAGCATGCAGAGCGAAGAGAGGCAGAGACAGCTTTCGCTCTCTTCGTTCTTGCTGTGCGAAAGTTTGGGTTTGCCTACCCTATCACGCGCTCAATGTCAATGTCAAGCTGCGTTGCACTTTGCTTTCCGTCTGCGTTCCTCTACCCTTGCTAGCGCTGCAGCTTCTTTGCTTGGCCATCTATTCAGCTTTTGAATTTGACTATTGTGTGCTTCGGTCAATTTGACACGTATTAACAGTTAATTCAGAAAATATTTTCTGCCTGGCTGTGTGTGTGTCTGTGTGTGTGCTGCCTGTTTGTTGTCTCCGTAGATATTTTCATTTAAGAAATATGCTTTTGTAACTAGAAATTGCATCCGCTGCAGCTCAACCACGATTCGTGTGCGTGTGTGTGTGTGTCCTTTGGTTAATTAAGCCGTAGGTACTCCGTCAGATGCTTAACATTTTGGATAAGGTGACTTTTGCATGTGTGAGTTTGTGGTCAGTGAAAATGTCAGTAAATCAAAATGGCTACCTTATTTGCACACATGCATTGTAAATGTTAAGATGAAAAAAGTTGTTTTCTAGAATATTACCACAAAAAAAAATTATTAAAATAATTTTTATTTTAACAAGTCTTTCTCATGAAAACAATGAAAATAGAATCTGTTATTATATGGAAATCCAAGCCAAAACCGAAAAGTAACCTTCATGAAAATGATTTTTAAAGTATTCTTAAACTTTTGCTAGTTTGTGGTTTTATATACGTACTATGAATGCATTAGTAAAGCAAATACAGTGAAAACTCTACTAATGAATACTTTTATTAGGCGGATACCCTTTCTGGACGCAGGTTTTTTCTTAATCCCTTGTGAATCGTGACATACCCATTCTTCCTCAACGAGTGGATAACTTCGACTATCGCAGTCTGTCAAAGAGAGTTTTGACTGTATATAGAAGCTTTAGAAGCACATTTTTGGGGCATCTCCTAGGCGCACGTTGCAGCTAAAAAGAATGTGTTCTTGCTTACTGAGTCTGTCTGTCTGTGTGTGAGTGTGTGTGTGTGTATCTAATACATACATTGCTGTCTTTTAATTTAAAATCAGCAAAGGCCAGGCAGAAAAGTACAATTCCCCCAACGCACACTCGACTTTTAAGCAATGGATTTTCTTAGTTTCCGGCTTCCTTTGAAAACTTAATCAAGCTTTTCAAGTGTGGAATGCGATACGCGTAATATATTGAATCAATTCCAGATACGTTTATTCAAAGCTTTTCATTGGAAATTTACAATCTATTTCTTGTTTGTCTGCTTGCCTAATTAAGAACGTTCAGAGACTTGAAATTTGAAATATATTTGTTGCCAATTTGTGTGTTTTTTATATTGAAATCGCTATAGCCCTGAAATTTGCAATATATATTCTCGTATATTATACGTCGAATAAGTTTTACTTTTACTTTACCCATTTAGATCAAGTGGTTAAAATCGGACTATATGCTCTGTAAATCGGACTATAAGCACCGAGTCCTTTCAAGAGTTAATGCCCGTAAGTGTGGAGAAAAGTGAAGAAACAGGGTCGTTGTTAAAACGTGATGGGGAGTTCAGAGTATCTGTCAGTCGCAACTACAGATACTTAATCGCTCTAATCTCTCAATTTGTGTCATATTCCGTTGGGTGAAAAAGAACCCCAACCTTCTTATCAGCGTGGACTCTGTCGCCTAATTGATTGTGACACCGATGTAATTCTTGGTCCAACCGTCTGTCAAATTCATCTTCATCGACGTCGAAATCGTCCATGTCATCGATAATAAACTTATTTGTTCGAGCAGATGAGAATGCTGCACCGGAACCCTGCACTTTCAATTAACTTTGCTCGATTGCACTGAAAATGTTGCACATGCGGATCGCTGCACCTGTCCGCAGATGTAAGCACACACGCGCTGAGATTGTTGACAGTTGCGTTTGGGCTGCTCCCCTAGACCATGCCTTCGGTTTACCGAATGAAGCACACATAATTGACCGCACAATTCAATAAGGGGAACGTAGGGCGAGTCCAGGAACTGTGCGTCGCATGTATAAAGCAATCGTGGGTAGCATAACAAAGCTCATCCTGCCACCTGCATTTTTCAGCTGATGCGTCGGCATCCTTTTTGGATGACCAACTTCCGCTAATTGCGTTGCCTGGCACCCAGTTTTTTGCGCTGTCCTTAGTTGAATGAGTGCCAAACGAATGAAAGGTCACAACGTTCTGCATATTCGAGCTCAATTTCAGTTTCGGTTTCCCACTGGCGGATTATTCTATCAGTCTGTCCTGAAAAACTTTCCAGCTCCTGCTAAACAGAGTTAGTTTCAGTTCTGAAATGGACTGAAAAAACCTGCCAAATGTCATTGGTTTCAGCAAATTGTGTTTCGAAACAAGTCAACAGTCCATAAACTGATATTCCCAACGTAACTCTGTTAGCGTGGGCATCAGGACGCGCCTCTGTCTAACTTAAAGCAATGCTTTTTAAGCCCTTTTTTGTATAATATTTGATTTTAAATGCTTTGGTACCCAGTCTTTACATTTTGGGTATAACTTTTCCACCCTTTTACCGACCCTAGCCAATTTTCGATAAGTGTGAAAAAAGTCTCTAGTAAACTTACAGAAACATCTTTTAATATGTGCTCTATGCTGATTGTATATTAGGGAATAGTATAACATAATTTATTCCCACACATTTTTCACACTTGCTCGTGGAATTGCCATTTTATCCACATTTTAAGCATTCAAGGCAAACAGTTGTAATAATATCGGCTCTCTAGCGCCAACCAGCTTGACTTCCTATTAAAGATACATTCAACGAAATATGGAGAAACATATTATAATCTTTGCGAATTCAAATCCACTGATCAAAGTGAAAACTGTTCTACGATTTTAAATTTCTTATATATTCTTCCTCAATATTTCAAATGTAACATACATATTTACCATAAAAAGAAAAGACACTTTGCATATTATTTCGTTAGCTCTGCACAAATCAGCTGTCAAATACTTACCTGTAGCCTGCATTTGTATTGGTGTGGCGTCCACCTGTTGCATATGTGAGAGCTTGTTAGCCACAACTCATGCATAAGACCCGAGTGCTGCTGACACTTTGCGGTTAGCCAGAAAGTCTAAATTTAAGAGAGCGCGCTCTTAGTGCTGGCTTTTCGAATCTAGGCTCTCTTTGGACTTGAACTGATTTGCATGCTGGGTCACACTGTGAGTGTGTGTGTGTGTGCTAATGTTGATGACGTCTGTGTTCCTTGACCGACTTTGACCTGATAACCCCTAATGGCGCCGCTGCAGCCGCTTTTGGCCAGGTCAAGTGGCTGTCTGGGTTGAACGACAACGACTTCTTGTTGCTGAGCCGAGCAAACAGGTTGTAAAGCTTCGCACACGTCACTTCCTGGGTGTCTCCTGCTCAGCATGTAGGTCACTGGGGCAGCCCAGCACAAAAAAGAACGCACAAAAGAACACCCCACACGGCTGGCACCATCACATAAAATAAAATACAATGCCTTAAGTGCTTCAATTTATTTTTAACCGATTCTCTTTTATCGCATACAGGAAAAGGATCAGTATGGCAACGAGGTGCAGCGCCTGGCACGCCCACTGCCCGTGGAGTATCTGCTGGTGGATGTGCCCGCCTCGACGCCGCTGCAGCCGCAGTACACATTCACGGAGTACGACAAACGCCAGCCATTCCCCATTGAGAATCGCTATATTGATGGCCATCTGCAGGACTTTAATGCGCTGAGCAGCTATCTTTCGGCCTGGGCCGAGGAGGATTTCCTTGAGGCTATCTCGGACTTCCATTTGCTCGTCTATCTGTACAAAATGGACATGCTGCCGTTGCGTCAGCATATGGGACCGCTTCTGGAGGCGGTGCGCGCCAAAAATCCGAACAAGGCGGCCGATTTCAAAGGCGAGGAAGTCTGGAAGCTTCTCGAATCATTGGTCCAGGCCAGCTCAACAGGCAGCGGGTAGGTTGAACGCACACGCACACACATTGTTATATTTCAGACACATGCTGACCTTGGTATTTCGTTGACAGCGGCACCACCAGCTATCCGAGCGGTGCAGCGACCAGCGCTGGCGGCTCTGGCGCCGATGCCATGGATCTGGATGCCAATACCTGGACCTGCAGTCACTGCACCTTCATAAATCGCGGCGAGCTGACCTCCTGCGAAATCTGCTCGCTGCCCCGATAAGGATACAAACAGTTTACAGCGTGCTCCAGCCGTCAGCTTAGCGCGACGAAATTCTGGTGTTAAATGAAACTAAAGATTCAATCATACTTACTATATATATATATATACCATATAGGAAAAGGGGCAGGAGGACAGGATGCAATTGGCGCATGCCGCACGCGTTCTCTATAAATGTAATGTGTATAAGAATTTTATAAAAAAAAATTTAATTTATTTTTAAATAAATTCAAATTGTTGAGTATTCTACAAATGTTCAATAGTGCTTACTTTCAGACTACAATTAGCAGCTGCAACATCTATATATATTTTTCTTGGTTAGCTACAGTAATCACTCGAAAATTGGAAACTTTGTATTGTATATCGATTGCCATCTAGAATGGTTACCTCCCAGATCCATATGTTTGGGCTATATCATAGCAATTGCTTGCTATCGAAAACTCAAAGAGATTCTTCAAGATTTCCAAAACATAGCAACCTGTGGCTGACAGTTTTGGATACCCAACTTTTGAGGTATTTGTGGAAAATTAGTTGTTATTCAGTAAGCATACATTTCGGAACTCCTCTAAAAATTTAAGTGCATGTACCTACAAATAAGCAACTTGAAATCAATAAAGTTAAGTCTCAGAATTTTTAAGAATGGCGTCTCGTTTATTTTCCGGAACCTTTTCAGCACGTGGACTCCTTAAGTCAATGCCAAAGGTGCAATATTGCTGCTGAACGAATATTTGTTCGATACAATTTTTAAATGCATTTCTATTTTAGATAAATAAAGGTGGTTCAATTCGGAATAGCTCCATGTTTCCGGGTAAGTTCTGTCAAAACTATCCATATATATATGTTTTGGACCTCCGCTACGGATCGTTTGCAGAACCACCTGTGCCCTGGTTGGAAGAGCCGAGTATTGTGTTCTCTCCCGGTGCTTTAAAACATCATTGGGGGGTAAGTCTGAACAGATTTTGTATAATTCGGTTATGAAAAATCCCATGCAAGATCGGACGAAAGATACCATATATTTTTAACTTAAGGCTCGAGTAAATAAAGTCCGATTGCGGCTAGAATTGGTAATCGTGGAGGTCCCTAATTCCAGTAACAAGCCTTTTTGGGAAATGTTTCACAATCAGGGTTTTTGATTGCGAAAACCTTGATAGAATGCGATAAACCATTTCCGGATCTGACCTACTTTGCAACTTGGCTATTGTTATAATCTTCTACAGCTCTTAAAAGCAAATTCCAGCTAAAGTTCTGGGAAATTCTCCACTGCAATTGCATGAAAACATAAGGTTAGATCTTTTTGAAGGGATTCTCGCTAATTCACTCGGATGGGCAAATTCTTTTTACAGGGATGGGAAATGTGGCTCGAACGAATCGAACGGTATCCGCTTGTATTATAAGAATGTAGTTTGAGTAGAAATATGTGTTTCTAACGGTTCTACGACTTCTAACAAATATTTTAAATTGCTCTTTACACATATAGATTTATATTATTATAAAAAAGTTGTGTGTTAAGAAAGAAAATGAAATTCTTGCTAATGTTTTTCTAAGAAATCAAAATCATATAGCTTTTTTTCTCTATGCAAACTAACTAGGCGTGATTACAGATACGAGTACGGAATTTGACAAAAAACTAAAGAAAAGTATTTAAATCTTGTGTTGAATCAAATGCAAGACTACAATAATATATGTATGTATGTATATATGTATATATATTTTATGTGAAACATTTATTGAGTTATATATATATATATGTATATATGTGTTTGTATATATATAATTATTCATATAATTACTTTTACGCTGTGACAATTAGATGAGTTTTTGGGTTATTGTACGTAACTAAATACCAAATTGTGTATGTGTCTGTGTGTGTGTGCATACTAATTAGGCGCTAATCAACACTATTTCTAAGTATACTTTATATATATATATATATATATATGTATTTGGTATTAATTAATATGTGTTTATTGCATAAGAAGCTAAAAGTTAAACAACTTTGAAAACAGCATTTAAAGAAGTTCTGTACTTAATATTCAGTAATTATTATATAACAAGTTTTGCGCATCTTTTACTGCATACGTATAGAATATATAATTGTTTATTGTAATTTTCTTGTTTAGTACAACTTGCAACACAAACTACGCTCGTATATTTGTTCAATTTCTTGTTTTTTCAAAGTAACTAAACACACACACACAAATTTGTTTGCTTTACGTCTAAGTATGCGTATGCGTATGTATACAGCAGTACTTAGCTTTATCATGTGCGGGCGTTAGCATTAAATTGGTTCATTATTCAACACTGCACTTAAAATCTAATGTTAGCTTTTGTCGGGAATTCCTTTTAGCTCGTATGCCTCTGAATACTCATGCATACGTTCCTTGAAAATATATGTTAATATTTACGTGTATATAGGCATATATGTATGTATGTATGTATGTAATGTTTAAAGTGTTTGTCAGTATCAAAGTTAAAGACTATATGTATATTGCTTATACGTTTTATATGTGTTTTTGTTGATGTTCTTGAGATGTACTCCAAAACGTGTATTGTCCACATAAGTAGTTGCTTTCTTAACGTGTTTATAGCAAAGACTTCTTCGCCTTCTTAGCGACATCATGATGTATTAAAATCCAGAAACAGTTTTTCGACTTTGAACCAGTTTTGCTAGCAACATGCACTTTACTTGGGAATTGTAGACAGTGTTCGAAAGTGTGTTAAGAGGATTAGTGTAGTTATATACAAATTAAAGTAAGTCTAAACAGATATTACAGTATTACTTTCAAAAATAAACCCAAAATATACTAAAAACAAAAAATACTATAAAGCCAGTTTAGAAATGTTTTACGAGAGAGAGAGAGAGAGAGAGAGAGAGAATGTTAAAGAAAATGTTAAATAGATGTTGAAATTGGATGTGGCAATCATTTGAGGTACGATAATACATGACGAGAAACGAGCGTACATTATACGTAGAGTACACTGTATTATACAAAGTCTAATATGACGGTGGTTTCTAATTCAACTATCAGCTAATTAACTATTTTAATGATAATTACTATGCTGTTAATAATCTAGGCTTACGTTCTACACACTCCTCGAGCTCATATATATATATATATATATATAAATATCTATATGTAGATACATTGTTTATTGTGTGCATTGTACAGCAAAATGTGCGTGCAGACTAATTACGACAAATTACATTAATTACTTGAATTATTTTATATAAATATTTGTTATTTTTTCGTTTTTCTTCATTTTCTTTGAAATCAAATGCAAATTTTGTTTATTTTTGAATTTCCATTGTTTTTTTTGTATTGGTTACACATTTTTTTTATTTATTTCGTTTGAGATTTTTATTTTCAGCATTATTTTGAGGGGTGTTTCCGTAGCTAAGAGTAAATACAGAGTTTACAATTTCGATCTTTGTATATATAGAAAGAGTTATATATGGGTTGTCTAAGGATTCGCTACAAGTATAGAGCGACATACATACATAGAGAGAGAGCGACAGGGTTTGTTTGTGTTTTGTATATAGATTTGTCCTGTCTTACGCTATATATAATAAATAATAATTGTTTAAACATTACCAAGTTTCATATATGTTGGCTGAAAATTGTTACAATAAATATGTATACATATGATAGCATATGCCATATATCTATATGTCGAAAACTAGGGTCAATTCAACTGGTTTTTATAGACTTATACACGGGTTGTTGCTTATGGCCTAGAAGATATACGTGACAACTTAGCACTAGAACTTGAATTCTTTATTTTGTTTTGTTTTTCATCTATCCTTTTTTAATATAATGCACTTGCTTATCGTTTATTAGTTTTGGGTTCTGTTTGAAAAACAAATGTACAACAGTTAGTAAGTTTCTCTTCGATTTCATAATTGTTTTCCTCGAGGATTGTAAACCATATACCAAATTATATATCAAACTATGGTTCTCAAAGGTTTCAAATATTTTGTTTACTTTATTTAAAATTCCTCGTTGCAAAAATTGTACTGATAATTACGTCTAACAAGTTCTTCAAATAAGTAAATACCATCAGCTGTAGCTCTAGGAGCTAAACACTCGATTCTCTCTCTTATATAGTTTCATTAGCTCGTTCTCAAGATCAAAGTAAAGCCCAAATAGTTACAGATAAATACTCTAAAATAAGTGGATAATACAGTTTATATATATACTATATAGTGAGCGAAGAACTGAATGTGGCCAAAACTACTTTGAAATTAAAATTTTACTGAACTGTAATCTTTGCGTTTGCAAGTTCTTTCTGTCGTGTCAATTAGTTACTGGAAGACGAGTCTAAGTTATATGTGTGTGTGTATATATAAGTTTTTGTTATTTTTAATCAATTTTTTATCCATTTAGCAGAAATTTTTGTGGCTTTACTCACCTTTTAGTCGGGGCTAAGAGTTCGCAGCGCCCATGCCAAAAGGGAAATCCTCTATCATGTTTTCTTTTTTGTTGTTTTGGAAATACATAAAAATTGAACTTGTTGTTGAATTCGTTCGTTTCGTCTCGTTTATAGGCAAGAGTACCGTTATGTTTGTCCCTTACAACTGCCCCAAAAAATATAGCTCAATAAATTGATATGTGGCGAGCTGTTAAAAGTTCTATGTTCCTTGTTCATATAAGTAAACGTTTTTCTCTTTTGTTTTTTGTCTCTTTTGGTTTTAAATATACATTTTGAAATATTCTTTTTTAAGGTATATTAATTTTGCTTAACACTTACATTAACTTTGTTTCATATAGTTCTTATATTACTTTGTCTTTGATTTTGTGTTACCTTTTGAAATAAGCATAAATTGCGTTTTATTTCTTTAGCTTTAAATATAATATATATTTTATAGCAATTGATAAACAAATAGCATTTGCCAGGGTATATAAGAGCTAATATGCTCGGCTGCATTGCTTTTGAATAACTCAACACGTTTAAGACTTAAATCTTAAGCTTAAAACTAAATTTCTTTTCATGCCATTTCTTGCAATATGTTATATCTGAATGTTTTTGTTTTTCGATTACTTTCAATAGTTGTTAAATGATAGTTGAATTTTATATTTTCCCAGGAAAATAATTGCTTTTATGCTTTATTGTTTACGTTGTTTAGTTTTTGTTGTTGTTTATACTTACTTAACTTCTGATAAGAGTAGATACGAGTATTGATTTGTGGCCATGCACATCAATTGACTAGCTTCAATTTGTTGTGTGTGTGTGTGTGTGTGTGTGTGTGTGTGTGTACAAATTATAACGAGGCAAAAACAATAGACAAGAAGCCAAACAAATGAAAAAGTCCAACTAAATTCTAGAGATTTGGGTATTCTATATATGTATATAGATTTGAATCACCTGATTTCTGATCGAATTTCGCTAAGATATTTTTCGGTTGGTCCTCATTAGTCACTCGAAAACAACAAACTACGTTTTGGGTTCTATACACAATCTGCACTAAAGCATATCAAAAATCGAACGACTTTCGTTTCCATCAAGTAGATTTCTCTTCGACGAAAGTGTGTAAAACTTTTACTGTCGTAACAACAACTGCTTCAAAGTGATATGCGTTTTGTTAGCCTCAGAACAACAGTTCCGCCTAGGGTTATGAAATGTTTTCATGTATCTCCATTTTGAAGTACCGCTTAGTAAATAATTTGCCACATTTTGAGACGCTTTCCTATATATATACATATATATATATAATAGATATATACATATAATATATTTCAAGGTTTGCTTTTTGGTTTTCTTTCTTTTGTTTTTGTTTCTCTAATTGAATATATCACGGTCTTGCTAAATATCGCTGTATGTAAATGTAAATATCTATAAAGTTGTCACTCGACTTTAGTTCTATATATATTATATATATATATATATATGCTCTTCTTCTTATATTGGGAGCACATATCAACATTATCCAACTAGATAATATAGTACAATAGCTAAAATCCGATTGACTATCGTTAAGAGTTCTGTTAAGAGTTTCTTTTTTAGGTAATTTGGTTTACGAATACTGACACTTGAATGCTCTGAAACACAGTTGATCTTATTGTCATATGATGTATGCATCTATGTATGTAAGTATGTTTGTATGTATGTATATATAATGCCATCTAAATGGGGGAAATTTGTAGTATACTGTAAGATGATGATATGGATTGCAAATTGGTTCACTTGCATTCTCGCTAAGTTCTGCATATATATTCATATATATATCGAGTATATAGTTTGTATATAGAATTATACGCAATTGACTACTTGAACATGTTCCATCATGCTTTATTATTTATATATATATATATGTATATATAAATATGTAATTTCTATATAGCTAAAAATGTACCTACAAGTACGAAAAAAAGACAACTAATTTATAGTAGTAGATATATGTATGTGTGTGTGTGTGTGTGTCATATTTTACAGCAATTTGGTCGCATAATCGGCGATATTTTTGGTTGTGTTCGAATTGTTGTTGATGAGATTGAAAATTGTCGCTACCGCAAAATGAATAAGAGATGATATATTTAATCCAAAAACTGAACAATTCAACTATTTAACTATGTTTCGTTTTATGTATATGTATATATTTACTGACATACATATATATATATATATATATATATATATATATAAAGAGCGCAATATATGTTGTTACTAAGCATATATATATCAAAATTCGCAAACTACAACTTGGGAATACATATTATTTCATATTAAATATCAAAACATTTCATTTTTTGTTTTTGATGAAGAAATTGGACTGTTGCTACCAAGTACAAAACTTATTTTTGGCGAATTTTATCACTTTGAATGTCGGAACTGTTAAGAATGTGGAAAATGTTTTGTAAGCATACAATTCGCTAAATGTATGAAGACGACATGAACACATAACTAGAGTATGAAAATAAGAGTTATAAAACTATGATTGAAAGCATTTCCAATTAAAATTCGTCTACGAAATACGTGTGCAAGGGCTGAAATATCGTCGATCTTATAAGAGCATATAATCAACTAGGTCTAAAGCATTTTTTGACTTCTTGCGCTAAAAATAAATCAAATTGGACGAAAAATGCAATCATAAAGAATATTTAATATTTATTCAAAATATACATAATAAATAAATGGTATATATATCATATTTATAACAATGAGTTCTTGTTAAAAAACAAAAAAAATGAAGTTAGTTTCCTTTATGCCAAGTGCAGGCCAGGGCTAAGCATATCAATGGTCGGGGCTAGAACTTAAGCTTTATATAAAATGCTGAGATCTAGGCAATATGTTTTTTTCGTGGATTTATTGGATTGGTTTTCAAAATATATTATTTTCATAAGTACTTGTTTTCAATGGCACCAAATAGCTTATTTTTGGAATGTGTGTTAAGATCTTAGGCATACATAATAAATAAATAAATTATGGAGAATGTTACTAAATTAGTTATGTGGTGTGTGTGAGTGTGTACTACTTAAATGGAGCATTACGAGTCTAAAATTCAGCCCAGCAAAATGGTGCATACAAATTATCTTTGGTATAAGAAACATGAGACGACACATGGGTTGGGGGAAAGGCAATGGTTTCTTGGGATGCTGTACAAAGACAAATACTCGATATACAAAAGTCAAAACAAATTCATAAATGCCCAATATACATATATACTCACCTGTAAAATGCAGCCAATGCAGACACAAAAGGAAACAAGAACATAAAATAATGAGAAAGGGTAGAAGGGAGAAGAGCACAACATTTACGAAAGTTCAACGATATATCAGTAAAAACTAAATAAATCTATATAAATTGATCAAATATATACACAATCTAGTAAATAATAATGATAATAATAAAACAACACAAATTCTCGCTTCTTGTTGTCCTTGCGTGTTTCATTAGCAACGCGTTTTTTTGTTTTTCTTTTTGTTGTTGTAAACCAGTTTTATTAAACACAAAAATTACTTCAAATGTTTTTGTTTTATAATTATGTTTGTGTGTGTGTGTGGTGTGTACACATACATGTAAACTATATATACATACGCAAATAATTACTTTCAAATGATAACTAAGTAAATTAATTAATTAAAACTAAAGTTGAAACATGCAAGCCAATCAAATGTTTTAATTAATGTTTATAGAGTACACGACGGCGCGCTGCCTTTTTTTGTTTTTGTTTATAACTATTTTATAATGAAGTGTTTGCAGGGCATAATATAGTGTTGTGTAGTGTATTGTAGTGTAGTGTTGTGTAGTGTATTTTCTCTTTAATGCAAAACTCAAATGCAAACGCTACAGCTAAACAATTACAAATTATAACTAAGAGAGGGGTTTTCTTTTGTTGTTGTTGTTTTCATTAATACAATAACTACTTGTTTAAAGTTTAAACTATTTGTTAAGTAATGCGCATGAGTAGAAAAAATATGTAAAAAATTATATTAAGTTAAAGCAAATTACATAAAAAAATAAGAAAGTGAGAGTTTAGTAAAATGTTGAAACTGGATTCGAGCACAGTCTGAAATAATGATAGCTTTTTTCCAGGCTTCGCACGCTGCTTGAGCATTTTGTTGGGTCTTAAATACATTTATATGGGGAGAACAAAGCGATCTAGATATTATAAGAGAATGAATGACATAATGTGGAGGGATATATATATAGAGTATATAGAGTCTGTGGTCTCTAGCATGTATTATTACAAAGTTGAGGGGGAAAAATGCAGATTTAAACATTTTATTATGAAGTACAGAAGTAGAGTGAGGCACAAGTCTGTGAGAGAAAATTGGGTGTGTGTATGGGTGTGTGTGTGTGTGTGTGTGTGTGTGCTGCGTGTGTAGTGGGGAGTGGGGTTTTAGTATGTGATGCTTGTTAGGTTCTCTTGTCTCTGTCTCTGTCTCTGTCTAACTGCTATGCTGGGTGAATTAAATTCGAGCTCAAAAAACTAAATAACTAAATTATGTAGTGTAGTGTATGGGTTTTTCCCGTTCTTTCAGATTGATTATAGTTATTTAAATGTTTTATATTATACAAATTTATATATATATTTTTGTTTGTTTAATATTTCATAATACGAGGCTTGAGCAAAATGTTTGTTAGTTGGTTTTTCTTTTACTTTTTCTTTACTCGCTTTTTCCTTTGCTTTGTTCTGTGAGCATTTCTTTTATATATGTATATAGATACTTTTATAAATATGTTTTCATGTTATAGATAAGTTTTTCTTGTTTTACGTTTTAGTTATATTTAGTTTTATGCACTAAAAATTATATAAACTGCTACAAATAAACGCAATCACAATCGGTGGTTTTTTAAATTGTTTTTTTTTTGTGTTTTTTCGTAATTTTTGGTTTAATTTTTTTTTCATTAATTTTTTATAAACTTCTTGTTTTTTTATTCGCTCTGCTTAGCTGCAGCTTTGCCTCGCGGGCTGCTTTTGTTGTTGTTATATTGCTTATCATGTTTATTGTTATTATTATAAAACGCGCAGGGGGCGTGGCTAGAGCCTTAAATATAATACTTAATATGCTGAGAAACATGTGTGAGGGTGTGTGTGTGGATGTGTGTGTGTTCGCGTGTGTGTGTGGCACAAAGAACTAAGCTAAACCGAAAGGTAAACCATTTTTTGTGGTATCATGAGATTTGCGGGTGTGTGTGTGTGTGTGTGTGTGTGTGTGTAGAATTGTATGCAAATTTTTTGTTACAAAGAAAGATAAAAAGAGATAGATAGATAGTGTCAGGAGGAGGGGTTAGGGGGGTTGCGGGGCACTCAGGCACCGAGCACTGCTTAGACATACATGCCCATGCCATACATGCTGCTCCAGTCGACACCCTGGAAACTGGACATGTCCACATTGGCCAGCGCATAATTTGGATAGCCGGCAGCCGGATTGCCAGCTGCAGCTGCAGCCGCGGCAGCTGCTGCATTCAATGGATTGCCGGCGACGAGTGCCGCCTGTTGGGCGGCGGCAAGTGAATGCGCATTGGCGCCCGCTCCATTTGCCGCATTGGCAGCCAAAGCGGCAGCGGCGGCCGCCGAATGGGCCTGTGAGGCAGCATTGTTGGAGGCAGCGGCTGCAACGGCGGCAGCGGCCGCATTGTGGTGATGTTGCTGCTGTTGTTGCTGCTGTTGATGTTGCTGCTGTTGTTGATGATGATGATGATGCTGCTGATGCAGACCGGCGGCAGCGGCGGCGGCAGCAGCGGCATGTGCGTGCGCCGCATTATGCGATTGCTGCTGCTGATGGGCGGCCACGGCGGCATTCTGTGCCTGATGTGCCTGCATCAATGCGGCATTGGCAGTGGCGGCGCTGGCGGGTATGGTGTAGGGTGCATATCTACAGAGGGAGAGAGAGAGGGGGCAGAAATCAAAAGAGGAGTGTGTTTAGTAAAGTGCATTTGCTTCCGATTGCGTTGCTCACCTGACGCCGTGCAGCGCTGACTGCGGATATGTGGCAAGCAGCTTGCCAAAGTTGCTCTGATTAGCGGCCATTGTGGCAGCGGCGGCTGCGTTTTGTACTTGAAATGGATTCTGTGATATGAGCGCCGCCTGCTGTGCGGCTGCTGCAGCCGCTGGCGATTGCAGCAGCTGTGTTGGTGTCTGCAGCATGGCCAATGGATTCATGGCGGCAACGCCAGCGCTTCGTGCGCCCAATAGCTGACCCGGTGCCGTTGGCAGCTGTACGCCGAGGGTGCCCAGCATGATGCGCTTCTGTAGCAACTGGGCGGCGGGTGTGACAGCCTCTTTGGGTTGCGCCTTCTTGCATTCGACCTTCTTGTTCTTGATGGTATGGAAATGTATCTCACAGACGCGATCCACCACATCCTCATTCTCGAAGGTGACAAAACCAAAGCCGCGATGGCGTTTCGTCTGCTGATCCATTAGCATGACCGTTTCCTCGACGGCGCCAAATTGACTGAAGTAGGCCTTCACCTCTTCGGCGGAGGTGTCCTGTGAGACGCCGCCCACAAATATTTTTTTGGTCTTATTGGCCTGGCGTGGTCGATTCTTGGGCGTGGCATGTTTGGGATCGATCTTCTTGCCGTCCAGTGTGTGTATGGGTACCTTCAGCACCTTGTCCACGGTGCAGGGTTCTTGGAATGTGATGAAGCCAAAGCCGCGACTGCGCTGTAAGTTGTGACGTGACACAAGAGAGAGAGGGGGAGAGAGCGAGCGAGCGAGAGAGAGGGAGAAACACAAAAGAGAGAGAGAGTTTAGTAAATGTTAGTCCATAGATTGTGTGCGCTTCAAATTTGGAGGTTAGAGGCGGCAATTACGGAATACGTTTATAATTATATTGTATATATATACATATATATATATATATATATGTATATGTATGTATGTATGCATATATAAATCTAAGTTTGCAAGTGATCAGCTAATTGCAAGTTAATTATTTGTAAATGTCCTACGTAACGTTAGCAAAAGTTTAACAAAGTTTAAAATCAATTCATCAACAGTTCGAAAACAGTTGATGCCACCAATCAAAGAACTCAACCAAAAAAAGTAAATAAAATATAAAATAAATACTTTTTCCAAATGAATTAACCGATTTTACATATAGTTTGCATGTTTATCGGAGATTTGCGTACTATTCGAATACTACTCGCGTGTGAGTACTATGCATAATTCCTTTAAAGTAGACTACGTAAAAGTACTCGTTACACTTCTCCAATGTCCTAACGTGGGCGTCGCCTCTTGTAACAGTTTTTGTATTTTGAGAAATCACAACAAAGTAACAACAAATTTGTCGCAAGTTAAACACACATTTAAATTACGTAAAATTATGCTCAACTATTTACTAAAACTTGGACTAAATAATTTTCAGACTTGAACAATAGAATTATTCAATTTGTTCATCAATGACAAGCCCGCTCTAAGTATATACACAAATATATATATATATCGAATATTAACAGTATTTTTGTTTTCACCTCTTCACTTTTCCAAATAATATTTAACAATAATACAAAGATACATATGAGGCTTTATATATAGCTATATAACTATATATAAATATATATAGCATGTGATAGTAAGTTCTTATATGCAGCATATAGATAGTCAGTTAGATAGAGAGAAGAAGAAAGAGTGTAAAAAACGGATCAAACGCATTTACTAGGCCAGTACGAATATAGAGAGAGGATACTTATGTGATGAATCATTATGGATACTTCCTAAGTACGATATTAACGAATAGCTTTTGGGCTTATCCCATACAATTGCTTGTTAGTTTACAAAGAAACATACTTTCTTAATATTAAGATTATCATTACTATATATATTGTTTTCTTTACAAAACATGAGTTGGATGTGTGTAATATAAGTTTGCTTATAGCTACGTTTTTGATCATCTTTACAATCTGTTACAAATACATACATATATATTTTACAATTTGGAATACAACAATTGACTTATATTTATAACCTTGCAGAGGTTTATCTAGGCTAACGTATGAAGCAGCTGAAATGTAGCCTAGTCTATATAATCTGGGTTGAATTGGGTAGATAATAAAACTCTATCGACCTTTGCATATTATACATACATATTCTATTCATTTCAAATGATGAATATAACATTTGCTTCTGGTAATATTTATCTACGGCTAATTGGTTGGGTTATATGATAGATATCTACATCTAAATAAAGTTATATATATCTGGCAGGACATATCTGCCTCGGCGAGCCGAGAACTATGATATATGAAGTACCTGCCTGCTAAGAAGGCAGACCAATTGTTGATGTAGCTCAAATTAATTCATCAATATCGGATAATACTCTAGTATAAAAATGGTCTTTTACCAATGAAAGTTACGATTTAAGGGCTGGCGAGTTCTTTAGGGTGATTGAAAGAAAACAAATATCTATGTAGTATATGTATAAAAATGGGATTTAAAACTCGGGGCAGTAATATTTTAAACTCTGATTAATTACAAAATAATATTAAAAGTATTTATATAACTAAATGTGAAATTCCCATAAATGGACCCACTAAATTTAAGTATATTTCTTTTGTCGTTTCTTGTTTTTTGGTGTATATATAGTTATTGGGTATATAAACTACAGAACTAACGCAGGAAATAGTTAAGAGATATATGCCAAGAAATAAGGAAAGCAAAAAAAAAGACTAAACTTAATAGTACTCAATACTGGTATAATACTAGGCTAGAGCTAGATTCTCTTTTATAGATTGTATGATATGAGAGGTATCTATAAGATACAAAGTCAGGTTGTATCACATCTTACTGCTAGAGGAGAGAGTTTCGAGATCTGTATTCATTATAATCTATTTAAGGGGTATATAAAAATTTTGCTGCAGCTAGATTTCTTCTATATCTAGTTTGTAAAATACTCGATAGTTTCAAGGAGGTTCATTTTTAGTTTTTCTTATCGTAAGTATGCGTTTGGGATATGCTGGTTTTTTTTTGTTTTGGGTGAGAAACTCTAAGAATAACCAAGTACACAACACGAGTACGAGTACGAGTACATTTAATTAGATTACGGTTATACTATAATTATGTTTCAATATTATAATATTAAGTTTTGCTCAGAGTTATACGAGATACGAGAGAAAGAGAGAGATAGAGAGAGAGTACGATGCGCCAGCTGAATATTACGCTAAACGTGTTTTTTATACAGTTAAATAATTATTTTGTTTGGTTCTTTTTTTTCTTGGGATTGTTTTGAGCATGTACCTAAGACATCGTTAACGAGATTTGATCTGCGCTTCCTCTTATTTGGTGCGGGGTTGGGGGAAATGATGCCTCCGGCGCAACAGCTGCGCACGCGTCAAAGTTCCAGTTCCGAATTTTTGGTTCGCCAGTTGCTGCTGGTTCTCTCCACACATTTGTTCACTTTTCAAGTATATATATGTATATATGTTTGTTTGTTCATTTGAATTATATATGTTTGTATATTTTAGGTACATATTTCTTATGCTTTTCATATAGTCGACTACATATATGTATGTATACGCTAGCTAAGACTCTTGTTCCTATGCTTAAAAACTAGTTGTACTTGGATGTTGGTTCACCTATAAGCAGGACACATCACACACACACACATACACAACACATACGCAAACAAGCACACAAACACACACACACAAACACAGGGACAGTGTGTGCGAGCGACAGGGCAGTTGGTAAACCAGTTTTCTTTTATTTTTTTTGCTCTTTTGTTTCTTGGAGCACAACAAAAGGTGTACGTTATGTTATGTGTGTGTGTGTGTGTCCGTAGTTTTTGTAAAGTATATAAAAGGGCACAGTGTTTGTTTGCGTTTCTCTCGACTATCTGCTGCAAGGACAACCCCCGTTAGGATCGGCTGCTTTTGCGAATAAACAGTTCCAGTTCCAGTTCGAGCTCGAATTCGAGTTGCCCTCCAAGTTGTTGCCTCAATTGCGCAATTGCGCACACCAGGCCAAACTACCCTAAGAGGCTTCCTGGCTCGCGTTGCCATTGTCCTGTGCCACATCATAAAAAGGGGGGCATAAACAGCTGCGCGCTCAGGACTCGTAAACGGCAGCTGCTATTTTTAATGGCCTAACAAAGCGCGAGCGCGCGCGCTGTCCGTTGCAACTGGCTGGCAACAACAACAGTATTTTTATATGTGCATGAATTTGAGTTAATTGTGCGCTTATCAAGCAAACAAATTGCTTAATACGCATGCTAAAAATACAATTTCCGTCGAGACTGTGCTTCTTATGCCAGGATGCGACTGTGAAACTTAGCAGGGCCTAGTTGCGATAATGTACTGTGCAGTAACAGTAGACTCCAGCAAATTGGAGCCACCTAATTATTTGATTGAAAACAGTATATAAAAAATAAGGCGCATTATGTCAAAACATAATGTTGAAACATATTTTCACTAATTCTAGAGTATTCTCGAATTATTGCCTTCATTATCTTCACTAATTGTTTTATTTGAAGTACTCAACGTTATATAAACGGAAGCCTAGTCGGTTTAAAGATTCTAGTGTGAAACCTGATTTGGCCATATAATATGCCCTGATGTGTTGTTGTCGGTTCTTTCTTGCTGCCTGGTGGTCGTATTTTGTGTCTTTTGTTTGGCACGTAGCGAAAAACTGTAATTCTAAACCAGACAGAAACCAATAAATAATGTGAAAGATGCAAAAATGAAGAGGCAGGGGAAGGGGACGGCCACAGACAAAGGGCCCAAGAAAGAGACGCGACTGTAGTAAATCACACATTATCATTGTTGTAGTTGTTGTTCTGCTGCTGCATACGGCCGAGCAGCTGCAGCTGCGCGCAGTGACACGCCGAAAAAAAAACAAGGTGAGAAAAGGAGATAAGAGCGAGAGAGCGTGTGAGCGTGAGAGCGGACGCGGACAAACGAAACGGAACGGCGCGTAGCTGTAAAATCTGGTAAATCTGCACAGAGAGCAAACCAAGAAACGCAAACAAACAACAGAAAAGCAAAAATTAGAAGTAGAAACCCCCAAAGAGAGCGATAGAGAGAGAGAGACGGAGGGAGGAAGAAATTGAAATAGCAAAATTGCCAAACATAGTTGGCTAAAATATTAGGCATAGTATAGACTACATGTGGCTTACCTGGGTGACCGGATCCTTCATAATGAGCACATCTGTAACGGTGCCAAACATGTTGAAATATTCCTTAAGCTTCTCTGAGGATGTCTGCCAGCTGAGGCCGCCGACAAAGAGTTTGCCGGGTGCCGGATCTGAGAGGCTGCCACCGCTGTTGCTGGGCGTGGAGCGGCCCGAGGAGCTGCTCTTGATGCTCAAATTGGCACCGCTGCCATTTTGTGCAGCGGCTGCATTCACATTCTCCACCTTAAGCAGCGCCAGGGCGGCCTGTTGAACCGCCTGTTGTTGTTGTTGTTGCTGTTGCTGCTGCTGTTGTTGTTGTTGTGCAGTCGCCTGCTGTTGGTTGCCATTGGTCTGTACGTTGGCCTGATCCTGTCCAGCAGTGGGCTGCTGTTGGGCCTGCCCGACGGCGGCGGCAGCGGCAGCGCTTTGTTGCTGTGTTTGTTGCACTTGCACCTGTGCCTGGGCCTGGGCCTGTGCTTGGGCAGCAGCGGCGCTCTTGAGCACCGCGGCTGTGGTCAATGTTCCGTTGATGGCAGCCACATTGCTGTTGGCTATGGAGGCGACCAGCGCATTGTGCAGATCGCGATTGTGATGGGGATCAATTAGGCCGGCAGCGGCAGCGGCTGCTGCGGCGGCAGCATTATCAATCGGATTGCTGTGGGCGGTAAAAAAAAATTTGTCAGCTGCACTCAGCAAATCCTTATGCGGCGATTGCGACTGCGACTGCGGCAAAGGCAGCGACTGCGGCAACGGCAGAGGCAGCGGCGGCGGCGGCTGATGGTGCATCATGGTAGCGCCCTCCTTCAGAGCGTGCATTTCCTGCTTGAGCTGAATTTTGAAGGTTTTTTAAGTGCAGCGCAAGAAACGAAATATCTCTCTTAATTGATTTGTTTTTGCTTTCGGCGTTTTTCTTTGTAATATTTTTGACGTTCGCGTTTCGCGTTTTGTTTTTCTGTTACGTTTCTCTAACTTGTGTCTGTTTCTTTTGGTTTTTCCTTTTTCGCGATTTGTTTCTGTTGCCAATGGCAATGGGCGGTGCTTAGCTATACTTTTGCTTAGTTATTTGACTTCAAGAAGCACATAAATTAATTGAAACGTCCACGCGGCACGAACAGCAAATAAATCCAACGAAAAATTTAATAGCAGCAAGAATAACCATATAACTAAACGTATATCGTGTGTTTATATATTCTATTTTATGCGTTTGCCAATTTTTACTAAACGTCTGCGCGGCGCGGCTGTAGAGTTCTGAATGCGTCGCAGGATGTTTGCGAGAGCTCGAAAATATTTCGTTTCTCAGTCAACGAATAAGCGTGCGCAGCGGCATTCGAAAATGAAGAACACACACACACACACGCACGCACTAGCGAAGGTGAGAGAGAGGCGAGAGAGAGAGGCAGAGAGCGATGCGGCAGTCTGTCTAAAGCAAAGACAGCTGTCATTTATTGTGCCTGGGGTTGCCCTACACACTGTGCTCGTTGTTGGAGGGTTGTCAGGTAGGCAGGCAGGACATCGCTCGTTGCGGCGCAGTGTTGCAAAGTTGTCGCACAGGTGTCAGTGTTGTTAAGTGTTCGCGTTAAGTGAGTTGATTGCTGGTGAGTATTTTTTAAGTGCTTAAAAACACTTAAAGAAAGATTATAGCTAATGAATGACTGAGAAAGCGAGAAAGAGATGCCTTTATATATAACTTTTATCAGAGCTTTATTATTGTTTCTTAATGTCTCATCGTTCTCCTTTTACAGGCAATACCCCTGATATTGATTAGTACTATTGGCTTTACAATGGAATGTCTTTACACCTTAAGAATGTCAATGACCCGCGACGATGTGTGGTATACAAGAAACTCTGCCGCATGTGAGGTTGTGGAGACACGTCCGGGTTATAAGGTGCCTATTCGCAAGGTAAGCTATAAAATTTAAACAAAAGCAAATTTGATTTTTCATAGCTATTGTATTCGTCATGCATCTTTGCAGTTTTACGTTATTAATCAGAAATACGAGAATCCGCCTGGCCTTGTAAATGCTTTACAAGGTGATGTTAATGGACCACCCTGTAAGTATTCGATTAGTAAATACAAACAAAATTTTCAGCGCTTCCAGCATAGAATGTTGTACGGGATATGCCAGCTGAGGGCACATTGTTTTATGCCTTCAGCTGGGTTAACTTGGCTTTTATAAATTAGCTAAGTACTTCACTTTGTCGACCTGGAGGCGTTGAAAATTTTACATTTACCGAGCATTTTCGATTTAAATTAAATGCACATTTGGAAAATTTGTCTTCCAGTCGACACTCCTGAAGAAAAGAAAGGAATTAGCGGCAAAGTATTGGCCGCCCATGGAGCTGTGGGCATTGGCATTTTAGGCATGCTAGTAGCTCTTTAGCCATTTGCCGAGATATTAGCGTTATGCGACGACTCCCGTTCCCTTAACTAATTGAATAAACATTTTGTTGGTACATTTACAGACGAAGAGGACAAGAAAAACAAAAAAAAGGCCAAGAAGTAATAAATCGTTAGCCCGGAATACGAAATATTCGTGTGAGAAATATTTTGAGAACACAACGCACACGACTCTTATTGGGGCTAAGATGACGTACTAAATTGGATTAAAATTCTCTTTGCAATATATATTTAAACTTTGGATATTAAAATCATTTTAATTTAATTTTACAACCTTTTGTTTTAATTGCAACAGGATGTGCAAGGTAATTGAAATTCGAGAAGTTCTTTTGGACACAGAAACCACAAACAGGAAATGGTCTGAGCAAAGCTGCTCAAGCTGTCAGTTTAAGAAACACTGTTAATAATTAACAGCGGCATTGCAAGCAGTGCAACAATAAGCAGTCGAGAGTGCAGCAAAGCAACGAAGCTACAAGCAGTGCAAAAGCAGTGCACAATTCAAATTTAAATTCGAATTATTTCAGTTAGGTAATGTTGCGCGCGCAGCGTCCAGATGGGTTACTGCGCGTTACTAGGCTGCGAATTGCTGCTGTACTTGCTGTGCCATCAACTGTCCGGCACTTGCTTCCAATGCAGCTGCGCAGTGCTCACGCACAGCACCCACATACAAAATAGAAACAACACAGCACAAAAATATCCCTCAAATATCTATGGCTAGGACAATTTTCAAATTTGGACTCTACATGCAGAGACGGGGCTTGTAAATGCGTGTGTGTGTGTTTGTTTGTGTGTGTTAATCAAAAACAAACTGAGGCAGCGACGCTGGCAGCGCAGGACAAATGCGTTATGTGCGTTATTGATTTTTAAAGACACACACACGCTTGCCGGGAATAGGAAATAACGCCAACGGATATTAAATTTATTAAAGAAGATTGCAAAATAATTAAATAAGGAAGCGTCAGGGGCAGCAGATGCTGCATACAATTTTGGCTAGTATGTATGTCCTGTATGTATGTATGTCTTGTCGGTGGTTATTGAACTTGGGATTTTTTTGACAATGGGCGTGTCGCGCGCACATGGGTAGAGGATAGGCGTTAGGCGGGCGACGCACATTTCTATGGCCGCTCTGCTACTGACCCAGAAAATGTGTTCGGTATTAAAATATTAATGAGAAGCAGGCATTGGGCGGGGCGGGGGCGGGGTACACAGTCGGGACGACGCCGCAGCATATTAGGTGACCCTAGGCGGGCACTACAAATAGATTTGGTGTTCCAGCCTGATGACATCAGCAACGGGCGGCGACTAAAATTCTAATTCGATTAGGCGCACTTACAAGTGTCGCAAGTGCAGACTACCACCTCTCTGCTCCCTTCCCTACCCAGCCAACACACCTGAATAAACAGTTTAATTGCGGCAGATAAACAGCACGTTAAGCAATTTAAGTGCCGCATAAAAATCCTAGCGCACATAAATCAAAAAGTTCAATAGGGCTCAGAAGGAAAGGCAAGCGAAGCATTGAATATTCGCTCGGAAGGCACAGGGAAATTCAGTTAAGCGAAAAACATATTTCCATTTTGCCGGCAAACAAGCAAGCAACAAAAAAGCAGCAACATCAACAGCAGCAGCAGCAAGAACAAGAATCATCAGGAAATGGAAATGACAAGTTGTTGCCTGCGGGCGCACCACGTTGCGTATGCGTTATGTTATCTTACGTTCTGTTCGGTTCGGTTATTTATTTATTTATTTTATAAGAACAATGTGTCTGCGAAACCGTACAGACCAAAAAAATAAAAATAACGTGCGACAGCTTCATCAAAAGTATTTTGCAATAATGTATTTCTAGTAGTAAGCAGTAAGAGAAATACTTCGAGAGAGAGAGAGAAAGAGAGTGAGCAAACGAGAGAGAGAGCAAACGAGAGAGAGAGAGACAGGGAGACGGTGGGTTGTCTGATTGTCTATCAGCCATTGTTTGATTATGGCCAAAACTTGGCACAGATTGGCAACGTTTTGAGTTGTATTTAAAAATAAATTATGAAATTTACTTTGAACTAATTACCAAATGAGCTGAGGTAAGAATTCTGTGTAATATCAGATATTGAGTCAAATGAAAACTAAATTTTTAAGCCAACAAATCAAATGTAACAATTCTATATAGGAATATTTTTGAATCAAGAATGCCCCCAAGTTTATATTATTTTAGATTATTAATTATATATAATATTAATTATATATATCTGGATTCAAAAACTTTCTTAAAATACTTATAAATATCTATAGCTATGTGAGATGAAACAATATAAAAGTATTTCAATAGAGCTCGATTGAAATCTGCACTTCAATAAAATGTTGACTACTTGATAATATAAAAAACGAATTTTTATTAAAGGACTAAAGCACTTGGTTGCTTGGACTGATTTATTGAGTAAAAGGAAGCCGACAAATCATTTAACTTTCGGTTTTAATACAACTATTTTTGTTCATAAAATGATATTCTCCGAATGAATCCATAAATTTTAATCAGTCAGTAAAACGGATAATCCCACTACATCATCTAAATATATCCTTTCGAGTCAAATGCGTCTTAGCTCTGTTTGGTATATATACATTTTTTTTTTCTCAAATAAACTCCTCAAATCATAATACTTGCGGCCTTTAAGCGTCAAACCTTCCCATCAACTAGTTCGATCAGCTTTATTCCGTTTGCTGACAGCTCGAATCTGAATACCGATTATCCTGTCACATTACACGCCCACGTGGGCTGCAATCAGTTCGGGCCGACAAATTGCAACTGCATTTTAAATGACAACAAAGCTGGCGCCCAACAACAACAACAACAATAACCACAACCTCTGCATACTTGAAATGCCTGCAAACAAATTGCTGGCATCTGCTGCCGCACGGTATGCGCCTCTCTCACCTGTCCACAACCCCTCCCCCCAGCCGCTTTCAATGCCTCCTATTTGTGCCCCTCCCCCGCTCCTGCTCTCATTTCCAATCATAATCGCCATACCGAAGCGCAGTCGTTAGCCACAATGCGCATTTAAACAGGCAAAAATGCGGCGCTAAAATTTATGTAGATACAAAACTGCAAGGAAGGGAACTGCAGAGCTAGGCAGAAGGGGAGGTGGGGCGGATGGCTGTGGGGGTGGCTGCACATTTTCATTGAGTAAAATTGCCAGCAATATGAAGTCTGTTTAAGGGTGCAGCGGGGGTAGCAGCAGCACTCTCTACTCTAGGCAGCATATGGGAACAACTTTATTGTTTATACATTTGATTTTTATGCTGGATTCGAGCAGAAGAGGAGGGCTGAGGCTAGAGCAGGGGTTGCTGGCTGACAGGCTGGCAGGCTGGCACTTGCAGTGCTTGCAAGCAAAGTGCACGTCGAACAACAACGCATAAATTCAACTGAAACAACAACGACAACAGCGAAGTCGCTTGGAAAATGTCTATATATCATGTAGTACAAAAAGAGAGGGCTTTTGTTTGAGGGCGGCTGGCCGGTGTGTGTGTGTGTGTGTGTGCGTGTGTGTGTGTGTGAGGTGGGGTGGGATGTTATATGCGGCCTGGAAATGACAAAACGTTACCATAAAACTGGAAAACCAACCCCCAGCACATAAGATACACAGCGAGAAAATCGGCTATGCACAAATTCACAAGCGGGACCTACAAGTAAAAAGAGAAAGAGAAAGAGAGAGAGAGAGAGAGAGAGAGAGAGAGAGAGCCCGCGTAAGCTTAGTCTGATACGGCATGGCTGGCGACTCAAACTACCCCTGTCGTCATCAACAACAAAAAGAACAATAGCAACAACAATAACATTAGCTCTATTGGGGGAGAGTTTTTCGCAATTGGAATGCGCGCGCAACCCTCGAAAAATGTTGGTGCGTGGTGACGACAGCAACGTCGGCCGCTTCCTTTGGCTGCCTTTCAGTCAACTTTGGGTTTTCGTACGTGCAATTTCTCGCCCGTCTCGATGACGGACCGTTTCTGCCCGTCCAATATATGTTAAATGCCAAATACCAAAAAGAATATCTACATATATATACATGGCAAAGAAAATTAAAACTCGCCAAGCCCTTGGATAGCTGTGAACTAGTGTTAAAAAAGAACAGACCCGATTTCTGTTGCCATAAACTGCATATATCTGATATGGTATATGTTATATGCAGGCGGCATATATGTGTCTGATTGGGATATATCGTCGATCGTAGCGCTTGCCAGTGATATTGTCCTGTCACAGCAGTATTGTACGTTAAGCAATTGGTACTGCTGAGCCGGGGCATTAACATTGTTGAGCGTCGTTAGCAACCAGAAAGCCACAAGAGCCACAAATCAGAGATGACAAATTCGGATTCGGGAAGGGGACATAAAACAACTATTCCCCACTCACTCACCTCAGAGAAATTCAAAACACACACATACACGAGCGCATAAATTATGCATGCATGTGTGTGTGTGTGTGTGTGCGTTTGTGTGTATATGTGTGTATGCGGAAAGACCGGAAAAATCAATTTTCCATTTTTAATTCAAAGCTAAAAGCGACGGCAGCAACTCGACACGCACACGCAAAGCGAGCCCATCTGTGTGTGTGTTTGTGTGTATATACATGTATGTGAGTGTGTGTGTATTTGATAGCAAGCCTAAAGGATAAGCAGGATGCTGCAAATCAGCAGCTAGGCCTCAGAAACACACACAGAGACAGAGACAGCAACAGAGAGCAAGCGCTACGATTCACGAGAGAGAGACAGAGCGAGAGAGAGAGAGAGAGAGAGAGAGAGAGAGAGAGAGAGAGAGAGAGAGAGAGAGAGAGAGAAAGAGAGGGAGGCGGAGAGAGAGCAGTGTAGTCAGAGAGCGAGAGAGCGTGCTTAAGTATAGACAAACGCTTTGCGAAACGTTTTGGTAATTGAAACAAGGCAACAAATTTTGAATACAAATCTTAAAACCTTTATAAAAAGCTTGCAAGGGATGCGATAGAAAAAAAACAATATTCCTAAATATATTTTAAATTAAAACAAAAATAACGCAAAATGAAGCTCAAAAATGTTGCCCTCGACCACACCCACGAGCAGGGGGCGGAGTGGGGTGTGTTTCAATTGCCAAAATGTTGCCAGGCAAAAATGCCGGGTTTGCGATGTGTCCGGCTGCTGGTCCTCGGTCCTGCTGGGCTGCTGCGACTGCAGTGCCCAAAAAAAAAAAACAACAACAATACGAAAAGTAAGAAAAAAGCAACCCCTAAAATCGTGGTACATGCGACGCAGCGCATTAAGGGCGTGAGGGCAAGGCGCATATAGCCAAAAAAGAAAAAAAAATGTATATGGAATAAAGGCATATTCCAAGAGCACAAAATGACAGAGATTTTTTGGGCAACAACAAAGATGAACTGAGATCTGCCACACGGCCAGCTGAAACTGAGTTTTAATGCAGAGGCTGCAGCATCAGCTTAAGGGTTGCTTCCCCTATACAATGTGCCGCACGCTCTACATGCAGTCGCAACGAGCTGATGATGATGAAGTTGATATTTTGTGTGTGTATGACGGGGGGGAGGATGTAGAAGGGCGAATCAGTCTAGGCTTCAGTTTTTGGTAATGCAAAAGGATGAAAAGGCTGTGGGAGTGTGTGTGTGTGTGTGCGTGTGTGTGTGCCGTTTCTAAATACTTTGATATTGGTTAAGCGTCTGTTGTGCTTATCAAATTGTCAACGCTTAACTCTGCTTCAGGTAGCCTAATTGCTTCAACAAGCCACCCACTGGGCTGTGTCTGTGCCTGTGTGTGGGTGGTATTGCGTGTGTGTGAGTGTGTAGCGTTTGCATGTCTCAGTTGAATTGGTTGTAAGAGTTTTGTTGCCGTGCTCCAATTGCAATTTAATATGCATTACGGCAAAGTGGTTTTTATTATATGTGGCTTTTTGGCCTTTGTACAGCAAGATAAGCGCCAGCAACAAGAGTTGGATATGAAACAAATCAGAAATTGCAATGTGATATGTGCACTAAGCCAGCCAAATGCAGAAAAGAATCCTGTACATTCAGTTCTAAACAAGTTTATATGACTTCAAATGTATATTAAAACTGAAAGCCACCCAAATCTTTTTCATAAGCCTCAATTGAAGTGATAAAATGTAAGGCAATGAAAGTAAGCTATGAAAGTGTATACAGCTATATCAGTATATATATATAATTCATGATAAATCTTCTTATGTGTGAAAAAAAAATGTATACAGCGACATTCACTACTCAAAAGTTCCCTTTTTTGACAACAAAACTACCAAATATTTCAAATAGATACTTCCAACTATAAATAAATTTTAATTATTCCTTTAAAAATTGCAGTTGATTTTGATTCTGGTTGTGAATAGGTCGAATTTCAACTTATTTAAGCTTTTAAGCTTAAGCTTTATTAAATAATCTTTATCTCTTTAATAAACATATCTATATTCTTAAGAGCCCGATGATATAGCCTTTTTACAGTTAAAGCTTTGGGCTTCTGAAAAACTCCATGTGAGAACTTTGACCCTGAATTCCTTGAAGAACTCTATCATCTATACATATATATATGTATATATATATATATACATTTTCGTTTATGGTAGCTTAGAAATTATTTGTATGAAAAAAGTTTCAAATATAGAGTATGTATGAAAATTGTATACGATATCTGCAACTTCTCTTAAATGTGATTCACATTTTAACTGTTAAATTAGATGATTTACAACTTCTATAATGTTTTTTTCCCCCTAAACCCCAATCTGAATATACTATACTATGAATCTCTTACTTTCCCAGCTGTAATCCATCGAGCTATATCTTTGCATAATTATTTGCGTAATTATATATCTGTGCAATGTATGTATAACTTTAAGACTCTATATCTAAGCTAAATAAACTTACATATCAAATTAAATAGTTAAACTAATTGACCTTATTTTTGCGGCTTCCCTTAAACAGTTTCTGATTAATTGCAATGACAACACTTCTAGTGGATGGGATCGAAGACATTGATAAAGTAAAATAAACGCAAAGAAAACGTGAGGAAATAAAGTTGACCTAAAAAAGAGGCAACATTGTAGCCGGTGTCTGCGTGAGCACACACACACACACACACACACGCAATGTAACGCGAATGCTAATGCACATATGACACAGATGATAGAATAGAATGGCAAAATGGCAGACATGACGTAAACGCTGGTGTGTGTGGGTGTGTGTGTGTGTCTGAGTGCTGCGCGTTTAAAAAGATGGAAACATCAAGTGCAGGCGAGCCCGTGCTCTGGCGCAAATTGTTAGTGGTTTTGCCAGCTTATTAGGTGCTTCACCGAGCATAAAAAAGGACAACAGCTGCAGCGGCAGCAGCGGTTGGTAGGGGACAGGGGTCAGGGTGCTAGCGTGTTGGACAAATACTGCAACTGCTCGCAACTGAGAGTTTCGAGTCAAAAATGAGAGCATTCAAAATGAAACAAGTGACGGCTGCTTGCCTCCGTGGAGACACTTATCCAACAAATATGGCTGAGTAAGCATCAGGCAGGATTCTCTTCAGTTGCAAGTAATTTCCTTAATTAAAAGGTGTGACAAAAGCCGTGTGTCAGTGTGTGTGCGTGTGTGGGACGTGGGCGTGGCACCAAAGTGGCTCAAATTACAAAAGTAAATAAGCTGTGTGTGTGTGTGAGAGAGAGTGTGTGTTTACCGCAGCAAGGACATTTAACCAGCGGAAGCGGCAGCAGCAGCTCATTGACATGCAAAACATCAGCAGGATGTGCTATGCGCTAAGCCTGTGGGGGCTAAGCAGACAGGAAGAAACACACACAGATATACACACACAGGCGCACACACATGCTAGTAGAGGCTAAAGGACTTGTCTGGCAAAAGGATACACTTGTTAACTAAGCCTTAGATCCTGGCACTTAGGTTACTGATTATTTATTTACAAGTAGTTGACTAGGCGACATCTCGAGCGACCGTTTGCCAAAAACTCATATTAAACTTGTACTCCGTTGAAAGGATTTTGCTGCCAGGAGTCAACCCCTGACGACATTTAATTGAATTTAATATGGCCCGAGGCAGTAACTAACGAGCCACAATTATTCGAAAGGGTTGTTTTGTGCAAACGAAAAGTTTTTGTGTGCCTTTCGAAAGCTCTCAAAAATATAATTTGGCCACTTTGGCGAATTTGAAGTGGGTCAGTCGAGCGACACAAATGCAAAAGCTTCGACAAATGTGACAAATGACAACTGGCCACAGCAGGATACAAAAGCTCGCATTCGCATCAGAGAGCTTTAATGTTTTTAAATTTATGATGTGCTTCATATAGCTATAAAGCTTTCGCCAAAGCTTGCAGCAACTGCTTTACGTTTCGAGTCCTGTCTGTAAAAAGCTCAACTGCTATAAAAGGAGTTGAGCTTGGCTAAATGTACAGCCGTCAAGCAGTTAACATGCTATAAAGCAGTGCAAGAGGTTTACAGTCATGTTAAAATTAAAAGCGAATATATATAGAATTAGAAATAAGTACTCAAAAGTACTTGCAAATATAATTGATGGCAAGTCTAGTTCGCTTTTGAAACCAAGTTAAGTTGTTTATTAATATATGTGAAAAATATAAAACTGCATTTCATGTGTTGCATGCGAGTATTGGACTTCCAGAAATTATATTTTTTTGCAAATTGGAAGGACCCCCTGAAAATGTGCTCATTTGCAGCTTGCAAACCTGAACTAAAGAGATATGCAAATAATATTAAAGCTCAAGTGAACTTTTAAAGCAGCAAAGTTAGTTACATTTTAAGCAAATATATATGAAATTTTAAAGTGCATTAAATTTTTAATTAGAATAATAACATAAAACGAGGCTTTGAAGCATGTGATACCATCTTGCACTTTGTTAGCTAACACAAAGTGTTAAATGCTTTCACAAGCTCTTATCATAAAATCTTTTTGAAAAACAGAAATCAACTCAATAGCAGCCAATATAATGACTAAAAGCGTGTGAATAACATGTGTAAGCAAATTCTGTTACAGATTTTGCCCAACTGATGCTGCCTAATTCTTGCATGGGGCTTATGGTTTACAGATTTTCCACTAGTCACAACAAAGAAAAGGGCGATAGCTGAGTCAGCTAAGCGCCAAGGCAAGTTGACGCACTGCGCGCATAAATGCATCCTGCTCAAAGTCGCAGGATGCAAAAGTGAAGTGGTGCTCAAGAAATGCTTCAGTCGCATAGTGGAAGACCCGAAACCCGAAACCCAGCCCTGCCTGCTGCTCTCGCAGTGCTATGCGGAGGCACTTGTCTGGTAAATGCTGACACCAAGCATCGGCTCAAGTATTTTGCGGGCAAATAGTCCAGCTGTGTATAAGGTTAGGCCCAAGCATGCTCATAAGCTTGCTGGGGTGTGTGTGTGCGTGTGTGTGTGAGGAGTGTGGGGCATGAGGAGCAATGTAATAAAAGTCACTCGAGTGACATTTTTGAGCTCGCAGCCATACAAAGCATAAGCAAAAAGCAAACAAAGCGAGCGCTAAACCCCAGCTCCCAGTTTCAGCTAGAGTTTTGAGCCCTCCGGCACTCAGTCTCCTGATGACGTTGCCTGTTGTTGTTCCTTTTCAGCCGCTTTTTAATCGATTATGGCGAACGCGTATTGTTTGCCGCAAATCCTGTCTGAGTGTTGCATTACAACAGCAAAAGCAAAAGCAACAGCAACAACAACAATTGCTGCTGGCAACAGTGCATGCTGCAACAGCAACAGCTACCCAGCAATCATCGTATTAGAGCTAACCGCGTGACACGACTTAGTAGCACACGAGTGTGCTTCTTCTGATCTAAGCACCAGTTATTGAAGAAAATATTCCCAAATAACTTCGATGTTCAGCATTCGACCTTCGTGAAATTTGTGAACTTTAAAGATGGCATATTAACAAGTGCATATACCAAAAATGTATATGAATATATCATAAATTTTCGAGAATTAGGGAGATTGCCTTTTAATCATGGCACACGAGAACTACTTTTCAAATGAATGGCCTCTAGCTCCTATGTTTTGAATATAAAATATATAAATAAATAAAAACATATGTCTTTATATATATTAATTAACAAATACATGATTCCAAATAACATGTGAAAGCGAAACTAAGCAAATATCTAAGCAGCATTATCACAATCTGAAAGTTGGTGTGAATTATTAGAACTACGGAGAAGATTCTTCAGACGCCTTCATATATTGAATAAATATAATATATTCAGTGTTATGACGAAACTAATAAACTTGATTGGAAAGACATAAAAATAAACATCACGCGCCCATCTCCAACTCGAATACCTCAAAAAACATTGTACATTGAACTTGCAGCCTATCTCATTGTGCTGAGCCATCAGCAATCAACTCTTATACAGAACAGAGCGGGGGGTGGTGGTGGTGGTTGGGAGAATGCGCTCTTCAAAAATAAAAATGTTTCCCCTGTTTAAAGAATATTCCTCAACATATTCAATAAATTTTGCTATCTATGCAGCAAAATTGTCAAGTGTGCACTTGAGAAAACTCATCGTTCCTTATACAGGATAAGAAAGAAGAAGAGAATGGGTAGATGCAAGGAGTACCGCAGGGTGTTTTCACGCGATTTTCGGTTGTTTCATATGCTTTGTTACCTTTTTGGGAGGATGATGATGGGTCCGCGCACATTCGCTTTTACACGTTTTCTTTTTGTTTTCGTCACGTTTTTTTTTTACATATTGTTGTTGTTGCGATCAGCGATTGTAAAAAGTGCACATTGTTTTCCTTCGTTTCCTTCGTTGGCATCGCGTTTAAGCTGCTTTTCCACCCATCACAATTCAGCCGCAGGAAATGCACGTCGTTAAAATTGCGACCGGTTCTGCTTTTAATATCGCCATCGCATGCCGACATGTTGTGTGTGAACTTACCTGCAACATAATCAAAGAATATATTGAGATTGATTAGAATACATTTTATACGCATATAAGGCATTAAGTTCAAAATGGTTTGTTAAACAAGTACATATATGGCTTAAAGACAAGCGTATGAGGCTTTGATATTTTTTATGACAAGTTCGTGTTTTTACATGTAATATCAAAAAGAATATATATATTATTATTAGCAATATGTACATACATAAAAAAAGGTGTGACATATTGAAACAGGAAATATAATTAAACATAAATCAAAAATTGTTGTCTTCATTTATATATATTTGTTGATATTATTTTTTATCGGCATTTGTATATATTTGCCTAAATTGTTTCTTTTGTCTGTTCTTCAATTTTGTTTTATTTTCCGAAATTGCCAGATAAAACTTTGGGTTCACAATTGTGGCAAATTTAAATAGATATTTGACAAATTGATTTGGTTTTAGGCAAAAAATTAGTTAAAAATATATAATTTTATTAGCTTTCAATGCATGTACATTATTTACTTGCAATGAAAACCAATGAAATACGCCCACAAGCAACTAGAAAGCTTTGACAGCTGGTTAGCAGACAATTCGTACATTGACCTATCCCAAAAATATACGTCCGAAATGTGCTAAGTACTGGAGGCCAAAAACCAAACTTGGTCAGTGGCACATTGCATGTGAAGACTGAACTTTTGTTGACTCAACAGATTAACAGCTAATGAGGCGGGTGAGAGTGAACGGTATTTCGTTGTATTTATTTATTTCTTTTTTCGAGAGAAGTCATCAATAATAAGCGCTTGTTGAGCGTAATAAGAGAGTAAGTTTCACTTTTGAAAAAGCCGAAGTTCAAATACCCTAGCAGTCATATTGTTGATGTGGCTTATGGACCTAGGCGTGACCATGGTGTAAAGCTTATAATTGCTGAAAATGGTCAAGATATCTTAAGAAGTTCATTAATTAATTAACTAACAATGTGATGCTAATAAGATTTTGCCCATATGTGAAGAGTTTGAACTTTCCAAGTTGTCACAAAATATCTTGAACTATATATTGTACCAAGAGAAGTAATTCTTGATATATATATACATATATATAATATATAATTTACATCAAGAAAATGCATGTCATCTTTGCTCACAAAACTAAGTAACTCTCTGTTAGGGTATAAAGACGAATGAAAAAGATGCCCGCTACTAAAGTGGAAAAAGTGTGAAGTGCTGCATATTAATAATGTTTCATTTTTTTTGTTTGGCAAAGAGCCCAAATAAAAATTCTTACAGTACATTATGACTGAGAGCTCAGAAAAAACTGTTTTCAGTCAGTTGTAAATGCGAGTTCGGCCGTGTAGTTAGCTGTTTTCAACGAGCTTAAGCGTTAAGAAAGTGACTAAAATAATGAGTATGTGAAGTACGCAAAAGGGATTTTGAACAAGTACGCAAAATATAGTCGAAATGCAGCTGCTTGGATTGTTGTTGATTTGTCAGTCAGGTGATTATCTTTGATCAGGAGATGCAGATGTTGTCTGTGCGTTTGTGAAAATTGCTCCAGTTTCGTCTAATGCACTTTCATTTTGCCAGTTTGTTTGTGGCACAGTGCAGCCAAGCTGCAAGAGGCTAAATCTATGGGCAGAATTAGGAATGTATACGATAGGAGGATTGAGGATATCAACTACTCGTATGCTGATTACAGTGCACAGCAGGTCGATGCAGACAACAATCAATTGCGGGTGTTGGGGCAGGTTGAGGACGAGCTGCAGGAGGAGGTGCGGCAAATACCCGCAGTGCAAGTAAAAGTGACAAATGAAGTGGAAAGTGCCATGATGAGGGCCAAAACAGAAGATGAAGATGAGTTGGTAAATGCAGTATTGGGGGCGAAACGACTGCAGCCTCATGGAAATGACCAGAGCAAGGACAGGCCTGACACACAAATTGAAAGAACATCAAATCAGGACATCAGCAGTGGCAGCGGGGGCCTAATGAGCCCCGAAGCGCTGCCAATATCGGAAAGGCATAATTCTGGCAACAACAGCAACAATGCGGGCAACATTGGCGATGAGCAACTATTGCGATTACAGGACTACAATTTACTGTATAATGCCGAACGGCAGACATACTTTCAGCTGCACTCGAGCAATGGGCGTGGCACAAATAGACCGACGCCATCGAGTGGCAATCGACTGTTGCAGCAGGTCGTTGGCAACACGCTGAGCGCTGCCTTTGGCCTGAACGCGAATGACGATGACGTTAAGGATACTTCCATGGAGATGACCACCACGCAAACGGTGCGCCTCTACGATGCCGCCTCGCTGCGACAATCGCGCTTCAATCCATTCCAACCGACGCGGTAAGTTATGAATGATTCAGCAGGAAATGTTTGTTGCAATTTGTGCTCTGCGCTTTTAAGTGCTAAATTGCTTTGAATTCGCGAGTACTCCCCGTGGAGCGGTGAGCACGTACCATGTCTTCTTTGTACTACACGTGCTTCATAGACTCAGCTATATATTAAAATGTTTATCGAAAAATAGGTATTCCTTAAGAACTTTTATACTTTCATGAGATATTTCTCTATAAATATGAGGTTTACTTCGATATTTTTCTTTATAGCCCATAATCAGCTAACACAATTCTCCAACTGAAAAATATTTTGATTAAAATATTGATTTCCTTCAGCAATCTCATTTTAGCTTTAGATTCGTTTTCTTTAAATACAAAATTCTTCCATTGAATGCAAAATGAATTATATCATCTATTCCAACTTCTCTCTTCACAGCATCATAATACACGGCTGGCTGGGCAATGCACATGCCAATGTCTACAGCTATTTGGTGCCCGCCTACATGACCCTCGGCGACGGCAACTACAATATTTTTACCGTGGACTGGGGCCGTGGCGCCATTGCCGACTATATAACGGCCAGCTACAGGGTGAAGCCTGTGGGTCAGGTGCTGGCCAAGTTTCTGGACTTTCTGCACGAGGAGGCGGGCATGCGGTTTGAGGATCTGCAGTTGATTGGCTTCAGCATGGGCGCCCATGTGGCTGGGCTGGCCTCAAAACATTTGCAGACGGGCCGCGTGCGTGTGATACGTGCCTTGGATCCAGCTTTGCCTTTCTTTCGCTATGCCCAGGAGAAGGAGCGACTGAGTCGCAGCGATGCGGACTATGTGGAGGTATTGCACACGAGCGTGGGCAGCTATGGATTTGATCGGCCACTGGGCCACGTGGACTTCTACGCCAATTGGGGCAGCCAGCAGCCGGGCTGCTTCTGGCACGAATGCAGCCATTGGCGTGCCTTTGCCCTCTTCAAGGAGAGCCTGGAGACGATGGCCTTCGAGGCCAAGGGTTGTCAGCCCAGTGAATGGCAGCAGTTGACGCGCTACAAGCGCTGTCCACAGCCCACGGGCCAACGGCTGCACATGGGCGGCGATTTGGGCGAGTTATCAATGGAGCAGCTGGCGCAGCGTAGGGGGGTTTATTATTTTGAGACCCAGGCGAAGGCGCCGTACGATATGGGCGCAGCATTATAGTGGAGCAGCATTCAGTGTGGGAAATGGCACGAAAAATGAAAATAAAAAAACCAAAAAAATAAAGAAAGCACAGCAACCAGCGCAACAACAACAACAACAACAACAACAACAACAACAACAACAACACAAACAGCGTAATGAGCAAATGTGTAGCGCGCATTTTTATTTCTAATTAGTAAGTGCATTTGTGTGTGCGAGTGCATATATGAGTGTGTGCGTGTGCGTGTGTGTGTGTGTGCATGCGTGTGTATTTCTAAAAGCTGCGCTGCAAAATTAAAAAATGCTGCCATGTGTAAAATGCTTTTCATGCCAGTCACAGGCAGGGAAAAAAAACACACACACACACAACTTGCAACGAGCATGGGAAAATGTGAAAAGCCAAAAAGCCAGGCAAAGTAGTTTTCGCCGCCATTTTGTATGTATATAAAAAAATATTACCAAACGTATCCGATAAACCCTAAAAGCATGCCACAGTTAATTAAGTAATTGCACAGATTTTCATGTTTAAACATGTTAAATATCAATTTTAAATCAATTTTACATAGCTCCAGAAAAATATGATTGCAATTTCAATGCAGCATAGCCTGGGCCATTGTTCAATATGACCTACTATATCGTAGTATTTCTCTTAGATTCATCTCAAAACGAAAATAAAAAAATTCGGTGATATCAACTTCACATATCAACAAATTTTCTTTTTGTTGCCAATTTAATTTGCATTTGTTTTCAGTTTTCTTTACCAATATCTTTTCTTATTGTCAAATTTCATCTTGCTTTAAGTTTTCTAAACTCTGTTGTCAACAAATAGTCAGAATTTCGTGTACTTCAATTCGCTAACGAGCTGTATGCTTCAGAAAGATTGATATACAATAATTGATATTTAACCGCAAGCAAAATAATATTTATAAACTGTTATCGTTGCCTTAGTTACTAAACTTCTAGTTAAATTTGAGCTGCTTGCTTAGTTTTCCACTGCTTGCTGCATTTCAATAAGCTCAGTTAACAAGAGACGCAAATTAATTGGACTTCATGTTAAACTGCTTGCCAACTATCTCAACTATAACAAAACGAAGCACACAAAGATGTTTTAGTACTACTTTTGCATCTGAGTAATACTTAAAGGTCGATTGTCTTAAATTTCCTGGCAGAAAATGTCACTGGAGCACAACATAGACACACACACACACACACCCACATACACACTGCGACAGAGCGCAACGGACAACTGGCGTAGCCGTCAGCGTCAGGCAACCGCAAATTATGAGATTCTGTGTAATTTGTAGCCTGCTTTTTGGCGCGAGACCTACATAAATTACACACACACATACACACTCATACACACTGTTACATATTTGATAGAAGACAAAAGAGTGCAATGTGTGCAAGCGGTTAGGATGCTCGAATGCTAACAAGTTGACTTGAAATGAGCGAGGACAACTAGACTGTACCCTATAAACACATCATATATTTGTTGAGGGATGGAAGTAGTTTCTGTTTAAATAGCTAAAAATCTGAATTTTCTTAAATCTGTGTAAGGCATTAGGTTATTATTGTACCAAAATAGCTAGCTCTAGCTCGTAAAGATCCTGAGAGTTTGAGCAAACTTTTTAGCCTATATCTTCTACATTCTGATACACAACTGAAATATACCCTATTTTTGGCTAGCTCTAATAAGTTTAGGCTATTAAATGAAGCCTGACGCAACCAACCGCCTATTCGTTTTACCGACACTTTGCTGCATGCATATTGCATGCTGCATACTTGTAGGCGCATGACGCATAAATTAAAGATGGCGGCGTAGCACGTTGGCCAAGTTAACGACTTGGCACTGCCACGCATTACGTTTTAATTGGCACCGTCACATGTGTGTGTGTGTGTCTGTGTGTGTGTGTGCCTGTGTGCTCATCTCGGCGGCCAAAATGTTGTAAATACTTCACCCAAAAAAAAAAAGGCGCACGGCTTCGATTAATGTGATTTCCTCTCACATCATTTGAGCCCTGGCAATTGGAAAGCAAACTCAATAGGCACGTGGGCAATGAGAAATGACGTGCGCAAATATTTGCCAAAGCAAACGAACTAAAAAAAACCGGTTGCTGTAGATTTATTTTTGTCAGCCCCGAAATGTAGGCAACATATTTTAATGCGGCTTTAACAGAAGGACTCTGTTTTCTCCTAATTTCTCCCCTGTGCAAAGTAAAATATTTATTGAAAATATTTTATGTACTTTAAAAGAAATATAAAATAAAAACAAAAAGCTGTCGTCTGCTTTTAGATTAGAATGTTGCACAGTTTTTGAGGTCAGCGGCAGTGAGCGTAACGTGCAACAAATTGCATATAAATTATTTTTCATAAAGTCGCAAAAGTTTTGTTCTATTTTTTAGCAGGCGCTTGAGGCGCCTTCCATCCCCAAGCACCAAGCTAAGTTAGGCACTTGAAAATTGTCATAATGGAGTTTCTCTAAGCACGCAGTTGGACAGTTACAGGGGGAGGCCAGGGCAAGGTCTGGCTGCTTTTGGGCTTCATTTATGGGATAACTTTTGTGCGGCTGCCCAGAATTAAGTGCTTAGACAAAAATTTTGTAGTTGTGACATTATTTTAACTAATTTAATATGCGCATATTTTAGCCATTTAAATAAATAATTAATTAATAAATAAAATAAACGTAAATATACGCTGTAAAATTGTTTTATGCAAACTTTGTCCAAAGCTTTCTCAATTGCTAGTAATGCCTATGCCAATTTTTTAATTTATGGTTAATTTATGGCTTATAAAATGTTCGGAATTAATTAACAAAAATATAATTCTGTAAATTGACAACTGTTTGTTGTTTTTCGAATAAGTATTACACAATTGGGTTACGTAATTGGATTTAGTTGTTAGCCGTGGATAAAAGAAGAGTTTTATTATTAAATTTGCTTACCACAGCATGGATTCTAAGTAGTTCATGTTTTGTCAGCTGTTTGCTATTGTCACGACAAGTCAAGGCGGTCTTTTGACACTGGCTCGCACACACACAAACACACACACACGCACACACACACGCGTGCACAGCCAGAAAGTTAGTTGCGAAAGAAACTCAATTTGCGTGTGCAAGTTTTGGCAACAACATTTTCACTTTGGCAAGACATAAATTGCAGTCTGTATTGTTGTAGATGTTGCAAATGGCAAGTGGCAAGAACAAAATTGTGGCAGCCCGTGGAAAAACCCGTCACTGTTGCCGCTTGTACGCCGCAAACCAAACTGAATGTGCTGGCAGATAACAAAAAAACAAAAAAAAAAAATGCATGCGCTAATTTGTTGGCCAAGATGTTGAGGGCCAAAGGGTTGGTTTGGCCCAGGCTGAAAAAAATACACAGTCCTCAGTCGGAAGCCCTTCAAGTGTGCTGCACCCCCGCCCCCGCACCATTCTCGCGCTCGAGCCAAAGAGTGGATTTAGGTACTTGGAATTGTAGAGAACTGTGCACTGAGCAAACTGAGAAATGAAGTACAAAACTGCACTGAACTGAGCTCAGACAATGCATTCCTAATTCCCGACAGGCTAAAGCCAACCCTGCGACCTCCCTTTCCCGTTCCCACTTACCGCACAAGTAGTTGGTGTCTTCTTCTGTTGGTCTTTTTTTTGGTTTGCCAGCGCAGTCACAACCTGTCATAAAGTGTCGCGGCGCGCGTTTCCGTTGCTAGCCCCGCCCCCTTCCTCTGAGTTCCAAGACTGTCAGTGGTGCTTCCTGCTGGTGGTGCGTGCTTAACCCGCAATGGCTTCCGGCGCACGCACTGTGCTGCCACATTTCAGTTTGTTGCATGCAACTTGCGGGCGCTTTGTCGGCTTTGGATGCACTTACGCTAGCTCGCCCTACCTCCAGCTCTCTGTGCACATATCAACCTCTGTCGTGGTGTGTAATAAAAATAAGGATTACATTTCTCAATAGCCTTTGAGTGCTACCTTGAGCCTAGCAGCAACAAGCTCAAAGAGCAAAACTGTCAATGCCATCGTCAGAAAGATAGCGATATAGACAGCCGAGAGGAGAAACGGAGTAAATGCTGCAGCAGCTTGTTTGTTGACATGCAGCAAACAACACAGAAAAAACAAAGGGTTAAGAATGCTCGAATAGACAATACCCTGTTATCAGTTTGACCCGAAAAGTGTGAAACGCATCGTAAATGTATATTCATAAAGATTCTTGGAAATCAGTTTGAGCCCGAAACTTTATTAGCCAAAATTTCTTACGCCCATTTCCACAGAGGAGGCGTGGTTATTGCAAAAAGTGTGAAACACATTTTGAATGAATTTGAACAAAGTTGAACGAAAAGGTTTTTAACGACCGTTTTCCGCTATTTTTCTAAGCTAATTACAATTAATATTCCAGCTTCCAGTTTAAAGTTTTCAATCATTTAGCACAAACTATTTTCTACATAGGGATAATTATTTATAATAATCATTTACCCAGTTTCGAAAATTACAGGGCATAAAAACCAATGAAACACATTGCAACGCAAGTTACACAAAATGCTGGTAAAGGTGTGTATATCAGCTTGATGTGTGTGTGTGTGTGTGTGTGAGTTTGGATGTGTGTGGGCGCGTAGCATGTGTGAACGCTTCGCAAACAGGCAAAAACTAACAGCAAAATGTGGACAACTGTTGGCCAATGCAACAGAAGGATGCCCGTTGAAGCGGTTGAAAGCTGACGCTGCAGGTGGTGTGGTAAAGCTCGTAAAGGACGATTTGTTAATTATAAGGCCGAATAGTGTAGAAAATGCAAGACTTGAAGAGTTTAGTCAGGAACTTGCAGGACACTTTACTTGATAAGTAAAACAAAAGGCAGCAATTACATCATTTGACCGACAAAAAAAGAGAATACAAAATTCAATAAAATAGTCAACCGTTTGTGCCTAATATCAAATGTAAAACTCGGCAGGGTTCACGCAGACACTTAAATAATTGCTTGGCATAGCTGAGGGGAACGCTTGGAAAGGAGGAGGAGGAGGTCGAGGGAGGAAATTTAGCCTTAGCTACGACGTCAATTGAAGCCCTACGACAGAAAAGTTTCAGTTTTTGCGCAAACAAATTGGATTATTCGATTACGTGTTTGTGCCAGAGCAAGCGCAGGTATAGAGTGACAAGTAGCTAGCAGAGAGACAGAGAGAGCGAGTGAGAGGGAGAGGGAGACAGAGAGAGAGGGGACAGAATCAGACGTTGACGATGTAAAGCGGCCAAGGGAACAAGTTTTAAGAGCCCCCGGGGGAGCAGGGCTTGCAGTTTCGATTTCCAAAATAAAAATGAAAAGAAAAAAAAGCAAACAGTCTTCTTTTGCTTTGAATCTGATTTATGTGGATTTTGTTTGCCAATTGGCAAATGTTTGAAGCAGAGAATGACTTGTAAAAACTAGAATCCCGATTTGATAAAGTACGTTTGACAAAAGCTACTCACAAAGCTGAAAATTATTGAACTATTTTGCTTCTTTCGTGCTTGGCAGAAGCAACAAAAAATGTCCATTCAATACAATTGACGTAAATGAAAAATTCAAAGGGAAACACGTTCCGTGGCAAATAGGAAGGTCAATTCGCCAGAAGATGGAAAGCAGGCGAATTCGCAGGAAATTAGGGAAATAACAAGAAATTGTGGTGCGAATTAAGCGTGCAACCTTCCCAGAATCATGAATACAAAATTGAAATGTATTTTCCCAGAAATTTAGCTGTTCACTACGCATTAATCCTAGTGACAGGGTAAATAATTCTGTGCGTCCTAATGCATTCGAGGAATGAGGTTTCCGATAAGTTTATTATTGGCAATATAATTAGTTAACGGATGGGTAAGTAATGTAAGTAAGTAGTGTAATATGGCTTGGGCTCTAAATATTAAGACAGTTATATGAAAACAGGCAGCGGTTGCTTTACTGAAGGAAGCTATATACAGAGATCCTCAAAATAGTCCAGATTTTCAAAAGCTACGACAAAATATCATGTTATAAACCAAGCCAATCGAAGCACAACTACACGACGCACAAGTCGAGATATTCAACTGATAAAAATCTCTTGCCCAACCACATGCACATCAAGAAATTTGTATTTGAAGCTAATTGAATAATCAAGTCAATTGCCAATGGATAAAATGACACGGTGGGAGTTGCAAAATGGTTAAGAAGAGCAACGAAAAGCAATGACTAACTGGCTGGCAACTAGTTTGTTTTCAAGCGGGCGTAATAAAATAAGGGAACTCCATGGAGCAATAACAAGCATAAAAAATAGCTTGTGGCAGCTGCTGTGGACAACAGTTACCTTTAGCACAGACAAATTAAAAGTCAATATATGCAGTGAACCCACACACAGCTACACACAGACACACACAGAGTAGAGTGTGCACAGCCAACGAAATTTATTGTTTCAAGCTGGTTGGAAATTGTTAGAAAATTGGTTTTGGTTTGGCAGGCTTCATCGCTTTAATTGATTTATATATATACAACAATATATAACTCTAGAGTTCCTTTAGTATATCTAGCATATGTTGCAAGCAGAATTTATTTATTTTAAAGCGCCCGCAGTTGCCAAGTGCAGGCCACAGCTGCTGTAGCTGTTGCTGCTCCCAACTGTGGCAATGGTGCGTATGAGTGATTTTTAATTTATATTTGAATAATCCGAAGGCACGTCTAAGCCCTTGACACCAGTTGGGCTCTGAATTTTTGTTATTTATTTGTTTATTTTTTTGGCTTCGGTGTAGGCCAGTCCTAATGAGCTGTTGCCCGCAGCCCGCAGCAGACCAAAACAAACAAGCAAACATGCAAGAGCGTAAAGGAGAGGCGTTAAAGTAAAGTGTGAAGCAAAGAAACTAGAAACAAAAAAGGAGGTGTATTGCAGGGCTTGACGGTTGGGTAGGGCGCTTGATGGGGTCAGAGTAGGTTAAGCATGTGCTAGTTATGCACAATCGATACATACTATATGCTTAAGGGGCAAAATATGCAAGTGGTTTTTCTGCTGACTGGCAGACAATCAACCCTTTACGTGCCAATTGCTAAATAAATTAGCAAGCATGTGTGCGTATGTGTGTGTGTGTGTGTGTGTGCATAAAAGTTGATTGAAAAACTCAGCTCTTAACAAAGTCAACTCGAGAAATCAACATCAACCTACCCGTACCCGTACCCGTATCCGTTTCCGTCGCCCGCCCCCTGCCTTTTTTGGCATTTTAATTAGCCTTGCCGGCTTCAAGTGTTGCCCATTAAAAAGTTGACTTTAAGGCAATCTGGCAACGCCTCAAGTTAGGCCATAGGCTTAGCTTTTGGTTAGCTAGCGTATACGTTATTTAATTAAGTTTATGAGCGCCCTTGGTTGCTTTTGTATTTTGTGTGTGTGTGTGTGTATTGTGCTTTTAATGAGGTTAGGCAAATAAAATGCGCATACGCCATGTGCAACGCGGCATGCTTCGTGACAGCTTTCATTTATGGCAATTGGTTGTGAGCGAGTTGCAAACGACCAAACGATTCCAATTTGTGTTGAGCAATGAAGTTAGTTCCTCAAGAATTCTTTGAAGGTACTTAAGCATTTATAATTATGGACTTTTAATTAGGTTCAGATTGTTTCATAATTGTGATTCATGTCATAGATATGGGCCAATTCCAAAAGTAGTTTAGCTTGCCGAATAAACCTAAGCCGGTTCTTAAATCAAAGTTAATTACTTGTCCAAAGAAACTTTTTTCTTAGAATATAAAGTTCAAAATGTATATATATATATATATATATATATATATATATATATATATATATATATATATATATATATATATATATATATGTATATATATAATAAACTATAGTAAAACATTTTGCACAAATGGAATAAGTGAAATTTTTCTTAAAACTTGTGCAAATGAGCGAAAATTATCTCGACCCTATTCGAAATTAAGTTTGTGCTTTCATAATATTATTTTATATTCTTCACATATGAACAATTTAAAACGTTTTCAAAAGGTATTTTCATTACAATAGTTCTCGGAACTAGTGCAAATGAGCGCACGACCGATTCCGATTATTAACTTGATTTGGCAGAAATATTTGATGGTTTGGGAGTACATTTCAAAGCTTTACGTGGAATCAAAATCATTGAAAATAACTTTTAGATCTAAAAAACTATTTTTCTCAGCAGAAACCATGTGGAATCTCTTGCACAGCTATTTTTCCTATACTGCTTCGTGGAACATGAACTAACTGAACGAAAAACACGTAATTATAAATTTAATAAGTGAAAGTTTGTTCTACAAATTAAATCTTCGACTTGTTTGATCCATTTCAGTTAAATAGACAGGTCAACATACTACACGAATTGAAACGGAATATCATTTAATTCGTTCTCTCTCGCGCGGAATCTCAACTACGGCACATAACACACACATGCATTTGATTTAAACGAGTTGCTTGCAAATGCATAAGGGAAACAAGAGAAAGGAATCTGCACACACATGCCACAATATAAATTGAAGTGCTCTACATTATAATTCATTGCACAAGCAATATGATTTTTTGCAATTCCATGCTGTAATCGCCCGAGCTCAAGCCGTATGCGAGCCAACAACTTTTAACAATGACATTCACTTTTGGCTACCCAGAGCCATCAAATCGCAACCACTCCCAATACCAGGAACAACCAGCTCCACCAGCCCACATGCCACTGCACACTGCATGTTGCATGTTGCATGTTGCATATGCCATGTGTCCATGTTGGCCTCGGTGCCTCGGTTACAGGCTCCCCAGTTTCGGCTCATGTGAGGGCGCAGTTGATTTTGCTTGGGGTTCTCTTTGGGGCCAAAAATGTTCAACCGCAATTTTTGCCGTTTGTTGGCATTTCTGTCGCATAGTTTTATTCTTTCTCTCACTGGCTTGCATTTATTTACTTAAATTGTGAGGCATGAGTGTGTATTTCATTTCACACACACGCACACGAGCGCACATGCCACACACACACACACATACACAGATACGCACACAATCCGGACGAAAATTAAGCAATTTCAGCAAAAGTATAATTTTATTTATGCCATTTTTTTTTGTGGTATGCAAATTGTGCATTTTTTATTGTCGCTTAATGGTTTAAGGTAATTCTTTAATTGTTGATGCCAAATAGTTATTCAATTATTGTGATAAACCAATTAAATATTTATACGAGTAATTGAAAATAAATTGCGCTGCCTGTAATTCCGTTTATAAGCCTTTGCGAACATATCGAAATTTAAACGGAGAAGCACTTGAAATTTTACGTAAAGTTTGTCTTTAAATGTTACACAGAATCTGCCTTAAAAATTTGCCATTTCTGAAGGCTAAAGTTACAGAAATTAACAGACGGAAAGATTGATATAAATGTAAAACCAACGTTTGGAGAGAGTGGACCGATGTTTAAACATATCGCTGAGATGAATACTTTAAGAAAACTTAAATGTCAAGGCTAAGAATACCTTTATATACCTTTTATATTGCCTAAGAATACATATATATATATATGAAGCTTACATTTATATGCAGATAAGTTCTCATTTATAAGTTTTTACTTGCAACTCCTTTTGATGATTGGCTGTAAGCTAAATAAAAGCCTATAACGATCCATCTAACTACTTGAACTGAAGCCAAACTCAGCAGCGCATTTTGTACTTTCAACTCTTGCCTTGAAGCTCACGAGCTCGTTTATATGCCAATTATAAAACCGCATGAGCTGCCAAAAAAGAAATAAAAACAAAAGGAAAAAGGAAAAACCAAAAGCTGAAATTCAAGTAGCGCCCATCGGAAGTTTAACTTTACTTTGTCGTATAAAGTTCATAAAATTTAAAAAGCCAAAATGTATGCCCGCACGTATTTTATTAAAGCAAAGTTCAACATTTTGTTATGTATTCTTCTTCTTTTGTTTTTTTTTTGTTTTTTGGTAAAGCGAGAGGAAATGTTGTTTTGCTTTTAATGTTGATTTGATAAATTTATGAATTTAAATGCATTTCGTTGAGCAGGTTTTCACCTTTGGAAACTTTTGGCACAGGCGCAACTTTTGCCACAGAGCATTATGAAAATTAAATGAAAAATAATCTTAAACACGTAACGTATACGACACGTTGCCAGTGTTGGCTATATATATATACATATATATATTTTTTTTAATGTTGGTTTTCTTTGGTAGCACTTGAAACAGTTTTTGTCTCGCCCTAAAGAGCATAGCATATGAGTATTTAAAGGAGCGAGAAAGCATTAGAGATAAGAGCGAGAGGGCATATGAAAGTATACACTAAGGCGCTTAAATAAATCCAGCTGAGAGCTTAATTATTTTGTATTCTACTTTCTTTGCTTTGAAATAATTGTTCCGTAACCCATTAAAAAAGTTTTCAATTGCTTACCCCATACGAGTTGCTGTGGGATTGGGCTTATCAATGGATACTAACCTGCAAAAGACAAGAGAGCGAGATGCAAAAAGAAATGCGATTATAATGATGGCATATTACATATACATCGAATTCAGGCTAATGTCTAATGAGATAAAACAGCAACAATAAGAGTGAGCGCTATAAATAACAACGACTACGGGCGCATCAGTTTACAGATTCCAAGAATGTTTTATATTTTCTATAGAATTTTCATAAACAGCTTACGGGCCAAGTTTACTTGATTATGCAGCAAATTGCATTTACGTGAAATGGGTAGGGGGTGGGCCGCGCTGAATGCTGTTGTTGCTAAGACTAAAATAAACAGACGCAAGAAGTAAAGCTCAGAATAATTCACTGCTGCTGACTGAGTTTATAAGAAAGCAAAAAAAAGTGAAGTGAAGAAAATAGCGCAATAAAATCAGTAGCAGCGGCAGATGAACAGCAGAAGTCTCATCCACGCAGGAGGAGGAAGGAAGGAAGGCGGCATTCAGCGGAAAACCTGTTCGGACGTGGCCGTGGCACTTATGTTAATCATCTGAATATGCAGTTGGGGGTTTGTTCCAATTAAATGACAAATGACATTAAATCGTAAGCGTGTGCAATTTTAAAGGCTTTACAGCCAACAGAGCTCTTTTACAAAGTTACCTGCTGCTGAACTAATTTAAAAAGTTAAAATGAACTTTTGAACTAGTTGCGTGAATGCACAACTGTTGCTCTCTTTGGCTGATTACGTGTTTGTCTGTGGCAGTTGCTGTTGCTTGGCATCGCCGAGAAGTTATAGTTAAGCCTGAGTCAAGAGCTCCATAAGGAGTATGCTCTAGCAACTTTTGCAACATTTTCTCGCACAAGCTTTCATCAAAAAACTAAAATAAAACACATGCTCAAAGAAAGACGCGCGTGCCGAATTCTGCTGCTGCTTCAAGTAGCTTTCGGGCTCACAACATTTGATATCTAATGGCACCAGTTTCCCTTCTCCAGCAGCCGCCAGAGTGTGATAGAGAAACACAGAGAGAGAGAAAGAGAGATAAAGAAAGAGAGAGAGAGTGCGAGGGGAAGAATGGCTACATTTCTCGTCTCGTTGCATGTGTCAGGCCGTAGTTAAGCAAACAGATAAACAGAGTGTTGCATATTTATGTGCGTCCAGGCCGCTCGTTCAGCTATTTCAAGGCCTTTATACAACTACATACGGAATAAAAATATTAAAAAAATAACCCGCAAACTTACAATTTAATTCAGGGCAAGATTTCATCTCATTTTTTGCACACCCTAACTATGCAAGGGAGGTCTGGGATATATTGAGTAAAATTTTAATCGCACTTTCTAGTAAATCTGCTTAGTTTTTGTTGCATGTTTCTGCCGCATGTTAAACTTAGTTTAGTTTTATGGCTTAGCTTTGCTGGCAGAGCTTAGCAAAGCTTTGTTTTATATTTCTTTAATGTTTAATTCAATCGACTCGACTGTAGTATGCTCTACAATATCGGTAATATGCCGTAGCAGCTAACTCTTTTAAAGGGTATATAAATGCTGGTCAGCTCTGGAAATTCATGTTCTTCATTTTGCTGCCATGTGATGACTTTTTGTGGCGAGAAAGAAACGCTTAAGGATACTTGTGCAAGATTTATGACGTGTTAGTTTTTTTTTCGAGTGGAGTTTGCCACAGCACTTGCAACATATCCACATAGAGCGCGCCACATGCTTTTTGCTCGACAACCCACTTGCACATGCATATGCATATTTAAGCGAGGACATGCAATTTTTGTTCCTTTGGCAAATGGCGTTCATTTTTTAATGAGCGCCCCGGAAATGTGTGTATGTGTGTGTGAGAGAGAGAGTAAGAGGGAGGGTGGGTGTGTGCGTGTGAGTGTGGGCGTCCTCTTTGATTTATGAAGAACTCAGCACAGCTGACGTTTCGCGTTGGATGCGAGTGTGGGTGTGCGGGTGTGGCAGGACATAAGTTTGATAATGCAGACTGACGGCGCGCACAAAATTATTTTTAATATGATGTACGCATATGAAGTATTTCTGCATCCAGCCTGTCCTGGCCGGGCTGTTTGGCTCGCGGCTCTGTTTACTCATTGATATATGTAAGCGCCTGTCTAAAAGTTGCCTGCCAAAGTCCTTAAACTATATTTGCGCATCGCACACGCGTCCATTAATCAAGCAATTTATCAAACATGTCATATGGCAGCAGCAGCAGCAGGGATTTGATCGTCATTTGCTGTGTGCCATCTCTTTATTGACAAACCAGAAATGTGAGTAACTTGCCAGAGATTCTCCCAAATGTATGTGACACTTTGAAGCCTTGCTGGACTATGGGCAACATTTATATTTTTTTGCCAAAGCCAAACTAGAGTATGTCTTTTGTTTGTTTGGGTTTCTTTAACAGGGAAGGTTCCTTGGACTGACAACTAGAGCTCATGTAAAGCTAAAACATGTACAAATAAAAATTCTCAAAAAGTATCAAATAATATACCTCGATATAAATTGATCCTCTTTTTTACAAATTGGTGTACTTTAGAAGAAGATTTTCAATTGCTTAACATTATTTCTACTATTTCTACGTAGTATTTCGACTGCAAAAAAATAAGCTGCTCAGAAATATTAATTATTGTGTGCTCTGCTTAACAGCTGTAAACTTAACAGCGCGTGCTTATGTAAACATTTAAGGCGAATAATCTTGAAATTTTGATCATTCGTGCTGTCGTTAAAGTTGATTTTACACCAAAATTGTGATATATGTAAATGTTGCCCATGGTGCGCAATCAGTCAGGAAGTTGACTAAATTGACTGCTTTTTCGCACTGAGTGTGTGCCTAAATATGTGTGTGTGTGTGTGTGTGTGTGTGTGTGTGCTATATGTGTGTAGTTTCGATTGGTATCAATGTTGTTCTGCTGTAGCCTCTGGTAAGCATCAACCGCAAGTCTGGGCATGTCAAAATCGTAAGGCTTGTCAATCAGCTTGAGCAGCTTTAAAAGTCTCTATGTCTCTCTGTGTGCACGCATGACTGATATGTGTGTTAGTCAGATTGTGTGTGTGTGTGTGTATCTTGTAATGTAAAACCGGCATTAGTCAATTATGTGCTGCCTTAAAAGCCATACAAATGCAAACAAGTGCGGCCTTTAGCTTGGCTTAGCTCTTAAGGCACTCCGCTTGACGGCGGCTCTTTGGCTCAGTATAAGAGTATGCTTCAATCTTTGCATATACAAACACACACGCACACACACACACCAGTTCACTATGTATACATAAGCAGCTAAACGCATATAGTTTCTCAAGTGAAAAAATGGGGGAAGATACAGAGCTCAAAAGAGGTTAATAACTGTAGAGACTGCCAAGCGAAGCTTGAAATGGAGCCGGCGAAACTGAAACCTAGAATTACTTTCTTTTTATCTTCTTTCCTTTTTGTATGCAAGCAAATGAGCGAAATGTGTGTGAGATGGGGTGTGGTGTGTGCGTATACAACGCAGTCTCAAGGATTGGTGTGTATAGAACATAATTTATGCTCATTTGTGGTAAGTTGAGCTTTGTCAAAGTAAACGGGAATATAATGATATTGGAATATGGCATAGTTATATGGCATAGGGCATATCGACTTAAAATTTCGATACTAACCATATAAGAGTCTGAGATTGGAAATATGTACATCTTCTTGCTCAGTTGCCCTAGTTATGAATGCCCAAACTATTGCTAAGGTTGTAAAACATATGACGGGACATTTCGAACATATATAGTGTTGATAAACGAGTTATCTGTTCTGTTCAATTGTACATGGTTAGTGCTCGACAGTTTGACATTAAGATAAGTGTAGTAAAATTGTAAATTCAAACGACTTGCATATTATTTTAAAATCTTAAAACATTTCATTTTTAAATAACCACAAGTAGCATCAAGAACTCGTCAAAGCATTCAAGCGAATTTTGTTCTAACAAATAGTTGTCGCTCAGAAGGTTTTTTTTTAACATCTTAGCTTTACAATTTTTACCACAAGCCCATCTTAAACGAATGCATATAGAAGTATTTCTTTGTATGTTTTCTTATCTTCTTTTTTTTTCGTTCATTTTTATTTTCATTTGCATGTTATTTAACTTTACATTTTGATGCTATGCTATTGTAGATACATATTAAAGCAAGCGTCTGCTTTTTGGCAAGACTTGCAAACATTCTATTTAACGCATTTATACATGCATCCTGTGTCAAGGAGCTGTGTATACAGGCCACGTAATTTACATGTGTGTCAAAGCCAAGAAAATGTAGCACATAAAACATTGCTGGCATACTTACGGGCGCGCACCTCCTTCAATAACGGCTACATTATTCATATTTTGATGTGTAGCGTCTTATTTTGTTTTCACCGCTGTCACGCCTGAAAGCGCTTAATTGAATTTTTACGACTTGTTCGAGCCCAGCCAAGAGTCAAAACAACAAGAAAATATCGCAATAAAATGCCTACATCAATGTGGATGCGCGAAGCCTGGTCTAAACCTTTTTATGAGCTGCCATAATCGAAATTTTCGGCTTTCGGATTTGCCATACTCGAAAGTCGCTTTATTGCCATTGAACATGCGACAATTGCAGCGCCAATAGAACAAACGTATGCCCAAAAATTTCTATATCCGTTGCTATGTCTGGGGCGGGCCCACTCGCCAACTTGGTCCTTCTACTAGTCGCAGTCGCAGTCAGCAACCCGGCTCCCTTTGAAAAAGAAACCTCCCCACGCAACTCTACGCCAAAGTCATTTCCGTGTAATAAAAGTCTGGTGCATTGCAATTTGCTGTTCAAAATGGGCGTAAACGTGGGCGAGTGCAATGAACCGCTAGCAAAAAGTGCCGGAATATACCAAAAAAAAAAAAAAAAAAAAAGAAAGAAAAAAGTTTACGTAACATGGTCGGGAATTTTGCGCCTAAAAAGTATTCAAAAGGACGCGTTGCTGGTGTGCAGAGGATGTGGCGGGACATGGAGATAGCTGATAAGCAACCAACATACATACATAACAAACGCTACAACAATTGTAAAACTGACAGCCTTTTGTTGTCCTTTACTGTTGCGCAATGATGGGCAGTGTCTGACGTTCAACATCCTCTACTTGAAACTGGCATGGGGTATGCTCAGCAGCAGTTCCCGAAGAGTCTGAAGCGGAGATATTTTATACCCTTATGTGTTAATTAAATACTCACTGTCAAACCTTTTATCCTTTTCTTAAAAAGATGTTTAATATTTATAATTTGAAAAAGTTGAATATCTCTTTTCAAATTGGGTTTTTATTTAAGTTCCTATTTATTGTTTAATTTACGCCTGGTTTTTAATGCCTTTCTTTTGTTTTCATTTGTTCAACATATATATTGATATATACATTCATATAAGATCCCAATTCACCTTTCTCCTATAACAGTTCTCTTGATTTTCGTCCTGAACCTATTTCCGTTTCACACAAATTGCTTATCTTCTCTTAAATATAGGGTATTTTAAACTCTAAACTCTCTGATAGTGCCTAAACCGAAGCAAAACCTCAAGCCCTACACACATTCTGTGCAGCTTGTAAAAATATATACTATGTCCATTTGTATGCAACTCTTGAAAAACAAACAAAAAAAAAAAATAGAAAATAACAAGAGCTTATTACGTTTGGTTTTTGTTGTTTCTTTCGTTTGTAGTTTGTCTATGTGTGTGCAGTGTGTGTGTGCAGTGTGTGGGTGTATGCGTGTGTGTGTGTGTAAATGTGTTTGTGTGTATGCGTGCGTACATATGTGTTATTTTTACAGCGTTCTGTGTTATGCGAGCGTATGCGTGTTCATTTGTCTACATTGTGCATTTAGTTAAGTATTTATATGAACTTGTTTAATACCCTGTAATTGTCTACAAGTAAATATGTTTATATAAAAATATGGGCAAAGCAATTTAGCTGGTGGTCGAAGAGAAATAAACTAGTTCCCTGATCTTAACCAACTAATTGACAATGTTTTATACATTTGAAAATGTACCCTGTAATTCGAACAAAAGTAATTTTAACTAGAAACTGATTTCACATATTTATACAAATTTATGTTAGTCTTAAGTAGTTGAAATTCTCTCACATGAACAATCTTCCCCTATCATGTCTTTGACAGGGTATTTGCGATTTATTATTAACGTCTCTTTTTCGGCTCCCGACATTTTAACTATTTTATCTTCCAACAGCTGGCGCTGTTGCTGTTTTTTCTCTTGGCCATTTAAAGTTTTCATTTTGAAGCGTTTTCAAATTTTGTTTGTGCACATTCTTAATTGGCTGAAATTAAAATTTTAATGACCCTCCATTTTCATTTTCGGACCGTGTAAACTGACCAAAGACACAAACAGCTTGCAGCATCTTTAGGGCCCGCCACACTTAGTCGCTCGGCCGTTGAATTGAGTTCTGAAGCTCCGAAACACTGTTAATTTTCCTAACTTAATTAACTTCAAGAGTCGTGGCTGTACCATCCCCTTCTACTTCTACTTTAGCTACAATTTATTTAGCATCAAATTAACATTTTACGTGCTGTCTTTGGATGGGAAACAACTTTAAGCATTTATCTCAAAGTCAATGTGAAAGAAATAACAACCTGAGACAGAGTCCAAAGAAATATCCCAATAAAACCTTTCATAATCTATGGTATCTCTTAAATAACTTCATTCTAAGTTCCAGAAAACTTTGATTAAATGATATTATTACATGCTTATAGACTTACGCCCATTATCAGGGCTCGCCTAATTTGTTGGTGAACGAAAAAACAATTTTAAATATGAATTCAAATTAATTGGTTTTTGGATAAATGAAATGAGATTTATCTTTTCATTTTTTATTTATTGGCATCAGGTGGTTATTGAAAATTGTGGTAAACCAAATTTTTCAAAAATAAAATGCTAATTGCATTTTTTTGGAGTTTGCAATTAAAATACGTTAAATATTTATTTTAAATAGTGCAAGTTGAAGCGTGGGGCACGTTGCAGGGACACGGATGATAACATTCAGAATGGTTTAACGTGACTATTTGAATAACACGGCACCCCCCCCCTTGGATTGCCAACTGTGCATAGCGAATGTTAACGGAAAGCCAAATGGATGCTTTAGTTATACAATGCAGAGAAAGTGGGAAGCTGATTTTAGCTGCCACGCAATGTGCGCGCGTGTGTGTGTGTGTGTGTGTTGGGGGGCAGATTGGTAGAGTTTAACAAAAGTTTAATTGAATTCCTGTCGCCTAGCAATAACAACTGACTGATGTCAAATGGACTCAGTTATATAGTATATAGTCGATGCAGGGTTACAGCGTCTTATGGACGTAAATTTCTATAAGGCATAGCTTAAAGATACAATTAATGTTGCTAAAGTGCTGCAATAATGCGTTATCCATGGCAAGCAATTGCCTACATTGCCGCATCCTTCGACCACGCACAGATATAGAAGACGCCAAAGGCTCTCAACCACAAACATTTGACCCAACCCTACAAATTGTGGATGCCACAGCGTTACGTTGCGTGCATAGCAAGTTGTGTGTGTGTGTGTGTGTATCTGTGTGTGTGCTTGGGCGTGAGCTTCGGCGTGTGCTTGGGCGTGTGCTTAGGTGTGTGTGCTCGGGTGTGTGTTATGCAAATTTATTCATAGTTTCCGCTTTTTGACTCATTATCATTGACTCGCCATTGAAGTGCATCGACTGCGTATAATTTATATCGATGGCTATCTCTTACCAATATCTATTAGATACTTTATTTTTACTCTGGCCTGGCTATGCATAATTTAAAGGGTGTGTGTGTGTCTGGCTATACGCTGCCCAAACTGACCTTGAGCTGTTGATAATGCCCTGTGCTGTGATTTTATATGTCCAGCAAGTCAAATCATGTGAAAAATTTAATTAAATATACCCTGCACGCAATGATATGCTGTACAAAGGGCACAACAGACATAGGAACGAGGCAAAGCCTTAAAATAAGTATGCATGTACTAGACTTATTTAGCTAGGCTTATCTAATTCACATCCCTCTAAACTTTGAGCCATATTTGAAGATAATTGACTATTGAGTAAGAAACACAAATAACATAAAGATATACGTCTATATACCTATATGCGATATGAATGTATATATGTATTTGAACCAGAAAGAGTCGTTTCATTCAGTTCGTTGCTTAAACTTTTCTTTTTGTGAGAATTGACCTGAGACAAACGCATTTGTTTGCTGCATTAGACTATAAATAACTACAATAAAAGGACTTTAAATATTTAAGAAAATCATATTCTATCTACAATTTGCACTTAAAGTTGCAGCTTTTAAATGAACTTACAAACAAATAAAACTATATTGATTGATTTTAAGCGCATTAATTATAAGTAACGCCCTAATCTATAGCTGCAACTGAAGCCAACCAGCATTGGCCGTGGTCTTTGGCCGGCTTTGCCACACTCCCCCCCTATATCCAGAAAATCCAACACTCTTTTTAGCAGAAGTGAACTGTGTGTCTGCTTGAACACTCTTAAATAGATAAACGCATTTAAATTGGTAGGAAGTGTAAACTTTGCCAGCAGCAGCAGTAAAATCATGACCAAAATTTATGTTGACAACGCGTGCAATGGGCAAAGAGCCAGTTGGGCGACGGGGGTTTGGGAAGGGGGCGGTGTGTGGTTTGGTGTACTGTCCACGCGCTGCGGGCGGGCCAAAAAATGAAATGACCAAAAAAGCGTCAAGCAGACAAAAAGCCCGCTGCAGCTGCAGCAAATGCCATGGCGCTTATTAATGGGTCATGTGTGCGCTGTAAAGTTTGGCCAACACCGAAGTTGGCCTTCTCTCGATTGCTGTTGTTGTTTTTGTTGCTGTTATTGTTGTTGTTGTTGTTGAAGCGCTTTAAACTTTTGCAGCAAAAGTTGCAAGGGAAAAGTTTATGGGGACCATCGCACGCATACTAACTCATCGCCCGCTGGTTGTAGCCACAGCAGACCGCGCCCTAACCTTAACCAAGAGGTGAGAAAAGCTTAACATATATATATGTATATATGTTATATACACATATATGGGAATGGCTGTTGTTGGTTCATTTTTGTTAATTTCCCTGGCACAAAATAATGAGACGCATATTTGCATATTATTCAGCTAACAATAAAGCAATATCCACAACAACAACAACAACAGCAACAACGACTATTGTGAATTGAAAGCGCGTTACAGAAATTTGCATAAAACACTTTTTGCAAAAGGCGCTACAAAAGCATAAATCAAAATCATCAACATCAACGTCATCAACAACAGCCTCACGGCATTTGGCTCACTTAATCGAATGGACATTAGTGCTGGCCACGTGTCGTGTTTGCTTTCGGATGCGTGCTCGTGCCTGTTCGTGTTGGGCATAGCTGGAAGACAATAAAGCTGGGAACCACGACCCAACACGACCTCTAAACAATAAACACGCCTCAATATTACTTTAGCTCACGCCAAAGCGACCTTCGACATTAAATTATTTTAAACACGTCAGAGCAGACCCAACATCAATAAAAACACGACCAAATACCCAATAACGACGCTTAACATAACTAAAATTCGACCCGAAACTAAGTAAAATTATATGTAACACGACATAGCATGACCATAATGACCCCAAAAGACAAACCCCAACTTTGACACAAGTAAACAAGACTCTAATTGAGTTAGACACGATTAAGCGAGACTAAATCCAACCACTATTAATACGAGCAAAAGTTGACACGAGTTCAACCCGTACAAGGTACTTAACACAATATTAGAAGACAACCAGACACGACTTAACATGACTTCAAATCAACATAACACGAATCAATACGAAACTTGTCATCTGGTGCTTCTTCAAACAGACTCGAACCAATACAACTTTTCATTACCTTTTCACGTTCTTATATCGTAAAAACCTTCGCCAAACTCTCATCTCTAGCCGAGCGGCACACACGGCGTATGCGTCATAAATGTGAAATGTGCCCTTCATTTTGGGTTCTGCGGCAAGTTGACTCGTTTCAAATCACAATGTCGCGTGCTGTTGTTGTTGTTGTAGTTGTTGTTGTTGTAGCAGAGTTCTCGAATTCATGCCAAGCATCAAAATTGAAAATTCAATGTGTTTGTAATTGCCAAAAATGGACGTTTGGATATTGGCCCTTCAGGGAATTGGCTTATAAATTCTGTTTTGTGTCGTGCAAGGAAATTACGTATACGCAGCGTTGCGCCATTTGGCATTTGGCAATCGTGCGCTGTGTAGGAAATTAAGTGGCTGCTGATTGCGAATGGCCAAAAGAGGGCACACTTAATGGACTGTAGCTTATATTGATTAATAGATCTTGGGCTTAGTTATTTGCAATGGTAATGTTAGGTCCCTGGCCATATTAAGATTTGCAAAGTTAAAGTCAAGTAATATGAAAGCTTTGGGCTACTCATTTACAAAAGTTAAATCCAATGAGAAAACCAATTTCATCAGTTGGGAATTCTGCAAAACGAAGCAGAAGGCACAAAACTTGGCGAATTAAACAGAGCAAAGTATATTTTTCTGATTTTCCAGTTGTTAGGAATTACTGGGCGGAGAGTGAAATATATTTGCTTGAGGATTTTGGCAAGACGAAGTGTACCAAGAAATTTATTTGAACGTTGCTTTAGGTTTGAAAACTACTTTAAGCTTCTTTTAGTTACATTCATTTATCTTGTTTTATATTGTTATCTGTTTGTTTCAATTCCGCCCAAATGGAATTAACTATTCTTATATTTGAATTGCGCATAAAACACATCAAAATTATGACAAAGGCCATATACCCGCTGACTTCAGCGAGGCCTCTGTTAAAAGCTTAAAACAAAATAAAAATCGCTTTAACCCAAAATTCAGTCAAGTGCGTAAAGACAACCAAACGGACGCAACACGCAAAAGCTCGATGGTTTTGCAAACAAAGGCCAAAAATTGACAAAAAAAAAAAGAAAAAATAAAAGACAAACAAAACGAAGTCAAACTGGGCTCTGTCGTTGACCTGGCGCGTAATTAAAGCTGCTTCCAAACCGAAATTCAGTCAGCGCCGGAAGTTGTTTAACAAAAAAAACGAAGAAAAAATCGTGCGCCGTCCTTTTCAGTAACAAAACACATCCTGTTGCGACGTTGCGAGTGGCCACTGCAGGTTTTTGGTCGCTAGCGGAAAATTCAAAGTGCCAGAGCATAAAAACCCCAAAAACAATACAAGCTAAAATTGGAAAGCAACAAAAAAAGAAATGGGGGTCGGGTGGGAGGAGGCCTTTAATTGTCGGTCAGAAGGGTTGACAATAATTGGAACAGCCGCAACATGGCGTTGGCTTCGGTTATATGTGCCAACCACCTTAGGGTTTTAGATAGTGGCAGCTGCGCAAAGTGCAAAAATTGAAATCCCTTTCGCTATCAAATCGCCACAAAAAAAGGGAAGGGATTGTCACACGGGGGTCGTTACATCAGCTGCGTTGGGTCTTGTTTAATGTGTCAACTCTGAAGCTTGGCAGCTTTCGAGCACAAATTGAAAACTTCTTTGCATCTATTTAAAAAGAGATTTGATTTGGATTTATAACTAAAATCTCTTACGATTCTATAATCGAAGCATGGAAAACCTCTTTCGCCTGCTTCGCCAAGCAAATTTTTCAGTGAAACTTTAGAGAATATCGGAACTCGAACGTGTGCTTTGTTGCCGCATATGGTGAGCTCATCGTACCTGGTTTTGTGTTCTAGTTTTTGTTCCGAAATCGCTGTACATTCGTGTAGTCTACTTTTGGTACAGCTGCTGCGACCACATAAGCAACAACAACTATAGCAACAACTGCCACAACACTCATATAAATTGCAAAGCAATTAAATTGCACAATTGTTGCTGTCAGTTTTCAGGGCCTCTCGTTTTTCTGCTGCCGCACTTGTTTGCGTGTTTTACAACATTTTGTTAAGCCTGGCATTTTAGCACCTCAGGAGCAGCAGCAACAACAATTACAAAAACAACAAGAACAGCTGATCGCTGGCATTCCTTGCCAGTGTGGTTTTTTTTTCTGTTATTGTGTTCCTTTGGAATCGCTGAACATGTGGCAAATGTGGCAGCTGCACGCATCCTGCGCAACGGGCACAGTTCGAGCTGTGCGGGTTGGGTTTGTGTCCCTGCTAAGGCATTGCATGACAATATGCCTGCAATTTACAACGCACAACAACAATAACAAAACAAAAACGCTTAGCAACACAACAATAACAGCAACAACAACACAACAATAACACAAGCGTTTAGCTCATTTGTTGTTGCCCCATTTTAAGTAACAAACAACAAAATTTGTTTATAATTACACATTAGCGGATAAAATATTGCGCATGCCACACATGTGTGTGTGTATGAGTGGATGTATGTGTGGGTGTGTGTGTGTTGTAGTTTGTGTGCACTTGATGCATGTCTCCCCAGTCTGTGTGTGTGCGCGTGTGCGTCTCTCTGTGTGCGGCTGACGAGGCGCCTTTCTGTAATTGCTTTTGTTATTTTGCTTTTATGATGTGCGCTAAATTGTTGTCATTATCGCCGACTGCCATTGCGATTATTCAATTATATATGTATACGTGTGTGTGTGTGTGTGTGTGTGTGTTAATAACTGACTAGCTTTCAATAGATGCATTGCTTACACATAAAGATAGAAGCATAAAGCATTTGTCTCAACATTTAGACTCGACCATCAAAGCTCAAATTGTTTCAGCTTCGTATTTCGCAGAATCCCAGCAAGCAAATCTTTTTGCACTTAATTCGAGTTAATTTCAAAAGCCTTGGCATTTGCATATATCTAGCCTTTACTAAGGCATTTATATTTGCCAAATTAGGTTTATTATTAATATTTATGAAATAAAACACTTTATAAGCATAATAAATGTCTTTTCATAATGGTTATGTCAAAAGATAAATGCATAAGGCGCTTGGAAATAGCTTGACCCCAGACCTAAATATCATAGAAAATGCCAATAACCGAGCAAGCAAAGTTTTTCCGCTTGAAATAAGTTAAATGATTCTATAAATATTAGCATAACGTATTTAATTCCAGGTGAAGCACCAAATGTTTATGCAACAGGCGAACGATAAATCTTTTATAAATTTCAATGAATTTACATCGAATTTTCTTTTTTTTTTGGGTAGGGAACTTGAATAAGCATTGGCAAAACTTTTACAAACAGTTAAAACTATAAAAAATATTAGCTAAATAAACGAGGAAGAAAGGCTATCTTCGGCACGCCGAAGATCTAATACCCTTGCAACCTTTTAATGCCGAGAAAATGGTGAATGCCGAGCTTGGTGAAGGTATCTTGATAAACAAAAAAGGCTCTTAATCAAAAACATAGTTTTCGACCCATCGTTCCTATGGCAGCTATAGGATCTTAAAAGGATTTTTTATATATATTTGAGGAGCTTAGTAAAACTAATATATGCCGAGTTTGGTCAAGATATCTTGAAAAACAAAATGTTTTTTCATACAAAAACTTAATTTTCGACCGATCTTTCCTATGGCAGCTATATGATATAGTAGTCCGATCCAGCTGTTTTTGACATATGTGCTGCGTGCAACAGAAAAAGGGACTTCTGCAAAATTTAATTAAGATAGCTTTTAAACTGAGAGACTAGTTCGCATAGAAACAGACAGCCGGACAGACGGACAGACGGACATTGCTATGTCGACTCGACTGTTGATGCTGATCAAGAATATATATACTTTATGGGGTCGGAGATGTCTCCTTCTATGCGTTACACATTTCACGACAAAATTATAATACCCTCTGCAAGGGTATAAAAATGAATTTAGACAGATATTTGGAGACAGGCAAATTCGGAAAGTAGGCCAGGTGTGCCATATATATGTCAAAGCCTAACTTGTCAATCGATTCACTTAATACTTTTATGGTTAGTCCGTAATCAATGTAATTTACGTGTTTGACTACGAAAACTCTATTTTAAAACAATTTAGTATAGTTTATGCCCAAGACAATGACTAAGAAACGTTTTGTTAAAAGCGCAAGAGAGTAAAAGTCAAGCCCAACAAGTTAAGAAGGTAACCACAGATGCTGAACACATTTTCTTGATAACAACTAACTTGAAGAGTTTGGTTTCTGGATAAAATGTAATTTTTAAGGCACAAAATACTACGCTGAGTTTAATTTAAGTCCTGAAACAGTTGTGTGGAGCATGCAAAAGTACTTTGAAAGAAAATGTTTGAAAGTCTCATTCATTTATAGTATTATTTCTGCTGTCTGTTTGGGGCACAGCTGTAGTAGAGCTCGACTGCAGTTGAAAGTCTGCACTTCAAATGAAAATCGATTTTCGGCAGCAGCAATAAAATTGCAATGCTTATTTGCCACATTCAATATGTTGAACTTTCAACTGACGACAGAGTCCGTATAAGTGATTGCGTTTCGCTCAGCTCATTGTGCATTACTTGATGGTGCACCTGGTTAGGGTTGGGTTAGTGCAACATATGCAAAGGCAACAAATTATTGCAGATTGCAATCAGAAATTATCAAACGAAATATTAAGCACACATAATGTTTTGTCATTAAATACATACAGAAGAACACCTTTGAAGATTAACAACCGGAACGTGCTTCTTGACCAACATGCAACAACATATAATCAACTGTTTGGTTAAGGCACAACCACACACACACACACACGCATCGTCCATAAACACGTACCGCACATTTGTGAAACATTAAAACGTCTTTTCGGATTGAAACATAGCCTACGCGTTTTAATTTCCCCCCACTCTTCCCTTTCCAAGCCGATGCTTCTTGCAGCATCTACTCCTTGACCTGTTGCATGTTGTACGCTGCGTATGCTCAACGAATTGTTTGCGTGTGTGTGGCAATAGAATTATAACAACAATACGAACAACCACACTCAATGATTGCATTCTGGCCCAGCAGCAAATCGACCCATAAGTTTTGTTCTCTTGGCCAAGTGCAGCATCAGAACAAGAAGAAGAAGAACAATCAGAGTTATGGCCATAGCAAAATGCATTTTAAAGTGCTTTTAGCTGCTTGTTGGCTTTATTGGCCACAATGTTTGTCGCAACAATTGTTTGTCGTTCGAGCAGTTTTGGCTCAGAGCAAACGTTGCGTATGTGCAATATAAATACGAGACAGACCAGACTCTTGGCCAAAAGCAATTTTATAATTGGCCTGTTTACTGTTTACACGCACTAACAAACTTACAAGCAATTAGTTTGATTCACACATTGCTTTTGGTCTTCAATGATATTTGGAGTAGAGCATAAGAAGAGTCACAGAAACTAACAAAACTTAGAAGCTCGATTAGAAAACTGAGCAAAGCAAATCTGGGCTTGAGATCTGAGCAAAAGTTGAGTAGTTAGTTGAATATTGTAGCTATAGCCTTCACTAACTAAAATCAGTTAACAAATTTACTTAATATTATTAATTGCAATTGAAGTTAACAGCGTTTTGTTAAAAGCGTCAAACTTCACGGCAAAAGATCTGCAAAAACGACATAAAAGTAGGCAATATTTTCCGGCAAATTGGGTAATTTCAGGAAACGTCAATTAATCGAAATGTTTACAGAGGGAAACAAATTGAAACAAATTGGAATATGAAAATGTAAGTAAAAACCAAACACTTACGAATATTGAACTATTCAAAAGGATATTTGAATACAGAAATAATTCCTTAACAAAGCTATATATATGTCAAATAAATGTTCAACATATTACTTTAACCAACTACAGAATAAAATATTTTTTTTGTAATTTAAGTAATTAATTCGAAATGCTAGCCAATTGGGTTTATGTGTCACAAGACTAGGCTAGGAAACTAGAAACGTCAAATGTAAATTTAGCTAATGAGTAAAAAAGTAAGTAAAATCACGAGAAATCTATTCAGATATGCATTTGATGGCAGTTAGATGTAGGTTATGTATATAAGTAATAGAGGCTGTTGATAATTGTGTTCGGTGAGCAGCTGTTAGAGCTTACCTTGTGGCTGTCAGGCAGGCAAACGCTTTAATTGGTGTCTGAAACCTGCAATATACAAAAAAAACCAGAAAAGAAAATGTCGCCACTGGTATAAAAAATTTTCAATTGCTCGCTATGTAATTTTTTTGTTTTTTTTTTCGGTTGGGAGTTCTTTTTTTTTAACTTTTACTTTTTTGGGTGGGGTGTTTTTTGGGTTTGTTTTAGGTATTTGAAGTTTGCTTTTCATATTGATTGGCAAAAATGTTCGCAATTTACTTGTTGGTTATGGGGTTATGGTGAGAGAGAGGAGAGAGGAACGAATGTTATTTCTGTCTATAGATATGCGAAAAACTACATTTGGGTTGCGCATTTGCTATGCATAGTTAAATGTATATATGTGTGTGTTTGTGTGTGTTGTTTATGGTGGTATATATGTATGTATGTATGTGTTTACAAGGACAATATCAAATGGGTTTTCAATTGTGTATGGCCGACCACTTGTTTTGGATGCTTTTCAATCTAATTTCAAAATGTAAAGGAATGTTTGTGTTATTTTAGTTTTGAAAGGGGCATATATAGAGATATAAATAAAAATGCACAAATCTATTAATTTGTTACGCATGTTTTGCACTTAGTTATGAATATTTACAATGGGTTAGTGAGGCACACACACACACACACACACAGGTCGAACGTTTGTCAAATGGAGCAGTTGGATTATATGAGATTTTCAATTCAACATTAATAAAACTAACAATAATTAATGTACAAACTTAAACTCCACTCTGACCAGCGTCCAAATATGTCCAATACCAAAAATGATGTAGCACAAATACCCATACACACACGCACACACACACGCAGGCACTCACATGTAAAAAAGAGTACAACCTGTACGGTGTACACATAACAGCAGTAACAACTAGATGTTAAGCCATAAATTTAAAGATAAACAAAAAAATGAATATACATATATAATTCGAGTTGTTAAAAATGTTGATGTAAAATTCAAACATGTTTGTGGCTAGCAGAAAAACAATTAAATTTCATTAATTAATTACAAAACCAAACCAGGAAAATATTTATATAAAGCACAAACGGGCGCGCACACACAAACAATTATGTGCGCTGATCAAATACAAAACTGTTTGTTGGAATTAATAAACAAATGTAAGCCACGCAGATTTACAGGATTAATAATATAGCAGCCAGCGCTTCCCGCTCCCCCGCTCTGCCCTCCCACAACGGGCGGCAAAAGCTGATTTTTTTTGTTTGTTTATTTACGCGCATAAATTATGCAATAAATTTTGCAAAATTTATTGATTGCAATTTATGCTTGCCTACTTTTTGGGGCACCAAAAAACATACACACAAAGGAAAGAGTGGAATAGGGTTAAGGACCAACAGCTAAAATTAGTACAGATCGTACATACATACATAGATATATATATATTGATACGACTATAGCTACAGGCCCTACAAATATGAATTAATATTATTAAAATGAGTTGCTTACAATTAAACATTAAGAGACAATAACAACACCAACATTAACAGACATATTAATAAATTCAATAGCTAGAGAAAAACAAATCAACAACAACAACAGCAATGATAATAGTTACACGAATCATAAATTGTGTTTTAGTTTGTGTCTATTTATTTAAGTATTTGATAAATATGATTTGCTGCCACAATTGAAATAAATTATATGAACATCTCGCATGATATTGATTCCAGTAAACCTCAAATATATGTATATAATTATATGCCAATTATGAAAAGCCGATAGCACGCATCAGCTGCTAATTTGATTAATGTTCAATTGATATAACTTTGTTTGATTTGATATTGACTTGCATTTTTTGGAAACTAGAAATGGTATTTGCTTATTTTAGTTGATTTTAGATATGGTTGATGAAAATGGAGCAGCAGAATTCTATATCATTTAAGCTTTGTTTTGCTAAATGATAACATGTTAATAGCAATTACTTCTTTAGCTGTGTCTCTCCTTATTTTAACTGCAGAATTATGAAATGGTATTCGAACTATGCAACTACTAGAATTTAGTTACCCTTTGTATTTATAGTTACATTTACTTTAGCTGAAGTAACTCTCATGCTTAGTTCTGTTAACGGCTTGCACAGTTAACAGCAGCTGAGATCTAAGTTAACATGAGACATAAATAATGCTAAGGTTATATTTACATTAGCTGAATATATAATATTGGTCTGATGCTAAGGTTATGTTAAAAGCCTACGCAAGTAACAGCAGCTGAGCTATGTTAATGATACTGAGTTATGTTGAATAGAAACAACTCTGTTGCGTGAGTACCAAGTTAATCTATGTTAATATTAGACAATGTTATTTAAATGTAAGCTTTGTTGTTAGCCTACATAGCTCACAGTACCTACATTAAGTAATTGTATGTTGGCCCGTAAAGGATTTCCATTTATTTGAAATATGATTCTCCACAACAGAGCTAAGCCACTAACATAGCTAGTTATGTTATTATGTTATGTTATGTTATCGTCTTCTAAGTAGTTAGCACAAAGTTTAGGTTTTATACAATTTCTTCCTTGTTTAGCTAAAAGCGCTTTAATCCCATGTTAACTGACACAGATTTAAGACCTGTTTTAGCTATATTTCCCACAACGTTCAGCTGTCAACTCTTTAAAGCGTCAACACTTTCGGCACCTTTTTCAGAGCTGACAGTCATGTATCTTCTACCCCAATTATTCGCGTCGTAGGCTAAAAACCCCGTTAGCCAGCACAAGCTCGACGGGCAAATAAATCCGTGACACCAAAATGTCAACAAGCAGCAGCAGCGGCAGCGGCAGCAGCATAAACACTCGAGCCAGCCACTGAAAAGGCTAATGAGTGAAAAAAGGGGGGAGATGAAGAGGGGAAATGCCTGCGGCAAACTCGTAATTAGGAGCATAAATTGCACTCAAGATTTTTCGCACATTACGAAAATCAGGCAAGTGAAAAACTTATGAATACATTAAATATATTCATATGCATATGCGTATTCACAGGCCCAAAAATAAATTATAGCACAGTTTCCGTGACTGAGCTAATTATAAGAAATATACTATATAAATTGTTTAATATTTTCAATATTTATATGTGTATATAAATAAGCTGAAAGATTTGAATCATTTGATAAAACAAATTAAAAAATGTTTGAAAAAAACAAACAGATGAAGATTCTCAACAAAATTCTGCTGGATGGACATCAGTTTTGGCATTTGCATTTCAATTTGGCGCAAATGTTTCGAATCTTCTTGCCTAAATGCGGATATAAAATGTTTGGCAAATTGTCAAACAAAAAGCATTTTTAATTTCCTGCCATAAATTGTTTATGCAAATACAATATATAATAGAAATTTGGCGCTTCTCCCACAGCTGCTACGATTTGTTGCACTAGATAAAAGCGAAAATTTTGTTCGGAACAAGGTCTTGTTTCTGGATGCGGTTAGGGTATGCACATGGTTAATGTTTGTTTGTTTGTTTTTACTATTATTACATTTTTTTTGGCTCGAAAGTTAAATGGGTGTATGCAAAAAAACTACAGTAAATGCAAATTACAAAATGCGGCGGGGGAATGAGGCGGCGGTTGTTGTTGTTGTTGTTGTTATGTAAATAGAATTTCGATATTATAAATATGATAAGGTTAAAGCATAAATATTGTTCGTTATATAAATATAGTATTGTATGCTATATACTAATTAGCTCTACAAGTTATTTACGAATTTTAGCTGCATACCCAATGCATAATTGTTATTGACCAGAGTTGTCGCTTACCTGCAAAGAAAGTTAAATACAAAAATTGAATTAATACATTTTCATTAAGTTGAAGGCATTATTAAGAAACTTTTATAAATAAAACATTTAAGAGGTTCTAGTCGGGAGCTCCCGACTAGGGGATACCCTGAACCCTCTTCCTCTTCGAACACCAAATGCAGATATATATACTACTCTAGAAGCTACATGTCAAGTTTGATAACTCTAGCACTTATTATTTACCAAAATTACTCAAAAAACAGGATTTCGATAGAGATTTTTATCGATTACTTGGAAACGGGACAAGTTATCGAATATACAAACTCGATCTGCGCCTGGAGGTCCTACAGCTATGATCTCAAGCCTCTAGCTCTTATAGGCTCTGAGATTCTTGCGTTCATACATACGGACGGACTGACAGACGGACATGGCCAGATCGACTCGGCTGTTGATGCTGGTCAAGAATATATACACTTTATGAGGTCGGAGATGCTTACTTCTGCCTGTTACATACATTTACTTTTTGCATAAATACATTATACCCTTTTTATCCATATTCAATGGGTGAAATCGGATTCTTTGTACTCTCCAATTAAAAATGCGTGCGTATTTTGAACGGACAATTTTGCGGTCTTTCTGAGAATTGCCATTTAAAATGTACGCAACGCTTTTAATCGATTCAAACGTCAAGTGCAAAAGGCCTCGACCCCGTGAGGAGAACCAACCGCAATATAAAATTTAAGTAGAATGTTATGTTGTGCCACAATATATGAAAAGGATTGTCAGCTGATGCGCTTTTTTTTTTGGTTTTTAAGTGCTTATTAAATAGGATTTAAGCAATGTAGAAATTCCATGTTTATTTATCCTAAAACATATAGATATATGCCGAAAGTGTACTTCCCCTGATATGAATCGGTTGAGTTCAAACATGGTTATGCAGGGTAGAAGTTTATAAGAATTCTACAAATGCGTAAAAGCCCTTTTTACTACACACTCTTGTCAAATCCCGTCGCGCTAATTGACAACTCTGTCAGCTCTATAAGCCGCAGTTGTGTAAGCCGCAGCATCGCGTTGCCCATATTTTTTCGTTGTCAGTTTAACGTTTCAACGGGCTTAACGCACAAATCGGACACAGAGTGAACTATATATATAGATATATATATATATATAGACATCTGTATAATACGTGTGCGAGTGTGTAAACCTTTGAATGACGAATTGCAACTGACTGCAATTCATACTTGCGGGGCTTTAGACTACGGTTTATTGTTGTTTCTTTTGCTGCCTCTGAGGTTGACTGGTTACGCGGTTATTGTTGCAAATTTGTTGTAATTGTTGTTGTTGTTGTTGTTGTTGTTGTTATTGCTGTTGTTGTTGTTGTTGTTGTTGTTGTTGTTGTTGTTGTTGTTGTTGTTGTTGTTGTTGTTGCTGTTATTATTATTATAGCAACCATAAACTGCATTTTAATTGCATGCATTCGCTTTGTTATTTCAGTTCGTTTTGCTTGTTGCAGTTAACCTTGAGGGCCCGCCCCACATAAATCGTCGACTCGAACAAAATATCTGCGCTCGCCCCGTCAATCTCATGGAGTAACACATCCATATAAATACAGATATGCGCATAAGAATATCAATTGTATATATATGTAAATATATACATTTATAGATATATATACAGTTGCGAAGTTAATAATAGCACCTCCACCACAAACAATTTAAAAATAGGCCACACCAACATTTTTAACATTAAGGAAACAAACAAAATTTTAAAAAGGGGGGGCCCCCAAAAAAAAAAAAAAAAAAAAAAAATAGGAATAGGTAAAGAAGTAATGGAAGGGAGGGGAAAAAAAAAAAAAAAATAAGAAAAACAAAAAAAAAAAAAAATAATAAAAAATAAAAATTAAATATATAATATAATATAGGGGGGGAAGGAACAGCACCACGGCGGGACGGGGGGGGGGCCGGGGCGGGGGGGGGGGGCGGCCGGGCAGGAGGGGGGGGGGGGGGGGGGGGGGGGGGCCGGGGGGGGGGAGAGGGGGGGGGGGGGGGGGGAGCGGGGGAGACCCAAACGCCCCGGGGGCGGCGGGGGGGGGGGGGGGGGGGGGGGGGGGGGGGGGGGGGGGGGAGAGGGGGCAAAGCACGAAAAAAGGAAAGAGCGGGCGGGGGGGAGGAGGGGGGGGGGCGAGGCGAAGGAAGGAGAAAAGCACACCAACCACACCCAGGAGGGGGGGGGGGGGGGGGGGGGGGGGGGAGGGGGCCACACACACCAACACACAAAAAAAAAAAGGGGGGGAAGGAGGGGGAGGGGGAAGAGGCGGGGGAAAAAGGAGAGGGGGGGGAGATATAAAGGGGGGGAGGGGGGGGAAGGGGGGGGGGAGGGGAAGGGGGAGGGGTGAGGGGGGGATAGTGGAAGGGGGTGTGGTGTGTTTTTTTGTATTTTGGTAAAAATAAAAAAAAAAAAAAAAAAAAAAAATAAATAGAGGGGGGAAAAATATAAATAAAAAAAAAAAAAAAAAAAAAAAAAAAAAAAACAAAAGGCAAAAAAAAAAAAAAAAAGAAAAGAATGTGGGTTGGGGGGTAAAAAAAAAAAAAAAAAAAAAAAAAAAAAAAAAAGAAGAGGGGAAAGAAAAAAAAAAAAAAAAAAAAAAAAAAAAAAAAAAAAAAAAAAAAAATAATAATAAAAAAAAAGATACATATATCTGATGTGTCCATAGCATTTATGCCATTTATCGCCAAAAATGTAAATGAAATATGTATTTATAATAGCATATGAAAAACACAGAAAACTACTTATTTAAGTTTGGGACGGGGTCTTATTGGTTTTACGCTTTTGGCCAGGTTGAGTTGTGTCTGCATTTCCTGCACTGCAAAAAACTAACGCGAGTAATGCCTGCAACAAATTTGTTTATCATTCTTTAACTAAAGCTTGATTTCGATACCATTTCCAAAAGTTACCCCGAAGTGCTCTCAAGCTTATGACCATAACTAACAAAATATTCGGCTTTATTATTATTTATTTTATTTAAAACATTTATTTTAAATTATTATTTGGCTTACTTTTAATTCCACTTGATTTTTACAAAAAATTGAGTTTCTTTTCGTTTTTGTTGAATAACCTTTAACCACAATTCCAACTATCAAAACTTGCTTGATTGATTTCTTGAGTATTTGTTAACATTTATAGGCAGAAGGAATCATCTCCGACCCCATAAAGCTGTTCGTCCGTCCGTCCGTCCGTCTGTCTGTCCGTCCGTTCCGTCTGTCTGTCCGTCCGTCCTACCGTCCGTCCGTCTGTCCGTATGTATGAACGCAAGGATATCAGAACCTATAAGAGCTAGAGACTTGAATCTTTAGCTGTAGGTTCACCTAGTGCCCGCGCAGATCGAGTTTGTTTCCGATATTCGATAACTTGTCCCGTTTCCAAGTAATCGATACAAATCGATATCGAAATCATGTTTTTTGAGGAAGAGCTAGAGTCAGCAAACTTGACATGTAGCTTCTAGAATAGTATATATATCTGTAGTTGGTGTTGGAAGAAGAAGAGGGTACAGGGTATCCCCAAGTCGGAAGCTCCCGACTAGAACCTCTTACTTGTTTTTTTTTTTGTATTTTAATTGATGAAGTAAAGTCACATTAATATAGATTTCAAAATGATTCAGTTTTAATGCTTAACTTAATTTTTTCTGGTTTTTAGTTTCATCTTGAAGCTCACGCAAATTTTTTCGCCCAGTATAAACGCTATCCAATTATATTTGATAATTAACAAACAATGAGAACTCTGGCCAACGCTCGGTATGTGCATAAATAATCTTTCTTAGCGGCTTTTCATCGATTTTATGCAGTTTAACGAGGACAAGCGTCGAGCGACAAGCGTCCACAACAGTTTCATGGATATCATTTAGTATGCGTTAATTATGCCATTTATGGGCAACCGAATCACCCATGTCGCATTCGAGGCATATGCGTTAAATTGCCGTCGTTAAGGGGTCTCATCAATTTTAAATGCTCGTGGCTTTACGAAAATTGACATATGTGCCTATTTAAATGGAAAACTCAACATTTTGCACCCGACTGTCAATGGAATTACGGTTGACAAGCTCGATAGAACGTCAATTCCCTATTTTGATATGCTATATGTCTGTGGTAATAAGTAGAGCAAGCGCTGACAGTGAGAAAGTATCAGGTTTACGTCTATTAATTTCCTACACAACAGCCATAAAATGCACAAAACTCATGAAAAGTCCGAATGACATTCAGTAAAAAACAAAAATAAATAAAATCTTGAGCAAAAAGTTTCAAATTGTGGGCGACTCGAGAACACAGTTGGCAAATTGGTTTTCTTTTTTTTGTCCTTTTTTTATGTCGAACTTAAAAAGCGAACAAGAATGGATAAAAATTGGTTCAATTTGTATGTAAATTTTTATAAAGTTTGATGTTTTAATGGTTATGATAAATGTGCAAATTGTATGATAAAAGTGTCAGCTAAGAATATGACTTGAATAGACTTTAAACAAATAGTTGAGAACTTAAACTAAAGGCCAGAAATGGGAAATGTGTATGTGGAAAGCTTACAAATTAAATATTACTTTACTAGATACTAAATAGAGATGAGATAGAGTATAGAGAATATATATTTCAATTTTGAATTTATTCAAAACACTTTCAAGCATTATCAATAGATCCATCTTAATAAATTTCTTTGGCCTGGCAACAAGTTAGACTCCAAAGGAGAAGCGTTTTTTCGCTTTAAGCTACACACGCACACAACACACCCAAACACCCACATAACAACACATTGTCACTTCGCTGGGCAAGCAAAAAAATAAGTAAAATTGATACAAGCTAACTTTTTGCCAAGTATAAAATTTCATGCAGTTGGCAGTTTTGGGCAACGAGCAATACGAATGTTGTCAGTTACAAATATCAAGAAGAAACCAGTAAGAGGCTCTAGTCGGGAGTTACCGACTAGAGAATACCCTGCACCCTCTTCCACCAACACCAAATGCAGTTCGACATTTAGTAGTAAAAAATAGCTACCTTGGTAGTATTCGAACTCGCAACAGACCATGAGAATGAGATGAAACGGATTAAAACAGCTGCACAGTAAACAATACAATCGCAATTGCAATGCTGTTGATAGAATTCACAGAAGACGCGCCTGAATGTGTCTGCAGTTTGCACTAGCTGCCCCAACAACGTGGGCAGCTAAAATACATTTTCTTTAACAACTTTTGGGTTTCTTAACCGATCAACAGTAGATATTGTATTATAGAATATTGTATGTTCTCAAAAAGTCTATTGCATTTGAACTGTGGCTTAAATTGGTGCGCAAAACCAATTGGTTTGTGTACTAGATTTATAGCTATGTGGTGGTAGCGGGGAGTTGGCGATAGCTATAAAATGAAAGCATCGGCTATTGATGCTGATTCAGAATATATATACCTTATGGGGTCGGAGATGCTGCCTTCCGCTTGTTACATACATTTGCACAAAAACATTATACCCTTTTTATCCATTATTAATGGGTTCAGGGTATAAAAAAATGCAGAACACGACTAGCAACAAGAACTACAACAACAATTGTGAGTAGAGCAGAAAAAACAACCATTGCTAGCATATCACAATACACAACAATAACAAGTAACAAATAATCGAAATCGTAATAGAAATTGAACATATCGCACACACTGTTAAAGTGTTTGTGTGTGTGGGTGTGTGTGTGTGTACATTCATGTGTGTGTAGTCTACTTTTGGGGCCTCGCTTTTAGGCTGTCTTTTTCACACAGCAACTTTATCCATGGCGAAATCTTACAAATACGCAGAAAATAGTTTCAGTTTCTACATGTACATATTATATATATTTTGATATGAGCGGAAAAGTATAGCAAACTTTTCATACTCTTTCTATGGCAATAGGTGTTGCAGGTATAATTCAAAAAAGCAAGCAGAGAAATCAAAGGCAGATTTAGCCCAAAAAGTTAACTACTTATAAAAGTTGTCTTTGCTAGTATTAAAAGTTATCCATACACATATTTTGTTACATTTCTTGTTCTCAAAAGTTTTGAAATTTGGTTTATAAATAAACAAAACTAAAGCTGAGATGTGGAGGAAATGTGATTTAGTATTTATACAAGAATGTAAGAGTTAGAGCGGGAGGAAATTGGAAGAAAGCGTTAAATTATTTATTATAATTTTGATTAAATATTAGTAAATAAAATGTTAAGAAAAGTCAAGCATTAAAACTTGTATTAAATACTGAATCTATTATATATGCACATAAACATGTATATACATTAACATATTCTAAAATATACTAAAACAGAGCATCTGCAAGTCATTCTTATTGCCTAAATAAAAACGTTTCAGTTTTTGGGGCGCAAAACGGAAATGGAGATTGTATTAGTATGCGTTAGTGTGTCTGTGTGCGAGTGTCTGTGTGCGTGTGTGCGAGGGTGTGTGCTTTTGCGGGTGTGCGACGAGTGAGGCGTAACGAATTTCTGCTATGCCCGTTGTCGTTGTTGTGTTTGGTCTAGAGAAGCAGCGAAATGGCAGCTCAAGTACAAAAAGTTGGCGAGACTCAACCACAGGCAGGGGGTTTGGATAACGGATGAGGGATGAGGGATGAGGGAGGGGAAGCGCGGGCGCGGGCGCTCTTTGAGTCGAAGGACGAGCACAGCAAGCAGCGAGTCTTGTTAAGGGGGGTGCGATAGGTGGGCAACTTTTTAGCTATTACTGTGCCACAAACACACAAAGACACACACACACACACACACACACACACACACACAAAAGAAGAGGGTTACACACACACACACACACAAAAGAAGAGGGTTACACACACACACACACACACACAATCGAATGGGGCCGCATTTTCGTTTACTGTAAATATAATATTTTATTGTACAATAAATACAAAAAACGGCGCGCTATTTCGCCTTGGCCAGAAAAAAGGATTCATAACATGAAATTGCTTTTCATGATGGCACAAAAGAAGCCCAAAAACACACACACACACGCGCACGCACACAAACGCAAACTCACACATGACTGGGCTTATGTAAGGGGGCCAAAAGGGTTCTTGTTATCGTTGTAGTTACTTTTGCTCCGGCGCAGCTCTTGTTAGATTTTCATGGCTATGTGTGTCCATGTTAATGTTTAGACATGTCTGCATAGCGCATGAACATTTCGTAACTATTGCGAAATCAGCCAAAAATGTTAATACCCTGGACAAAGTTCTAATTGAATTGCTGTCAGCTTGTACCTTAAGTATGTGAACCTAATTAAACTATTGTCAAAATTAAAGTTAGTTTAATTATAAATGAAAATATATTATACTTAAAACAAAAGTGATCGATCATAGGGGATATGTAAATGATATAGTAGACCGAACCAAACGTTCTGATGAAGGATAGATACGCATTACGAGGTCAGCTCTGAATATTGTTCGAGTATATTATATATATACATGTATTTATTTATATAAGACAAAAGTTGTTGCGTATTCGTAATGGCCCGCATATCGCTAGGGTATATGTAATGAAAATGTGTGTCCATAATATTGCGCCTTAGTTAAGAGCTCAGTTGCCCCCCCTCAAGTTGCGCTTAATAAGTAATACACAAAATACGCTCCACATATTATATAAGAGCATAGAATCTAGTTAGGGTGTAAATTAAACCAAGGGGAAGCCAAAGATGTGCTGCGCTGTTGGGCAAAACATATTCCCTACAAGCTGAAATGGAAATAGTTATTAAATAAAAAAACTAGAAAAAACGGGAAACAAAAGTATTTGAATGAAAATCTACTCTAAATACTTTGTAAGTCAATAAATATCAACGGAAACATTTTCGTATTTATGAAAACTACTTTCCTATGTTAATAAATTTCATCTGAGAGAAGAATATTTATAATAGCATCTGCAATAATCTTGAATGTTTGTAAATCGTGCATATTTATTTATATTTTTATTTACTTTTCCTGATTGCTCGCTTCTAATAGCAAAATTTTGGGTCAAAATCAAAATTCTTGCCGCGGGCTGCGTGTGTCAAATTTTGGGCGTAAACAAAACGTGTTAAAATTTGTAAATATTTGCAAACATGCCAAAAAGCCGACTGAAGCGATTTATATAGAATGCCCCCAAACGTTTAAATAAGCTAGATGAAATGCTAAAGAAATATGCAGAAATAAATTAAATTTCAAAGCAATGAGAACGAATCAGTTTAATAACTTTTTGAAAGGAGGCTGTCAGAGCAAACATTGGCTAAAATTGTGTAGAAATCTGATATGACCAATGGACTCTTATGTTGAATATATATGCGCATAGCCCGATTTATATGTTCATATCAGATATTATATTTTCAATATCAGAGGCTACTTTGTCCTTTAACTAAGCCACAAATTTACTTGAGGCAAACTAGCCTAGGAGGGATTTGAACCCGGATGCTGCTCACTAATGTTCATGCTGCGTGCATAATTTCAATTTGATTTCCTTTCAACAACATTTTCAGCGAGCAGATTTTGATGCAAGTGTCATAAATGTCTTTGCCACAGAAAGCCAACTTTCATTTTCCTTAACTCCTCAATGTGAAAAACTTTTTAAGGCGTTTCACATCAAAGTGACAATGACAACAATAACAACAAAGGCAACAGCAACGAGAGAAATTGTTGTGAAAAATCAACAGCTGCTCCATTTTTGTAGTCGTAACGCGATTTGGACTTGAGGCAACAGCAAAGTATTTGTTATTATGGTTGCACAGTTAAAGCTTAAAAGCAACAACATCCATCGCTGTTTTAATAGTCGGTTTGCGGTTTGTGTTGTCGTTGTTGTTGTTGCTGCTGCTGGTGCAACAATTTTTAATAAGTCCTCAACACGTTTAATTAATATTGTTACACACAAATGCACGCACACGCAAATGAACGCAAACAAAAGCAGCTCGTTGAAAGCATTAATTGAATTTTAATTACGCGTTTCTGCAACACACAAAAGCACACACCTACAAAGACCACGCCCCCTTTGCAAGTGTTGGCACCCACGAGGAAAGAGGCTCTTTCAGGCAACAACAAATCGTTTGATTATGGCAAATTTTTCAGAGCATTTAAAAGCGCACAAAATTGATTTATGTTCGCATAAAACCGACTGGTAAATACACTCTTTGCTAGATCTAAAAGTTCAACATGATATTTCAACACAGATGACAACCTGAAGTGAACTCTTGGCAACGCCTCGCTGTGCTCCATTCTCCCCCCTCCCTCTGCGAGTGCCCCTACATCCTATAGCTATTTTTTATACGCTTTGATGCGCACAACGCTTGGCGCTTCGCTGACGCAGCTTTCCGGCCTTGTCCACACGCGTTTTTTACCTGCCATTTTGGCCCCTCGTCTAGGCTTTGGCGACCCAGCGGCAACTGAGTGTGTGATTTATGGCGCATATATACATCTCTCTATATACATCTGTTGATACCCTTTGCCAAGCATCGGGGGCAATCCGAGGATGATCTCATGTCACATTGAACCCAAAGTTTCACTCTATGCAATTATTCATTTCTAAATTCAGTTGAATTGAATCGAGCTTTGACTGGATGATGACAGTTTCGCAAAATTTTGATTTCAAGCGAACAGCCCAGCAGAGCAGCCAATTCGAGGAGCTAGGAGTGTATGGTATTCAATTTGGAAATATCTTGTGTGCTTCATGAATATGACACACATATTCATAATTAATTACTCATCAGCTGCATATAACAACTGTGAGAACAGTTAAATAAAGAACTTTCAAAGAATGTTGAAAATAATTACTAGAAATTAACAATACTGGCGAAATCTTTGCAGCTAGTGTTGCAAGTCATCCAAATTGTTATCAGTCAAATATTTGAAAGCTTGTAACATCAGGGAAAGGTGTTTTAATTAACTAATTGTTTTATTTGAATAGAGCCCAAATTTGTATACTTGAGAGGTTGCAACTTTCTTGAGTTCGAATTCGGACAGAAATATGGCAAATTTTATTTAACATAGACACAAAGTACAAGTTTTTCTTATTGAGAACCTTCTTTAACTAACACATTCGAATAATTTGTTGTTTCTCAAGTACTCCCTGTTTAAAATTCGCACAACTCATTTGCCAGTCTTCAAGGTTTTCCAGATGTTAGTTAGCACAAGCGACTGATTCCCTTAAACTGTGCTGTTTGCTTTGAAGATTGGAGTTCTTTTATACCAAGCGCAGGGAATAGAGTCTTTCAGAGTCTACCGTGTGCGTCATAAAAGGAATCCTACTTTTTTATTGCCTTTTTTGTGTGTGTGTTTTTTGCTTTTATATTTGCAGACTTAACGAATGACTCTTGCAGTAATTTTTCACTGCCGAGGCATTTGCATTGGGTTATATGTGCTAGCAGCGTGTAATTATGTGCCCAAAGAGCTGGCACTAAAGACTGCGCTCAAGCAAATGGGAGCAGGCAGAGAAGAAAAAGTAAGAAACACTCAGACATACAGTCCAAAAGGAAGCCAAGCAGACGAGGAGCAAGAAGAAGCAGCAGCAGCAGCAGCAGCAGCAAATGACACTATGCCAAGACCAGATCCAAGACAAGACCCACAGAGCCCCATGAGTTTAAGTATAGGGTGCAAAACAAGAGGTATGTACAGGGTATACAAACTGTGGTCGCTTCACCTTGAACTCAGCAAGTGAACTTAAACATGCGGCCGACTGGCGTGACTGGACTGAAGACGTAGAACTGCGAACTTGTGTGTGTTTGTTTGTCGACACACAGCAAAACAGGTAGGCAACTGCACACGTTGGCTTTGCATGGCTCCGGCCGGCACATCTCTGCTTGTTCTGGCCAACTGGCAGCCCGTTCGAGTCGTTTCCTCTTAACAAAAAGGAAAAAAGTTTTGTGCGTGGTTCCTTTTTAGACAGAGTTTTATGTTTTGCTTTTCCCCCCATGTGTTGCATATGCCCGGCCCTGCCTTTAACAGGTTTTCATTTAAAGTTGGCAAAAGCCACTTGCGGAAATCGTGTGTGCGCCTTTAGATTTCACTTATCAAGGTTGAAGTGGCAGCAACAGCAGGCGGCTCTGCCCCGACCCAGTTAAAAGCCTGTTAAGCCTTCGGAAGACATTGCATGACGTATTGAATTTTCTTCTCTCTCTATTAATTCTATATTTATGACACACATTTTGGCATTGTGGCAAAAGTAGGCGTTAAAATATTGTTAATTAAATTAAAAGGAAGACAAACAAGTAGCTCTTCCAAGGGTATTCGACTGACAGCTACCTTGTAATCAACTAAAACTCAATTGACAGCAGCGTTTATCGATTTTTTTATTTTGTTGAGCTAACTTTATTGATGTCTCACCTCAAAGAAACTTTTGTGAGCATCGTACAACGATATTATGGATCATTATATCTTACTATCGATCATTTTACAGATGTAGCTCAATGGATCTCGCAATCGAAGAATAAGTTTTATCATATATCGATAACATGTGCGGCATCTATCGAGTATCGAAACTAAATTTCCGCGCTGCTATAAAAACCCATACAATAGACAAATTCACAAAATGTTTAATACTTACATTATATCGGATACGCATGTCCTCTCACATTCGATAACTAAATGTGCATAGCCAATGTTAATCTTTTGCTAATCTTTATTTTTGGCACAGGGTATAAAGAGAAGATGCTGCATACAGATTTGTGTGCATAGAAGAAGAAGAAGCCACAAGGCATTGACATCAGCAATCATGCGTAATTTACGGCTCCATCTATATGGACTAAGGTATATGCAAATATATATACTTATCAACTTCTGTACAATGTGTTTGTTAAAACACTTTCACAGATGTGTCAAATGAGGTGTTAAATGACTCAAAGGGTGAATTTTGTCAACAATAAAATTAATTGCGAACCAAATTCGTGCGTTCGTTTAAGCCATATTTGATGACAATTTGATATTTGGTTTTTTAATGCACTTAAATGTTTATGGCATCATCAATCTACCACTCTCTGTGTCTGTGTGTGTGCGTGCGTGTGTGTGTGTGGGAGTGGGCCGGCTGTGTGTGCACTTAATTGCATTTAATTTGCCATAAAACTGTTTGCCTTAATGCATGCCAAAAGGGTTTTTTGGACGAATTGAAAACGTGCAGCGCATCCAAAAGATACAATTTTGTTGGCCACGTCAGGCGGCAATAAGCAACAACAACAACAGCAACAACAAAATACAACTTGAGACATGTCGCATACATTTTTTGAGGATTCATCCAGTTTGGGGTTTAGAGCAAACACAGCCAAACACACAATTTGCAGCAGCTGTTCCGAACACGTTTATCACAATTTATTTATTATATTTACATTTTATTCATATTTATTTTTGACAAGGCCATGTACTCGTTATTTCCACAAGGATTTATGATGTACAACACATATATGTATGTGTATGAAGATTTAAATAAAGTCGCACGCTTGACATTCGTGCGCTAAGTAAATCGAACTTGAAGTTGAATAACCCGCAAAAGAAAAGCAATATGAATAAATGCACGTTTACTTGAATGCAATTCAATGGAAATCCGCTGTTTGTTTTACGGTCTGAATCATGATGAATGGATCCGATAAACTTATGTTTGTAGTTGTTACCTTCAGTTTGAGTGGATTATTTTGACTTTTACAAAATCAACTGACAAAAGATTTAACAGACAGTACGAAATGACAATCACAACGAGATTTGTCTTGATTATATAGTTGAGATAATGTTTAGCATAATATTGTCGAACATTGTCTTTTTAGCAAATCAAGTTTTGCTTTTGCAGAAAAACAAATGGAAGGACATTTTGGGAATGAAAAGAAAAACTAAATATTGGTAATTTTTCGATTCATTTTACAGATTTTTTAGTTCATTTTTTAACATTTTTACCCTCACAGAACATTTTAAATTGTTGTCTCGAAATGGGTAACGCATCGAAGGAGACAACTCCGACCCCATAAGGTATATATATTCTTGATCAGCCGATATAGCCAAGTCGATATAGCCATGTCCGTTTGTCCGTCCGTCTGTCAGTTTCAATGGGAACCTTTCTCACTATCGTCTTAAAACTTTGTATATGTAGGTCCGCCTTTCTGTTGTACACAGTACATGTAAAGAAACCTGTGCTTCTTAGATAACTGCAAAGAGCATTATACGCACTATGAAAATTTTTGCTCTGTAAGAATAATACATCATCAGCGTGACGAAAATATCCCTTCTTTCTGGTTATAGACTGTGTTTGGCATATCAAATAGTCCTGCAAACATTAAGCTTAGCACACTTTGCCACACCTTTTATATAACTGCACATGCGATTTCTAAGATGTCCTGAACAAGAATAGTTCCATAACAAAAAAAAACTCAAACTAAATGCATTCACGTTATATTTTTAACAAATCAATCAAATATAGGCACATGCGTTTGGCAAGTGGAAAAATGCATTAGCCAGCTACAGGCTGCAAATTATCATTTTTCTTTTAATTTTTTATGTAAATCTTTTGTTTTATGCATATTTTCAATTTTGGATGTGTGCAAATATGCATTTGCATCGAGAAGTAGCTGCAAACGCTTTGTGCTAGTCATCATTACAATCATCAGCAACATCATCATCACCATAATCATTATCATCATCATTCTATTGTTCCATAGTTGTTGATGTTGTTGCTGCTGTTGTTGCTGCTGCTGTTGTTACTGTTGGCTGGCTTTTGAGCGCCATAATTGGAAACATGCACATTCCCCATTGTGTGGCGGTAGAAGAATCGGCAGAAGAAACAGTTCGAGGTGGGCTGGGTGGTAGCTGATGATTGCAAAGCAAACAATGCCAAGTCAGTGCTTGTGGCAACAACAGCAACAAAGGCGCTTACCCCTCCCGGCACACCCCGTACACCCCCAACGCTCGCGCTCCTAACCAAAGCCAAATAGCCAACAAACAGAGCCCCCAAACGCAAAAGGCCTCAGAGCCATTGTATAAATGCTGTGCGCGCCATTTGGCAAACATTTTTATTATCATGCAACACATTGTACAAAAGCAGCAAACGGACGGCCGGCGAGGGGCGGGAACGCAAGCGCAATTTGTTGCCACAGCTAATATTGCACCAAAGTTTATTAGCAATGCAGCAGCAACAACGGCGAGATATGTGTCATCCATCAGATAGTTAGAAAACAAAAGTATGCAAAATTAAAAACAAATAAATAACGAGAACAATAAAACGTTTTCGTGCAGCCGAATATTAAATACCCTTACATATTTATTTATTATTTAATTACCGATTATTTACTTACCATTTATTCATTTCATGAACACATTAAAAATGGGTAAAAAGGGAATAATGTAATTGTGCAAAATGTAAATATATGTGACAGGCAGAAGGAAGCATCTCCTACCCCATAAAGTATTGTTGATCAGCATCAATTGCCGAGTCGATCTAGCCATGTCCGTCTGTCTGTCTGTCCGTCTCTCCGTTATAGAGTAGCATTAAGTGCTATGTTTGGTCCAGATATATTCAGACACAAACAAATTGTTAATGCAAGAACGAAATTATCGCGTGATTAATCTTATGGCAGTTGTAGTCTGTAGTTATACAATCTGCTCGATTTCGACATATAAACTATGGTAGACATATTAACTATATAACTAGAGGATGCAGCTGAGACCAATTGAAGTAGCATTAAATATGACCATATGAGAACTTAACTATCGAAGGATTTAACCCATGGCAGATGTATCTATATAGCTATACAATCTGCTCGATTTCGATATATATACTATTTCCAGCTAGAAGATACAGCTGAGACCAATTCAAGTAGCATTAAATATGACCATATGAGAACTTAACTATCGAAGGATTTACCCCATGGCAGATGTATCTATATAGCTATACAATCTGCTCGATTTCGACATATAAACTATATTAGATATATAAACTATATAACTAGAGAATACAGCTGAGACCAATTCAAGTAGCATTAAATATGACCATTTGAGAACTTAACTATCGAAGGATTAATCCCATGGCAGATGTGCCATATAGCTATATAATCTGCTCGATTTCGACATATAAACCATATCCAGCTAGAGGATGCAGCTGAGACCAATTGAAGTAGCATAAAATATGACCATATGAGAACTTAACTATCGAAGGATTTAACCCATGGCAGATGTATCTATATAGCTATACAATCTGCTCGATTTCGATATATATACTATTTCCAGCTAGAAGATACAGCTGAGACCAATTCAAGTAGCATTAAATATGACCATATGAGAACTTAACTATCGAAGGATTTACCCCATGGCAGATGTATCTATATAGCTATACAATCTGCTCGATTTCGACATATAAACTATATTAGATATATAAACTATATAACTAGAGAATACAGCTGAGACCAATTCAAGTAGCATTAAATATGACCATATGAGAACTTAACTATCGAAGGATTTACCCCATGGCAGATGTATCTATATAGCTATACAATCTGCTCGATTTCGACATATAAACTATATTAGATATATAAACTATATAACTAGAGAATACAGCTGAGACCAATTCAAGTAGCATTAAATATGACCATTTGAGAACTTAACTATCGAAGGATTAATCCCATGGCAGATGTGCCATATAGCTATATAATCTGCTCGATTTCGACATATAAACCATATCCAGCTAGAGGATGCAGCTGAGACCAATTGAAGTAGCATAAAATATGACCATATGAGAACTTAACTATCGACGGATTAATCCCATGGCAGATTTTTCTATATAGCTATATAACCTGCTCGGTTTCGACATATAAACCATATACAGCTAGAGGATGCAGCTGAGACCAATTGAAGTAGCATAAAATATGACTATATGAGAACTTAACTATCGACGGAATAATCCCATGGCAGATGTGCCATATAGCTATACAATCTGCTGGATTTCGATATATATACTATTTCCAGCTAGAAGATACAGCTGAGACCAATTCAAGTAGCATTAAATATGACCTTATGAGAACTTAACTATCGAAGGATTTAATCCCATGGCTGATGTGCCATATAGCTATACAATCCGCTCGATTTCGACATACTATGCTATTCACAGCTAAAAATGCAGCTGAGACTAGTTTTCGAAGCATAAGCTATATTGATTCAGCTTAATATTCCGTTTGAAAAAAGCAAAACATATGCTTCATGGGAACGTCACACGTCGTGTCATATTTATAATACCCTCTGCTGGCGTATAATAAGCTATTTTTTTGTTTGTTTGTTTGTTTTGCGTGTAATTTCCTTAAAAGCATAAAAACGATTTGCCAGACAGCCAGCAGCTTGTTTTGTTGAAGAAGTAAAAATTGTCAATCTCGGAGTAAATGCGGAACAGATGCGACCAAATCGCACATTAAATCGCTGCATGCAAGCATTATTGTTGTTGTTGTTGTTGTTGTTGTTGTTGTTGTTGTTGTTGTTGTTGTTGCAACAGCAGCAGCCATGGAGTCGCCAAATACGGCGAGCGTGCAACAGCAACAGCAACAACAGCAACAACAGCAACAACAACAACAACAACAACAACAACAACAACAACAACAACAACAACAACAACAACAACAACAACAACAACAATCAAATCGCGTCTCGTACTTGCAACATTATGTAATCTTTTTTTGCTTTTTACAGTTTTTCATTTTGCTTTTCGACCAAATGCGTTTTCTATGCTATAATTTATGAAAACTGTAAAACTGTTGGTCAAAATGTTGCAATGTACATTTTGAATTCATTTTTTTTTGTTGTTAGATTTCATAAATAAAACATGGCTTCACAGCTCATAAATGTTTAATAAATGCCATGCCCCCAACATGTCGCACATGATTTGTGAGTAAAATCAGCCGAATTCACCGATGCACTTTGTTTTTCGGCGATTTTGATTGAAACATTGCAAAATTGATTTATTCAATAAGTTTATGAATTATTTGACTGGATTGTTATCAATTTGCATGCTGAAAAATGTATGTTAAAAAGTTGGATAAGCTCTGTGAGTATGTAAATAAAGATTGCATATGCATTAAAGTTAGCTCAAATAATAATAAAATAATAATGCAAATAAGACAAATCTTAAACATAATTAATTACTATTTGAACATAAGCATAAGTATATACATAAGATGTGCAAGAGCTACCTTTAATGAAGTGTATTTGTAGTGAGTAGTTTTTCGAGTACTACTCACAACTACTCAATTGCTTGGCAGAACTCGAACTCGTAGATAGTCAGCAAAACGTAGAATGTACTTTTTACATACAATATTGACAATATATATATTTAAGAAAAAACCCATTTGAAATAAGCCCCAGCTCTTGCATGGCTTCATTATTGTCAAAGCTCTGCTGCATTTAACAAAACCCAGCTGTCAATAAATGTGTGTGTACATAGCTTTTTCAATAACCTGTTTAACATTCATATCCTGAACAATGAAATGGTTCCTTTTTCTTTTTTTGCTTTTGGTATTAGTATTTCACAATACTGGCCAAGTAGATTTCAGCACAATATGCCGATCCTTACGCACGGCTCAAAGCTCAAAGAGGGCAGGACACAGCAAAGACCGGAAGTCGTTCATTTTCTGCTGCTGACATAACAATGAGAATGTGCCTTAAAGTATATGAACGTAAGGAAAACTGGCCAGATAAAGAGAGAGCCAGAGAGAGACAGCGAGAGAGAGAGGGGCTTGAGGCACACCCCGCTAAAAAATGTATATATATAAACCACCCACCCACACATTTTCATTATGTTTGGCATTTGGTATTTACTTTTAAACATTTTTTTGTATTTCCTGCTCGCTGCGCTAGTTGTTATCTAATTGAGCTTGAGTGGAGAAAAAGGGGGCAACAACTTTTGGCTTTCTTTGGCCTTTCAATACAGCCTTTATCGTTGTTGTTGTTGTTGCTGTTGTTGTTGTTGTTGCTGCTGTTGTTGCTGCTGCTGTTGTTGTTGTTGTTGTTGTTGTTAGCCAACATGGCGTTTTAAATATTTCCGGCTACATTTCACAGGCGACTGCAACTGTCATTGTTTGCAGCTCTTTCAACAATTTGCAGTCATTAATTATGAGCAAAATGTTTTCATATTGCTTTAGCGGCAGCAAATCCTGCAGGATATATATGTATACTGCAGCAAGCAGCAGCTCAATTTGCCTAATGGCTTTTGCCTTAGAAATCTTTTTCAATCAAAGCGGGTCAGCGGAAACGTTTTGAGCCAAGCCAAATAAAATATATTTAAAAAGTGAGTCGAGTTCAAAATAATAATTAACCCACATAATCCAAATGCAATATATGTATTATAGCGCAAGCAATAACAATTCATAACTTCGGGTTTACGTATTGCTCAGGTACATTAACCTTCTACTCTTCATGCGAATACCAAAGTCAAAACAAATGCCGAAATTATATTAAAAGCGAAATGTGCAATATATGAGTCATTCACACGATATTGACAGACATACTATATACATATATATATATATTTATAAGTAAACCAAAGCTTCAATTTAATTTTGCAACTTTTGTTTTTTGCTTCTTCTTTTTTTTGTTGCCTTGTAATTTATTGAGCCAAAAGGCATGCGGAGGAGCTGCCATTAATACTGATATTTTTGGTATGCGCAAAAAAAAGCCAAAAAATAAGACAACAAATAAACATATAAGCCTGGCCAGTCACAGCCAGCCAGTTCAAGCCATGTTTTGTTTTTTTTTTTTGCTTTGTATTATGCGGTTTTCGTTACCTTATTTATTTGTTATTACAAAGAAGCTCTCCGTTGGCGTGGACAAAACGTCATCGTCTCATCAATAAAGCGTCATGCATTTATAAACTTTTTGGTCGCCTGTGCATCGTAAATTAAAAGCTTTGAATATTGTTTAAATATTTTGTATACTCTCTTCACAAGCTAACAAGGGAGCATATTGGTTGTGTGCTTTGTAAGTCGGTTCGAGTTAAGATCTGAATATTGTTTAAATATTTTGTATACTCTATTCGCAAGGAGTATATCGGTTTTGTCCGTTTGTATCCTGTCTGAACTTACGCGGCATTGTATTGAAAACTTTTGAAAATTGGTTTAATATTTAATATACTCTAGCCGCCTCAGAGAAGGTGTTAAACTGTTTTGACCATGTTGGGCAACCCGAGAAGCTCTATATCTTTCGCAGTCATAAGACCTTTAAATTGAGTTAAAGCCTCAGAGCCTGGCCTTCTATTGAAACATTTCCTTAAGATGAACTTTAAAAGTAACTTGTGGTTGAAGTTTTAACCAGCCCTAAGGGCTCTTGTTACTTTAAACAGTGTATTGTACAGTCGGTTGCATCATTTCGACTTACTTCCTTAACATTTTCGATCTTGTTTTCGGGCATGACTAAGAGTGAGAAGAAGCGTGAAGCTTAAAAGTGAAGTTGCTCAGAAAATGTTCCTTAAATAAAATGTCTACATCCAATAAAGGTATTTTCGAATTATATACCTTTATTTATAATTCGCCTTACATACAGCTAAGTTAAAAATATTCTTTGTATTTTAAGATCTTATAACTCGGTTAAGTTCAGTCGAGCCGAATGACATATTCCTGCAAGTGAACAATTTGGAACAATTCGAGCCTATTAACTCAAACATTCAAATCAAACTAATCAATTTCACTATTTCATTTGGCCAATTTCAGCTACAAATGAGCATTGAAATGTTTATTATAGTTTTTAGTGTAGTGCAACATGTGAAATATTTCCGGTATTTTCTCAAACCCCGCCCAGCCTGAGGCGTAGTAACGACAGTGCAATAAATGTTATTACATTTTTTTATCGACAGATCTGAAGTAAACGCGAAAAAGTCAAGTCAAGTCAGAAAGTTGGGCATTAATATTATTACGAGGCACTTGCAACTGGCAATTGTCTTCGAATTGCCGACAAATTTAAGATAATGAACACACAAATCGCATACGGAAGCCAAGAGATATAGTTAATGTCTACAAAAGAAAAAGAGTGAAGAAAGTGCATAAAACAAAGAGAGTTGAACCCAGTTATATACATATATGTACAAGAAAAAAGATCTCGTTTTAAGAAATGCCGCCTTAAACATGACAAACTGTGTGAACCAATTGACTTAGACAATGTTTAGCGACAAGTAGGGGAGCATTTTAGACATTTATCATTTGGCTGTGACTATAACTTGTTGTTAAAAATTATCGACTAAATACAAAGGCGAATTATAACGTGTTTAAGCCCATTGTTAGGCAAATTAGTCGCACAAGATACACACATGTATCTGCAAGGTATACATACATACATATATGGATGGATGGAGATACATACATAGCTCGATGATTTGGAAGTGTGTTTCTTTTATGTAGCCAAAAGCATCATCATCAGCTACTTCATTTCATGCGTTCGCCACACGCTTCGTCATAGTGAATCGAAAATAAATGTACAAATTATGCAAATATTGCATACAAATGTTTTGTCTGTTGTTTCTTTACTCTAATTTTTTTTTTCTTGTTTCTTTCATTGAAAGAATTTGTGCGAGATGATTGGATGCGGTAATAAATTTCAAGAGAAAGGCATTTTCCATGTGAGTAATAAGCTCGGGTTGTCAAATATGCAAAACTAATGCAATTGATGAATTGGTTTCAGCTAATATAGAGCAAAACAGAACTATCGATAACAGCAGCTGGTGTATCGATCGTTTTTCAGTTTTTGTGCAGTAATTCGGGTAACTATCGATTACCCTTGATAAATCGGGATATTTAAGCTCATAGACCTGAGCTCCCCTCCGATATAAATAAACGAAATGATTATCGATAGCTCATTTCTTTTAACACATATTCTAATCTAATGCCAACAATATGCTAATCCGTGTATTAGCTTCCCAGGATCTACTTATTAGTAAAGATATTCATAATTTTAATAGGGATATTGAAAGTGTTTATGAATAATGACATAAACAGCATTTGAAAGCAAAGAAACATCTTAAAATCAACACACAAATCTCATTGTTAAAGTTTTATGCGTGGTTAGGTTTAGGGCAAACTCGTCAATTAACCCAATTAACTTGATATATGCATAGCATGCATATTTAATATGCTTCGTTCATCGATAAAAATCCAACCCAAATTATTTAAAAGTGCGCATAAAATTAACATAAATTATGCTACGGTTTTGCTCATGACAGGTGCGTGCGGTCGTTGTTTTTGTTGTTGTTGTTGTTGTTGTTGTTGTTGGGGCGTTGGTGTCGAGATTCGACAAATATTTTATATACATATATATATAGTGTTGGCATTTTACGCAGCTTGATTGAAAGATTACGCAAATGAATGCCAGCTAACGAGATGAAAAAATATTGGAAAAGCTAATTATTTCTTTGGGGCACTTAAGTTAAGGGCCTTTGGCTTGTTTAAAAACAATTAATTAACTTGCGGATAAGCTGGGTCAACCCAGACAGCGTCTAATTAGCCAAGCATATTATTGACGCCGTTGTTGTTGCTGTTGTTGTTGTTGTTGATGGTTTGCTCAAGTATAGAACAATGTAAATATCCATGATGCACCGGTTAAGTGCCAAAGTCAGGCTACAATACATACATCTTAGGCCTCCTTTAATTGACACCAGAACAAGACAAGCTCTTGGAAAGGTAGGCAATGCAGCTCAGGTAAACATGGTTAACATACAATGGGCCTATAGAACTGGTTCATGTAGAAGACAAATCAAGATGCTAGTTAGCCATTGACTAAACTTTGTCTGTTTTCAATAATGAGACAGGGCCACAACTAAAGATTGATTCGATAAATTAGCCCTTTGAGCGTATTTCAATATTAACATATATTTAATTCTCATTAAATTTGTTCTCTAAAGAAAAGGACAAAATAACCAAAACTGCTTGAAATCAAAGTTTAGAATTTAAAGAATCCTAGCGAGGACATCAATAAATTGGAAAAATATTACTTTCTATATTTATCACTATTTCCTGTGAATCTTTCACCTATTGAAAATTAATTAATTTTGTGTGCATAACAAATGTCAACACTCAACTTTTCTATACGTAAAAATATAACAACTTTTACCTAACTATCTATATATATATACCACAACTGGGTCAACAAGCTTCTTGCTTTCAAACATTCCAGAGCAACATTCTCCATCCTGCAAATTCTAATAGCCAACAACTAGGTAGCCTCCTCTCGAGTAAAGTTCATCTAGAAATGGCTATGATAGAAGTGCAAGGTTGGGTCACTGCTCGTAACTCAAGTGCTCGACGTAAGCACCTGATGATGAAGTTAGCAACGCGACCATGTTGCCAATGCACTTTATTGCTCTCACTTGGCTGCATATAGAGCGTCGCATAACTGCGAAAATTCTTGGCTGGCACTACAGCAAAAAATAAAAAAACAAGAGGTTCTAGTCGGGAATTCCCGACTAGGGGATACCCTAAGCCCACCTATTCTTGCAACACCAAATGCAGATGTATATACTATTCTAGAAGCTACATGTCTCATTATTTACCAAAATTACTCAAATAATAGGATGTCGATAGAGATTTTTATCGATTACTTGGAAACGGTACAAGTTATCGAATATCGGACAACAAACTCGATCCCCGCGGTCCCACTAGGAGGACCTACAGCTAAAATTTCAAGTTGCTGTCTCTTAAAGGATCTGATATCCTTGCGTTCATATATACGAACGGACAGACAGACAGGCAGATATGGCTAGATCAACTTGGCTGTTGATGCTGATCAAGAATTTATAAACTTTATGGGGTCGAAGATGCTTCCTTCTGCCTGTTACAAAAATTTGCACAAATACATTATACCCTTTTTACCCATTTTCAATGGGTTCAGGGTATAAAAAGAATGGAAAAGGAATCTAAGCGTGGACGTATAAAATATTTTATACCCTTTTTTCACATTTGCAGCTCGGTTAAAGGCCAAGTTATGCGTGCATTTTTGAAGCGCCTCCGCGAAAACCAAACTGATGACAAATGCATCCCCACTGACTGACATGGGCCTGTTTTGTGGCATGCAGAGGGCTGCTGTGGGGTGGTGAGGGGTGGTGCGGAGTGCTACGGGGTGAATGCCAGTAAAGCGTAAAGCCTGCAGACTGCAGCATTTGGCGCCAATTGCAGTTGAATTTCATTTTTATGGCATATGTTGCGGCAGCCACTAACTGCATTTGGCATTGCACTTCGCTGGCCACACGAGCCTACGGCCATAAAAGAAAAAAACAGACGTGGATTGGGCAGAGCAAATTCCCAAAATGACTCAGGGGCCAAGGCTGTGGCACCTGAATTTTTTGCAGATTTTTTTGTTAACGAGATTTATGCACATTTTCTAGAACATTGTGAGTTCATGAAACGCATCTTTAATTTGTTTTTTTAAGCAAAATTAAAATTCGTGCGTGTTTTTCATATTTTGCGTTGGCGACAAAACAAGAGACTACATATTTTTACCCGCACTTTGCTCAAGATTTATATACACATGTCATTTGCTTCGAGCGAGTTCCCGCACTCTTAAGATCCACATGTCGACTGTGGGTTAACCATGAAAATTGATTGCGGGCAGCAGCTGTTGAATGTTTGAAATGATTCTTGAGTTTTCTGACGTATATATTTCTTATTTTTCCATGTTTTGCCGGAAGCATGTATGTGCTTTAATTTTTCTTATAGTTTTGCGTAGCATGCAGCTTAATATTTCAAAAGAAAACTGGGCGGAGAGTGCAACTGAAAAGTGGCACACACTTTTCTCAAGACAACCAAACAACCAAACAACAGCAACAACATCTTCTATGTTGATGTATGACAATGCGCTGCTTAAATTAGTTCATTGTTGTCCGAAGAGCTGACAAATGTCAACAATCGCCATGCAACGCAGACCTAAATGTCTTGCCCCTCATCAAGACACTCAAGACTTTTGGCTGTTAATAAATCAACAGCAGGAACATTTGATAAGCAAACACATTGAATTTCAAATACTCTTATTTCAATTTCAACGAATCAAATAATACATTTTATACGAATTTTCTGCTTAATATTGCATAATCGATTGAACTTTTATCTAAAGCTCGTTATAAATAAATTATCATCAAAAGTTTAAATACTCGCCCTTTTGGAAACATTCCCAAAATACATTACTTAGACAGAAAAGGCCACACACAAGTTGTGTGTAAATAAACAGCACATTTTAAGCTCGATTTCGTTCAGCATTTCGCTTATCGATAAATAACTGAACATATAGGCCGAAAATTTAACAGCTAACATATATAGCCGATAGCTACGGCAAAGGTTTCACATGAATTGAAGGACGTAATCCTATTTCTTCATTTAAGCAATAAAGCGGCTTACAAACAGTTACATGAGTGCGAAACGGAGGCACACAGATACACACACACGCACACACACACGCACACAGTTGTAGTTGGGTGTGTAACGCACATTGCATATGGGCATAAATTAATTGCTAAAGTCAGAGTGCATGCAATTCAATAGAACTGTTTACAAGCTGTGTGTGTGTGTGTTTGTTTTGCGAGCATGTGTGTGAGAGCATTGCAAATGAATAAACTGATCTGATTCGAATGCATATGAAATGCTGGGAAAGCGCATGGCATTAAAGATCTTTGAATATTGAGTATTATAGAAGGGACAACATTAACTAAAAGCAAGACAAAATTACATGTTAGACAGATACTTTAGATACTTTACTTATCTTTTACGCGATATCGAATGGATAGATTAATGCACTTAAGATGCTATAGCTGTGGCATTTGCAGAGACTAATGAATATCGAAAATGTTATATCTCTAGCATTTGCTTCGTAATAAAGTCCTACCTATCAGTAAGTTTTAGTTTCTAGAATTCACTTGAAACTATTCGTACTTATATAATTTTGCTTCAAAATCTCTTTGCTTTATTTTGTGCTCCACTTTTACGCACGCAACTCGCAACCCAGTAAAAATTCTCACTCAAGGGAAAGATATCAAGTTGGAGTCTGAAATGCAGCACTGATGCAGTCGATTAAATATTGAAATGCTTCCGCATGCTTACATTATAATCAACACCATTATCATATATGTATGTACGTATGTATGTATACGCAGGCTGCACAACAAAATATTCAAAAAATGCCGGAGAAATTAATAATTAAAGCGTTTTCAGTTGCAATGCCTGCAGCAACAACTTGACCGCCCAGAGCGAATCCAGACCAGACCAATTGAATTGAATTGGAATCGAAAGCGCAGCCAATATAAAAGCCGGGCATTCAGCAAGAAAAAAAATGTATGGAAGAAAAAATG